>OX402591.1:23087689-24530073 GCA_948098905.1 Tiliacea aurago
ATACGAATTTTTTTATATAATATGGCTTCATTTTGGTCATCAGAACTATTAGGTACATTATTTTTAAATAAGTAATCATGCTTGCATGTTTTCTTTGATACTAGATAAATACCTACATAAAATTGCAACTTATACAAATGATATTTGTATAAGCTGCTTACTTTACACTAAAATAATCTAAATTAATTATTGAATGAAAAAACTATCGCTAAACGTCATAAAATAATTTTAGTTGCAATGGAAACTAAACCATACGCTATTAAGTAAAAGTTTTTAATCCCAAAGCATGAATTTTACGTCGTCTCGTTGGCTTTAATATTGTGTCCAGTAACTCTGATCATCATCATTATAAACTACCGATTCATTTATCTTTTCCAATTTATTAGAGGTCGACACAGTCCGCCTTATTACAAAACAAGGTTTATATTTTGACATGGCTTAAACCATGGAGCAAGTTTTTGTAATAAGAACGTAACCGTTCTTTATACAAAACTGAAAACTTAGTTCGGTACTAAGTTGTCAGTTTTTTGTTTAGGAACTTTACCATAGTCGGAATAAAGTTCGAAATTCAATAATGGCTCCATGTTTTAAACCTGGGTCTGAAGATAAACTTTGTTTTGTAATAAGGGGGAGTGTGTTTTCTTCCTCGCAGATCTCTATCAGCTGTCATCACAGCATTCGCCCTCTTTATAGCTATATCATCTTTCAAACTAATTCCTCCATAATTTCTTTGACCAACTCTGATAAAAGTTAAAATTGATGTATGATAAACTGTGATAAAACCTCCATGGCAAAACTAATTAACCTAAAACAAGATAATAATTAATAACAATATTTTCATAATACTAATTCTAGCCAACTTTGAATGATAAATACAACCAGAAATTATAGGCACCCTTCCGTTTCTAGCCGTAACAAGAATGACCTCTAATAGCCCCATTAACAGATAAGAATCGTCTAATAAAAAACTCCTCTCAGAACATTTTCCAAACAATAACTCGCCCTATCACAACGGCAGTAAGTCATACTACTACTTGATGGCACAGCTGTAATATTTTGACATCAAATTCTGTAATATGAATATTTTGTTGCTCATGGTTTCGGTGGTTCGTGTTAATCTGTCCCACGCCAGTCGACGTAAATAGATTTGACTGTTCTAGTACGAAATGTACTAATAAAATAGTCGCTGGCGTTGTTTTGCCTGAGTATCAGGGATTTTGTTATTCATTTGGAATTTCTTTATATGTAAGTACTTATCTCTCGTAGACAGGTCCATCCTTTATGTTTGGCACTCCTTAGTAGGCGGTGACATCATCCTAGTGCAAGGCCATCATAAATGCTCTAAGGCCTTCATAAATAAAAATCCGCAAAATGACGTCTTTAATGAGAGCGGTTTTTGACACCGTCATGTCATGACAAACACGCGTCGTCTTTTCATGGCTGGCATTATTTTGCGGCCGCTATTATTATGCATTTTCTTAGAAAAAACATGCTTCAGAAATCTTCAGAGGGCTTAGCTTTCATATTTAAAAATCAGTAGATTATGCTGTTATTCAGCGATGACATATAAAAAACATAATCAAAGTAATACATACATTGATTGAAATATCAAAATTTTTGCAAGATTATTAATTGTGTTTTTTATTCCATATACATTAAAATTCTAATATACAATATATTATGTATATACCTAACACAACTAACTAGATATTTACAATAGTTACCAAATTAAAAGCCTAATTAACTTACTATATAAAATTCAATAATTATACAGTTACAATTACGAGTTTAAATGTTTGTAAACGCACCCACGATACAGGAGAAATTCATCAACCTTCTCCGCCAGTGTAGCTAAAATACTGTTAGGGCTACCCCAGTCCTTTACGGGGCACCGGAGTGGGCGCGTTCTATAAGGCTGCGACCAGCCCAGCGGTTGAACGCGTCCCAAAGGGTCATGGCCATCAGGCTGGTCCGAGGATACCGCACGGTCTCCCGTGAGGCGGCGAGCCTCCTTGCCGGACTACCGCCATGGGATCTGGAGGCAAAAGTCCTCGCGCAAGTCTGGGAGTGGCGCGAGGAGGCGAAACGCCAGGGTGAAACTCCGCTGCCGCGAGAAATCACGGCACAGCGGACAGAGCTCCGGCGGGATCTTATGGCGGCATGGAGAGTGCGATTGTCGCAACCCAGCGCTGGGCACGCCACAATTATGGCGATAAGTCCCTCTTTGAGGAGAGGCTAGAGAGGCGCCACGGCGTCCTCACCTTCCGCCTGACACAGGTCCTCACTGGACATGGTTGTTTTGGGAGGTTCCTGTTCAGGATAAAGCGGGAGGAAACGCCCGGGTGTCACCACTGTGTGGATCGCCCGGAGGACATGGTGGAGCATACGGTGGAGGTGTGCCCAGCTTGGGCAGACCTCCACCGGCGGCGATCTCTCGCGTCCGGCCCTGGTTCAGGCCATGGTTCGGAGCGAGAGTGCATGGGAGGCCGTCACCTCCTTCTGCGAATTAGTAATGCTTGCGAAGGAGGAGGCGGAACGCGTGAGGGAGAGGCAAGGTTCGCGCCCTCGCGCCCCTAGTCACCGCAGGAGACGCCCCGGGCGTCGGGAGTCGCAAGCTGATTTCCGGCCACCGTAGGGCACCGTAGGAGTGATGGGTAGCTCACCATCCGATAACGACCAGGCCCGGGTCGACGGCGCGTCGTATTCCACGCGGGCCTCAAAGAGTTGTCAGCACCAACTGACGGGGTCCGCTAGGGCCAATGCCTGCCAGGGTTGCGACTTTGTCCGAAAGGGATATCGTGGCCCTGGCACACAGGCAAATGAAGGAATACGGGTGGGTTTTAGTCAGTAAAAGTCTGACACGCCCTCCCGCTCCGCCCAGAGCGGGAGAAGTTATTTGATAATTTCCCACCCAAACAAAAAGAAAGGGCTACCCCAGTGCATTATTATTTTTGTGAATATAACCTACTGTAGTAGTAGTAATAGTAGTAGTAATAGTGGTAGTCTAATCTGAGACTTTCCTTGTTATACTTATGTACCTCATATCTTGTAGTGATTTGATGAATATTACCCGTCAGTCATACAAGTACCTATATCATCGTTCCTTTCACACCACAATTGAATATAAGGCTCCTTGCACGAAAAAACCCCTTTTTATTATTATACAGGGTGTTTGGCAGAACGTTGAACATACGAAAATGGTGGGTAGGTGGGGTCATCTGCTACTTACTCAGCCCTAATTTATTTGGCCCTGGCCGACTGGGTATTTAAAAAAAAAAAAAAAAGTTTTTTTCTTGTTTCACCACTTTCCTAACTTTAAAGTGTATTTTTTTTATTAAAAATGGGCAATAAAACAGGCAATTTTTTTTTTTTTAATCTTTGATGTGGCAGATTCTTATAAAATAATTGCTTTGTTCAGATGTTAGCTAGAAAAAAAGTTATGAGTCCTCAAACTTACAGAAAGATGTAAAAAATACTTGAATGTTAATTTCAACTTGCATTTAAAAAAAAACAAAAAATGATTGAGGAGTTCCAATTCTAGCAAAACATCCCTAGTGTGTGAGCTTTCTAATGGTATGTAATTTGCTTTTATAAAAAAAAAACTTTAAGAGTTATTTCATAATTTTATCAAGTAGGAAATTTTTGACTAAACTCTACCTTTACGGAAAGTTAAATGTTTTGCGAAATTTAATACTGCAAAGTTGGTAAAAATTATGGATCGACGGCTTGCCAGTAGCAGTGGTGCAAATTGACATTCACTATTCCCTTCAGATGGTTACACAAAGCAGGTAGAAATTTTGTTTCACTCTTGCGCAGTCATAGCGTATTTTTGCTCTCTTTCGCTCTCGTGGCACCGTGACGCGTCAGAATGAATTCTTGACGAAACTCTACCTTTACGGAAAGTTAAATGTTTTGCGAAATTTAATACTGCAAAGTTGGTAAAAATTAAATGATCGATTGAAATTATGCTGTACCAGTTAGGTGCGTTAATGAAACAATTAAATAATTTTAAATAATTTATTTAAATAATAAATCATATTAGATGTTCAAATTGACGCCCTTCATTCGCAATACAGGTGCGGCATCTACGTCTGATTTCTACAGTTGTTGTGCGCAGCAGCATCTCCTGTCGCATAACTTCGAAAGCAGCATTAATTCGATTTATCAAATCTTCCCGACTTTCTACTTCTGTAGTGTAAACTAGTTCCTTTGCCCTTCCCCACACGTGAAAATCGAGCGGAGTGAGGTCGGGCGATCGCGGAGGCCAGGGAATTGGTCCTCCCCTGCCAATCCACGAATTTGGGAAACAATTATCCAAATGCTCACGTACAACTAGACTAAAGTGAGCTGGGCAACCATCGTGTTGAAAGACAATAGGCCTGTTTATGTCTACTTGGAACACTTCTTCCACTAATGGTGGTAAATCATTTATCAAAAAATCCAAGTAGTTGTTCGCGTTGATGTTGTCGGGCAAATAATGAGGCCCTATTAGCTTATCGCCAATCACTCCTGCCCAGACATTCACACTGAATCTCCTCTGGAAGCCTCTTTGTCTCTTCACGTGTGGGTTTTGATTTTTAAGTGCCCAATGGTGAAGATTGTGATAATTGACAATCCCTTCTTTGTCAAATTTGGACTCGTCTGTCCACAAAATACTTTTTAAAAAGTTAACGTCGTCCACATCGGTATGCAGCAAATGGCGACAAAATTGCACACGTCTCCCAAAATCACTGTCATCGAGACCTAGAACAAACAAAACATGTCTAAGAATTGATTTCAATACTGAATCTTTTCTTCCTCCGAGTTCAAACTCTACAATTATCCAAATTTTTCATCTTCAATTTTTAAGTACACTAATTGGCTTTATGGCTTAGCCATAAAGACGTAAGACCAAATTCACAAAAGGGCGTGCGACTTTCCAATTTTGTTCTAAAAAGGACCCATAAGTGCTGGCAAGTTTACCTACGCTGACCACCTGCGCAAACCGAATCCGAAATCCGAATCCTGTAAGCGCTGGCCGCCTGATTGTTACGTGAATGCGGCCGAATAGGAATAGTTTATTGAATTTAATTTGAAATTAGAATTGAATGCGCTAAAAACAACATGAGGCAAAACAACTAATAAAGAAAGTGACGAAATCAAGGTTAAATGGAACGATCAATTGAACTGTCTCATAATTTACTACATTCCACAAAATCGTATCAGATGCAGTGCATAAACGGCTTAATCTTACCTTGCACTGGAGTGTAGTGAAAAGCATGTCTACCATCTTGCCGGAGAACAGACCACACTTTCCATATGCTTAAGCCAAGTATTGAAGCTATCTGTCTAATGCTTTTGGTAGGATCCGCGTCAAACTCGGCAAGAACTTGTTCGTCAATGGTAGCATCGGGTCGTGCTGCGTTCACTCGTGGTTCTTGTAAGTTCAGGTTACCGGTTTGTCGTAAACGTCGGTAAGTACTCGCAAACGTCTGATGACTGGGTACTCGGCGGTTGGGATAACGCTCTTGATAAATTCTTCGCGCTTCACGCGAATTTGTATTAGCGCTTCCATACGCTAACAACATGTCCGCGTATTCCTCACTGGTAAAAGCAGCCATTTCTTTACCAATAACAACAGGTAACAGTAATAACAATAAACTTAACAAACTTAAACTTAACTAGTGATAACAATAAAAGAAAACGAAGTGAACAAAAACAAACGTAAGCGTAACGGGCACGTGAGATCGCAGAGGCAGTTAAGTCTCGACTGAATAAAAGAAAAGAATTCATTCTGAGGCGTCACGGTGCCACGAGAGCGAAAGAGAGCAAAAATACGCTATGACTGCGCAAGAGTGAAACAAAATTTCTACCTGCTTTGTGTAACCATCTCAAGGGAATAGTGAATGTCAATTTGCACCACTGCTACTGGCAAGCCGTCGATCCATAATTTTTACCAACTTTGCAGTATTAAATTTCGCAAAACATTTAACTTTCCGTAAAGGTAGAGTTTCGTCAAAAATTTCCTGCTTGATAAAATTATGAAATAACTCTTAAAGTTTTTTTTTTATAAAAGCAAATTACATACCATTAGAAAGCTCACACACTAGGGATGTTTTGCTAGAATTGGAACTCCTCAATCATTTTTTGTTTTTTTTTAAATGCAAGTTGAAATTAACATTCAAGTATTTTTTACATCTTTCTGTAAGTTTGAGGACTCATAACTTTTTTTCTAGCTAACATCTGAACAAAGCAATAATTTTATAAGAATCTGCCAACATCAAAGATTAAAAAAAAAAAATTGCCTGTTTTATTGCCCATTTTTAATAAAAAAAATACACTTTAAAGTTAGGAAAGTGGTGAAACAAGAAAAAAACTTTTTTTTTTTTTTTTAAATACCCAGTCGGCCAGGGCCAAATAAATTAGGGCTGAGTAAGTAGCAGATGACCCCACCTACCCACCATTTTCGTATGTTCAACGTTCTGCCAAACACCCTGTATATATTTCATATCTAATTATGAGAAAGCTTGAATTGTTTGAAACATTCAAACTGTGTAACTATAAAAATAGTTTTCGCGGTGCTAAAACAATCATGTCAGCACCTGTTAATATAGTTTTATCACTTTTGCGCTCTCGAAAATATAGTTTATTTCGTTTTTAGGGTTCCGTAGTAAACAAGGAACACTTATAGTTTCGCCATGTCCGTCTCTGTCTGTCTGTCCGTCGGTCTGTCCCGGGCTTAGCTCAGAGACGCATATTACTAGAAAACTGTAATTTGACAAGGGTATACATATTAATCACGCCGAGAAAGTCGTAAAATAAAACCATGAAAAACATTTTTTTTAGGGTATCTCCCTTGCACGTAAAATGGGGATGATATTTTTTTTTCTCATCTATTCCATGGTGTGGGGTATCATTGGATAGAGGCTAACGAACTGGCTAATAAAGGGTTCAAACTGGTTTCAAAGTGGCTACAGTTAAATCTTCTTACACTAAACACACTTAAAACGAAATACCTACATATCTTTTAGTATAAAAAAGAGCAGTCAACCACCTCCTGGCATTATTCACATAAATGCTCACACATGTAATAACACATGTAATAGTAATATTCTGGGGAAGTGTTCCTGCCATGAACTTTCTAAAACTTCCTCATTAAGATACCTTGGATTGGTCATTGACCAACATTTAAACTGGCAAGAACATGTCTCAACCCTTACCTCTCGAATCAGAAAACTTATATATATTTTAAAAAATATACGTTGCTTTTGTCCGCCAAACCTATTATTATTAGTGTATCTTTCGTTGTGCCAGTCCATCATAACTTACTCTATTACTGCATGGGGGGGTGCTTCCAAGACCGTTCTTATTAATTTAGAACGAGCACAACGTGCCGTTCTTAAGGTGATGAGTTATAAGAGATTTAGACACTCTACTTATTTCTTATACTTGGAATTATCAGTTCTTACAGTGAGGCAACTATTCGTCAGAGACAAAATATTAACTCAACACAAAATTACACCTATACGACAAGAAGAAGGCAAGATATTGTTTACTCCGTGCCTTACTGTAAGACTTCATTTGCAAACAGATTTTCCAATTTCTTAAAAAATATCAAAGCAAATCCGAATTCGTAATTTTAATAGTCATGATTGTAAAATCGAAATTTTTAAGTTTCTTAACTCACTGAACTATGATGATACTGAAAAAATACTTAAAATTCCTAGTTAATAAAAAATCACCAATATACATTCACATTACACATTTCACGTCACTTCACACACATCGTACATTTTCTACAGATTTGATCAAGATGGACCTACTTTTAATTTTTATTTGTATTTTTATTTACTTTGAAACTGGTTTTAATTATAAACTATATATAAATATGTATAACTGTTTGTATGATAAAAAGTGACACAAACTTTATGTAACCAAACTTAGCATCTAAATATTTTGCATATACTATGTCAACTTTAACGTCTACCTACAAGTTTTCAAAAAGCAAACTCACTATTTTGGTTTTTTTTTTTTTTTTATGTTTACCTATCTTAATTTAACTTTTGTTGTACTATGCTTTGTTATTAATAACTAAAATTATTTTTGCTACTAAAATAATCATTTTGTCACAAGTCTGCTACTTTAAGTACATTCACAGAGAACGAGGAAAACTGTTCCACCGTAGCACAGTTTATACTAGTACGGGGAACAGAGTGAATCAGTTCCGTTCAACAATCTTAATAACAATGCTTATTAATTTGTAACTTACATGAATTGTGCAAGGTTGTTTTATTGATTTAGCAAATAAAGATCGTTTTTTTTTTTTTTTTTTATAAAAGCTCACAATGGAACAACAGGCAAAAATATTACTTTAATTATTTAAAGTATAGGTAAATATTATTATTTACAAGGGAAAACGTTCGACAATGACAGTGACTCAATACTTATCCCATAACTCACAAAACGTTCCTAAGTAATATCACTTAATGGTACTATTAAGTCTGGCGCCATGGTAACTGATCAGAGGGGAGAATTCGGCCGTGACGTCATCCTTTATGGCTTTGCTCGAAATTTACCCACATTATCTGTTAGATACGTAAGTAGGACACACGAGAGAATGTTTATTTAATATTTTGGCGAACTTATATTACAAAAAGTGGTGGAGGTGACTACGCGATTGCCAAGGGATACGATTCCCGAGTAGACTCAATTGACAGATTTCTTGTCAAAGGCATTAAATGTGTGGGTTTTATAGTTTTAAATTCTACCTGTTCAGGTGATATTCATGGTGTAAAACATGATTTTAAAGGGTTATTGTACATTCGCCACAAAGTAAGTTCGCTACGGAAAAAAGTATGTGTAAATTTGCCACAGTCCTATTTTCATGAAGTAAATTCGTCGTCACAGTATATTATTATGATTATTGTAAATTCCTCAATTTTTTTATTTCCGCACAGACAGCAGAAAAATCAAACAATAAGTAGAATAAAAACTATTTATTTAGTTAAAAACCCAGAACTTTGCTTGTTACCAGTATTTTATGCAAAAATGATGTACATTCCTAAAATGAAGACTTGTGGTTGTGACGAATTTACACATATTTTTAATGCAAGTGGCGATCATACACTTTCAATGTATGGAGTGTACAAAAATGTGACGAATTTACTTTGTGGCGAATGTACAATAACCCATTTTAACTACCAAACTACTTTTAAACGCAACAATTAAATTTGTAAGCCGCGCTGGCCCGCGCATGTTGCCCGCACCTTTCAACTTTCAAGACCATTAATTATCTACACCATGCATGCAGTACAAACACTCGTATTTACTACTCAAAAAGCTTACAAAACTATATGAGTACACAATAATAATTTTCTTACGGAAAACTTCAAAGTTCCTAAATTTTAACTAAACAACTGATTGATTTCAGGTCAGACATGCCACTGCCGCTGCTAAGGAGATGCTGCGGCTGCATATCCCTCCGCACGGGCTGCTTCATACTGTGTATCATGTCCACTGTAAGTACCAATGCATGTCTTTATACTATTTCCAGAAATCCTTTAGGCTTCTAAAGACCAGCACGACTCGCGACGCGACACAAAGGCACCGCTCGTCGCGTGTCGCGCCAGTATGTAGAAGCCCTTTCTTAGCCCTCGTACCCACGGGCGATTTTTTACGCACAATTTTTTATTGCGCATTAAGTTTTTTACGCACTATTTTTTATTGCACATTAAATTTTCAACGCACTAAGGAATGCGTTACTAATTTTAAATTTTGTGAATAATTTATATGAAAACTTAATGGAAGTTATTCTATAAGAGTCGCATCGCGCTGTCCCGTCGCGCCTGTTTGCAGGAGCCTTTATGAGAGTGTAGTAGGTATGACTGTATGACAAAGATAGATGGAAAAGTACGGGGGACCTTTCAGCACTGGGATAGTATCGATTAGGAAAAAAAAAAAAATGCTCATGAAAATTAGGGACCACATTTATAAAGATTTTTTGTTTATTGTTTTGTTGAAAAATTGGCATTTCAGTACATGCTCATAGTTAAACATACATTTAAAAGTAGTCATTCATTATCATCATCATTTCAGCCGAAAGACGTCCACTGCAGGACATGGGCCTCCCCCAAATAGGGCGGGGGGGATTTGACATAATCGCCACGCTTGGCAGGCGGGTTGGCGATCGCAGTATGGTTTTAAAAATGCATAGAGAACGCTGCTGCCCATTCTCTAGTAAGTCCCTTAGTCGCCTTTTACGACACCCACGGGAAGAAATGGGATGGTGCTATTCTTTACGTCCGGCACCAAACGGAAGCCCATTTAAAAGTAATAAAAGTTAACGTTCTTAAAAAAAAAAAAACTTCAACCCTAAATAGAATTCTGAAATGTGAAAAAACAATCTGCTTCTCCATACAAAAGCGCAATTCTAACACAATCAAAACGTTTTACCTAGTTTTACCTAGTTTGTTCAGAATCGTTTACTTAATCGATTTCTGTCATTTTTAATATACGTAATTTTTTATCCCAGAAATAAGTAAAACTACGTAAATACGAGGGCTGCACTAAAAGTATCGGGAATGGAATATTTCCACTGTTCCTGTCATATTAAAATCTTTTTAATGGAAAACTGCTTGGTTTTAAAAATCGAATACCATTTATTTATTTAAAAAAGATTCTCGGTCTTGTCACAAGGTTTTGTCAAACTTGTTTAGTCGTTGAGAAAATGGAGTTGACTAGAGAAAATTCAAGAGCGATGATTTATTATGACTTTCGAAGTGGTTTAACACAAAAACAGTGTGTTGACCGGATGATTTCTGCATTTGGTGATGAAGCCCCATCCAAAACCACAGTTTATCGCTGGTTTGCTGAATTTCAACGTGGACGTGTCAAGCTCAGTGATGATTCCCGTCAAGGTCGTCCAAAAACTGCAGTCACCCAAGAAAACGTTGACGCTGTGCGTAAGCTGATTGAGGAAGATCGACATGTGACATACCGCGAAATTCAGGCAACTTTAGACATTGGCATGAGTCAAATACAAATAATCTTGCATGAACAATTAGGTGTAAAAAAGTTGTTTTCCCGATGGATACCGCATTCGCTCTGTGAAGAGCAAAAAGCGGCTCGCGTTACTTAGTGCGTCAGAACTCTCGAAAGATTCCACGCAGGATCCTCAAATGCTGTATACAACATTGTATCAGGTGACGAATCCTGGATATACGCGTACGAACCCGAAACAAAAAACCAGTCACGAGTTTGGGTGTTCGAAAATGAGTTAAAGCCAACAAAAATTGTTCGTTCACGGAGTGTTGCAAAAAAAAATGGTGGCCACGTTTGTCTCCAAAACCGGCCATTTTACGACTATTCCTCTTGAGGGACAAAGAACGGTTAATGCAGAATGGTATGATAGCATTTGTTTGCCACAGGTCGTTTCTGAACTCTGTAAAGAGAACTGCTACCGCCGCATCATCCTCCATCACGACAATGCGAGTTCTCACACCGCGCACAGAACAAAAGAGTTTTTAGAGCAAGAAAACATAGAATTATTAGACCATCCGCCGTACAGCCCCGACCTAAGCCCTAATGATTTCTATACTTTCCTTAAAATAAGGAATAAATTGCGTGGACAGAGATTTTCATCACCTGAAGAAGCTGTGGACGCCTACAAAACGGCCATTTTGGAGACCCCAACTTCCGAATGGAATGGTAGCTTCAATCATTGGTTCCATCGTATGGAAAAATGTGTCAAATTTCGCGGAGAATACTTCGAAAAGCAATAAATACATTTTTAAATAGTAATGTTGTGTCACTTCCTTGATTCCCGAAATTTTCAGTGCCGCCCTCGTAATAGTCACACTTCTGCTGTTCAATTAAAACAAACCAAAATGGACAAAGTACTTACTACGCTAGAGCCTTAAGGCTTCTACAGACCGGCGCGATTCGCGACGCGACACAAGTGCACCGCTCGTCGCGCGACACGCGGGGCCTTTGTGTCGCGTCGCGTGTCGCGCCGGTCAGTAGAAGCTTTTAAACGTGTGCGTCGCGTGCATATATTTGTAATGTGACCACAATTTTCTCCCCAATCAGTACTAAAAACGAATTTAATAAATAAACAATGTATTTTTTATTAAACATCATAATAATAAAAATTCAGCGTAGTACGTATTATGATTATAACATAATAAGTATTCTAATTGGGGTGTATGGTGGTGCGCATTAATTCCGGGACATGTTATATTATATCGTCCGAAATTCTCTCTAATTATTATGCCACCCAGCAAAAAGGCCGTACATCAAACCCTAATTAATGGTCACAAGTAGTGAGAACAGTCCAGTTCCGACAAATCAATAAAATAACTAACATTTAGCAGGTGATTTATATTCCAACTCGGGTTTCCCGAGTTATGAGGCGCTCCCAAATATAATAATATTTTGTTTGCTCCCCAAATGGACAAAGTACCTACTACGTTAGAGTGTTACATGTGTGCGACTGTGTGCGTACGTAGACTTGTAATGTGACCACAATTTTCTCCCCCAATCAATTTAACTAATTTAATAATAAACAATGTTTTGTACATAATATAATAATAAAAATTCAGTGTAAGTATTATGATTATAACATATTAATATTATGTTATATTCATAATACTTACACTGAATTTTGCGCACCACCAAACCAATGTTGGTGGAGCACATTAATTCCGGGACATGTGTATGTGGGTATAATATCCGAAATTCTCTCTAATTATTATGCCGCCCAGAAAAAGACCGTCCATCAAACCCTAATGGTCACAAGTAGTGAGAACAGTCCGGGGGGTCTAAAATGGACGCTTTGGCAGAATCATATTATGATCAGCGTACAATTCATATCCCGCAATTCATCTGTTTGACTCGTAAGTTGAGACCGTTAGCATTGGGCCACCACTGCTTTCACTGCAGCAGAACATAGTGAGGAAACCGTCATGTCCTAGAATTAAAAATTCGAAGACGTGTGACATCTACCAACCCGCACTGGGCCCGCGTGGTGGATTACAGCCTACTCCCTCTCACAGAGAGGAGGCCTGACTCCCAGCAGTGGGAACATTATAGGCTGATTATGTATCTGCTTCACCGTTTTAAGATCAGTGGTGATGAAATCATTCACACAAAGTAAAGCGCTTGTCTGGGTTCTAGAATCTATAACCTACAACTCGTAAGTCACAGCTTAACAGCTGTGACTTACGAGTTGTAAGGGCCACCACAGCTCCAGTAGAGTTTCCATCAAATCTCATGAAATTTCAAGGTTACAAGCGTCGTAAATTAAACAGTCTGATGGAGCAAATTTAGGTAACTATGTATACAACATGTCCCAAAATTAACACACAACCTCTTAAGGGGTCATTGTACTCATCATTATGAACAACTTTTACTACGGGACGAAAAAAGGAAAAAAAAATCTGCTGTTCCCTACATTTATGTTCGAATAACTCGTCAAAATGTAGGGAACAGCAGATTTTTTTTCCTCGATTTCAGGTTTGGTCCCATATTTAAATTTGTTCATAATGATGAGTACAATGACCCCTTAAGAGGTTGTGCTTTAATTCTGGGACATGGTGTATACTGACTTTACCTACCTAACTTCAAACCAAGTTGCAAAAACCCCAATTAGACGCAGAAAGGAAAAACCACTTTGAGCAGTTATAGGTAATTCGATTCATCGTTAACTAAGTAAGCATCAAACCCTGGAACTTCTTAAGGCTCGTGCTGACTGGCGCGATATCGATGGCGCAACCAGGGTCACGCCCACGGTATCGCACCAGTCTGTATGAGCCTTTATACGTCTGATAAAAAGTGTTGATAATGTTGAACTCTTTAGTTATCCTCCAGGTAAACATCTTTTCTTCGACATAATACTCACTAAGTAGGTACATGTCGCTGAGCGCTATGGAGCTCGGAGCTTCTTTGAAGGATAAAATCAGAAATTAAATTATCCGGAAAATAACCGAAGCTACCAACATAACTAGCAGAGCAAGCAAACTGAAGTGGCAGTAGGCTGGCCATGTTTGTCGAAGGACCGATGGCCGGTGGAGCAGACGAGTCCTAACAGAGTGGAGACCGCGTATCGGCAAGCGTAGTGTGGGATACCCCCAGCTACATGTACCGACGACCTTAAAAAGGTGGCTGAAAGGATGCAGAGTTGGTTTACAAATAGCTTGTATGTAATTTTTAAACGATTTTGTGAGTGTCCAGAGTAAGTAGGTGTACATATATCACTCTCTCTAGCATGCCGCTTAAGAGGCTGGCGATGGATGCGTAGTACATACAAACGTAATACCAAAATAACTTTTAAATCAAACATTCTTAATGTAGTGTATTTATTCCGATTGGAATGCAGAATATACTTGATTTACTTAGACTTAACTTAAAAAAAATCTGCTGTTCCATACATTTTGTCGATTTAAGTGAACACAAATGTATGGAACAGCTGATTTTTTTTAGGTTGGTCCCATAGAAAAAAATGTTCAAAATGATGAGTACAATGACCCCTTTTCGGGTTTAGTGTAAACAAAAACGGATGTTGTATATTTGGGAACCTAGATATTCTGTAATCAAATCGAAATAAATACACACTACCTTAAGAATATGTTTGATTTACAAATTATTTTGGTATTACGTTTGTATGCACTACGCATGCTACGCCGGCCCCTCAAAAAGTTATGAGTACCTATAACGCACACAATAAAAATGAATATTGACAGTGTAGTAGAAAGATGAATATTTTTGCCTGTATACCAACTAACTTGTTCAACTGTACCTACACACGGCTACATATCAAGCTATACATTTCCAGTATAAGCTGATCTCGCATTGTGTAGGATTTCCGTACAATGAGAGGTTAGCGTATACTGGAAATGTATAGCTTGATGTGTAGCCGCGTGTACATAAGGGTACACGGTGTGTACGTGTCTACGCTCGTACGGAGTAGTCGGGTTTCTCTGAAAGTGCTGTCAAACAGCTGATACACTAATAGCTATTTACTGAGTATGTTTTCATAAATAATGAGAATGATTGATTTGATGTATGAACAGTTTGAGTTTTTCCCCTTTTGGAAGGGGCAACTAGAATCAATTCAATTTTTTCGTAAATTTTGACGTTTAGAGGATGCACAGCATTTGTTGGTGGATTGTGTGGAAGAAACGCACTTCTCAATTCGTAAAAATTGTCGGTAATGGATGTTGGAATTTTTCATGGTATTTTAACTAAGCCTGGAGCCGTGGAGTTTCTTGCCCGTTCTTCTCCATAGGAACCTACTATTTGGAATGGGCAACTAGCTTCATATTTGTAACTGACCGACTTCTTGACAATTCAAAAGTGCCTGTCATGGTTTAATTGAAATAAATGCTTTGAGTTTGCCTACTTCAGATGCAGCAAAAATATTTTATACTTTTTTAGATAAGAAATTAGAGTAAGTTAAGTTTTGTGTGACTAACACTCAGTTGCAGAAAGCTCACCATTAACACTTCATTACATAAAGCAGCATTATCGCTAATGAATTCATTACTTTAATGAAGTTGCACAAACAAATTTTAGATGGCATTAGACATTTTTAATGTCACTTTAGTTAAAGAAGACTTTAAACAATATTGCCAGGAACAAATTAACATATTGAACGAAAAGAGTGAACATTTGCGTTCTGATATTATCCGTACGTACAAGTACACCACAATTTTAGCATAAAATATAGTAAATGTAGTTGATTTATGTGTATTCAGTGTACTCTGTGGTTTAGTCTAGTTTAAATAATCTGGTTTAAGTGGTATACGCTAAGGTAGCCCGCGAAATTCAAATTTACCAACGTTTTTTGCAAATTGTATACTTCTGATTCATATTCTAATGATTAATTCTGTAAAGCCATATTGGTTATGGTCGCGAATCATAATTAGATCAACATACAATGTGTTACTGACCTGCAAATTACAAAAAAGGTAATAAAATTTGAATTTCGTGGGCTACCTTAGCGCATCCCCCTTATTCTAATAATTTTAACATGTATGCAGTCTAGAGCTCCTGCCACACGTGGAAATCCATCAATTTCTACGTAGTTCCGTCCGGTCTGGCATTTTAATATAGAGGTGGCTTAATTTTGCTAGTTCACGGGATACTTTTTGTATAAACAAACTGACAAATAACCCGACCCAACCTGTTTCCGACAAACTGTTGATTTATTTATGTTTATTAAATCACCCAATACTTTCTGGAAAGATCCAGTGGCGAAAAATCTCAAAAATATTAAAAGCTGTGTAAGGTCATTAATGGATTTATTTCTTTGCGTCACTGGTTCTAAATCTTAATCAAGTAGGTTACAAATTTGAAGAAATGCCTCCTTGGAAATTCTATACCTTACACGAAACTCTTCTCCATCATGTTTTAAAAATAAATTCACTCGGTCTGGGATTCGACGGCGAGGTACCTAAATCTATTAAATAAGAATCAGATAATGACGAAAGACTGGTTAAAGACATCTTTCAATTACAGAAATGCATTCAAGTACCGTAGAAAACACTAATGTTGCTCTTTAATGGATGCTTTTCGGCCCATTAAAATTAAAAAATCTGAAATGTCAAACTTAAAGTTCACCACCTGCTAATGGGCGCTAATGAAGTTACGTGCAACGTAAAAGTGTTTAAAATGGCCGGTTTCATTAGGTTTGACATTTCATTAGTTAAATGTAATGGAGCATTAAAATAAAATAAAAAATGGTTTTGTGCAATGATTTAATGCTACATTAGTGTTTAATGTAGTCTTTAAAATTTAAAGATCGTTTCTGCAACTGAGTGTAAGATTAGTTAATTTAGTTTAGGAGTAAGTTGTTATTTGTTAAAGCACGATGGGATTGGCATCGTCGCATATGTGTACAAAAATACCTTAAGTAAATAAAGATTTAAAAAAAATTGACGTTCAAAAGTGCCTCTTATGTTCGTATTTGAAATAAATAATTTGACTTTGCTGCTCTTTGCTCGCCAACTCGTTTTCAGTTGCCAGCTCTGCTCGCTTCTCGTTAAGGGTCTATACTACCTCAGCGCCACCTCACTCTTTACCTCGCTCGCACAAGTAGCTGGTGGTCCCGCAAGCAAGCGAGACAGGGTGGCAGGGAGAAGACTCCAAGGCACCGATATTTTAGTTCATTTCTTTTTACGGAGAAAATAATGGTAATAACAAAAATAACTTAAGACCTGCTTTATAATTAGTTCAGTTAATATGCAAAGTTCCATTATCTACTTTGATTTTTTTTTTTAATACCAGCGGTTTCTATGATAAAAACAGGGTTTCAACACGGTCAACACGGGGACAGGTGGCTAAACACAAAGATACATTATAAAAGTGGGCGTATGTACAACATTATGTGAACGTGATGAGCATTATGTGGCAACTCGTCATTGTTGATGCAGTCCAGTGATTCATGTTCGAGTGCAGAACAATGCAGCTCTATAACAATAATAATAAATTATTAATGTATGTTGCGTTTGCGATAGGTACTGTAATAAACAATTAGCAAACAATTTCATAAGGCTAAAAGTCACCCAAAGGGCAATGGAGAGGGCTATGCTTGGAGTTTCCCTACGTGATCGAATCAGGAATGAAGAGATCCACAGGCGAACCAAGGTAACCGACATAGCCCGAAGAATTGCCAAGCTCAAGTGGCAGTGGGCAGGGCACATTGCTCGCAGAACTGATGACCGATGGGGCCGAAAGGTTCTGGAGTGGCGACCGCGTACCGGAAGACGTAGCGTTGGAGGGCCTCCTACAAGGTGGACCGATGACCTTGTGAAGGCCGCAGGTATCCTCTGGATGCGGGAAGCACAGAACCGGTCGAAGTGGCGGTGCTTGGGGGAGGCCTATGTTCAGCAGTGGACGTCTTTCGGCTGAACTGATGATGATGATGAAACAATTTAATGTTGGTTTTATTTTATAAACATAGGTAAGTAACTATTTGCTATTATTTACACAGTTTTTTCCTCGACTAGGGTAGCACGCTAACCGTTGGGTCAGCAAAGGGAATACGGGGTTTTAGTCAGTAGAAGTCTGTCAGACCCCTCCGTCCGCCCCAGGGCGGAGGACATCCGTGAGGATTTCCTCCCCGTTACAACAAAAAAGTTATATTTATTTTATTTATTAAGGGTTGGGTAATCGCCGTTGACCTTGGCTATACTTACAAATGCACGTCGCGCTCACGCCTCCACCGCGCCGCGCCGCCCCGCGCCGTTCGGTTTCATAGGGAATATTATTTTCTAATAACGAAAATATGAATATTTGATAACAATCACAGATACAAAGACGAGATAATTATGAGCAATTTAAAATTTCTATAGGAAACTTATTTTTCTCAAACCTCTTGTTTAAACCAGTGTCCATTCAAAATATATATTTGGGAACCTAGATATTCTGTATTCAAATCGGAATAAAGACACACTACCTCAAGAATATGTTTGATCTACAAATTATTTTGGTATTACGTTTGTATGAACTACGCATCCATCGCCTCTTAAGTAGTTTGAAAGTAATACTTATCTATCGTTTTTATGCTTTGGATAGACATTACTTCCTGATTTTTTTTACATTATTTCTTATAGTATTTTAGTACAATACTTAAATATTCACAATTATAGAATTGATGTGTTTGCGTTCTAGTTTAACATACATTTTTTGCATAACTTTCTTGGATTATACGAACGCGTAATAACAGATTTAAACGTCACTAAAATCATAATATCTGCGCCTTAATTGTTAATTTCAGAAGCTGTGTAAGTCAATGTAAACGTAAAGGCTTCTACATACCGGCGCGACTAGTCGCACGACGCGACACGGCACAAAGGCCCCGCGTGTCGCAGGACGAGCGGTGCCTTTGTGTCGTGTCGCGTCGCGCGACTAGTCGCGCCGGTATGTAAAAGCCTTAAAGCATTGATATTTTGCCCCAAATGGGAAATTGCTAGTAGACGCATTGGACGCAGTGGCTGAGCAATCAATTTGTTTTTCAATGTTGCTTAGTTGTTTCATTAGTGTCTTTATATAAGCAGTATTTACCTACTATTTAAACTATTAGGAACTTTATGTAATCACGCTGCATCTCTCGAAGGACAGGCTGAGGTACCTATATAAAGTTGTGGGTAGGTAGGTAGGGTAGGTAGGTAGGGTAGGTAGGTAGGTAGGGTAGGTAGGTAGGTAGGGTAGGTAGGTAGGTAAGGTAGGTAGGTAGGGTAGGTAGGTAGGTAGGTAGGGTAGGTAGGTAGGGTAGGTAGGTAGGGTAGGTAAGTAGGGTAGGTAGGTAGGGTAGGTAAGTAGGGTAGGTAGGTAGGGTAGGTACGTAGGGTAGGTAGGTAGGGTAGGCAGGTAGGGTAGGTATTCTTTTACCCATAGAAAGCCACGTTATTTGTGAGTGTCATAGAGTAAAAATGTTTACCGCCCAACGGAGTGGGCACGGGTCAGCTAGTTTTGTATAAGATAATTATACGTGAAGACGATGCACCTAGAATAAAATTCCTTCCGGTGGGTGTCGTAAAAGGCGACTAAGGGACTTACTAGAGAATGGGCAGCAGCGTTCTCTATGCATTTTAACACCAAACTGCGATCGCCAACCCGCCTACCAAGCGTGGCGATTATGGTAAACCCCCCCTTTTGGGGTAGGCCTATGTCCAGCTGTGAACGACACCCACGGGAAGAAATAGGATGATAATATTATTTATTATAAACTACAATTTAATTATTTCTAGGTAAAGAATAGAATAAGCGTAGGGCTGTTCGCTAACACCGCGACGTTTTTTTTACTTTTGCATTCGTAATTTCTAAACGAACGGTCCGATTCGAATAAAAAAGAGGAATTTATATGTACGTAATCAACCTTGATTATAAAACTATTTATTTATTTATTAAAACTTTATGAACAAGTAAAAAAACCCGGTCAAGAGCGAATCGGACTCGCGCACCAAGGGTTCCGTACGTATACATCAATATTGGGGGCAAGTCTTCTATGAAAAAAAGCTCAAAAAAAGGAAACAAAAAAAAAATATGATGTTGATGATTTCTGAAAAACTGTGCTATTTAGAGACATTATTTTATTTTTCCTGTAATCTTTACATAAACTTCTATCACATAGAATAATTTCAGATTTTTATCTATGCAAACTTCGGAGATAAGGGGGGGGGGGGGGGACGGTATTTTTTTTTACATTTTTCATCAAACTCAGAAACCATGCTGCCTAAAAAAATAAAAAACAATGTTTGAGAATTTGAAAACAGCTTTCTTTCATATGATACCCCGCATGCCCAAGTAGCCCCACTTCAAAATTTTAAGACCCTCTTTCAGTCCCTTTTGCAAAAAAGATATATATTTTTTTATTTCTTTCTTGTTGGCAAAATAGTTGGGCAAACGTCATTTAAAACTATTGTAAATTTCAAGTTGATAGCATTAGTAGTTCTTGAGATATCCAGGTGTGACAGACAGACAGACTGAGTCTCACCATAAGGGTTCCTTTTTACCATTTTGGTACGGAAACCTAAAAATACTGTACAAAGGCGGACTTAATGCCTGAGGCATTTCCGCATTTTAGTTGGATAAGGACTAATATCATGATACAAATGTCATCTTTCCATTCTACCCGTGTTTTGATTGACTAATTTGAACAAAAAACCGTTAAGTATTGTGACTTTACTATAATAGTTAGACATCGCCTCGAGGACTTTTTGTGGGTAATAATGAGTACCATAAACATCAGTACAGTGCATTACTGTATGTATCATCAATAGTTTTCGCAGCGCACGCTAAATAATGACTATTTTATGCAAATTTTTGATACCTTGGGTTACATTATTGTAATTTTCGTAGGGAACTTTTTGAAAATAAAATGCAGGCCACGTTACTCGCTGATAATGTAGCTTTCTAAAGGTGAAAGAGTTTTTAAAATCAGTCAAACAGATTTTTAATTTATCCATTACAAACAAAAAATCAAATCTTTTCTCTTTATAATATTAGTACAATCGCCGGGCACGTAACTTGGCAAGGTTTTGGGGTAGTGGAGGTAAGTTCGCGCATAATGAGCAACAAAAAAATGATTACTTTTATTGTTTGTCATTATTCTATGGTTATTGCCATCATTTATTTTAAACATGTCTGTTTAGAAGAAAGTTAAAGAAAGGAAAGGAATTCGTGAAGTTTATTAGGTGTTATAAATAAAATAAATAATAAAATATTTTTAGTTATTGTGGCCTTTCAAAAAACAATATTAACGAGAACTAAAGGTCAACAAGCTTCATTGGTAAATTGCCACGAAAATACACTCATAAAATAAACTTAATTTAAAATAGTAACAAAAATTCGTAACAAAACCTCAACAAAAACAAAGGGTATAATTTTAGTGCACACAAGTGTAATCGGGAGCGAACGGAACGCGGTTCGAGGTGCGGGAGGCGAGTGTCGACTGACGCACCAATCGCGTGCTCGGAACGGTGCTCCCTCATTCCCCGCGTCCCGCTTGACCACCAAAGGGACCTAAAAAATTACTTTTCTGCGCATCTAACTACTCTTGCCAACTTACGTGCCGGGGACTGTATAGATTGAAAAGTGTATTCCCGTTGTCCCCGTTTGCGATATCCCCGTCACGGGGACAGCGGGACGTGATTAAATTGATTTCCCGTTGTTCCCTTATCGTATGAAGTAAACCTTTTTTAAATCGAAACAGCTAGGTTAGGTTAGGTTAGAACGGTGACCACACAACGCACGAGCCGAGCGAGCGTAGCGAGCGGTGCCGCGGCTGCGGCCGGCGAGTGCCAGAAACATATTTTTGAATGTAAAACCAAACCACGGGGACAACGGGAAGTATTTTTAAATATATAATTGAAGTACCGCTGTCCCCGTGGGACGGGGACACGGCGTACGGGGACAACAGGAATACACGGATTGAATGCTTCTACATACCAGCGCGACTTGTCGCGCGACGTGACACGGCACAAAGGCCCCGCGTGTCGCGGGACGAGCGGTGCCTTTGTGTCGTGTCGCGTCGCGCGACAAGTCGCCCCGGTATGTAGAAGCCTTTAAAGGTAGAACAGACGACGAATGAAATTAGTAGGTAGGTAAGAGGTGGTTTTTCCTGTTTATAATGCAATTAGTAGGTACATTGCATTCTATAGGTACAGGAAAAACATCCTCTTATTGTTCAGCTTAGGTAGGATGTTATTTTTAAATCGTACATACATACATATCAAGCTATACATCTCCTGTATACGCTGACCTCTCATTGTACGAAAATCCTACACAATGCGAAATCAGCTTATACTGGAAATGTTTAGCTTGATATGTAGCCGTGTGTAATTATTTGCATGAGCAACGGCAAATGTTTTCTTCAACTTTCTTCTTATTGTTGTTAGGCAGCAACTTTTTTTTTTTTGGGCGGGACATTATCAAATAACTTCTCCCGCTCTGGGCGGAGCGGGAGGGCGTGTCGACTTTTACTGACTAAAACCCACCCGTATTCCTTCATTTGCCTGTGTGCCAGGGCCACGATATCCCTTTCGGACAAACTCGCAACCCTGGCGCCTATGTTGCGCAGCAGCTAGTTTAACAATTAGAAAAAAGTTTAAAACGTTTGGAGATTAGCCGGAACAAACAGACAGACAGAGAGACATTTTTTTATTTAGTTTTTTATAAGTAGGTACCGTATTGTATAAATTATAAACAAACACTTCAATTTAATTTATTTGTATAGATGTTATTAGGATCTCTGTGTTTTGAAGTGGAATCTGTCAAAAACTCACGGAGAGACCATTGTAACGTTTGTAAAAGTAGACTTGGCCCCCAGTTATGAATACCTACGTAAGTCCCAAGTAATTACAAGCGAGCCAGTTGCCTTAACCGACCACTTCAAAACACAGAGATCCTGATAGACTACTAGACTATGGACCGGTGATAATAATGTGGGTGTACCTACGTAGGTATGATATACGTACCTCAGCCAGCCCTTCAAGAAATGCAGCCGTGATTTCTGCAGTATTGTCTCTCCTGCTCCCTTTAATCCATCCAAAGGTTGTCTGTAAAAGATCGCTTTTAGCGATAAGACCGCCCATTGTGTCACTCTATGTAAAATGTAAACATTTATATCTGTAACTTTTATGGTGTACATAATAAAGAGTAAGTATTCTATTCTATTCTATTCTATGATTTTAAAGTTAATTTTTAAATCATCATCAGCATTCCAGCCGAAAGACGTCCACTGTTGGACATAGGCCTCCCCCAAAAAGGGGGGGGGGGGTCCCATAGTCGCCACGCTTGGCAGGCGGGTTGGCGATCGCAGTATACAGGGTTATTTTTAAAACGTCAAAAACCTCTTAAGGGGTCCTGAAATCGCGAAAAAAAACCAGCTGTGCCCTACATTAATTTATGTTTGAATAATTCGTTAAAATGTAGGGAACAGCTGATTATTTTTTCGCGATTTCAGTTTTGGTCCCATAGTAAACGTTGTTCATAATGATGAGTACAACGACCCCTTAAGAGGTTTTTGACGTTTTAAAAATAACCCTGTAGTTTTAAATAGGTAGTAGGTAAATAATGTAACAGTATAATTTATAAGAGACGGCACTATCGCATTAAGTAATGAACTTGGAATGGTAGTTATAAGAGAGAGATAAATAAATAAATATTATGTGATCTACGGAAAATTTACACGCACGCATTTAAATAAGGATAATTACTATTACACAGGAATACAGCATGTATTCCTGTGTAATAGTAATTATCCTTATTTAAACCGTCACTGTATTTTCTAAATGATCATTGTGACCAAGTACCTACTTACTCTACCATTGCTTGCCTGACTACCAAAACGTGTTTACGCACATAATAACAATGACTTTTGCATAATGCGTATGCGTCGTTGGGTTGGGACGGATTATAATTATATTGGGTGTTAAAAGACTTTCCGAAGCCGAAAGCTACATATTCTACCCATTATTTGGATTGTTTTTTTTCCATTAGACCATACATGGGAATCCACTGGTTCTGGAGATATTGAAGGCCAAACTTGCATTTTTTTTTTTTTTTTACGAAAACGAATTCCAAGTGTTATTATAAAACTTTTTCCAAGCAAACATTACCTGAATTTTCGATTTTTCTTACATTAATTTCGTTCATAGCCGTGAGTATACATTCGACAAGAACCTACGCGTACCGCGTAGAACGAAGGGGCGGGGCTTAACTCACACAACAGCACTGAGTCCGTTTGCCTGGGCGCCGGGCGCGCTACATTACTGCAATCAAAATTGCAATTTTTTAATCCCTAAAAATAAAAATCGGTTCCCAGCAATAATTTTTGCGCAAAGCTACTTAGTTAGATGTACAGTAGTTATTTATGATACTAGTGCGATAAGTTGGTTTTTACAAACGAGCAGACGAATGTAAGCCCGAGACGGAAGAGTTTGTTTTCCGCACATATGTCATACAACGTTTTTCAATACATTTGCTAGAAAACCATACATTAGGTAATGAAACAAGCCATCAAAACATTTTCAGAGAATGATTGAGTATTTCTTCAAGTCTTCCATGATATAAAATGATTGTAAATCATTAAATAGCGCTCTCGCGATTTTGGTGGCAAGAGACCATGGGGGTGGAGTAGATTCTGTATTAGTACTCATCGGATTCCTCGCTTGAACTCATATTATTATATTGTTTAAAAAAATAACCGCGAAAAGTAGTACTACACCTTTCGTCTCATTTTCTCTATAATATTAAAGTGAGATAAACGATGAGCAAAAGCGCTTCCAAGGAGGTTCAATCATCTGCATTCTCGTAATGTGAAAGTTCTTGGTGGAATTCTCATATATTTTTTTATGGAAATAAACAAAAACCGTAAAGGATACGCACGGCGCTATACAACGGAGTATGCGGTAAAACATGTACTTAGGTGGGAGTACCTATTTTGCCGAACATTCCGTTTTATGGTGCGTAATTATTAACTCTTGGATAATGTAGGTATACAGGCTTCGTAAATGCATTTTTTGAGCAAATGTTGTGAAAAGTATATTTTATCCCGGTAGTACGTTCCCGTGGGATAATTTCCGACCACCACGCGGCTGAAGCCGCGGGCAAAAGCTAGTAATTCTATAAATAAGAACGTCTTTAATACAGTCCACTTTTATTCCATCCCGAGCTAACAGCGTAGTACAGGTAAATATCGAATACCTATGGGTATTTATCTCCTTTGCTAAGTGTTACCTGTTTGTTACACACTAAATATTGAAAATACTTACTATACAATTTACCCATTCATCAGCATTCATGACGTCATTCGACATTCCTGTACACTTCATTGTGTATTAGTCATAGGTAGGTTAGGTCACCCGTAGTTGCCGGGAGGACACGGCGCGGCATACGCTGGCAGAGTGTGCCGCTTGGGGGAAGCCACGCCGTGCCCTCATCTCAGGAGTAGGCAGTGACCTGTCGCTGCCGGCCGTGGTCGAGTCGATGGTCGGCAGTGAGGAGTCCTGGGACGCGGTGGTATATTCCTTCTGCGAAACAGTCGTGTCGCAGAAGGAGGCTGCGAAAAGGGAGCGGGAGATCTAGTCCGCTCACTCGGCCCGCAGCAGGCGCACTGGGCGTCGCCAGAGGGCCAGCCCCCCTAAATGGGTCCAGGGACGGTGGACTTGGGGACGTCCGCCGTCCCCTATCACACTGGACCCGAGGTGGCGGCGCATAGTGTTCGACGCGCGCCCCTTTCATACGTCGCGGGGGTGGGGGGGTGCAAACACCGCACCCCCCCCAGACTTGAGGTGGCCCGCAGAGGCGGTCCGGCACTAGCCGGGGATTGCGGAAGTAATGGCAGATCCCAAGATCGCCGGTGCAAGTGAGGGAAGGGAACACTGGGGTGGTTTTTAGTCAGTAAGAGTCTGACAGACCCCTCACATCCATGACGATTTTCCACCCCGTGAACAAAAAAAAAGTTTCACCCCTAGTATCATATTTATATTATCGTACGCACGGCTACAGATTAAGCTATACATTTCCAGTATAAGCTGTTCCTTACAATGAGAAGTCAGCGTAAACTGGAAACTTACAGCTCGATGTGTAGCCGTGTGTACAAGGTGGAGATGACAATACGATAATAAATTAAACTAATATCTAATGACGTTTCTAGTCTTGTACAAAAATTCAAGTTATATAGTTAACAGGCTCGACGTGACGACGCGACTCTGGTGGAATAATTTCTATGAAAACTTCCTCTTAATTGGGCATCCCAATATATAGGACACTGTCTGGTAATATTTGTCATCCATGTGCAAATTAATTAAGGACTCACATGGCCGAGTTATTTCATTTAACTTACAAAGTGGGCTAATTAGTGATACAATTTTACGTGCATTCAACTTTACGAGTTATTTCACACTGATGCGTCCATACTGCACTGTTGACGCTGCATTCTTACAGGCAGGATAACTGCTGATATGTCAGGAAGAAATGTAATTTAGAAAGATGTATTAATGATTCTAATGATTATAAATCTAATAGATATCTGATAAAGTTGCGAAACATTTTTTGATTAACATAATCTAGCTGATACTGACGGTCAGTTAAATATTGTCCTTGTGTTGTATTGTGTTTGAGATTCACTAATAGGTTATGTTGCCATATAACAAATGAAACTTCCGGTCGTATCATTTTAAAAGAGCAATTAATAGGTTGAAATACAGGAAAACTTAATAGGTAGCCAATTAAGTGCGTAATGTGGAATGTCTTATCAGCTTCCAAGCCTACTGAAATGTACTGAATAGAGTTGCAAAAATCAGTAATAAGCCGGTCATCTTTTCCTCACGGAACATAGCATCACGCGTAAAGGTATTCCCCAAAGTGGGGAATCATTTTGCTTTCAAACACCAACCCGCCCTTAGCTCGCGTTTTGGTTAACAACCAGCACCCCAATATAATATACGACATTATTTTTAGTATATGCGAAACCCGAAACAAATGTCTAGTATTTTTATGTAAAGAATCTATGTACAAAATTTCTAAACTGTATCATGAAAAATCACAAAGTTATAAGGTTGTTATGTTACCGGGGTGTCCGTACAAAAACAAGCTAACGGCGCCCCCGCGCTTCCAGGGTCGTCTTGCGCTCATTGATAATAATTTGGCAGAAGGTACCTAACCGTACGGCTATTGTATTGTAAATAATTATACTGGTAGTAATACTGGTAGTACTACGGGCAACAAACGTATATAAAACTATATTCCTACCTACTAAACCTGGATATAGTTTGTTAACCTGAATATAGTAATTTACTGAAAAAAAAATACAATTAATATTTACAACATTATATTCCATTTCTTTTTTTGAGCCTCTTTATACTAGAAAGCATCTGTAATTTGGCATTAAATATTAAGGGTTCTACATACCGGCGCGACTCAAAGGCACCGCTCGTCGCGAGACACGCGGGACCTTTGTGTCGTGTCGCGTCGCGCGACAAGTCGCGTCGATATGTAGAAGCCTTCAATCACGCCGACAAAGTGGTAAAATAAAATCTTGAACAAATTTTTTTTTTATCTCTTTTGCACGTAAAGTGTGGGAAACTGGGGATGATACCTATTTTTTTTCTCGTTTTTCATGGGATAGACGAGACACTATGGTTGGGTATGGTTGGATAGGCCATTCATTATTCGACTCATGGATCCGTTTGCATAATAGTAAGCTTTAAGGGTCAGATAATCGCCGTTGACCTTGGCCATACAAATGCGCGTCTCGCTCACGCCGCGCCACCATTAAATTTCATAGGGAATATTTATTTTCAAAAAATCACACAGAATTATAGATAATAAAACCGTCTATTCATACAAAAATAAGCATGAAAATATCTTAAGCAGTTTGAAAGTAATATAGTTTTCTACGCTTTGGGTAGACATTACTTCCTGAATTTATTTCATACAGTAGAATACTTACTACAATACTTAAATATTCACTTAAAGAAATGTTGTGTATGCGTTCTAGTTTATCATATTTTTTTTGCATAACTAGCATTATATGAAGTCTATAACAGATTTAAAAGTCACTAAAATCATATATATGCGCCATCATATAGTGCTATTTTTTGTTAGAGTCAAGGCCCCGCCGCCGCCGCGCCGCTCCTGCCAGCTAAATGGTTGTTTTTGGAAATGTGAAAATATTCATGGCAGGTATACAATAAAACGAAATTAAAAGGAAAATATCACAGCTAAGTAAGCTTTAGAAGTTAACGAGTAATAGTCGACCAACTTACATTAATTTGCAGTTGGAGAATTGACCGTGACGTATGTATATCGATGTATGGGAGAACATATTTTTCAACTACAGTGTTAAGTTTGTTTTTGGGATAAATTCATCCCAACTAAGGAAGGCGACGATAACTGACTTGTGACTTTTAATGATTTTATACTGAAGATCACGTCTAAACGAGTAATGTTAATTATTTGAAAAAAATATATTTTAAGTTAGAGCATTTTCTCAATAATTTAATTTTAGATTATGTTTATATTACATAGTGAAATTAATTTGTAAAGTTATGTCTAACGCGGATAAAAAACTGAGAATGGCGCAAAATCTAACAAGCGTATTATTTCTGAAACCTTCACCAATTTAAAGAGAATTTAGTTATTGATTTTTTAGTATATGCGTTTTATTAAAATACCTTTTGTTTTGTGTATAATAAATTAATAATGCGTCAAATTGGGGACAACACTCCTTGATGGGCGAGTTCTATTACTGGCTGAACGTTCGACGCGGTGCGTGAGCTCAGTACATAACACGCAAGCTAACCACTCAAGGTCACTGGTATATATCTGCGTCTTCATTTTGGGTGGTCCAACATGCACTTGGCCGGTATTTTTGTTTTTATCATGATTAGATATCGATACTCAGTCCCGCCCATCACTTTGGCCAGTTTATTTCATTTAACCCTGAATAAACCTTTCCTATGTTTTTTTCAGCTAGCCTGTGCAGCTAACATTGCAGCCGGGGCATGGCACCTGCCGGGTCATAGAGACCGGGAGCCAGAAGACAACCTGATATCCATGAGCATGGTCATGTTCTCTACATTGTCGGCCATCAGCAACCTCATTGCACTGTTCGGCATTGTATTGGTGAGGGCCATTTTGCTTGATTTTACTTATAATATAATATTAATATTATAAACGCGAAAGTTTGTAAGTATGGATGGATGGATGTTTGTTACTCTTTCACGTAAAAACGACTGGACCAATTTTGATATAATTTTGTATCGAGGTAGCTGACACCTTGGATTAACATATAGGCTACTTTTTATCTCTATATTCCCACGGGATCGAGACTTACGCAGGTGAACCCGCGGGGCGCAACTTGTGACATCATATAGAGAGAGAGTGAGGAGCTTACGAAGCAAGCACGATCGGACCTCATATAATGATTGATGATAATCGAATGGTTCCCTTTATGTCGAGTCCCTTTAGGTTGCGTTCGGACGACACACGCATAACCCGTGATGACCACGCGCACGCCCCGCACACGCCTTGCATCCGCGTTCGCACGCGCAAAATCCGCGCCCGCCCCGCGCTTGCATCGCACCCGCATATACTACTCAAAAAACGCCCTTGATCACAGTCAATACGGCACTAGCCGAAGCGCAGGCACAAGGCGGGCGCGAGGCGGGCACGGAGCGGGCGCGGAGTCGGCGCCGAGCGGGAGCGGGGGGGTCGCGGGTCGATTTCGATAAATGCAATTTGAGATCTATTGATGTGTCGAGAACTATTGACTCAAATAATTATATACAACAAATTTCAAAGCGAGCGGGGCGGGTGCGGTGCGGGCGCGTGTCGTCTGTACGCAGCCTTACGTCGAGTCTGAGAGTCTATTGTTCTTGCAAAAAATTTCTATTTTACGTTTTCTAATACCGTTACGTCGAGTTTGGTTAATAGTTACAGTCAGGATATAAATCAAAAGCCAGTATCTTTAATATATTGTTTTATTATTTGTTATATACATATAATACACCATGATTAAGTAATTCATAACACATAAAACATGGTGATCCTGACTGTAGTTCAAAATATGATACTCGTATTATTAAACTCGACGTAAAGGGACAAAACAACAAACTAGGGAGTAGGAAGTAGGACTCAACATAAAGGGAATCATTCAAAAATAGCACATCATTCATCATCATCATTTCAGCCGAAAGACGTCCACTGCTGGACGATAGACCTCCCCCAAAAGGAGAGAAGGGTTGCCATAATAGCCACGCTTGGCGCCTGCGGGTTGGCGATCGCAGTATGGTGTTAAAATGCATAGAGAACACTGATGCCCATTCTGTAGTAAGTCCCTTAGTCGCCTTTTACGACACCCACGGGAAGAAAGAGGGTAGTGCTATTCTTTACGTCCGGCACCACACGGAACGCAAAAAAAGCACGTTGAAGGATTATTCGAATGGTTCCCTCTATGTCGAGTCCCTCTACATCGAGCCGAGAACCTTGTCTCACTTCTATTACCCCTACGTCGAGTAGAAACGGGACGGAAATCGTAGTTTATTTACCTTTACGTCGAGTTTATTAATATCATATTTTGAAGTACAGTCAGGTTCACATGTTTTATGTGTTATTATATTCAATCCACTGAATTACCTACTAATAATAACACATTATCTTTTAAAATTTTAATAAAAAGTATATTATACATATTAGACTATTGACTGCAACGTACTGAAAATCAATGGCGCATTGGTGATATTACATAAATTAAGCACAGCAGTATTTAGACATTGCGTTGGAAAGCCGAACTTGAGTTGCTAAGCTATTTATAGTGATCTGTGATATTATGTAATGTATAGGGTACACTATACTATATTACAGATCACTCTTTTATTTATATCCTGACTGTACCTATTAATCAAACTCGACGTAACGGTATTGGAAAGCGTAAAATAGCAATATTTTACGCTCTCAGACTCGACACAAAGGGAACCAATTCTATTTTTACAGGGCCGGTAGGTACTTAAGTTCCTGAGCGGAGAATTGGGGACTTAGCTCGACTTTGATAAAAGCCTAAATCCTAAATTATCGTGATTATATCTAATGATCTCTCCTACAATAGAATTTTCTACATAACAGTCACAAAAGATGCCCATCTCATAAGAGCTCATGGCTTCCATCAGGTTAAGCTACGCTTGCCGGGGTTGGTCCGTGGATGGGTGACCAAGACCTCCGAGCCCCGGAAAGCACGTTAAGCCGTTGGTCCCGGCTGTCATTCGTGGATCTTTGACAGTCGTTACGGGTCGTCAGAAGCCTGAAAGTCTAACAACCAGTCTTACCAAGGGGTCTCGTATAACCCAGTAACTGGGTTGTGCAGTTCAGATAGGCAGTCGCTCCATGTAAAATACTGGTATTCAACAGCATCCGGGTAGACTGGAAGCCGACCAGAATATAGTTGGGAAAAGGTTAAGCAGATTGAATCACAAAAGGTGCTCCATTTTGGGACACAAACTGGAGAGAAATAAATATAAGTTTATTATTTATTTATTATGCTTTAGGTTGACTAAAAAAGTTTGGCAGTTGAGAGTATGTCATGCTCACTTAAATGGTGGCGCGTGTGTTGGATCATTCGTTTCCCTACAAAATGGTTGAGTTGGATGGTGCTGATCCACGCGTCATGTTCGTAATTATTTAAAATAGTTTAGTTATCTAGTTACCTAAAAATATGTTGATCAGAGGGAGGAGCCAGCAGAACCACCCAATACAAGCATTACTACATGCTTCCTGGGAGGTTCTAGTCACAGAATAATATTGTACAAGAAAGTTACAGAAATAAACTATTTTAATTTTTAATGTTCGTGAACGGGCGCCGTCAGTTGAGACTGGTCATCTCATAACTGCCAAGGCTTATTTGTAATCTTTTATAATATTTTGTGTTGTTTTTAAATAATCTATTATTTTTACGAATAATGTACCCAGGATTTCGTAATATCTTGATTTAAAAGAGTGTCCTTGGAGTTTCTTGCCTATTCTTCTCCATAAAGATCTACGTTTTGGAATGGGCAAATAGTTTCAACTTTCTGACTAACTGACCGACTCTTTGACAATTCAATAGTGCCTGTGATTGGTTTCATTTAAATAAATGCTTTGAGTTTGAGTTTGAACAAAATCATCTCTTCCTTTTTTCAGAAACGTCCATCAAAGCTGCAGTGGTCACTGGTGTTCAACTCAGTGTTCATATTCTGCATATTCCTAGTTGCCATAGTGACGTGTCTGTTCAGACTGGATAACTTTCTGAAGGTGCCTGGGCACATCGCCCTCATTGTGTTCCTGTTGATCAGTGGGGCACGTAAGTATCTAAGAGAATTTTGTACTTACTAGTAAGAAAGTAGGTTTGTGTACATAGTTTGTTGTTTAGGCTAGTTGACTTCTTCAAGTGAATGGGTAGTATGCCACCTGGAAATGTCGTGATTAAAGTTACTTAGATTTGTATTTTAGAATATGTAAAGACTAGCTCCTCCTACTAAATATATTCAATACTTGAAACCGATACTTGTTAATCCAGGGACAGCCCCCCGATGACTCAAAATAACTCATTTGATTCATTTCAAACCACAAAAGATTAATACGAACAATGGTATGAATCTAACAACGTTATATAATTAATCAACATTATGTCATTTGTGTTGGTATACATCAGAAGTAATATCTACATTCTATGTACTGCGTAGTTAATTCTATTGCTGTTAAATTAATAATGACGCAATGTCGAAGGCATGTGCGCTTTGGTTCGTTAACGACAGTTCGGAATCGGGGATGCACCATGTCAAGGCACTGCTCCACGGCAGCCCACGACTAAGCTTGTATACAAATGTAAACGGGATGGTCCCCTGTGACTCACAGCCATGCTACTCACGGATGCGTGACTGGCAAATAATGAAACGCTGAGCTAAGGAGTGCGCCACACTTGTTCAGGTCAAATTCAATTTGGCAATTTGGTGTACAACAAAGCCGAGGCAATTACTACACATAATCGGCTTCCATTCGGCTCGTACCTATCAACAAACAAACGGAGATTTTCGATCGGCACTAGCCGAATGCATCTGCCCTCGCTGAATTACGTACCGGTCGGCTGGCACAATTCGAGCTAAGACAAAATCAAAATCAGTAGTCATTTATTCAAACTAGGCTGAGAATCAGCACTTTTCGACCGTCTAAAATTACATGAGACAGTCCCCCCAAAACGCACACCTTTTACCACTTCCTAGTGCTTTAGCTGGGAAGAAGAAATGGCGCAACAAGCTCCCCAGCAGCACAGTTGTCTGTTCACATATAAAACTTGAATCTATACAATAAAATGTAAAATAATTTGCATTACGCAACACAAAACATTCTTTTCCTTATGTTAGCTAGCACACACCACTATACAAAAAAATATAAGTATATATATATATATATATACAAGCGGCTTTACCCGAAAATATATCAACATTATATTCGATTGGAGTCCGGCTGTGCCGAATCATGCCAAGCCGAACAAGTATGTAGGCAAACCTCTCCGTGCACATACCACGTAGCAGTCGATTTGATTGTGAAGAAATCCCAGAATCCTATAAGTACATTCCTTGTAATGAAATCTTTTTCTTTAACTTTTCAGTGTACTCCTTGTACTACCTGACGATGATCAACAGCCTCTACCGGTTAATGAAGATGGCGTACTTAGAGACTGCCATACCCATCTGAACCCGCTCGCTAGAATCTTGCCAGTATATTACGTAAATCTAGTTAAATCTACATACTTTGGTGGATACGACTTTATTGACTTTAAAGCGTAATCCCTCCAAGACTGCGTGGATGATATTATAAGTAAAAAGACGTAGAGCCGTTTGTGAAGATCGAATGTTGAGTAGGTAACCTAACTTACTCAACATTCGATCTTCAAAAACAGCACAATGTCATCCTATTAGATGATACGTGGAAGAAGGACGGCATGTCGTAATTATCTGGAGTAAAAAAGAGTCAAGACGAAGAAAATGTGTATAGTTAACCAAATTTTGACGTGCCACTTGCGGAGCGTGATAACCGATAACCTATCTACCTCTTTTTACATAAAATATCATTGCCTACAACGGTACAAGGATCTTTTGGCGCGCGGCGGAAATCGGAACTAATGCCGCCATCATGTTTTTTCAATACGATTTCTGTGACAATTTTACAAATGTTCACCAACAACACCCCCGTCTCAATGTCATTCAGACGCCAAACGATCCTTCTATCAGTATAACTTATCTATTTTATTTATTAATGGTTTTAAATGTGCCTGTGTTTTATGTTTGGAAAATATATGAATTAACAAATGGCGACATAACAAACCCTTTTTAAGAACTGGAATAAAAAGCATGAACTTTTTCTAAGAAACTATAAAGACTCACGTCACTTTCCCATGAGGTTAGGCAGAAACTACTGAACCCCACGTGTTACAATCCTTTCTTCCTCTATTTATTTCGTCTGTGTTCAGGCACCGGGTGTAGTTTTTTCTCATCAATTATACAGTATTGAACAATTATGTACCTACCAATGACATTATAATATATTAAACAGATATGTTATACACTCATAAAACAACCGAAAAAAGTGTGCCGCACAGCAGCGGCAGCACACCCCCACTTTTCATATATTTTAAATTTCACTACAAGTAAAATACGTCCCAATTAGGACGTTATCGAGTCTTCACAATTGCGCGCTTACAACATATCTGTTTAATATAATATCATTGGTACCTACTATGTTTTTACATAAATTAATTTCATTGATAATGTGCCGTTTTAATACCTAAACAATAAGTTGGACAATTTGGGTTGATGCTGATATCTTGCTTAGACTGTTTGTTAAACTTTTGTAGTGCCATTTTACGGAATTCAAATAGTATACTTAATATTTTATTTATTACTAGCAACCAGCCCCTGCTTCGCTCAGTTCTTACGACATGACAAAACGTTTCTTTATTATATGTAAGTTTGATATATTATAATATGTGGGCGTCCAAGCAAAAAGGGTCCAGTTCTGGGCATTTCGTTTCCAATATATACGCAGTTTTGTAAAGTTGGGTAAAAAAATCGTTTTTAATTGATTATTAATTAAATGCTCAATTATCTACAAGTTCATATAGTTTTTTCTGAAATCAAGCTTTTTCAGAGTTTCAACATCAAATGTCTGATTAAAAAAATAAAAACAGTTTTTGAATATTTTTTGAATCCTTAATAACAATTAACCTCAATACCCCACTACTGGACCCTTTTTGCTTGGACGCCCACATAGTTATGTTTATGATTATAAACAAAAATAAAATAAAAAAAAAAATTTATTTCACATAAGCCTACATGGGCATTTATGAAACGTCAGAAGATCGATGAGAGAATCAATGTTTGAATCTAATGAGCAATGAATATTATGGACAGTCGCTCTTGCCTCTATAGTTTATTGAAATCTACTTTTACAACACACCTGAAAGGAGACTTGGACTTGGAAACCTTTTCAAAAATAAACGATCATGATGATGATGTTGACTTTTCAAAAATGTATCATTGTATTTTTCGTAGCTTTTTATAAGAGTTAGGTAAATAAGCCAAAGAATGTTTTGATTTATTCTGTAAATAAGTACTACACAATGTTTGTATTTTTTTAATGTAGTTAAATTAGCATTTTTACCATTATTTTCATCGGGTTGTCTAGTTTATAAAAAAACAGATACTATTTGCTTGCATCAGTAGTTTTGCAACGGCAACTACACTACAGGGTAAAATTGAATTAGCTAAGGAAACCCCACAGACGTATTGGATAAACAACATGATAAAATAAAAAATAAACTGATTTTCTAAACTTATACAACACTAACCGCGGTCGTTGACCCCGAAAAAAAACATTTCGCTAATTATATAGCTAATTTAATTGACCCTGTATATTTGATTTAATTTAATTGTACCTTTATAACTTTTGCAGCTACGTACATAGAATAATCTGTATTATTAAACCTGGTTATCATAATAATAGCCTTAAAATAATTAATAATGTGCAAATACCGTGCCTTTGATGTTGTAGGCAAACAATTTATATTATGTAGTATATACATATTATTATCTACTGTACCCAATACCTATTTTGTATTAAATAACAAATTTACCATGAATATTTTTTTTTTGTAATATGGTATTCATATAAAGTAAAAAACCTGTTATGAATTTGATTACTTTGAGTCTGCCTCATTGAATGAATATTGTATAAACAAAATGTATGTACACAAATAATAAATAAGAAACAGTTTGCTATAACTTTCTTTTATTTTTAAATACTCAATGCATTTAACAAAGCGTTGTACAACGGTCACAAACATCAAAATTTTCTATAAAATTAAATTCAATTCACATTGTAAATAATTGTTACAACATTTAAAGCGTTTATAATTGATCGATAGTTGTGCAAACATTTAAGTTATGGGCCTATTCATATTAGACAGGATAAATAAAATAAATAAATAAGTTTATTATTTTTTTCTCTCACAATAGTTTTGTAGCACTTAACAGTTTTGAACTACATAAATTCACGTTGTAAGAGCTGGTGCCTCATGTAGGTTTTGTAAAATTCTGAGTTACAGTTTATTTATTTTAATATAGGTACTTCAACGACTTATTCAATATTTACTTATTACATAAATGAACTTATACATCTATTATTATAGTGAATTTGTTACTTACAGAAGTACACAGCTTAGACATAGATAAAAAACACATACCAATTATAAGAATTAATTAAAAGTGATTTAAAATGAACTACAGTTCACCAAATAGACGCATAGCCTGCAGAGTAAACAAGCTGAAGTAGCAGTGGACTGGCCATGTTTGTCTAAGGACCGATGGCCGGTGGAGCAGACGAGTCCTGGAGTGGAGATCACGTATCGGCAAGCGTAGTGTGGGACGCCTCCCAGCTAGATGGACCGACAACCTTAAAAAGATGGCTGGGATGAATTGGATGCGGAAGGCGGAGGATAGGGTGTTGTGGCGCAGCCTGGGAGAGGGCCTGTGGACTGCGATAGGTTGAGTTGATTGAAATAATATCTAGTTATGTTGGTCGACTAATATTACCTTCTTCCTTCCGTCCATTTCATATAAAGTCAGTGGTCTACATAACCCAACCCCTATTCTATTCTTCTTCTTTTTAAGAGGTGTCAGGTAATGCAGAATACTGATCGCACCTACTGGAAGCACGTATAAATGTATTAGTTGATTCTATCGATTCACTACACCCACGTATATATTCACTTTCTCTTACTTTCGATTTCTTTATCCTTCACTCTATCTTGCTGTAAAAACACTTTCTTCCCAGCATTTGAGTAACTTTGGTCTTTAGTGTATATTGACATTTGAGTCATTCAAATTAAAATACACATTAGCAATAATAAACCTATACTTAGTTATAATTAAAACAACGTGAATAAATGTATTTTTAAGTTAAACGGTCTTTCAATAGACACAATAATCAATGAGCTGTGTGTTTTATTAAATCCCAATTAAATTATCGTTAGATACTTCCTTAAGGTGAATCGACCAACAATATGCTCATATTTATCGCAGTTGCCAATGTGAATAAGCCCATACTACAGAATAATATACATTTATTATAAAACGTTTCTAACAATTAATTTGAGTACACTGTAAAGGGGAAGTACAAGTTATAATGTAGGTAAATATTCATAAAGATTTTTAGTATATAATATAAGAAAACCCTTTTATACTCTTCAATTCTGCAATATAATACTGGTAATTTAGTAAAAATAATGGTACATGTTTAGGGGATTCTCATATTTTTTTGGATTTAGGCGAAGCAAATAGATTTAAATAATTTTCTTACGAAACAATTGTATATGGACATAATATAAAAAGGAATGCTAAAACTTAAAAATATTTAAAAATAAATGTACCTTTATCGTATATTTGTAATCAGGTAGATACATGAAATATACCTAACTACATATCTGTAGTTAGGTATATTTCCCGTACATTACTAAATAAACGAAAATTTAACGTAGGAAAATACTTTTTCAAATACGTATAATTATTATCTATTTGCTTTACTACAGTGGACAGGTACAGACATGGATACAATAATCTATCAGCTAATTAAAGCGAAGGACGTATTATTGTCGTTATTTAGTTTATTTGGTACCTACAAACATTAAATACACATTCATTTAATCTAATTTATACAGAATTAAGCGTCTTCTGAGAAATTGTACTTTTCATGAAATCTGATGAAAGATTAGTTTTATAGAGTCAGTCAAATAATTCAATGTGATTTTTTATTTGATTTTGTTTGTATTTTAAATGCTAAATGTATTATGAAGTTATTAAAAAATCATGATATATGGTAACTAATCTATTACTCCTTCGTATAGGCATGATTTATGTAGTATATCTATATGCTTATGTCTTAGTAAAATATTAGCCAGTCAGCAAGTTGATACAGGATTCACCTCGTCACGCGTGGAAATACATAATAAAAGTTGCCAATAAAATGCCATCTGCGATGTATAATGTTAAATGTATCAATCTGCCATATAACATATATAATGTATAATATTTATCTGCAATATTTATATAGCACTGTAGTGTGTACAGTACAGGTTTACAACCAATTCTTCTGTTCCCTTCATTATATTTATGGCATACATGGACACACTAGAACAATCACAGCTATTTAATACATAAGTACATTTGCTAGATCACCCACTAACCTATTATTACACGTAAGGGGATCCACACACACATTTTAACCATCGTTGCTTGACAACTAGAATTGTTACCTATTATACTTAGTTAAAATCACATTAAAACAACGAAATAAAATATATTTTTTACAAGATACTCATAATTTTGAATATTTATACGAAAAATATTCTTACAATAATATATTTTGATAGGTATATAAATGTCCATGCATTATAAATCTGTTAAGGTCCTCTTTGTGAAACCGTAACATAATATGTCCACATTACGTAAATGATTTAAAAGATATGTAGATTTCATGTAAGAGTATAGAATAACAAGAAATGTTATTAGATAATATATAATATATATTTATAAAAATTGATTATAATGTCCATGAAATTAAATTTCAAGTTTGTATAATTTTATGTATAATTATTGAAAAATTGCAAACGCAAAACGGCAATACCCGGAATATCCAAAAATTTTGTACTTGCGTTATATGTATAAATGTTGACGTTACATAACGTTAGTTAGCTTGAACAAACTCTATGATAGAAGAAGAAAATGCCGTACACAAACAACATAGGACCTATCGTAGGTAGAACGTCGGATGTCGAAGAAACATCAATCAATCAATCTGCCTAGTCTTTCCCCAACCATATTGGGGTCAGCTTCCAGTCTAACCGGATGCAGCTGGACACCAGTATTTTACATGGAGCGACTGCCTAATCTGACCTCCACAACCCAGTAACCGATACCCTTTGGTAAGACTAATTGTCAAAATTTAGGCTTCTGACTACCCGTACCGTCAGTCAAATATCTACGAATGACAGCCGGGACCAAAGGCTTAACGTGCTTCCCGAAATCTCGGGGCACGGAGGTGTCTCGAATAAAGTCTCGATAAGAAACAACGATCACTGAAAATAACGGGTTTTTCAACAAGAACTTTGTTTTTTAAAACAAAATAAAACTAAGAGTTTAGATGAAAATGATTAAAAAAATTATTGCAATAGAAAGAGTAAGGTTTGGCAATTATGAATGAAAAATGATATCGGATATGTCCACCGCAACCACGCGCACAGATGTCGATTCTTTCATCATGAATTTATTGCAAACCAAATTTACTGATTGCATAATTTCATCCGATCGTGTGATTTAACTCCACTGGGTTATTTTATGTCGGGCTATGTTAAAGATCGAGTCTATACGGAGCTACTCGAATCGATTGCAGCCTTAAAACTCAAAACCCGTGATGCGATTAACGAAATAGACCCGCCATGTTGCCAAAAGTGATGGAAGTCTTTGATGAAAGAATCGACATCTGTGAGCGTGGTCGTGCTGGACATGTCGAATATAATTTTTCATTCCTAATTGCCAAACCTTACTCTTTCTATTACAATAAAAATTTGAATCATTTTCATCTAAATTGTTTGTTTTATTTTGTTTTAAAAAACAAAGTTCTTGTTGAAAAACCCTTTACATACTAGGGTATGTACCTAGGAGTCGTTTACTTTTGTTAATTTTTTTGATAAAACCGGTCGATAGAAAACACCTAGTACTGGACGCATCAATAATGCTCATATATTTACCACTTCGTCTAGTCTCAACGACAACCGATTTAGATTACTAAATGATATTTCAAACATCACAAAAAAAAAATATGTTCACTTAATCTACAAAATGGAAGACAAATCTTCATATCAAAATGATACTTATAAAATAACATTTTAATATACATTTATACAAGTGCAGCTAGTTTAATAAAAACGCTAAAGCGGAAGCTTTTCACAACCACCAAACTATGACTGTTTAATTTTATATTTGATAAGATATTTAAATAACTCCTAATCCAATAATTATAAGCATTACAAATATAACATCACACCTGTATTACACAAAGGGTTAGGCAGACCTAATCCTACGAGGGGGGAGGGGGGGGGGGGTTATAGTACACCCACATGTCGCCAGTTATGTTTGAGTCCCAAGTAAAAGGGGACGAGCCTATTGCCATCAACCGGGCACAAAGCATACCTACAGTAGTAGTGCTTGACTAGATTGTGATTTTTTCGTGCTTATCAAGCAATTTTGACCGTCTGTCTAGAGATCCCATTAGGACTTTGTGATCGAATTTGGCCGTAAAGCGATCGCTATCTATGTTGCAGGGCCAGGGGGCCAACCACAACCTCTTATAGCAGTATTATTTAAATATTACTTCACAGTGAGAAAAAAAATGGAGCTATAGATGACGTATAGCGCCATCTTTTTTCCCACTGTGCAGCTCCCTAATTGCGTAACACACTGCAGTCACAATCCGAGAATTTTGAATTATATTGCTAATCCATTGCTTTCATAGGTTTGAAGACTTCGTCTTTTCAACAACGTAGATAACTCAATGTACGAGGGTAAACTGTCAAAATGAAACCCCATTGCGATCAATTGTCATTTAAGTGTGTTACGTAAATACCCCGCTGTTTATTTTGATACTTATTTGAAAGAAATAAACAAATATAGGTAGGTAGGTCCAACTTCGAGAAAGAGGTCAATCGTCGAATCCGACTCGGCTGGGCAGCGTTCGGGAAGCTACGCAATATCTTCTCGTCCCACTTACCGCAGTGTCTCAAGACGAAAGTCTTTGACCAGTGCGTGTTGCCAGTGACGACCTATGGCACTGAAACGTGGTCGCTCACAATGGGCCTTATCAGAAGGCTAAAAGTCACCCAAAGGGCAATGGAGAGGGCTATGCTTGGAGTTCCCTACGTGATCGAATCAGAAAAGAAGAGATCCGCAGGCGAACCAAGGTAACCGACATTGCCCGAAGAATTGCCAAGCTTAAGTGGCAGTGGGCAGGGCACATTGCTCGCAGAACTGATGGCCAATGGGGCCGAAAGGTTCTGGAGTGGCGACCGCGTACTGGAAGACGTAGTGTTGGAAGGTTTCCTACAAGGTGGACCGATGACCTTGTGAAGGCCGCAGGTATTTGCTGGATGCAGGAAGCACAGAACCGGTCGAAGTGGCGGTGCTTGGCGGAGGTCTATGTCCAGCAGTGGACGTCTTTCGACTGAAATGATGAAAATGAGGTAGGTAGGTACGTATATCTTGTATGTTGTCAGATACTGAACAGCGTCTCTCTGCGCTTGGATATCTTTACTTGCTCTTTGGCGGAATTCCAGAGGGTGACGCTTAGCATATTGTCTTCCGGGTGACTTGTGCCGGTACTAAGAGTCGTTACTTGGGACTTGTTCGTTAACCATCCACGATAATCAGCAGGTATTCATTTGGACCCTGGCAGTCAAAATAGGACAGTTTCAAAAGAGTACATTTTTGTTAGTGGTGGTGTCTAATTGGTTTTTGGGTGGCGGCTCTGAGTGTGGAAATTATGACTACATTTGAGCATTGGGTATCTGTAAAAACAAATGTAAGAAGTAATGCTATATTAAATAAAAATAAATAAATAAAACATTCGTTCAGAAGTCGCAGTAGGCGTGCCAGGTTATTAATTTTCCCTATTAATCATGCGTAATTCCGATTCCGTATTGTTTAAAAGTAAGACTGGGAAGAAATACTGGAATAAACAATTTTTTTTTTGTCAGTTGTCTATAAATATTGGACCAGGAGCTGTACCTTTCAAAAGCATAAATATTAAATAACAATGAATAAGTTTGGGTCAGTAACACACGCCAGTTAACTATGCAATACAATAACATAGCAATTAATAACCATTAGTTTAATCATAATCATTATACGCAACACAAACCAACAGTTTCCTACACTTAAACAACATAACTTAAAAATACATTGATTTTATAAAACAATATAGTTTAAAGGATTTTGAACAAACAACACTTATTTATTAAAAATTATCGGTCGGGCTCATTGTAATTATGTCACTTTTTGTTCGGTGAACTGAACACGTGGCCTCGCCGACAGAGGGCGTTTTCCGGTTTTCCGAACAAAAAGTGACATGCACGCGATGATTGCGTATTCGCGCGATGATCGCTTTTAAATACGGGGGGGGGGGGGTAATTATACCTACTAGATGGCGCTGATGATAACCTTGATACGTCATATGGCATAGGATAGGAGGCATGGCGTATCTTGCCAAGTCCCTTTCTCTGCGATTTATTCAAATTTTACGTATGCCTTCATTTCTGGGGATGTCAGAGTGATTACAAAATGTTTTAAATGTGATAAATAAATAATGTTGACAAAATACCCATAACTTTCGTAAAAACTCACCAGTGTAAATAAATAATATTATTGCACTGAATTAATTTCGTACCGTCAGCGCCACCAAATATTCTAGTGATAAACTATGTAGGTACTGACTTTTTATACTGATGATTATAATTCTATAAAGTGAGAGCTGTAGGTATAATTTGGTCCTCATATTCTTCATATTCATAACTGTCACGATATTTTACAATTCTTTTTATCCACCCTTCAATACTCTTTCTTTCTTTCTCCAAATATCTCTGTGGTTTTTTATGAGATTTTTTTTTAATAACGCATAACATTCACGGATTAATTAAAATATTTCCTGATATGTTAATTCTATCTAGCGATACATATCAACAATCTATTCGATAATAAGGTTTCCTACGCTTAAGTAAATAACGCCATCTATCGGTACATTTTGCTAAACACTGCTCTTTACACACTTTTTTTTTGTCTAGGACACTATCCGGAGCCCTACAAAAACCTATGACATATTATAGAATTAAAATCGGTTTTCTTTACATCTTTTGTTAAACATTAACAAATATACTTTTACGTAAACAAATAAAATACTTAATTTCCTGAATTGAATTGGTTTATCTAGGCACACCTCCAGTTTTTGTTGTTCAGTAGAGAAGATAATTAAATACTATGAAAAGGAACGTTTTACAGGACACCGTCTTCGTTGATTGATATCAAGTAGCTCCTAATGACCACGATGTAGTATAGGTTTCCAGCTGAAAATTGATAAAGATTAATTTGAGTACGTACTAAGACCGTAAATGAAACAAGCCCCTTTGGCAAGGGGCGCACGTATTATAAATAATACGGCGTCGGAAGATGTTTTCGATAGCCTGCCGAAATTTTTATCAGGAGCGCAAAGGTGCATTGAAGGAGGCATACAAATATGAAAAAGAAATCGTAATTTTTATTAAGTATTTTAGTTTTATTTTTATTGTTGAATTTTTGTATATAAATAGGTATTTTATAAGGATAAATAGTGTAATAGGTTGGTATAACATCGTCTTGGGTATACTGTAAGATGTTGTACTTACCTATAGGTGTGAAATAAATAAAAAAACAAAAAAAAGTTCAGGATTTATACCTACAAGCATAGCTGGGCACCGGTAATCGCTAATCCGTTAGTAAACAAGTTAACTTCGTTAAACGTTTATGGCTAGTGCAAACAGGCGCGATATCCCTCGTCGCGCCCGCGATATCGCGCCAGTCTGTACGAGCCGTAAAGAGTTACGTGAGTTACGCGTTGAGTTAGAGTGTGCTAGAGTTAGGTCGGAAGATTTAACGGAAGTTAACGTTCATCGTTAACTCGTGATACAAGGTCGTTGTGTTACTGATTAAGTACTTATGAAAAAAAATTGAGCCGTCACAGGACGCCTGGCAGATGTGACACATCGAAATTCGATCGAATCGCCACACGGCTTGCGTTGCTCCGGCAGCAATCGGTTTTACGTGCGGCTATAGATATTTTCCATCAAAAAAATTTATATTGGTTATTCATTTCATCTGTCAGAGATCGCGCCTGCGCGCGATGATCAGGGGGCCTAAAATGGACGCTTTGGCAAAATCATAATATGACCTGCGTACAATTCATAACCCGCAATTCATCTGTTTGACAGTTTTGTATGGAGTTTCGTAAACTGGTCCACAAATTATGAATTACTTTAGTGAAGTCTAATGTCAAATAGCAGCTGTCAAACAGATGAATTGCGGGATATGAATTGTACGCAGATCATATTATGATTCTGCTACAGCGTCTATTTTAGCCCCCCAGCCCGGACGTACATACTTGCCAGATCGTGTTTTTCACGGCACGGCGCGGTCCGCCCGGTGTTCTTTTGGCAGATAGTAGATAGCTACTTAATTAAAGAATAACGGACATATGGAAAGTTAACGGAAGTTAATGAGTCCATTAAGAATTTTTAAAGTTAACTTAAAAGTTAATTAATTCGTTACTCAAAATGTTACCTTCGTTAATTAACGATTAGACACGGATTAACGGTCTTGTGAACAGCTATGCTTATAAATCATAATCATTCATCATTTCAGCCGAAAGACGTCCACTGCTGGACATAAGCCGCGGTTTGCCATAATCGCCACGTTTGGAAGGCGGGTTGGCGATCGCAGTCTGGTGTTAAAATGCATAGAGAATGCTGCTACCCATTCTCTAGTTAGTCCCTTAGTCGCCTTTTACGACACCTACGAGAAGAAATAGGGAGGTGTCTTTACGTCCGGCACCACACAGACTACTCACCTACTGCATATGAATATGCATTTGCTACGGAACCCTAAATGTGCGAAGTCCGACACGCACTTAGCCGGTTTTTTCGAGTTAGGCGAATATAAATGATTGTTGAGCTGATTTTTTTTTAACTATAGTGACACCTTTTTCTCTACAGAACACATATTGCTCTATACATTGTATTGGAACAGCATTATGGGTGCAAAAACGAAAACACAACAATACACAGCTATACAGGGTGTTAATGTAACTGCGTGCCATCGCTTAAAGGTTCAGTATCGATAAAGGAACCCAGGAAGAAAATGAGAACACAAAAAAAATATTGCAAGATCAACCTAATTTAGTACCTACTAACTTAAAAAAGCAATAGTTTAGAAATAAAATCATTTTATTTAACGGTCCTAAGCCCGTTAAAGTACGAAGAAATTTATTTTTATTAATTTTTTAAAATTTTTGTATATGATTTTTTTTTTCTGGGTTCCTTTATCGTTACTGTACCTACACCTAAGCTATGGCACGCAGTTACTTTAACACCCTGTATTGTTGTGTTTTATACCATCCTATTTTAACTTACCGAGGAACATTATCTGAGCGATGACGTATCCAGCGTCCATGTGAAACAGGGTCTTGAGGAAGCCAATGATGAACAGCACCAGGAATATTATCCAGAAGATGCAGTACTTCTTCATGAGACCCAGTTTTTCCTGTAAATTAACAATGTATTGTTTATTTATCCTCTCGTAGGTACCTAACTGGCCAAAAAACAAAAAAACTTTTTGTAAAAAAAAAACTATCGGCTTCCAAAAAAACGTGTGAAAGTGAAAAATAACTTTAATTTCGGAAGTCGGTGTCGTTGGATCTGTATTTTAGTTTTTTGCCACCGACTTCCGAAATTAAAGTTATTTTTCACTTTCACACGTTTTATTGGAAGTCGGTTATTTTTTTTACAAAAAGTTTTTTAATTTTCACTTTTTTGTGGGTCAGTTTTTAATTTATTTAAGTTACAATAGTCTAAAGTCAACTGCTCATCACATGAGATCCCCTCATCAGATTCTGATTGGCAGTGGGACCACCTTGGGAGCAAAACCCTTACCTTTTCAAACAAAAAAAATTTTTCATAATTGACGGAGACATCAGACAATAAACATGAAAAAAAAAAAAAACAGCCGAACATATAACCTCCTCCTTTTTGGAAGTTGGTTAAAAATAACTTGATGCTGGTGAATAATTCTACATATCGGTGTACGTTTTTTTCGGTTGGTGAAATCAGAGCTCCTATGCCGAATTTTAAAAGCAACGAAACACGAGCTCTATAAACTGTACACTTTGAAATGCATTGCAAGCTAAAGTTTTGTAAACTTAATTTAAAAGCATTTTTTCAATTTTGATTCAAATGTGAGTACCATGGAGCCGTTTATTATGTTCAGTATGTTGACTTAAAAAAGCTTGGCAGTTAAGAGTATGTCATGCTCACTTAAATGTCTCGCTGATGGTGGCGCGTGTGTTGGATCATTCGGTTCCCTACAAAATGGTTGAGCTGGATGGTGCTGATCCACGCGTCATGTTCGTGAACGGGCGCCGTCAGTTGAGACTGGTCATCTCTTAACTGCCAGGGCTTATTTGTAATCTTTTATTTAAGCTTATATTTGGTATTGTTTTTAAATAATTTATTTTTTTAACATTGTTCTCACATATAAAAGCGACAAGAATAATGTACCCAGGATTTTGTAATATCTTGATTTAAAAGAGTCTCCTTGGGGTTTCTTGCCTGTTCTTCTCCATAGAGATCTACGTTTTGGAATGGGCAAATAGCTTCAACTTTCTGATTAACTGACCGACTCTTTGACAATTCAAAAGTGCCTGTAATTGGTTTAATTGAAATAAATGCTTACCATCTTATTACAAAACAAGATTTATATTTTGACATGACTTAAACCATGGAGCTAGTTTTTGTAATGAGAACGTAACTCTGATTGAAATACCGTTCTTTATACAAAACTGAATACTAAGTTCGGTACTAAGTTGTCAGTTTTGATATTAGGAACTTTACCGTAGACGGAGTAAAGTTCGAAATTCAATAATGGCTCCATGGTTTAAACTTGAGTCTGAAGATAAACCTTGTTTTGTAATAAGGCCCATACCGCCATAATACAAAACAAGATTTATATTTTGACATAGCTTAAACAATGGAGCCAGTTTTTGTAATAGGAACGTAACAGTGATTGAAATACCGTTCTTTATACAAAACTGAAAACTTAGTTGGGTACTAAGTTGTCAGTTTTGTGTTTAGGAACTTTACCATAGTCGGAATAAAGTTCGAAATTCAATAATGGTTCCATGTTTTAAACCTGGGTCTGAAGATAAACCTTGTTTTGTAATAAGGGGGATAGAGTTTGAGTTTGAGTTATACTTCACGTTTTAAGTCAGGCGTATGCCGTTTATACAGTACTTCGCAAGCTTGTTACAAATTGGCAAAACATAAAAAATTATTTATTTTAGATAAGTTAAAGATGAATGTATAAACGTTCCGAAATAAATTCTCTAAATGAAGTTGAAAACCGCGTCAAGATCTGTATTTTGACGCGATTTCAACAACGCGGTCAAACAAACAGTACCCCGAGTGTAATTTGCAAGTGAGTAAACGTAACTAACGCGTTTGCGTTAAGATTTTTATTCTCAATCTTATAATCATTATGATCTATCGGTCAAATTTTAACGCAAACGAAATAGTTACGTTTACTCTCTTGCAAACTTACACTTGGGGTACTGATCAGACACGAAAAGTGACTTCAATTTATACAACATTATTTTTAGTATATGCGAAACCAGAATATAGTTTGTTCAGAATAAGGAACTGAATCGATTTCAATAATTTTTACAGCATGTTTGTCCCAAAAATATTTAAGTGTGATGGAAAATGCAATCACCATTTAATTACTTACAATACAATCGCCGTACGGTTAGGTACCGTAAAACGGGGTGAATAGACATGCAGGGGTGAATAAAGACGCAATTTTAAAATGTATTTTAACCTTGAAATAATATAGTTTGTTGCCAACAAGAACACTTAATCGTTAATTATAGTACAGGTAACAACTTATAGTCCTTTTTGGCAACAAAAGATATTATTTCAACGTTAAAATCCATTTTAAAGTTGCGTCTCTATTCACCCCTGCATCTCTATTCACCCCGTTTTACCCGGTACCTACTGCCAAATTATTATCAATGAGTGCAAGACGACCCTGGAGGCGCGGGGGCGCCGTTAGCATGTTTTTGTACGGACAACCCGGTAACATAACAACCTTATAACTTTGTGATTTTTCATGATACATTTTTGAGTTTTTGTACATAGATTCTTTACATAAAAATACTAGAGACGTGTTTCGGGTTTCGCATATAATAAAACTAATATTGTATACATATAGATAGAGAAGTATAAAGATCTCAATTAATTTACAACAAATGATTGCTGGTATTTGAGGACAAGCCACGAATTTTACAAAAACTGTTTCAATGTTCTCGCTTTATCTACATTTTAAACTATTATTAATATTTTAACTTTGTTAGCGTAAGAGCGTTTGTTTATGAAGAGTATGCTTAGATGGTTCGGTCATGTTGAGAGGATGAGTGAAAGGCGACTAACAAAAGGCTTCACCGCTGCTTTGTAAACTATAACAAAGCAGCGGTGAGTGGAAACGGACGGGACGCCCTAGGAGGACATATCGTGAACTAATTGGTGATGTTCTTCAGAAAGGTCAGGTGCGTAGTAAGCAGAAGAGTTAGGGAAGAGTGCATGGGAGGCCGTCACCTCCTTCTGCGAAGCAGTAATGCTCACAAAGGAGGAGGCGGAACGTGGGAGGGACAGGCAAAATTCGTGCCCTTAGTCGGCGCGGGAGACGCCCCGGGCGTCGGGAGTCGCAGGCCGATTCCCGGCCACCATAGGCGCGGGCTTGCGGACTGTGAGCGATGGGTAGCTCGCCGTCCGAAAAAGACTAGCATAGCTATTCACAAGTGTTCGATACGCTTCCGTACCGAATCGAGCATAAATCAAAGTTAACAAAAGAGTCCTTTAAAGGCTGTTCACAAATCAAAACATTTAAATTTTGTCAGTTTAAATCAATAAAGACGACCGCCATTCTTCCGACAGCTATCTGTTGTCGGGGGCAAGGTAAATCAGTTATTGAAAATGTTTTATTTTCGATACGACTACTTGTCGAGAGATGAGAAGGAGCGGGTGGCGTTCTATAGTTTCTGCCTACCCCCATAAGAAGAAGAGGTGAGTTTATTTATGTAAATTTGTTAGCTTAGTTGTTAACTTTGTTGTACATGCTATGAACTCTTTTGAGTGAAGGATACACCTTCTTAAGGCGACGATAACCGACTTTTAATGATTTTATACTGAAGATTACGTCTAAACGAGTTGTGTTAATGATTTGAATTTTTTTTATGTTAAATTAGAGCATTCTCAATAACTTAATATGTGAATATTTTAGATTTTGTTTATAAAAAAAACTGAGAATGGCGCAAAATCTACCAAGCGTATGTTTTTGAAACCTTCCCTAATTTAAAGATAATTTTTTTATTGATCTTTTAGTATACGCTTTTTATTAAAATACCTTTTTTTTGTGTAAAATAAATTAATAATGCGTCAAATTGGGGACAGCGCTCCTTGATGGGAGAGTCCTATTACTGGCTGAATGTACGACGCGTTGCGTGAGCTCAGTACAGAACACGCAAGCTAACCACTCAAGGTCACTGGCATATATCTGATTCTTAACAACTGATGTTGCACTATGCCTGTTGTGTAACAAAAGATATGTAATCTTTTGTTGCAGATCCTAAATTAATAAATAAATTACGTCACAAAAAATGGCGGAAGCTTACCTTGTACACCGAAGTTACAAAGACCAGGTCCAGTAGGAACTTGACGAACAGCAGGACCACCAGCAGGACCACGATGGTGTACACCACCGATGACATCGAGTCGATGTCATCGCGTTTCATCTGCGCTTCGGTGGCATCCTTGATGTTTACCGCGAAGTTTATCAGGAGCAGTGCTAGGATGAATGTTACAATCTGGAGGAAACAAGAAAGCTCTTATTTAATAATATTGGCTATAAGCAATACAGCAATAGTGTTAGATGCTAACTAATACCGAACAGTGAGGTGGAAAATAATATAAAGAATAAAAGCTGTGTAAATTGTTACAGCAAAATATTTTTTTGTTGCAAGAATAGTATTCATGGTAAACGATCGTTGTGCAATAGTGTTTACAGGAACATTTGATGTTGTGGGAAACTTTTTAACTTTAGCAACTGTTGCGCAACTTGGTTTCCCAATGAAAAGGCTTTAGTCAACTAGACTGGTGGCAATGACAGTAAAAAAACCCGGACAAGTTTGAGTTGAGCTCGCGTGGCGAGGGTTCCGTAGAATGAATATTTTATCTAAAATGTTATTATCCCAAGAACGAACTTAACATTGTTGTTTTTCCTATACATTCCAACTGCAAATGTAAGTTTATACGCACAATATTGAGAGATTTACCACGTTTTTAAAAAAAAATGGACTTATTATATTGAGATTTTGCTGTAATACATAAGTAAAGAACTACTTTCTGTATTTTTTTCAAATTTAAGCTGAGTAGTTTCGGAGATAAGGGTCAATTTACATCTATTTTCTTAAATAACTTTAAAAGTATTTTGTATTTAACTATAAAAAACATATCTGAAATGCTTACAATAAGCCCTTTTATTTGATATGTCACACGGTACCGTTTGCAAAACTTTTCTTAATACGCTTTTGGGGGGCAAATTAGAAAATTTTCAAAGCCTCAAAGAGATGTAAGCACCAACTGACGGGGTCCGATAGGGCCAATGCCTGCCAGGGTTGCGAGTTGGTCCGAAAGGGATATCGTGGCCCTGGCACACAGGCAACGGAAGGAACACGGGTGGGTTTTAGTCAGTAAATGTCTGACACGCCCTCCCGCTGCGCCCAGAGCGAGAGAAGTTACTTGATAATTCCCCAAGCAAAAAAAAAAGAAAGCCGGCCAAGTGCATGTCGGACCACGCACAATGAAGGGTTCCGTAGTTGGGAAGAATTTATCCCAAAAACAAACTTAACATTGTAGTTGAAAAACATGCTCTCCCATACATCGATATACGTTACGGTCAATTCTCCAACTGCAAATTTAAGTTGGTCGACTATTACTCGATAACTTGTGAAGCCTACTTAGCTGTGATAGTTTTCCTTTTAATTTCGTTATATATACTATTGCCATGAATTTTTTCACATATCCAAAACCAACCATTTAGCTGGCAGGGGGGGTTGACTCTAACAAAAAATAGCACTTTAAAGCTTAATATTACGCAAACGGATCCCTTAATTGAAAAATGGTTTTGCCACACCCACAATATTTTTGAACGGCCTATCCAACGATACCCCACACCATGGAATAGACGAGAAAAAAAAATATCATCCCCATTTCACGTGTAAGGGAGGTACCCTAAAAGAAAATGTTTTTCATAATTTTATTTCACCATTTTTTTGGCATGGTTAATATGTATACCCATGCCAAATTACAGCTTTCTAGGACTAAGCGTCTCTGAGCTAAGCTGGGGACAGACGGACGGACGGACAGACAGACAGACAGACAGACAGACAGACGGACATGGCGAAACTATAAGGGTTCCTTGTTTACTACGGAACCCTAAAAAGGTTGACTTCTTGTGAATTCTCTTTACAAAGAGTCATAACGTGGAGGTAGGTAAACTTTACTACTTACGGAATTGATAAATCCCATCACAATACATCCTGTCCTCAAGTCGAAGATGAAGCAGAACTTGTCTAGCACGGGGAGCTCCATCCTTGCCTGGAACATATCGTAGATAATTAAAGGTAGGTGCAATGAAAAATAACAGAACCCCATTCACCTTTCCGTCTATCCGGTGGTTAGTCCTGATGGTGATAGGGTTCAGTCACTCGTGTGATGCATAAAGACATACCGTCATGACGTTTTAAAATTATTGGCTAGTTACCAAGGTGGTATAGCGAAGGAAATGGATCAGGTAGTGTTAGAAATACATTTTTAGTGAGTACCAACATTTGTAGAGATTAGTTTAATTCTACTTTGATAACGATGTCGAAAATGTACCACGGCTCTAAATCCCCTACAGTAGATATACCTATATTATTTATTTAACATACATAGATAAAGTCACGCCTTCTTCCCATGGGGGTAGGCAGAAACTATAGAACGCCACCTGCTACCCTCCTTACATACTCCTTTTGCTTCGTTTACGTTCATACATGGTCATACACGCACGCCGGTTGCGATTACTACTCAAATCAAACTCAAAGCATTTATTTCAATTAACTGTCAGAGAGTCGGTCAGTTAGTCAGAAAGTTGAAGCTCATTCCAAAACGTAGATCTCTATGGAGAAGAACATGCAAGAAACTCCAAGGACACTCTTTTAAATCAAAATATTACAAAATCCTGGGTACATTATTCTTGTCGCTTCTACATTGTGAGAACAATGTAAAAAAAACATATTTAAAAACAATACAAAATAAAAGTTTAAAAGAGTAGGTACAAAGAAGCCCTAGCAGTTATAAGATGACCAGTCTCAACTGACGGCGCCCGTTTACGAACATATAACACACTACGCACCTGACCTTTCTGAAGAACATCACCAAGTAGGTCACTACATGTCCTCCATACCCTCCTCTATGTGTCCTCTGTGTATATTTATTCTTTCTTTTATAGATATATATTATCTATTCTTTCTTATATGGTGGGCAGCAAAAACCTTTTGTCTGCTAATTACATCAACTTCGATCACTCATTATTTTGTCGACACCAGTGATTATGGCAAATGGCTTATGATTGTCAATGTTAGTGTACCTACCAGCAATGGGATGTTCCGTAGTAGATGTTTGTGGACTAATAGCATGATGATGAGTTTCCACCCCTTTTGCAAACGTCGCAAAATAGATACAGACGTCCGCATTTATTGTATTCATCTTACGTACTAAAATGTTAGATGAAAACAATGAAGGCAAGCGTACATAACTAATTATTTGGTCGCAGTTGGTTTTGAACTGAAAAAGCATTATCATGTGTTTGAAAGGTTGAAAGTAGCATGAGTAAGTACAGATAGATAGGTACCTTCTTAGTTCTCTTTTATTCCCAGTTAAGCTTGAAAGTAGAAAAAAATTGGTGATGTAGGCTTATGCAAGTTGGTATACAGGGTCAAAATTAATTAGCTAGCGAAACTCTGCAGTCGTATTGGGTATCGATATCTAAACACGATAAAACAAAGAAAAAAAAAGGTTTGTGTTTTTTTTTTCTGGTGTCAATGGCCTCTGGTAGTGAAGTTACTTGAAGTAGTTGAGCTTTTGTTTTATCGTGTTTAGAAATCGATACCCATCACGTCTATGAAGTTTACACAATAAAAAAACTGATATTGAAACTCATATTCAAAATAACCCCCCCAAAAAAATACAATGTTTTTCTTTTGATCGTAATTAGTTATTGATACCCATCACGTCTTCGTAGTTTCGCTAGCTAATTTAATTTGACCTTGTATATGCAAATCAGATAAGTTTACAGGGGGCCTAAAATGGACGCTTGGGCAGAATCATAATATCATCTGCGTACAAATATATCCCGCAATTCATCTGTTTGACAGTTTTGTATGGAGTTTCGTAAAATGGTCCACAAATTATGAATTGGTCTATTGAAGTCTAATGTCAAATAGCTGCTGTCAAACAGATGAACTGCGGGATTTACGAATTGTACGCAGATCATATTAGGATTCTGCCAAAACGTCTATTTTAGGCACCCATACTGGCGCGACTTGACCGCGCGACGCGACACCCGCGCCGCCGCGGTAGAACAATATCTATGAAAAATTCAACGAAATTGTTCTACCGGTATCGCGTCGCGCCAGTATGTAGAAGCCTGCATCTGCTCAAATTCAACACAAAAGAACAGAATAGGTATTTGATACGATTCAAAGGTCTTTAATACTTGTTACTATACTCTATTTGAAATAAGATTATAAATTTAAATTAACTTTTTTACAGTCTGTTCGTCCGATTTTGAATTCTATTCCGTAAGCATAAGGACGGCATTAAAAGCAAAAACTTGGTTACCATACCAACTGTTTATTACAGCTGCCTTTTGTCATGCCACTAACGCAATAGAAGTCAAAATCGCTTGAACGGACTGTAAAAAAGGTTTATTTAAATGTCTAATCTTATTGCAAATGGAGTATTATATAGGTCGTAAAGAGTTTTATTAAGGTTTTTGTGTGGTTTCTGGCAAGTGGGTAGGTACAGATCGTCTAATTTAAAACTGCACGCCCCTGCACTGCTTGTTGCATACACATTTTAAATGTTTGTATATCAATTTTAGTGAAGGAGCGTGCAGTTTTAAATTGGACGATCTGTACCTCATGGGTTTACCAGCCTTGTCAATTCTCTCATCCGTGGATGGCGTCAAAAGTATCTTTCTTACAAACTGCGATCACTATCGTATTTTAAGCGGAGTGTAGTACCTACGTTTAGAGCAATCTCTCTGCCATCGTTCGTTCTAAGAATCACCTGACATGTCTAAAAAACATTTCAGTGGAAAAAATAATAAGTAAGCATGAGCTTGTTAATTAAGGAAGACTTGATTGCAGTGATCACAAATAAGAAATAAAGATGCTCTATACTAAGTTTATAGCAAGACATTAAGCTACATTCAGCTAGACTGATCATAAAGGATCTGAAAATGTAAGATCAAGAAATATTTCATGCTGATAACAATAATAAAAAAAACTAAATTTCCTATCTCATTTCAGAATAAAATTAAATGTGTAATCATAGTTGGGATTACTTACTAATCACAACAAAATAAAAATCGTAAGTAAGTACTTAATAAAGATACCTAATCACTAAAGTAGTTATCAAATACAACCTGTTTCGTCTCCACAATAGACTAAAATCATATAAAAAGGTCACAACATAAAGACTAGTACATCACTATGACTTGCAGAAGCAATCAAAAGTCCTAGTTATCGAAATCACCAAGTCTCACCGAAACTACAATCAAAACTTCACCACTGGATTTCACAACACAAAAGAAAGCATCGTCACAACGCTAATTTCTTCGATGATAAGCGATTACTACATACCATTATCTGATTAACCACTGGTATCACAAAACTGGGCTGTTCCTGTCTCACAATATGTATGCACAGATGTATATCATTTTAATAGATTCACTATTCGAGCGACAACTTCACTTTGCAAAGGCAGCTCTGATTGAAGTCAGCGCGCCAGTTAAGGGGAATAACTAAAGGAAAAACGATGTTAAACGTTCGTAGATAATTTATATACATCATTCGTTTTTGTTTACCCTAAACCCGAAAAGGGGTCATTGTACTCATCATTTTGAACAACTTTTTCTAAGGGAACAACCTTGAAATCGCGAAAAAAAATCATCTGTTCCATACATTTTGTCGATTTAAGTGAACACAAATGTATGGAACAGCTGATTTCTTTTCGCGATTGCAAGGTTGGTGCCATAGAAAAAAAAAATCAAAATGATGAATACAATGACCCCTTTTCGGGTTTAGGGTAAACAAAACTAATGTTGTATATGAGATAGAAATCTCTTGAAAAGAGAGTTGAATTAAAATCAGGATGACAGACAGAATTAACTTTGACATACACACAGATACTTAATATCATAGATATAATAATCAACACTAATAATCAACTTAATTAATTGTACCCGTTTTTTGACTACATTCATTAATGTGTAGGATCACAACTGTTTTTTAATACCTTATGTCATGTACCTACAATCTATGCAAATAAATAAACTTTACTTTACTTTACTAAGTTGCGGTGACAAAGCAGAGTTTGAGGTCAGAAGCTGCATAAAACTACGACATGATTTGCGGAAAATATTTTTTATTTATAAATCCGAAAGTCAGGAACTGGATTGCCATGATCAGGCGAATTTTTGTTACCAAATGGTTCGACTTTTAGTTACCTACACGATCTAACGTTTTCCAATTCGAATTTTATTCCACTTGCTCTCGATGTAACATAAAACCATAATCTCATTAACTCACCAAAGAACTCAATAAATAACCAGCCTTCTACAAATTAAATACTCCGAAATTAAATCGAGATCAGTCTTGGCCTTAACCGGGAGGCTGTACGGACCCTGCGCAGTGCGATACGAGGCTCCGGTCGATATCATTCGGGCGCTCCGATATCCTGCCGCCATTATATGTATATGCCTGTAATACATACTTTTATATGTATAGGTAATACAAGCGTTTAGCACGTAACGTTATCTCGTCAACGGTAATGGCTGTAATGAGATAGTTTCTTCGGTTATAGCTTTCATCTCCGGAGTTGGTAATGAGGTTCTAAGGTACGCTGTCACAGAGTAACTTATGGCTGCTTGGATTTGTATGGACTACTACCTGTTACGTTATGAATGTCTGAATCTTGTGGGTAGGTAATGATAAGATCATTTTTAAAGATTCTGGAAATAAATTGCCTGTAAATGCTACGGGAAAATATGAAAACACAGTAAGTTACGAGTGTTATATTTAACCAATAACTGTCGGTAAGTTTTGGGAATAAAAACTGTACCGGTTGTTTGCGGGATTCAGCTTGTATTATCTTGTACTTACAACTGCGATAGTTTCTAGATCTTTCTTCTGTTTATCACTCTGTTTAGCTGCTTATGCTACGTCAGAAGTGAAGTGGTTCCATACAACTGTCATCATTGCAGGGAATAACCTATTTTTTCTTGTATAGGTTATTCCCTGAGTACCCCGATGCCCGAGGCCCCCGTCCCGGAGGACCCCGAATAATTTGTATCTTGATAAACTCAATTAAAAGTCAGTTTAGCTTAAAAGTACCGTCAGCAGATGATATATGTTAAATAAAATTTTATTACTAACTAAAATGATCATAAGTACTTAACTTTAAGGATCAGGAAAAAATGATAAAGTCTTGCTTGGTTAAGGTAAATATTATCACAGGTTCTAAAATCGAAATACCTGCTCTACCTGGAATATTAACATAATTTCGGGGTACTCAGGGAATAACCCGGAAAAATGCGCTAATTTTGACTATACAAACTTTTTCGAGTTTTACTAAACATAATATTTATTTTTGATTTTGATGTCTTAGTACCTACAATGGAACTGGTTTTATGGTGACTTGCCGCCCGGGTGGCGTGTGCGTGGTGTAGCGAAACGCGCGAGGGTACCTAAACAGCTGTGCGCGATTTGCGATTTGTAGGTTTTTAGGTACCTATTTTAGGTACCTATTTTATTAGTATTTCAAGTCAGGAAAAAATAAATATTGAACAAATAATGGAAACGTGTTCTACAGTCTACTGATACTGAGCCACCAAATACATTTGCGCACTAGTTTTTTTTTTCCAGTAGATATCTTAATAGGATAAAACTAAAAGAAATTCCTTTTTTTTTTGTGGAGGCATCGACCTCAGTTAGTGTAGTCACTTGAAATATCAGTTTTATGTATCTCTATTATAGGCGAGATGGATAAATGAAATTAAATGAAATTTATTTGCAAAAATTGTAGTACATACATTACAGATAGTCGGGTTTTTTAACAGTTTCTAATTAAATCAGTTCACTAAAACTACCATGCAAAATGGTATCAATACCTAAACACGATAAAACAAAAGAAACACTTTCTCAACTTGACGGCACGGTTGGCGCAGTGGTTAAGGCGACGATAACCGACTTTTAATTACTTTATACTGACGATCACGTCTAAACAAATAGCATTAATGATTCGAAAAAAATATATGTTAAATAAGAGCATTTTCGCAATAACTTAATATGTGAATATTTTAGATTATGTTTATATTACATAGTGAAATTAATTTGTAAAGTTATGTCTAACGCAAATAAAAAACTGAGAATGGCGCCAAATCTATATATTTTTATTAAAATACACCTTTTGGTTTGTGTATAATAAATTAATAATGCGTCAAATTGGGGACAGCGCTCTTTGATGGGCGCGTCCTATTACTGGCTGAACGTACGACGCGTTGCATGAGCTCAGTACAGAACACGCAAGCTAACCACTCAAGGTCACTGGCATATATCTCCGTCTTAAGCTATTGACTGCTGCGCTGCGTGTCGTGGGTTCGATTCCCGTACGAAACAAATATTTGTATGACCTACAAGTAGTTGTTCCGGGTCTGGCTGTTTGTGTATGCGAGTTTATGTTTGTACGCACCCATAATACAGGAGAAATTCCTAGTCCCAGACTAGGAATTTCTCCTGTATTATGGGTGCGTTCAACGTTTTTAAAAAAATAAAGAAAGAAGAACTAACAACACTAGCAAAAAAAAACATCAATTATTTTTATTTTATCGTGTTTAGATATCGATACCCATCACTTCTGTTGAGTTTCTCTAGCTAATTTAATCGACCCTGTATATCGAATGTGAGCATCGAGATTTTTTTTGAAAATTAATCATATAATATTGTTATTATTAAATCACTGGTGAAAACAATATTGGTGACGTACGCGTAAGATTAACATCCTAATCCAAATCAATAACTTCAGAAGCTAATTTGCAGTAACCTATTGACCTAAGAAACCTAATTAGCTAAGCGTCTGATTCCGACTCTATTTAAACAAAACACCTTCGTTTTGTAATACAGTAGGTAGGTACATGATGGAACAGTAGATCATTAGTCATTACCAAACAAAATATGTAATTTCACGCATTTATGATGAACACCGAACGATACAATGCCCTGAATGTGGTTGCTCGTAGGTCATTTTGTAGGTCGTCGGAGGCCCTTATCCAGAAGAATACCTGTTTTTTTTCGGGTTTTCATATATCAAATAACTTGGGTGTTTCAGACTTTTGCAAACTAAAACCAACCCGTGTTCCTTCAGTTGCCTGTTTGCCTGTGTGCCAGAGCCACGATAATCCAGAAGAATACCTACTTAACCTACTAACACGTTTACTGGCTATTATGACGTAGTTTTCTAATAAATCAGGGCCGGAGTTCGAATGTTTTTTTGTTGTCGATTGTCTACTCCACTCTCATATCGATCGAATAATTTGGATGTATCATTATTTAGAAACTAAAGTCTTTATGTCACATAATCCTTATACCTAGCACAGCGTTATCTTCAAACCTTCTGCATTATTCTACGCTGCCATTATTACCGTGAGAGACCACGTGCGCCCGAGTGACGTAGACGTAATGATTAACGAGCTACTCGAGCTAGTCTGCCTGCTAATGGCTAGTGTCAAACATGCGCCTGAGCAGCGTGGTCGCGTTCAGCGTTGTTATAGCCGTCGCGCGATCTACTCTACGGACCGGTACGTATTTCCTTGTTTTCTTTAGTTAATATTTACGTGTAAATAACATGACTTAAAAAAATTATTTGTGGTATTAAGTTTAAAATAGGAAAATACCTAACAGTGGTTTTTTCTTTAGATTTAGGTTATGTTGTTAATTTGGGGAATTAGTTGTTCAAGGTTATGTTCTTTATACCGTTGCATTGTTGTTGAGTTGAATGAGTGTTGTATTAGATAAGATATTATAATGCAGTACATCAATTCATTAAGGTATTCATTTTCGGAAGCGGCAAACTACATTTTAATTGATTTTTCGTTATTTGGAAACAAATAAAGCGTAGTTATTCATTGTTGGGAATAGTTATAACTGCTATATTGCCTCCTAACGCATCAAATAAATGTTTAACCTAAGTTTCATACAGTCAGTGTTACATATTTCAGGATGTTTTTTTAGTTATTTTTAAATCTCGGTCGTAAGCGATAGTGCTCTTAAAATAATAATAATATTACGTTTATTTCAGAATCATGCTCCATATAATATGTTAGTAACAGTGAAGCATGAGGTCCTGGGTTCAATTCCCGGGTCGGGCAAAGTGTATTTGAATTTTTCTATCAGGTTTTTCTCAGTAGCAGCCCGGAGTCTGGATTTGTGTCCAGGTGATGGTAATACGCTCCCCCCCTTTTCCATGGGACTTAAACATAACTGGCGAAATGGGGGTGCCTCTAACCCTTCAGCGAAAACTGGACGTGATTTTATGGTAAGTATGTCTTAGTCTCATGGATTAGGGGGCGAGTCTATTACCACAAATTAGACTCCAAGCTACAGCTACAGGAAAAAAAATCACCTGTTCCCTACATTTAGACGAGTTATGAGAACATAAATATAGGGAACAGCTGATTTATTTTGCTATTTCTGGTTTGGTCCCATAGTAAAAGTTGTTCATAATGATGACTACAATGACCACTTAAGAAGTTGTGCGTTATTTATGTGACACCTTGTATATTTATATTAATCATTGTATAAGATAGCCTCTACACTGGTAAGGACGTAACTATTGGTATATAGGTAATATTCAAGTAGTTTTTTTTTCAGGAGATTCTAATTTGGGAAATTGGGTTCACCTCAAAAAAAAACTTCAATTTAATTTATTTACTCAGTTATAATTCTTTAATTAAAATATACAAGGTAACACAAAAATATATATATAGTATGTACAAGTATATAATAAAAAAGGGGGAAGAGCTCACTGGGCGTCAAGAAATTCGTCCGCATCGCTGTCAATGGGAAAGTGCCCAAAAGGCTGGCAATATTGCCCCGTTGGATGGCAATGCTGATTATTTGGGCTAAAATATGCCAGCCCTCTGGTCTCGTGAAGAGTCGACCAACCGCTTCGCGATGTCCCGAAATACTCGTTGAGCACTCGGACCCCAAGGGTTTTAACCCCAAACGGCTCAAACATATAACTTCCAATAAGGTTGATATATTTGCGCCGTTTGAGGTTTTATAATCCTGCAGCAGCCGCCCCAGCACAGCCCGCCGTGCTAGGAAGATGGGATGGCGCGAGGGTGTCAACACAAGTTTCATCCCACACAAAAGGCCTACCCAACTTCCACGGCATTATGGTTATTCCGTCTGGCCTCTTCCAACACCATTGTGTCATTCCAACACGATCCCATTGTCATGCCATTGTCATTTTGCTAAAAGTTCGTAATCTGCTAAATTCATAATGGTCGATCATTGATCGGTCAATGTTCTCAATAGAATTGTGTTATTATAATGGCACTGTCGTATTGCCATTATTATAAAACCCATTAGTAGAAATGACATTCATTTGTCATTATGTACGAGATTACCAATAAGTGCAATTTCTTTCAATGTAGTGTCAGTGGCCGACCATTGGAAAGTCATAATGACGCCATTATAATAGTAGATTACCAAACTTGTCAAAATCAACAATTATGAAATCAATGATCGACCATTCTGACACTATTGTAATAGCAGACTTGAGGCCCAGCGCTCTTGCTACAGGATAGGCCGTGGTGTCCGAGGCAGTCGACTATTACGACTGTCAAAGATCCACGAATGACAGCTGGGACAAACGTCTTTAAAAAACTACTTCAATATGTACCTATATACCAATAGGTCTTTTGTGTGTTCGTGTATGTAGTGTTCTAGGTGTGTGTAAATAATTTGGGAAATTAGATTCACCTGAAATTAATTTCCCAAATTATCAGGTTCTCGGCGGCCGGAGCATTATGGTGCACGGCAATGCACCATTAGACTCCGGGAGAGAATGCGTTCCTGATACCATTCAGTTGAATACAAAAGAAAACGTGTTTTACGAATTTAAACTTTATTAGTTCCTAATCGTGTCCAACTGATAGAATTGTCAGGAACGCATTCTCTTGGCGTGGCAGTCGAAAATGTAATAATATAATGATTACAATTTAAATGTGCCTATGTACAGGCGGCTACACATCAAGCTATACAATTCCAGTATGAGCTGATCTCGCATTGTATAAGATTTCCGTACAGTGCGAGATCAGCGTAAACTGGAATTGTATAGCTTGATGTGTAGCCGTGTGTACTTAAGTTTATTTTAAACAAGGTCACAGAAACCGAAAACATCAGTCTTGTTTAAAACGGACCTAAAATAAAATAATATCATTTTGAAATACATTTTCAAACAAGCAACTTAAATTCCATTAAACGTTCGCATAATTACTTTGAGATGGTTCATTATATCTACACGCTATTGTTTAATCAGGTCAGGTCATCAGGTGTTGCTAATTATCCAGGCCACGAAGGCATGATTACAATTCTGAGAGGTATTTAACTGCTATTCCGGATAATTTAATAATAGTAATGCGGGATTAAATTTAATAATAGTAATTCGATATATTATACAATTTGCAATGCCCTTACAGGGTGCATGTCTCTCGCGGGAGGAAACGCCCGGGTGTCACCACTGTGTGGATCGCCCGGAGGACACGGTGGAGCATACGGTGGAGATCTGCCCGGCTTGGGCGGAGCACCGCCGTGTCCTCACGGAGGCGATCGGCGCCGACGATCTCTCGCGTCCAGCACTGGTTCAGGCCATGGTTCGGAGCGAGAGTGCATGGGAGGCCGTCACCTCCTTCTGCGAAGCAGTAATGCTCGCGAAGGAGGAGGCGGAACGCGTGAGGGAGAGGCATGGTTCGCGCCCTCGCGCCTCTAGTCGCCGCAGGAGACGCCCCGGGCGTCGGGAGTTGCAAGCCGATTTCCGGCCACCGTAGGCGCGGGCTTGCGGACGGCGAGCGATGGGTAGCTCGCCGTCCGATAAGGACCAGGCCCGGGTCGACGGCGCGTTGTGTTCCACGCGCGCCTCAAAGAGATGTCAGCACCAACTGACGGGGTCCGTCAGGACCAATGCCTGCCAGGGTTGCGAGTTTGTCCGAAAGGGATATCGTGGCCCTGGCACACAGGCAAATGAAGGAACACGGGTGGGTTTTAGTCAGTAAGAGTCTGACACGCCCTCCCGCTCTGCCCAGAGCCGGAGAAGTTATTTGATAATTTCCCACCCAAAAAAAAAAAAAAAAAAAAGGGTGCATGTCTCAATACTGTGTCATGAAATTTTAATGCATCTTACTAACCAGTGTTTTACATGTTAGCAAATAAATAAATAAATAATACATAAGCATATTCGATTCATCAGTTTTGTTTAATGGAGATACTTGCGTTATATAGTAAATAACAGCAGCGTAAATAGCCATCTTATACCTATTATTCCAAAAATACGTACGAGTACTTACTTATTTATTATTTTCTGTAAAATCAACGCACGTAATATCTATAAACAAAATATAGACGGCACGGTTGGCGCAGTTAGTTAAGCGATTGACTGCTGCGCTGCGTGTCGCGGGTTCGATTCCCGTACGGAACAAATATTTGTATGACCTACAAGTAGTTGTTTCTGGTCTGGCTGTTTGTGTATGTGAATTTAAATGTTTGTAAACGCACCCACGATACAGGAGAAATTCCTAGTGTGGGGCAACGTTTTTTAAAAAACAAAACAAAAAACAATAGACTATTATTTCGCGGACATTGGTGTGGGTTGTAACCCACTTAAAAACCGGGTAAACGTGTACGTTTACCCAGTTTTTAATTTATTCTGTCGTGTAACTGTTTTATGCACCATAAAGAAAAAAAAATTGTGATCCGTCACGGGACGCCTGGCAGATGTGAACCATCGAAAAAAACGTCAGGGTCACGTAGTTGGGGAACCGCGCGCGCGGAGTGAGCGGTGAATCGCCACGCGGCATGCGTCGCCCCGCCAGCAATCGGTTTTACGTGCGCCTATAGATGTTTCACATCAAAAGGAACACAGCTGTGCTGCTGGGGAGTTTGTTGCGCCACTTCTTCTTCCCAGCTAAAGCACTAGGAAGTGGTGAAGGGTGGGCGTTTTTGGGGGACTGTCTCATATAATTTTTGACGTTCGAAAAGTGCTGATTCTCAGCCTAGTTAGAATAAATGACTTTTGATTTTAATTTTGAAAAAATACTTACCTACTTGGTTTTATAGTTTTTGGATACATAAGTAGGTAGGTAAAAATCGAAAGTTTAAAAACGGATACCGACAACTTGGACAGACGCCCAATAAAGGTGTAGGATTTGAATGCATTTAATCTGGTTAGTTCGAAGAAATAATTGTTTTAGTTATGAAAACATTGTATGAAACTGAGCCACACCACAAGCACGAAACTGAGTTGGTATATTTAAAATAACATCTCGCGGATTCGGTTACCCATTGAACTTGTTTAATTCCGTTTACTGTTACGAAACATAACATAATTCTATATTCATAACATCATCTGCTCTAAAGTGTTATTAGGTTTTGCCCTCTGGAGTATCCCGGTAGCAGGTTGATGGTAATAGGCTCGCCCCCATGGGACTTAAGACGCCGACAACAGGTAAACCGCTGTCACTGTCAGATGGCATACAAAAGAAAGAGATGTGCGATGACACAACGTATGGCGTAAAAATGCAAATAAAATCCTATAAAATTAGATATTAACTAATTAATAAAAATTAATCCATCACCAGATGCAGTTTGGCTTTTGCAATTTTATGGTATACTTTTAATTATAATTATAACTGTTAACGAAGGAATAAAGGCTTTTAAAAATAATTAAGAGTTGCCTTTAAAGAATTTTTTGATGTATTAAATTATGTTTAATAATGTTTTGAGTTCTATAACCGTATGCACAAAAGACTTAAAAATATCATACTGTTTTTGTTTTGGAAACAATATTTATGGTTTAAGAGATACACTTACACTGCTGTAAAAAACACATTTTTGGCAATTTTCAGAAATCTCCGCCTTAAACATAACTGCCGAAATGTGAGTTCACCTCTGCCTTACTCTTCGGGGAAGCAACGGGCGTGATGTTATGTTGCTCTAAAAATACTCTTAGTTAATTTTAATAAACAACACACAGTAGGTAATTGTGTATCTAATTATCATACTCACGTGCATCGGATTAAGATAGGAGTAATTCGTTCTGGAAAACAGAGGATCTTATTATTACACTTTCATCGATAAAGAGAATGGTAATAAACACCTTAATAACAATAAGATCCAGTTATTAAGACGCTGACAACAGGTAAACCGCTGTCACTGTCAGACTGCATACAAAAGAAAGAGAAGCGCGATGACACAACGCTTGTAATTTATTGCAAAATATGAAGCAATTATTTATTTACTCAAAAAGGAGTTGAGTAATCGAAAATAAAAAACTACCAAGTTCTGCATACAAATAAGACGTTCTTGTTATTAATTAAATACCAACCGTGCGTTGATATATAATACATATATTTTGGATTGAAACTCAAAGTAAAGGGTTAGTTTACCGTTAATTTGTATCGAGATTTTTTTCTAAACGTGTTTTAGTAACAACCAAGTTCCGAGAAATATGTTCAAGAATAACATATATTTTATCCGCTACCACAACCTATAATAGATCTGGCTTTTTTTTTTTGTTTAAGACAAGCCTAATTTTATCATTTGCCTCTTGACAGCGCCTTATAGGACTCATTTAAAAGGCCAAGTGGTGATGGTAATGACCCCGACTCTGTGTTATTATTTAATCACCACTGCTCTCGAAACGGAGAAAGAAAACATTGTGAGGAAACCGACATGTGCTAGTACCCAAAACCTCGAAGACATGTGTCATTCACCAGCCCGCACTGCTCCCGCGCGTAGTGGATTATGGCCCGCTTCATCTTACAGAGAGGAGGCCTGTGTTCCAACAAACGGGAACGTTATAAGCTGATAATCTCATGCTAATTATGCTCTGACAATGAGTGGACTCCGTGTGGTGCCCGACGTAAAGAATAGCACCATCCTATTTTGTGGGTGTCGTAAAAGGCGACTAAGGGACTTACTAGAGAATAAATAAATAAATAAAATTAGTTTATTTCAAGTAACAAGACTCATAAGTATACATAAAAAATTTAAAATTAGATAGGTACATAAAAAGGATACAGACAGGATAACAAGCACAGACAAGATAACAAGCACAGACAAAATAACAAGCACAGACAAAAACGCTCACAAGGAAACAATATGTCTGCTACAGCATTGCCGGATATAAAGGCAATCCAGTCTGTTGGCGATCATCACCAGGACGGTATTGGCGGAATGGGCAGCAGCTTTCCTTATGTATTTTAACACCATACTGCAATCACCAACCCGCCTGCCAAGCGTGGCAAGGTCTATGTCCAGCAGTTAACGTCTTTTGGCTGAACTGATGAGTAATGAATGTGTAGCCTAGGATAGGCTGAAATAACTCAGCAATGACCTTTCTCAAGTAGCACCACTAGACACTTTTCTCTGCTTTCCACAACATTATTTATAGTATATGCGAAACCTGATTATAGTTTGTTCAGAATAAGGAACTGAATCGATTTCAATAATTTTTACACCATGTTATATTTTGTCCCAAACACATTTAAGTGTAATGAAAATGTTATCACTATTTAATTACTTACAATACTATGGCCGTGCGGTTAGGTACCTACTGCCAAATTATTATCAATGAGCGCAAGACGGAGGCGCGGGGGCGCCGCCGTTAGCATGTTTTTGTACGGACAACTTACATAACAACCTTATAACTTTGTGATTTTCCTTGATACGTTTTGTTGTACATAGATTCTTTACATAAAAATACTAGGTCGACACGTGTTTGGGGTTTCGCATATACTAAACCTAATATTGTATATACAGTCTGGCCCGGCTCCCTGTGTTAGATTGTAGATCCGATGGTATCTTCGTATTCTCAGTAGTATCTATATCTTATCTATGCCCTGCTCGTAAAAAACTGACCAAGTGCGTGTTGGACCACGCACAATGAAGGGTTACGTAGTTGGGATGAATTTATCCCAAAAACAAACTTAACATTGTAGTTGAAAAACATGGTCCCTCATACATCGATAAACTTCACGGTCAATTCTTCAACTGCAAGTAAGGTTATAATCGCAATTTATTTTTATTTTTATATGTGATAAAACCACAAATTTACGATATTCGGTCTTTATCCTTTACTTGTGCTCTGAGACCTTGCTTCTTGCCAAACTTCATGATTCTAGGTCAACGGGAAGTACAGACTTACGTATTTGATATTGATTTCAACTAGATACGTACCTCCACGCGTTCCTGAGAAAAAGGGTCTTGAAAGAGTGACAGACAGACAACCAGACCGACATACGGACAGACAGACAGACGGACAACAAAGTGATCCTGTAAAGGTTCAATTTTTTACTTTTTTCAGGTACGGAACCCGAATATCAAATACGTGGGGCTATGGTCCCTTAGAGCTCTAAAAAAATCAAGCTTCTAAGTCAACGCAATAAAAAAATACGGTGATCTATGCGACATAAATATTTTGATACTCACAAATAAATCAAAACCTATAGGGCCTTCCTACACCGGTATACTTCCCATTGACCTAAAAATAGAATCATGAAATTTGGCAAGAAGCAAGGTCTCACAGCACAAGTAAAGGACAAAGTCCGAAAATCGTTAATTTGTAGCTTTATCACATTTTTTTTGCGATTACAAACATACAATTGCAGTTGGAAAATTACAAATACAAATACAAAAAAAAATCAAATAATTTATTTTCTTTCACAAGTTATGTACTACATCTAGTGGTTGAAGTGACCTTTTAGACAAAAATTGCCTGTGTTAGGACACTTCGCTCTTCTGAAGCTTAAAGTTACGTGGTGTACCAACAATTTAGAATCTTACAAAATTCCCCCCCAAAACCCAAAACCAAACCACCACCCAACCCAAAACTCTCTCTTTAAAGTTGACCGTGGCGTATATCGATGTATGGGAAAACATGATTTTCAACTACAATGTTAAGTTTTTTTTGGGATGCATTCATCCCAACTACGGAACCCTTCATTTTGCGTAGTCCGATACGCACTTGACCGGGTTTTCTTCATTCTCCCCCCTTATCCTAATTTATTTGTGGTCGGCGCAACATGTCCCCTTCTTTCACACTTCTGTATTAGTTGTCATAAATAAAGAATAAAATGTTTATTTCATCAACATATGTAAATTACATTGTTATGTTTGGAGTCACCTTTTAAGCAAAGATTTGCTTGTGGTGGTTCCGCTCTTCCAGTTTACATTGACTATACATGTATAAGAGAATAAACAATAGAAAATTTTGAAAGCATGCCAAAGGCTTTTAACAATACATAATAGAAAAACAAACAAAAAATCTAATTAAATAAGGAATAAGGAATGCGCACAGTGTTATGTGTGTGTGTGGGGGGTGAGTATGTGTGAGGTGGCGGTGTGTGTAGTGTAAGGGTGTGAATGTTGGTGTGGAAGGTGTGATTTGTGTACTTAATGTTTTATTCAGCGACCAATTGTATCTATAGATTATAATTAGATATGTATTTGGGAATTAAGTGACTGTGTAGAGCATAGCCTCGATTTCTTCGTAACTTTTGCTCTTCAACCATTCAGTGAGTGTCTTTTTACACTCGCGGTATTTCATAGGGTATATGGTGAGAATTTTGTTGAGAGAATTGTATATGCGAGAAGATTTCTTTGTGTATTGTCTTGTAGCAAATGTAGTTTTGACTGGGGTTTCTGGAGCTACTTTATTCTTCCTCCTAGTTTTCGTCCTGGCAGTGACGAAAGGAAGGGATTTATGCTTCTTTAGAGTAATCAGCAGGACATAGAGCTTTCTAACTGACAAGAGGTTCGAAGTTAAGTATAAGGTTTCGGTGGGAAATATACGTGGCTTAAAGTACATGACTTTTAGTAAAGCTCTCTGCGTCCTCTCAAGTTCTAAAAACTTTGTTTTGGATGCTCCACCCCAAATTGGTAAACAATACGTCAATACGGATTGACCCAGAGACACGTAAATTTGTTGGATAAGATCTTTAGTAGCTACGTGGCGAAGAGATTTGAAGGTCCAAATTAATTTCCTGACTCTGTTCATTATGAGTTCTAGATGCAAGTGCCACGATAGCCTTTGGTCAAGCATAACACCAAGGTATTTAGTGCTACTTACTTTGTTGATTTTTAAACAAGAGCAGTTGGTGTCAGGGAAGTCAGAGCAGGTATGTATTTTAATCTGTAGATCTTGAGATGGCTGAGTGCGATTGTCAATGGAGAAACAAATGTAGTTGGTTTTTGATACATTTAAAGTTAAAAGGTTACATTCGAGCCAGGCAGCTATTGTAGACAAGCCACGTTCGGCGGAGTGACCGACACTGTCCCATGTTTCTCCCGAGAAAACAATTGCTGTATCGTCAGCATAGGAGAATATGTGAGCTGCATCAAGTCTCATGTTGCATAGGCTGTTTATATAAATTAGAAACAGCGTCGGACCGAGCACACTACCTTGTCCTACTCCGTATGTGACTATTTCTTCGGAACTAGTGATTGATCCTATTTTTACCACATATCTGCGTTCGCTTAGGTATTCTTTAAAAAGTTTAAGTGGTATTCCTCTTACGCCAATGCCTTCTAGCCTGTGTAAAAGTGTAGGGACACTGACCGTGTCGAAGGCTTTTTTTAGGTCTAAAAATACTGCCAGACACTTATCACGACTGTCCATTTTTTCAGTGACTAAAGATGTAAGTGCCAGGACTGCGTCTTCTGTAGACTTTCCCTGTCTAAAACCAAACTGCGAGGGCGAGATTAAATTATTTTTTGTTAAATATCTAGTCAAGCGATGATTTATTAATCTTTCAACAATTTTAGACAAGGACGGAAGTACAGATATCGGCCTGTAGTTAGACGGGTCAACTATGTTACCACTCTTGTATACTGGTGTTATTACAGCTTGTTTCAGGGCGGTAGGAAAAATTCCTTGTTCAAAGCAGAGGTTAATAAGATGTGAAATAATTGGCGAAATAATGGACTTGGCAGCTTTTAAGAACTTTATCGGGATTTTGTCCCAGCCAGTTGCACTGTCACATTTTAGGCTCATGATTACGGTTGCTACTTCGTCAGGGTCAGAATTGAGAAGAACAAAGGATGAGACCGGTGAAGCCGCAACGTTCTGAGGTAAGCTAGGGACGCTGTTATGTTTCTTCTGAGGGTATTTATTATGTCGTCAGCAAGACACTTCCCTATAGTGGAAAAGTATTTGTTAACTTTGTTTACTGCCTCGAGAGGGTTAGCGGCTGATTCCAGCAATGCTGTATTTCGTGTTTTAGGTGGTTTTCGTTGAGAAATATTGTTTATTGTTTTCCATAGTTTTTTAGGGTTTTTGTGTCTTATATAGTAGTTCGCGATCGTGTTTACGTTTTTGTTTTTTAATGATGCTGTTGCAGTAGTTCCTGTATCTCCTATAGGTGATTTTTAGTATCTCGTTAAAAGGGTCTAGTTTCAACTTTCTTTGCATATTGTTGCGATTATGTATGCAACGCAGCAAGCCTAGTGTCATCCAAGGTTTAATCAATCTATTTTTAAGGGATATCCTCGAAACAAGTGTACTGGCAGTAAGACATTTTTGTAGCAAGCCTATTAGACTATCTAATAGAATATTAGGGTTAGACAGGTTTGTAAGGTCTTGAATGTTGTTAGTTGTTAAAAGCTCGAGTGCATGTTCTACGTTTACAGTTGTTTTCGTTCTAAATGTTTTACGTGTATTCGTCAATTCAGTTACTTTTAGGAAAATCATAGAGTGATCAGTGATAGTAGTGTCGATGATTGCAATGAACGCCGATTTTTTGGTAGGTCTAAGTTTTAGCATGAAGTGGTCCAGACAACTTTTGTCTCTAGTGGGATGTGAGTGTCCGGGGAGTAGGCCGTGCGTTGCTAACATATTTAAGTAATTAAGTCTATTTGATCTCTCGTATGATTGCTCTGCTTGCCTGTGTATTAAATTTATATTAATGTCACCAGTTATTATTACATTTTTATTTGAAGGAACGGTAGCTAGGTGGAGAGATAAAGAGTTAATGAAATCTTCCGCGTTTGTCTTTGATGGAGAGCGATATATTCCTAGGACTATGAGATCGGGTTTAATATTAACTTATAAGCAAGACGCGTGAGTTAATTCTATTTCTTTTATTTGAAAGTTGTGTGTGTTATTAACAAAAACGACGACACCGTCAGCTTTGTTTAAGTGTTTAGTAGTGCGGCCAGCCGAGTAATTACTTAATTGAGGAATATTCTTATTAGAGCTTAGCCTGCACTCACTTAATTAAAACAATAACGTCAGTCTTAAAATTCAAATTAGCTAGGTTTAATTGTAAGTCGCTAAAATTAGAATAGATACTTCTGATATTCTGTGATATAATCGTTTAATTTTTATTGTTGTGCTTAAATCGCGAAGGGAGCAGCATGACACTTGGGCTATTTCTGTGTTATCCATATCAGATAAAATGTCCAGGGTTCTATCCATACTTGATTGTTAAGTGACTGAAGTACAAAAATTCATAGTCTAGTTGGGGTGTGTGCGTTTGTGTAAGTAATATGTAAGGAAGATTATGGACGGAAGGTTTTTTAATGTGTGTTTTTAGTGTGCGTGTGCGCGTAACAATAACATACTTTTTAATCCTTAAACTAATTAATAATAGTAAAACAATTTTATATAATTTTAACTTATTAACTGTAATCCTAAGTCTAATAGGATTTAACAAATAACAGTAACATGATAGACTAATTTGCCTATACTTTCTACATGAAGCATGTTTATTAAATAATACTAGTCATATTTGTTGCATAAGCTTGTTAACTTGTATTTCGCTCTTAATTATTATTTTTGGCGAGCTATCATCTTTTTTGAGACATACTTGGCCAAAGAAAGTCCAACAGTATTTATAGGCTTTGGATTTTGCCAGATCGCGGGCGAGAAAAAATAAGCGCGCCCCCTTGGTGGTGAGCTGTTCAGATACATAGATGGGGGTGTATTCATTAGTAGTGAATCCTAGATGTTTTGCACATAATTTTTCATTGTTTGATCTGTTGTAGCTTCGAGCCGATTTTAAAAAGTCGTTTTTTAGTATAGCTGAAGTTAGCTCGACGACGATCGGCCCTCATCTAAGTAGTAACGCATGTCATCTCAGTAGTAACTCCCTTCCGAGCCATAAGCCACGAGCCACCAAAGAAACGATGGATGGACTGTGTGAAACATGATTTCACATAGTCCATCCATCGTTTCTTTGGTCTTCCCCTACTCTTATAGCTATCCACATGCATACACAAAACTTTTCTGGCGACATTTCCCTCATTCTTCCGCATCACATGCCCATACCATGACAAGAAAATGGAAAATCCCACCGGGCACGGCTTTTACTGTAATAATATATTTTCTATCATCAGATCAGCAGTTCTGGTCGAGCCTCGCACAAAATGAGCTAGAGGAGGCTCTGAAGATCAAATGGAACCTCAACCCGGCGAAGAATGTCATCTTGTTCGTTGGAGATGGTATGGGACCCAACACCGTGACCACCACGAGGATATACAAGGGCGGGGAGAGTCATCGGCTGGTGTATGAGAAATTCCCGCATGTTGGACTTTTGAAGGTAAATCGCCATTCATAATGCCAACCGGCTTAAACTTGTTCTCTTTTAAAACAGATGAAACCATCATAAATCATCTGTTAGAGAGATTATTTTTCCTCCATCGTCTGTCACATTAATGACTTTAGTAGTACTTATTGTTGAATACTTATAAAGGTAATCTATGTATTTATTAAATATGTAGGTTTTAAGTGGTTAATCAAACGGTTTTCCTAGGAATCACACTAGACGAGAAATTACAATGCGGGCCTCATATAACACCTCTTGCGTGGCGGCTAAGCTCGGCCGCTTGTGCTTTTTGAAAGATAAGACAGACAAACAGATATAGAAACCGCGCATTTGGTCTATTTCAGCTACTTCCACAACATTATGTCGTTTGGCATTTCACTGTGGGGTTATTTTGCAAAAAAGGTGTCTGAGCCATAATCTACGACGAATGCGTAGCGTAGGTAGTGCGTAGTCTCGAGTGCTACAGGCGTAGTCCCTATTGCAATTAGTGCTAAGAGCGTACCGCGTTGATTCCTATGCTACGAGCGTAGCTCGTAGTCATGAGTGCTACGGGCGTAGTCTTTATTACGATGAGTGCTACGAGCGTAGCGCGTAGTCTTGAGTGCTACGGGCGTAGTGCGTTTAGTGCTACGTTATACGGAGTTGACTACACTTCAGAAAAGCATGTGCCTGATGTGGTTTAAACTTTTTTTACATTTTCAGACCTACTCAGCAAATAAACTGGTGCCGGACTCAGCTTGCACTGCCACCGCAATGTTCAGTGGTGTGAAAACCAATCAGGACACTATGGGAGTGGACGCTAGTGTGCAGTACCAGGATTGTGATGCAAGCCTCAAGCCTGAAGCCAGGCTGCAGTCACTGGCTGCACTGGCATTAAAAGCTGGGAAGAGTGCAGGTGAGGAACCCAAGTTTTTGCTATAATCATAGTCTGATTCATAGACGCGCTCTCACAGTTAACTGACTCTCTTCACTATTTCGTGACGAAATCTTTTTCGTACCCAGAACAGGGTAGGTACCTAAGAACTTTGTGTGAATAGTTATATGTACGTACTTTCTTAATGATCTACATGATTGCTAGTGAGGGTACCGACAGTAATAAACTAGCTTTGGAGCAAGACGGTTGCGTTTCATTCGTACCAACATACCAACCTACCTAGATGGTAGGTCTCGCCGAATACAGTTTTGTTTTTCCCATTTAAATAAGTCAGCAGTTTCATTTTCATTACTTATGAGTCACAACTTTTTATTAGGTGCCTATTAAATATTACCACAACAGTTAAAAAATATTACCTTAGTCCTAAATGTATTTTACTTATCTTTTTATTATACCATGTATCTAGCTAGCTATAAATACTTGGATAATGTAGCTAGCATATTTATATGTTTAAGTTTTCGTTATATTTTTATAATTATATGCCACTATGTGTTTTTCTATATCAAATATTTAATGTAGGTATTCCTGACTATTTCCAATACAATAAATATCTAGAGAGATAATCTTTCGTCTCCAGGTCTAGTAACCACAATGCGCGTCACACATGCGACCCCCGGCCCCTTATACGCGCACAGTGCTAGTCGCAAGTGGGAGTGTGAAGCTATCATGCCTGAAGGAACTGCTTGTAAAGACATCGCCAGGCAGCTGGTCGAGGACTGGCCTGGGAGAGACCTGCATGTAAGTATTTTTATAAAGAAAATTAATCATCTGAAATGCGAGGCAATCTTGCCGAGGACAGACTGCGAAAATAGAACCTGTACCATAACCTAACCTGAACGTGATCCGGGAGCATTTTAATACATGAAAAATTAATCTCGTGTGCTATGAACCCTACAGACAACTCATGTTTAAGTTAGGAGAAGAGTTCTTGGCGGGAAAGTGAAGCGTCATGTTCAGCAGTTTGTTTAATTTTCGAAAATTTGTGTTTAGCAGAATATTAATTTGTAATAATGGAGGATTATTAACCAATAAGTGTTTGTGAACGTGCATTAGTGTAGGCAAATTAAACAAAACAGTGCAACTTCGCTTCAAGTTCTCTCAAGAAGTCCGCGTGAGGTCTCAGTAAAGTGCATCTTTACTGAAACTCAAGGAAAGCGGCCGGGGGGATATCATCATCACACATTGAATATAATTCATTTCATCAATATTAAACAAGTTTTGTAACTAAATAAAGACTTGGCTAAAAGGTCCCAGCAACCAGGCCATTAAAATATTATTTAAAAAAAATGTTTAAGTCAAACTACCCTCAAGTTCCCCAAGTCGGTAGCAAGGGTAGGTATTATTTAAGAGTTCAAGAGATCTTTTATTAGATACGCTGCTAAAAAAATTAAGCTCTATATGTAGTAAGTAGGAGGGTCAGTGCTCTGCATTACATGACCCCTCTTAGAAACAAGAAGAGGGAAAAGAAGGGGTCGGCTTATGCAGGTCACTGACAGTAGATACCTAATAAGACAGTTTAGTTACTCATTCAGTATTTTTCACATCAAATTATTTACCTATTCATTTACAAACATGGGGTTTTCTTCCAAATTTCAGGTAGTAATGGGAGGTGGCAGACAAGCCCTCGTATCCAACTCAACAGGAACAGCCTCGGATCCTGTCAGCAACATGCCGTGGACCTGCTACCGTCAGGATGGAAGGAACCTAATAGAGACCTACAAGACCGACAAACAGAGTCGGGGGCTGAAGTACAGCGTGGTCATGAATAACAAGGAGTTGGGGGACCTGAACGTGGATGATACTGATTATTTGTTTGGTATGTATCGGCTGTTCCGGTAGAAGATGGCGGGGTGACATTACCCCTGTATCGAAAAAGCTGGAAGTCATGGGAGGCCTGTGCCCAGCAGTGGGATGATATCGGCTAACAGCAACAGTATGTATATGTGGGATTTAAGTTCCCTGGTCCTTTGATTCGACATGAGGAGGGCGGTTCGGCTGCGACGCGACGATCGAATTTATATTTCAAAAGATTTAATCTCAAAGCATTTTCGACCTGTTACAATCATTATTATATCTACTTAATGAACAGCTAGAAGTTACCTCCTTATTATGCATTCAATCTTGCACAAAGATCTATTCTGTAAAAGAGACTAAATTATAAAAAACCAACCCAGGTCGTCGACTGTTCGCAGACCCAGTCTTCTTGCATTGTTGTTGATAATGCCAATCAGCCTTCTTGCATATGGGTGGCTCTAATCTGCCAACGTTCGTTTTAAGATTAGTAATACCTAGCTGGCAGTTGCCGATTTTTTCCGATATTATAAATATTAATTTTTGTCCTTCCAGGTATCTTCTCGAACGAGCACTTGAACTACGAACATTTGAGAGGAAAAGGGCCAGAGGGTATGCCTTCAATATCAGACATGGTGAAAGCTGCTATCAAGGTTCTACAGAAAAATGAGAACGGATTCTTTCTTATGGTCAGTAGATCGATTTATTTTATAAGCTGAGGACAATATAAAATTATAGTTTTGTAGTTTCTGCCTACCCTCATGGGAAGAAGGCGTGGGGTTTATGTTAAAATAATCTTTAAAATTGGTGCTGCAATTTAAAAAATCTTTACTTCTGACATAAAACGTGAAAGCTCCGCTAATTACATCACATACTTACTACTAAATGAGTTAATTTAGGTACCTATGTAGGTACATAAACTTTCTAGAAGAGCCACTATCTAGGTAGGTAGGTGTTGCTGAAAACTTTCTTAAAATACGTCCAACACTTTTTGAAATTAGCGCTTTTAAACAGACAGACCAGCAATATTTTTTTAATAATTCAAGGTAGAAGGCGGCAACATAGACATGGCCCACCATCGGGGCTGGGCGAAGACAGCCGTCAATGAAGCTGCGGCTATGGAAGCTGCAGTCCAACTCGCAGCCAACATGACGGATGAGGAAGACACCCTGCTGATTGTCACCAGTGACCACACGCATTCGCTGTCTATTAATGGGCACCCGGACAGAGGGAGCAGTATTTTTGGTTCGTGCCTTTTCTTATTTGTTGGACAAATAGATTTGACTGATGAAGATGCCGTCAAGAATGCAGATGAGACAAACACCCAGTTCCTGGAGCGAAAATTATCAACGCATCCATATTAATCAAATGCAAGTCAAGTGATGCAATTGGCTGTTGATAATTAATTCAACCTATCACAGCAGTTTCCTCGCGCTGCAAATTTTTGTGTAGATTTCCGTTCCAGAAACAGGGAATAACAATTACAATCGCTTGATCAGTAATAAAACATGGAGAACAGTTTCATCGTAAAGACGAGGGCATATTTTTTCTCCGAAGAACGCTTTCTCTTCCAAAACCTGAACCTATTTTTTTTAATGTCAAACGCAGTTATTTTAAAATTTAAACTAACACGACAGCAGAATTTTAAATTTTTCGCCTAAAAACGTTTAAAAAAAATCAAAGTTTTTATTTTTTTATTTTGGCATATTCTGATAGTATTGCTTTTAATGATTATATTATTTTATTGTATTGAATCACTTTTTTATATCTAAAAAATGTTAGCATAATTATCTACTTGATGGCTATTTTTAAATGTTAATAATTATTTGAGGGGTTTGGTGCTGATAGCCGAAATACAGGTTTTTGCCTAGTTCGGCTACAGATGTCTAATTCATTTGTAACAGGAAACTAGTATAGCCTATATACATGTGTATCATTGTAAACAATTATTGAAATAAACGTTTATTTATTTATTAGGTATAGCACAACCCTCAAGCCACGACGGCGTGAACTACACGACTCTGTCCTACGGTACGGGAGGTCCAGGGTCCTTCCAGTATTACGTCAAAACTGACGAGAATGGCAGCACGGTGGCAAGACGAGACCCGAGCGAGGACGACACGGAGGCGTTCGATTACACCCAGGTTGCAGGGATCCAACTCGTTGAGAATTATCATGGAGGTGGCGATGTTGCTATTTATGCTAGAGGTGAGTATTGGACTTTTTAATTCTTTGGCCATACTGAAGCCAATCGCACGCGGATGCGAGAAAAAAAAACTCGCGCCAATTTGGTCAACTAATTTGTAGGTATGGAAGTGTACCTACATACTGACGCAAGTCGTGTGACTTCCTAATCATTTAATTTTAAACAATCAACGCGCGCAGTTGCGTACGCGTATTCGCATTAAGGGGACGATAACAGACTTTTAATGATTTTATACTGAAGATCACGTCTAAACGAGTAGTGTTAATGATTTGAAAAAAATATATGATAAATTAGAGCATTTTCTCAATAACTTAATATGTGAATATTTTAAATTATGTTTATATTACATAGTGAAGTTAATTTGTAAAGTTATATCTAACGCGCATAAAAACAAGCGTATTTTTATGAAACCTTTACCAATTTAAAGATTATTTAATTATTGATCTTTTAGTATACGCGTTTTATTAAAATACCTTTTGTTTTGTGTATAATAAATTAATAATGCGACAAATTGGGGACAGCGATCCTTGATGGGCGAGTCCTATTACTGGCTGACCGTACAACGCGTTGCGTGAGCTCAGTACAGAACACGCAAGCTAACCACTCAAGGTCACTGGCATAATCTGCGTCTTAATGTAGCCATAGCTTAATGCCGTCACTCTCTTGAAAAGACATAGAGCACATTCGCAAAATATCAGATTGCTAAATTTGATATCCACATCCTGACCTCAGAAATATCCGCTCAGACAGGTCACTGACACCAAATAGGCGTGGACGCGTAGTCACCTAATGGTCTAAATTGATTCACTATAAAAACTGTACCATTTTTGATACGTAGCTACAATTAAACCAAACAAAAACAGTATAGACAACGACGAACGAGAACGACGGCAACGACGGATAGACTTGTATAAGTACTTGAGTGGAGAAACAAATTTTAATTGAATAATGTGACTAATTTTAATATACGATAATTTATTTATGCATTGAATGTAGAAATTATTCCATATTGTGACATTTATCATTTTAGTTATTTATTTCTCATCGTCCTATTAATTTTGACATAACTACCAAATAATTTGTTTACCTCTCGCATGATCAATATTTTATTTCGCATGTAACCATATTTGTGCGCCTCTTGGCATAACATAGCGACCTAAGAACTTTAATTTAAGAACTATTCACTACCTATGTTATACAAATAAAAAATGATTATTATTATGATTATATTTTAACTTCCTATTTCATTACTTCGTGGTTCGTGCTTCGTGGCATCAACCAGTATCTCAAAACTTCCAAAGGTCCACATGTTGCATCCTCCATTATTCCACCTTTTTCGTTCCAGGTCCTTATTCTCACCTCTTCCACAACGTTCACGAGCAGCACTATGTCTTCCACGCGATCTCCTACGCAGCCAAGATTGGCGCCTACTCCAGCAGTACAGCAGTCTACGTGAACATCTGGCACCTTGCTATCATCACTGCCTTAAGCATTGTTCTTTTGTGACTGTGTAAAGTGAAGTAGATTTTAGCTCCATGCCTAATGTGTCGTGGCTTGGCGATTATTTATCGTTGGACGACTGTCTCTTCTTACTGTAAGACGACTATAATTATTAATAATAAGAGTAATGACAATCGCACAGTTAATTATCGTGGACGACAATTAATCGAGCCAGTTATGTGTGAACAGCTTCATTTAATTAAACAAGCAACGACGATGAACAAGACATTGACTTATAAACCTATGGACTTGCCATATCTACAAAATTAGCGTGACTACCTACAAAAATCGAGCACTTTATATGGCCGCCTATCATAGGGTTGTTACTGCGAGTGCGAGAGAGAAAGCAAGCAACCGTTTGACAGCACATTGCAGATTTTTGTACCACAAAACTTGGCAATAAACATGGCGACCGGTCACGCATAGACATGATTTTGACGTCACAAAAATTGTTGCCAAATTAAGTCCTTGACAAACATTTAGACGTCTCTCTTTTCATATGCAGTTCTTGACTGGTTAAAAAGAAACAAAACGCTTTATGACATGTGTGTGTCGATATGATAGATATTTGTATAACAATTCTTCATATAGTAGAATAGGGCATCTCCATAGTTTTCCAACCTCAATGGAACAAGACGACTATCTGTAATCTCGACACAGTGGGATATTCTAAGGTGGGAAGTATGCCTACAGGGGGTCTAAAATGGACGCTTTGGCAGAATCATATTATTCATACATCCCGCAATTTATCTGTTTGACAGCTGCTATTTGACATTAGACCTCACTAAAGCAATTAATAATTTGTGGACCATTTTACGAAACTCCATACAAAACTCTCAAACGGATGAATTGCGGGATATGAATTGTACGTATGATTCTGCCAAAGCGTCCATTTTAGGCCCTCAGGTCAACGAAAAAAGGTGTGATCGCCTAGAAGTATTTTGTTGTTGTTTTTTTATTTGTTTCATACCGTATTTTTATACTAAAAACGTAAAACGCTGTGATAGTTACAACATGCATTTATGAGACGGTATTAACGGTACCTTCCTACACAAAAACATTTTACCAAAAAATCATAGTTACCTATAGAATTACAGTTAAATAAAGAATAAAAATACAACAATTCACTATTTACTACTTTATTGCATTATGTCATAAACTCATAATAAATATGAAAATTGTAACAATTGTATAAAAAAGATTTGTACATAATTCGTATAACAAAATAAACGCATCAGTAAGTATATTTAATGTTACGTAGTAGAAATAACTTATTAAAAAAATGCTTTCACTGTGTATTAAAATGACTTATTATTTTTTACCAATGACAATATTGGCGATTTAATATTCGGCTAATTCGAAAATAAGACGTAGCACCACAATAGGATACTAGGAATATTTATAAAATAAATATCGAATAAATACAGAGTAAGCTCTTACATTTATACATACAGATTTAAAAAATCTGTTTATCACCAAAGAATATAAATACACACTTTCATAATTTAAAGGACAGCGATTTTGACCACTGAAGCACGCATACAACTAACTCACATTATGTATAAATAACACACATTTATTAAAATTAAATAAATACAGCTGCAATTTTGAGAAGGTATGAAAAGGACACTTTGGAACAAATTCATTGTATTTCAAAACAATTTCTGCTACACTGAGCGGAGGCTTAAGCTAAAAACAATGGAACATACTCGAAATAATATTATAGGGAAACCTCACTTCCTAGCCCTTGTTTTGCACGTGTATATGTAAACATTGCCGAATCGGTAACGACAGGGCTTGAGGTTTCCCGTCTACCGGTACATAAGTTAGGCTTACACTATGGCCTGGACTGGATTAACCAGTTTTGTTGGACCCCTACTGTGTGTTTACTTTTTATCGAGTCTATCCTGAGTTGTATTTTTTGAACGCGACGCCGATGATTATAGCGACCCCTAAAGCCAGCAGCGCCCATTTCAGCTTGGAACTAGAAAATAAAACCATTTATTATAATATATTTGAGGCACAATTTATTTGAAAGTGGGTTTATTTATTTAGATTCATAACAATGAAAATATTGGACAAAAGGGACACTTAATATTTTTTGTTACCCACTGTCAAATAGGATATTAAAATTGCAAATTACTTTACATCTTAACTAATACAACAACTGAATATACCAAAACATATTCTTATTTATTATTAATTACTAAATAAGAATAAGTTTTGGTATACATTACAATATTTAACCAAATATTTTTTTATTTTTAAGAAACTTATTTGCGATAGTACTAGACGCTAAATAATTCTATACACAAGATACAATCAAATAACTTTCTTACACCACTGCGTACAGTCACGTACAGAAGAACAAAACAATTTTACCTACTCTACGAAAATATAATAATTATATTAAATTACGGGCTTTCAGCTGGTGGTGGTGGGGGGGGCCTAGGTCGCCTTCTAACACAAATAAAATCAACATTATAAATCTTCAAGCTCGCACTCCTACAGGATCCGCAGAACTCCAGAAGGTACAGAAAGATATCAATTTGAAAAAGTACCAGGTATACCTGGTAACAGATGAAGCGCTGATACTAAAGTCAACGCCATGAGACGAGATAAATTTCATACTTTGGGATTTAAAACTTTAACTGAAATTGCGTATGGTTCAGTTTCCATTGCAACTAAAATTATTTTATGACGTTTAGCGATAATTTCTTAATTCATAAATCAACTTAGATATCTTGAGTTTAAAGTTGATAGTTGTATAATTTGCAATTTTATGTATTTATAGCTTCTCATGACGGTTACTTTAGGTTAAGTTGACTAAACCGGTATACCACTCGGCGGTATACCAGTGTATACCAGTTTTTTTTAGAGCGAGAGTTTACAATGAGAAGCAGTGGCTAACTAGGATGGTCGAACGCAGCCATTTTATTTTATTTTAATAGACAAATATTTTAATACTCATTATTAGTTTTAGTGCCAGATTTAGCCTGTATTCAGAATTATAAATTCGGGTGCAACCAATGATATTATATTAAACAGATATGTTGTGAGTGCGCAATCGTGAAGACTCGAAAACGTCCCAACTGGGACGTATTTTACTTGTAGTGAAATGCAAAATGAATGAAAAGTGGGGGTGTGCTGCCGCTGCTGCGCGGCACACTTTTTTCGGTTGTTTTGTGAGTGTTAAAATATCTGTTTAATATAATATCATTGGGTGCAACAAAATAAATTGTTGTTGTCTTGAAGAAGGCAGCTTTTAGAATATTTATTTCACTTGAGTTCGAAGAATCAATAAATTTCAGGAAATGTATGTTACTACTGCACTAAAAAGTAGTGCTTTTGAAACCAATGTGCCAAATAAATAATTGCAAAAATGCAACACGATTTAGTTGCTTAGAGTTCTGCTTGAGAAAAGAAATAGCGAGCGTGAAGATATATACATAATAACTACTCTAAAAATAAGCTAACTAAAATTATTTCTACTTAATATAATTAAAATTAATTATATGGAGAACCTTCCTTGTTGACATGGTGGACCTCGTGGTCTTTAAAAAAAAAGGAAGATTATTTTTTTAAATAAATGATGTTTACAAGCGAATCCATTATTAGAATAAAGAGATGTTCAAAACTATTCATTTAAGCTTAAAGATTATTTACCAAGGCGCAACTAGTTTTTAGGTTTTTCCAAACTACGATTTAAAATTACAAAAATATTATGTACTACGTCTAAACGGGGTATGTTTTAAAATTATTTGTATTGACCCCCTGTCCCTTGCCTTCAAGAATTCACATCACTACTGTGCAGTGAGGTAAAAAATATTTAAACAAAAATATTGTACTTTTCTTCAAAATAAAGTAGACAAGTAAATAAAATAATACCTAGGGCGTTCACGCGGCACAACAATTTTTTGGATTCTTCTCTCTGCCTTAGGCGAGGTAGGAGCTTTAAAAACAGATTTTTTTGACGACCTTTGGCTGGTACAAAACAAAATATTAATAAAAAGAAATCACATCAACATACTACAAGTTAACACAACCTTTTTTAAAATTATAACTACAAAAATTTATAAGCAATCTAAGCCCTCGTATTTATATACTTTCTACAGCAAAAAATACTTTAAAATTCAATACTTTTTTTAACTATTTAAGTTTTATTGCTCTTAATAAACTGGTAAATGACTCAAATACTTTATTAGAACACATGAGTGCAATAAAGAATTTGAACAAGCAGAACTCCAAGCGATATTTTCTAACATCGGATCATCAGCATTCATGTTTTACTTTAGATAATTCATTACGACGTAAATCATCAGGGGGGCCTGAAATGGACGCTTTGGCAGAATCATAATATGATCTGCGTACAATTCATATCCCGCAATTCATCTGTTTGACAGTTTTGTACGGAGTTTCGTACAATGGTCCACAAATTATGAATTGCATGAAGTCTAATGTCAAATAGCAGCTGTCAAACAGATGAATTGCGGGATGTATGTTATGTACTTTTAGCATATTTATACCCGTCACGTCGTAACTTGTTTTTCTAAACGAAAGATCCGATTCGAATTTAGTTGGATAAGGTCTAATATCATGATACGAACGTCATCATCTTTCGATTCTACCCGTGCTTTGAATGATTAATTTGTACAAAAAACGGTTATTGTGACTTTATTTATATATATTACTAGCTGCGCCACGCGGGTTCACCCTCGTAAGTCTCAATCCCGTGGGAAAGCCACCCTTAACACTTAGGGGTATAAAAAATAGATAGTAGCCGATTCTCAGACCTACTGAATATACATATAAAATTTCATAAAAATCGGTCATTCCGTTTCGGAGGAGTATGGTAACTAACATTGTGACACGAGAATTTTATATATAAGAAGATAATAGTTAGACAATCATAGCCTCGATGTTTTTGTTGTGAGTATAATGATGAGTGCTATAAGCATGTACTTAGTACATTATTTTATAAATCATCAATAGTTTTCGCAGCGGACGCCATTTAATGACTTTTATAGGCAAATTTACATTATTGTAATTTTCGTAGGGATCTGTATTTTTTTTTTTAAATAACACAGTCCATGCTACCGTTGATAATGTAGCTTTGTATAAGTGAAAGAGTTTTTAAAATCAGTTAAGTAGTTTCTGAATTTATCCAAACAAACAAACAAAAAATCAAATCTTTTATTACACTTGATTAACTACTTTTAATTGACACTTGATTTGACTTGTGTACTTGTTGAGAGTTGATTTGTTGTTTTGTTTTTAAAACGTTGCCCCACACTAGGAATTACTCCTGAATTATGGGTGCGTTTACACACATTTAAACTCACATACACAAACAGCCAGACCCGGAACAACTACTTGTAGGTCATACAAATATTTGTTCCGTGCGGGAATTGAACCCGCGACAGCAGTCAATTGCTTAACCACTGCGCCAACCGTGCAGTCTGATGTGTGAGTGCATTTTTAGCTTTGAGCTTGGTAAGTTTAACCTATATCAATTTTTTTTTTATGTACACGCAAAAGCAGCTGTGTTTTTTTTATAAGTAAATAACATACAGTACACTTTAGTTTGTAAACTTTCTGAACAGTAATTGAATACTAAATCTAACCTCATTGGCTTTCCATCGAATGTTAGCCACGGCTTCTCATCGCTTGCAATACTCGGGGTGGCAAAAGTTGGACAACTATCCACATCACTAAATGGCAACAAAGAAAATCTGAACTTTTATCGAGAGTCGGTAACTATCTTCCAATATTAGTAGCCCATTCGTGTCTAGCGAAAAAATTGTGTCTGCAGCATTGATGTATTAAATATGGTACGCGCTCCTCGACGTCGACCGCATAAATTAGGGGAAAGGACACAATCGACCTACATTACTCTCGCTTTGCGGGGAATACCCGAATCGTATTTTGTTTCAGAGTTGTTATGGGTACGTAACAGTGACAATTTTTGCTATCTCCTTCCTGCTATAGCCCGCGTAATATGTCTCTCTATTTCGGTTGTCGAGCACATGACGCACGACATCGGGTCCATTTAATATTTACGTGATGTTAGAGAGTGGCCTATTTTCCTATTTAATACATCAATGGTCTGCAGTCACCAACCCGCTTAGCCAGGGATAATGATTACGCCAGGCTCATTATTCGCTACGACAAAACAACAAAATACGTAGTCCCCCCGTTCAAGGCAAAAATAGGGTAGCCATTCGTTTTAAATTTCGTTATTTGACACAAGATCTGATTGACGTAAAACTACCTTGAATTTGACACGCAACTATATTTTTAACATCGGGCCCTGCCGAAGCAATCAGAAAAAAACACAATCTTGTCAAGCTATTTTGACCGTCTAGAGACCCCATTAGGACTTTGCGACCGAATTCGTTCGTAAAGCGATCGCTATCTATATTGAGACTGCAGGCCCTGAGTTACGTAGTAAATCAGGCCCCTAACGTAATTTTTGGGACGAGCGCAAGCGCAATGGCTTGGAATACGAAGGTTAATGTAAGTCTGAAATCGCCAACCCGTCTTGTGGTGATTAATGCTCGTGCTTGCTCTGTAGGAGCATACATACCTTGCGACCTTTGGCCTGCAGTGGGACAACAATAGGCTGGTATTATTAATATTATACGAAAGCATTCAAGTAAATAATACTAAGACCCACTTTAACGCTGATAGCTCACCTCCGCCGCGAAACCATAGCAGCGAAACCGCAGTAGTTCAATTGTACGGGTTCGCGTCATGTTCCGCTACTCACATCCGATTCGAGTAGCGCAACATGACGCGTACAGTCCCCGGCACGTAAGTTGGCAACAGTAGTTAGATGCGCAGAAGTAATTTTTAGAACTCTTTGGTGGTCAAGCGGGACGCGGGGAATGAGGGAGCACCGTTCGGAGCACGCGATTGGTGCGTCAGTCGACACTCGCCTCCCGCACCTCGCCCCGCTTTTCGCGCCTCGCTCGCGATTACACTTGCGTGCACTAAAATTATACCCTTTGTTTTTGTTGAGTTTTTGTTAAGTTTTTGATACGAATTGTTGTTACTATTTTAAATTAAGTATATTTTACGAGTGTATTTTTGCGGCAGCTACTAATGAAGCTTGTTGACCTTTAGTTCTCGTTAACATTGTTTTTTGAAAGGCCACAATAATTAAAAATATTTTATTATATATTTTATTTATAACACCTATAAACTTCACGAATTCCTCTCCTTTCTTTACTTTTCTTCTAAACAGACATGTTTAAAATAAATGATGGTAATAACCATAGAAATATTAAAAACAGGAGAAGTGGCAAGGGGGCGTGTCTGTGTCCACGCGACATGATCGCAACGCTCATGTACCAGGCAAATGGTCATATCTGCGAACTAGTGCGCTTTCGATCGCGGTCGTGACAACATATATGAATGCCGTGTTTTTCAGTGGTTTCTTGTAAAAACCGAAGTCAAACTAAACACTTTATAAATCATGGAACCACATAAAATATTTATATAAAAGTATTTAACTTTATTTGTCTTTAAAATCATGAAAAACAAGTAATCGCAAATTATAGTTCTTGGTTTTACTACGTCACTTTTGTTTTCAAATATCACAGCGACTGTACTATCTTTGCATGAAATACATTGCTTCTTAACCACTACCTAAATATGTCGCTTACTGACTGGACAATCAATGTAAACATCACAAAATAATACTTTGTTTATGTTGATGCATCGCATAGTACGCTGCTGTATCTTGGGACGAGTTAGTGATGTCCTTGTGCAGATCCACTAACGTAGGCTATAATGAATATATTGCTATAATAGTTTATTCTTCAATTTGTCAACCGTTGTAACCTGATTAGAAGACCCATGAGGAAATATTTTTTTTTACTCATATTGTTTTTTTTTTTATTTACTTAATAATATATTTTTTTAGGTACATTATTGTTTATTTATATTATATTTGTATCAGTATATCATTTATTATTTATTTTATTTTTAGGACCCAACAACATTTTTAATACGACGATAAATGGAAGGATCGATAACTTTCCAATTTAGTAAATCACTAGCGTATATGTAAAATAAATGGCTTTTGCACAGCTCAACGATAGCGTTTGATGTTTTAGTGTGAGTAAGTTGTACGGTGAATAGTAAATGCACTCTGCGTTTGATGGGGTAGGGTTTATAATTGATTGTGTAGTACGTTCTGATTTATTTCTTGCGAGTGTGTGCGCGACTTCGTATAGATTGCTTTTACTGAACTCCATGTGTAGTTGTGGCGAGTGGTAGGGACAAACTGGAGACACGGGGTTCCGATACATTTTCAACTACCGGGGCATATCTCCTTCTTTCTTATATCTATGGTAATAACCATAGAATAATGACAAACAATAAAAGTGACCATTTTTTTGTTGCTTATGTGTACTATGCGCGAACTTACCCCTACTCTACCCCAAAACCTTGCCAAGTTACGTGCCGGCGATTGTACCAGTACAATTATTGAACTACTGCGGTTTCGCTGCTATGGTTTCGCGGCGCAGGTATGCTACCAGCGTAAAAGCCACTTGTGGATTGACTTCGGTTTCGTTTTGACAAAGAATCAAATCAATCAATCAAACAAATCTCGCTCTAACAAAGTCAGTTCGTTTTTTTTCGGAAATGTATAAAAGGAGATGCTTCATTTTTGTATATAGGACTCCAGCCATAACATGTACGCATTAAAAAACCTAGGAAACAAACCCCTGAATACAGTAAAGAATTTTTTTTAATAAAAACTGAAAATGTTTGACGTTTGCCATGAGAGTTACGATCATCAACACCCAGCCATGACAGGTTGGAGAGATGATGTGTTTCGTCCAGAAGAACAAATCTACAATCCACAAAAGTAGAATACATTTTTTTAACGATCACTTTCTTTTATTTAGTCAAAAAAATTGGTCTAAGATAGCTATGTTATTATCTTATTTTAATAGCACAAAAATGCATGGCTTTCATATTTATATAAATTACGTCTACGTGATATTATTATGTTTTAATTAACATGATTTCTGGACGAAAACAGTATGCAAGTTATACGACGCCATGATCAATAGAATACGGCAATAATTTTAAAAACTATTATTTTTGTGCAGAAGTAATCAGGGGAATATGCAGGAAAGAATTTTTTGTCTCCATTCGTGGATTTTTTTCCTCTTTTTTCATGACCGTACACTTTAAGGCCGAAAATGAAACATCTCCTTTAGATGCTGTTGTCTTTTCACAGATCTTATGATTCTAAGGCTAGGTTATTAATAAGACCCTTATTTTAAAATTTGATATAGGTATCCGGACAATTGAAGTCTTATAACTAGAGATCGGAAATTCGGATGCATATTCACCAAAAGTTGGAGAGTTGACTAGTCTGGAGTGCGTTTCGGTACGGGAAAAAGTGTCGGTTTCCAACACTGACGATTTTTTTTTAAACTACTCTTTTGTACTGCGTATGGCCCGAATAAATATATTTTGTTTTAGATTAAAAAATTTTAAAGAAATATTAAGTGTTTTTTAACCGTGATATATTTTACACAAAATTCTTGCCTAGTTCTAAATAGATAAGAAATATTTGTTATACTTACTTAGGAATACAAAATTGTTTACCTACACACTGTTATTCGCGATCCCGGAATAAAGATATATTTTAAGAACCAGTTTCCATACTTTGTATCCTTTGCCGGGAAAAAAAACCTACTTTAGGTAAATATGCATCCGAATATCCGATCTCTACATAATATATGTATAACAGTTACGGGGTTAATAATGTTTTTACAGATTTATTGAACGAAATGTCAGACATTGATAAGTAATATAAACTAGCAGCGCCACGCGGTTTCACCTCGGAACATCGGGACAAAAACCCTATCCCCCTTATTACAAAACAAGGTTTATCTTCAGACCCAGGTTTAAAACATGGTGCCATTATTGAAAACTTTAATCCGACTATGGTAAAGTTCCTAAACACAAAACTGACAACTTAGTACTGAACTAAGTTTTCAGTTTTGTATAAAGAACGGTATTTCAATCACAGTTACGTTCTTATTACAAAAACTAGCTCCATGGTTTAAGCCATGTCAAAATATAAATCTTGTTTTGTAATAATGCGGCAAGTGTTAATACAAGTGGTAAACTATCTGTGTGCTAAATTTCATTAAATCCGTTCAGCCGTTTTTGCGTGATTGAGTAACATACAAAATTTCACATATTTTATAATATTAGGGACAGTAGAATATCTCAAATCAACAACAAAAAATAAAAGAAATAACCTGCTTGTGTCACAAGCCGTGCAGTCTTGGTGGTATTGTGAACTGTAGAGATTGCAAAACAAAATGTTAAAAATAATACTTTTGGTTGAAATAACAACAATGAGTGAACCATAATAATAATTATTCTACCTAAGTTCGGTGAACTAGTGAAGACAATCTACGGCTACAAAAGATGATTTTTTAATTAAATGGATAATGGTCTTTTGGAATCGCAAACCCCATTTTATACCAGACACGGTTGAAATTCCATTGCAACAAGACCTTTTTATTAAATTGTAAAAAAAATTGTTTTTGTACTGTTAAGATGCGTGAATCTAATGAAGAAATTCGATACATTTTAAAATTTTACTACAAAAAAGGTAAAATGCAACGCAAGCCGCGAAAAAAAATTGCGATGTTTATGGACCTAGTGCAATGTCTGTGAGAGTAGCACAAATTTGGTCTAAGCGTTTTCAATCCGGAAATTTTGATGTCAAAGATGCACGTCGCTCTGGTCGCCCTATTACGGATAAAATGGATGCCATTTTTGAAAAAGTGGAGCAAGATCGGCATATCAGTAGTTACGACGTAGCTGAAGAACTGGGAATTGACCACAAAACAGTTTTGGCACATTTGAAAAAACTGGGTACACAAAAAGCTCGATATTTGGGTACCTCACGAGCTCACTGAAAGAAACTTAATGAACCGTGTACCTACTCATTTGTGATTCTTTATTACGACGTAATGACACCGAACCATTTTTGAAGAAGCTGATAACTGGTGATGAAAAGTGGATCACGTACGACAAGAACGTGCGAAAAAGGTCGTGGTCAAAGGCCAGGTGGTAAAAAATGTTTTGAATTTTCTTAAAAAATACGAAGAAACTTTTTTCTCAACCTATTACTTAGTAAATGTTGATAAATTATTCAAAACAGCGAAATATGTCTTAAGAACTACATTAGTAAGAATAACTTAACTTATTACAGCATAGTAGCCTAAATGGTGATTAAATAACAAAATTGATACGTAAAAACTGGCCAAGTGCGTGTCAGACCACCCATAATGAAGGGTTCCGTAGATGAATTTAGCCAAAGAACAAACTTTATTTCTTAAAGAAAGAAATAAAATGTACGTGTGTTTAAGTCTTAATGAATGATGTAACATTATGTTTACATAATTTCGTTTTTATACTCATTATCTTGACAATATACATTTATTTATCACTAAATATATTGGTGCTGATGATTTCATATCACATGTTAGATATTAAATACACTAGGTACTAAAAAAACTTGTTTTTTTACCTGCGTTATAAATAGGTAGTTTAGGGACACTGTGCAATGATATCAAAATATATACACCTAATAATATAGGTAAACGATATGATCTAAAATAACTTAGGAACTAGATAGTATTGTTGTCCTAGCTAAGCTAAAAATGAGGTAAAAAATCGTGACTATAAAAAAAAAGACAAACAAACTGTCACCTTGGCTTCCATAATCTGCCTTTCATTTTACAACTGCAAACAATTTACATTACTTTTATACATAATAGTCCTTGCACTATTACTTTTTTTATTAGTTTCAGTTCAATTTAGGTTTTACAATTTTTTTTTTTTTTGCTTAATTCATGTTGTGAATCAATGAAGAACCAAAAGAGTTTCGAGATCATTAATGATACGATTCTTTTTTGTACCATAATACTTTTTTCTTAAAATATGTACTTACCAGCCTTGTCCTGGAGCAAGGTCTCCGATCTTATATTTCTTCATCATAGTTCTAAAACAGAAAAAAAAAACTTTTAATAAAAAGGTACGAAAAAAGCCCAAGAATAAAAACAGACTTGACTAAGGTTTAATTTTAGGTTAATAATAAAATATAAATAATCTTATCATTAAAGGTTGCCTGTAAAAGATCGCTTTTAGCGGTAAGACCGCCCATTGTGTCACCCTATGTACAATTTCAACATTTATATCTGTCATTTTTATGGTGTACCTGTACATTATAAAGAGTATTCTATTCTATTATGTTGTGAATCTAATTAATAAAAATCTTGAATTCATTCATTCATTGAGAGACAAGACACTGTCTAAACCGCTGGGTCTGGAAGCCTGAAATTTTACAGAAGAGTTCCGTGTAGCGAAAATTCATTTCATTTATTCGTGAACCATTTACACCGTGTTGAATATACATGCAATTTACATACCATGAATTATTAATTAAAATTCCAATAAATTCAAAATATATCTATAGAAAACAATATAAGAAAGTGAGGATAGTTAAAAATTCATCCGCTGTGTTAAATAGATGAAAGTTTGTTTGGAAGCTCGTCGTTTTTGCCGATGGAAAACCCCGTTGGGTGCAAGGTAAGTAAACTAGAAAATTATGAAAAAGAATTACATTGCATCTGCACTGTGGCCAACATCATCAAATGCTATTGTGGCATCTTGTCCTGCTGCCTCCAGTAAAGGGTCTTCACCACCGGGATGCTGGAAAGAAACAAAATTGAAATATTGAATTGCTCCTCCGAACACTTACTGATCTTTTAGTGATGTTCACTTTTTATAAAATAATACTTATAATATTATAAGTTCCGTCAAAACTGGAAGGAGGACGCGCGGGTTCGATAAAGATGCAAGGAGGGAGGCCTTTGCATAGGATACAAGAGGGTTGTAAAAAAAACATTAATTTAATAATTACTTAAGACTCAGATATATGCCAGTGACCTTGAGTGGTTAGCTTGCGTGTTCTGTACTGAGCTCACGCAACGCGTCGTACGTTCAGCCAGTAATAGGACTCACCTATCAAGCAGCGCTGTCCCCATTTTGACGCATTATTAATTTATTATAAGTACACAAAACAAAAGGTATTTAATAAAACGCGTATACTAAAAGATCAATAATTAAATTATCTTTAAATGGGTGACGGTTTCAGAAAAATACGCTCGGTAGATTTTGCGCCATTCTCAGTTTTTTATCCACGTTAGACACAACTTTACAAATTAATTTCACTATGTAATATAAACATAATCTAAAATATTCACATATTAAGTTATTGAGAAAATGCTCTAACTAGGATTCAAGTATCTTTTTACTTAGTTCAGGAGCCAGCTGTTCAATCTGTTTTAGACCACTGCTTGTACAGTTTTGTTTAGGGTACAATAAACCATAATAAAGTCAATTCAATGTCAATCTATAATAAAAGGTGTCATCCCAAATGAATATAGCCAGCAGAAGATGTATCTTCTTATAGTAACGGGTGAAAAGTGATATAGCTATAAAACCTGTGCTTAGCACACAAAATGCTGATTTCTTTCTTGTCATGTCATGTGTTATCTATTTAAAAGTATTTATTTAGGAAATCAAATTATCTAATTTATCTATAGTTTATTTAAGAAACCAGATATACTAAATAATTTTGTAAATAAAGGCATTGTTAAGAGAATAATAGTATTGATTAGGAAGGTGATTGTGATACATTAAATAGGTACTAGTTGCACCCCGCGGTTTCACCCGCGTATGTCTCTATCCCGTAGGAATATAGGGATAAAAAGTTGCCTATATGTTAATCCAGGGTGTCGGCTACCTCGATACAAAATTTTATCAAAATGAGTCCAGTCTTATGGGATTTGAATGTATAGTAAAATAAAATGGTCTGCTACTTACAAAGGATTGTCTTTATTCTTCTTCTTCAAAACATTGTAAACTTATATATAAAATAACACACGTATTTAGAGACTTTATCAAAAGACGAGCCATCAGCTCAACTGTTTTTTACCACACCTCTCAAATTGTTCTGTGCCAAATATATTTGAACCCGAGCTTTGACATACCATAAAGCTCCACCATAGAGTTTATTACTAACCAGTTATAAATTACATAAAATTCTAAAAGACTAATTCTCCAACATCCAGCCGTTTTTACGTGAAAGAGTAACAAACATCCATCCATCCATGAATCACAGTAGGTACCTACTGCAGTTTTCACTGAAATATAGCCTAATATAATTATAAAGTTAGAAAACACGTTACAGTGATAACCTAGCATTCCGTACGAGCTGACATTAAGTCAGGATACTGCTCCTACTTAAATAAATTAAATATAATTTAATAAGCATTCAACAGGTGATGTTTACATGAAATTCACTGACTTCATTTTAAACAATTAATCGGTACACATTAGATTTCCGTCTCAATTAAAAAAATAAATACAACGTAGACTCACGAAAGTTTAATTTTTCTAAAGGTTCGTTGGATTGTCAAGGATTTATTCTCACCTCTCCAAGAAATGCTGTGACATCGTAAACTCCGTTGCGATACACCATCCACACGCTTTTTCTGGAATTGTGTTTTTTAACTTCATCTGCCGTTATAACTTTTGCCATCTTGAAAATAAATGCTTTGTAGATTTTTGATTTGTAATTTACGAAACAAATTGGACGTTAAATGTAAAGGTTGATGTCCTCTCCTGGAAAAATTTATGTCACTGTCACACGTCGCACTCGCAGGCAGCTGACAGACAGATGATCACAGATGATCGCTGACCGCTGTTGATTTTTTTTTTTTTTTTTTCGCCCAAAGGGCAGGCTATAGTCTTTCGACCATACCGCCTGGTCTTCCGTGCAGGATCACTTACGTGGTAAGTTTTAAAAAGAAGATATCTTTCGTTTAATACTCTTTGTATTATTTATTTTATTTATTATGTCTTTCGTAGATAGTCCATTTTATAGTTTTAGATAGTCATTTTATTTTTGTGTCAAATCCAGATTAAACGTCATTTTACTGTCAGGTCGATGTAAAAGTCAATCAATTGTAGACATGGGTCGGATTAGGTAAAAACGATACCTAATCCACCTAATCCTAGTATTTAAAAATACCTAATCCATTTACCTAATCCGAATATTTATTCAATACAGCCGCTGGCCTGTTACCGATATTATGTATCGTATGTGGATTGGGTAAGAAATATGTATTTGGCATGGAGTATGGACGTTCCGTTTCTAATATATTGTGGAACGGTGGATTATATTTCGTTTTTTATGGGAAAACGGTACATAAATTCAACGTGATTCACTTTTGTTTTTAACGTCTATTAAAGTTATCAAAATTACCCTTCATGTGCTAAGGTAGCGCGCGAAATTCAAATTTTCTTACGTTCTTTGCATTTTGCAGGTCTGTCTCAGGTTGCTAGGTTAATCTAAATATGATACGTCCGCAGATCATATTTTAGATCAACATACAACCTATTACTTACCCGCAATATGCAAAAAACGTAAGAAAATTTGAATTTCGCGGGCTACCTTATCGCAACACTGCGGCTGCACAACTAGTCCAGTGGTATTCTACATAGATGGTGCTGGCGGCAGTGCTAATTAAACTTGAAACTTAACCCCTTCATTTTAAGGTACGGAATATCTTCTGTGTAGACTGTGTACGAATATTTTGTGCCGTACCTAATCCTCGACGCTTTGGATTAGGTACGGACTCGCATCGAAAAATACCTAATCCACATACCTAATCCAATATTTATGCCTCACCTCTAATCAATTGACAAGTTTTCACCATTGTAAGCCATTGTTTTCATTTTATTTCTTCAATGTTCAGTATTTTCGTGCTTTATTCCGAGCTATCTCCTCGTAGACGTAGTTATTTATTTTATTTACATTTTTACATGAATTATAGGAACCTAAACTTATTAAGTATTACTATTTATAACAAATAATATAATTATTTATACGAAAACCCTTATCTAAATATCATTTACAGTCTCTACTATAAATTTGTACAAGTATAAATAAGCTGAGACATTCTTAAGTAGCTCCTATTCGACCGATCATGACTTACGCCTGCGTAGTCTTCGCTCACGCAAAGTCATATCACATCCATAAGATGCAGACGCTTCAAAACCGATTTCTCCGTAGAATTACGAAAGCTCCTTGGTTCGTTCGGAACGAACAACTTCACGTAGACCTTAAGATGCCTACCATCAAACAGTTTATGAAGCGCCTTGCAAAGCGCTTTTTCGAATCCGCGGAACGTCATCGCAACCCCTTGGTTGTGCAGGCCGCTAGTTACAGGCCTTCTGCCATTAGTCAGACTCGCCGACCGAGGCACACTCTCTTAGATCCGGATGACCCCATCACTCTCCTTCAGGAAAGCAATAGGGCCACGAGTACAGTGCACAAATTACACAAACCGACCTTCCGTCCTCGCCGCCGAGGTACCACGCGAACTTCCCGAGTAAATGGTAATAAAAGTCCTCCCCCCCGTCCCTTGAATGTCGATGCGCCAGCCGCCCGGTTAGAGGCTGAGAGCGCCGTAGCAATAAATATAATATCCCCTGATAATAATCATGATCAAAATGTTGATCCAGCCCGTCCCCAAATTGTTAGTAATTTTGTGATCCCCCAACGACGCCCTGAGCCGAGGTCCGTACCCCACAGGGGGTGCCCTTAGTGCGCTGTCGTTTAGTTTTTAATATATATAATTTGCGCCCTGGCTGGAGGCTTTAAGATTAAAAACCTTAGGGCAGCCACAGGAATATCCGGTTAAGTAGCAACGACCTCTCTAGGTCTGCTACGAGATGCCATACCTAAAAAAAAAAAAAAAAAAAAAATTAAGTAGCTCCTGAATGCATTGCGGGACCTCGTCAGGCTTATTATAAATTTTAAGCAGTTCATCCGACAACACAAGGCGCTGAATGTTGAAAGACGAACATTCGAAGAAGATATGATGTAGTGACTGAACTTTTTGTGATTTACAATACTCACAGTTTGGAGAATTGACCATTCTAAGGCGATGAAGATGATAATTTAAACGACAATGACCGAAACGCATACGACTGATAATTGAATAAAACTTTCTATTTATGAATTTGTTATTCTTGCAGAACCAAGGTATGGAGTTTATTTGAATATCTAAGGTAGCAAACCAAGTACCTTTATTTTCAACCTGAGTGCACAGGTATGAATGTCTTCCCCACTCTTGACACATGCGCTGTCTTAAAAGACTAACTGCATCTGTAGGTGGTATGGAAACAGTCATATCAGGGTCAGAATTGGGAATTAATTCTTCGAAATCGACAATTTTTTTGGCCAAATAGTCTACCTTTTCATTCCCTATAACACCAATGTGTGAAGGCACCCACACAAAACTAACTACAATATTTGATTGATATAATTCCACCCATAACTGTTTTATTAAATAAATTATATAATTAGTGTTAGCATTTAGTTTGTTGTTTGCCAAGTTTCCCAGAACACTCATGCTATCGCTTACTACAATCCATTTATTATATCCTGAATTATAATTTTTTATATGTTTCAAAGCACTCAAAATAGCAACAGCTTCAGCTGTAAAAATACATGAATTTTTGTAAATTTTTCGACCAATGCCTATATTTGAGGAAGGCTCATATATAGCAAAAGACACAGCCCTATCATTCTTGGAACCATCTGTATAAACAAATTTATGATCTGACCACTCTAATAACATTGTATTTACTGCCTCTTTTGTGGAAAGGTCCTTTCTTTTCTTTAAAATTATATTAATAGCTGGAAATTTACCAATAAAAGTTCCTTCGTAGCAAGGCAAAATATGTTTGGATTGATAAATATTAAATTTTGAATAAAATTTACGAAACTTTGAAGACCTTGTAGCATAAAAGTTGGTTTAGAAACTGAAGGAGTAATTGAATGTAACAAATTACACCATACACCATAAAGTTTTAGTATAAGTAATTAAATCGAATGCTTAATGGTGGAACATTACAATCAATCTGCATTGCATTTATAGGAGTACTTCTGAATGCCCCAGTTATTACACGCAAACATTTATTTTGAAGAACATCTAATCTATTTACAATTTTTACATCTGCAGCGAAGCAATAGAAACCATATTCAAAATGACTACGAACCAACGATTTGTACAACAGTAACAAAATTTTTGGGTCTGCACCCCAATATGAGCCAGACAGAGATTTCAGTACGTTATAAGCTTTATTTGCTTTACTAATGATATGTTTTATGTAATTATTCCAGGTTAAATTATATGAAAAAAGAACCCCCAGAAATTTAACCTCTAGTGAAATGGGTAATGCACAGTTATTATACTGCACATTGGGCATATTATGACACTGTTTACCAAACACAACAACTTTGGACTTGGACTGATTAACATTTAGATCAAGGTAAGAAAAATATTTATAAAGATTTACCAATGCATCATTGACTATTTGGACTGTTTGTGATAAATTGTTCCCAGATGCATAAACAACCAAATCATCTGCAAACTGTAGATTTTTGACCTGAGACCCTAAAATAAGATTTAATCTACGTATATATAATATAAATATTAAAGGTGATAGTATACCGCCTTGACAAACTCCTTTGGACGAGAGTCTAGGACCATAGAGATGTCTATTAAATTTAGTAAATACTTCTCTATTGCTCAGAAAACTGTTAATCCAATTTATAATTTTTACAGGAATCCCTATTTGCGACAATTCATGACAAAGAATATCTATATTTACACTATTAAAAGCTCCCGCAACATCAAAGAAAACTCCAACCAAATTCTTTTTTGCCAATAAAGAGTTATGAATATCAAGCTGTAATTGACAAACACTTTCCATAGCAGACCGATTCCTACGAAAACCAAATTGATTAGAAGGTAAGATATTGTTTTGTTCTACATAAAACTCTAAACGTTGTTTCAACAACTATTCGAATAATTTTCCAACACAAGAAGTAAGAGCTATGGGACGATAAGAATTAGGATACAACTTTGGCTTATCTGATTTTAAAATTGGTAAAATTGAGCAATCTACTTTCCAATCTTGAGGTATGATATTATTTTCCCAAAGTAAATTAATTATTTTTAGAAATGTTTCTAAACCTGCAATGCTTAGTTTTTTAAATAAGATATACGGTATTCCATCAAGACCATATGCAGTATCTCTTCGAGAGGAGATGGCAGATATTATTTCATTAATTGTAAAAGGATTAAGTAGACAACTGTTTTTGGAATTAATACTATCAGTAAAGTTCAAAAACTTTTACTGATAGTATTAATTCCAAAAACAGTTGTCTACTTAAGTCTTATTGTATTTACGCATAAATTTCGATATAACAGATACTGGTGTGCATCTATTAAAAGTTTCACAAAGAGATAACCAACTTTTTTGTCTTTCTGTTTTTAAAATGAGTTTTTTAACTGCCCGGAGCCTTTTAAATCGAAGATAGGTTTCTTCTGATGGATTATCTTTAAAATTAATATATGCTGTTTTGAAATTTAGTACAGCTTCTGTACACTTTTGATTCCACCAAGGAAGGGAAGGTCCTTTAATTTTATTTCTATGGCATGTATGATTGGTGGTATTTATGTTGACATGACAATTCAAATTATTGGAATTTGCAGCTGCTGAGCGCAAAATAGTACAAAATCGGAAATATGAATTAAGAAGACTTTTATTATCTATTTGAAAATCAACTAACAATTCTTCCACACAATTGCTATACATTTGCCAATCCACGAGTTTATAATTTGGGTAGATGGCCAAATGTTTAACATTCATACAATTCCCACACACAACATTATTTTTGTTTCTGCTAACCATTACTTTTATGATTACAGGGATGTGATAACTACTACCGAGAGGACTATCATATACAGACCATTCACAATTAAGTGCCAACGATGGTGAAACCGAGGATAAATCCAATGCATTAGGACGCCATGTTAGAGAACCAACTGTTGTTGCTTGACCATCATTAAGCAGAACCAAATTATTTTCGTCAATGACTTCTAGGATTTCTCTACCTCTTGGAGAGTCAGAAACACATCCCCAGGAAGTGTGATGGGCATTAAAGTCCCCAGCAAATATAAAAGGACCAGGAATAGACTTCACCAATGAATCAAAGTCTCCTTTATTAAAAGCTGGATTAGAGTTTGGAGGACTATAAAAACTGACTATACTTATTTCTTTATTATTAACTATAATTTTTACACAAATGTTTTGTAAAGAATTATCAAAATATGTGTTAATTTTAGTGTACGTAATGCTTTCATGAATTACTATTGCAACTCCATTGTGTTTGTTACCACAATCATTCCTTTCAATATTGTAATTTTTAATTCTAAAAGATTGGTCAGGTCTGAACCATGTTTCAGAAATGATTGCTATATGTATATTTTGTGTATAGAGAAAATTAATAAATATATGTTTATTGCTATTAAGACTTTGTGCATTCCATTGAACTATATTTAAATTTGACAGATCCATTAAGAGGATGAAGGAAATTTCTCACTTAGTTGTTTTTAAAACCTCTTTAATTGATGATTAGTTGATAGGAACATCTTTAGTTCTAACTATTTTTATAATTGTTTCTACTAAAGTACTTATAAATTTATCGGATTTCATTAGATTATTAATTTGTACATCTAAAGTTCGAGCAGTTAGAGCTGGGAATGTATTGACGTCGAATAAATCAGAGTATGTGGCACTTCGTGACTTAATTTTATTTTCTTCTACTTTTTGTTTTTTAATTGGGCAAGATGAGGAGATAGCTATGTGAGTACCTTTGCAGTTTGCGCATTTAGCATCCTTGGGGTCAGCCTGACAATTCTTAAAATTGTGGTTTAATGTACAAATTGAACATACCTCAATATTACGACAGAATTTAGCAATATGTCCATACCGCAGACACTTAAGGCATTGTTTTACTGGTGGTATGTATTTACTCACTTCGTGACGCCATGAGTCCAAATAAATGTATTGAGGAAGAATAGTGGAGGCGAAGGTTACCGCGACAGCCTGTGTAGGGACGAAAGCTACGCCAGCGTCACTACTGATCCTGCGCATGAAGCGCCTAACTTGGATTACATTTTTGGAACTACCAATCAATGAGAAAATTTGTTTATTGGACATTTCTACAGGAACGGAAGTAAGGACTCCTGTTACTTCAGTATCTCCAGCCGGTATAGTCGCCTTAAGAGACAACTGATCTAACAACTTTTTATTCTGTAAAAACATATTGGCATTGTTTGGTAGGTCGAATGTTATACCGACTTTAAACTTATTGATGGTACGAAGATGCATGACGCCTGAAACGCCATGCTCTCGTAAACCTTTTGATAGAGCCATACGATCCCTATCGCTAAATGTTACATTTTCTTCAGTACGAGTTAGAAATACAATGAGGTCCGTTTTCTTCGTTTCCTCGGGATATTTGCGTGTGTACCCTTTTACGTTGTAGATGGCGTACTTATCCTTTGCGTCCTTGTCATTATGTTTGGAGCTTACTACCGTCTGTTCAGACTCCGCTGAATCACAGTCAGAAGACTCAACCAACTGCTGCTGCTGCGAGTCAGGATAGGACATTTCGTCCTTCCGCCGCCTTTTTTTCCCCATTTCGGGGTGCTAATGGATTATGTACCTACACTATGAACAATCTATTTAATATGAATATTTACAAAGAAAATGTTTATAATATAATAAATGTTTTTTTTTTGAAAATTTGTTTGAAAAAACGCGCCTTTACACTTTCACAGTTTCCCGCCTTTTTTCTGACCGCTGTTGATTGGTTGCGTCAACAGATGACATCAATGAAATCAGGCACGTTTTGTTGATCGTAGTAAATTCGTGCGAAAGCGTAATAATTGAAAAAAAAATATCAATCAGTAAATAGGACTAAAAAAAAACGATTAAACATGGTGTTTTATTTATTTTGTAGAAATTATGCGAATGTGCGAAACACACAACAGTTGCGTTTAATTAATGCTTTGAAAAATGTGTGTCACGTGTCAAATCAATTAATTTGAAAGAACAACATAACCTAGAAAAGGTGGTTGTTTATTTCTTGCGATTACGAAAATCTAATTAGTAAAATCGTCGTCTATTATGCTAATAACGAGTCAAAAAACTGCTAATGGCTGAGGAAAGGGATTTTAACGATCTTCTAGACGACATTGTCCTCAGTGAGGAGAGAGAACATAAGGAAAGTTATGATCAAGGCTTTAAAGCTGGAAGCGAAGCAGGAAACCCTGAGGGTTATCACTTGGGATACCATAGAGGAGCAGAACTAGGCCGAGAGTTGGGTAAGACCATTTATAAACTTGGCTAAGTGCAGCTATAACCTTATTTTCGGAAACTTAGACCACAGAACACATAATATACTCCTAACAGAACCTTAGACAAGGTAGTATAGTCAATGATCACTAATAAAAATCATTTTCATAAATTGGTTAGTAAAAAACACTGGTTATTAATAAATATATTTCAATTATAATTTCCAGGCTACTATCTAGGTATCGTCACACACCACATCAACCTCAACGAGGAATCTGACACAAAGTATTCTGATAAAATTCTTACACAGCTGACCAAAGTAAAAGAACTCATTGATGCATTCCCGAGAACTAACTCCGAAGATCATGATATACTGGGCCTGGCGGAGACTATAAGAGGTCAATACAAAAAAGCTTGTGCTTTGCTGAAAATATCTTCTGCCAATCCTTATGATGCAGGTGTTTCTTTCTGATGATACCAGTAAGTAATATTATTATTTCATTACATTTACAGGGTGAAATTGAATTGAAGAGAAACCTGAAGTCGCAAAAATAAAATTCAATTATTCCCTACACTTATGTTCGCTTAACTCGTCAAAATATAGGGAACAGCTGATTTTTTTTGTCGCGGTTTCTAGTTTGGTCTTATTGTAAAAGTTGTTCTTAATGATGAGTACAATGATCCTTTAAGAGGATGCCCATGAATTCAATTTCACCCTGTACCTATAAATTATATCTTTAAATATTAGCAAATAAAAATTATAAATTATACACAGGGCTGGCTTTGGCGGTGGGCGACCAGGGCGGCCGCCCACCACTAAAGCCGCCGTGGAAGGCGCAGGGGCATACAGGGCGCTGCGCACCCGAACTTTACTTATCTTAAAAAAACTAAATCCAGCATTAACTTTTATGAACTTATCTCGTAGGTATACGTATTCAGCATTTATCTACCACAACCTCTCATTTTGTTGCTTGTCTTGTTGTATCCTTGTATCCCTCACTAACTCTTAAAGGATGACAGAGAGCACTGAGCGACAGGCGACATTGTTTTTCATTATAAGTTTCGTTGTGGCGGCGCATCTACATCGCCACATGCGAACTACGTGCCACACTGACGTCACGCAAAATCCTGCATCGCGCAAGCAGAGTTTACCGCGCAACTACCATATATACAACATCTCGACATCAACCGTCGGGCAGAGGTCCACCAGACACAACACCCGTCTGGTCGGAGGATCCTCCCATTTCTAAAGAGGATGAGTGAACTTTACACCCTGTTTCTCATACTTCTAAATCGTTACTAACTGATACACAATATACATACATCAAAAGTATCTAGGGATCAAGCACGTTTTTGGTACCTAGTTACTACACATCAGTTTTGTTTTCAATTTCGGTCTTAAGATAAAAATCATCTGTCAAGTCGTATTCCTATAGAATCCTGCAACGGGTTTGAGGCTAAATCAGTAAAAATGTTGCCATACTTCTGAGTGGAATCAATACAAAAGAACGATATTATGGAGAGAAAACGTAATTTGAGCCGAGAAGAAATGATCAGAGCTGTGGGAATGTTGGAAGCTGGTTCTCAGCAACGTGCTGTGGCAATCGCTCTGGACAGTATGCAGTGTTATAAGTCGACTTTGGATACGTTACCGCATCACCGGCAGTGTGACAGAAGACATGGAGGACGAGCTTGCATCACCAAACACAGACAAGATCGTACATTTTTATTTTTTTTTCAAATTATACAACGTGTTTTTTTTGATATCCCATAACTCTAGGGTATGATTGAGGCCATACAAAGAATCAACTGGCATATGAGTTATGTTCCAATCCTTTGTTATTTTTTTTTTTCATTTTTCATACAAAATAATTCGGCAATGTCACGATTATTAATGTAAAACACCCTTACGTGAAATATGACAACGTCGACAAGGTAGCTTTCCCTTCACTAGCTGCCGCCGGGAAGCCCCGATACCAACATACCTACATATTTTATTTTACTATTTATTTTACTACACTACTGCGAAGTTTGGCAACCTCGCAAAAGTAAAGATTCGTCATACTGGTGACAATTTTTGACCTAATTTAATTATGATTGATGATATCTCCGAAACGATGCATTTTTGGACCACCTATTCTAGGAGTTTTAGTATTATTTTTACCTACAGAATATAACCCTAGAGTTATGGGATATCAAAAAAAACAGGTTGTATATATTTTCGGATTAGATATTTACATTTTCGGGCACATACCCGTAGTACGGCACTTCGGAATCTACAAGGCTGTATTTCAGAGCAAGTTGCTGATGGATAATCCTGGCTACAAGGCCGCAAGGTTGTGTCTACGCAAGTACCCTTCGTTAGCTAGACTAAGTAATATTATTATTTAAATGGTGAAATCTCTCCATCACAATTTATTACCTGAAACAACTCTTAACTCAAAGAGAAGTAGTATGCCATAATTTCATGCAACACAGCAATTAGAGAGGAAGTTACACTAACTTGAACTTCTTTCACAAACAATTTGGGAGTTTTTTTTTAGCTTCTTTACAGATGTTCCTTTGAATCACATCAGCTGCAAATGCTGCAATAAATAAATATCTCACAATATTTGGTTATTAAATACACCATAACGCTGAATTTAGGGGAGGTCTTTGCCCACATAAACAACAAAAATTAAAACTACAAGCAACCTTTTACTTTATTTCAGATCCATCAATGAACTCTACAATAAGTAAAATCCGTCACCACATAGAATCCATCACCAAATACTTGACACCTCTACTGCCCATAGCTAACTGTCATATAGTAGAGTTCCTCACTCAAAACCATTGGGACAGACTACTGCCAAGCCCCTTGAAAGAATCACTTGATGGTTTGGATCTGAATGAGGCATTGGAGCAGTTCTGGAGTACTGCTGGGGGTCCAAACACAAAAGGTATGTAATTAACCTTTCACTTTTTTTTTGTATTGATCAAAAATCAATCAATCTGCCTCTGCCCAACTATGTTGGGGTCTGCTTCCAGCTGAGTACCAGTATTTTACATGGAGCGACTGCTTCTGACCTCCACAACCTCAGTAACTGGTAATACGATTTTATCAATACTCAATATATTTATTGCTTCCACATGTGAACTTAGGTGGTAAGTTTTACAATTTGAAAGACAACATTTATGTAAAAAATTCAATTGAATGCATTACATTTAGGTAAATTTCAATGTATTCTGGCTTACCCTGCAAGCAATAAAGCTAAGCTTATTTATAAGTTTATATTTAATAGTCTTAAGAAAATTTTGCAAGTAACTTGTTAAGGAAATGATGGGGTTGACATGACTTGGTTCCAAGTCCCTAATAAATAAAGAGAGAAAAGAAAAAAAAAGTTTTCGAAAAAAATATCATTGTGGACCCTGTCGGGCACAGCAAAAGTAGTAAAGAGGAAGAGGACTTTTATTTGACTACCTACTTAGTTGTTATAATAAATATTGTAATTATTTTATAAGAATTTATTTAAGTAATTTAAAATTAATCATTTAAATATTCATTTTTTTATTTTTTTAATCAATTATATAACCTTTTTTTATTTTTTTTGTTGGGAAATTATCAAATAAGTTCTGAGCTCTGGCCGGAGCGGGAGAAGACTTTTACTGACTAAAACCCACAAGTGTTCCTTCAGTTGCCAGTGTGCCAGGGCCACGATATCCCTTTCAGAGAAACTCGCAACCCTGTCAATCATGTAGCCTAAGCTGTATTGTATGAAAAATATTCACAAGACTTGGTTGTCCTTGTCTGTCACTTCATTGGTTTAATAACCACTAGAGATGGTGCCAGATTATTCTGAGCTTGTGTGGGGAGCTTTCATTTAGGGCTTCTGGGGCAATTTTTCACCTATGCATTTAATTATGGGGAACTATCCCTTTGTCTGTGTGGTGCCGGACGTAAAGTGTCTGTGTGGTGCCGGACGTAAAGAATAGCACTCCCCTATTTCTTCCCGTGGGTGTCGTAAAAGGCGACTAAGGGACTTACTAGAGAATGGGTAGCAGCGTTCTCAATGCATTTTAACACCATACTGCGATCGCCAACCCGCCTGCCAAGCGTGGCGATTATGGCAAACCCCCCTTTCGGCTGAAATGATGATGATGATGATCCCTTTGTGCGAATTCTTCTTCGTATCGTGTCGATAGTAAAAATAACACGAAAAAATATATATACATTATTAGGGTTCCGTAGTCAACAAGGAACCCTTACAGTTCGGCACTGTCCATCTGTCTGTCTGTCCGCGGCTTAGCTCAAAGTATACATATTAATCACACCAACAAAGTTAAAAGGAAAACAATAACAGCTAAGTAGGCTCTAAATGTTAACGAGTAATAGTCGATCAACTTACATTTGCAGTTGGAGAATTGACCGTAACGTATATCGATGTATGCGAGAACATGTTTTTCAATTTCAATGTTAAGTTGGTTTTTGGGGTAAATTCATCTCAACTACGGAACCCTTCATTGTGCGTGGTCCGACATGCTCTTGGCCAGTTTTTCTTTAATTTGTCCTGCCCGGTATTTAGAAACGATTATCCGAATTTAAACGAGTATAATTCCATGCAATCCTGCAAAACTGCGTTTACAATTTAAGTCCAAACATGTATACTTACAAATATGGGTTTTTGGAAAAATAAACTACCCTTATACTAAACCCTTATAAAAAATTCAGTATATGCTACATTTTTTTATAACTGTTTGTAATTACTAGTCATTCTGAAATGAGCTTAATCTACATTAGTATAAAGTTGATTTTCTGTTGGATGGAAATAACATCAGCTATTGGAAACAAGGATTTGAATAATATGAAATAGGTAGGATTTTTATTTAAAAAATCTTTACCCAGAACCATACTACTATTTTTCCAGATCACTCAGTCCTTTCGAACTGGATCCGCACAGCCCGCTCCCACTGTGTATCTGTCAACAATGAGTACTGCCTATCTACAGAACAGCTACAGGAGCGCATCAGAAAATGGGGCGGAGACATCAGACCTGAGATACGGGTCAAAGAGTTTATGACTAGCAAGAAGAGTTATGAGGTATAGACGAAAATGTTAGTTTTTGTGTAAAAATTGTTGCAAATCAATAGTAATACATTATGACTGTTATGCTCATGGTCATAAGGTTCAATCTTCAAACATTCGCGTTACATTACGTTCACAAGTGAAATTATAAAACAGCCAGTCAGTGAATCAGTTGAATTGTTAAGGAAGTTGAAAAACAAAACAAAAATTACCAGTAGTAGTAACATTTTTAGGGTTCCGTAACAAAATGGTAAAAAAGAACCCTTATGGTGAGACTGAGTCTGTCTGTCTGTCTGTCACACCTGGATATCTCAAGAACTACTAATGCTATCAACTTGAAATTTAGAAAAGTTTTAGATGACGTTTGTCCAACTATTTTGCAAATAAGAAACAAATTTAAAAAAAAATATCTGTTTTGCAAAAGGGACTGAAAGGGGCTCTTAAAAATTTGAAGTGGGGCTACTAGGGCATGTGGGGTATCACATGAAAGAACGCTGTTTACACATTCTCCATTTTTTTTTAGGCAGCATAGTTTCCGACTTGATCAACAATGTAAAAAAAAAATACCGTTTCCACCCTTTATCTTCGAAGTTTGCATAGATAAAAATCTGAAATTATACTATGTGATAGAAGTGTATGTAAAGATTACAGGAAAATAAAACGATGTCTCTAAATAGCACAGTTTTTCAGAAATTGTCAACATCATTTATACGTACGGAATCATCGGTGCGCGAGTCGGACTCGCTCTTGACCGGTTTTTTTTTATTGTTCTTTGCACTTGTTTCTTGATTATTATTGAATATATTTTTAAAGATAATTTTAATACGTTTTATGTATTTATTATGTAATGTATCTATTGTACATAATTATGTAAATGGTAGGTACACCACAGACTACATGCAGAATTGTCTCTCCTTTAGGAAGGTTTAAGGTTATCTTTAAAAGATCGCTTTAGCGATAAAACCGCCCATTGTGTAAAATGTCTACATTTATATTTGTAGTTTTTATGGTGTACAATTATGAGCACTAATATATCTAAACAGTTAACAAAATTCAAAACCGATTTTCTCGTGGAATAACAATTGCAACTTGTAAAAAAAATCTATTTCATAATCGTTTGGGTTCCAAAATACTATCCGTCTTATTACAAAACAAGATTTATATTTTGACATGGCTTAAACCATGGAGCCAGTTTTTGTAATAAGAACGTAACTGTGATTGAAATACCGTTCTTTATACAAAACTGAAAACTTGTTCGGTACTAAGTTGTCAGTTTTGTATTAGGAACTTTACCATAGACGGAATAAAGTTTGAAATTCAATAATGGCTCCATGGTTTAAACCCCAGGTTTCTATAAACCTTTTTTTTTATAAGACGGTTTATGTTTGTAGTCAAATAAAGTTACAATCAATATAGTTGGAGGAAATCACTTTTAAAAGTTGCTAAGTATACAACATTAGTTTTTGTTTATACTAAACCCGAAAAGGGGTCATAGTACTCATCATTTTGAACAACTTTTTCTATGGGACCAACCTTGAAATCGCGAAATACAAATCAGCTGTTCCATACATTTTGTCGATTTAAGTGAACACAAATGTAGGGAACAGCCGATTCTTTTTTCACGATTTTAAAGTTGGTCCCATAGAATTTTTTTTTTCAAAATTATGAGTACAATGACCCGTTTTCGGGTTTAGTATAAACAAAAACTAACTTTGTATACATATTAGTGCTCGTAACTGTACATACGAGTATTCTATCTTGTATCTAACTAAGTGCCAATTTAACAAACGAAAGTGAACTCGATCAGCACTTAAACCACGTTTGAGCTGTCAGTGTCATTATGTTCTTCTTTTCTAAACATCTAAATTCTACGCAGGTACAAACAATGTCTCGCCTAGTCGCCTCCCTCCATTCTGCCTGCAACTCCACTTGTTGTGTTGAAGCGGGCGGCGGTCGCGGTCACTTGCCCGTGGCGTTATGTCTAGCGTACGGCGTTCCCAGCCTCACGGTTGACTGTGACGCCACCGCGGTCGCTGCAGGACCGAATAGGATTAAGATTATACAGGTATGTAATCTATACAACGTGTTTTTTTTTGATATCCCATAACTCTAGGGTATGATTGAGGCCATATCAAAGAATCAACTGGCATATGAGTTATGTTCCAATCCTTCGTTATTTTTTTTTTTTCATTTTTCATACAAAATAATTCGGCAAAGTCACGATTTTAATGTAAAACACCCTTACTTGAAATATGACAACGTCGACAAGGTAGCTTTCCCTTCACTAGCTGCCGCCGGGAAGCCCCGATACCAACATACCTACATATTTTATTTTACTACACTACTGCGAAGTTTGGCAACCTCGCAAAAGTAAAGATTCGTCATACTGGTGACAATTTTTGACCTAATTTAATTATGATTGATGATATCTCCGAAACGATGCATTTTTGGACCACCTATTCTAGGAGTTTTAGTATTATTTTTACCTACAAAATATAACCCTAGAGTTATGGGATATCAAAAAAACCAGGTTGTATATTATATAAAACAAAGTTGTTGGTTATGTAGCGGCATCAACATCGCCACATACGAAAGACGCGTCACACTGACGTCACGCAAAATCCTGCATCGCGCAAGCAGAGTTTACCACGCAACTAGCATATATACAACGTCCCGACATCAACCGTCGGGCAGTTGCCCACCAGACACAGCACCCGTCTGGTCGGAGGATCCTCCCTTTTCTATAGAGTATGAGTGAACTTTACACCCTGTTCCTCATACCTCTAAAGTTACACCATTTATAACTCAAGAACGGCAGGGCCGATTTGGCAGTAAATTGGTGGGGAGGTAGCTTAGAATCAGCAGACGGACATAGGTTACTTTTTATTTATTTATTTTTGATTTAGTCATACTTTTTACTAGGGTAGGTAGGGTAGGGTAGGTAGATAGGGTAGGTAGGTAGGTAGGGTTGGTAGGTAGGGTAGGGGTAGGGTAGATACTTAGCGCTACCCGTGCGAAGCCGGGCCGGGAAAAGCTAGTAATAAATAATAATAATAATAAAAAGTTTTATTGATTCATAAACAAGTGTTACAATATTTAGGTATGACACTGGATCCCGTACTAGGATACCCTGTGTCGCAGGATCCAGTTTCTTTCGACAGGTTACATGAATTACAAAAGATAAGTTAACAAATGCACGGGTTTCAGTATAATTAATGAAACTTAGGACTTAAAGGTGACCAAATATATGTTTGTATGTGATGTGTGTAAGTATGTAAGTGATGAGTGTGTCAATGTGATGAGTGTATGTATGCATGTGATGAGTGTTAGTGTGATGAATACTTTAATATTTGAAAGATAAAAGATTTTACGTTTCAACAACCGCGCCTGCGTTGCCGTGCGTTTTCCGTTTTGTTGCGTTTCATGTGTGACTTACTAAATATTTTTAAATGTTTGAGAGGCTTAATTTTAGCCAATATTTCACCGGATGATAAGTGATGATGCGGTCAACGATGCTTGCCCAGAAGCAACCTATTTATTCGAAACGTAAGGACTCCCAAGCTATAGCCATCGGGATGAAAATACTCCAGCAGGGAGTTCCATTCCTAAGTGACACGAAGCATGGATAGTGTTAGATTGTCGCTCCATTCTCGCCTTTATTTGACCTGTCAAGCCCAAAACACGAGCATCGAGCGAACATCAAGCCGAGGAACACTCTTGTCCATAAGTGAAAAACATTAAGAGCGTTTACGACGTACAGCATTTCATCAGCGAGCATAAATAACTTATATTTACCCGACATTCTAAAGCGATTTTCTTCTAAGGTATTAAAAAAGCGTTTACACCTTACGGCATTTCATACAAACTTTCAAGCCCTTGTTTTTCGAAATGGCTAAACCGATTTTAATGAAACTTCATACGCATAAGCAGGATACAAAGGTCTAAAAAGTTAGTGGACATTTTCGTAAACGCTGTAAACGCTCTTAAATTATATGAAGTATCTTGCACAAGCGCATCATAATTATAGTCACACACAAGGCACCTTTTTGTGCCTCGTAGAATATATCGTTCCAAGGTTGAGTCTGCTAGGAGCCTTATTCTATCTTCTAAATTGAATCTAAATACTAATCTCAACATGTCCGTGTAGTGCCGGACGTAAAGAATAGCAACATCCTATTTCTTCCCGTGGGTGTCGACTAAGGGACTTACTAGAGAATGGGCAGCAGCGTTATCTATGCATTTTAACACCATACTGCGATCGCCAACTCGCCTTTCTGGCGAGTATGTTGCGCCACTTCTTCTTCCCAGCTAAAGCACTAGGAAGTGGTGAAGGGTGGGCGTTTTTGGGGGATTGTCTCATGTAATTTTTGACGTTCGAAAAGTGCTGATTCTCAGCCTAGTTTGAATAAATGACTTTTGATTTTGATTGCCTGCCAAGCGTGGCGATTATGGCACCCCCCCCTCTTTGGGGGAGGCTTATGTCCAGCAGTGAACGTATTTCGGCTGAAATTATGATGACTAATCTCAACTACAATAAAATTAAGTTCTCTTTACCTTACAGAAACAATGGCACGCCATAGCCAAGCGCATAAAAGATGGCAACGAAGAGCGAATGAGTGAGAGCATCAACAGGAACCTGCATAGATTCGCGACAGCCTTCATCACGGAACAAACAGACTTGACCAGTGTCGTGAAGGATAAGTTTCCGGAATTCGCGGAGCAAGATGTTAAGCTGTTACTTACAGGTTGGTAAGAAATAAAGGTTTGAAAGAATATTGGAAAAACTTAGTCGTAGTTTTTAGGGTTCCGTACCCATTTTTTTTTTTTTGGGTGGGAAATTATCAGGGCGTGTCAGACTTTTACTGACTAAAACCCACCCGTATTCCTTCATTTGCCTGTGTGCCAGGGCCACGATATCCCTTTCGGACAAACTCGCAAACCTGGTTCCGTACCCAAAGGGTAAAACGGGCCTATTACTAAGGCTCCGCCGTCTGTCTGTCTGTCCGTCTGTCACCGGGCTGTATCTCATGAACCGTGATAGTTAGATAGTTGAAATTTTCACAGATGATGTATTTCTGTTGCTGCTATAACAACAAATACTAAAAAAAAAGAATAAAATAAATATTTAAGGGGGCTTGCATACAACAAACGTGATTTTTTTTGCTCGATATTGATAACGGCAACAGGTAGACGCTTGAAATATTCACAGAATCTTTAGTTATACAGGGTGTTTGGTGCATCGTGTGCCAAATTAAAATGGTTGACTGAAGGGGTCATCCGCTAGCCTTTCAGACCCCTTAACACCCCTCATGCTCTGTGGATTTTTTTTTATCGACTTTTTATTGTTTTCCAAAAAAAAGACCCAAATTTTACGTTCAAATACAATAAAAAAATATAAGGATAAAATAAAATTAAAATTCAGAGTCTACCTCTGAATTTTAATTTTATTTCGATGTGTATTGTTTAAGAATACTTTTAAATACAAAATTAGTGATATTAGTCACCTAGTTTTTTTTTTTAATTCACTCGCAAAGGTAAAACTTAAATTAAAGCTGTACATGTTACAGCTATTTATAAGGCTACAAAAAAAAAAACCAAAAGCGGCCGGGATCTTCCAACTCCCTCATTAATTCTCCAGTCTATCCTCTTTCTAATGATGTGCCACATGCCATAAAAGTATTTTAACAACTTTGTGAATTCGCTAGAATTGTGAATCAAGTCACATAAAACTACATTCCAAATTCTAATGAAAAAATATTTATTGCGGAACTGTTACTTGAGAAAGAGGTAAAATTTGTTTTCTCACTCTTTCACAGTAAAATCTATCTTCTATCTCTTTCTTGCATACCTTAAATCGGTTTGAACAAATCGCGCCGCCCGACCCGCCATTTTTTTAGTCGAGACATGACTGCCTCTGCTACCTAACGTGTGTGCTAGTTCACCATACTCCACGATTCTTTTATTACTTTGTTATCGTTAAGTTTTGCTGGTTCTTGTTACATTTGTTTAATTTTTGTTGTTATTGTTAAACTTTGAGTTTTTTGTTATTGCAATGGCGACATTCTCTAATGAAGAATATGCGGACATCATGATGGCTTACGGAGCCGCTAATGGCGTCGCTCGTGCAGCGCAACGACTTTACCAGGAACGCTTTCCTGGTAGACGATTACCTGGCCGCAGAGTCTTCCAAGACACAAAAATAAAATTCAATTCAGAGTTCCTTATATTTTTTTGAAAATCTGTATTTGAATGTAAAATTTGGGTCTTTTTTTTGGAAAACAATAAAAAGTCGATAAAAAAAAATCCACAGAGCATGAGGGGTGTTAAAGGGTCTAAAAGGCTAGCGGATGACTCCTTCAGTCGACCATTTCAATTTGGCACACGATGCACCAAACACCCTGTATATTCACTTTAAATATTTGTATTATTTAAAAAAAAAATGATTTTTTTGCCGTTTTTATAGATAATGGAACGGAACCCTTCGTGCGCGAGTCCGACTCGCCCTTGGCTTGTTTTTTTTTTTCTATTCTTTCGATTCAGTACGCCCAAAGAAGCATTATTTTGATGTATGTGTCGATTTTCGAACAGCTTTGCACTTCATGTATTTGAAAATAAAGGCTTCTACAGACCGGCGCGACTCTCAACGCAACACAAATGCACCGCTCGTCGCGCGACACGCGGGGCCTTTGTGTCGCGCCGGTCTGTAGAAGCCTTAAAGTGTATTATTCAATGTCCTCCTTTTTTCTATGCACGGGACCTGAATCGTACACATACATACATAAACTCACGCCTTCTTCTCATGGGGGTAGGCTGAAACTATAGAACGCCACCTGCTACGCTCCTTACATACTCCTTTTGCTTCGCCTACGTTCATACATCTAGTCATACACGCACGCCGGTTGCGAGCACTACGCACCTGACCTTTCTGAAGAACATCACCAATTTGGTCACTATATGTCCTTCTAGGGCGTCCCCTCCCGGCGTTTCCACTCACCTCTGCTTTAGAAATACCTTTTGTTAGTCGCCTTTCACTCATCCTGTCAACATGACCAAACCATCTAAGCATACTCTTTTCAATTTTTAGTGTTCCGTACATCAAAAAGAAAAAAGGCACCCTTATAGGATCACTCGTGTGTCTGTCCGTCTGTCACAGCTGATTTGCTCCGAATCTACTAGATCGATTAAGTTGAAATTTGGTACACATATGAATTTCTGCGACCCACACACAGACGTGTTACGTAAATAAATTAATTTTGATTAAGGAGGTCACTTTTGGGGGCCAAATTAGAAAATTAAAATAAAAAAGTTTTTCTGACTGTACCGTGTGACATATCAAATGAAAGGGCTTGTTTCAAGGATTTTATATATGTTATAGTCAAAGTCCGATACACAGTCTCTTCGCGGAAGGACTGGTTTATCCTAGGTTTGGCCAAAGCCATCAGGCAATCCCCGAAATACATTTCAATTAGGTTAGGTTAGGTTAGGTTGTGGGCGCCGCCGCCAGGATCACACATCGTGGTCGGGGGGGCTCAAATCGCTGTCGAGTCCACCATGAAGTACCTAGGATTGGTGCTCGACAGCCGGTGGGATTTTGGCCCTCACTTCCGGCGGCTTGCGCCCAAGTTGTTGGGCGCGGCTGGGGCGTTATCAACGCTGCTTCCCAATCTGGGGGGCCCGAGCGCCGCCTGTAGGCGGCTCTACGTGGGGATCGTGCGATCGATGGCCCTGTATGGGGCCCCGATCTGGGCGGCTGACCTGACGGCCGGGAGCATCGCAGTCCTGCGCAAACCGCAGAGAGCGATGGCCGTCAGAGTCATCAGGGGTTATCGCACGATCTCCTACGAGGCGGCTTGTGTACTGGCCGGATCCCCGCCATGGGACCTCGAGGCGAAAGTACTCGCGTCACTGTATCGGTGGCGCGAGGAAGCGAGGGCGCGGGGCGAGTGGCTGATGCAGCGACATGTGGAGTTGCGTCGGTCACAGCTTCGCGCAGCCCTGGTGGCGGAATGGCGGGACAGGCTTTCACGCCCTACCGCCGGCCTCGCCACCATCGAGGCGGTCCGGCCAGTACTCGAACCCTGGCTCGGGAGGAGGCACGGCTCCCTGTCGTTTCGGGTGACCCAGGTGCTCTCGGGGCATGGTTGCTTCGGGAAGTATCTGTGTCGCATAAACAGGGAGCCGGACGCCCGGTGTCACCACTGCGTCGACTGCCGGGAGGACACGGCGCGGCATACGCTGGCAGAGTGTGCCGCTTGGGAGGAGCCACGCCGTGCCCTCATCTCAGGAGTAGGCAGTGACCTATCGCTGCCGGCCGTGGTCGAGTCGATGGCCGGCAGCGAGGAGTCCTGGGACGCGGTGGTGTCCTTCTGCGAAACAGTCGTGTCGCAGAAGGAGGCTGCGGAAAGGGAGCGGGAGATCTCGTCCGCTCACCCGGCCCGCAGCAGGCGCACCGGGCGTCGGCGGAGGGCCGATAACGCCCTCTTTCAGCCCCCATAAATGGGTCCAGGGACGGCGGACTTGGGGACGTCCGCCGCCCCCTATCACATTGGACCCGAGGTGGCGGCGCGTAGTGTTCCACGCGCGCCCCTAGCAGACGTCGCGGGGGGGGTCAGACACCTCACCCCCCCCCCAGACTTGAGGTGGCCCGCAGAGGCGGGCCGGCACTAGCCGGGGATTGCGGAAGGAATAACAGATCCCAAGATCCCCGGTGTAAGTGTGGGAGGGGAACACTGGGGTGGTTTTTAGTCAGTAAGAGTCTGACAGACCCCTCCGCCCGCCTCAGGGCGGACGACATCCATGAGGATTTTCCACCCCGTGAAAAAAAAAAAAAAAAAAAGTTTAGGTTAGGTTAGGTTAGTTAGGCTCCCAGGTTTGACGAAAATTGTTTAGTCAAAGGCCGAAAATCCGAAAATTTACATTTGTTTGGGCTTTGACTAAGTCATTCAGTCTGACCTGAGGATTGACCAGTCCAACCTAGGAGCGCCGGAGCTTCGGAGTTTGCCTATAACATATATACTTTTATTATAATTTTAAAATAAAAAACTTTTAAAATGATTTAAGAAAATAGATGAAAAATTACCGTTTCCCTATATCTCCGAGACTACCGAGCCTAAAATGGTTATAAAAATACAGAAAATAGTTCTTAACTTATAGATTACAGGAAAACCTATAAGAAATCTGTGATCTTAAAATAACATGGTAAATCACTCAATATTGTGCGTACAAACTTACATTTGCAGTTGGAATGTAACGGGATCATGTTTTTCAACTACAATGTTAACTTTGTTCTTGGGATAAATTCATCCCAACTACGGAACCCTTCATTGTGCGTGGTCTGACACGAACTTGGCCGATTTTTTGTTACTACATCTTCTTTTAAACTGCACCGTTGCCTTATCACCTTATTTTTCATTCATAGTCCCGCCAGACATGCTTGGCAAGGAACTCATATCCACAGCATTTATTCTACTTTCATGCTTCTTTTGCCGCACCCAACATTCACTTCCAGATATAAGCGTAGGCACCAGCACACCATTGTGAACAGCCAGTCGACCTGAATCGTCTCAAGAATTTAAAACAAATAATTCCCTCCAAAGGTCTGCACACATGTGGCAACTTAGGGCCAGACTCCCTCCGTATATTCACTACTCAGCCGAGCACCGCCGCGGTGTTCAACGTGCCTTGTTGCTACCACTTGCTGAGCGAAGCTGTTGATGTGAACTTGTTTGATGTGTTCCAAAAGGAGTATAGGAGCGGGGAAACAAGTCAGGGGTTTCCTATGTCGGAGTGTTTACGAGGTAGGTTATTTTAATATGTTGACAGTGACACCAAGGATTTCTATATTTGATTTTTGAATCTTAGATAAATATCAAGTTTTGGAACTACAAACCTAATGGCATACACAACATAGTTCAAATTTAATTGCAACCAAACATTTTGGAGGATCCTTTTTTATAAAAAAAATATTTAAAAACTTTGACATACACATGGCTACAGTAGATGGTTGAGTAAGTGGCAGTCACTGTGGCATGTAATTATTTAAGATCCTGAATAATCTGGCTGATGACACAACTTTCACTTGCACTTGGAAAATCTGTCAGTAGCCCTCCCTTAGATTATAAAAATACTTATCTGTCACCATTGATGTATTAAATAGGAAGATATGGTACGCGCTCCTCGACGTGGACCGCATAAATTAAGGGAAAGGACAAAATCTACCTACATTACTCTCGGTTTGCGGGGAATACCCGAATCGTAGTTTGTACAGTGACAATTATTGCTATCTCGTTCCCGCTATAGCCCGCGTAATATGTCTTTCTATTTCGGTTGTCGAGCACATGACGCACGACATCGGGTCCATTTAATATTTGCGTGATGTTAGAGAGTGGCCTATGTTCCTATTTAATACATCAATGTCTGTCACGAAATTATGTGCAGATTCTGCTCTCTCCCTCTCTCTCATATGTAGTGCTCATTTGAGACATACTAATCTATTCGATATTTTAGGGTATAACTTGGGCAGGAACGCAAGGATGTTGGCAGCCCAGTCTATAGACAGAGTGGTCAGTCAACGACAACTGCCGTCCACCAGTTTGCTCTACAGAGCTTTATTACAGGTAACATCAAATATCTTTTACTATTAAAACTTCTTGTTCCATCTCCCATTTGGGGAAGCCTGTTTTTGTCAATCAGACACCATAAGTAACAAGACGACTTCTTGGCGGGAAAGTGAAGCGTCATGTTCAGCAGTTTGTTTAATTTTCCAAAATTTGTGTTTAGCCGAATATGAATGTGTAATAATGGTGGATTATTAACCATTAAGTGTTTGTGAACGTGCATTAGTGTAGGCAAATGAAACAAAACAGTGCAACTTCGCTTCAAGTTCTCTCAAGAAGTCCGCGTGAGGTCTTAGTAAAGTGCCACATCTTTACTGAAACTCAAGGGGAGTAGGCGGGGATATCATCATCATGCATTTATAATTCATTTCATCAATATTAAACAAGAACTTTAGCGTGGCTTTTTTAACGTGACATTTGCTAAATGCACAAACCGTGCGAAGCCAGAAGTAAAAAGAAAAAAAAAAAGTAACAAGACTGTAACAAGAAAATAACTGCAATGAAATATGTGTACCTATGACATTTAAGTCAAGTTGACCAAGTTAAACGATAATCTTTGTTGGTTTCGTGATGATACATAAATAGAACAAGCTATATAACTATTTATTTTCTTTTCACAGGCAATAATCCAAGAGCAACTACCCAACCACAAAATATCCGAAGGCAAGCTTAAAAGGATAACACCGAAATGTCAAACATTCCAGCAGTATTTCAAAATGGCGGATGATATTTTAAAATTAGAACTCTATGACAGTTTACCGGACAGTTTTTTCACAGATATACTTAAAAATATGGATTGCCAGTGGAGAAAACTCGTGTTATTTTATTTATTAAGGTTGTGCTTAGCGCAAGTCGTTGAAAGTTTGATATTGTTAGATAGATTAATGTTTTTATTTGAAAATGGTTTTGAAAACGTATATTTGGTTAAGTTGTTTGATCCTGTTTTGTCCCCGAGATGTCATAGTATTATTGCTGTAAGATAGCTATACATATTTTAAAATATCCCTACATAGAGTGATATTTATACAAAGCATTTCCTGTTTATAAGTCGTATTGTTAAACAAATATAATTTTGTATTTTTGGTTATGTGTAATAAAATTATTGAAACTCGTTTTCGAATCTTTTAATTAATTATTATTACTAGCTAGCAGACCCGGCGAAATTCTTACCGCCATAAACCGACAGCAGCGCCCAATTCGAAACTGGTCCAATTGAAACCATCCTTTGATTACAAACCATCCAGGAACCCGTTGAAATATAAATACAAAATTTCAACCAAATCGGTCCTGCCGTTTAGGAGGAGTTAGGTGACAAACACACGTACAGAAGAATTATATATATTACTAGCTGCTGCCATTTTCTAAACCTATAATAAACCGTCCTCTTGAATCACTGTATCTATTAAAAAAAACCGCATCAAAATCCGTTACGTAGTTTTAAAGATCTAAGCATACATAGGGACAGACAGGAAGCGGGAAGCAACTTTGTTTTATACTATGTAGTGAAGATAATGTGTTTTGTTTTCATAACATAACAACACGCTTGTTTAACCCGAAGTGTTAGGCAGAATAATAGTACACCCACATTTCGCTAGCAATGTTTCAAGTCCAATGTAATAGGGGCGAGCCTATTGCCATTGACCGGGCACAAATGCAGACTCCGGGTTGCTACTGAGAAAGAAAGAAAATAGGTACGTTTATTTGCGGTAAACATGACGCAAAGAAAGAACATAAATACAAAAAGAACAAGTTGGGGGAAAATATGCGTCACATCCACGCTAAACGGCGTCACCGCTACAAGCGGCATACGAATATTTAAATATTGCACATAGGCATACAAACCTAACTTATAAACTACTTTTAATCTATTTTACAATACAAAACACTTAAGACTATAGACATAAAGATACTTAAAAACTCTATTAAACTAGATACAAACACAACAACAACAACATTTGTATTACAAAAACTAAATAAATCTAATTTTTATTACGCAAATTCAAGGAATTATTTTACTGTGTAAAAAATATTTTGAAGAAGCCATGTTTTTAGACTTTTTTGTAGAAATGAAATGGTAAGTAATTCTCTTATTCGTTTTGGAATATAGTTCTACATTTTTATGGACATAAGGTAGCTGTTTCTGTAGTGGAGAGTGCTGTTACAAAATAGTTTTTTTTATTTTAAACTGGTTTGGAGAGTGCTGTAACAAAATTGTTTTTTTAATAAAAATAAAACGCATTCCCGTTCTTCCCACCAGCACCAGCGGGATGACTGCGGTGGTCCGAACGGGAATACACGCCCCTAGTAACTTCACAAAATTGTCAACTAATTGAAAAAGCCTTAGATGTCGACCAATTTATGCTTTTCTTTGTTTTGGCTTCTACGTGGTTCGTAGATTTTCGATTTCTAAGTAACAGCTGAAAAAGTTTTGATTGCTGAACAATTCCGTGAATTGAATGCGAATTGCGTTTCTTGTAATGCGTTTAGTTTGGACTTGTTTTGTGTTGATTTTGTAAGTAGTTGTTGCGAGACCTCATTTTTCACTTCTATTCTATAAACAACATTATTTTTAGTACCTATACGTGAAACCTGAATATAGTCTGTTCAGAATAAGGAACTGAATCGAAATCAATAATTTTTACACCATGTTATATTTTGTCCCTATTGTGATGGATAATGTTATCACCATTTAATTACTTACAATACAATCGCCGTATGGTTAGGTACCTACTGCCAAATTATTATCAATGAGCGCAAGACGAGCCTGCGCCGCTAGCATGTTTTTGTACGGACAACCCGGTAACATAACAACCATAAGACTATGTGATTTTTCATGATACACTTTTGAAATTTAGTACATAGATTCTTTAGATAAAAATACTAGACACGTGTTTCGGGTTTCGCTTAAACTAAAACTAATGTTGTATAAGTAAATGTAGAAATACTAATAATCAGGTTAGTTAGTCGCAGAAACCTTCCTCCAAAAACTATATCGTGTATTAACGCCTTTCGAAAATAGCTTCGCAGTGATCAACAAGAAGAGAGAGAAAATATACAAATGCTTGTTAAGTACCTATTAGGTACCTACCTTCTTTATGAAACAGATATAAGTATTATAGGCAGGTATGCCTAAGAAAAAGTACCAACCCACTTACATAATATTGCCCTACGGAAAACTACCGACATGACTTAAAATGGCCACAAGGGAAATAAGCGTGTGAAGTTTATACTGAAAGCGCCTAAATACCTACAGGAGGGGGGGGTATAGTATTTCCGTACAATGAGAGGTCAGCGTATACTGGAAATTTATAGCTTGATGTGTAGCCGTGTGTACATAATACAGTAGGTAGTAATATGTGCAGCTTCATAAATAAGATTTATCGTGTCGTAAATCCATATTTCAATCCTACCTTCTTCGAAACAAAAATGTAGTCTTTTTGTTTGTTTATTTGGTAGGTAAACCATTCATCATCATCATTTCAGCCGAAAGACGTCCACTGCTGGACATAGGCCTCCCCTAAAAAGGGGGGGGGGGGATTTGCCATAATCGCCACGCTTGGCAGGCGGATTGGTGATCGCAGTATGGTTTTAAAAATGCCTAGAGAACGCTGCTGCCCATTATTTTGCTGTCAAGTCCCTAAGTCGTCTTTTACGACACCCCCGGGAAGAAATGGGAAATGGGGGGTAAATACTTATGTCAACTGAAATATGTAGGTTACCTGTAGTAGATATCCACCCATCAAAAACATAAACGTGAAAATGGGAGCCAAGTTCAATATTAAGAATACGTGTAGTTGTCGACTTCACCGACAAAAGAATTGAGATCTAAATGGGTGCCAAGTTCTGTAGACAATCCTGAAATTTATTTAAAGGAACTTATACCATTCCAAAATAAATTTAAAACACAATTTCTTGTTTTTCCTGCTACAACAATTTTTCGTACCTATTTAAAAATTATCTTCTCAAATTTGCACATTCGAATATTTACACAAAGCAGATAACTTAGGATAGATTGAAACTCAAGATTTGACTTGGCTAGTTAAGACTCAGATATATGCCAGTGGCCTTGAGTGGTTAGCTTGCGTGTTCTGTACTGAGCTCACGCAACGCGTCGTACGTTCAGCCAGTAATAGGACTCGCCCATCAAGGAGAGTTGTCTCCAATTTGACGCTCTATTAATGTATTATACACAAAACAAAATGTATTTTTATAAAACACGTATACTAAAAGATCAATAATTAAATTATCTTTAAATTGGTGAAGGTTTCAGAAAAATACGCTTGGTATATTTTGCGCCATTCTCAGTTTTTTATCCGCGTTAGACATAAATTTACAAATTAATTTCACCATGTAATATAAACATAATCTAAAATATTCACATAAATTATTGAGAAAATGCTCTAATTTAACATTTTTTTTTTTCAAATCATTAACACTACTCGTTTAGACGTGATCTTCAGTATAAAATCATTAAAAGTCGGTTATAGTCGCCTTAATAAAAATTGCTTGCTTGCAAAATACTTCAAATCGTAAAAATTCACTGTTTTCCATCGAGATATAAGTACTAACGTACTAGAGAAGCTACGTCAAATTCCTACTTTGTCTCGTTCAACTGCGGCGATCGCGCCGCACCTCACTCAGTCGCTCTCTAGCTCTTTCGCGCCTAGTACTTCCGACAATAATAAATTATATATAGAATAAATACACTTCCGCAGCAAATCTAGCGCTGTGGTATATTAGTTACGGTTTAGACGAATTGTTATTATTTTAGCGCTGCGCGAACTAAATATTCAAATTACGAAGAATAGGACAATTCAGTTATTTGACGTAGCTTCTCTAGTACGTTAGTAGTTATATCTCGATGCTGTTTTCACATTTTGTCTTTTGTAGACACACAATGACCCAGCTGGAAACCAAATTTCAACTTTATATGTCACCTGGAAGTGGGTTAGCTTTTTAATATAGGTATAGTCAGTCAGTAATAAAAATGCCGATTATAGACGTTAATATCTCAATAACCGTTTGAGCTATATTTATAAAATTTGGGGTTCTGTAGTGAATCTAAGGCGTTTTAATAAACATGACTGTTTTATTAAATAGATTTTGAGTTAGTTGTACGACTCGGTACTCGATACTCACGATAAATCGATACAATTGAGGAGAGTCAGAACAAAAAACGATACTTAAATCACATTTTGTTTTTTTTTATGATGCCAATTGGTTGTTCTCGTACATATCTTGCTCTATGGTTATTGTAACCCTGATCGAAAACTGATAAAGCCGCTCTAAATCCGTCCGCGAAATACCCGGATCTGAACTAACCCGATAATTACATCAATCGAACTAAACAGAAAATTATGATGTGATTTTAAATAAAGTTGTTTGAAAAAAATAAAATTAGATTTATCGGTTTTTGTACCGGCGCTCCTCAATTTAAATGTCAAAACGGGCCTATTCTTTTTTGGCTACTATATGCGGTCAAAAGCGGCTCCAAATGTTTCATGTAACACGGCACGACACACACGGCTGCTGCGTCGCCAGTTCCTTTTTAGGGTTCCGTAGTAAACAAGGAACCCTTATAGTTTCGCCATGTCCGTCTGTCTGTCTGTCTGTCTGTCCGTCCGTCCGTCTGTCGCCAGCTTAGCTCAGAGACGCTTAGTCCTAGAAAGCTGTAATTTGGCATGAGTATACATATTAATCATGCCAAAAAAATGTTAAAATAAAATTATGAAAAACATTTTTTTTTAGGGTACCTCCCTTACACGTGAAATGGGGATGATATTTTTTTTTCTCGTCTATTCCATGGTATGGGGTATCGTTGGATAGGCCGTTCAAAAATATTGTAGGTTTGGGTAAACCATTTTTCAATTAAGGGATCCGTTTGGGTAATATTAAGCTTTAAAGTGCTAGTTTTTGTTAGAGTCAACCCCCCCTGCCAGCTAAATGGTTGGTTTTGGATATGTGAAAAAATTCATGGCAATAGTATATATAACGAAATTAAAAGGAAAACTATCACAGCTAAGTAGGCTTCACAAGTTAACGAGTAATAGTCGACCAACTTAAATTTGCAGTTGGAGAATTAGCCGTAACGTATATCGATGTATGGGAGAGCATGTTTTTCAACTACAATGTTAAGTTTGTTTTTGGGATAAATTCATCCCAACCACGGAACCCTTCATTGTGCGTGGTCCGACATGCACTTGGCCGGTTTTTCTTGGCTTGACACGCTACCGCGGTTGAATATAATTAGGCTCTGAGTGAGGGTAATCCAAGCCGTCGAACTCGCCTGAAACACAACAATAATAATACTACCAGCCTATTATTATAAATAATTTTAGCAGAAGAGTACCTAACTAGCAAAAATCTTAATTAGTAACTTTACTACAGAAAAGGATAGCTACGTAGTGCTGAAAAGCATCCTAATAATTACATCTGCGGCATTTTTAACGTTATTCGCGGGCACATCCGGGTTGCTGGTATGTTTTAAACATAAAGGCGACAATACAAATGTCATAAAAGTTTATTGCAAATACGTGATATAATAAACATAAATGGGTATCCCACTAATTATTAATAAACAAGACTTTACAATACATAGGTAAGTACCTAATAACAGAGGAGCTCGTGGCTAAGTTATAACAGGTGGACGGTTCGGTCCATCAGGTTAAGCTACACTTGCCGGGGTTGGTCCGTGGATGGGTGACCATCTTTACATACCGAGACTCCTCCTTGCCTCGGTAAGTAAGTAGTTGTTCCAGGGTGTCTACTCCGAACATAAATCCGAAGAATTGGCCGAATGTTCGGCCGTTGCTTGACTACGGCTAACTATGTATAATTTTAGACGATTATTATATTTTTTTGTATAGTGGTGTGTGCTAGCTAACATAAGGCAAATAATTTAATTTAATGTTTTGTGTTGCATTTCACATTTTATTGTATAGATTCAAGTTTTTAAATGAACTGACAGCTGTGCTGCTGGGGAGTTTGTTGCGCCACTTCTTCCCAGCTAAAGCACTAGGAAGTGGTGAAGGGTGGGCGTTTTTGGGGGACTGTCTCATGTAATTTTTGACGTTCGAAAAGTGCTGATTCTCAGCCTAGTTTGAATAAATGACTTTTCATTGATTTGATTTTATGGCCGACTACAGAGAAAGAAAAAAAAAACGACAGTCAAAGAGATAAGCCAAAGTCAAACATGTGACTTTAAGTCGGGTAAGGATTCAAACTCAAAAAAGGAAACTATGGAAGTTATAAAACGGCCGAACATGCGGCTGATACTTCGAATTAACGCTTCGGAGTAGGCCCCCAGGTCTGACTGTTTGTGTATGTGAGTTTAAATGTTTGTAAACACACCCACAATACAGGAGATATTCCTAGTATGGGGCAACGTTTAAAAACATAAAATAAAAAAAAAAATCACCTTACGCCGTTGGCCCGGCTGTCATTAGTGGATCTTTTGACAGTGCGTTACGGCCCGTCAGAATCCCGAAAGTCTGACAACCAGTCTTACCAAAGGGTATCGCATTACCCACACCCAGTTACTGGGTTGTGGAAGTCAGATAGGCAGGCGCTCCATGTAAAATACTGGTATTGAGCTACATCTGGGTAGACTGGAAGCTGACCCCGACATATTTGGGAAAAGGCGGGCAGATTGAGGTAAAAGTTGAAGCTATTTGCCCATTCCAAAACGTAGATATATGGAGTAGAACATGCAAGAAACTCCAAGGACACTATAAATCAAGGTATTACAACATCCTGGGTACATTATTCTTGTCGCTTCTATATAAGTATGTGAGAACAATGTAAAAAAATACATTATTTAAAAACAGATTACAAATAAGGCCCCAGTTTCAACTGACGGCGCCCGTTCACGACATGACGCGTGGATCAGCACCATTCAGCTCAACCATTTTGTAGGGAACCGAATGATCCAACATACGCGCCACCATCATCGAGACATTTAAGTGAGCATTTAGCCGTCACCTGCACAACGTTAACAAGAGCTCATTTAAACATTACGCCTGGCATTCCCCGAAAGGCTAGTCAGAGGTGTACTTGTGGGTGTAGGTATTATACCTTCACCCACATTTCATCAGTTATGTTTAACTCTCATGTTATGTGGGGTGCGTCTATAATTATTGCCATCAACCGTGCCCAAATCCGGTCTCCGGGCTGCTACTGAAAAATTCCAGATGAAAACCCAACCAAGCACATATTAGTTCGGTCGTTAAGACGCAGATATATGCTAGTGACCTTGAGTGGTTAGCTTGCGTGTTCTGTACTGAGCTCACGCAACACGTCGTACGTTCAGCCAGTAATAGGACTCGCCCATCAAGGAGCGCTGTCCCCAATTTGACGCATTATTAATTTATTAGACACAAAACAAAAGGTATTTTAATAAAACGAGTATACTAAAAGATCAATAATTAAATTACCATTAAATTGGTGAAGGTTTCAGAAAAATACGCTTGGTATATTTTGCACCATTCTCAGTTTTTTATCCGCGTTAGACATAACTTTACAAATTAATTTCCCTATGTAATATAAACATAATCTACAACATTAACATATTAAGTTATTGCGAAAATGTTCTAATTTAACATATATTTTTTTCAAATCATTAACACTATTCGTTTAGACGTGATCTTCAGTATAAAATCATTAAAAGTCAGTTATCGTCGTCTTAAGTCCTCGCATAGAGTGGAGACAGCTCCGTATTACAATTTCAAAATAGGATTAATAAACAAGCGTTGGATCCAGAATTATTTGGAATCTTAAGCGGTCTTAATTATAAGTCCGGGAGATTAGATACCTATAGGAACGAACGGCATTACGACTTAATTCTCATTTGTAGCATAGATATTATATTACCAACCAAAATTCAAATACCATTTAGAATAGTTATCCCACATGAATCTTCTTAGCATATAGATGGCAAAAAAGTTCAAATAAAGGTTAGCTCTAAATTCAGCTAACTTCTATATTGTGTCACTTGTGCACTTGAAGACCTCAGTGAGGGGAATTCCCGTAGCAGAATTTTGGGCCCGCATGAATTAATGACCCAGATAATATGATTTTAAAATATGATTGACGTGTAAAAGTGTTTGTACAAACCTATTTATTTGATTGTTTATGTACACACAGTAAAATACAAAGCGATATGACATAATTAGAATTTAAGTACAGTACTGCTTATTTCTTAAGAAATTTCTTCCAGCAGACCTGCCAAAGGGGAAATGAAAAAGAAATGTAGACAATATTGTGTGAAAACAAGAAGAGAAAATATGAATATGCGGAGTCGTTAATTAATATATCTATACTATACCATAACTACATATATTATATAATATAATATACACACGCGTACGTACACGTAAACACGTACAAATACAATATAATTAAATAAATACGTAAAGCGTATAATATAAACATATATATGTTTATTTTATTTTATATAATTGGAACAGTAATACATTACAGCATTTACAAAAAGTCGTTTTATTACAGTCGAATAAACGTATAACCCACACTATTGTCCACGAAGTGATATCGGTGTATGACAACGAACGCATATTTAAAACCAATTTTCTTTTTACCGGCCATTCCCGATGTTAGGATGAACCAGCTTCGCCCTGGCCAAACCAGTTCTCTCCACACACGATAGGACTAACCAGTATCGCCCAGGCCAAACTCGTTCATCCCGTTACCGATAGGATAAACCAGTCCAGCCCTATCTACTTAAAGACAGAAAAAAAACCCGATTGTATTAAAGTAACTCTGGTGGTCTAGTAGCTCATGGTTGCAAGCGTGACTGCCGAGCAGTTTTCGCGTCTTGGTTTCAACTACAGAGTCTTATTTCCATTGATATAGCAGTTAAAGGAGCAGTCCGGAATTTAGATTATTTTCCCGGTAAGTACCAAAGAGGCTCGTCTCCCTATTACATGGAACTTTACACATAAAGTGAGACGTGGGTGAACTAATACTACCTACACCTTCAAGGAATATGGGCGTGATGTCAGGGACGTAGCTATCGCCATATTAGCCGTATCAATGATACGCCCCCCCCCCCCCCAAGCTACAGAGAAGCGTATGTAAAATATTATCCAAAACCTCAAGTCTTATTGATAAGAGACCCGTACAGCTCAAGAGCTATACTGGTCGGGTCGGGTCGGGTCGGTGTCAGGTGAACACAAGTGTTCATTAAGTTAGATTTTACTTACACCTATCCGATTGAGGCTGCTCCGATTCACAAGCTCGCTTCGCTCGATCTTGCATTGTCTTAGTAAAATTATAATGACAGCTTAACTTCTCCAAATCAGGATGCTACATTTTCTATCTCGATTAGCTCGCATGCTGAATTCTCTTTGTAAAATAACAATGAAAACTTAACCAATTCCGGTCCAGAAAGTTACAATTTATGAGCACGCTTCGCTCGCTCATCAACGAAAACTTAACGAATCCGAGGATGCTCATTTTTTTAGCTCGTTTCGCTCGCTTTTGCCTTCTTTTTAACCGACTTCACAAAAAGGAGGAGGTTCTCAAGTCGTGTGTATGTTTTTTTTTTTTTTAATGTTTGTTAACTCAGAACTCCGTCGTTTATGAACCGATTTGGAAAATTATTTTTGTATTTGAAAGGATATACTTCCATATTGGTCTCATTTTTATCAAAATCCAGTTCTGATGTTGGGATCCATGAGTAATTGATGGAACTCCTCAAATATTATAGGCATACATATAACCATTTTTATATTTTCATCAACAAGTCGATCATTTGCATTTAGAAAGTATAATTTGGTGAAGTGGAACTGATGAAGAAGGCCACAGATGGCCACCGGAACTTCTCAATGATAAGTATTTCACGAGTGGCGATGAGATATCTGGATTAAGATAGTTAAGCGAAGCAAATTTGATCTGATGATCGAAACTGATCTGATGATGAAGCCGGAAGGTAGGCACTGGAACTCGGTAATAAAACAATCTATCCTACCCGTGTTTGGTCTTATTGGAATTGTCATGAGATGCATTCTGGCTATAAATGATTTTTAACCGACTTCAAAAAAGGAGGAGGTTCGCAATATATATATATCTAGCCGTATATAGGTACCTCCATATAAAAGGAAACCGTGGCTGATTGGTCTATCAACACAGCTCAAACCACTGAACAGATTGGGCTGAAATTCGGCACGTAGGCATCCGCTAAGAAGGGGTTTTTGGAAATTTGACCTTTAAAGGTGGGAAAATGGGGGGTTTTGTTTGCATGAAAAACCTTATTCCTAGAGTTAATAAACTTGAAACTTGGACGAATACTTACGTAAGTAAAATATAAAGTTTGTATTTTTTTTGTTATTTTAACTTCAATGAATGGGATGTCAAAGCTTGTTTAGAAGAATTATAAAGCTTGGTCCGATCAACTCGAAACTCAGTATTTATACTTAAAACCAAAAATGAAGAATAAGTTGTATCACGGTTTTTCGAAAATCTACCCATAACGGGGTGAAAAGGGGTAGTCAGTTTTACAAGAGAGGATTTTACTACGTGGCTTGATTAACTCGAAAATTGGTATAACCTTTAAGTCAAATAATGGAAAAGTCACAAACCACTTTAAAAATTAACCTCTTTGGGGGTGTAAAGGGGGGATGGATACAGTTTGTATCAAAAAATCTTCTTTCGTTGATCTATTAACTTGAAACTTAGCCTGAATTCTTCATCATCAGTCTCCTGCCCTAATCCCAATTTATTCGGGGTCGTCGTAACATGTCGAATTACACTATAGATTTAATACATACAAAAGGAAACAGTGACTGACTTACTGACTGATCTATCAACACAAAACTCTAATCATTGAATGGATTGGGCTAAAATTTAGCACACAGATAGTTATTATGACGTAGGTAACCGCTAAAAACAGAATTTTGATAATTCAACCCCTAAAGGGGTGTAACGGGGTTTCACAACTTGTATGGAGAAATCATATGAATTGTATCAATTCGACAATTCGCAGGGTTACTCGTGTCAACAAATAAATAAAACGTTTCATGTTTTTAAAAAAAACAGCCTCTTCTGGGGGTGTAAAGAGGTAAATAGTCTTCAAATCAATATGGTGTCATTTTCAAGGTTTGTCAGGACGTTGTTCTCGTAAAGGTCAACAACTTTGAAATATTACACTCGAAGAACAAAAAAAACTAATATGTCCTAATTACTTTTAATCCCGGTTCCCGTGAGATTTTTTCCGACATCTACGCGGGTGAAGCCGCAGGCAAAAGCTAGTATTATAATTATATGTTCAGGCATAACTTATTTGTTTATGAACTGATTTTTATAATTATTTTATTTGGTAGAGGAAGCTTGCGCGGTCTCATATACATTACAGATTTACAGCTAACTCTTCAATGATACGTATTTAATCCACTCGGTGTATGTTGATGATGTTATAAAACTTCCTGTCACTGTCGTTTTCATAGCAAGTAGTATACGAATTGGTGTGGGGTAGGTACCACTAAAAAGTGAAAAATAAAAAACGATTTTACAAAAAAAACAACCGACTTCCAACAAAAACACTAAAAAGTGCAAAATAACTTTAATTTCGGAAGCACATAACATAATCACGCCTTGTTTCCTCGAAGGGTTGGGCAGAGGTGTACCTGTAGTATACCCACATTTAATATTATATTTAATTTAATTTCGGAAGTCGGTGGCCATATAAACGAAAATACAAAACCAAAGACACCGACTTCCGAAATTAAATTAAATATAATATTAAATGTGGGTATACTACAGGGGTACACCTCTGCCCAACCCTTCGAGGAAACAAGGCGTGATTATGTTATGTGCTTCCGAAATTAAAGTTATTTTGCAGTTTTTAGTGTTTTTGTTGGAAGTCGGTTGTTTTTTTTGTAAAAAAGTTTTTTTGTGACATCACAATGACACCTTAACCTCCCGACTCAGAATGCTTTTTATTTATTTTGTAAAATACAATACCTTTTGAGCTTCACCGCAGTCGTTTAAAAAGGGTTGACACTTTGATACCCTCTCTAGGACTAACTACGCCACCGCATGATGTAATGTCAAACTAATCTCAAGGCACTAACTTACACACAGGATTGAAAACAATACGTAACTCCCCAGATTCGTGGAACCAAAACAGCTATTCCAGTGATCGCTTGATAATTTGAAAATTACTATTTAACTGATACGGATCTGTGTGGGTAGTCTGTGGTTCGGGGAAGCGACGGGCGATATATGTTTAAAAGTAATTTAAATGAGAAATGATAAAAAAAATATCCCGAACTTTTGGAGTGACTAAGTAAGAGGTCGTTACCACCCGATTATAAGTGAGTATATAACCTAATTTACCGTCTTATAATCCTAACTAAAAAGTATAAAATAAAAAAGTTAATTAAAAAAACAAAAACCCGCTGCAACAACATGAACTGAAAAGATAGACAGGGTTGCGAGTTTGTCCGAAAGGGATATCGTGGCCCTGGCACACAGGCAAATGAAGGAATATGGGTGGGTTTTAGTCAGTTTCCCCCTTATTACAAAACAAAGTTTATCTTCAGACCCAGGTTTAAAACATGGAGTCATTATTGAATTTCGAACTTTATTCCGACTATGGTAAAGTTCCTAAACACAAAACTGACAACTTAGTACTGAACTAAGTTTTCAGTTTGGTAAAAAGAACGGTATTTCAATCACTGTTACGTTCTTATTTCAAAAACTGGCTCCATGGTTTAAGCAATGTCAAATATAAATCTTGTTTTGTAATAAGGCGGTAAAAGTCTGAGACGCCCGCCCGCTCCGCCCAGAGCGGGACAAGTTATTTGATAATTTCGCACTCAAAAAAAAAAAAAAATTGTAAAGCAACCACTAAAGGGAAGTGTGAGACAGCTCCGACACAAGTACTTTTGTAACTTACTGGGGCTGCCTCAATTTTTGTATGACTCAATCATCATCATCATCATTTCAACCGAAAGACGTCCACTGCTGGACACAAGCCTCCCCCAAAAGGAGGGGCGGGTTGCCATAATCGCCACGCTTGGCAGGCTGGTTGGCGATCGCAGTATGGTTTTTAAAATGCATAGAGAACGCTGCTGCCCATTCTCTAGTAAGTCCCTTAGTCGCCTTTTACGACAACCACGGGAAGAAATGGGATAGTGCTATTCTTTACGTCCGGCACCAAACGGAACATGAACAATGTTTAAGTTGAAATTAATATTTTTGTATTTTGTAACACAAATGAAGGATTTGGTTGGGGCTGTTTTTTTATAAAAATATTGACTTTGGAAATGTAGGGTACTGTGACTGTGATTTTTGCAGTATTTATGACAGTCGGTTTCGTCTGCTCAGCATGGTAATTAACCCTTTTTTATCGGTAAATGAAGATCAAATTAAATCAAATATCTTTATTGCAATCCATAATGTATACATTCAGGTGGTAAATAATACTTATTAGAAGCAATTCAAATTCAACTTAAAAAAAATATATTTTAGATCAAGCATCCATATAGTGTTAGTAAGAACTTAGCCTATGTTAGTAAACTCAACAACTTAAAAATACAATAAATAAAAATTAATTGGCTACGTGAACATATGCACGCACATGTCTGCCTGCCCAGAGCCGGATAAATGGTCCATCAACCTTGTCCGCCAGTGTAGCTAAAATACTTGTAGGGCTACCTCAACAATTATGGACCCTGTCGCGCACAAAAAAAATATATTAAGTAGGAAGATCGAAGCTTAACAGGTAAACATTACCAAGATACATTCTTATTTGTATCCCATCCATTTATTAACTTTATAAGTCCAGGTTTCCTTGCGATGATTTTGCTTCACCAAATGTCAGGAATGTCCAAGATACTCAGAAAGTAAATATGAATTGAAAAAAGTCACATTGTTACATGCATGAGAAGCAAGGCCTTAACCACTGGTCCATCACGATAATGTACGTAATCTACTGTATTTAAACGTCAAAATGTCATACCAGAATGTTCACATAAAATGTCTTTATAACTCGTCATCACCGAGTTCCAGAGTAATACAAAATAAACAGGACTATTAAATACAAATATTCCCTCATGATGTATATTGTTTTATTTTTGTCCATGCAGGGCCAAACTTGTATGGGAGCGTTATCCTTCTCCTTTATCGGTGATGAAATGTGTCTATGCTTGGTACGTGTGAATGTACAGAGGATTAACAGAGACAATTGATAGTGCACACTTTACATAACTAGGTATACAGGGTTATTTTTAAAACGTCAATATCCTCTTAAGGGGTCATTGTACTCATCATTATGAACAACTTTTACTATGGGACCAAAACTGAAATCGCGAAAAAAAACCAGCTGTTCCTTACATTTATGTTCGAATAATTCGTTAAAATGTAGGGAACAGCTGATTATTTTCGTTCGTGTATCACAATTCTGTTGTTCTTATCACAATTTGTGCAATTCTTCTTCTTCAATACGTCTCTCTAAGGGCTAATTTCGCCAATGCAACTGAACGCGATCAGCACATCTAAGCTGAGTTCAAGAGCTGTCATTGTCAATATTCCAAAGAAAATAATGACTCTGACAGCTCTTAAACGTAGTCTATGTGCTGATCGCCTTCTGTTTCATTGGTGAAATTGGCACTTATTCGTCCCCCCCGTTTCTACGAGTAACCAAGTCATCTTTCACACAGTCCATTCATAATTTCTTTGGTAAGCGTCTACTCTTATAGCCATACCTACTCATGCATATCCAAAACTTTCCTCAGATACTTTTTCAATGTCCGAGCTATGAGCCGTCCGAGCTTTCCGAAGCATGCTCTTAAATAAAAGTGTTTGTAACACTGGGCCCAGACTGCCCGCAGTCTGGAAGGCCTGGATTCAGAACTGTGTGAACACTGAAATAAAAAATAATTTATTTACTTGTTTATTTGTGGTTAATATAGGTATCTATATTAATTTCTTGTTTTAATTATATTGCATGTATTACTATTTTTATACGCCCTAGGGGCAAAAAATAGCGCCCTCAAAGTATTACCAAATACATTACTAGCTTCTGTGTGCGACTTCGTGCGCGTGAAATTTCTTGTTCCGCCGACCTACTGCGTCGCATTTCATCGCCCCCCCGCTCGAGCAATGTGACGCAGTATCGCTATACTTCGTTTTCATTTAGCGTTCTTTCTGTCTTTTTTATCTTTTTGCTCGGCACAATCGGCTAACATCACGCTACGACCCTTAGGTTCGTAGCGTGATATTAGCCTATAACCTTTCTCAAGAATTGGGCTGTCAGATGCGAAAATAATTGTTCATTCTCATACTCAGAAAGTAGTGTTTGTTTGATGTGGGTAGCGGGTGGAAAACACTGCTTTCCACCCTTGGACGGGAAAGACTCTGAATACTAATTGCTTCCCTCTCGAGGGCGGGGATGATTTTTAAAAATAGAACTTAATTTGGTTAGTAGTAGGCTACGAAAAATTTTACATAATTAAACAAAATAAAGATTAAAAACAAAAAAATTCTGCGGTCTTGTGAGTGTATAAACAGCCAGTGTGAATTAAAAATAATACTTATTAAGCGGGACGGCCCGCGGCGGTGACGTGGTGTGTTCCATGTTTAAAGTTTAAAAAAACCGGTCAAGAGCGAGTCGGACTCGCGCAACGAGGGTTCCGTACGTATATATGATGTTGATGATTTCTGAAAAACTGTACTATTTAGAGACATCGTTTTATTTTTCCTGTAATCTTTACATAAACTTCTATCACATAGAATAATTTCAGATTTTTATCTATGCAAACTTCGGAGATGAGGTATTATGAGGGTATTTTTTTTACATTTTTCAGCAAAAGTCGGAAAAAATGTTTGGGAATGTTGCCTAAAAAAAAATGTTTGGGAATGTGCAAACAGCGTTCTTTCATATGATAAGTACCCCACATGCCTTAGTAGCCCCACTTCGAATTTTTAAGACCCTTTCAGTCTCTTTTGCAAAAAAGTTTTTTTTTTATTTCTTTTTTGTTTGCAAAATAGTTGGGCAAATGTCATCTAAAACTATTCTAAATTTCAAGTTGATAGCATTAGTAGTTCTTGAGATATCCAGGTGTGACAGACAGCTAGACAGACAGACTTAGTCTCACCATAATGGTTCCTTTTTGCCATTTTAGGACGGAACCCTAAAAATGAGCACAAGCGATTTTGAAATGTTGACCCCAGATTCGGTAAAGACGAAGCAAATACAGTTATCGAAAATCTTTTGCCAGAAATTTCAAAGGAAAGATATTTAAATACTTACATACAATGATTTTATGAAGTGGCGAGCAAACAAGAAAATAAAATATTTTAGAAACACAAAGTTTTTTTACTTTCCCTATATTCGAAATGAAAAGTAGGGTGTTTAACACGGGTGAAAGTCACCAATTCCTTTCGACCCTTTTTTACCAATCTACTATTTCAAATCCGACTGGTAGTTCCAGAGATTACCCCCATAAAAATTTACAAAATTAAAACCTCTTTATAATATTATTATAGCATAGATAATTTTCGTAGCATTCGTAGACTTTCGCCTACGCCGCCGCTGCTACGAAAAACTACAGCTACGCAAAAAGTAAAATATGCCTTTGAGCTTTAACTGTTAAACCGATAATCGTATGTCATAAATCCTAGTGTAAATAGATGCATTGAAGTAAATAAAAGAGTAAAAACATGTTTTTTCCTGACAAACGGGTCTGTTTTTTCGGAACATGTGGGTAGAAGAATGTGACAATTTATTTGCATAGTGTGTAGGCGTCTTATCATGTAATAATAAGCTATATTTATTGGTAGTACACACGGCTACACGTAAAGCTATAAATTTCCAGTATAAACTGGCCTCTCATTGTACGAAAATCTTATACAATGCGAGATCAGCCTAAACTGGATATTTATAGCTTGATGTGTAGCCGTGTGTACAAGCTATGTTCGTATAGACACAGTCACAAGCATAAATATCCTTACACTTACGCAAAATTTCAGAAACGATTTTCTCTCGGAATAACGATTACAACTTTGGGAAACGACATATTTCATAATAGTATTAGGTTAGGTTTCAAAAACAGGGACCATACATATTAAGTTAAGAGTTAAGCCTTTCGAAGGGGTAACCCAATTAATAGGTTACCTTTATCATGATGTAACCCATTGAAAGGGTTACATGATAACCCATTCAATACCTACTTGAAACCCAGTAACATGAAAAAATCATAATATTATGTTATTTCGATATCCGTCCAGCACGCGTAGCATGACCAATTCTATCTCTTTCTACCCAGGGACTAATTTGGTTACCATTTTAGAAAAACCCTATCGAAAACCCTTTCAATGGAAAGAGTTTTCGATAGGGTTTTTCTAAGCAGTTAATCAAAAACCCATACGCGTGGTGTGGGTAACTTTGGATGGCTTAAATTAAGCCGTTCAAAAAGGTTACCCACACCGTATGGGTTTTTATCGAAAACCCTTTCAATGGGTTACCAAAATTTAATTTAAGCCGTTCATAAGGGTTTCCCATATCGTATGGGTTTTTGTTTAACCGCTTAGAAAAGCTCTATCGAAAACCCTTTCAATGGGTAACCAAAATGGTCCCTGTTCAAAAATACTATGCACATAACAACAAAAAAAATTGATTAAGAGCGTTTACACCTTACAGCATTTCATACAAACTTTCAAGCCCTTGTTTTTCGAAATTACTAAACCGATTTTAATGAAAGTTCATACGCAAATGCAAGATACAAAGGTCTAAAAAGTTAGTAAAGAATATTTTCAAAAAATAGTGTTACATCCAAATAAGACCGATTTTAAATTTTCCATAGAAACAAAGATTTTCATCTCATCTGTTTTTAAATATTATAAGACATTTCTAAAATGCTCTTCACTAACTTTTTAGACCTTCGTACGAGTATCCTGCGTACGTGGATGGAATTTAAATAAATAAAAAGGAGCTACTACATGTTTTGCCAGTTAAAGCGTACAAAAAAAACACAGAACTTATTTTTACCATGCATTTATGCCTAACTACATTATCAATACGTCAGTTTAGAAACAGCTTAACTAACTAACATAAAAAAGTTCATTAACCATTAATAGACTAGGAGAAATATCGCAATTTTCTTAATTTCGTTCATTTACAAACTCTGATAAGCTGTAGTAGCATTTGGCTATAAGTTTTTTTTTTAAATGCTGCTTGCTTTTAGCTGTTGTTTTTTTTTTACAAGGGCTTGAAAGTTTGTATGAAATGCCATAAGGTGTAAACACTCTTAATTCCTTAGAAGAAAATCGCTTTAGAACTTCGTGTAAATATAAGATAATTATGCTCGCGACTGTACGTATTACTTTCAGTTTAAAAAAATAAATGCAAAGAATCTTCTAGGAACTTTCTTTCAAGGAAAAAGACAGCAGAATCCGTCTATTATTATGAGCTAAAATAATATTCTGTTATTATCACAGGTTAGCTTAATTTCTGTTATAATTACAGTCGTGGTAATTATAACAGAAATTACGAAGACTGTTTTATTAAAAAAAAGTGTATTTTAAGCAGCGCAAGCTAACGTTTTTTTTTTGTTAATTAATTTGCTCATGTAGTAGAACAAGCGTTTTAGTCAATTTGGAATTCACAAAGTTCTATGCTCAAAACGAAATAGTCCTATTTTAAATTCTAACCCTTCCTACATTTGTCTGACAAGGTTTATGCAAATTAGTTATTTATTTTATTATCGATGGATCCGTGGGCCGAAGATTTTCAACGTACCTACCAACTTTTTATGGTTCGTCGCCTACGATCAAAATCAAAACATAATGCAAATGTAAGCAAAAACGAGGCTCTCCTACATTCGAGCAGGTTTTAATTAGAGGCTTAATGAACTTTTTAAAACCAGTAGGCGTGATGACAGGACTAAAAATGAGGAGCCATTGTTGCGATGTCCACCCTCGGGAATTTTACAAAATAATTTTTTTGACTAAGTTTTACTTAGGATTTCTTGTAAATATTACGTGGAGACAAAGGCAAAAATATTCAAGTGGAAAATAAAATTTGCCTCATTATGTCAAATCAAATCAAATTTATTCGTTAATGTAGGTTTCAATACAATAGGATGTTATAATAAGGTGGTTTAGTTCGCTATATTTTACTCATACAAAAAATAATAAAGTTAGTTGTGTCGAAACAACAGACACACATTTAAAATGAAATAACTCGATTACTTACATACTCGTACTACACACAATTCCTTACGTGCTAACACACAATTGCCAGTGTCAAAATTATAATAATTGAAATGTAAACCTATTGTAAAAATCTAAATGTCAGTGGTGTCCTCCATAAACTCAGTTGTGGAGTAGTAACATTTCATATCTGGGAACAATAGACGCGTGAGTTCATTAGTATGTAGGTAATTAGGTAATGCTATTATAGTAGCTCCGTGTGGTGCCGGACGTAAAGAATAGCATCATCCCATTTCCTCCCGTGGGTGCATCGTAAAAGGCGAATAAGGGACTTACTAGAGAATGGGCAGCAGCGATCTCTATGCATTTTAACACCATACTGCGATCGCCAACCCAATGCCAAGCGTGGCGATTATGGCAACCCCTCCCCCTTTTGGGGGAGGCCTATGTCCAGCAGTGGACGTCTGGAATGATGATGATGATGAGTTATAGTAGTGGTTATATCGTAGCTACTATTTAACTAAATAGTAGCAACGATATAACCACTGAACATTTTTATGTTAATTAGGTATGAGAGAGAAAGAAGAATTTAAAAAAAATACGAGTTTCCTTTAGACCACACGACTGAAGTAAATCAGAAATCACCGTTCGCTAGCAAAATAAATTTCACTTCAAAAGCTGCGGTCTTGTGAGTGTATAAACAGCCAGTGTGAATTCAAAAAAATACTCGTATTACGCGGGACGATCCGCGGCGGTGACGCGGTGTGTTCCGTGTTTAAAATTTTAATAACTTCCGTTCGCATCTTTCCGTAACGCTCTCGTCACGCATTCACCAGCTTACTCCCCAAGTCAAGCGTGTGTAAAGAAGTTTTACTTCAAAAATACTAGTCTACGCTGTCGCACTGCTGGACAAAAATCTCCGTCCACTCCTTCCATTTTTCGCGAGCCCGCGCATCCTTCTTCCAGTCTAGACGGAACCTATCCAGTTCGTCCCACCATCTCCTACGTGGTCAACCGCGAAACCGTCTCACTGTCTCAGGGCACCAGTTCTGTCATTTGGTCCCACAGTTTGTCCAGCATGCGGCAGACATATCCTGCCCAGTCCCATTTAAGTTGGGCAGCCTTTTGAGCCACGTCAGTTATATTTATTTTGGAGCGCAGTATTGTCCACTCAGTGTGGTTATTTCCTTAAAAGACTATTTCAGACACGGACCTACATGCTCCTCATATGATCTGACCAAGATTATGTCTGGACTTTAAAAGAGAATTTGACCCCTGAGTTTGTTTCGCCATTTCTTCTCAGGGGTAGTCAGATAGGAAATATCGACTTCATCTAGCTTCGTTTTTATTTATTTATAATATGACGTGTAAAAGTGATTCCGACATCCTATTCACAGAATATACAATTTCATTTCATTTCATGTGTTTCGCACATAATCCGTTAAAAATGTATAATATTAATATAAATTTATTAGTTCAATGACTCCAAGTCACAAGGCAGTTAGAACAAGGGCAACGATGATTATATTTCAGCGTTAAGCCTCAGGCCCCGGTAGTACGTAATCCAAATCCGTATTCGGGATATCATGAAATAACTGAGAGCAATAATTATGTAATATACTGCTTACAGCTATTTATCATAGACCGCGGTCTACGGTGTAGGCCGATATTGTTTATCACAATACAATACAACGTCTTTGTTTTACGATGTAACCACTGGCTGGTGGGTGCTGCTTGACTATAAAAGGTACAAAAAGCGTTTCTGAGGTTTTTATATAAGCGTAAGCACGGTTATCACCCTTACCTCTATCCGACTAAATTTCTATTGGGAAGCCTGGGATATAACTCGTTAGAGGTAAGGCGAGCACGAGATCAGCTCACGATAGTCTGCAAGACGCTCCGTGGCACTATTGACGCACCTGACCTGCATGCTGTGCTGGCTCGTTTCTTTGTCCCAGACAATTACTGCCGCGGCAGAAACCACAGGCTGTTTGCTGTGCCTCCATGTCGCACCGTTTCGCGTGCTAAGTCCCCAGTACCTCGCACTCCGGTCGCACTTAATGATCTCTTGGATTCTAATCCAACAAACGATCTGTTTGCGGATGAATGGACGAAGATTTTATTGGCATGCCTGAGATACTGTGAGAGGGATTCATGAAAGTATTGTTTTTTTTTGTTTTAAATTTCTTTTTTTAATTGTTTTTATGTTTTTACCAAAATTTTAAAATTTTATATTTTCGTATCTATGTGTATGTGTCTCTGCCTTTAAATTAATGTAATTGGTTTAACCTTGTTAATTAAAGTTAAAAATAAATAAATCCTGAAGATAGTAAAAATTGAACGAGGGTTAATCATTGAGGTATTATTGCTCAAGCTGTTTTGTCGTAGGCGTAGGCCAATAGCGTCTCATTGTGGAATATCGCTTTTTGACTGATTAACACATGCTTTTGACTGAGGCATTTTATCTTTAATATAATTCAACAATAGAAGAGAAAGGTTAAGTTTTGAGGCATTATTGCTCAAAGGTTTTTGTTGTTATCGTCTACGGCGTAGGGTGATATTGTCTAAATCTAAAACAATACCGCCTTCTGATTTACTATGTTTATACTTAAGAGGCCGGGGCGATGGATGCGTAGTTCATACAAACTTAATACCAAAATAATTTGTAAATCAAACCTATTCTTAAAGTAGAGTGTCTTTATTTCGATTCGATTATCTATGGTCCCAAATATATATTTTGAAAGGACAATGATACTTATAAAGACGAGATATGAAAAATTTAAAATTTCTATAGAAAACTTATTTTTCTCATAACTCTTGTTTAAATGAGTGTCCATTCAAAATATATATTTGGGAACATAGATATTCTGTAATACTTATATTTATCCGTATAGATTACGTTAAGAAAGAACTATAGCTATAATGTCAAGGTACATGTTCTGAGAATTCGTAACTTGCTTTTATTTTAACTATGACCCATTTGCTCTTGGCAAAGACTTCACTTTTGCCAAAAGTCTTAAAATAGTATTAGAGAAATTATAGCAATAATGGTCAGAGCTGTAAATCGCCTCGTAGACCACAACAGCCTACGGCGACTCATATTCTGTGAATTCTCAAAATAGGATTAGAAAGATTTAGTAATAATTGCTAAGATTCATAGTGGCTCAGAGTCGAAGACTTGTAGATCACAAACTCAAACTCAAACTCAAAGCATTTATTTCAAATAAACCAATTACAGGCAATTTTGAATTGTCAAGGGGTCAGTCAGTCAGAGAGATGAAGTTAGTTGCCCATTCCAAAGCGTAGTAGGTTCCTATGGAGAACGGGCAAGAAACTCCACAGACACTCTTTTAAACCAAAATATTGTTACAAAGTATTGGTGTTGAAATTATACATGTAAGAACAATATAGAAAGACATGCACGTTAAAAGCGTCCGTAATAAAAAGATAAAAACAAAAAAATACAATAAAAAAAATTAAATAAGTTCAAATAAGCCGCGGCTTAGCGAAAGCAGTGGTGGCCCATTGGTAACGGCCCCGACTTACGAGTCATAGGCCGTGGGTTCGAACCCAGGCAGGCGCTTTACTTTGTATAAATAATTTCATCACCACTGCTCTCAAAACGGTCAAGGAAAACATCGTGAGGAAACCGGCATGTCCTAGAACCAACAATTCGAAGACATGTGACATCTACCAACCCGCACTGGGCCCGCGTGGTAGATTACAGCCCAGTCCCTCTCGACGAGAGGAGGCCTGTGTCCCAACAGTGGGAACATTATAGGCTGATTATGCATGTTATGCAAGCCGCGGCAGCTAAGAAATGACCAGTCCCTACTGACGGCGCCCGTTCACGAACATGACGCATGGATCAGCACCATTTAGCTCAACTCTTTTGAAGGGAACTTAATTATATACATGCCACCATAGCGAGACATTTGAGTGAGCATGACACACTCAGCATCCAGGGCACATTCAAGTCAATGAAAGACGTACTCAGTAAATGCATGCATAGTGCTCACACATGTGCTATGCAATTAAATAAACAACACTAAGAGATAGAATTTATACAATACTAGCTGCGCCCCGCGGTTTCACCCGCGTAAGTCTCGATCCCATGGAAAAGGGGTATAAAAAATAGATAGTAGCCGATTCTCATACCCACTGAATATACACATAAAATTTCATCAAAATCGGTCAAGCCGTTTCGGAGTATGGTAACTAACATTGTGACACGAGAATTTTATATACAACATTAGTTTTTGTTTATACTAAACCTCTTAAGGGGTCATTGTACCCATCATTATGAACAAGTTTTACTATGGGACCAACCTTGAAATCGCGAAAAAATAATCAGCTCTTCCCTACATTTAAGTTCGCTGAACTCGTCAAAATGTAGGGAACAGCTGATATTTTTTTCGCGATTTCAACTTTGGTCCCATAGTAAAAGTTGTTCATAATGATGAATACAATGACCCCTTAAGAGGTTTAGTATAAACAAAAACTAATGTTGTATAAGATAACACAGTCTACGGCGTAGGCCGATAATATCAAAAACAATTTTCTTGCTTTAATAAATCGGGGTTTTAAATATAGCACACCAAACCTGAAAATTTTCAATGGAAGATTTTTAGGGATAGGGAGCGGGTAAGTTTCTTTACTTTTTCCGTATTTGGAAAATTCCCCTAACCTGGCCAAAGAGGCTAGTCGCGTGTGAAAGTTACCCCAAGGCAAAAATATATATAATACAAACGTAAAAAGGGAAATGTATCTGTTTGTGCATCTTTGTATCTAGGTCGGTCGTGACATTTACAATGGAAAATGGTTTTTTATATCAATGATTTTTTCTCTATCTAAATGCCATTTAATGATTTACGCGTTTTTATTACGATTAATAGGTTTTCTAGTTAGATGTTAGATATCAGTAGGTACAGCTGAAATATATTATTATTACTAGCTGCACCCCGCGCTTTCACCCGCATATGTATCGATCCCGTGGGAATATCGGGATAACAAGTATCTTAAGTCCTAATTCAGGTCATGTTCTACCCATGTGCCAAAATTCATTAAAATACGTTGAGCCGTTTTAGCGTGAAAGCGTAACAAACAAACTCACTTTTGAATTTATAATAGGATTTATCATCATCATTTCAGCCAAAAGACGTCCACTACTGGACATAAGCCTCCCCCAAAGGGCTTTGCCATAATCACCACGCTTGGCAGGTTGGTTGGCGATCGCAGTATGGTGTTAAAATGCATAGAGAACGCTGCTGCCCATTTTCTAGTAAGTCCCTTAGTCGCCTTTTACCACACCCACGGGAAGAAATAGGGTGGTGCGATTCTTTCTTTCCGGCACCACACGGCCGCATAGTTAGGATTGCAGGCTTGTAATGTCCTGTTGCAGGGCAAGGCCTCCGTCCGGCTCTCCGTCTAAGCTACCAAAGACCTGTCCATAGCAAAGGAGTCCAACTCACACCGCCATCTCCGTCTGGGTCTACCGCGATGTCGCTTGCCATTTATAGGGACCCATTATTGGGTCGTGAGCTAGAAAAATATAACCCATTATTAAGTGAAAATTGGGGAAAAACTTATGGGTTCGCGTCACAGACATGCCCGCGCCGACATGCTGTATTAACAGTAAGTGAAGTTAAGTTGACCACGTGAAAAGTTTAATTTATGTATACTGTGCATTTTTTTATTTTAATTTTTTTATTTATTTCACTACACGTCTATCTTAACACGATATCCCAAAGCGATAGGGTGGTACTTAATTATACTAATACTTATTTTATAAATTATAGCATAAATGGTATGCAGTTATTCTTGCGAATTGATTCAATGAACATGAAAAAATGTCAATCCTTTCGGCGACTTCATTAACACCCATATTCAAGAACGATACTATGAGGTCTCACAGTGCCTATCAACGCATAGGGCCGGTAAATCCGATTCATAAACAATACTTGAGTGATGTGCAACGCTATGCGTTCACTTAGAAGGACCCTTACGTAAAGTACCTGGGCAGCTATTTTAACCAACGCATAGTGTAGCTTGTTGAAAAAAAAAATCTGTTTCAAATGATAATGTGGTTCACAGATGTGGTTGTTTCTGTATGTTTTGTATCCATTTGTGATAATTTATTTTATTATTCATTTTAACTTTTTGAATTCAATATTTTTGGCGTGTGTCCGTTTGTCTTCTATGATAGGCCGCTCCCGTACAAAGAGCTATCATTCCGAAACAGAAAACGGTAGCTTCTTAAAACTGAAGCAAAATAAAATTGTATTTAATTGTCATTAAATAGATAGAATATATTTTATATCATTGTTGTTGATGTCATTAATTTGTTGTACGATGTATAAGTACAATTATCCAAAAATGTATTATTATTTTATTAATATTTATTATTTAGGTAGCAATAATACTAGAAAACCATTAAAAAAAAAACAGTAAACTAACAATTAATTGACGGCTTCGTTTGTTTTTGGAGAATTCGAAATCGTAAGCACATTTTTTTTCCGTTCACTGATGCACATCCATTAATGACTAATCAATTGAAGGTAACTAAATACTTTTTTGTATGTCAAGTCAATGAGAAATGCCTTACTTAGCATAGTGTCGCTGCCATACCTATGTAAGTATCGTTCTTGAATACGGGGGTAAGTGTCCGTAAGGCGCGAGTAACTGGCGCTTTTAGAAGCAAGTTAGTCCTGCCGCGCGGCACCGCCAGCAGCTGCGCCCGTCTCCGCCTCAGCACGTAGTTGTCGGGCACGCACAGATTTACCTCCTTTAATACCCCCTGATTTATAGTTTTACCATTGAGTATTTTAAAAATATAAATGGCGAGAGTCATATCCCTTCTTAATTCTAACATGTTGTACCCAACCATGCCTAAAAGAAACAAAATTGTGTTTTAGATAATCATTAATTTATTGAAGTGGATACGTCTTCAGGTGCGTTGAGCGATAAGTTTTCACTTTTTGTCGGTAGTCCCAATGAGTGAGTGCCTATGTTCATTTTTGCTTCTAAACCCTTCAAGTCTCAGGAGTACCAGCATATTCAGTTCATCATCATTCTCCCTTCCCTTACCCATTTTATTTGGGGTTGGCCATAGATAAAAAAATACATCTATAAAAATGTATATAAAAGATTGAAAAGAGTATGCTTAGATGGTTTGGTCATGTGGAGAGGATGAGAGAAAGGCGACTAACAAAAGGTATTTATAAAGCAGAGGTGAGTGGAAACGCCGGGACGGGGACGCCCTAGAAGGACATATAGTGAACAAATAGGCGATGTTCTTCAGAAATGGCAGGTGCGTAGTACTCGCAACCGGCGTGCGTGTATGACTAGATGTATGATCGTAGGCGAAGCAAAAGGAGTACGTAAGGAGCGTAGCAAGTGGCGTTCTATAGTTTCTGCCTACCCCCATGGGAAGAAGGCGTGAGTTTATGTATGTATGTATGGACGATTGACATTCCTATAAACCACGTAAAGAGTAGCATGTTTTTTACCCGTATACAAAAAAATTATCAAATCCAATGAATACTTTAGCCACAGGAAATTATTTTCCATTTTGTTATTTTTCAACATGATGTAGATCTGAGCCCGTTATACTAGGTAAACATTATGCATTAGTGGTGCACCACTAATGCATAATTTGCGTAAGTTGGATTTTATTTATTTTTTGTTTACGGGTGGAGATCATGATACTCTTTACGTGGTTTATAGGATGTCGATCGTCCATACCTTGTATAAAAAAAAAACTATGTGGTCGGCGCAACACGTCCTTTTCTTCCATACTCCTCTATTAGTCGTCATCTCGGTAGTCACTCCCTTTCTATAGCCTTATCATCTTTCACACAGTCTATCCTTCGTTTCTTTGATCTTCCCCTACTCTTACAGCCATTGACATTCATACTCAAAACTAACTAGCAGATTTAGTTACCATTAATAAAATAGCTAGAAGATTATCAGATTGTCTGTGGGTTAGGTATACGCAAAGGTCATACAACGCCCTGCGTGTACAGTATAATAATTCATTCAGGATGTTGGCGGGGCAGCCGCGTTTTTGTAGCGCTTCGCGGGTGTTTGCTGAGGCGAGGATTGACGGCTTTCATGCCATCATTCGAAACCGGTGTGCCTCGATCCTTCGCAGAATGCGTGCCGGCTCCCACATCACCCTGAGCATGTTGTGCTGTAGGTGGGATTGTCCGATGCTGCGTCACTGGATCGGACTTCATACGTCTACAAGTGCGTACTATATACTAAGTGGATAGTGTGAGGTCCGACCCCGGACTTTAGCATTATGATTAGGATTATGATACTAACATTAGTTTTAAGGTTTTCTTTACTAACCCTGTATGGATATCTGTGATCTGTAAATAAAGACTTAATAATAATTATCAACCAATCACAGACATTCACGAACACGTAATCGCTTGTCATAACACATTTCCACCCACACAACATAAAGTACTATTAATAGTACCTACTCCGTATCTATTTCATTATTATTTCAGAAATACTACGCCGTGAACTATTGTACCTATACTGACATAAGCTTAGGAGAGGATGGCTGTCTGTTGATGTTTCTAGATTTAATTATGATAATAAATTATAATGGTAATAAATTTGAACTGTCGTCTGTGAAATGCGTATACCTCTTCACTTATCGTGGGCGTCATAAAAGGTGACTCAAGGGGTTATAATGTCAATCGCTACGAAGGCAGTGTGTATACAACATTATTTTTAGTATAAGCGAAACCCGAAACACGTGTCTAGTATTTTTATGTAAAGAATCTATGTACAAAATTTCAAAACTGTATCATGAAAAATCACAAAGTTATAAAGGCTTCTACATACCAGCGCGACTTGTCGCACGACGCGACACGGCACAAAGGCCCCGCGTGTCGCGGGACCGGCGGTGCCTTTATGTCGCGTCGCGTCGCGCGACAAGTCGCCCCGGTATGTAGAAGCCTTAAGGTTTTATGTTACCGGGTTGTCTGTACAAAAACATGCTAACGGCGCGCGGCGCCCCCGCGCCTCCAGGGTCGTCTAGCGCTCATTGATAATAATTTGGCAGTAGTTACCTAACCGTACGGCGATTGTATTGTAAGTAATTAAATAGTGATAACATTTTCCATCACACTTAAATATTTTTGGGACAAAATATAACATGGTGTAAAAATGATTGAAATCGATTTAGTTCCTTATTCTGAACAAACTATATTCAGGTTTCGCATATACTAAAAATAATGTTGTATATCTGTATGCTATCAACAGAATGAAGATCATCAATCAAAACAACCAGTATAATATAGCATCACGCCTGTATTCCCCGAAGGGATGGACAGAGGTGTACAACCATTTCCCCTGTTACCTTTAAGTCCCATTCAACAGGGCGAACCTATATTGCCATTTTCCGGGCACAAATCTGGACTCCTGGCTGCGTCTGAGTAAAGGTCATCACTCACTATAACCGCACCGCTCCGACACTTTTCACTTTTCACTGTTGGGAGTTACGCCCCAACATAAGGTACTGTTACCGTTTGAGGCTTTGTGTGACTGACGTTCCTACACTTAATTAATTAAATTAAAAGGTTACAATACAAACTATGCCTGGATAGGCACAAGGTTTACAAGCCTAGCTTTACCACAGAATGTATTTCCCTCAGGAGTGCCACAACAATTACTTAGCTATACAAAGTTTAACTTTCAAGTCTTGATCTAGCGTGGGACGAAGAGAAAATCTTCGTCCCACTTCGTTAATAGGTCATCATTTACCCAGGTCGGGCCGGTTTCCAGTCTAACCAGATGCAGCTCAATACAAGTATTTTACATGGAGCGACTGCCTATCTGAACTCCACGAGTTAATTAAAAAAAATAAAAACTACTAGTTACTGGGTAACACGGATACCCCTTGGTAAGACTGGTTGTCAGACTTTCGGGCTTCTGACGACCCGTAACGACTGTCAAAGATCTAACGGCTTAATGTGCTTTCCGAGGCACAGAGGGGTCTTGGTATGTAAAGATGGTCACCTATCAACGGCGCGGCAAGCGTAGCTTTTTTTTTTTTTGTTCACGGGGTGGAAAATCGTCACGGATGTCCTCCGCCCTGGGGCGGGCGAAGGGGTCTGTAAGACTCTTGCTGACTAAAAACCACCCCAGTGTTCCCCTCCCACACTTGCACCGGGGATCTTGGGATCTATTATTACTTCCGCAATCCCCGGCTAGTGCCGGCTGGCGGGTGAGGTTTTTGACCCGATATTAATCCCGATATTCCCACGGGATCGAGACTTGTGCGATACAATATACATCGAAGGTGAGTAGTGTGAGTACCGAGGATTTTTTGTAAATACGCAATGTATTTAAAAAAATCCTCATTAAAGTGGTAAATAATGATGAAAGATTGTATGGATCATCATCATTATTTTTGCCGATGGGAAATGCAATCGGACGCCGCACGGCTTGTAGGCATTATAAATTATGTTTATATACTCGTTCACTATTCAGCCAATGTCTTTCAGAATACAGTATCTGCATCATCTACGGTTCCATTTTCCAAACACTACCTACACGTTGGGTTGAAGGATAGATGGATGGCCAACCTAAAAATCACTGGCCCAAGGGAGTTATCTTGTTGGCAGCCAAATGCGGCGTCCAACAGGTTATCCCTATGGAGATGTTTAATTTGGTCGGATGCCTGTGGCCTTGCCAAAATAAGTATTGTTGGTACGTATTTCTTTTTAGCTTCTTCACATTCCACTTGGGTCTTTTTTCTACCATTTGAGATAGAACAGCTTAAGCCTCGAGCCTGAAAGCTATAATGAAAATGGGGTTGTGTGAAAATGAAAATGGGGTTGTGTGAAAATGAAAATGGGGTTGTGTGAAAATGAAAATGGGGTTGTGTGAAAATGAAAATGGGGTTGTGTGAAAATGAAAATGGGGTTGTGTGAAAATGTAATAAAGATGGTGTTGTAATATTTTCTCTTTTGATTGAAATTGATCAACTGAGACATTTTTTGTACACATTAACTTTCTTTTTTTTATTTTTTATTAAGGGGAACAGCAAACAGTTACATTATGAAAACTTAAAACTACTACACCAATATTCGTATTTTGTTAATAATTTAACCCACAACACTGTCAACGGGTTATCATAATAATATAAAAACAAACAATAATCGCCAGGGGTGAGAGAAAAAAAAAGTAAAAAATAATAAAGTAAAAAAAAGATGACAAATAAAAAGTATACTTACAACCAGCACCTCAATTGTGCCTCAATTTAAGTCAGCTTTGTGAAGAGAGAATAAATAAAAACTTATCTCACTTTACCTAAGTTTTCACGATGAGATGGTTACAGAATAGCACTACTGGTGATTTTTCCTCACCAGTTAGGTGAGAAAAAATCTTAACACCGTGATGCAGACAACGGCAAAAATATTACACCACCATATTTATTACATAACAAAATTACTTCCCCCTGGTATAAAAGAAATGACGACCTCCATCTTGACCTAAAACGGAACCCATCACCAACATAATACCTACTTACAAAAAAAATCTGAGGCCCATGAACAGCGACGCCACCGACATGTGAACGTCGTCGGGACAACACAAATACTTAAACGAACAAAACCCTTTTTTGAGTTAGTGTAGTGTAGAAATATTAATGATCTAGTGATAATGACACACACATATCGCATGAACAAAAGAAAGTGGAACGGACTTGTGTAAAGTGCAATAAACACTATTCTATAAGGCCCGTAATAAAGAACGTCACTCAATACTCAAGCATGACTTAAAACTAGATTCAAACCATTTGATTGGTTGAAACTATACTCCGTTTGAAATAAGATTAGACATTTAAATAAACCTTTTTTACAGTCCGTTCAATCGGTTTTGACTTCTATTGCGTTGGTGGCATGACCAATGACAGCTGTAATAAACAGTTGGTATTGTAACCACGTTTTTGCTTTTAATGCCATCCTTATGCCTACGGAATAGAAGTCAAAATCGGTTGAATGGACTGTAGACAAGTTTATTTAAATGTCTAATCTTATTTCAAATGGAGTATAGTTGTACGTAATGCTCGAGTATTGAATGACGTTCTGTAATACGGGCCTTAGTCTTAAAATAATTATCACGTAACAAATTAAATTAAAAGGCTAGATTGTTATATTAATTATTAAGACCCAGATATACGCCAGTGACCTTGAATGGTTAGCTTACGTGTTCTGTACCGAGCTCACGCAATGCGTCATACGTTCAGCCAGTAATAGGACTCGCCCATCAAGGAGTGCTGTCCCCAATTTGACGCATTATTAATTTATTATACACAAAAAAAGGTATTTTAAAAAAACGCGTATACTAAAAGATCAATAATTAAATTATCTTTAAATTGGTGAAAGTTTCAGAAAAATACGCTTGGTAGATTTTGCACCATTCTCAGTTTTTTATCCGCGTTAGACACAACTTTACAAATTAATTTCACTATGTGTTAAACATAATCTAAAATATTCACATATTAAATTATTGAAAAAATGCTCTAATTTAACATATATTTTTTTCAAATCACACTCGAAACTTACAAACATTAGGTACTCGTTTAGACGTGATCTTCAGTATAAAATCATTAAAAGTCGGTTATCGTCGCCTTAAGAACCAGTTCTTTTTAATAAAGCAACAAAAAAAAAACATTCTTAATTCAATCAAAACTTCGTCTATGAAAGAGTCTCAAAAACTAGTTTTAATCAATGTCGCAAATGCAACATTTACGTCAGTTCACAGTACAAAACGAAGTGGCTCGTGGCTAAATAAACCGCCCAACTTCATTAGGTAGTCGGAACATTTCCCAGCTTGAGCTTAGATAGCATAGGCCTGCATACTTATATTGTATAAAGGCGGTCACACAAGGTACGATGCACCGTCGAAGTTTGCCTACACAGGCCCTAAGTGAACGCTTTGGTTTGAAACTGTCCAACTGACTAACTCTATTCAAGTTCTAAACGTTTCGCGTTTGTCTGATTCAATGCAACGTGTGTATTTATTGTAGCAATGATCATCAATGATGTATTTGTATTGCAGCGTGACCTCTGCGGTTGCAACTTTTTAGTTTTTAGTAGATCATCAAGTTTTTATTCAATATTTTTTTTTTTTAACGTTGGCCCACACTAGGAATTTCTGCTGTATTGTGGTGCGTTTACAAACATTTAAATTCACATACACAAACAGCCAGACCCGTAGGTCATACAAATATTTGTTCCGTGCGGGAATCGAACCCGCCACACGCAGCGCAGCAGCCAATTGCTTACCCACTGCGCCAACCGTGCCGTCAAATTCTTATTTGATAGGAGTCCAAAATGCACTAAGAGTCGAAATGAAGATGTTATTAATATATTATTCTATAAAAAAAATTATAAATTCAACAAATGTTATATAATTAACATTTGTTGAAAAATAATGTAACATTTTTCAACCAATGTTAATTAGGTATATAACATTTGTTGAGAAATATATGAGGAAGTCGAATTTATTATCTTGGCTAGTTAAGGACGCATTCGCAAAGCTGACAAAAAATTGCAGTATATTTTGCGGCAAAATTTAACTAAACCAAATGTAACTAATAACTGCCACAGATAGATTACTCTTTCATCTCCAAATGGTAGCAATGTTTTATTCGAAAATATTGGTTTATAATATTGTAAAAAATAATTTCCGTTGCTTCTTCTTCACACAAAATTTACGATATCGTGTTGAGTTTAGGAACATTTATTTTCAATATAATAACATAAATTTAGTTATTAAAAATATTTTTGTAAGCAGACATGTCATGTTCAACTCAAAAATATAGTAAAAAGAACTATCAAAATGTTTATGTAATGAAACTATCAATATATTTTTTAAAACCCAGTCGGTAATGTTTTTTTTTTCCTATTATTTAACGAACCATATCAAGAAATTTAAAAATCACACACTGGAGTTCAGCTATCCGTATGATAAAATCAAAATGTTATTTTATGATTACACAATATGTTCATTAAGTAGATCAAACGGCGAAATAAGCTATATTTTCGAGAGCGCAAAAGTGGTGAAACTATTAACAGGTGCTGAGACTGACACGAATGGTTTATCACCACGAAAACTGTTTTTTTATAGTAACACAGACTTAATGTTTCAATTATTTCAAGTTATCTCACAATTAGATAAGAAAATGACGCACGACAAACTTACGCTTTCCGGACGTGGTCACCATTCGAGAACCTTTGTTCATATCGGTAAATGTTGAATGAACTGGATTTGAATGTTGTGCTAAATCACTTTAGTAAGCAACAATATTAGGTACATGTAAGCCATAATATGTGCACGATGGGATTTACCGTCGGCAAAAAGTTACGAATTTAAATACAAGCTTTCATCCTCTATTTAACCCTATTACGGGATGAAATTTAAACACTTTCGTTGCAACAAATAATGTTTTTAAAAACATGGTAAACAAAAATTATGAGTAAAACGTTTGTAGGCCAGCTAGAAAAACGGCGATCTCTCGCGTCCGGCCCTGGTTCAGGCCATGGTTCGGAGCGAGAGTGCATGGGAGGCCGTCACCTCCTTCTGCGAATTAGTAATGCTTGGGAAGGAGGAGGCGGAACGCGTGAGGGAGAGGGAAGGTTCGCGCCCTCGCGCCCTCGCGCTTCTAGTCGCCGCAGGAGACGCCCCGGGCGTCGGGAGTCGCCAGCCGATTTCCGGCCACCGTAGGTGCGGGCTTGCGGACGGTGAGCGATGGGTAGTTCACCGTCCGATAAGGACCAGGCCCGGGTCGACGGCGCGTTGTATTCCACGCGCGCCTCAAAGAGTTGTCAGCAGCAACTGACGGGGTCCGTGAGGGCCAATGCCTGCCAGGGTTGCGAGTTTGTCCGAAAGGGATATCGTGTCCCCGGCACACAGGCAAATGAAGGAATACGGGTGGGTTTTAGTCAGCAAAACTCTGACACGCCCTCCCGCTCCGCCCAGAGCGGGAGAAGTTAGTAGATAATTTCCCACCCAAAAAAAAAAAAAAAAGAAAAAGGCCAGCTAGAAAAAGAAACTAATAGGTTTTAATTGGCAGAGGTAACGCTGCAACCTAGTTTTGTGACGACAAGGTGGTCCCCGGTGCTCCATCAATCCCTACCTATAGTGAGTCTTAAGGCTTGCGCACACGAGGGACTTATGTCCGCGGACAATTTGGAATCGTATAGAAATCCTATCGGCATTTTGTCTACGTGCGCGTTAGATTTCCTTACAATTCCAAATTGTCCGCGGACTAAGTTCTTCGTCTGCGCAGGCCTTAAAAGTGAGCAATTTACTGCATTTTGAGGGGCTATTCTGCTCATCACACCGAAGAACCCCATCAAATCTTAACCAAATTGCTATATGTCCTTTTAGAGGCCATTTTATTGTTATTTTTGTTAATTTAGTATAAGTATTTTATTTTATTTATTTGGGACAAAAAACAGATAAACATTACAGCATTTACAAAAAGTCGTTTTAGTACAGTCGAATAAACGTATAACCACACTATTGTCCACGAAATGATATCGGTGTATGAAAACGAACGCATGTTTAAAACATTTTTTTTTTTTTTTTTGTTACATAATTTAGAAGAAAAACCTACGAATTGAAAGAAGCGAAAGACAAGAGCATCCGTCTTAAAGGCGACTTGCAAGAGATTGTGAAACCATTTTTTTGAAGTTAGATTGCGACAGCGCGAAAATATCAAAACCAATGAAATGTGTGTTATAGGTTTGTAAAAGTCGGCGGAGAGGGGCTCGCACCCCAGCCTTCGTTCTACATCGTGCAGTGTAGAATAGTTGAGGTGCGCGCACCTCCCGCCGAATAACAGTTCTAGGTACTATGTAACATAGTCTATTGGAGAGCTCAGTACAATTAAATTTGTCATTGCATATACCGTACAGCATCACAACCATGATTAGTAAACGTCTGGAATCCAAGCTCAATATCTTATAATGCTTTAGCAAATGTGCATAGGGAATCCTTGTACGGAAGCACCTGTAATGCGTCGCACGAAGAAATTTTTTCTGAACCATTTCTATTGCTTGCTTATGATGTAAGTTTTATTATAGTAGCATCGCATTGGCACTTGTAGCTGTTATGGTGTTATTTACGTAATTTTTAAATAAATAAATAATAATAATAATAACTTAAAGTCACTACCTTTCAAATAAAAAAAGAAGCATCGATATCGAGTAGTAGAAAGTACTCCTCCAATCAAAACAATCTATAAAGTCATGAAACCTGTATAGGTTACCAAGTTGCGTCTAGATCGGTTGTAAAATACCACCTGTAGGCCTGCATGAAGGTCGGAAATTAGCCCACGGGATCTTACTACCGAGATAAAAGGCATCCTTTTCCTAACCAGGGTCATGGTCTACCCATGTACTACATTGGAGGAAGCTGGGACTTGAAGCAGAGACGCTTCGCTCGGTCAAAAAAATCCAGCCCTAGCAAAGCCCTAGTGATTCGATGCTCACCTTCTTTAAATTTATAAGGATGTCTTGTGCAAAATTTCAAGCTCCTAACCTTGGCCTTTAAGGCCTTTAAGGCCCCAGCGGTTTAGGGTGTGTGTTCTCTGTCAATTAATGAAAGAATTTGAATAGATAATATTGCAAATTGTTTTCTTTTTCATTTACGGTACATCTTATTAAATGATAAATGATTTATTTCTGTAAGTAAGTTTGTACAAACACTTTCAGGCGTCAATCATATTAAAAAAAAACTAGATGAGGTGGCGTTTCGTATCTGACTACTCTGAGAAGAAACGCCGAAAGAAACGCAGAGGTCACTTTTAAAGTCCAGACATAATCTTGGTCAGATCATGTGAAGACCATGTAGATTGGTGCCTGAAATGATCTTTTGATGAAAGAATCACACAGGTGGAGGGTACCTGTCCAGTCAGTGCACGCATTTGTTAGTAGTCGTGCAGCTCAACTCAGAACTTAAGGAGCGCAACGATTCAACGAACAATTCCAAAGAAAGGACATTTAGGTAGGCCGCATAAATTACAAAGAAATTATAATTAAAAGGTAAAAAAAAAACAAATATAAACAATAACCCACATAGTCTTCAAATTTACAATACTTAATTATTAAAACAATATAATACTTAACAAAGTAAATATTCATGTCATTGTATACTTAAATAAAATTCATCAATGTCAATGTGAATAAAAAATACGGATATAATCTTGATCCGATCATTTGAGGACCATGTAAATTGGTGTCTGAAATGGTCTTTTGAGGAAAGAACCACACAGATTTGAGTGGACCTGTCCAGTCAGTGCACGCATTTGTCAGTTATCGTGCAGCTCAACTCAAAACTTACAACTTGGTATCTATCTTATCGGTTGTTCATTATACTGGCAGGGGCCAGTAGGTGCCAGTAGATGCACACATTGCATCAGAGGCATTGTTCAGACCGTCAAGGATGTAGGTGAACGGAAATCCAAATTGTAACATACATGACACGTACGTGATACGTGATATTAGTCAAGATTTTCATCGGATTTCATCGTGATTTTCTTAATAGTGAAGAATTAGTCAAGTAATGGTACCGAAACTTCTTCCCTAAGTTCTTGAATCAATAGATTTGCGGAATCACGTTGCCCCTGTGTGCTTAGTAGATCTAAAGCTAATTTAGGCACAACGATTTATATGTGGTGCTAACGAACTATGTAAATAATTACAAACCCCCACCGTATTTCTTGAACGCCTCGTACCCTGTAATCTAAATGACATTTATTTCATCGGTATTAATACCGATGAAATAATTATTTATTTCATCGGTATTAATACCGATGAAATAAATGTCTCCGATTTTTAAGGTTCAGTGTAAGTACAGTCAACCGAAATGGTTCTTACCATTTTAGTTGCCTTTACACACTATGAAAGTTGTCCTTACCGATACGAAGGGCGAAAGGCGCTGTCAATGTCAACTTGCTGCATACGCTGTGTGATTGACCGTACGTTTATTAAAAAAAAATGAATATTAACATTTTTACAATTTTAATTACCCTCACCACGCGTCATCTTGTCATCACGTCAACGCCGGCTGTCGCTGAAAATCAGCACTGGGGCTCTGTCTCGCATAGGGTCGCAGCATTATGCTGAGCGGTGGCCGTTTTGCGTGAATGTGATGCATATTTTCCCTCAACTTGTTCTTTCGTGTTTGTGTTTTTTTTTTCTTTGCGTTATGTTTATCGCAAATAAACGTATTTCCTTTCTTTTTTTTTCTAATTATATAATAATTTCACTTAAATCTAATCACTTTAATGGGGAAGGCCGGTCAAAGCTATTTGTAGATGGCGTGACCATAGCTAGGTCCCTCCGGCCTATACTTAATTTGACATTTCATCCATTCAATGCCTTTCATTCAATTTTGTGTTCATTCAATGGATCATTCATGAGTTTTACTTCACTATATCGTTATTTTCAGTGATTTTAATAGTTTAAATCAATATTAATTATTCGACATGGAAAGTATCAGAATTTAAAACCTTAATGATTGTTTTTTCCTCGTAATCTCTTTCTTCAAACTTTTTACGACATAACCACAAACTCTGTTTAATTAAAATGTTTAAGCTTTAAATGCCACAATGGTGGACTCCAATTTCGAAGCATATAAGAACACAAATAAATATGAATAATTTTCGCTAAAATAAAATAAAACCATATCTCGCCTTGTATTAATAGCTTGTTTTGGGAACTAGCTATGACAGCGCCATTTTGACAGTTGCGTTCCCCATTATTGAATTCCAGAAATACTGTTTTATTTGGAATATTCCGTAAACTACACTTATATAGTTCACAAGAAATGCTTAGTAAACATTAAATCATAAAAAAATGCAAACAAAACCACAAATTAATAACCCTGTATAAAAAAATATAATTGATAGCATGATACAGAAAAATGTAACCAATATCAATTTCTCCGAGATTATAGAGGGGGGACATATTGCATTCGATTAAACTCGATACCGATGCGTGTAATATATTAGAGATGTGACAAATGACCATTATTACTCATAACTAAAGGTCGTGGCGTTTTGTTTTCTTCGCGCCAATAATGGGTGTGTTCTACCGCGTAAATTGTTGCGTTAACTTTTGTAATTAGGGTTCCGTACCAAAATGGTAAAAAGGAACCCTTATGGTGAGACTAAGTCTGTCTGTCTGTCACACCTGGATATCTCAAGCACTACTAATGCTATCAACTTGAAATTTAGAATAGTTTTAGATGACGTTTGCCCAACTATTTTGCAAACAGCAAATAAATTAAAAAATTATATCTTTTTTGCAAAAGGGACTGAAAGGGGGTCTTAAAAATTTGAAGTGGGGCTACTAGGGCATGTGGGGTATCATTTATGAAAGAGCGGTGTTTGCGCATTCTCAAACATATTTTTTTTTAGGCAGCATAGTTTCCGACTTATGATGAAAAATGTAAAAAAAAAATACCATTCCCCCCTTTATCTCCAAAGTTTGCATAGATAAAAATCTGAAATTATTCTATGTGATAGAAGTTTATGTAAGGATTACAGGAAAAATAAAACGAAGTCTCGATAAATAGCACAGTTTTCAGAAATCATCAACATCATATATTATATACGTACGGAATCCTCGGTGCGCGAGTCCGACTCGCTCTTGACCGGTTTTTTTTTAATGAAAATAATTACATTTCGTACGAAATATGAGGGTTACAACGTAGTGATCATACAAATGGCTCCTATGGCCCTTGTTCACTTACAACTAATTACTGAGGTACGTTTTTGTGTAATTAGTAAACGATTAATGAAGTGGGTCAATGTGTAGGCTTTGTAACTCTTTGTCATGGCTATGTATAGCCAAAGACATTAAATTATTTACCTTATAGTATCTATCTTAAATCTCTTTGTGTATAGCCTGTTTCTCCTTTGTAAGCACCAGAATCTAAAGGCCTTTCCTAGAAATCCTTCGACCCCTGTGTGATAGAGAATAGGATGCAATTAACGATTTTGATAATCCGCTTATCCAATTAATTTGTAGCTCCACTTCAAATTTTTAAAGTCCCTTTTGCAAAAAAAGATCATTTTTTTTAGTTTTTTCTTGTTTGCAAAATAGTTGGGCAAACGTCATCTAAAACTATTCTAAATTTCAAGTTGATTAGTAGTTCTTGAGATATCCAGGTGTGACAGACAGACAGACAGACAGACTTAGTCTCACCATCAGGGTTCCTTTTTACCATTTTGGTACGGAACCCTAAAAATTACACGCATATTCCCTATTGTCGAGGAGTCGGTCTGTCAAGTTATGTAGTTGTCCGTTCCAAAGCGTAATAGGTTTCTATGGAGAAGAAACTCTATGGGCACTATTTTCAATCAAAATATTGCGCCTATTGCGCTAATATTGCGCTATCTATGCGCGTTGAGCGATTTTTGGCAGGGGTACAACTTAAGAGTTCGCTTCACCGACATGCTGTCATCGACATGCTAATGTTGACACTTTAACAGTGTAACTGTAGCTCCTGTCAGGGTTGCGAATTTGTCCGAAAGGGATATCGTGGCCCTGGCACACATGCCAATGAAGGAACAGGGGTGGGTTTTAGTCAGTAAAAGTCTGACACGCCCTCCCACTCCGCCCAAAGCGGAAGAAGTTATTTGATAATTTCCCACCAAAAAAAAAAATGGTGTAACTGTAGCTATGCATAGTTTTAAATTTTCAGTTCTGTCGACTGCCTATTATTTATTTTCGGACTAATTATTAGAATCATCATTATTCATAATTTCAGCCGAAAGACGTCCACTGCTGGACATAGAACTCCCCCAAAAGGAGAGAGGGGTTGCCATAATCGCCACGCTTGGCAGGCGGGTTGGCAATCGCAGTATGGTATTAAAATGCATAGAGAACGCTGCTGCCCATTCTTTAGTAAGTCCCTTAGTCGCCTTTTCCGACACCCACGGGAATAAATACATGGTGCTATTCTTTACGTCCGGCACTACACGGCCAATGATTAGAATACAAGCCGAAAACGTCTTATAATACGAGCATTTTGACAATTAAGACGCCGACAACAGGTTAACCGCTGTCACTGTCAGATTGCATACAAAGGAAAGAGATGCGCGATGACACAACGTATGGCGTAAAAATGAAAATAAAATCGTATAAAATTAGATTATTAACTAATTAATACAAATTAATCCATCACCGGACGCAGTTTGGCATTCGACTGTTAACGAAGGGATAAACTGCTTTTAAAAATAATTAAGAGTTGACTTTGAAGATTTTTTTGATGTATTAAATTATGTTTAATTATGTTTTGAGTTCCATCACCGTATGCACAAAAGACTAGAAAATATCATACGGTTTATGTTTTGGAAAAATTATTTACGGTTGTTGAGATACACTGCTTTAAAAAACCACATATTTGACCATTTTCAGAAATCTCCGCCTTAAACTGAAACTAATTATTTTAGTTTGAACTGAACCAATTCACACCAAAAAGCTAGTTTCACAGAGTACCTATGTACCACCGCGAACGTTCCCGGTCGACCAGATTTCGCCCTTATGCCCATTCTATTCTATAGTAATAAGGTTGAAAATTGGTCGACCGGGAACTTTCGCGGTGGTACATAACGACACACTTGTGAGTCCTTGGGAAACTGGAATTTACATGCATATATTTATGTTATAAATATATACAAACAAGGAAAACTTTACGGACTTTTACGATTGATAAAATTGAATCATAATAATACGTTGTTACTAAAACGATTTCCCTATAGGTAAGTAAGTATAAAGGATTACGGCATGATGTTTCAGGTTGTAATAAAGGTAATTTTAACTTCAATGGTTTATCTAACGTCATTATTTTAACAGTTATTTATGTAACTACTAGCTGCGCCCCGCGGTTTCACCCGCGTAAGTCTCGATTCCGTGGGAATATCGGGATAAAAAGTAGCCTATGTCTTAATCCAGGGTGTCAGCTACCTCCATACAAAATGTTATTAAAATTGGTCCAGCCGTTTGAGCGTGAAGAAGTAACAAACATACACACACGCACACACTCACAAACTTTCGCCTTTACAATATTAGTGTGAAGTGTGATTTGGGATTTTACGTTCCTGATTGGGATCTAGGTAAAGTAAATAAAATAACAACAGGTACGCACGGCTACAAATCAAGATATACCGTTCCAGTTTATGTTGATCTCGCATTGTATGGGATTTCCGTACAATGAGAGGTATACTGGGAATGTATAGCTTGATATTTGTGTACGTTAATTTTAATCTACCCTTTGTAACTGGAACGTAATTTTAGTTTCATCATTATTATTTATTATTGTTTTTTTATATAATTATGTTTTACAAGTTCACCATTTTTGTTTTCATTGTAGGTACTTACATAAGCTAATTTCGAAGGCGCTGGTTTTTGTGATACAATGTTTTTTTCATTAGTACAGAGTACAGACACCAACGATATACTTATTTCTGGAATGCTCTATTTTTACATGGAAAATCGTTTTGTGGTCCGTAAATTTAATGTGTGTTACTGAAAAAAATATGAATGCTAAAAAAAATATTAATAAATCCCAGTTTTTTTTTTAAACAGTAATTGTTCAAAATGTACAATTGTTATGTAAATAATCCACTGCAGTGTTTCCGGTTTATCTCGTACTACTTACACTAAAATAAAACTCAGTTTGTTAGTTAGGTATCAATTCTCTTGATATTTTGACCAATTTATAAACTCATTTTTATTCTGAAGATAAACAGAAACTAGAAACAATTTTTAAAAGACATAATTAAGTAAGTAGGTACTGCCTTTCCAATAAATCCATACATATCCCATTCTGCTTACCCTACCACAAAATTAATACCCATTCAAATGGCCTATTCAAATTGGCTCCAATTCCCGAAAAAAAGGCTCATCTGCGACACCTACGTCACGATTACGTGCGATACCGTAGCATAGTTACGTGCTACTTGGCCGAGGGCGGTACTGCCCTAATGTTATAAGGCGGGCCCGCAAACAGCGCTCGGCATTCGGAACGCAACGATGAAACCATACGCAGCCTGCACGACCGCGGTGCTTGCCTTGCTGCTGGCCGGTTAGTTTCACAAGTTCTTATTTTAAATATTATTTTATTTTCCACCTCCTCTAAACTAATATTTTACATAGTTGTTAAAAAAAAGTTTCGGTACCTTTTTCGTTATCTTTCATAAACTAAATAAAAAAAATCAAGCAATCGTAATCCATATTTTTTATCAAAATAATACTGTAGGTATTCTATGCTATTCGATTTAAAATTTAAGTAAAAAATGAATCGATTAAAATTAGAGCAACAAGAACTGGCTGGAAATAATTGTCGAAAAGTTTTCGCTTTTCATTTGTTCTTTAAAAACTTCTTGTTATTTTTCATTCTATGCAGTTTTTCATTGCTGTGTTGCGTTAATATTATCCGCACATTTATTTTGTGTTTACTTATAATTAACAAAAAAACTTTCGTTTTCCTCTTAATTTTAATAAGTGTGTCAATAATCAGTTTGGAGCGGTTTGGTAAGTAATTTAGATGATTATTTTGATGCTGGAACAACTTTAACCCTAGCTCAGTAACCTTAATTTCGAATAACGGTATCATTAACCATTCGTATTTTTACGACGGATTTAATCAACTTAATTTATAACACAAAACGACCTTAATAAGTAATTAGCTGTCTTATTTTACTCTCCAATAACATATCTGTTTTAGAAATAATCTACATTGAGCAATGATTGCACATAGAAACAATATGCTCCCAGCAAAACGCTTTTTGCAACCCTTGCAGAAGTTAGTAGTCATACAACGCTTTTTTGCAGCTGCAAGTTTTACGAATTACGTCTCGGCTAAAACCTTTCTTTCAAATCATCGGGGAGATCTCCCCGATGATTTGCTTCAAATTTCGTTGCAAAAGTCTGAAATTTTACGATGATCATACGATATTCCCGCTCTAATAATCGTGCATCCGCAGTGAGTGATTGCGGGTCACTAATGAGGCTAATCAGGAAGGTATCAGTCAGTAATAGGACTCGCCCATCAAGGAGCGCTGTCCCCAATTTAACGAATTATTAATTTATTATACACAAAACAAAAAATATTTTAATAAAACGCGTATACTAAAATATCAATAGTTAAATTATCTTTAATTGATGAAGATTTCAGAAAAATACGCTTGGTAGATTTTGCGCCATTCTCCGTTTTTTATTCGCGTTAGAAATAACTTTAAAAAATAAATTCACTATGTAATATAAACATAAAAATATTCACATATTAAGTTATTGAAAAAATATTTTTTTCAAATCATTCACACTACTCGTTTAGACGTGATCTTCAGTACAAAATCATTAAAAGTCGGTTATCGTCCCCTTAATGCCAAATACTTGAGTTATCATACTTTGTGAGCAGTTTTCTGGGCGAATTTTCTCTACTTGTTGAATTCAACACAACTATTTACGACGATGTCATCCGATTTAAGGCTTTGCAGACTGGTGCGATATCGCGAGCGTGATTCGCGACACGACACTATATAGGTATCACAATTTCTATGTAGCTGCCCTGCCTAGCCCGCGATATCACCCAGTCTTTAAATTGGTGAAGGTTTCAGTTCAGTTTATTAATTCTTTTTACCTATTGTGGTATAGTAATTTTATTCTAGGTGCATCGTCTTCACATATAAATTTATATAATTGATGTACCTATACAAAATATTGTAAAACATTTTAAAAGAGTAATTTTTTTAGATACTTACTTCTCTTTGCTGTAGGAGCAAAGAGAAGTAAGTATCTAAAAATAATGAAGTAATGACAGATAAATTAACGTGGATGTAAAGAATAGCACCATCTTATTTCTTCCCGTGAGTGTCGTAAAAGGCGACTAAGGGACTTACTAGAGAATGGGCAGCGGCGTTCTCAATGCATTTCAACATCGTACTGCGGTCACCAACCCGCCTGCCAAGTGGGCGATTATCGCAACCCCCCATTGGGAGAGGCCTATGTCCAGCAGTGGACGTCTTTCAGGTGAAATGATGATTATAATGATGATACTTACTTTACACGCGTTACTTACTCCCATTAAATCAATCTGGGTGGTTGTGGAAACCCACGCAGCATTCTGACATCAAGGCCCAAAATAATAATTAAAAAAACCTTGTGGAAATTGAACTAGCGACCAACAGCGTAGAAAAACAACCACCTGTATCAGTTCATCCAACAAATTCTGTAAACAATCATACTTGTAGGTATATTATACCTGTAAACTCTTGTAGTTCATCCTGAAAGTACTACCTCAAGGCGGAGATTTCTGAAAATGGTATAAAATGTAAAGTAGATTTTAAAGCAGTGTATCTTTTAAACCGTAAATATTTTTTCCAAAACAAAAACAGTATGATATTTTCAAGTCTTTTGTGCATACGGTGATGGAACTCAAAAAATAATTAAGAGTTGTCTTTTATGTGTAATTCTGCACATAAAAGACAACTCTTAATTATTTTTAAAAGCAGTTTATCCCTTCGTTAACAGTTATAATTGTAATTAAAAGTATACCATAAAATTGCAAATGCGCATCCGGTGATGGATTTATTTTTACTAATTAAATAATATCTAATTTTATACGATTTTATTTGCATTTTTACGCCATACGTTGTGTCATCGCGCATCTCTTTCTTTCGTATGCAATCTGACAGTGACAGCGGTTTACCTGTTGTCGGCGTCTTAACGTACTTGGGAATCTACATAACAAAGATAAAAGAAGTCCTGAGGTTCTGGGTTCGATTCCCAAGTCGGGCAAAGTGTTATTGGGATTTTCCATTAGAGATTTCTCAGTAGCAGCCCGGAGCCTGGATTTGTGCCTGGTGGATCGCAATAGGCTCGCCCCCTATTACATGGGACTTAAACATAACTACCGAATTGTGGGTGTACTACAGGTACACCTCTGCATAACCCTTCGGGGATTACAGGCGTGATGTTATGTTATGTTATAAAAGAAGGTTTCACCCGAATAATACTTGAAGATCACCTCTAAACGGGTAATGTTAATGATTTGAAATTATATTACATAGTGAAATTAATTTGTAAAGTTATGTCTAACGCGGACAAAAAACTGAGAATGGCGCAAAATCTACCAAGCGTATTTTTCTGAAACCTTCACCAATTTAAAGATAATTTAATTATTGATTTTTTAGTGTACGTGTTTTATTAAAATACCTTTTGTTTTGTGTATATTAAATTAATAATGCGTCAAATTGGGGACAGCGCTCCTTGATGTGTGAGTCCTATTACTGGCTGAACGTACGACGCGTTGCGTGAGCTCAGTACAGAACACGCAAGCTAACCACTCAAGGTCACTGGCATATATCTGAGTCTTAAGGCGACGATAACCGACTTGTAATGATTTTATACTGAAGATCACGTCTAAACGGGTAGTGTTAATGATTTGAAAAAAATATATGTTAAATTAGAGCATTTTTTCATTAACTTAATATGTGAATATTTTAGATTATGTTTATATTACATAGTGAAATTAATTTGTAAACGCGGATAAAAAACTTAGAATGGCGCAAAATCTACCAAGCGTATTTTTCTGAAACCTTCACCAATTTAATTATTGATCTTTTAGTATACGCGTTTTATTAAAATACCTTTTGTTTTGTGTATAATAAATTAATAATGCGTCAAATTGCGGACAGCGTTCCTTGATGGGCGAGTCCTATTACTGACTGAACGTACGACGCGTTGAGTGAGCTCAGTACAGAACACGCAAGCTCACACACTCAAGGTCACTGGCTTATATCTGAGTCTTAAACCTTCGGGGCATACAGGTTTAATGTTATGTTACTATCTTATTATTATTATAGGATGCAGATTTATTACATAATGGTAGTTATTTCTGTAACCCTTTTAAAATAAATAATTATGCTAGAAGTTAGTGATTTCACGTCAATAGCCGGATAGAGATCAAACTGACGACTATTAGCTTGTTGCTTGTTAAAGATAGATTTTTAAGCTCCTTAGTCCTAACTATTAGAGTGCTCGCTTACAAGCGATTTTTTCGGCGATTTTTGTATGAATTTTACTTCTTTCTGACAAAAATCGCCGAAAAAATCGCTCGTGGGCGAGCACCTATAACCTAACTAATCGTCACACTAATAATATAAAGGCGAAAGTTTGTGCGTGTGTGTGTGTATGTTTGTTACTTCTTCACGCGCAAACGGCTAAACCAATTTTGATTAAATTTTGTATGGAGGCTGCTCGTAGCTGACACCCTGGATTAAGACATAGGCTACTTTTTATCCCGATATCCGGAGCGCAGCTCATAAATGCGGAAGTAAGTTTGTTTGTTTGTTTGTTACGCTTTCACTATAAAACGGCTGAACGTATTTCGATGAAATTTGGCACATGGGTATACCTTGACCTGAGTTATAAAATAGAATAGTTTTTATCTCGGTAGTACATTCCCGTGGGATAATTTCCGACATCCACGCGGGCAAAGCCGAAGGCAAAAGTTACATTTTCTATGACCTTACTAAGTATACCTATTACCAAAAATAAATAAAATGATTTGATTTGATATAATCCGTCTTAACAGTTGTATCAAAAAAAAGGACCACGCACAATGAAGGGTTCCGTAGTTGGGATGAATTTATCCCAAGCACAAATTTAACATTGTAGTTGAAAAACATTTCATTCCATTTCTTCCCGTGGGTGTCTTAAAGGCGACTAAGGGACTTACTAGAGAATGTTCTCTATGCAGTTTTAAAACCATACTGCAATCGTCAACCCGCCTGCCAAGCGTGGCGATTATGGCAAATCCCCCTCTTTTTGGGGGAGGCCTATGTTCAGCAGTGGACGTCTTTAGGCTGAAATGATGATGATGAGTTGAAAAACATGTTCTCCCATACATTCCAGCTGTAAATGAAAGTTGGTCGATTATTCCTCGTTAACTTGTAAAGCCTAGTTAGTTGTAATAGTTTTCCTTTTAACTTCGTTATTTAAGGGTATTATTAGGTTTATTTCCCCCATTTCTTATATACTCGTACATATGGTTATTTTAAGTCGGTTAGATTTTAAATTATGTATATTGTTTAGAAATAAATAACAATTTTGTTATTTTTGTAATCGTAAGTAGTCGTACGCTGTGATTTTTTCACATATTCAAAAATAACCATTTAGCTGGTAGGCGGGGGACACTTGACTCTAACAAAAATGAGCACATTCAAGCTTATTTTTTCGCAAACGGATCTCTGAATCGAAAAATGGTTTAAACACACTCACAATATTTTAAGCAACCTTTCCAATGACAGCCCACACAATGGGATAGACGAGAAAAAATAATAATTTTTCACTTTACAAATGAAGGTGCAAAAAATATCACCTATTTTAAGATTTTATCGGCTTAGTTCAGAGACTCTTAGTAGGTACTAGAAAGCTGTAATTTGCCATGGGTGCCATATTAATCACGCCGACAACAGCGTGACAGCGGACAGACAGACGGAATGGATGGCAAAACTATAATGGTTCCTCTTGTTGACTACGGAACCTTAAAAATGATAACTTTAGTTTGTAAAGTTCATACTAGCGAAAGGATTGTACTCTATAGGTACACTTCTGCTGAAGCCTTCGGGGATTACAGACGTCATGCATGTTATGTTAAAAGTTTTAAGGTGAGTTTGAACCCGATCAATGTTTACACAAAATTCCCATCGACAGTCGGTCTGTAATTAGATTCATTTCAGCCAAAAGACGTCCACTCCTGGACATAGGCCGCCCCCAAGGCAACGCAATTTCGACCGTTGCTATGCTTCCCGCATCCAGCGGATTACTGCGGCCTCTAAGCGCTTGTCATATTTGGGGAAGTGGGGGGGGTTGGCATAATCGCCACGCTTGGCAGGCGGGTTAGCGATCGCAGTATGGTGTTAAAAAGCATAGAGAACACTACTGCCCATTTTGTAGTAAGTCCTTTAGTCACCTTTTACGATACCCACGGGAAGAAATAGAATGGTGCTATTCTTTACGTCCGGCACCAAACGGCACATACGGTACATTACACCGACACACGACACCCGGTAATTAGATTACTTGTCAATTAATACGTTCAATCAATTAATTAGTGGGTGCTAAGTCAAACAACAGCCAAATTCGGTACAAGCAAAGCAAACGTTTAAGTTCGGGACCACCTGTTGGCAGTTTAGGTACCTACGTACTTAATTCAACGAGAACTTATAATGTGAATGTATTTTAATATGTAGGTATGTTAGAAGTAATTAGATTCATACTTATATTTAGGCCTTTTGGTATTAACTCTCGGGGCTATTTTAGACTAAATTAAATAAATCTTTCTTTGGATACCAGAGTTCATACAAAGACTGCATATAGTACTAATGGTTATATAATTGTAATACGCTATTATTTTATACGCATGGTGTTGTTTGTAAGTGTTTGATTGTTCAACCATTATTTGTTCAATAAATAAATCTTAAATCTTAATAAAAAATATACCTATTGATATTTGACTTAGACATTTTTGGGGGCGATTTCGAATTCCGGGCTGGATACTAAAGCTTCGGCCAAACCTGAGCGACTACAACGCAGGAAGCGGGAGCGAAGCGGGAGCGTCAAGTCAACAACGCGAAACTAACGCGGGAATTATCGTGCACACCTGCGCAACTGCAACGCGAACAGCCAACATCATTTTGTTTAGTGAATAGTCACTTTTTACGTATATTTTTGCATCCAGGATTTTTCAAATCGTATAGAAGAGTATGTTCTCTTACTTTTTCGATAAACATCTATGTACGCCACTCATAAGATCGTCCGTCATCGTGGCGTTAAAATAATAAGACGTCTGTAATAATGTAATGATCAGTACACACGTCTGACCACTAGACGCGTGCTTCCCGCTCACTCCCGCTTTCCGTACGCAGAGTTCCCGCGTCGCGATCGCGTAGGTGTGCCCACGCAATATAATAACATGAGCAGCGTCCGCCGCGCGGTAGTCGCTCCCGCTTCGCTTCCCGCCTCCCGCGTTGTGGTCGCTCAGGTTTGGCCGAAGCTTAAAAACTTCGTAGTTCTGGCATTGAACCAGCACCCCAATCACAATCTGAATGATTTTGAAGGGGATCGCTAATCCATTGATTCTTAAGTTCGAAAAACGTGTCTGCTTAACAATGTAAATAACGTAGGTAATTAATGTTGTTGAGCTGTCAAAAGGACACCGATTGCTACTGTACCGTGTGTTACGCTATTACTCCACTACTTGCAGCCACTAAACTAAGCAGTTCAACCTGACAACAGCTAAACCGCGGTTACTGTCAGATTGCATACAAAAGAAAGAGAAGTGCGATGACACATAGCTTGTAATTTATTGCAAAATATGAAGCAATTATCTATTTACTCAAAAATGAGTTGAGTAAGTTCTGCATACAAATAAGACGTTCCTGATATTAAATACCAACCGTACGTTGATATTTATCACAGATAATTTGGATTGAAACTAAAGGGTAAAGGGTTAGTTTACCGTTAATTTGTATCGAGATTTTATTTTCTAAACGTGTTTTGGTAACAACCAAGGTCTGAGAAATATGTTCAAGAATAACATATATTTTATCCGCTACCACAGATTTATATAGATTTGGCAATTTTTTTGTTTAAGACAAGCCTACTTTTAACATTTGCCTCTTGTCAGCGCTTTAAGACCAGGCAGTAAAAATCAAATTTCCACGCAAGCTCCGCCCCATGCTCCCCGCCACTCCGTTATGTGCTAAACGCTAACACACCAGTATTAAAGTTGAATATCGCGTGCGCTCTTTGATCGTGTTTGAGCATGAAATTAAATAGCGTAGCTCAATTCTTATTTCATTTATAACTAAAGTAATAATTGATCTAGAGAAAAAATATCTGGTGACTGGATAATAAACTATATTTTCTTGCTGTGAATATTTATTTTAGACATAAAGGCTGAACAATCTGGTTTTTTTATAATTATCTTTACAAAAAACATTATTTTCAAATAAAAAATGTATCGAGCGAAAATATTACAATTACGTAACTGTCTTGTACATAGAAATAAAAAGATTCAATAAATCATATACTTACTAAAGTTTCATTTTGTTTGTATGTGTGACTGTTTCAGAATATTCATGCAAATCAACATAAAAATAGGGTGCCTCCTTCTTAAGTAGATGTTTCTGCGCCATTTGTAAGAGTTACTTAGAAAACTAGGTCATTTTACGATTCTAAGCAGCAACTAATTAAAAAAGTAAGCCTTTCTAAAGGGCACACCATAATGGGTGGAACATATTCTCATGTTTTATTTAACACATACGCTGTTTTATCCTAATGAATGTTTTTAACGGTTTATACCCTTTTTGAATACGATCCCACTTGCTTTAGCAAAATTAATTTATTCGTTTGTATCCTGATCGGATTCGAGTAATATTAGAATCATAGCAGGCATTGCGACAACAAATAAAAATATCATTTTATTGCAAACATTAAAAAAAATCTGTTACGCTCGAATAATGAAAAATAACTTCGATAACATCGAAAAACTGTATTAAAAAAACTGATATATCCTGCTACAGCTAGCATTGTACTGCAGAATAATACGTTTATTACAAATACCTATACCCACTCAATTTTCAATCTTCGTCTTTATTTGACTTTACACTTTTATTATTAAAGAGATTTTGTCTTTGTATTATTATAACTTCGTCAAGAAATATTTTGTTAAGCACAAAGTTTCCAACCTGACCCGTATTACACACGATTGGACCGTACAATTCTTTCACTAAATTCAAATAGACAGCTGATACTAATAAGTTGACAAGATTCAATTACGTGGGCACACAATAATAAAATGCCCTATCCCAAAAAGTAAGTATTATTGAAGCTTACTTGCATAAGAATACTTGTCTTGCAATCCTATACGCTTGTACTGTCTGCTATCTCAGGTTTATATTAAAACTGATTTTTTTTATAAATACTCCTGGAATATATTTATGTGTAAAACGAGTATTTTTCTTAAGGTCAACAAGGTTAGATTCTGAAAGATTTTGCAATGACAGTCGTGATAAATCATCATAATAATCATAGCTACGCCAACTGAATTTTTCATAGAATAGAAATATATAGCCTGCTCCTTCGACATAACATAAGTCGTTTTAATTACTAATCATAGCTCTTAGTAATGCCAAAATAATGTGCAGAAGTCTAAGAAAGCAACTTGTAGGTACGAGGTACATTTATATCATAATTCAAGCGTAGGACGAAACTTTTCGTTATTTACATTTTTTACTACATACTTAATTACAAAAAACTCCTAAGTTCCACTTTTTGGCTATTTGTCTACTTAATTAATTAATTTAATTAATTGTCTCTTGCGTGGAAAGTTTACCTACTCCACACTTTGCTAATCCCGTTTCCATACAAATAGTCTATGCCAAAAGAAAAAAGCCAGACAGTAAGATTATTTCTCATATTATTATGCAATACACATAGACAGAGAGGACATTGACTTGTTAGGGTTCCGTACCAAAATGGTAAAAAGGATCCCTTATGGTGAGACTAAGCCTGTCTGTCTGTCACACCTGGATATCTCAAGAACTACTAATGCTATCAACTTGAAATTTGGAAAAGTTTTAGATGACGTTTGCCCCACTATTTTTCAAACAAGAAAGAAATTTAAAAAATATATATTTTTTGCATAAGGGTCTTAAAATTTTTAAGTGGGGCTACTACGGCATGTAGGGTATCATATGAAAGAGCGCTGTTTCCACATTCTCAAACTTTTTTTTTATAGGTTCCGACTTTTGATGAAAAATTAAAAAAAAAATACCGTTCCCCCCCCTTATCTCCGAAGTTTGCATAGATAAAAATCTGAAATTATTCTATGTGATAGAAGTTTATGTAAAGATTACAGGAAAAATAAAACAATGTCTCTAAATAACACAGTTTTTCAGAAATCATGAACATCATATAATACGTGCGGAACCCTCGGTGCGCGAGTCCGACTCGCTCTTGACTGGTTTTTTTTTTTGTTAAGATTTGACAGCTTCTCCACTTCAAGAAATTTAAACAGCTAAATAAGACCACACTAGTACATTACTGCAGCGACCTGCAAAACAGGCATTGATGATGAACGTGAAAATGTGGGCTGAGACACACATACGGTCATCCTAGGTTGTGGCCAAGGCTTCTTACTACTTAAATAATGATATAAATAAAAAATACTTTTCTCAAATAATGGGCGGAAATTCAAACTAAGTAAATTAATTATAAATTCCAGAATCACTGACGTTTCTAGTATATGAGTGGTTACTAAACAGCTCCATTTGCAAGCCAGTTCGAAATTTAAATAAAATCTTTGATAATTTACCTCCTTGGTTGCCATGTTTCGAAGTATAAAGTTCATTCCATTTATAAAGTACATGAAATGAGTTTTACAGATACGAGTTTTCATAGTAATTTATTCGACGCTAAATATGTCAGATAACAAGGATTTTCATATTAACATTGCCGGCCGCTGCTCACAATTATGTATTTGAACAGTACAGCATTTTCGATTTATCTCGAAGAAGGTTGTCAAAATAATGCTCGAATTTCCAAGCCAATGTTTGAAAAAAGCAAATTATCACACCATATTTTTTTTAAAGTTCTATAATCTGGGAACGATTTGCGATGAATAATAAGATTCTAACAAAAGTTTTAATTTTTCTTAATCAACACGGAAAAGTTTTGAAAAAGTTTATCCCTAATAAAATCTTATGAAAGCTACGGATACAACTTAAAATTATTCTTTTTCCAGCTACATGGCCCTAATCAATTATTAAGAAATATAATAATAATAATCTTTAGGAACTTGTTTTGAAAAATGTGCATTGCGGGTGCATAATAACATCCTAGTCACGCGGTAAACTCTGCTTGCGAGATGCAGGACTTTGCGTGACGTCAGTGTAATGCGTAGTTCGCATGTGGCGATGTAGATACCGCCACTCTTACTTAAACGTTCCCCTTACTACGTTATCAAAATCAAAATAAAAGTCATTTATTCAAAGTAGGCTGAGAATCAGCTCTTTTCGAACGTCAAAATTACATGAGACAGTCCCCCAAAAACGCCCGCCCTGCACCACTTCCTAGTGCTTTAGATGGGTCCTCGCGCACATGTGGGTGTGGCGCGAAGAGGCGAAACGCCGGGGTGAAACTCCGCTGCCGCAACAAATCGCGGCACAGCGGACGGAGCTCCGGCAGGATCTCATGGCGACATGGAAAGTGCGATTGTCGCAACCCAGCGCTGGGCACGCCACAATTGCGGCGGTAAGTCCCCTCTTTGAGGAGTGGCTAGAGAGGCGCCACGGCGTCCTCACCTTCCGCCTGACGCAGGTCCTCACCGGACACGGTTGTTTCGGGAGGTTCCTGTTCAGGATAAAGCGGGAGGAAACGCCCGGGTGTCACCACTGTGTGGATCGCCCGGAGGACACGGTGGAGCATACGGTGGAGGTCTGCCCTGCTTGGGCGGAGCACCGCCGTGTCCTCACGGAGGCGATCGGCGGCGACGATCTCTCGCGTCCGGCCCTGGTTCAGGCCATGGTTCGGAGCGAGAGTGCATGGGAGGCCGTCACCTCCTTCTGCGAAACAGTAATGCTCGCGAAGGAGGAGGCGGAGCGCATGAGGGTGAGGCAGGGTGCCCTCCCTTCCGCCCTAAGTCGCCGCAGGAGACGCCCTGGGCGTCGGGAATCGCAGGCCGATTCCCGGCCACCGTAGGCGCGGGCTTGCGGACGGTGAGCGATGGGTAGCTCGCCGTCCGATAAGGACCAGGCCCGGGTCGACGGCGCGTTGTGTTCCACGCGCGCCTCAAAGAGACGTCAGCACCAATTGACGGGGTCCGAAAGGGCCAATGCCTGCCAGGGTTACGAGCCTGTCCGAAAGGGATATCGTGACTCTGGCACACAGGCATCTGAAGGAACACGGTGGGTTTTAGTCAGTAAAAGTCTGACACTCCCTCTCGCTCCGCCCAGAGCGGGAGAAGTTATTTGATGATTTCCCACCAAAAAAAAAAAAAAAAAAAAAAGTGCTTTAGATGGGAAGAAGTGGCGCAACAAACTCCCCAACAGCACAGCTGTCTGTTCAGTTCGAAAAACTTGATTCTATACATGTATGTAAAATAATTTACATTACGCCACACAAAACATTAAATTAAATTATTTGCCTTAATATGTTAGCTAGCACACGCCACGCCTTAAACCAAAAAAGGCGAAAACTATACTCAGCAGAAATCAAAACTTAAAACTAAAAACGTAAACAGAACGTACCTAATTAAAAGCCTTCAGTCATAAGGCCGGGACTCCACCAAAGCGGAGATGTGAAACGACCAATAAGATACCGATAAGATAACGTTACCGTACCATTGCCGATATCTTATTGGTCGTTTAAAAACATCTCCTCTCCTCTCCGCTTTGGAGGAAATCGGGCCTAATGGGCGTGCCCGCTTACTTAAAGCTATAGCTATAACTCGAAGTCACAAATGATAAACTAGCACCGTGATCATTGGCAGCCTTGTTCCACTACTGCTGCGTTTATGCATCCTCCCTTTTATGCTATGCTTCTAGTCTTCTCCTACTAGTCACCATTAAAAAAATCACCACACCTGCATTTTTATCACGGTGAAATTGCAAGTCCAGACAAAAACTTAATGGCTGAGCAAAACTACCTAACCATTAAACAATTACAAAAGCCATTCAGGTGTGACAGAACCCAGTAATTGCTCGGAATTAAACCTGTCCTCTGCAATGTAAAATGAAAGAAAACAGATCCACATTATCTTAAAATGCTTTAAGCTTTGTTCTTAAGTATACGGGGATGCCATTTCCCCCTTTTAATTTTAAAACCTTCCGTGGTTTTGACAGGCATATCTCCGGCAGAAAGTAATTCCCTTATTTAGTTTGGAAACTTTTATTGCGTGATTTTGTAAACCCATCCCAACAGAGTCCATTAACGCTTACTGCGTTTCCAATTCAGCCAAGTGTTGCAAGCAAATGGTCAAAATAACAATATTAATTTTACTGCATTTGAAAAAGTACATACTAAATATTCGTTGCATGAAAAAGTTAAACGTTATTCTACACTACACGCTTTTCCATTCATATTATTGAAGTACCTAGTTTAAAAAAAATCACGCTACTAGTTCGACTAGTTTAGAAAGAAAGAAAGAAAGAAAATACGTTTATTTGCGGTAAACATGACGCAAAAAAGAACATAAACACAAAAATATGAAAAGGTTGGGGGAAACATGCGTCACATCCACGCAAAACGGCTATCGCTCAGCATTATACTGCGACCCTATGCAAGACACAGCCCCAGCGCTGGTTTCCAGCGACAGCCGGCGGAGTTTCGTACAAATAACATACCTATATGATATTGATTCATCATCATCATCATTTCAGCCGAAAGACGTCCACTGCTGGACATAGGCCTCCCCCAAGCACCGCCACTTCGACGTTTGTTCTATGCTTCCCGCATCCGGCGGATACCTGCAGCCTTCACAAGGTCATCGGTCCACCTTGTAGGAGGCCTTCCAACGCTACGTCTTCCGGTACGCGGTCGCCACTCCAAAACCTTTCGGCCCCATCAGCCATCAGTTCTGCGAGCAATGTGCCCTGCCCACTGCCACTTAAGCTTGGCAATTCTTCTGGCTATGTCGGTTACCTTGGTTCGCTTGCGGATCTCTTCATTTCTGATTCGATCACTTATGGAAACTCCAAGCATAGCCCTCTCCATGATATTCATTAACAAAATTATTTAACTGTCCTGATGAATAGAGAAAGGAATAGCCATTTTATACGGTATTCCTAAATTCTTACTGAAGCTGTAAATAGGTAAATTTCTTTTCTTGTTGAAACTAATCTGAAGAAACAAGACGGCAATAAAACATAGATATTTATCGTACCTACTACTATTTATTTATAATTCTGCTACACGACGGCGACGAAACATTTTTTTCGCTAAATACATCCCGACGTGACCTTATAACTCTTTTTCCTTTCAGCCCCTGTTACGTGAATCTTTTTCAAAAAGTTTGTATCATCAATCACTAAAATTTCCAACAGATTTTAACACAAACAAGTGACGAAATGTTAAGATAAGCAAGGTTTTCAAGTTCAAAATCTTTAAAAAAAGTAGATATTTTAATCGAAACTAAACCCTCCTACCTATCTAGTCCTACCTAGTTTTTAATAGGTATATGTATGTATATCCTTATATTTAAATAAATATTTAGTCCACAATTTTCGTTATTGCACCTACCACTGCTTGTCTCTGCATCACCCTGGTAGAAAATGCCTATGGCATTAAGTCCGCCTCTGTGTGCTTAAAGTATTAAATAAATAAATAAACCCTCACATACAATTTACAAGAAATTAACTTTAAAATATCTATTTAAATTAACTATTAAATGCTTTGCCAGAGTACTTAAATTAACTATTAAATGATTTGCAAGATAGGCAGATTTCTTTGACCTTCCAAAATGGCAGACAGCTAGGCAAAACCTAGAAAGCTAATAGCTTTCTAGGATTTGTCTAGCTGTCGGTACGTCTGAAGATTCTTAGTTATCAAGAGGTTCAAAAAGATGTAGAGCAGTTTCAAGCATTTCGTCTGAGATGCCCTTAGTCTATGAAACGTGCCTGCGCATGCTATGACATGCAACTGGAATTACTTGGACACTTAAGATATTTATTACTATAAGTATTATTTAATACCTATTTAAGAATTCAGATATATGCTTTTGCATCTAAATCAATCATGTAAGGTTAAATGGCGGTACTAAGAAACACTATTAGGCGACCCCTTAATAAATGGAGGCTTAAGCTCAATCTTAAGGCAGCCACAGGATAGTCCGGTTAAGTAGTCACGACCTCTCAAGGTCAACTGCGAGATGCCATAAAAAAAAAGCTCGCCTCAGTGTCTAAAGTTGAAAACTGAAAACGGAAATTCGGCTTACCTGTAAAAAAATTTACCTCAAAATAATATTTTATGTTTAAATCAATTAATTAATTTCGTTTACGCAGTAAAAGTTACCTTAGTTCTTTTTCCTACATAAATACTTGAGAACAGGATATACCTACTACATGTGTCATGAGTCATGACTCATAAACAAACATATTTCACAGTGTACAAATATTCTAAAGGAGACTATTTTATTTTAAAAGCGGAATTATTGAAACAACTTAACTAATAATAGAGGAGGATGTCACTACAAGTACGCTTATAAACGAATATTAAATAACCTCTACGTAAGTAGGTAATTTCCAACCTAAAAAACTTGACAACAAAGAACTATACTTGTCAAAAAATATTAGGCCCGTTTTGACATTTAACTTGAATCGATATATCGTGAGTATCGAGTCGTATGGTTACTTCACTAGTTACGTCGCGGTTGACCATCGCGACGTAACTAGTGGAGTAAGGGACTTCTTGGCGGGAAAGTGAAGCGTCATGTTCAGCAGTTTGTTTAATTTTCCAAAATTTGTGTTTAGCCGAATATTAATGTGTAATAATGGTGGATTATTAACCATTAAGTGTTTGTGAACGTGCATTAGTGTAGGCAAATGAAACAAAACAGTGCAACTTCGCTTCAAGTTCTCTCAAGAAGTCCGCGTGAGGTCTCAGTAAAGTGCCACATCTTTACTGAAACTCAAGGGGAGTGGGCGGGGATATCATCATCATGCATTTATAATTCATTTCATAAATACTATACAAGAACTAATACGTGACATTGGCTAAACGCACAAACCGTGCGAAGCCAGAAGGAAAAAAAAAAAAAAATAGTGGAGTAAGGCCTATTATTTTTTGACAACTATAACATATTATTTAAAAATAAAAAATTCGAGCGTGCCTTACAGTTAGCATAGTAGTATAATGTGTAACATCTGACATCTCACCTTGGTAATACGCAACTGAGCAGCGACAGAAATTAACAAAAAAAAAGTTACCTACCCTACTTACCTACCCTACCTACCAAAAAAAAAACAAAAAAAAAAAACATTCACCATCTACTAAATGGTCCGAACAATGCCTAAACCTTTTTTTTTATAGGTGAGCCCGTTCTTGAGTTTTAAAATTACAACGAAAGTGGCATTGATTTTTATAGATATAGATAAGAATCATTTATTTGCAGAAAATATATGTATTACCGGTTGTAAGGTTGCTGGTATATGTACAGTCCATATGTTGCCTGTTTAGGGCATGCAAATTAATTTTACATTAATACCTAATAGGTTCTTATTAAGATATTATACGGAAATACGAGAAAATATCTATTGGGAGTTTTTGTTAAAATATACATACATAACAAAACTTAAATTCTTAAAATAATATTTTTCTTTAGATAACAAAAGACATGTTCAAATATTAATCACACAACACATCGTACAGGAAACTAAAACTATAGGAAACATAAAATATATTTTTTCTTTATGTTGCAGAAATTCTGGTAAACTATAAAAACAATTCTCTATAACCATCTACGTAGTTTAATTTAAAATATTTAAATGGGAGCTCCCTTATGATCTTCGGTAATTTATTAATTACTATTGGTCGCCCACTGGTCGAAATTCGACCCCCTCTACTTACAATCTATATACTTCTTACTAATTCCATGAGTACACTAATTCCACGATATAATAAGGTACTTACTTATTCCATGCTCAAGCTGTCACTTCCCTCGCTCTATGGGAGTGATTTCGTGAAAAGGGACATTTCACGAAATCAATCCATAGAAAGCGAGTGGAAAGATGTCACATCAATAATAATTTACAAGTAGATCCAGTTTCCTTTGTACTATCAATTCGGAAAGATATTTAAATCATACTTCCAGACCATTGCACTCTATGTATAAGGTTTTTATCACATCACTCTCTTGCCTTTACCTACTTAAGACGCTGACAACAGGTAAACCGGTATCCTGCCTTTTCGCCGAAAATTGTTTGCAGATTATCACTTGCCAACCAACGTTTCGCCGATGTTTCACTTTGACAACTAACGATTAGCAAATTTTTGTATGACAACGTTTCATTTGGTAGAATTATTGTTATGTTGATTATTATAATGACACAAAACCTTTGGGACATTTATCATTTGTCAAACATTTCACTAGGCCACACAACTATAAGACGAATGACGTTTTGTCAGTGTAACAGTTCCCTTTTCATACATTGATATAATGATAAAAAATATAAGTATAGCCACAGAAATCTTTGGTTACGATAGGTTAGGTGCCGCAGCAGCGGCCGGCAATGTGCCAGAACTGAATCGCTTTTGTAAAAGGAAACATTTAGGTTAGGTTAGAGTATGACAAATAACGCACGTGCCGAGCGAGCGAAGTGAGCGTGCCGCGGCAGCGGCCGGCGATGTGCCAGAAAATGAATATTACGCAAACTAAAACATTCTGCTACTTGAAAGTTGGCCTTTTAAAAAGTGTCATTATGAAAAGCAGATCAAACGTACAGTTGGTAACTTTACAGTTTCAACCTTACGGTTGGGAAAAAAAAAAAAATGATATGATAAGTTGGCAAATGATTATTCGGCGAAATAAAATTCTGCGAAACGTTAGTTGGCAAGTGATAATCTGCCAAACAATTTTCGGCGAAAAGGCAGAGAACCAGGTAAACCGCTGTCACTGTCAGACTACATACAAAAGAAAGAGAAGCGCGATGACACAACGCTTGTAATTTATTGCAAAACAGGAAGAAATTATTTATTTACTCAAAAATGAGTTGAGTAATGGAAAATAAAAATAAAAACCGGTCAAGAGCGAGTCGGACTCGCGCACTGAGGGTTCCGTACGAATATATGATGTTGATGATTTCTGAAAAACTGTGTTATTAAGAGACATCGTTTTATTTTTCCTGTAATCTTTACATAAGCTTCTATCATATAGAATAATTTCAGATTTTTATCTCTGCAAACTTCGGAGATAAGGGGGGGGGGGGGACGGTATTTTTTTTCACATTTTTCATCAAAAGTCAAAAACTATGCTGTCTAAAAAAAAATATGTTTAGGAATGTGCAAACAGCGTTCTTTCATATGATACCCCACATGCCCTAGTAGCCCCACTTCAAAATTTTAAGAGCCACTTTTAGTCCCTTTTGCAAAAAAGATATATTTTTTTTCTTGCTTGCAAAATAGTTGGGCAAACGTCATCTAAAACTATTCTAAATTTCAAGTTGATAGCATTAGTAGTTCTTGAGATATCCAGGTGTGATAGACAAACAGACAGACAGACTTAGTCTCACCATAAGGGTTCCGTTTTACCATTTTGGTTCGGACAACCAAGTTCTGCATACAAATATGACGTTCTTGTTATTAATTAAATATCAATCGTACGTTAATAATTAATACAGATATTTTGGATTGGAACTCAAAGTAAAAGGCTAGTTTACCGTTAATTTTTATCGAGATTTTTTTTTCTAAACGTGTTTTGATATCGACTAAGTTCAGAGAAATAGTTATGTTCAAGAATAACATACTTATTATATTTTTTTTCCGCTACCACAAACTATATTATAGATTTGTATTTTTTGTTGGTTTAAGATAAGCATACTTAGACCATTTCCATCTTGTCAGCGCCTTAATGTTCTTACTACGTAAGACCGTAGACAACTACGCAGTATGGACAAGAAGTCCTTAATTATTAACGTCCAATTTTACCGCGCAATCAACACCATAATGTAAGATTATACTGCTGCTGGGAATAGGTACTATGTACTTGCTGAATAGACTGTTCCGAGGTCGTAAAATGGCCGTTAACGTCCGATGTTATTCGTATAGAATAACCTTAGATTCGTTTATATTTATAAAGCCAAATTTACAGTATTTTTATTAAAAAAAGCTGTAAATGCGTCCTCCGTCACTGGGTTGTGGAGGTCAGATGCCTAGATGGTCGCTATAAGTAAAATACCAGTATTTAGCTGCATCTGGTTCGACTCTCAGCCCGACATACTTGGGAAAAGGCTTATAGGCAGATGATGTAAGCGCGTCCTCCCATGCTGAACAGTCAGCCCAGGGCCTGCAGTGTCGACATAGATAGCGATCGGTTTCCAACCGAATTCAGTCGCAAAGTCCTAATGGGGTATCTATGTCTGACGTAAGACTGCAGCCCCTGGTATAAATCCTGCTAACGACATGTTGATAAAAACTTTTTTACAAAAAAAAATAACCGACTTCCAACAAAAACATTAAATCCAAAGTCACAAATAATTTTAATTTCGGAAGTCGGTGTCTTTGGCTGTATTTTTTGACTTAGTGACTTTGTACTTAGTGTTTTTTTTTTGGAAGTCGGTTATTTTTGATGTAAAAAAGTTTTATTTTTCAGATTTTGGTGGGTGGGGTGTGTTTCTAATTTATATAAGTTACAATAACCTAATGTCAACTGCTCGTCGTCTTTTATAAAATATTGCTTTTATCGATGCAGGTTCGTTAATTGTTGAGAAGTTCTCCTGGTTTTCACCAACTGGAACTCTGGTGACATCACCATAGGCATTGTGACGAGCATAAATTGCTTAGCAACTATATTAAATTATCTAATCGAATCGCAACTCGTTAACTACTTATTATTATGTTGTTCCAGTGGCCATCTGTGGTCTTCATCATCAGTTCCATTTTACCAAATGGTGCTTTCCATGAGCAAATGCACGAGTTACTATAAAAAATACCCTAATCGCTACAGGTGTGCCTGTAAAATTTGAGGATTTCCCTCGATTTCCATGGGAACCCCTCATCAGATTCTGATTTGGTAGCTATGAGACTACCTCGGGATACGTTTCAAACACAAAAAGAATTTTCAAAATCGGTCCATGATTGACGGAGAAATCGGTGAACATACATAAAAAAATAAAAAAACATACCTGCCGAACATATAACCTCCTCCTTTTTGTAAGTCGGTTAAAAATACTTTAAACCATTGAATAGCTATGACTAGACATCAGTGGCGAAAGCACCATATAACACGATTTTTACCGGCTTCCCTTCGGAAGTTCGCATCAACAATTCTACCGCTATTGAAAAATGACACAGTCAATAGTGTCTACTATTGCCAAAAAATATAGTTACACGTGGTATTTAATTCACCTTATCATTCAAACATCAAAAACGCCTATTTTATTAGCTTTGAATTGAAATAACAAACAAGAAAGTTTTGTCTATGTAGTGATGTAGTCTTTTTGGTTCTGCTACATGACGATAGATGGTGTTAAATTAAGTAAACGGAAGACTTACTTTTAAGTAAATTAATAAATTTTTACTTTACTGATAAGAAAGTAAGTTAAAATCGGCTTCGTTTCGGCTTCTCTCATACAAAAATTGACACCTCGCCGCTGCTAGACATATTTTTTATATATTTTAACTTGCTGACCCGGCAGACGTTGTCATATCCTTCAATTTCGTTAGAAACGGCACATTTAGTTTTCCCGAATTTTCCAATTTTCCCGGCAACTTTTAATTTGTTTCTTTCCTAAAGAAATATAAATACCTAGTTCGAATCAGTTGGACTAGGTATTACGAAGTATTAAAATTATATAATTTAAATTTATATAAAACCTTTGATAAGTTACCTCCTTCGTTGCCATGTTTCGGAGTAAAAGATCGTTCCATTTTTAAATTACACGATAGATGAGTTTACTATGTAATATTGGCTGCTAAACCACGACACTTATGGATTTTCATACAACTTTTGGTGGCCGCTGCTCGCATGTATTTGGCCAGTACAGCAATTTCGATTTATCTCGAAGAAGGTTGTCAAAATAATGCCCGAATTTCCAAGCATGTTTGAGAAAAATAATTATATTAACACTCATTTAAGCTTCTGCATAATCAATTTATGCAAATAAACTTCAAGTACCTAATCATTCCCAACTTACTGAAAGCTGAACTAAGATCATAGTTTCATGTTGAATTCACTATTATTAGAACGTATTACTAAAATGACAAATTAAATCCTTCAATTAAGAATTCAGAAACTAACACCGAGCTTGAGATGTCTTGTAAGATTAGAGGATTTAATAGACGTTTGATTTCTTGGGTTGGAAACTTTGGTGGAATAATATCTGTTTATTTTAGCCATATTATAATAGATAGTTTTTTTTTAATTAACAGTTTAACTGTAATATAAACAGAGAGACGCGGCGCGGCCCCCGGATTTGCTTTTAACCGACTTACAAAAAGGAGGAGGTATTTGTTCATCTGTATGTTTGTCTTTTTTTTATTTTTCATGTATGTTTACTCCGTCAATTGTGGCCGGATTTTGTTTTTTTTTTTTTGTTTGAAAGTGAGTGCTCCTGAGGTGGTCCCATTGTCACCAAGTCAGAATCAGATGAGGGGACGACACTTAGTCCTTTGAACACTTGAAATTAATTTTACCTTTGTCAACAATAATTACTGGAACTACACAAACGACTTCAAAATGATTTCCAAAAATCCTGTATATAATTTACACAGGATTTTAAAGTCGCATCTAACAAAGTGCATTTAATTAAAGTAAGTAGTAGTATTTATATGTCATTTATCTATGTATTTGTAACATTTTATTACAATTGTAAAGAGTTTTTGGGCGGTATTTAGCCAAGAATACTTCTTACATCCTAAGCTTTTCCCTCTTTTATTCGTCAAGACAATAGGATTGTTTAAAAAATCTGCGATTATGGAGTAATCCGTAGGTACTGAAAACATCGGTACTTTTTCACAGACTTTCTCACAGCTCCATCCACTGTCATCATCTATTTTAAAGATCGTTGAAACATAGTTTATTTAGTCAATGGTATTATATTAAACAGATAATTATGTTAAACACTCACAAAACAACCGAAAAAAGTGTGCCACGCAGCAGCGGCAGCACATCCCCACTTTTCATTCATTTTACATTTCACTACAAGTAAAATACGTCCCAATTAGGACGTTTTCGAGTCTTCACAATTGCGCGCTTACAACATATCTGTTTAATATAATATCATTGTTATTTAGTACTTTAAAAAAATTGGATCTTGGATAATATGAAAGCACACAACTTCATAAGTCGCACAGCGTGGCTATAAAATAATTAAGAGCCATATCATGTTGGTTTATTAACGTGTAAAATGTCCGCAGGAGATGACAGTATTGATTAATAAATATACCTACATATTGAACGACATAGTTTAGTGAAATTCCTACCCAAATCAGCCTTTTCTTTATGGTTTTAAACTGTTACTTATTTTAAAACTTTTTGGGAAAAATCATGGATTATAGACGGACTGGTTATTCCACTAATCCACATTGAAATTCCCCATCAATGGAGATTTTTGTGAACTTTTCCACAAATCCCCATTATGAATTCTATGAGACCTCAATGGGGACTTATGGAAGAAAAGTTCACAAATCCCCATTGATGGAGAATGTCAATGAGGATTAGTGGAATAACCCAGACCCAGAGAATAATCGTTACAGTATAATTTCCACAAGTGATTCGACTTTCCCGACCTTATCAGTTCACAAACGAACGATCATTATTTTAAGAGCCCACTTTCGAAGCACTAGCTTTAGTAACTTTTGGTTAAGCAAAACATAGTGAAAAAATTTAGTCGCGAAATCGTCACTAAGATTAATTGTGAAAAAATCTTGATTTTACTATGACGCATTTTGAAAAGCAGAAATAGCTAGCTAATCTTATTTATAATACTCATTAATTAGAGAGCCCGATTAGGTACTACATCTGCGTTTGACTATCCTATAATAAAAGCTTTTAAACCCTATCCAGGTATACAACTTGACATTTTGTAGGGAAAACTTTGGTAGGACGGACTGATACATGAATTTCGGCTATTTACTTTACAGCATAATACTAGCGCAAAGAGCGCCTTATTACAAAACAAGGTTTATCTTCAGACCCAAGTTTAAACCATGGAGCCATTATTGAATTTCGAACTTTATTCCGCCTACGGTAAAATTCCTAATACAAAAGTGACAACTTAGTACCGAACTAAGTATTCAGTTTTGTTTAAAGAACGGTATTTCAATCAGAGCGGTAGGGTAGGTCATTACAAAAACTAGCTCCATGGTTTAAGCCATGTCAAAATATAAATCTTGTTTTGTAATAAAACGGTATGAGTATCAAAGTATATTTGACGTCAAATATAACTCTAACATAATCGGACACCAGCAGCAGCTAACAAACCAACAAAGTATAATTCAGGAACAAAATGACTCCTTTCAACAAATATCTCTTCAAATTATAACAATTGACTAAAATCAAGCCCCTTTGACAATCCACGCAATATATACGAAACTTTTACTTACTTACTTTATCATTAGAGGGTTAACTTACTGACTAGTAGGAATGACGTCAGAACATGTGAAGAGCACAAATTATAAGCGGGATTTCCGCAGGAACTGGTGTCGAAACTTTTATTTGATCTTAACAATCAGTTGATAAGCTTTTTCTCAAACATGCTTGGAAATTCGAGCATTATTTTGACAATCTTCTTCGAGATAAATTGGAATTGCTGTACCAGCCCTTATATGCGAGTAGCGGCCACCAAAAGTTGTATGAAAATCCGTATGTGCCGTGGTTTAGCGGCCAAACAACACCAAACATAGCAAACTCATATCTATCGTGTAATTTAAAAATGGAATGATCTTTTACTCCGAATCATGGCAACCAAGGAGGTAACTTATCAAAGGTTTTATTTAAATTTCGAACTGGCTTGCAAATAGAAAACTGTTTATTGAAAAAAAACAAATGAACACATTGGTGCATGAAAAATTATTGTTGTTCGTCATTGAATCTAGAATTTATAAATAATTTACTTTGTTTGAATTTCCGCGCGTTAATTGAGAAAAGCACTATCTATACAAGCCTTGTCCGCAACTAGGCATTGATGGACTCACGTATGTGTGCCTCGGCTTCGCCTCGACCCACATTTACACGTTCGTCCATCAATGCCTCTTTTGCTGGCCGCTGCAATAACGTAGTTATGGACAAACTGTTCTTCAAAATAACGTTCATTATTGACAACTTGTCCATATCTACTGATTATTTTGTCAGCTTATCCTCGACCTGCAAAATAGTTAAGTAAAATAACATTATCAAATGGATTCTAAATCAAAAGGAATACAAATAACGACAAAGAAATTGTGCAACTAGTGTCGCGTCGCGCCCGCGATATCGCACCAGTCTGTACGAGCCTTAAAACAAACGCTGACTTTTTTAAATCTCAGTCCGTAAAGTTTCACAATCACTGGATAACAACAATAAAATCCGTATAACCATTCTACAAATAAACTGTCCTCTTTAAACTTAGAAAAAAGAAACCTTTTCAGCGTTTTTATGATACTTTGCTGACTTTTTAACGGCTACACAATTTGCCCTCAATTATTTTAATCGGCCACTTGTAGGCTCGTGGCGAGGTCGGTAACATTACACAAATTACATTAATACCCTCATATTGTTAAACTTTTCGCCTCAGGATGTGGTATTCCGCCGCTTTCGCGGTCAAGTGCCACCAGAACTCACGATGACTTACTGCATCGAAGTGATACTAACATAGCTTTAAGACGACGATAACCGAGTTTTAATGATTTTATGCTGATGATCACGTCTAAACGAGTAGTGTTAATGATTTGAAAAAAAATATGTTAAATTAGAGCATTTTCTCAATAACTTAATATGTGAATATTTTAGATAATGTTTATATTACTTAGTGAAATTAATTTGTAAACTTATGTCTAATGCGAATAAAAAACTGAGAATGGCGCAAAATCTACCAAGCGTATTTTCCTGAAACCTTCACCAATTTAAAGATAATTTAATTATTGATCTTTTAGTATACGCGTTTCATAAAAATACCTTTTGTTTTGTGTATAATAAATGAATAATGCGTCAAATTGAGGACAGCGCTCCTTGATGTTCTTGAATTTTAATATTTTTTAATCGCATTGTGTCAATCACCTTTTATTAATAAATTAAATGTTAATATGACATATTTGCACACCATATGTAATGGTAGAATGTAATTGGGCCACGATATTCTTAAGTTCTTGATTTGTACCTACATTCTAGCAAATAAATGAATTTGAATTTGAATTTTTCCTATTACTAGCTGAACGTACGACGCGTTGCGGGAGCTCAGTACAGAATACGCAAGCTAACCACTCAAGGTCACTGGCATATATCTCCGTCTTAAGTTTTATTTACTAACGCAATTTTTAATATTATGTATACTTAGGTTAAGGTATTAATCTATGGGTCATTGTAACCTGATAATAAATGGTTTATTATTATTATTATAAGAGATTTTTGGCTGGTAACCCTTTTTGAGGCTGTCTTTTTAAGGATGAGGGGTTGCAGATTTGTCTTAAACTTTATGAAGCTAGAGAAAGTATCGGGTAACTCTTTTACTCTGAAAGGTACCTTTTAGCTGATTAGGTTACGAAAGTGGTTTTATATTATGATGGAAACGTAGATTACGTAATACCTACTCACCTTTTTATCAGTAGCATTATTTTACCTGAAATCATAGCAAGCTGCTTAAAACATGGCATAACATCACGTCTATTCCCCGAACGGTAAGGCAGAGGCAAACTCACATTTAGCCAGTTAAGTTTAAGACGCAGATATATGCCAGTGACCTTGAGTGGTTAGCTTGCGTGTTCTATACTGAGCTCACGCAACGCGTCGTACGTTCAGCCAGTAATAGGACTCGCTGATCAAGGAGCGCTGTCCCCAATTTGACACATCATTAATTTATTATACACAAAACAAAAGGTATTTTAATAAAACGCGTATACTTAAAGATCAATAGTTACATTATCTTTAAATTGCTGAAGGTTTCAGAAAAATACGCTTGGTAGTTTTGCGCCATTCTCAGTTATTTATCCGCGTTAGACATAACTTTACAAATTATTTTCATTATGTAATATAAACATAATCTAAAATACATATAATGTTATTGAGAAAACGCTCTAATTTATTATATATTTTTTTCAAATCATTATCACTACTTGTTTAGACGTGATCTCCAGTATAAAATCATTAAAAGTCAGTTATCGTCCCGTAAGTCCCATGTGCCTATAATAAGGGGCGAGCCTGCTATTGATAATATGTGATAGCAAACACTGCCCCAGGCTTTAATTCTCAGGCTAAACAAAATTGATTTTTTTAGCAGCTCTTGGCGAATTTTGAAATACCTTTCATAAAAGTTAAATCTTTATGAAATACAATAACAATGACACGGAAAGTCAGACGAGTGATTATGTACTTAAAGTTAATCAGTTTTCTATGAAGACCAAACAGAATTAAAAGTTGAACGGAATTATACTGACTAACATCGCCACGTGATGGATCTATTACGTAACTTCGGCTTTGAGAAGCTGTTTGTTTCATCGCCGATACAATAAAATTAAAGCGTTGTTGTGTTGGTAAAAAGCTGGTAACTGAAAAATATAACTAGAAGTAATGGAATCCAAAAGATCTGTATATGAATGTTAACATTTCTAAGCTTATTTCTACCACTCATTGTCAGTGCTACGACGTACACAGGCATTTGAAGGTACACGGTGGGTTTTAGTCAGTAAAAGTCTGACACGCCCTCCCGCTCCGCCCAGAGCGGGAGAAGTTATTTGATAATTTCCCACCCAAAAAAAAAATAAAAAGGCGTTGCAACTTGCAACGCTTATTTCTTATTCGGTTAGATCGTAATAAGTTATTTCATGAAGAATCCGTAGGCTCCGCTCCGTAGACTTCATGGTTAAGTAATAGAAGATGTATGATCGAAATGGATTAAGAAAATAAACTGTGAAGACTCCTTGGCAAGATACTATATAAACGCCCTTTACCAACGCCCTTCAAGCCTAAATAAACGACCCTAATTGCCAATAAAAGTAAACTCGACAGTATCATCTACATAATCAACTATCACTGACAATCGTTACAGTATAATTTCCATTGAAAGTGATTCAACTTTCCGACCTTATCAGTTCATAAACGGAATGATCATTATTATAAGAGCCACTTGATGTTAATACACGTTTTACGCACCTCTTGTGTGTCTGGGGTGTAGGTAATGTAATTTAAAACTGTATTTTATTCCCTAAAGAACTTAATTATTTGATGACATATAATCTTCTGAGAAAGTCGTGTAGACATTTGGACCCACATTAGAAGCACTAGCTTTAGTAACATCGTGAAAAAATCTAGTCGCGAAATGGTCATCATCATTCCAGCCGTTGTCATAGAGTTCTAATTTTAAAATATCATCCGCCATTTTGAAATACTGCTGGAATGTTTGACATTTCGGGGTTATCCTTTTAAGCTTGCCTTCGGATATTTTGTGGTCGGGTTGTTGCACTTGGATTATTACCTGCGGGAAGAAAATAAATAATTACATCGCTTGTTCTATTTATGTATCATCACGAAACCAACAAAGGTTCTCGTTTACATGGTCAACTTGACTAAAATCTTATACACTTATTTAATAGCAGTAATTTTCTTGTTACGTACTCATCATCATCATTTCAGCCGAAAAACATCCACTGCTGGACATTGGCCTCCCCCAATAGGACGGGGAGGGGTTACCATAATCGCCATGCATGGCAGGCGGGTTGGCGATCGCAGTATGGTGTTAAAATGCAAAGAGAACTCTGCTCTAGTAAGTCCCTTAGTCGCCTTGTACGACACCCACGGGAAGAAATAGAGTGGTGCTATTCTTTACGTCCGGCACCACACGGAACATCGTCACCAAGATCAATAAATTGTAAATAAAATTTTATTTTACCATGACGCATTCGGATAAGCAGAAATAGCTAGTTAATCTTAATTATAATGCTCATTAGATGTAGGTATCTGCGTTTGACTATCTTTTAATAAAAGCTTTTAAACCCCTAAGCATCAGAACCAGGTACCTATACCGGCTATATAGGAAGCACTTAGGAGATCAATACCCGATCTGCTTACGACGCGGACGTTAGTATAAACCTATTAACTACAAAGGTGCCTGCTATTAACCGATTTATTGATGATTTTAGATTGGATGCATTGTAATTAATTAGCACACGCGGCATTATGAGCTTATTCATAATGTACGGCTTATTATTGTTTCTAACTTAACGAACTAATCATCTTGACAATTCTACTGAAAACTTGGCTTTAAGGCGACGATAACCGACTTTTTATGATTTTATACTGAAGATCAATTCTAAACGAGTAGTGTAAATAATTTCAAAAAAAAAATGTTAAATTAGAGCATTTTCTCAATATCATAATATGTGAATATTTTAGATTATGTTTATATTACATAGGTAGTGTAATTAATTTGTAAAGTTATGTCTAACGCGGATGAAAAACTGAGAATGGCGCAAAATCAACCAAGTTTATTTTTCTGAAACCTCCACCAATTTAATTATTGATCTTATAGTATACGCGTTTTAATAAAATACCTTTTGTTTTGTGTATAATAAATTAATAATGCGTCAAATTGGGGACAGCGCTCCTTGATGGGCGAGTCCTATTACTGGCTGAACGTACGACGCGTTGCGTGAGCTCAGTGCAGAACACGCAAACTAACCACTCAAGGTCATCTGCGTCTTAAGTAGATACTTTAAGGCTTCTACATACCGGGGCGACTTGTCGCGCGACGCGACGCGACACAAAGGCACCGCTCGTCCCGCAACACGCGGGGCCTTTGTGCCGTGTCGCGTCGCGCGACAAGTCGCGCTGGTATGTAGAAGCCTTTAAACGTAATGTTTAAAATATGGATTAAATTTGCAGTAAAAAAAAATGTTTTTTAGGCGATCAAGTGAAGTCAAGTCATGCATCGTGTTAGAGGTAGAAATGGCTCTAAATTGCCAAATGGCATGATTTCGGAAATGAGGAGTCATTTGATTTGGATTAATCTTTCAAACGTAACGCGGAATCTTATACTTTTAGAAACCGTTGTCATATTTGGATTGTTTCCAATAAATAACGCTTGTTTTAATTATAATTTTGGTGGTTTTGTTTAGATCTACTGTTTGCCGCCTATCTAATTAATCCTACCTACGTTGGAGTAGACTCTATCTACAGAGTGCACCAAATTGATTACCTACCAGGGTGGGGTGACGTCCCCTTACTTTTAATTAAAATAAAGGTCGAACGGAAAAAGTATACATCTACTTGGAGACGGTCAACAAACCCCCGTCTGTATAACCAACTAAAGCAAGCTTCTAATTATAATGTGTTACAAAAGTTTTACAAATACATTTATAAACTAAGATAATATCATATGGAGGTATGAGGAACAGGGTGTAAAGTTCACTCATCCTCCATAGAAAAGGCAGGATCCTCCAACCAGACGGGTGTAATGTCTGATGGGCAACTGCCCGACGGTTGATGTTGGGTAGTTAAGTTAGTTAAAAAAAATCTGCTGTTTCCTTCATTTTGACGAGTTATGAGAACATAAAATGTAGGGAACAGCTGATTTTCTTTTCGCGATTTCAGGTTTGGTCCTATAGTAAAAGTTGTTCATAATGATTAGTACAATGCCCTCTTAAGAAGTTGTGCGTTAACGGAATTAACGACCAAAGAAGTAAAAAACTACTGGATGGATTCTGTTAAAATTGAAAAATTGTGAAATTTTGCATTAAAGTATTCGCTATAAATCTGGTCAGTCTGTAGGCTATAAATTATCACGCTATTTGCTATGGGGGATGACCAATATTGCATTGTGTTCATATTCTTCATCAGTTTACCGCAAATTAAAAAAAAAGACGAGAGAAATGGTTAGAATATTGCAGACCTTTATGGAGCTAAGCAGTCAATGATGGCATATACAGGGTGGATTTTTGAGATGGGGCAGTAAGGGCAGGTACTTACTCTTACCGTTATAACTACAGGAAAATGGTCTTAAGAGGTTGTCCTTAACTATTTGAGAAATTTTGATCAGCGGTCACAGATTTTTTTTTAATTTTCAGCTAGAAAATGCCATTTTCCGGAACAAAATGGTCGATGTCGCATTTTCCATTTGATACATTAATATAATTAATAATTATATCGAAAGGAAACAAAGTGTCCTCTTACAAAAAAAAATGTGTATAGTTATAATTACGTTATTGAGTTTATAAATAAGTAAATAAGAAGTGTCCGGCGTATAATACTGATTTATATGGTGTAAGCTGCGCTTGACCGTACTTGGTCGGGTAATAATAATGAGAGTATTCTTCCCGCGCGGGGGGAAGCCAGTCGTGCAACGAACGAGCTAGAAGGCGGACGTGACGATGGTTGGCTTAGATTGTGATTGACTGTGCTTGGTTAAGGTGTCATTCTGATTACAATGCCTACTTTATAGATGTATTTTTTTAATGTTTTAATCAGGTCTTCAGGCGCTTTTGTTGCGTAATTCTCCTCGTCCAATTTTTGACCGTGTACAAGTCAGTAGTTCTAGTCTTACTTTTATTTATTTTTCTGATTCATCTCTAACAAATTCTGATTCATCTGGGCACAAAATATTTGAACGTCGATATCTTGAAAATCACTTATATGTTATTTGGTATACCTATTTTCCTATGAACATGTGTTACAGAGCTGAAAGTGAAATTAAATTTTGCCCATATGAATCAGTCGAAGAATCAAATTTCGAACAACTACCCGTTAATAAGTGACTATCTACTGTTACCTATATTATTTTAGCGATAGCCGTTCGTTAGGAATTATGTAAGAATGCAGCAGTCAATGTGTCAGTGTTGTACCATTAGGTAGTATATTCAAGAACGCAGGCGTTCATTAAATCAATTAAAACGAAAAACTTCGCAAGCAATGGGACATTGCTACTGAATACTGCGGAGTCGACCTCAGGACGAGCTGCTTCTCACACGGACAACTGTACATCACTTGGTCCCGTGTCGCCAATCCTGACTCTGTATATTTTGGCTGCGCAGACCAAAACTACAAAACTCAAACTCAAAACATTTATTTCAATTAAACCTATTACAGGCACTTTTGAATCGTCAAAGAGTCGGTCAGTTAGTCAGAAAGTTGAAGCTATTTGCCCATTCCAAAACGTAGATCTATATGGAGAAGAACAGGCAAGAAACTCCAAGGACACTCTTTTAAATCAAGATATTACAAAATCCTGGGTACGTTATTCTTGTTGCTTCTATGTATATGTGAGAACAATGTAAAAATTTAAATTACTTATTTAAAAAACAATACAAAATATGTATAAGATTAAAAGATTACAAATAAGCCCTGGTAGTTAAGAGAAGATCAGTCTCAACTGGCGGCGCCTGTTCACGAACATGACGCGTGGAAAAAAAAAATAACGTATACAGGAAAGTTTTATAAAATGTGGCTGTTATTTTTAGTATATCGTGTGTCTTATGACTTCCACACAAACGAAGTCCCGGGCAGAAGCTAATACCTATATTCTACACAATTCAAAGCCAGCAATATTCATAACTAGTAACAATGATCTCGATATTAATCTCTGGAAGTGCCTATGATGTAGCCACATCACAGGACAGAACGCGAAGCTATACTGTATTGTCTCCTTCAGCCCTTTAATATAGTGACGTAGTTCCTTGTTGACTATTAACTAACTTTGTACGGGCGGCGAAACTATTTACAATTTGAAATATTGTATTGAATAGGAGGGCTAATAGCGTAACACGGTATCAGTAGGAATCGGTTTCAATTTAACAGTTCAACAACATTCATTGCGTTATTTACGTTGTTGAGCAGTTTTTTTTCTACCATAAGAAGCAATGGATTATCTAGCAATATACTTCAAAATCATTCCGATTCCGAAGCAAACTGTGTTACGCAATTAGGGTGCTGATAGAAGCCTGGCTTTGTTTTAAAGTAGTTGGTAGTAGGTGTAATTCTAGAATAGTCCATTGAATATTTATTTCCTCGTTTTTATACGAGGAACAAAGTAAAAAAACCAGTCAAGAGCGATTCGGACTCGCGCACCGAGGGTTCCGTACGTATATAATATATGATGTTGATGATTTCTGAAAAAATGTGCTATTTAGAGACACCGTTTTATTTTTCCTGTAATCTTTACAGAAACTTCTATCACATAGAATAATTTCAGATTTTTATCCATGCAATCTTCGGAGATAAGGGGGGGGGGGGGTATTTTTTTTACATTTTTCATCAAATGTCGGAAATTATGCTGCCTAAAAAAAAAATATGTTTGAGAATGTGCAAACAGCACATTTTCATATAATACCCCACATGCCCTAGTAGCCCAACTTCAGTCTCTTTTACAAAAATTTTTTTTTTTAATTTGTTTCTTGTTCGAAAAATAGTTGGGCAAACGTCATCTAAAACTATTCTAAATTTCAAGTTGATAGAATTAGTAGTTCTTGAGATATCCAGGTGTGACAGACAGACAGTCACCATAAGGGTTCCTTTTTACCATTTTGGTACGGAACCCTAAAAAGATGTTATTCATCATTATCAAATTATTAGGCCCTTTCGTAGATTGAAATTCATTATTATTTAACAAAATTTCAGTATTAATAACAAAAGTCCCATACCATTCTGTTCAACAAAAATGTAACCTTTCACGTTACCTATTTCCCCCTTGTCGAAATTTAATCAGTGTCATTTGCCGACGGTATTCATATTATAGCCACTGGATACCTTCAAATCATTCACGTAAAGGAGCTCGTATACCTTGTCAACATTAAATTGAGATGTATCCGATAGAACCTTTTGTCAAACGTTAGCATTTGACAGGGGTGTAGAAAAATTACCCTCCTCCATTTATAATGAGGGGATCCATCTCATACGCATATTTTATTGTCAATTTCTTAGCAATATACCAAAGTTTTTCTTGGAGATTTTAAATTAGTCAACCATTTCTGTTCTTCATATTTCTTCATGCTAAAATATGGGTTCAAGCGAGCGAGACTCCTTGACTTTATAAATTAGACTCAAATGCATAAAGAATTTCCTCGTTCCTCCCAGTGGAATCTTTGCAACCTATGCCATCCGAAATTAACTGAAATTCTCCTGAATACCTACTCCTGTATCTTGTAACATTAGAATTTTTGCCCCAAGCCAACTTGGTAAGAACACAGTACGAGATGAATATGTGTAAACATTCTTGGAACCGCATACGGATTATGAAAGAGATGCATCACACAAGGTTTTTCACACTCTTTCCTCCACAGACCTCTACGTTCTGCTGTAGATTTTTGTTACTTTTTCCTATGTGTTGCAGCTTCCATCCATCATAGTTTTTTCTTCTAACAAAACGTGGTATACCTACCTAACTATAACAGAAGATATTTCATGTCCGTACATAAAATACAACATAATTATTGTACATCGAGATATAAGTACTAAAGTACTAGAGAAGCTACGTCAAATAACTGAATTGTCCTATTCTTCGTAATTTGAATCTTTAGTTCGCTGCAGCGCTAAAATAATAACAATTCGTCTAAACCGTAACTAATTTACCACAGCGCTAGATTTGCTGCGGAAGTGTATTTATTCTCGGCAAAAAGGTCTTAAGCGCCATGTAAATCACGGCGACTGAGTGAGGTGCGGCGACGCGCGACGGTGCGGCGCGATCGCCGCAGTTGAACGAGACAAAGTAGGAATTTACGGTGTCTTCTCTAGTACGTTAGTACTTATATCTCGATATTATTGTACTTGATAATCAGATAATACATAAAATAATTTTAGTTAAACTAAATAAGTTAGTTTTAATTACTTTTTTTAATTATTAATAATAATATAAATAATAAAAATAATTAAAAAGTAATTCAGAGAATTCATAACTAAAGTTTTGTATTTTTGAATTCTCTGTATTACTTTTTTTTTTATTCACGTAGTTAATTATTCGATTAGTTTAGTGATAAGTACATCGTATTCAATCATGTTCAATGGAAAAAATCATGTTTGTACAATTTTAAGAAATTCTTAATTAACAGTAGTATTTACTGGAAAAACTTCTTATAAGTACTAAGTTAACAAACAAAGTATTAAAATATAATAACCTAAACTAACTGAAACTATTAACAAACTAAAATATGACGTCGAAAATTTCCTCCGAATAACTGTCGACTGGTAATGTACCCAAGAGACTGGGGGCATTACCACGTTATATGGCAATGCTTAGCCTCTGGCCAAGGTAAAAGCCAGCCCTTGGGTCACGGGAAGTGTCAACTAGCCGTTTGGAGATTTCGTTGAACAAACCATGAGCGTTCGGACCCCATGGACCGAGGGTTTTAACCCCAAACCACAGAGTAAACGGACAGAGGGTAAGCTTCATACAACCGCGCTATGATAGGTACATTACTACAAGTATGAAGCGCGTATGTGCGGGCAACTGGCGATGGCGGCTTCATCGCGTACAAGGAGAAACCGGTTCATATCGGCTCAGAGCCAGTTGCCTCGCTCAGGCGAAGCCACCAGTTGCCCGCACACACGCGCCTAATGCTTGTAATAGTGTACTACATATCATAGCGCGGTTGTATGAAGCTTACCCTCTGTCTATTTACTCTGTGTCCAAACGGCTCGAAAATATAATTACCGATAAGGTTATTATTATTTACTTAGAATATTTTCGTGGAAAGTGTTTTTCTAATAACGTTACACAATGATCAAAATTGAGAGACATTTGGCGTATTCTTAAACTGTGTAGAGTGTATTTGAAACAAACATACTTACAAAGAATTGAAATTATTGTATGCTACTAAACCAAATAAGATGCTATTATTTATATGTTTAATACTACCCGGTAAACTTTGTACCGCGTGGCTAATTCCCGTACAAAATTTAGATTTTTCGGCTGTTTCTTTGGGTTTTCCTTATTTTCTTTCCTTTTTTCTTTTTCTTCGTAAATTCTTAAATTTCGTATATCGTAAATATTTATCTATTGATGCGAACAATTTTTTTTAAATTTAAATCCGTCGATTTGCTTTCAAGTTTTTGCGAGACTAACGCACAGCAATTGTTTTTATATATTTGTATACATAGATTGATATTTATTTTACTTTTCCTATTTCATGAATGATTGACTTCTTGCTCTAAGCTTGCCTTCTCTAAAACTTGATATCTCTTGTTTTACTCGACGTAGTACTGAAAGTATGCCGTAGTATTATTGACATAAATCGCACCTCCTTTGTTTAGCTTGATATCGTATGAATCAAATTCTCATGTTTTATCCGCGTTCCCACATTCACACCTACATTACTTTCAAGCACAATATTTGCCTCAAACAGCCCACAATTATTTCACGAGCAATATAAACCAACCCACGGTGTGGGCTGGGGGTTAGAGGTCGATAAAAAGCGCCCTGTAGTGACAGATTGTCATCTCATCAACGACCTACTATTAATACAAGGTATAATAACCCTTCCTTTAGCCAACATTTACGATCCTACGAAATATTAAAAGACGCTGACACAATGATTTTCATTGTCTCTCAAATAATTCAACAATATTAGCTTCCTGTTTCATCCTGACTTTGTCATAAGTATATATGAACGCAAAATAACCTTACCTGTGAAATAGTGTGAACTGCCTCAATGGTCTAGTGCTACTGCTGATCATGAGTTCAGCAGCCACCCTGCGAAGATCGTCGCTCCACCTAGCCTGAGGGCGTCCTACTTTACGTTTGCCGATTCGCGGTCTCCACTCAAGAACACGTCTACCCCAACGGCCATCAGTTCTTCAGCTAATATGGCCGGCCCATTGCCACTTCAGTTTGCTTATTCTGTGGGGTATGTCGACAACTTTGGTTCTCTGCCGGATCACCGGTCAGATTTGTGCCCGGTTGATGGCAATAGGCTCGCCCCCAATTACATGGTACTTAACCCTTAGCCACCTGACGCCCGGTCTCAGAGACAGGCGATTTTTTTTCTTCAAATTATTCCGTTACTATGCTCGCGACGCCATTTGTGTGTCCATGTACTTTTTCCCCTCTTCCGTCAAGTACGCTCCGTGCGCTCGGCAGCTCCAGATGTGCGCGCATTAAATATTATAGGTAATTTATATTTCGCGTGCGGTCCGTGAGACCGACGTCAGGTAGTTACGTTAGTTTGGTTATACTGTATATTTTTTTTATATGTTTATAATGTCTGAATCAAATGTACTACGATGGCTAGAGGAAGCTGATTCAGATTCGGAAAACCATAGATAGATATATAACCAAAAATAGATGAAATACCCAGCACTTCAACAACAATTCTGAAAAATTTGACAAACGCAAGACATGTTCAACCTGTGACCCTAAAAAAACGCAAAACAGTTTACATGTGTTTTGCATGTAAGAATCCGATTTGCATTGAATGCAGCCAAAAAATGTTAATTGTCGTCGCAAGTTGTGAAAGTTTGTGGATTGTGATTTTGTAATAATTGGGCCTTAATCGTGCCAAAAAATATTTTAAGTTAGAGATTATACATCGAACTGATCGTATAAGTAAAAACTTTTGAGTTATAGAGAAATTTCCTACTCAGATCTCAGATTTTCAAAGTTCCTACATTTTTGCTAAAATTTATATAATTATGTTAAGCGTTGATTTTTGATAAGTAAATACTTTACAATACTTTTGTATAGTTTAAAAACTTATAATGAATAAAAATATAATGAAAATACGTACAGATGTGTCTTTTATTTAATGTAATATTTTAAACAATGGTTATTAAACATGGAAAATACGCAACCGGTCTCTAGGACCGCTGTCAGGTGGTAGTGCAACTTAAAAACACGTCAGGTGGCTAAGGGTTACCGTAACTGGCGAAATGTGGGTGTACTAAAGGTATACCTCTGCCCAACCCTTCGGGTAACAAGGGCGTGATGTTATGAAGTGTGAATGTGCGAACATGAAATAGTGTAAACCAAATGGGTAGGAGATTTCTGAGCACATCAATATTTCATGAAACCTACCGAATTTATCACCAAAAGTCACATTAATAAATGATATTCGATTTGCCTATTGGTAGCACTAATCCGCAAACCTATAATAAACCAGTACCATACAAGATTCATTTGTATGAATGAATGAATTAAATTCACCAACTCCAGCGTGGTTGAACCAGACTCTATTGCTCGAATGAACCCAGTGATTCACACTAGCCCCTTGAGCCTCATGTTTAATGGGACTACATTTATATAATATATTTCATTTATTTCGGATCACACACACACACAACACACATGTTCCATATAATTAGTAACGACTACTTAAAAACTATGTTAGGTAGTGGGTAAAACTTACAAACTAACCTAAGACATTTATGGGTTGGGTCCTACCTACTTGAAGTACCTATTTATTTTTATAGGTGACGCCTGGATGACGGTATGTCCATTGTCCAGCAAATGCATGCAAAAAGAAAATCATAAATATACAAAATGTCCCAGAATTAACGCACAAACTCTTAAGGGGTTATTGTACTCATCATTATGAACAAATTTTACTATGGGACCAAAACTGAAATCGCGAAAGAAAAATCAGCTGTTCCGTACATTTTGACGAGTTATTCAATTCAATTTATTAATTTCGGAAAAAAACATCCCTATTAGTCTCAAACCATTATAAAAATTTGTTCATAATGATGAGTACAAAGGCCCCTTCAGAGGTTGTGCGTTAATTCTGGGACATGTTGTATACTCTATCAGCAGTGACAAGTACTGCTAATAGAGTATATATATTTATGAGTTAAGAGTAAACTTAACAATCAGCTGCAGGTTTTCTATCACGCTATCAATATAATTTTATGATTTAGCAAATTGGTAGAAAGTAAAGTTAAGTGGTAAAAGTCTTAAAAAAACCGGCCAAGTGCGTGTCGGACCACGCACAATGAAGGGTTCCGTAGTTAGGATGAATTTATCCTAAAAACAAACTTAACATTGTAGTTGAAAAACATGTTCTCCCTTACATCGATATACGTCACAGTCAATTCTCCAAATGCAAATATAAGTTTGTAATTACAAAAAACTATTTTTTTATGTGATAAAATTACAAATTTACAGTTTTAGGACTTTTTCCTATACCTGTGCTGTGAGACCTTGCTTCTTGCCAAATTTCATGATTCTAGGTCAACGGGAAGTACCCGGTTTTGATTTATTTGCGAGTATCGAAATAATTATGTCGCAATAATGTCACTAAATCGCCGTATTTTTTTATTGCGTTGACTTAGAAGCTTGATTTTTTTAGAGCTCCAAGGGACCATGGACTTACGTATTTGATATTACTTTCAACTTGATACCTACACGCGTTCCTGAGAAAAAGTGTCTTGACAGACAGACAGACGGACAACGAATTGATCCTATAAGGGTTCCGTTTTTTCCTCTTGAGGTATGGAACCCTAAAAATATAAAGCATACGTTCGAAGGCGTTTCACAATAGCCAGCAACCACCCAGCAACACAGAACCTACAATTTACAAGTGCAAAAGTACAGACAGACAATAAAATACTAGAGGACACCATCAATCTTCCATCAGTTCCATCACACGTGCCACGGCAAATAAAAAACTTCCACTCGTGGTGAACACGGAAGCGAATATCTGTGCTTTTGTTTTTATACGAGGTAGACACACGATCCTAATCCATTCACTTCTGTTTATAGAAAGTATCAGGTGCATTTACCTGACGGAAGAAAACATAGTGGTTGAAGCTTTAAGGCGACGATAACCGACTTTTAATGATTGTATACTGAAGATCACGTCTAAACGAGTAGTGTTAATGATTTGACAAAAACATATGTTAAATCAGAGCATTTTCTCAATAACAGAATATTTGAATAATTTAGATTATGTTTATATTACATAGTGAAATTAATTTGTAAAGTTATGTCTAACGCGGATAAAAAACGGAGAATGGCGCAAAATCTACCAAGCGTATTTTTCTGAAACCTTCACCAGTTTAAAGATAATTTAATTATTGATCTTTTAGTATACGCGTTTTATTAAAATACCTTTTGTTTTGTGTATAATAAATTAATAATGCGTCAAATTGGGGACAGCGCTCCTTGATAGGCGAGTCCTATTACTGTCTGGACGTACGACGCGTTGCGTGAGCTCAGTACAGAACACTCAAGGTCACTGGCATATATCTGCGTCTTAACTTGAAAGTTCAAGCTAACAAAAAACCGGCCAAGTGCGTGCCGAACCACGCACAATGAAGGGTTTCGTAATTGGGATGAATTTATCCCAAAAACAAACTTAACATTGTAGTTGAAAAAACTGTTCACCCATACATCGATATACGTCACGGTCAATTCTGCAACTGCAAATTTAAGTTCGTCACCTATTACTCGTTAACTTGTAAAGCCTACTTAGCTGTGATAGTTTTCCTTTTAATTTCGTTATATATACTACTGCCATGATTTTTTCACATATTCAAAAACAACCATTTTGCTGGCCGGGCACTTGACGCTAACAAAAAATAGCACTTTAAACAAACTTTAAAGCTTAATATTACGCAAACGGATCCCTGAATTTAAAAATGGTTTTGAACGGCCTATCCATCGATATTGCACACCATGGGAGAGACGAGAAAAAAAAATATCATCCCTACTTTACATGCAAGGCGGGTCCCTAAACAATTTTTTATTCAATCATTCATTTTACGACTTTGTCGGCGTGATTAATATGTATACCCATGCCAAATTACAGCTTTCTACTACTTAAGAGTCTCTGAGCTAAGCCGGGGACAGACAGACGGGCATGGCGAAACTATAAGGGTTCCTTGTTAACTACGGAACCCTAAAAAGGAAATAGTGTAAAGTACGCAGCACATCGGCTACGAAATGATGTGGCTAAATATTTTTGTTTAATCAGCTTTTAAACCTAAAGTTGAAAGTTAAGAAAAGCAGTTATTTTTTAAGTTTATTTAATTAATCCAAAATCTCATAGATTCTAATGGAATGAAAAATATACAAAACATTGCCGCGACTTAACGTGAGCTGCAAAAACTATGTCCTTTTTGAGTCGTTTGAGAAGACGACACTTCTTTTTAACCATGCTTAGTTGAATGAGAATAATGAATAAAGGCTTTTACAGACTTACGCGAAATCGCGGGTGCGACAGGCACCGACATAGAAATTGTGTACTAGGTGTCGCGTCGCGCCCGCGATATCCCACCAGTTTGTACGACTCTAAAAGGCAACATAGCATCAAGTTTTAAATATTCACTGCCTATCATAAACACCGAATTGTTTACTCACTTATGGTAATGGCTATACACTAATTTCTGATGTATACATTGAGTTTAGTTTTAGTGGTGTTCCAAATACACTCAAAGTATTATTTGTGTTCCAAATAGAATTTACTAATCATAGCCTAGACAAAATACATTCAGCAAACAATTTCTACAAATTGCTTTGAAAATTACTCACACCTTTCTAAATGATTGCCATATAATGAAGTAAACAGAAGTAAAATCCCACTATAATAACATAGTAGGTATAGTATATCAGTGTGTTTCGTACTTATTTCCCACAGGAGGCAATGCTTTTAGGCGCAAATTAGAAGGAATCTTGATGACACCGACCATTTTTAGTGGTCTCCCAGGTGTCAATGTGTCCGTGAAAGTTATTTTACATAACCATGTCACTAATGCAACGGCTGCATTGTCGCGATAGAGCGAACTAACTTCGCGCGCTCTCTGTTTACAGCAAGACATCGAGCGGTTTGCGAGAGAGAACGCTCGAAGTGTAGTTCGCTTTATTGCGAGTAGGCAGAAATGCAAAAAAAAAAAACTGGTGTCTAAAATTATTAAACGGACCTTCAAGGAGTTTAGTTATTTCGGAATAACGCACGGTTTTAATTCTCTGAACAAACTCACTTAAAAAAATTGGCAGTTTTTAACTTTTAAATAACACTGTGGCCACCAGTAGGCCACCTCCACCTTTAGGTCGAGTATCCGTGTATCAACTATCAATCATTAAAACTTCAATCAACTTTATAAGTAGTTGTCTAAGGTTGCTTGTGTAATTAATTTTTCTCCGTTAGTGAGGCCTGATCATTAAAGAAAGAAAACATGATATACCAACTTTAGCTATGCGGTAATTAAAACTTAAAATGAGGCCTACATTTAAGAAAGGTGAGCTTGAGGAAAATACTTCCCTTATTCTTAAGAGACTTTTTGCTTTGAAAAATTGATTCTTTAGGAACGTCTAACTACCAGGAATGACTTTTAGGATTCTTTTGTTTAGTTGCACCTGGGAACAATGACAATCTTAGAACTAACTATTTACCTGCCTACCTACTCAAGTTTTAGTTTATCACAGTCTCCACCTCTATTAAAATAAAATAAAATAAAAGTTCACATACTGCAACAGAATAGAATAAAATGTCAATGAAATTAAAATAAACGAATGAATAGGTACAAATTATAAAGGTCCTAGAATAAAAATAAAAATTAAATGTCAAAAGCAATTAAAATAAACGCATGTATTCAATTTCAATTCTGTGACCTTAACAGAATTGAAATTAAAATAAAATGACAAATTTGGGTCACAAAATTAAATAAAAAATACATTTAATAAAAACAATCAGATTAAGTGCCCTATCTGTTAGAGCATTTTCGTATGTAGGGGTAGTCCAAAACTCCAAACACTCAGCTATCATTACCAGGACAGTATTAGAGCAGGGAGCCTAAAATGGACGCTTTGACAGAATCATGCGTGCAATTCATACAGCCCGCCATTCATCTGTTTGACAGCTGCTATTTAACATTAGACTTCACTATATTAATTCTTAATTTATGGACCATTTTACGAAACTCCATACACAACTGTCAAACAGATGAATTGCGGGATATGAATTGAACGCAGATCATATTATGATTCTGCGAAAGCGTCCATTTTAGGCCCCCTGGCCTGCTCCCTGCACACGAACGCGCACCGCTTACGCAAAGTGGCGTAAAATTAGTCGGTGCCCGCTTCCGCAAACATGCCCGAGGCGCTGCAGAAGCGGGGCAGCCTCAACACTGCTCTGAAAGCGTTGATAAACTGGACGCGGAGGGCGCTGTAGCACGCTTGTGAGTAGCAAGCCCACAGGCCGCACGTGTACTAGTGAGGTGCAATATGCCTTGCAAAGGGTGACCTTAACTTGCGAGCCAGCATATTCGCTCTTTTGGACAAACTCAAACTCAAAACATTTATTTCAATTAAACCTGTTACAGGCACTTTTGAATTGTCAAAGAGTCAGTCAGTTAGTCAGAAAGTTGAAGCCATTTGCCCATTCCAAAACCTAGATCTCTATGGAGTAGAACAGGCAAGAAACTCCAAGGACACTCTTTTAAATCAAGGTATTACAAAATCCTGGGTACATTATTCTTGTTGCTTCTTTATGTGAGAACAATGTAAAACAAATAAATTACTTATTTAAAAAACAATATAAAATATAAGATTAAAAGATTACAAAGCTGGCAGTTAAGAGAAGACCAGTCTCAACTGAGGCGCCCGTTCACGAACATGACGCGTGGATCAGCACCATCCAGCATAACCATTGAACCGAATGATCCAACACACGCGCCGCCATCAGCAAGACATTTAAGTGAGCATGACATACTCTCAACTGCCACGCTTTTTTAAGTCAACATACATCATATGAACGGCTCCATGGTACTCACATTTACAAAATTGAAAAAATTCTTCTAAATTATACAAAACTATAGCTTGCGTTCGATGTCAGCATGATCCTTGACGGCAGCCGTGACTATATGCTTTAAGTATTGGAAATGGTCCACTCTGTCTAGGTCAACACCATTGAGAAATACTGGTGGTACATTACACATTAATACAGCTATGATACTTTCGCAGAACAGACAATAAAATAAAATATATTTCTAAAACGAAAATAATGAGTATTACGAGTAGTAGAAAGTTTTCCCTTAAACGTTTCTTGAAAAAGTTTATGATTTTCTTGATTAAATGTCGTTAAGGCTTCACTTCATTCTTTGTTTGCCGTCTGTGTTCGACAAGTACGTTATAATAATTTAATGATGTTCCAAATGTTTATTTATTCTATCTAAACTGAAGGATAAGTAATGGGTTATATTTAGCTGTAAGTATTTATTTTTATGTTGTCCAATATGGGAGCTCGTGGCTAAGTCAGAACAGCGGCACGGATTAATCACATCTTAACCTTAACCTTCTAACATCTTAGCCTTAATCCATAAGGTTAAGCTACGCTTGCCGAGGTTGGTCCGTGGATGCCTGACCATCTTTACATACCGAGACTCCTCCGTGCCTCGGAAAGCACGATAAGCCGTTGGTCCCGGTTGTCATTCGTGGATCTTTGACAGTCGTTAAGAGCGTTTACACCTTACGGCATTTCATATAAACTTTCAAGCCCTTATTTTTTTAAATGACTGGACCAATTTTAATGAAACTTCATACGCATAAGCAGGATACAAAGGTCTAAGCCGCAGGCCACGCTAGAGCTACTGCGGTGAGCGGAGGCGACCAGCGGGGGCGGGAGGAGTAAAGACGCTGCGTCTTGCCGCTGTAGCGTGCCACGTTGAAGCGGCCGCGTGACACGTGGTTTTTATCTATCATCGCGGATAATTCAACAAAATTTAATAAATACGCAGGACGCGCGAACTCGTACTATTCCCTCCGCTGGTCGCGGTCGCCTGACGCACACGCCAGTCGCGCCAACATGGAGCCCCCCGTTCAACCCGTATTATTATTTTTGCCGCTCATCGCAGACGTAAGACGCGTCGGGACAGCGTGGCCTGCGACTAAAAAGTTGGTTAAGAACATTTTCCCGCGCGAGCGAAAGTCAGACAACCAGTCTCACCTAGGGGTATCGTATTACCCAGTTCCTGGGTTGTGAAGGTCAGATACGCAGGCGCTCCATCAAAATACTGGTATTCAGCTGCTTCCGGTTAGACTGGAAGCTGACCACAACATAGTTGGGAAATGGCGGGCAGATACATCGATTGTAGTCCAATATCACAATATGTCAATATGGCACAGAAATTAATTTTCATTTATTGTTGAAAGCCTGAGCAATAATTAATTTAAGCCCTAGAATCACCTAGAATCATGTAGGCGATTGTATTTAAATTTCCCAGCTAAAAAAACAGCAACTAATCATAATTGTGGGTTATTTTTTTTTTCCTTTTCTTTTATTATCAGTTAGTGTTAATCATGGTCTGGCAGTTTGAGTCTTATAAGCGGCCTACCCAAATGTCCTTTCTTTGGCATTGTTCGTCGCATCGTTGAGCTCCTTAAGTTCTGAGTAGAGCTGCACGATTACTGACAAATGCGTGCATTGACTAGTCAGGTCCACTCAATCTGTGTGGTTCTTTCCTCAAAAGACCATTTCAGACACCAATCTACATGGCCTTCACATGATCTGACCAAGATTATGTCTGGACTTTAAAAGAGACTGACCTCTGATTTTGTTTCGGTCTTTCTTCTCAGAGTAGTCAGATAGGAAACGCCGACCTCATCTAGTTTTAAAAATATGATTGACGTGTAAATGTGTTTGTACAAACCTACTTACAGAAATAAAAATCATTTATCATCATTTATCTTTTAACCATCGACAGCAGATTTATTACGTTTTTTGCCGTAAATTCCTCCTGGATTTTATCCGTTTCTTAATAATAGGTAAATAATAATAAAATAATAAAAATGTTTATTTTTCTTTTACAAATAAAGGCTTCTACATACTGGTACGACACGCGATGCGAAACAAAGGCCCCGCGTGTCGCGTGACGAGCGGTGCCTTTGTGTCGCGTTGCGAGTCGCGCTGGTCTGCAGAAGCCTTTACACTTATTAACTATAGCTTAAAAATGGAAAAAAAAATATTATGATGTATGACAATGTTCATTTGTGGGAGACTGGTGCCTAAACTAAGCCGTGACTTGAATTTCAGGACACCAGGGACTCCCCCCTAGAGGCAAAAATACTCGTATCATCAAAAATATTAATAAAGATAATGCTTTTAATGAAAGTTACATTTGATGATAAAAGGGCAAACTATTTGTTGGAAGAGAATAACAACAAAATCTTAAACTTGTATGAATTGTATGAAGTGTAGTGGAGTTCAAGGTGCATGTGGGGTGTGGGTGAGGGTGTCATGTGTTTTGTGTTTGTCTGTGTACGAGTATGTGTGTAGTGTTGGGAGGGTGAGAGGGTATGTGAGTGGGTTCATGTTCAACTAGACGAATGGTTCTTATACGTTAAAACGTAATAAGTTAAAAGCTTCTATAGAAACCGTCAACTAACTTCCAATATCTTCTCCACCCAGGACCAGGAGCCGCTCAGGCCCAGCACAGGGACTACAGGGGTCAAAGCCTGGACCTCCTCCGTCTCCTCGCCGACAAACCATGGATAGGCATGGGACCCCACAACCGCTGGGACAGAGCGCCTCGCATAGACATGGAGTTAGGAAACACTGGCATGGGACCTCGGCTGCCTCCAATACAAGTCACTGAAGATAGGAACTACCTTGATGATGAATTCAGGTAAGTCATATATCTTTGTTCCCTGTAGGTATAATAGTCTCGTGGGACAACTTAAGATCCAACTCATTGAAATGCTGCACAGCATTCCCGCTTCAATGTTGTCGAGCGTTTTCTGAGTGCGGGGTCTGAGATGATCATGACTAAACTCTCTGTGATAAGCAAAAACAAGCCTGTACCTATTTACCAAACAGGGAGCAGAGGTTTAAAGAACCTAGGTTAGACGTCCCATATAAATAGGAAGCAAGTTTAGTCTTTGAGCAGCTACTGCCTAATGAAAAACCCCAACGAAAACACAATTGCCAGGCCCAGGTATCAAACCCTACGCTCAGCAGTCTCGCTTGCGGCAACTAGACCATAGTGGCAGTCCTATACAATAACCCAATCATAATAAACATAATTTTATTTCTAAAATTCTAATAATACTGTTATTTCCAGGGGCGCATCCGAAAAGCGGTCAGCAGTGGCGACGGCGCTGAACTCCGGCCGCCGGAGACGGCAGCCGACTCCGGCGCTCGGTAAGGCAGTCACGCCGTATGTCGGCGTCGGTAAGCAGCCGGTCGCACCGCTATATTCCGTCGATGTTGTATCTAACTCGCTCTGTCACTCTTCAAGCTTTGATTGTATTTTGTAATGAGTGACGCTCTCATATCACCACGGTGAAACTTAAGCGCACCCTCGGCAGACAGCCCCACTAACTATATGTTTATAAAGAAGTTAGCTAATCACATAAGTTCGTGCCGATAAAAAGAAATTGGCAAAAGCAGCCGAACGCACCATTGACACTTTTCGAGGTCTACCCTGTTCTTAGGAATGCGCTCAGCTTAGAACGACTTATATCCAAACCGGCAAGCTGCATTTAAGTGCGAGCAAATGCATTTGGACGCCGACTCACTGCACCCTTTATCTTTTGCCAATGACACTCTTCTAGATTTAGACTGCACGAAGTGGGCTACTTTTGATTAATTTTAAAAGTACTGACTTCGCCTAAAGATCAACCACTGTCACTAATATGATGCTTCAGAATGCGCCTTCTCTGTGCGCCTGTACTTTTCAACTGCTTGGCGGTCCGCTGTGGGTCCATTGTGTTTTTCCTCTTTATATGGTGTCTATCAGAATATAATACCTGTATATTTGATGTTCATTTAAACCCATAGAATGTGTCGATCTATATTTTACGTCAGTGTTTTTCCTTCTTTGAAACAAGCTTTTACATGTTTATCTAAAATACTTGGTGTTATGTTAATGTGTAATTTTATATTATCAGAATATCATATCTGTATATTTGATGTTCATTTAAACCCATAGAATGTGTCGATCTATATTTTACGTCAGTGTTTTTCCTTCTTTGAAACAAGCTTTTACATGTTTATCTAAAATACTTGGTGTTGTGTTAATGTGTAATTTGATATAAAACATTCCCTCCACTCAGAAAAGTTGATTAGAATTTAAAACATTCACTCCTTACGAAAATAAATTAGTCTCTTGCACACCTATTACGAAGACAAATAAACTACGGTAATGTCTACTTACGCCCCTAATTAACCTAATGCATGCAAGTCGTAAGCACTGTAAAAACTCTTAAGCATAAAAATATACGAGTACTTCAGCACGAAACACAAAGAGCAAGCCAAGCTAACAGTTCCTACACAAATATATATAGCAAGCAGTAAGAGTACGTAGATCGTCGACCGTTAGCTTTAAATATTTCTGTAGGTGTTATGGCGATAAAACTTAACTTGCCTATCGTCAGTGAAGTTCTTACAGCGCGTAAGTCATTTTATGAGTGTTTTGAGATTTGTTTGAATGTCATTGGATAAAGCTTGGCGCGCATCGTATCGACCAATCAAAACACGATAACCTGACCAATACAAACGCGTTATTTGAAAATTTGTTACACTGCGTATCTCAGTTGTTGGCGCCAACACTGCGTATGTCAGCCATTCACGTACAAACTCGTCCGATGTTGTGATTTCTATTTATTTTTCATGGGTTCAAATCATCACAGAGTTCATTTGTATTAATAATTAAACACAATATATCCTTAAGCGTAAGTTTTTTCACTCTCCTGTAAAGCCAGTGCATAGTCTTGTGTAGCCATTTTTGACTTCCATACTATTAGAACTTCACTGACAATAAAAACTATCTCTTTGTTCACAGAATATGGTTCATTTGTCTTACTAAGCCATGTCTTTATTACTTGGAAATGGAATACACCTTCTTTACAAATCTTTTCACGATTACAACCACTGTTACCGTATACAACATCCTAATACTCCAGCCAAACTTGATGTGAAATGTATATATAAACATTAAACATTTCGGTCATCGTTACCAATAACTGAAAAGAATAAAAAGTACTTCAAATATCTAAAATCGTAACTTATACACAAACAAATAAACTTCCCGTGCATCAAATTTGCCAGCAACATATTATACCAACTTTAATTCCCCAAATATACACAGTACTTTACTTTCCGCAGGTGTGCTAAACGACATGGGCTCGTTCTTCGACTCACTACGTGATAACCTGGAGACGCTGGTCTCGTTGTCTCCTCAGGAACGATCTACGCTGTTCCAGGATCCACCTTCCGTTGTACCAGCACCGGCTTCAAGTAAGTTTTAATTCGAAGTATTGTTTCATTTTATCTTATTTAAGAAATAAGCAGGTTGTGTGTGGGTTGTGGAGCGGGCTATGTTCAGAATTTCTTTGAAGGATAAAATCAGGAATGAAAATTATCTGGAAAACAACCGGAATTACCGAAATAGCTTGCAGAGTAAGCAATTGAAGTGGAAATGGGCTCGCCATATTTGTCGAAGGACCGATAACCGATGGAAAAGAATTCCTCGAGTATAGACCGTGTATCTGCAAGCGTAGTGTGGGACGTCCCACTGCTAGTGTTAGTTGGACCAACGACCTTAAAAAGGTGGCTGTGACAGATTGAAGGCGGAGGATAAAATAAAAAAATAAAATTTATTCAAATACAATGTAAAGTAAAATTATGATTTAGATTAATTACAATCGGGGAAAAATTTTATTCTAACTATAATGTCGACCTGCCTGAACTAGGTTTATGAAAAACCTGTGTGTCAGGCCATCGATTTACATCAAACTTTTAAAATGAAGACAACAATAGGTTTATTACTAAGCTAAATTAAAAAAGGAGACATAATATTCTCAATGACATAAAGAGTAACTCTTTGGGTAAGTATATTATTTTTTAAACTAGATTATGTAAGATAATATTATGTTTAATAAATTAACAAATAATATTAAACATTAAAGTGGACAAGGACATATTTCTATGCAACGCTAAGTTGGAATCTGTTAAATGTTTCACATATTTAGGACATTGAAAGACAAAGACGTTCGCTCGCCGCCAAAAGTAATATGCTGGCACGAAGATTTGCGAAATGTTCAAATCAAGTGAAAATCACCCTGTTTAACGCATACTGCCGGAATCTTTACACCTGTGCCCTTTGGTACAAATACACGCAGCGTGCTTACAACACGCTGCGTGTTCAATATAATAACGCATTTAGATGCATACGGGGTTTGCCGTGGCGGTGTAGTGCTTCCGGCATGTTTGCCGAAAACAGGGTAGATGACTTTTACGCTGTCATGAGAAAGTCGCAGGCGTCTTTTATGTACCGAATACATAAATCTGACAATGGAATATTGAGGGCCATATACGAGGTAAACTATTTCTTCGTATATGGCAATTAATATTCCAGCTAAAATAATACTGCGTGTAATTTATTGTAATAGTGTTGATAATGATTGTTTGATTGTTTTGTATAATTTAATAATAATGTGTTATTTGTAATAGGGTGTTTTTATATGGGTGTACTTATACCTGAAATAAAAATTATTTGATTTATTTGATTTGAAAGTAGATAAAGTAGACACTATTATTATTTAGGTAAAGGAATAGACTTATATTAAAGTAGGTGGATGGAGCTATTATTTTAACATTTCTAGTAGGATAGAGTGATGTGGCGCAACTTGGGAGAGGCCTATGTCCAACAGTGGACTGCGACAGGCTGAGTTGACTGAAGCAAGTAGTCCCTATGGATAGATATCTGTTAGTCTGCGATACTCTAATAATATGGCACCTCGATTCATGAGGCATTTTCCTGATGTAGTTTGTTGCGCCACTTTTTCCCAGCTAAAGCACTAGGAAGTGGTGAAGGGCGGGCGTTTTTGGGGGACTGTCTTGTGTAATTTTTGACGTTCCAAAAGTGCTGATTCTTAGCCTAGTTTGAATAAATGAGTTTTGATTTTGATAGCATTTATAATTTTAGTAATAAAACGTTTAAACATCTCTCTACTCTAATCAAACGTTATAACCCATTAGTGTAAAGTAAATAAAAGCTACACGTAGTTAAGGAAATTGGGCCATAAGTTTAATATTCAAGCCCCGTTCGACGCTACTGTGTACCTAGCATGTTGCGTTGAACACATAACAAAACACGTGTACCTACTTACACAAAATACGTGTCAATTTTGTTCGCCAGAGAATTTCTTCCAAGTTCATTGGAACTTGATATTAAAGGGCCTAGAATAGTTTTTGTGAAAACTCATATCTGTAGTGGCCTTAAGGCTTCTACAGACCAGCGCGACTCGCGACGCGACACAAAGGCACCGCTCGTCACGCGGCACTCGGGGCCTTTGTGTCGCGTCGCATGTCGCGCCAGTACGTAGAAGCCTTTACACATAAAATTATGACATGTTTTCCGACTCAATTCATAAACTACGAAGAAAAAAAACTTCTGAAAAATGTTTTTCATAACCCACAACAGTTGGTAGTTCATTCTAAAGAAAAGGAAGAAAGAAAGAAAAACGTAAAAAAACCGTTTTAAAAAAAAAACAAGAAGGGGGAAAATATGCGTCACATCCACGCAAAACGGCCACCGCTCAGCATAATGCTGCGACCCTATGCGAGACAGAGCCCCAGCGCCTGTTATCATCAACAGCCGGCGTTGACATGATAACATCGACCGGTGCAGCATACAGTGAGGTTATAAATAAGATATAAAAAATAAAATAAATACAGAATTAATAAAAACATGGAAATATACACTCACGCGTTTTGCCCAAGGGGTAAATAGAAATAACAGAACGTCACAGCAGGCGATAATAATATCAACTCGTTAATGCAAAAGTAACAACATTTTTCTAAAAACAAACCTAATTTAACTTAACATAATGTCACACATGCATAAGCGAATGTAATCTGAAAGAGTAAACAACGTATAAATATAAAACCGGCCAAGTGCGTGTCGGACCACGCACAATGAAGGGTTCCGTTATTAGGATGAATTTTTCCCAAAAACAAACTTAACATTGTAACTGAAAAACATGCTCTCCCATACATCGATATACGTTACGGTTAATTCTTCAACTGAAAATTTAAGTTGGTCGACTATTACTCGTTAACTTGTAAACCCTACTTAACTGTGATAGTTTTCCTTTGAATTTCGTTTTATACTTATACTACTCTCATGAATTTTTTTAGATATCCAAAAACCAACCATTTAGCTTCCAAAGGGGGGGGGGGACACTTGACTCTAACAAGAAATAGCACTTTAAAGCTTAATATTACGCAAACGATCTCAGAATTGAAAAATGTCTTTCACAGACCCATAATATTTTTAAACGGCCTATCCAACGATACCCCACACCATGTATTGGACGAGAAAAAAAAATATCATCCCCGTTTTACGTAGGGAGGTACCCTAAAAAAAAGGTTTTCATGGTTTTATTTTACGATTTTCTTGGCGTGATTAATATGTACACCCATGCAAAATTACAGTTTTCTAGGACTAGGCGTCTCTGAGCTAAGCCACAGACTGACGGACGGAAAGACAGACGGACATGGCGAAACTATAAGGGTTCCTTGTTTACTACGGAACCCTAAAAACGCGCCATTCACACAATAAAAGGCAAAGTTTCGCAGTAGCTCGTGTTGTTGAGATAAACTCTCACAATAATAGGTATGTTGTGGACAACTCTCTCGGGAGCCTGCAGATGGACTGCTGCCCCCACCTAATTAAACTTTGGTGGCGCATACGCAGTATGAATGCTCTAGGGTGAAAATTGTATTATTAAATTACAAATTGCAATTAGGTACAAGTTTGCTTTGCCCAGGTGATTTGATTTCCCATTTTAAATCCAGTCACCTTGGCAGGTAAGCTTAAGGAAAACATTATATTTATTAACTCGATAATAATACCTATTACTTAATGCAGTTAATTGCGCAATCGTTTAGTAGTATTTAAAAGAGTGAATGTTCGTGAATGAACGTTCTTCTCCATATGTACCTACTATGCTTTGGAATGGGCAACTAGCTTCATATTTCTGACCGACTCCTTGACAATTCAAAAGTGCCTGTAAAGTTTGAGTTTGACTCAAACCGTTTCTCTACCATTCACATCTAGACCACACCTAGGGCTGCCAACCCTACTTTAAATAATAAAGAATGCTGTTATATTAGAGGACTAAATAAGTATAGTAGGCGAAACTACTATATATTCTAATTTCAATACAAAATAGCGAAATAATCGCAATAGGGTCAGTAATCACAAAGGACATAAAAAAAAAGACAAAAGGGGCATTGATGGACGAACGTGAAAATGTGGACCGAGGCAAAGCCGAGGCACTCACACGTGAGTCCATCAATGCCTGGTTGCGGCTAAGGCTTGTATAGTGCTTTTCTCAAATAATGCGCGGAAATCCAAACTAAGTAAATTATTTATAAATTCCAGAGTTAATGACGAACAACGATAATTTTTTACGGGCAAATATGTTCATTTGTTTCTTTTTTACTTTAAACAGCTTTATTTGCAAACCAGTTCGAAATTTAGGCAAAACCTATAATAAGTTACCTCCTTGGTTGCCATGTATGGAAGTAAAAAGTTTTTCCATTTTTAACATACTCGACAGTTATGAGTTTTCATAGTAATTTATTCGGCCGCTAAACACGACAGATATGGATTTCCATACTAACATTGCCGGCCGCCTGCTCGCAGGTATTTGACCAGTACAGAATTTTCTATAAAATTATCTCGAAGAAGGTTGTCAAAATAATCGAATTTCCAAGCATGTTTGAGAAAATGGTATTTTGTAACCTTAATTTAGAGTATAATAAAATTAGTTACCTACAAGACATTTAAAAAACCTGTTAATAAAGATTCATAGTACAAGTGGCAATAAATATGCATATAAGGGGAAAGCGTCAGGGTATCCCGCGACAATCAAAATTTCTTACGTTTTTTGCAATTTGCAGGTCAGCATCACGTTGTATGTTGATTTAAATATGATTCGCGGCCGTATACAATATTTATAATCATAAATACCATCAATACAACTCTCTAAGTTCATATAATCCTATTGAATAACTATTTCATGAACGCCTCAAATGTCATGATACATTTGAGGCCAATGAGTTGTATTACTGATTCTAATGATTATAATTCTGTAGAACCATATTTTTTACGGTCGAGAATCATATTTTAATCAACATACAACCTGACACACGCCTGCAAATTGCAAAAAAGTAAGAAAATTTGAATTTCGTGGGCTACCTTAGCGCATCACAAAAATGTTTCTGAAACATACCTATAATATTTATTCGCCGTCTGCTATATTTTACAGGCAATGGCTTAGAAAATACTATATCAGATATTAAAAAGTTGGCAATCCTAACCACACACCATAAAGCAATTCCTCAAGTTGAATTTCAATATCAATGATACAACATACCCTTTCCCAGTCCAATGACTCCAAACCGAAAATCCACAGTGATAGAGTTAATACAAAATAACTTAGAAGCTGCTCGACAAAACTTTCGAACTTAACAACCATTTTAGGCATCGTTGCTCAGTTACCGTTTAATATAGGTACCTAATGACTTGGGTGTGTCTAGACATATTCCCCAAACTATGTAACGATATTCAATTGGTCTATTAATAATGCTTCAGATTTCCTCATATGAATAACTCTCTTGCGAATGGAAAATAAGCATACTAATTAAACTTTGATATCTGATGGAGGCACTATTTTCATCCTCAACTTAGTGGGATAATCATAGCAATCTAGATAAGGGGATTACATGACTATTCTCGTCAATATCTATAAATGCAAAGTTTTCTTATAAGTATTTTTTTACTATCTGCTTGATAAAACTCAAACTTGATTTGTCAAGGGGTCGGTCAATCATAGACGATGAGAGAGAGAAGATGAAGCTAGCTATAGTTGCCCATTCCAAAGCTTAATAAGTACATATGGAGAAGAACGGGCAAAAAACTCCACGGATACTCTTTTAAATTAACATAGGTTACAAAATATTGGTTACATCATTCATGTTGAAATTATACATGTGAGAACAACGCAAAACATCAAAAGCGTCCGTGATAAAAAGATAAATAATACATATAAGCCATGGCCGCTAAAAGTTGACCAGCAGTCCCTACTGATGGCGCCCGTTCACGAACATGACGCGTGGATTAGCACCGTTCAGCTCATCCATTTTGAAGGGAGTATTTTCCAATTAAAAAACTACTGACGGCACGGTTGGCGCAGTGACTGCTGCGCTGTGTGTCGCTGGTTCGATTCCCACACGGAACAAATATTTGTATGACCTACAAGTAGTTGTTCCGGGTCTGGCTGTTTGTGTATGTATACAGGAAAAATTCAAGTGTAGAGCAACTTTTAAAAAAAATTGTTTATAAACAGCTCAACAGTTTTTTTTTCCGACTTAGCCATTTCTCTGAGGCACATGACCTTTAGTTTCAGCACACGTACATGACCTTTAATTACACGTTACATCATAAAACAAATCAACCTCATTACCGCTTGACACGCATTCCACTTTTCAACAACTCTACTGACACGACAGGCAGTTATATACTCCATTTATTATGAATGAATGAAACATTTCCCGTAGTCCTACCCTCCAGTTTAGCTGTTAGTACTCCGGGCGTCAGGAATCGCAATTCGATGCCCGGCCACCGTAGGCGCGGGCTTGCGGACGGTGAGCGATGGGTAGCTCGCCGTCCGACTGGCCCGGGTCGACGGCGCGTTGTGTTCCACGCGCGCCTCAAAGAGACATCAGCACTAATTGACGGGGTCTGAAAGGGCCAATGCCTGCCAGGGTTATGAGTCTGTCCGAAAGGGATATCGTGGCCCTGGCACACAGGCATTTGAAGGAACACGGTGGGTTTTAGTCAGTAAAAGTCTGACACTCCTTCCTGCTCCACCCAGGGTGCTTACTCTTGATTTCAATTCCGATCGATCGACATTGGAATTTTGACGTTTCGTACTCTTGAGTTCGACGCTAGCGCCAAATTGTTTTGAAATTGCGTGTCCATTTTGGGGAACTAAGTGGAATCGGGATCGGGCTTGGCTTGCGTTAAACGCTACTCTTGAGTTTATTTGACAGCTGTGTATTGCGTCAATATTACGTTGGGATTGTGTGTTCATTGTGATTTTTCCAATAGCAAAAGTGTAACTTTTTAGTAATTGTTTTGCGTTTTAAGTGATTTTCAGTGAGTAATAAGTGTATAATATGGCACGATTAGCAGTAATATACAGTGTTTTACACAATTCTTATAAAAAACAATTAAAACAAACACGAGATGAGCGTCGGATGATGCGATAACAGGACAAAGCGATTTCTATGAATGAAGACGAATTTAAAGCTAATTATAGAGTGAGCAAGGATTTGTTTGAGGAAATACAGGAAAACATTATCCCTATACGCCAACTCTAAGAGAAGAAGTGATATATCATCAAAATGTAAGGTACCTACTTCTGTTGTTTTTGATACATAACTTTTATCAATGATATCATTACTTTGCTTGGAAGATCAATAGTAATACTTGAATAATTCTTGCAGGTTTTAGTAGCAATGTCCTTTTATGCGACTGGGAGTTACCAAAAATTAGTAAGAGGCACATAGGGGACCCTAATGTCGCAGCAATCTGTTTCTCGTACTATTAGAGATGTAACGGCAGCTCTTAACCATCTAATAGCAGAAAGAAGATGGATTAAGTTTCCTCAAACTCGTCAGGAAAGAAGTGCTTTAAAAAGGAGGTAATGCTACAATTACCGGGAGATGTTATTTGATGATTTCACACCCAAAAAAAAAAATATAATAAAAAAAAAAAAAACACCACAGTACTAACCATTGATAACTAAATAAAAACTCCTTGCATAGTCAATTTTCCTAGCCTTTTCCCGACTATGTTGGGGTCGGCTTCTAGTTTGACCAGATACAGCTGAATAGGTACCAGTATTTTGCATGGAGCAACTGCTTGCTCCTCCTTGAGTAGTATTAATTCACAATTATGACCTACTCTAGATGGATTTTAATGGAAGATAAACAAGATAATTTGTGGTACAACTTCTACCTCGGCAAAATAGTACTTATAAGACAGAACGGCTAATGTAACTAACTCATAATGTAAATAGTTAGAAATAAATGAAAAGACCGCAGAGTTGAAACGCTACAGAACCAACATTACGTTACGAAAGACAGGGATGAAGAATCTACCTTTACTGCCCCATAAACAAAACTATTGTCGCGAATTATAGCAATCGTTATTGTTATACTTAGTCATAAGGAGTTCATAAGAGCCTCCAGGAAATATGATTAAAGGTTTACTAAAGGTTGAAGAGGCTGGTTTTTTGTCCTTTGTTAATATGAACAAAGTTCTTAATAATTTAGGAATTACAATCTAGCCTAATAGACTAATAAACAATTTAACTTATTATTTTACATGATAGATTACGTTATAACTAAGGATAGAGTCAATTTGCACCGTTACACAAGTCCGTAGTACTTTCTTAGAGTCTGATAATTAATAAAAGCACTTTGTTCACGTGTTACATATGTATAGCACAGCTTTGTAACTATTATTCATTCACTATTTATACACTACACTACACTAACTCAAATGGTTTAGTTCGCTTTAGCCTACACACTATGTCCGTGTTGTCTAGCAGCTGAATTGCCTCGACATTCACATGTCGGTGAAGTCTGTGTTCGTGGCTTCAGCAAATTTTTGGGTGACGAGTTCCATTTTAAGTTCTCGGTGAAGGTCGTCAATTCTAATTTACCACGGTGGATTAACAGCGTCCCTGAGTACTTTATTTTGGAATTTTTGAATTATTTTAACGTTGATGCGTTTAGTACATCCCTAAAGTTCGATGCCATACGTCCAAATTGGCATAATAATATGTTTGTATAATATAATTTTATTATGTATGGCACTTTGATCAATAATCAAAGGTATGGCAGGATTTTCTTCCGAGTAACCAATACTTACATACTTTTATAAGAAAAGAGACTCGGGACAAATAAAACAGCCGCACGGAACGATAGAAAGTTAAGCTACGCTTGCCGCGGTCGGTTCGTGGACGGGTGACCTGCATCCATCACATATCGAGACCGGAGGGGTCTCGATATTTAATGGATGTACCTACCTCGGAAAGCACGTTAAACCGTTGGTCCCGGCTATCAATTGTAGATCTTTGACAGTCGTTACGGATAGTCAGAAGCCCAAAAGTCTGAAAAACAGTCTTACCAAGGGTTATCGTGTTACCCAGTAACTGAAAGAGAGAAAGAAAGAAAAATAGTTTTATTTGTCACAGAAAACCGTACATACAAAAACATATCTAATAAACTCAAAGGTAAACATTACACAAAACAGATCTACATAATTATAATCACGTGCACAAATAAACAAATAGTCGGAAGCCGAAGTAGGGAGGGAGGGTAGTCGGGAGAGGAGTCGGAATAGTCGGAACTGCGTAGTAGAGGTCAGATAAGCAGTCGCTCCATGTAAAATACTGTGATTGAGCTGCATCCGGTTAGACTGCTAATTATTATTATTATTATTTATTATATTTCAGACATTGATCCATTACATTTATATTGCTAGTATGAACTTAAAAACTATGTTAGTACCTAATAACTAAGAGAGACTTAGTCCTCTGGGTGAGGCTCCACACCAGTGGGCTATCAAACTTATTGCCTATTACATTCAGGATGCTGTTACTGCTGCCGACCCCAACATACCTACATAGAAAAAGCTTGCAACTTCCACCCCAGAAAATACTAGACAAAGAATGAAGGCAGCAATAAGAGAAAGCCTACAGGAGTAAAAAAAACCGGCCAAGTGCGAGTCGGACTCGCGCACGAAGAACTCCGTACCACCGTATCTATTAAAATGACAAAAAAATCACGTTTGTTGTATGGGGACCCCCCCTTAAATATTTGTTTTATTTTAATTTAATTATTTATTTTTAAAGTGAATATATAACTAAATATTCTGTGAATATTTCAAGCGTCTACCTGTTGCCGTTATCAATATAGAGCAAAAACGAGCAAAAAAATCACGTTTGTTGTATGGGAGCCCCCATAAATATATATTTTATTCTGTTTTTTTGTATTTGTTGTTATAGCAGCAACAGAAATACATCATCTGTGAAAATTTCAATTGGCTAACTATCACGGTTCATGAGATACAGCCTGGTGACAGATGGACAGACAGACAGACAGACGGGCGGAGCCTTAGTAATAGGGTAAAACGCTTTGATACGGAACCCTAAAAACTACAGCAGCAACATTAACTCACTGAAGGACAGTGATAGATGAAGAATCTAGCTTTATCGCCCCGTAAACAAAACTATCGTAGCGAATTATGGCACTCGTTATTATAATACTTCTTCCTTAGGAATTCATAAGAACCCCTAGGAAATGTTATCACAGGATTTTGGTACTGCAGCCTCAAGGTTTTTAATTTAATACTTTGAATAAAAAATACGCATGCAAAACCTAACTGTCATTTGATAGCTTTGACAATGGCGACATCAATCATTTTGCAATCGACACATTTTTTATTTACTAACATTAAAATATTGTAAAAATCATGTAATGGTTATTTTGTCCTTCAGAACTTGATAATAGATAAGTATTTTTATGTAAACAATCCCTAATGTGCGAATATAATTTGAGATTTAGCCACTTTTAGCACGATTTGCGTTTTTGTTACGTGGTATCCATAAAAATAATAAGGTCCGCGGCGTAATTGCATAGCACACTAACAATTGCAATGCCATTCATTTTGACAATTCGACAACATCCATTACGTTATTTACCTACGTTGTCGAGCACACGAATTTTTCCAACATGAAGCAATGGATTAGAAATTTCTTTCAAAATCTTTCAGATTGGTGTGTTACACAATTGGAGTGCTGGATCCTCTTTCAGAAACATAAACATCGACTTATGCATGGATAATTAGCAGAGATTGGAATAGGTAGAGTTACATATTTATATAACTAAACTTCGAGGAAGTAAGTAACATAGAGTGGAAAAAGTGGAGTGGAGTGGTGGTGGAGTGGAGTGGAGTGGAAATCATAAACATGACGATTTAGTACCGGGATTTAAGAAATTGCATATTATTTATTGGACTTTATCTATAGTTACAACGTCATTATCATCATTCCGGGATTTTAGAGGAGATATAATCCACTCTATGTTACTTACTCCCCTAGAAGTTTAGGTAAATATACTCTACCTATTCCGATCTCTGATACTTAGCTAGCTACAAATTATAACGACACATCAATTCATCTATTAGTAGACACGTTCACGTAAACAACATTCGTGTTTGTTTATACTAAACCCGAAAGGGGTCATTGTACTCATCATTTTGAACAATTTTTTCTATGGGACCAACCTTGAAATCACGAATTAAAAATCAGCTGTTTCATACATTTTGTCGATTTAAGTGAACACAAATGTAGGGAACAGCTGATTTTTACAGGACGATTGACATTCCTATAAACCATGTAAAGAGTATCTTGTTTTTTACCCGTATACAAAAAAATAAATCAAATCCAATGAATACTTTAGCCACAGGAAATTATTTTCCATTTTGTTGTTTTTCAACATGATGTAGATCTGAGTCCGTAATAATAGGTAAAAAACATTGTAAGGCGCGCCTAACGCGCTGCGCAAGGTCAGTAAATTTTCGTAGATATAGAGTGTTTACTTTTTATGCAGTTGATTCTGCTATTTATTTTGTTTGAAAATTGCAATTTTTAAATTTTCCATTAACTACTAATCTTCGTGTTTTAAAATGTTTCGATGGACTAGTACTGTGCTCGTTTTAATTTAATGTCGTACATCCAGAGCCAGGTTGTATATAACAACCAATTTGTATTCAATACATTATTTTTGAACTTCTTACAAGTGTTAATGGTGTCAACAAACCATCACAAAAATCTCATCCTATCTACTCTCAAACGCATCATAATTCTCGAAACGATATCAACGACCTCAACCGTCACCATTGAGCTCCACGCCACTGGTATCTCAATTAGAATCGCTTAAGGATACTAACCGTATCCTCCACGATACACGATGCTACGCGGGAAGTAGGAAAATGTCGGAATGTAGGAACTGTCAATAACGATGTCGATCATTTTGCAACAGGAAGTAGCCTTTAGTTTATGGTCGAATCTTGATGAGATCGTTTCCGTTCTAGTGGGACTGTGACCCACCATTGGCTTTGAAGATCTTTGTGTGTGATATACATAAAATATGTCATATTGTTTGGCATTTCTGCGATAATATCGTAATAATGTCTTTACGTGGGATGGCAGTGGGGAATAGGTAAGTACTTCTAACGCGTTTTGGACATAGATAAGTAAAGATAGAAAAAGTATTTATTTGGACACGCACAGGAGATCTTAAATTAAACTAAAACACACTCTTAGAAACATAAAAACAAAAGCAAAATAAAATGAAAATAAAAAAACCGGTCAAGAGCGAGTCGGATTCGCGCTCCGAGGGTTCCGTACGATGTTGATGATTTCTGGAAAACTGTGCTATTTAGAGATTTACTTCTCCTGTAATCGTTACATAAACATGCAAACTTCGGAGATAAGGAGGGGGGGGGGACGGTATTTTTTTTACATTTATCATTAAAGTCGAAAACTATGCTGCCTAACAATAAAAATGTATGAGAATGTGCAAACAGCGTTCTTTCATATGATACCCCACATTCAGCCCCACTTCAAATTTTTAAGACCCCCTTTCAGTCCCTTTTGCAAAAAAGTTTTTTTTTTTTTATTTCTTCATTGTTTGCAAAATAGTTGGGCAAACGTCATCTAAAACTATTCTAAATTTCAAGTTGATAGCATTAGTAGTTCTTGAGATATCCAGGTGTGACAGATAGACAGACAGACATAGTCTTACCATAAGGGTTCCTTTTTACCGTTTTGGTACGGAACCCTAAAAACAGAAAGTCCTGAGGCCAAAAGGCATGGCAGTAAAGAATCTAAAGTAGTTCAGTCCTCTTATGCCTATGCCTCTTATGTCGTAAACAGGAGATATCAGACGTAATTAGTCACCAAGTTCTATTCTAAAACAATATTAAGTAGGTACACAGACAGCTATATTTTTCCTTTAAACAAAATTCCAACATTAAAACTCCCGGAAAAATCTACAAGTGGCCCAGATTTCAAAGCTTTTTTAATAAATTATAATAACAGCGCCGTTTGGTCGGAAATTATTTCCGTATACATTAAACGATAAGGTAAATTGCTGCGTTACCTTATAATCACACTTTTATCACATTTTCTGCGCTTCTATCAACAATATGAAAATGAGGAAATTATTTGTATTTCTGTGACTATGCAGTGTAGGGTATCTCAATCGTAATAAGCCGCTTGCATACAGACACAGAGCTATTGTTACTGGAAGTAACAAGAGCGCTTGCAGAGGTGTCTGATATCTCTAAAGTATTTGAATAACATAAGTCTGCTAACTGCATGGCACACTCACAGGCATACTGAGAAATGAAACACTTTGAAAACTCTAGAACATTGTGGAGCTGTAGGAACTTTTATCATAAAGGCTTTGCTTATTGTGTCGATTTATAAAAGATATTGGAAAGCCAGCTTTGACGTAATCATAACTGACTGAAAATATCCTAATTTTACCAAGTGTTTTAAATACAGGTTTAAAGGAAAACCTCTATGCAGGAATCAAAGTTCTCACTCTAGATCGCAGATCTGTTCTCACTAATAGGCTGATTTTAAAACGGCACGGAAGAGTTGGAAAATTTGTAGATAATTTGTAAAATTACTTGTATTCTTCAACAGATACCGGTGGTGGTGGCAGCGGCATCAGGAAGCTGTATGCTCTCCGACCTCTCAGACCTACTGGCAACATCAGGTGGGCATTTTGTTTTTTTTATTTTACTTTTTTTCTGACTATATTTTCATCACACCTATTTTGAGCTTCACTTCAGTCTTAGTAGTCTTTGTCAATCATAAGCATAACGCTGTAATGTTAATTTCATATTACGATGTCTTGGGAATATGTAAAGATTCAATGTTGATTTCCTGTTTGCGTCCATAAAGGATCCTGTGTCTATTATAAATAATTGGATAATGTTTTTGTTTTGTTTGTTTTTATCTTTCTTGTTTTCTTCTATCACTTTACGCTTTAATCTGCATTACTAAATCTAGTTTAAAATATCGTTGTACGTAGATCTTACAACCGCAGATCACTCGTGGAGGCGGACGGTGTCTACCCGGGTGCCAACCACCACGACCCTGGCCTGCTGTGGACCGGACTGGGCCGGTAGACGCGCACACTCCCCCGACCCGCACACACACACACCTCCCGACAGTCACACTCACCCACACGCGGACACATACTCACATATCATACACCCACAGTACGCATACACTGACCAGCGTATGAAAATGAATCGCGTATTTCAGCGAAAACCGCCGCGTATTTCACATTTGAAACCTAAATATTTAGAATTAAGTGGTGTATCGTTACCGGAGATTATTTTAGCGTTGCAAGAATACTGCTATCTATGAACGTTAATTAATATGTTATCGATCTCTGATCTAGTCAATTGAAGGTCTTGTTAAACTTGAAAATCCCATGATGAATTACTCTAAACTAGTTCCCTAATATTTCGTAGTTAGATATATCATTATTAAAGATTCCCCTCTGTATTTGGTTTCAACAACATTCTGAAAGATTTGAATTGGCCAAAAGTAATTGAATTTTGGTAAAGGAATTCCTGTAAAAATTCACGAAAAGTTGGCAGCAAGAATAGTTCAGACTTCTCAAAGTTCACATATCTGCATAGTTTAGTCTAATTGTATTGTTTTATAGAGTAAATAAGTCTCATAGCTTTGGATTTTCGAGTTTCTTAAGACCTTTTTTTATACTTGATAACCAAAGATTTCTTTATATGCCCTGTGACTAGCGTAAGAATGTTGCCCATACATGTCTAATTAAAATAAATTTAAATGTATCTAACCATCTTTCATTTATCTAGTCTTGCTACAAAATGTACCTAGCTTCCTATAAAAAAAAACAAGTTTTTAATGAATAATATACCAAAGATTATATAATTATGTAGTTAAGGCACTTTCATCAAATTATTCCACTTTATTGGAAACGCTTTGCAACAAATCAAACATTGTGAATCTATTGAAAAGAAATCGTAATATTTTCTGTATACATTTGATGTCTTTACAAGAGAGAAATAAGCCGATTTCATGGCAGTTACTTTGCACGAACATAAATGACAGGTGTCTTTATGTAGGTCAAAAATATTTACGTACTTACGTACGACTTCCTGTTTTTAGAACAAATTGTAATGCAACACATTGAAAAGGGCAACCCGAATTTTTGTCAAATTTCTTTTTTATTATCAATAGTTTTTAACTTGATATAAACTTAATACCTACCTAAAATTTAAAAAAACGTATGTCATTAAAATATTTTAACTTGATCTCTGCCTACCTACCTACTTACAATATTATGTACCTAATGTGTAATAACCTTGCTGAAGAACTAAAACATACATTCTCCTCCAACCATCTTCCTTCTGAGCCACATATACAAGCTGTTCTCGAGAGTCGTCACGAACCGTCTCGCCAGGAGATTTGACAAGTTCTAGCCACCAGACCGAGCCGGTTTTCGAAAAGGCTTCAGTACCATAGATCACATCCATACTATTCGGCAAAGACAGAAGACAAGGAGTACAACCAGCTGCTGTCTATGGCATATGTGGACTACGAGAAAGCCTTTCAACTCCATCGAAATATGGGCAATTCTGGGCTCTCTGCAACGATGTCGAATTGACTGGTGCTACATCGAACTGTTGAGATGCCTGTTTGACGCTGCCACGATGTCTGTCCAGATTCAGGATCAGAAAACCAGCCCCATCCAACTGCTCAGAGGGATGAGACAGGGGGATGTGATATCCCCAAAACTGTTCACCAATGCGACGTGTTCCAGGCGATAGTGGACTAGACGGTATCAACGTGAACGGCGAGTGCATCTCACACTTTCGCTTTGCCGATGACATTGTCATAAAGGCAGAGATGCTAGAACAGTTAGACCAAATACTGCACAGCCTATGGAGCCTCTCGGCGGGGTGGCCACAGCATGAATTTGGACAAGACGAAAGTCATGTACAATTCACATGTCTTGCAGAGTCCAATCCACATCGAAGGGTGGCTTCTTGAAGTTGTGAAGGAGTATCTAGGGCAAGTCATCCAGCTTGGTAGACAAAACTTTGAGAAAGAAGCCAACAGAAAGTCTCAGTTGGGTTGGGCAGCATTTGGTAAACTTCGTCAAGTCTTAAAACCTTAGTCTTCAAACATTGCGGGATAAGTTACGAGAACCTATCTCGCAATGTTTGAAGACTAAGGTCAACCAGTGCGTCCTGCCCGTTATGACATACGGTACTAAAACGTGGACACTGACAGTCGGGCTGGTCCACAAATTCAAGGTCGCTCAGAGCGCTATGGAGCGGGCCATGCTCGGAATTTCTTTGAACGATATAATCAGGAATGAAGTTATCCAGAAAAGAACCGGAGTAACCGACATAGCTTGCAGAGTAAACAAACTGAAGTGGCAGTGGGCTGGCCATGTTTGTCGATGGACCGATAGCCGGTGGAGCGGACGAGCTCTAGAGTAGAGACCGCGTATCGGCAAGCGCAGTGTGAGACGCCCCCCAGTTAGATGGACCGACGACCTTAAGAAGGTGGCTGGGGCAGACTAGATGCGGAGGACAAGGTTGTGGCGCAGCATGGGATTGGCCTATGTCCAGCAGTGGACTGCGATGGATTGAGTTTATTGATTGAGTCTCCTTACTTACGGATTTTAGAAGCCAGCTGGAAAATGTTGGTTCCGGGAACACAATCTTAGCATGTCGATGGCAAAATTAAATATTGTATTAATGTAGTTAACTCTTAATACAATTTTACTGAAAATTAATTAAATAGGTATGTAAACTGACATTGGATATTATATTAGGTACAGTTAATTTTATAGTTTTTGTGCTAAAAGTCAAGTTTAAATTCAATTGTTTCTCAAACAATATTTAGAATCATTATTAATTACCTACCTATTAATATTTAATGTAATTTTGTTAATGTGAACTCAAACTCAAAGCAAATTATAAATGTCTGAATAAATGTTTCACTAAATATTTAATGTAAATACAATTTATCTTCATTGCATTAATGTACGTTTTAGCGTTAAATGGATAAATCATAGAAATATTTAGCTTTTAAATAGATATTTAATGGTCGCGATATGTTTATGACAATTAATGATATACCTATTACATTGCTGATGTGTTTTATTTACGATATATCCCAAATTCCCTAAAGTGATATACCTACACAACTACTACGACTACCTCGTTGGTCTAGTAGTTGCAAGCACTACTGCAGAGCATAAGGTCCGGGGTTCAATTCCCGGGTCGGGCAAAGTGTTATTGGGTTTTCGATCTGGAATTTCTCAGGAGCAGCCCTGAGTCTGGAGTTGTGCTCGGTTAATGGCAATAGCCTCGCCCCTATTACATGGGACTTGGCGATATGTGGGTGTGTTACTATCGGCACATTAGACACACCTGTGCCTATACCTTCGGGGATTACAAAGGCGTCATGTTATGTAATAAACTACCTACCTACATTGTTGTTGGTACCCAAATACCCCTATTGACGGAATTCAGTCCATATTATACAATGATTCATAACACTAAGTACATAAATAGCTTGATAGCGTGCATCTATTTAAATATATAGAATTTTGCGTATATTGATACGCAAAATTCTATATATTTAAATAGATGCACGCTATGCATGGAATACAAATTAAACAATGTGATGGAATTAATGACGCAATGACTTGGGAATAATTATAATAATTAACACTTACCTATCAATATGAATGAATTATTTGTAACTAATGTAATCAAGTTTTAGTTGTTGAATACTTGAATAGGTAGGTAATAATAATTTTCCTTTTGCTAGGAAAATTGTATTAATCTTTGAAATGCATTGCAAACTATAGTTTTGTATAAGATCATTTTTTAAATTTTGTAAATGTGAACTCAAACTCAAAACTCAAACTCAAAGCATTTATTTCAATTAAACCATTTACAGGGACCAAAATGAAATGATGAAAGAGATTTGGAATTGTCAAGAAGTCGGTCAGTTACAAATATGAAGCTGGTTGCCCATTCCAAATAGTAGGTTCCTATGGAGAAGAACGGGCAAGAAACTCCACGGACACTCTTTTAAATTAAAATATTGATACAAAGTATTGGTTACATCATTCATATTGAAATTATACATGTGAGAACGATGCATTACGTCAAAAGCGTCCGTGATAAAAAGATAACAATTAAAAACTAAAATATTTAAAAATAAGCCGTGGCAGCTAAAAGATGACCAGTCCCAACTGACAGCGCCCGTTCACGAACATGACGCATGGATCAGCACCATTCAGCTCAACCATTTTGAAGGGAGCTAAATGATCCGACACACACGCCACTATGACATAGGCTGAGTGAGCATGACATAGGTACTCTCAGCCGCCAGGGCACATTCAAGTCAATGAAAGACATATTACCCGGTAAATGGTAGCTCTACTGTACATAGTACTCACACCACGTGAGTACCATGGAGCCGTTTAATAAGTTATGATGTATTATATTATGTTGACTTAAAAAAGTTTGGCAGTTAAGAGTATGTCATGCTCACTTAAATGTCTCGCTGATGGTGACGCGTGTGTTGGATCATTTGGTTCCCTACAAAATGGTTGAGCTGGATGGTGCTGATCAACGCGTCATGTTCGTGAACGGGCGCCGTCAGTTGAGACTGGTAATCTCCTATCTGCCAGGGCTTTTTTGTAATCTTATATTTTGTATTATTTTTAAATAATTGATTGTTTTACATTGTTATCACTTAAAGAAGCGACAAGAATAATGTACCCAGGATGTTGTAATATTTTGATTCCAAAGAGTCCTTGTAGTTTCTTGCCTGTTCTTCTCCATAGAGATCTACGTTTTGGAATAGGCAAATATAGCTTCAATTTTCTGACTAACTGTCTGACTCTTTGACAATTCAAAAGTGCCCCCCCCCCCCCTTTATCTTTGAAACTACTGAGCCTACAATTTTGATAAATATACAGAAAATAGTTCTTTACTTACAGAAAAACCTATGTGAAGTCTGTGGTTTTAAAATAACATGGTAAATCACTCAATATTGTGCGTACAAACTTACATTTGCAGTTGGAATGTATGGGGATCATGTTTTTCAACTAAAATGTTAAGTTTGTTCATGGGATAAATTCATCCCCCCCCCCCTTCATTGTGCGTGGTCCGACACGCACTTGGCCGGTTTTTTTTACTGGTTCAGCATGGGGAAATTCGAATCATTAGGAGATACGGGGAAACTGTCTACGGAACCATTGTCTCTTTTCTCATTTTTTTGTCCATAAAAATGAGTCACTATGCACTCAACTACTCGTATATACATAGCACAAGACCAAAATCCCTGTCTACCACGAAGTAGCGTAATTTTTCAACATTCCTTTTGGTCACCAAGCGGTGTACAGATCACGAGAGGCTTCTATTTACAGCTATCAACAAGAAAAAGTCGGCATCTCCTAACCGCGACCAATTGCCGCTAATTCCTGAGGCGGACCGTCGAGAAACACTTCCTTATTGTCAGCCAATCATCGTAATAGTCCCGTAAACGACAAGCGATCGACTTTTGGGGGACATTATCTGATCTAGCTAGATGTGGCAACGACTGGGCGCACCCACGCAATGTAGTAGAGGGTCAGTAAGACAACAGATAAATAATTGTGAAAATAATACATGAATAAGAATAATTATAATAATTTTTCTCGATCAGCATCTCTCGAGGCTCTCGTTAGGTGGTTGGATCAATGGCCTGATTCAGAAGGCAGTACTCCCCGATACGGCTCGCATTGTGAGGAGGTTCCTATCTCTGGAGCCCTAACCACCGGTAGCTTAGACCCTGCTCCCGCTACCAGTGGACAACTATTTTTTATATTTTTAAATGTTTTTATATACTTTTTTATATTCTAATATTTAAAAATATAATTTATAGATATGTATATCGTTAAATAAAGGAAAGAATAATTTTATTTGTTCAAAAATATACAGGATTTTAAATATTATGGTGGTACACATATATTACACTTTATTTATTCTATGATCTGTTATGGAACAGCTATGTCTGAACTAGATATAAAATATCTGTATTTCAGACATCAGCGCTCTTCCCCTGTTGTAGGCGACACTTAGAAATTAAACTTTGTTTAACCTGTATACACATCAATCACTTAAATAATACTTAATTAAAAAAAAGTTGATATCATGATCAATCTCTTAGTTATATGGGCGTCGTACCAGATAGAGAACCAAAGAATACAACATCCGTCAAACTCCAGCATCACCCCCCCATCTGGGCTTGAAGACTGCTGAAGCCTAGAGTCTCTGAGTTCAGATATCCTAAGCAATGAAGATGAAGATTGTACTGTGCTGAATATTGTACTGTATACAGGGTCAAATTAAATTAGCTAGCGATACTTCGCAGACGTGATGGGTATCAATATCTTAATACTATAAAACAAAAATAAATAAGTTTTATGAATTTTTATTTTGGTATCTGCCACAGCTTGTAGTATAGTTATTTGAAATATCAGTTTAAACATTAATTATTTCTTTATTTATGTAAACTTCACAGACGTGATGTCACAAGTAAAAAAAAAACTGATTTTATCAACTCATATATCAAGTAACTACACTTTCTGAGGCCGATGAGCACAAAAAAGAAATGCGGTTGTAAGTGACGATCTGTAGTTTGTGGCCTACCCCTATGGGAATAAGTCGTGAGTCGCAAAAAAGAAAGAGTCAAAGCTGCACTTTTTATGAAATTCAGTTTTTTCGTAATTCGACTCGGAATGTTTGGTTTATCATAGGGTTTTTTTCTGTTTTCAATGGGGAAGAAAACTGTCATATTAGTTCCGCGTAGATGGCGCTAAGTGTTTGTTACAAACGAACTGTCGAACTCCAAAGAAATTATACAATATTTTGTGTTTTTGTGACTTTTACCAATATAATGGGTCATGTGTAGCCTTTGGATGCAAAGAAATAGGCGTTGACAAATTCCCAAGTAATTTTCGCATGAAGTGAATGTGTTCTTTTGTTAAAGGTGGCAATAATGTCACGGTATTAACATCACAAAACATTTCTTCTTCTGGTAATTCCATCTGGGACTCAGGAATGTTACACACACTGTCCAAGTTGAAATTTCTTTTGTAAGCTTCCAACCTGTAAATACAAAACTGGTTTCTTTTTAAATAACCTTACATTTTGTAACAAGTAACCTTACATCTTGTTTATCATTATCATCATCTTGTTATCACCTTGTTTATCACAAATTATTAGTAAGTATTATCATCTTGTTTATCACAAAAAAGCAAAAAGTTAATGAGTTAAGTTTGTTTTATAACTAATAAAACCATAATAATGCCCGGTACATTGCAAAGTAACACAAATTGACGAAAATAAACACGCAAATACTTATAAAATCGTTAACACAATGCACACGTTTTGATCAAAAATCTTTGACAGGTAACAAACACACAGCGCCACCTTGCGGCGAAGCTTCCGGGACACAACCCCATTCAAATTCTGTTGACAATTTTTACATAAATTAAGTCACGAGACAATTACACCTTTTTCACAAAGCGACAAAGTAGACACGGACAATACCATTAGTCCGTGAATACGTCGGACAATCGGCGCGTTGCGAACAAAGATATTAGTCACATAGCTGTTTGAACGTCTCGGTTTATTAAACTAACAATAATAATAGGTCACGTCGTCGGCGTAACAAATAATGATTAAATAAGGATAATTATTACACACCTTTATTTATTATAGCAATATACAATACAAAATAATAGTACACATAATGACTGTCCTAATACTAAAAATTCAAACCCCCTTATTACAAAACAAGGTTTATCTTCAGACCCAGGTTTAAAACATGGAGCCATTATTGAATTTCGTACTTAATTCCGGCTACAGTAAAGTTACTAAACACAAAGCTGACAACTTAGTGCCGAACTATGTTTTCAGTTTTGTATAAAGAACGGTATTTCAATCACTGTTACGTTCTTATTACAAAAACTGGCTCCATGGTTTAAGCCATGTCAAAAATGATCTTGTTTTGTAATATGGCGGAATAAGTTTAAGTAATTAGGAAGTCCCGCGTTGAAGCGGATCAAAAATGAAGTTACCCGAAAGAGAACCGGAGTTACCGACATAGCCAGCAGAGTAAGCAAGCTGAAGTGACTGTGGGCTAGCTATATTTGTCGAAGGACCGATGGCCGGTGGAGCAGACGAGTCCTGGAGTGGAGACCGCGTATCGGCATGCGTAGTGTGGGACGCCCCCCAGCTAGATGGACCGACGACCTTAAAAAGGTGGCTGGGACAGACTGGATGCGGAAGTGGAGGACAGGGTGTTGTGGCGCAGCTTGGGAGAGGCCTATGTCCAGCAGTGGACTGCTATAGGCTGAGTTGATTAATTGATTATCAATTGGGTTTTAGAGGTATGAGGAACATGTGTAAAGTTGAACTATGGGTGTAAAGTTCACTCATCCTCTATAGAAAAGGGAGGATCCTCCAACCAGACGGGTGTCGTGTCTGGTGGGCAACTGCCCGACGATTGAAGTCGGGACGTTGTATAGTGTACTAGTCGCGCGGTAAACTCTGCTTGCGCGATGCAGGATTTTGCGTGGCGTCAGTGTGACGCATAGTTCGCATGTGGCGATTTGATGCCGCTACAGACTATTCTAGATACCGAATCAAATCTTAACTCCTGGTATATACTAATACTCCACTACTGGACCCTTTTTGCTTGGACGCCCACACATTGTCCAAATTTCCTCTCTCCTACTATTTTTGCAGTGGCCTACAGGGTCCATAATGATTTCATCAAATTTTTAGTTACCACCTAAATACACATTGTGGAATGCAATAAACGATTGAGTACATAAGGCTCGTTCAGACTGGTGCGATATCGCGGGCACGACGCGACACTAGTAGCACAATTTCTTTGTCGGTGCCTGTCGCGCCCGCGATATCACGTGTGTCTGTAAGAGCCTTTATACATAAAGGTTAGAGAATACACTGACGAAAATACTCACTTTACAATTGATCCAGTAACAATAGGTATATCTACTGGTTGTTGTGTTGTGTCAAATGACCCCAAAAACACAATTAAGGCGGAGATTTCTGAAAATGGTCAAAACTGTGCAGTGTATAATCTCTTAAACCGTAAATAATTTTTCCAAAACAAAAACAGTAAGTATGATATTTTCAAGTCTTTTGTGCATACGCTGATCGAATTCAAAACATAATTTAATACATCAAAAAAATCTTCAGGGACAACTCTTAATTATTTTTATCCCTTCGGTAAGTATACTTTTAATTATAATTTTAACTGTTAAAGTTAAAATTATAATTAAAAGTATACTTACCATGAAATTGCAAATGCCAAACTGGATCCGATGAAGGATTAATTTTTATTAATTAGTTAATATCTAATTTTATACGATTTTATTTGCATTTTTACGCCATAAGTTGTGTCATCGCGCATCTCTTTCTTTTGTATGCAATCTGACAGTGACAGCGTGCACCTGCCAGGGTTGCGAGTTTGTCCGAAAGGGGTATCGTGGCCCTGGCACACAGGCAACGGAAGGAACACGGGTGGGTTTTAGTCAGTAAAAGTTCCCAAAGCGGGAGAAGTTATTTGATAATGTCCCACACAAAACAAAAAAAAGCGTGCAGTGGGTTACCGTTGTCGGCGTCTTAATCAGTTTAATTTCATGTGCACTTTTCATGTGTGCATTTTATCCATATTTTATTATTTCTATCGTGAGCCAGTCTGTTGCCCTACGTTTTTAGTCACGCCCATTTTTACTATACGTTAAATGAATAAATATCTATCCTTCCTTGCTAAATATAGGTACCTAATGGTCGCCTTAACACCAGGGGCACCCAACCTTTTAACATACGCGCCCAAGGACTTTCATTTAAAATCACTTCGCCCCTCCAGTTACTTTGTTGACTAATGCAGAAAAGCCAATGTAAGAGCGAGCATGAGTGAGCTCGAAAATGTTTGCACTCTCTCGGCTATGTTCGGTTTTCTTTTGACCATTTAAACAGAAAACGGAAAACTTATTTTGTCAACTTATGCAGAAAATCTTAAGCAAATTTTAGTTTTACGAAACGTGTGGGTTTTGAAATCTAGCCCCTTAATCTTTTCTAATACCAAGATCATAACATTTTATAATTATACTGTTTATTTTTGGAGCCACCGCGTCTCCCCGTGGATCACTTTTTGCCCCCCAAGTGGGGCGCGCCCCACCGGTTGGGAACCCATGCTTTAGATATAGACCAGGCACTCATACCTATAGTGTAAACTAATTCATTAGCATGTCAAAATAAACATTAGTCTCTCCCTTGGGTTCAGCTTGATACATTGTTATTACTGTTATCAGTTTATCACCGACACACATGTTGAATCACGGTCACTGAACTTATCACACAAATTAATTGTGATAATTATTGTTACATTAATTAAATCGGCGCTTGAAGTTCTAGCAACCGCCTAAGCAGCTAATGAATTAAAGGTTCTGGGTTCTTGCCGGGCAGACTATATGTATTTTGTAATTTGAGATTTGTAACTAGAGTAACTACTTCTATCACAGACAAAATCTCAAATTACTAATATAATGAAGAGGTAACTTTTGTTTGTATGTAAGTTTGTATGTATGTAGGGAGTAATCTCTGGAAGTACTAGTCGAATTTGTTCCGTTTGGTGCCGGTCGTAAAAAATAGCACCATCCCATTTCTTCCCATGGGTGTCGTAAAAGGCGACTAAGGAACTTACTAGAGAATGGGCAGCAGCGTTCTCTATGCATTTTTAAAACCATACTGCGATCGCCAACCCGCCTACCAAGCGTGGCGATTTTATCAAATCCCCCCCTTTTTGGGAGGCCTAAGGTCAGCAGTGGACGTCTTTCGGCTGAAATGATGATGAAAGAATGTCAATTTGAAAAATTATTTATGCATTTGATAGCCCATTCTTGAAGAATGTTATTTTACATCACGCTACGACCCTTAGGAGCCGGGCAAAAAGAAAAAAAGTCAGAAAAACTATAAGCTAAAACAAAGTATGAGCACGGGCGGGTGATGGAATGCGACGCAGCGGGTCGGGAAACAAGAAATTACACGCGGATGAAGTCGCGGGCAAAAGGTAGTATAGGAATAAAGTTATCATTAGCTAGCTATGTTGGTTTAAATTATAATAATTGTATCCGACATAGTAGGTAAAAAACAAAAAGGAAAGCAAAAGGATTTTGTAATGATCGTACAGCAGATGGCGTTCTGCAGGGGTCTATTGTTTCCCAAGGGGGCATATCTGCCCCCTTGGGAAACAATAGACCCCTACAGAAAAAGGCGTAAGTTTTCGCATGAACTTACCTATGTAGTATTGTAGTAGATAATAATAATTAATTTCATATTTTTTGGGTTTTTGTGGTACTTATTTTTTAAATAGCCTTTATTTAATTTTTTCCTGTATAGATAATAGGTAGCATTTTGATACAAGTGGAGAATGTATGTTATTGCATTCGAGGCGGAATTAACACCCGAGCCGTAGGCGAGGTTGTTTTTGAGCCGAGAACTGCAATAACAAATGTCCACGTGTACCAAACTACGTTTTTCAATACACTTTTAAGGAAATAAAAGTAATATAACGAAAAATATTTTTGTTATGAATTATTAGGAAACTATGATTTATTTTTCTTTATATTTCCGCGTTTTGCTTTCGCCAGGTTGAAGGAGAAGCAAAGGTATAAAGCCGATAAACAGCCTAATATGAGAAATGGAAAATTCAAATATTTTTGTGTTTAGAACACAAATAAATGTTAATTTGTTCATAAACGTTTTTTTTATTGTAATTATCATGGTATTCTATTTTTAAACATTATTAAATATTTCAAAAACATTTATGCTGTAAAGACGCATATCCGCCGAGATTTAAAAAAAAATCACCTCCGAATAGAGAGGACCGTCTCTGGTGCGAGACGGTGTGAATAAAGGCAATGAACCAATTTGGACTAAGTATAGGTACTTATAAGTTATCTGTGGGAATGTTTATTCCCGCTCACGTGTTGGAAAATAAAAAATCTCACGCGTGTGAAATACATAGCATTGTGAACCTAATCATAGTGCGAAATGATCCAGTTTTCGAGGAAGTGTATTGAAAATAATAATATCGACAAAAGCGCATTTATTACAACGCAGTTTCTTCTTATAGGCTTAGGTTTTTAAAACAGCACGGTTTGAGTAACAATATAGGTATGTAGGTAAATAGACTTATCTTTGTTTCTTCCAGCGTCACACTTATCCACAATGTCTATTTTATTATAATCAAATCTACTTCAATTACTCCAATCTGTCAGTACCTACATGTGTGGACGTGGTCCGTCACTCAAGATTCTTTACGCACCATTTGGAGGGTATTCTTAATTTCGCGTAGTGGCTCACAAGGTTTATTAACCCAGCAGTAAGGGCATATAATATAATATTTATGTGTGTTTAATATAATAACATATGATATGATAAAAGGTGTCCTGTTTTATACGGTGACTATGCAGTAGTAGGAGACTTCCTTAGCTTAATAGGGTCATTGACTTGTGTTACTTGAACAAAAGTATCGATCTAGATATTTCGAAATAAGCCGTATGAGTACCAGTAGATAGGTGATTAATTAAAGTCTGGAAATTTCTTTGTTAAGCAAATTTACTACCAATTGAAATTGTCCGTTTAATCAAATCACAACAGTTATTCTTTGACAGTTGTATGTAATGGCTATAACACGGCAAATTGACATAGGGCGTCAATTTGCTTCGCAATAGATTTCCCTGACTGCATTAAAGGAATAAGAGGTGAATACGTAGATCAGATGAGGATAATTTTTTTGTTGTTGTTACACTGTCAATTCCTTATAGGCAATGGTAATTAAATATCTGAAACAAGACATATCTTTTGTTTTAATTATGGTAACATTATTCTTCATCAATCCATCCGCAAACGGGTTTCAAATAGGATTAGAAGGCAAGACACTGGCTTCGCTCAGCGGCAGCAGACGTGCAATGTATTGAAGAGATAGCACGCACGACAATGCAAAATGGCGGCACAGATATACTTAGCTGGATACAGCTGAGATGCAACATGGCGGCACCAGGGCCGGATTTATGACAGGGCAACAGGGTCTCTAGCCGCGGGCCCCCAAAAGGAACCAAAGAACAATCCTCCACAATTTGATATTTTTACCCGACTGCGTACCGCAAAGGAGGGTAATGTGTTGGTTACAAATGTTTTACATGAAAAAAACAACATCCGTATATACAGCCACCGGTGGCTGTCGCACGCTACCGCCGCATTTGTAGCAGTGGCAGAATCGAGCGACAGCCACCGGTGTTCGGAAGCCGCCACATTTTATAACCCGCTCTCTGCTGCACAGTTCTTTTTTTTTTTTGGGTGGGAAATTATCAAATAACTTCTCCCGCTCCGGGCGGAGCGGGAGGGAGTATCAGACTTTAACTTTAACTGCGCGGGGGGTGGAGTACTGCGACAGTGGCGGGTGTCGGCGTCTTGTGTGGCCCGTAGCGACCACAAGTGGCGAGTCGCCGACACTGCTGTAGCGTGTGGCCGCCACCGGCTACACGTGTGCGCCGCGTCTATACAAAATATATGAAAAAGTTTGTTAAGTCGCTGTCGCTGGCCACCAGTGGCTGTGGTCGGTGGGAGATGTAAAGAACTCGAGTCTTTTGAGTCCTAAATTTTAGGCTCAGCTGACAAATTGCACAGCTCGACTCGTTACAACAACACCCCAGACCAGAACACTTAAGTCTACATAGAGACTCGAGCGCAACATGGCGCTCAGGTCTTAATTCGAGCTCGAGTCGTTTCACGCGACGAGTCGCGCTCAAGTTCTTTTCCGTTTGGAACATAAACAAATCACATTAAGTACCTAATTACTTAATATACCAATATTTTTTATTATATAAACGTTTAATCAAAAAAGTCTAACCAACCAACAACAACAACAACAACAACATTGTAGCTTGTATCGTCTTATTACTAAGTCTGTTTCTTTTTTTTGTGATTAAATTACCAGATCTTGAAAATGCCTGTTCGCGCTCAAGACTCGATACACTCGAGCTCTTTTTAAGACTCGAGTTCTTTTTGAGACGTGAGCTTGTTTTTAAGACTCGAGCTCTTTTTGAAATACGAGTTCTATTTTGGCGCTCGAGTTTTCGAGAAAGGACTGCAGATCGGCTCGACTCAAGGCTCTGAGTTTTGTTAGTACACCGAGTCTTGTAAAATTGAGCCGAGTCTATCGAATTAAGACTCAAAGACTCGAGTTCTTTACATCTCTCGGTGGCCCGTTTGCGCCGGGCCTTAAACGCACGATTTCTGACTTTTATCTCAAACCTCAGTTGGTTTGATATCGTTTTTTGATCTTTATAAGAAACAGGAACAATAATTGGCATAAAAAAACGTTTTTTGTGAAAATTGCCCATTTTCTTGCTGACAATTTTTTTATTATATATAGATGATTGAAAACTGTGAATAAAAAAGGATTCTTGTAAAAAATAAATCAGAGCCTCCTGGAGCCTTCTTTAACCGTTTAAGCCCGGCGTTGCCGATTCGGCAACAGTGTGCCCAAACCGTAAAGCCCCGGTGTTGCCGATTCGGCAACAGTGGCTCATGCTACTGTAGGCTCAAATTACACTTGATTAGAACGTTTAGTATTGTTTGTGGCGATTTTAGTCGATTGTCTGGTAGATATTCTCACAAACGTGAGTCGGTGGGGCTTGACGGTGGGGACAACTGACTCACCGGTGAGTCGGCGGGCCTTGCCCTGGGCGGCATAGACAGGTAGGTAATATTGCTCACTGCAGCCGAAATCCAAGACGTTGGATTAAAATATCTCTTGTGCTTTTAGTGACAGGGTGAATCCATTGCTATATGTCGCATAGGTAGGTACTATAATTTAGGTAAAGGATGACCATTTAAGTTCAGCAATAAAGATCAATAGAACTGCATAATTGTAGTGCTCAATGAAAATCTAAAGACTAATTTAAGTACTGATGATTTATTATTACTAGCTGCAAAAACAATTAATTATAAAAAAACTACTAAACCCTAAACATGTAATTGATACTTTTCTGACAGCTGAAAAAGGAACGATCATTAAAAAAAAATGCGCGCCCAAAGCTTACTTAACATCAGCAATAACAGGTCTGTAATAGCAATCATTTTTAATGATTATATTTTTCCCTGAAATTAAAGTAGATTATTGGAAAAAAAAACCGGCCAAGAGCGAGTCGGACTCGCGCATCGAGGGTTCCGTACGTATAAAATGATGTTGATGATTTCTATGCAGACTTCGGAGTTAAGGGGGGGGGAAACGGTATTTTTTTAAAATTTTTCATCAATAGTTGGAAACAATGCTGCCTAAAAAAAGAAAAAAATATGTTTGAGAATGTGCAAACAGTGTTCTTCCATATGATACCCCACAAGCCCTAGTAGCCCCACTTCAAATTTTTAAGACCATCTTTCAGTCCTTTTTGCAAAAAAGATATAATTTTTTTAATTTTTTTCTTGTTTGCAAAATAGTTGGGCAAACGTCATCTAAAACTATTCTAAATTTCAAGTTGATAGCATTAGTAGTTCTTGAGATATCCAGCTGTGACAGACAGACAGACAGACAGACTTAGTCTCACCATAAGGGTTCCTTTTTACCATTTTGGTACAGAACCCTAAAAAATGTATGACTGCAATGTATGACTGTAATCAGCAAATGTCATTTAACCAATTTGTACGCCAACTGGCGTACAAATTGGTTAAATGACATTTGCTGATTTTTGAAAAACCGCTAAGAAAGTTATTGACGATTGTACCTTTTTGGAAAGCTAATGAAACCAGTTAGTCATTTTACCAATTTGTACGCCAACTGTCATACATTTTTTTTCCAATAATCTACTTCAATTGCCGGAAAAAATACAATCATTAAAAATTATTGCTATTAAAGACCTGTTATTTCTGATGTTATGTAAGTTTTGGGCAAGCATATTTTTTTAAGAATATTCCTTTTTTCAGGTTTCAGAAAAGTATCAATTAAATGTTTAGGGTTCAGTAGTTTTTTCATAATTAATTATTTTTGGTAGCAAGTCAGAAAATTACAAACAAATCGAAGAACCGTCACAGTGTCAGTTCGGTAACCATCCAGTTTTGACCCTAGTTAAGTGGACTTAATTTGTTGCTAATTACCTATAGTATAACCCCTTTCAAGGAAAAGGTCGGATTTCCCTGTCACCCTGTATCCATGGTCTACCCATATGTCAAATTTCATTTAAATTCAGCCGTTATAGCGTGAAAGCGTAACAAACAAAAAAAAAATGAAAATTAAAAAGTGTTTATTCAGATTAATAATATAAATACAGAATATTTACTTCTGCCAAACTGCACAGCAGTTTGTTGGCAGACGTAGCTCCTTTTTTTATAACTAAAGTTTAAAATTTGGTTTTTATAATGACACTTTCACATAGGTATACCTAAACATAGAAACAATTATATTTTCCCTTTTATGTATCCTCTGCAGCGAGGTTTTCACAAAACATATGAAAGAGGTAGTTATGTATTTTATTTTTAAAGGAGGTTTTTGTGATACAGCTATTTATATCTACTGGAAGGTTATTAAAAATACTCACTTTCGCATCTATAATATTACCTAGTTAGGATTAGTAAGGAAATAAGGATTACAAATAGTCAAATATATATGACTTTTTTTCATGTGTTCAACCATAGTTATATTTCTATGTGTTCAACGCACATTACTTGATATCTAAACCAAATTTATTTACATATAAATACTCGCCGCATGCAAAACCTCTACCCTTTTCGGTTTAAAAGTCGGTTAAAAAGTACCTGAGATATTGTAAGTTAGAAGTATTTTTAGCTGTTGCCACAGCTCAATGACATAAATAACCACCACAATAATGACATTCTAGAAGGTCATGTTTAGTTACAGTCGCCTCTAGGAACGTGGACCATCCAATTTATCTGGGGTTAACAGAAAAATATCTCTTAATTTGATTGCAACTTCAATTTGCCACAAAGGCCATCATTTAAGCTTATCTAATTACTTGCTAATGATTTTATAAAAACTCATTATATTTCGTTTAAGAAACAATGGCAAAGCTAATGTCTTATGAAAGACAAATAAATGAGTTTTGTGATATTTTTTGTTTTGATTATTCCTCTTTGAAGAGGAACGGTAAACAAGACAGGTAATATGCGCCAATCTTCAGAAAAAAAACTAAATAAAATGCTCCTCAAATATCAGTATTTGAGGAGCATTTTATTTAGTTTTTTTTATGTGATTTTTCTTGGCTTGTGGTTTTGTATGATCGAACACACAATTTTTTTTAATATTCTATAATTTCTGAAGATTGGCGCATATTACCTGTCAAACGATCAAACGGATCAAACGGTTTTATTGACATATTGGGTCAGCCCAATATGTCAATAAAACCGTTTGATCCCTAATTTCTCAATTTAGTCCGTCTCGATCCCAGTCAAAGGCAGAAAGCGTCTAACAACGCGACCGACAGGACGCGCCGATTTGATTTCATACAAGGACCTATCACCAAATGACTGTATTTTTTATGTGTCTGCTGTTTGTTAATCCTTGACATAATGGTTCCTTTTATTTCTTATTTTTTTGAATAGTCATTTGTAAGATGCACTCAGAATAATGTTACTGTCTGTCTGTCTGTTTCATGTGCCTTTTTGAGTGAATTTTGTTTTCACTTAAGACGCAGATATATGCCAGTGAGTGGTTAGCTTGCGTGTTCTGTACTGAGCTCACGCAACGCGTCGTACGTTCAGCCAGTAATAGGACTCGCCCATCAAGGAGCGATGTCCCCAATTTGACGCATTATTAATTTATTATACACAAAACAAAAGGTATTTTAATAAAACGCGTACACTAAAAGATCAATAATTAAATTGTCTTTGAATTGGTGAAGGTTTCGGAAAAATACGCTTGGTAGATTTTGCGCCATTCTCAGTTTTTTATCCGCGTTAGACATAACTTTACAAATTAATTTCACTATGTAATATAAACATAATCTAAAATATTCTCATATTAAGTTATTGAGAAAATGCTCTTATTTATCATATATTTTCTTCAAATCATTAACACTACTCGTTTAGACGTGATCTTCAGTATAAAATCATTAAAAGTCGGTTATCGTACCTTTAACCGCTACTTACAGCTTTTCATGGCGGAATGGTAAAACATTTTTAAGAAATTACTGAGGTCACTGATACGCGATTATAACGAACATATCGTATTTGATTATTCCCTCAACGAACTTTTCGAGTATTTATGTTCAATTGTGCAATTACAGTTTTATCCTTATCCTGTCTCTCCCAAAATCATGGTTACCCCACAGTCCGAAACAAACCGCGCCTAATAACGCTTACGTGGTAATAAACCAAGGTGCTTGTTGTCTTAGGACACTGCCTCCATCTTGAGATTGTACCTCCGTGTACCTCGTTACTACAGGACATAACAAGGGAGTTGAATTATGATTGTAGGTCTACCCATTATGTTGGACCCTATTTTTGGTCCCGTTTGTCTATGACCCCTTGTGGCTTAAAATAGAGTTAGCTTCGAATCGCGTGGGTGTCAACTGTCTAATGACACGACTTATTTATAGTCGATCTCGAAATTGCTTTATCAAAGGTAGGTTTAAGGTTTAATGTCACTTGCACGTCATGAAACTTATTGCCAAAACTGGTAAATGATTAATGCTATTTATTTATGTAAATTGGTTCAAAATAACACATTTATATGTCAGACACAAAGCAATTAAAAGACCGACTAAACTGTACATTTCCTATATTATTTTAACAAGGTAACTAAGAAGTTGAATATTAATTTTTAGGGTTCCGTAGTCTACAAGGAATTCTTATAGTTTCGGTCATGTACTCATGTCTGTCTGTCTGTCTGTCCCCGGCTTAACTCAGAGACTTTTAGTAAGTACTAGCAACCTGTAATTTCGCATAGGTTTATTTATTAATCAGGCCGAAAAAATGGTAAAATTTTTGTAGGGTAAGTACCTCTCTTGGACGTAAAGCGGGGATGATATTTTTTTCTCGTCTATCCCATCAATGGTATGGGGTATCGTAGGATAGGCCGTTCAAAAATATTGCGGGTCGGTGAAACCCATTTGTAGAGTTCCGTAGTAAACAAGGACCCCTTATAGTTTCGCCATGTCCGTCTGTCTGTCTGTCTGCCTGCTTGTCTGTCCGTCCGTCCGTCTGTCCCCGGCTTGGCTCAGAGACGCTTAGTCCTAGAAAGCTGTCATTTGGCATGGATGTACATATTAATCACGACAAGAAATTTGTAAAATAAAACCATGATAAACATTTTTTTTTAGGGTACCTCCCTTGCATGTGAAACGGGGATGATTTTTTTTTTCTCGTCTAGTACATGGTGTGGGGTATCGTTGGATAGGCCGTTTAAAAATATTGTGGGTATGTGAAAGCCATTTTTAAATTCTGAGATCCGTTTGCGTAATATTCAGCTTTAAAGTGCTATTTTAAGTCAAGTGTCCCCCCCCTGCTAGCTAAATGGTTGGTTTTGGATAAGTGAAAAAATTCATGGCAGTAGTGTATATAACGAAATTAAAAGGAAAACTATACACACAGCTAAGTAGGGTTTACAAGTTAACGGGTAATATTCGACCAACTTAAATTTGCAGTTGAAGAATTGACCGTAACGTATATCGATGTATGGGAGAGCATGTTTTTCAACTACAATGTTAAGTTTATTTTTGGGATAAATTCATCCTAACTACGGAACCCTTCATTGTGTGTGGTCCGACACGCACTTGGCCGGTTTTTTTCGATTCAGGGATCAGTACGGGGAGAAGGAGTGAGTAACTCGTCTTCTAATGTTTGGGCAGCCATATTGCTCTTCAGTTGGCTCACTGCTTACTACAGATACATTCACCGACGTGCTGCTGAGATTGGTTTCTGATACAAATCCTTGTAAATCTGTAAAATTGCCCAAATTGCCAACAATATAACTACAATATTCGTAGCGCAATCGAGCGCGAGCACATTACCGTGCACCGCTCCGCAGTCCGTGAATCCGTGATACCATAATCTACCGACATCACGGACTGCGTACAACAGGTGCTCAATACGTTTATATTCATTAACTAAGTACTATCTCGTATACACTATACTAACTCATCACATTTTAAGGCTACGGCTGATTATATTTGTGAGCCGACCCTATATCCTCTTTAATAGATGTCTGCATGAACGTGTGTTCCCGGTGGTGTGGAAGCGAGATAACATTACCCCAGTGTAGTAAAGAATATACCCGTAATTGATAGTATTTAGGTTTTATTTAGAAAAATTCAACATATTGATTCCATGACATAATGAATCCAGACCACTCAGTTTATTCTTTACTTAGGGCGTTCAATATTGACCAAGGAGTTTATAATTTATTACCACATTCTCCTGGGCCTATTTATTGTGCCACGTAGTCAGTTAGATGAGCAGGCGGACGTCGTACTCTTTGAGAAAGACGCAGAGTCTCTGTCGTGATGTTCTGTGGCTGGACCCTCTCATTCTGGGAATCTCGCTGGTCATCTGTGATACGGTCATCGACTGCATCGATGAACTCGTCGTCATCCTTAGAATCAGCTTCATCACTTTCTAACGAAGATTCCCCAGCAGGAGCTAGGTGTCGATTAGATCCGACAACTTCTCTTCCACTGCTCAAACGCACACGAGAATGTTGAGGATTACTTTCCAGAGTCTCTACTTCTTTAACCTGTGGATCATATTTGCTAGTTCGATTATGGTTTCGCATTAATACTTTTCCTGGGACATTTAGCCATGTAGGCATCGACTGACCAGTTGAGGATCTCCTGGCGTGAGAGAACATCCACTCATGGGGCGTACTGTTTGTAGTCGTGCAAAGAAGCGATCTTACAGAATGTAGAGCCTGAGTTAAAACTGACTCCCATTTGGTTACAGGTAGATCATGGTTTTTCAGAGCCAATTGTACTGTACGCCAAATGATTCCGTTGTATCTCTCCGTTTGTCCATTACCCTGAGGATTGTATGATGTAGTGTAGCTCGTAGCAATGTCCTTCTGGTGAAGAAAGTCTTTCATCTCTTTTGAAAGAAAAGTAGTACCTCGATCTGAGTGTACATAAGTTGGCATTCCGAATATAGAAAATAAGTCAGTCAGTTTATTAATTACTGTGTTTGTACTCAAGTCTGGGCAGGGATATGCAAATGGGAATCGAGAATATTCGTCCACGATTGTAAGCATATATCGATTGTTCCTAGTGCCCTCTGAGGGAAGTGGATCTTTAAAATCTATCGATATTCTTTCGAATGCCCTATCGCTTTTATTAGTTTTCCCATGTTTTGCTGAAAACGAGGCTTTACTTCTGCACATATAGAACAATTTGCGGTAATACGTTTTATCTCTTCAGTGGAGTAGGCTAAATTCTTGCTTCGAACCCAATGAAGCATTCTTGTTACTCCAGGATGACACAAGGTTTTATGCAGTTCTTTGAGTGCATTTTCTGAATTGTGTAGAGAGGCTACCATTGGCGCATTAGCTCTTGATATAGCATCAGCTGCTATATTTTCCTTTCCAGGGCGATAAACTATGTCAAAATTGTATTCAGAAAGTTCTAATCGCCAGCGTTGTATTTTGTCATTTTTAATTCTTGATGAATGCTGCTGATTGAACATGAATGCGACCGACTTTTGGTCATTATCAATTTAAACTGTCGTCCGATGAGAAATTGTCTCCATTTCCGAAGACATTCGACTATAGCCGCGGCCTCCTTCTCTATGGCTGGGTGATTCCGCTCGCTACTGTGAAGGCTTTTCGAGAAAAACGCAACAGGCCTGCCTTCTTGCGACAGAGTTCCCGCGATAGCATAGTCTGAAGCGTCTGTTTCAACAACAAATTGTATATTGTCATCAAGCGCGTTTACTGCTGATCTGGCTATCTCTTGCTTTAGAGAGTTAAAAGCCTTTACTGCCTCACAATTGAGAGGGAATGTGCCTTGTGAAACGAGGGACTGAATTTTATTAGATAATCTTGGGACATAGGTATTTAGAATAGTGAGCAAATAATCCCAACGCTCGCCGAAGCGATGCCGAGTCTGAAGGCAGAGGCAGCTCTAATAGTGGACGTAGACGATCCGGGTCGGGTTAAATTACTCCACTGTTTATAGTATATCCTAGAATACTTATCTCCTTCAATGAAAATTTACTCTTTTCAAGATTCAGTGTAAGGTTATACCGTTTGGCAATATCAAGAAAACGGTGCAGTTTCTGATCGTGGTCAGCATGGGTTACCACCACAGACTGTTATATCATCCAAATATGCGTATACTCCTTTTAGTTCCTCTTTTGCAATTATATTATTGACAGTTCTTTGAAAAACCGCTACTCCGTTGGTAACACCGAAAGATATTCTTCGAAATTGGTATAAATTACCTTCTGCTTCAAATCCTGTATAAGGTTTTTCTGTTTCAAGAATCGGAATCTGATGATACGCGCTTTTTAAGTCAATTTGGCTGAAGAAACTATGTTTGGCTACCTTATAGACCATTTGTTCAATACTTGGTAAAGGGTAAGCGTCCAGTTGCGTGTATCTATTTACTGTCTGAGAGTAGTCTATACACATCCTTTTTTTATGATTTTCATTTGTAGCTACAAGTACTTGTGCTCTCCAAGGTGACGAGCTAGGTTCTATAATCCCTTCAGCCAGTAATTTCCTTACTTCGGTACGAATAAATTGCATGTCACTATCTGAGTATCTACGTGGCTTAACAGCTATTGGCTTGTAGCCGGGAACAAACAAATTGGATCCACATTGGCTTCAGATAGTGCACATAATTTCAATGGAGCTCCTGATCCGCCGAAATACATTTCTAATGTATTATGTCTCATAAGAATATCATGGCCAATTATGACATCCATACATAACTTCTCCATTATTAGTTAGTTCACTTGAAAACTATGACCTTGCAGATCGATATTGACGGAGCACAATTCATCTACCTTAGTTTTTAGATTTGAAGTTGCTATGCTGATATTTTGGTAGCATGGACTCTTTTGTATATTATATTTACAAACTAGTTGACTGTCTATAAAACTTTTAGTACTTCCTGTATCAATCAATGCTCTGGCTTCAAATAATCCGTTTATTTTTGTCGGTATTATAGCTTTTTCGAGATCCGTTGTAGCGGCCACGATACATGATAACAATTTCTGCGACTCTTAATTTTCCTTATGTTTGTTTGGTTCATCTATAGCACTAGTAAAAGCACTCCGTTGTGGTGGCGCAGTCATTGCACTTTTGCACACTTTTGCGAAATGCCCTCTTTTTCCACATTTGAGGCAGGTTTTACCAGCAGCCGGACAGTTTTTCCGGGCGTGTCTCTTGTTTCCACAGAAATAGCATAGTTCTTGGATGTGTGTTCCCTGATTATTGATGGGGACTGCATTTACAAAGATACTAGTACTAGATTGCTGGTAATCATCACTGTGTATTCGTGCCATCTCCAGAGCGCGGGCCTGCTTGAATGCGTCGTCTAATGTGAGAGTGCTATTTTCCAACAAACTTTGACGTACAATGGACGACGAAAGTCCAGATATGAAAGCCTCTCTAACAAAATCACTTTCGTTTTGCTCAGCTGTTACTGTTTGAAAATTGCATTCTTTTGAGAGCAGTTTCAAGGCTTGTAGCTACTGATCGATGGACTCTTCCCAGTCCTAGATAGATGTGTCATAGAATAATATTAACAGACTTTTTACTTATTTCCAGTTTAATTTTACTATCAGAACAGCTAAACATAAGTTCGCCAGATTTACATTAGCTGGATTACGGCTTTTAGATATTGGTGGAAATAAATAACTTAGAGCGCTTCTTAAATTCGAACTTGGCCCAGCACTGCCATACATCCATAGCCATGCAGAGTCTATGTTTGAACAGATGGTTTTTAATAAAATTATTTTTCTTTCTTTTCATAAGGCAAATTTTATTAGTAACTTATTATCAGATTGCCTTTCAATCCTACTTATGACGTAGGTACATAAGATATAAATAATAGCCTCTTTTGTAGAATTTTGTCACTCTAAAAACGTACGCGTTTGTTATAGTGTTGGTTTATTTGATAAGATTATACCTAAATGAGGCAGATGCCTTGTTAAGTCTTGGCTAATGTTTGGCCAGTTGAACCTTCTGTTTGCCAATTATTATTACCTACACGTTGGCTGATTCAAGTCACGTTGTTCTTGAAATTATTATTATTGTAAAATTACTATTATTCTAGGACCTACTTATGACGTAGGTACATAAGATATAAATAATAGCCTCTTTTGTAGAATTTTGTCACTCTAAAAACGTACGCGTTTGTTATAGTGTTGGTTTATTTGATAAGAATATACCTAAATGAGGCAGATGCCTTTTTAAGTCTTGGCTAATGTTTGGCCAGTTGAACCTTCTGTTTGCCAATTATTATTACCTACACGTTGGCTGATTCAAGTCACGTTGTTCTTGAAATTATTATTATTGTAAAATTACTATTATTCTAGGACCTGGTTGTTGCGCTCGTTTTGCTAATCTGTGCCTAGAATATATTTCATTAGGTGGCTTTAGAAATAATGCATCAAGTCTATTTATAGCAGTATCGTAATCAGTGCAACCCTGTATGCGTACAAAAGTTGTAGAGGACAGATGATTAGTTAGTAATTGGAGTTTAGCTTCTTTTGGAATAGTTTTCTCGTTCATAGCTATAGATGTCAGAAAATTTTCAAATGTGTTTTTCCAATGTGTCCACTGAGGGGACAGATCTTGGCTTGAGAACGGGTCTCCGTCGAAACGTTCTGGTCGTAGATATTTTTCTATTTTGTTAAATAAATTGTAGTAAAGAATATACCCGTAATTGATACTATTTAGGTTTTATTTAACAAAATTCAACATATTGGTTCCATGACATAATGAATCCAGGCCACTCAGTTTATTCTTTACTTAGGGCGTTCAATATTGACCAAGGAGTTTATAATTTATTACCACACCCAGTGCATAAGGGTGGGTCAAAGCATGACATCGAACAATATAGACCCATCTCGATTCTGTCGACCTTGTCAAAGCTTTTTGAAAGACTTGTTCACAACGAGATTTACCCGCTTCTGCATAATATTATCATTCCTGAACAACATGGGTTTGTTAAGCGCCGATCTACGACATCTAACCTGTTAATATTTGCTAATTATCTTTTCGAAAGTATTGATAGGCGATTACATACAGATGTGGTCTACACTGATTTCAAAAAGGCTTTTGACAAGGTCGATCAGGAAATCCTCCTGAGTAAAATTACCTACAATGGAATACGCGGAAATTTATTGCGTTGGTTTGTCTCGTATCTCGAAAACCGGTCTCAAAGGGTTGTGGTTAATGGTCATCAGTCTGTCTCTGTTAATATTACTTCCGGAGTTCCACAGGGCTCTATTTTGAGACCGCTTCTATTCGTTATTTATATCAACGATATTAAGAAATGTTTTAAAAAGTTCAAATTCTTGATGTACGCTGATGACTTGAAGGCGTTTCAAGCGATACGTACTATGGATGACTGCCAGTCAATTCAGGAGGACCTAGGCAGACTAACTGCCTACTGTATTGAGAATAAGCTGCATCTTAGTATCCCCAAGTGTAACTATATACACTTTACTAATAATAATTTCATCCTCAACTTTAATTCCAACCTTAACTGTATCCCCTTAAATAATATTTCTATAGTGAAGGATCTAGCTAGGTGTTCTTTTTGATGGCAAACTGTCCTTGGACCAGCATATCGAAGCCATAGTTATTAGTGCTTTTAAAATGTATGGATTTGTGATGAGATCTTCAACAGAATTTAAGCGTACCTCAACCTATCTCTATCTGTATAAGACGCTCATTCGCTCTCAGTTAGAATACGTGGTCCCTATTTGGAATCCCTTCTACCAAAAGTACGTAGTTGGAATAGAAAGGGTCCAGCACAAGTACCTTCGTGCTATGTGCTACAGATGTTATGGGACTAAGAGTTATCTGTCATAATCCCAATTTCTTGGTAAGTACAAGTTTATCAGCTTGGAGAACCGGCGCAAATACCTTGAGGCCAACGTGTTCACAATAATTTTGATGCCATTGATCTAACGAGTAAGCTGTGTTATTCTGTCCCCAGAACAGTTCATGCGCGTCAGGTTCGTGCACGTTCTCTGTTTGCACTAAATTCTTGTCGTACGAACTCTGGCTTACGGTGCCCTATTCACAGAATGTTGGAATCCTATAATTAAAATTTCATTGATATTGATATATTTGCATGCTCGAAAATAAAATTAAATCTAATATTATAAAATTTGATCTCAATAGTAATCTTACTATTATTACCTATTTATTGCATAATTTAAATAAATGAATCTGTTTCTGATCTAATTTGGTTTTGTAGCCTATAGCTAGCTTTATAGTAACTTATTTAATGATTTCTAAATATTTGTTAATTGTGGTAATGCTCGTCTAGTGGCAACCACTGATCTTTAAAAATGCACTGTGCATTAGATGATAATTTCTGAACAAATCATTCAGTAGGAATTTTTGAACTTGGAGAGTTGTAAAGCTGATTCTAATGATTATAATTCTGTAAAGCTATATTTGTTATGGCCACGAATCATATTATTTTTAGATCAACATACAACCTGTTACTGACCTGCAAATTGCAAAAACCGTGAGAAATTTTGAATTTCGCGGGCTACCTTAGCGCATCCCCCTTAATAGATATTAGGTAATTTTTAGTATCGAATCATGCAAATAACTGGTTTTTCAATATTAATGACTTATCGTTTTACCTTAACACCACAGATACCTAGTCTTAACGAAATTAAAAGAAAAAACTATCACAGCTTTACAAGTTAACGAGTAATAGTCGACCAACTTACATTTGCAGTTGGAGACGTATATCGATATAGAGAACAGGTTTTTCAACTACAATGTTAAGTTTGTTCTTGGGATAGATTCATCCCAACTACGGAACCCTTCATTGTGCGTGGTCCGACACCCACTTGGCCATTTTTAGGGTTCCGTACCAAGATGTTAAAAAGGAACCCTTATGGTGAGACTAAGTCTGTCTGTCTGTCTGTTACACCTGGATATCTCAAGAACTACTAATGCTGTCAACTTGTTAGAATAGTTTTAGATGACGTTTGCCCAACTATTTTGCAAACAAGAAATTAAAAAAAAAAATGTTTTTGCAAAAGGGACTGAAAGGTGGTCTCTAACGTACACGTATTTGATGAAAAACCAACAACAGGTGAATATTTATCTTCATTTACTTTTTCAAGCACTGATGACACGCATATTTTGAACTTTAAACGGACGACATTTTTGACACTACAACAACAAACGACATAATTTTGTGACTGTAAATAGTGTTATCTATGATAAATTGGCAACATCATCGGATAATGAGATTGTAAAGAGCGACATCTATGAAGACATAAACGCAGCCATATCATTCATAGCGTAGTCCTAGTAATGCAACTACCATATTTCACATACATACTTAACTGATACGGTAGCCGAACGGTTAAGAGCTCGCCTGACGCATCGTTGGGTTCGGGTTCAATCCTACCAGGGAAAAGTACTTTTTGTGAGTACTGTCATTATTATCGGAACTAAAAATACCAATAAAATTAAATAAAGGCAAAGAAAGAAACACTTAGAACACCGAAATGGATTTCATGCAAAACATTACCTTTCGCCGTAATAGAACAAACTCGGACTCGAACCTAAACAACAGTGATAATATGACACATAATCTGAATAATACAGTCAGTGAGATGTCAGACGATGAGGATGACGAACTAAAAAAGGTACGAGAACAAGTTATAAAACTTACCATAGAGCTTCAAAGTGCTCATTCAGAAATCGAAACATTGTCATTAGAAAACAATGAACTCAAACAATTAAATGATCGGCCAATACATGGCTCCTCCCCCTCCTCAACCTCAACCCATCCCACGGTTGATGGACCCTCGCCTTCGCGCTCATAGCGTTCAGCATCACCAACAACCTACCACCGCCGGTAGAAGCGCGCCTCTCGCGCCCCCAGTGGCCCGCGTGCCAGAGCCTGCTTCCAAAGCCGCTCCTCCTCTCAACACTCGCGCGCCTCCTCAACCTGCGGCCACTCCAGTGGTCGCACAACCTAACACCTTCGATGCGTTTAATGTGATCTCGAGCACATTCAACATCTTTCTTTCGCCCCGCGCCAAGAAAATGGCCAGCGAAATAATCGTAGCCCGTAACTCCTGCGATCTATCGGAGATCCAGCGAATTTATCACGCGTATCCCGAGATCACGCAAGCCCTAGAGTCCATCGCGTATAGGAAACCATAATGTATAACACGGCCCCCGCGAGAACTAAACTCAGATCACTAAAGTTAGGCTTTTTCAATGCCAACGGCATTAGAGAACAACGCGACGAAATCGCTGTGTTCCTCCGCGACCATCGGTTAGATATTCTCTTAGTACAGGAAACTTTCCTCAAGCCTTGTCATCGAGACCCGTCAATTGCGAACTATCGCGTAGTTCGCAATGACAGGACTCGATGCCACTTGGGCGGCACCCTGATTTACTATAGGACTCCTCTCCATTGCATCCCGCTCGATGCTCCGACATCTCTCTCGTGTCTTGAAGTGTCTGCATGCAAAATAGCAATGTCAGGTCATCAACCGATTACGATAGTTTCGGCTTACATGCCGCCCACCGCGACCACGAGCGCAGACGGTCTTCAAATGCTGTCTCGCGATCTTTCGATTCTTTTCGGCCTGAGTGAATCCGTTATCGTAGCGGGTGATCTCAACGCCAAACATCCGTCCTGGAACTGTAATACCACCACGTTTCGAGGCCAACATCTGTTTGACCTCACCGCCGTTTTAAATTTCGATATCATCGGTCCGATGAATCCTACTCACTACCCCCATATCCCCAGTCAATCCCCGGACATATTGGACATAGCGCTCCTAAAGAATATCAACCTACGGTTGGATTCGATAGAGGCGATGGACGAACTGACTTCTGACCACCGGCCGGTCGTCTTAAGACTGGCCCCTCGCGACGGACTCCTTGACCCTGACCAACCCCCCCTCACGAAAGTAGTCACGGACTGGCGGAAAGTAAGCGACCGACTGAAATCCACCACATCCCCGATACTGGATTCTATCCCCGATCAGTTTGACTCGATCGCCGACACGACGGCCGCGATCGACTCACTCACGGAACACGTACAATCAGTCCTGAGCGATTGCTCGAAGCAGGTTCCGGCGATGGACCCCCATCGCCGAAAGCTGCCGGACGATGTGCGTGAACTGCTGACTGAGAAGAACGCGGCCACTCGTGCATACAGTGTCTTTCCCTGTGACGCTAACAAAGTCTTCATGCGCCAATTACAGAAATCTGTAAGGAAGCGAATGAAAGAACTGCGTGAGGCTAACTGGGACAAGATGCTGGGCGAACTAGAGCCCACTCATCTTGCCTTCTGGGAGCTTCAGAGGAAACTCAGATCCCCGCAAGTAGCTTCGATGCCCCCTCTGACACGACCCGACAGGACGATAGCATTCGACGACACCGACAAGGCTGAATGCCTGGCTGACACTCTCGAGACTCAGTGCTCGCCCAGCTCTCAACCAGTAGACCAAGCTCACCTCGCTGAGGTGGACGCTGAAGTCGAACGTAGGGCGAATCTCCCTCCGGTCGAAGACCCTGATTGTCCTCTGGCTCCCGTCACCCCAGACGAAGTGCACGACATTATCAAGGGTCTGAAAACCCGTAAATCTCCCGGATCAGACGGAATCACCAACAGGGTGCTCCAGCTGTTCCCCGCCCACCTGATCATGCTAATGACCACCATCTTCAATGGCGCTCTTAGCAACAACATTTTTCCTCAAGCTTGGAAAAGTGCCACGGTCATCGGTATCCCGAAGCCCGGCAAACCTAAGACCGAACCTTCCAGTTACCGACCCATCAGTCTGCTCAACGTCTTCGGCAAAGTCTATGAGAGGCTTATTTATAAGCGTCTCAGAGACTATGCCGAGACGAAGGGCCTCATCCCAAACGAACAGTTCGGGTTCAGATCCCAACATTCGTGCGTACAACAGGTCCACCGTATCGTCGAGCATGTAAGCGCTGGCTTCCAGCGCGGGCTCATGACGGGTGCTGTGTTCTTCGACATTGCGAAAGCGTTCGACAAAGTCTGGCACAACGGCTTAATATATAAGCTCTACAAACTCGGTGTGCCCGATCGTCTCGTGCTCATCTTACGAGACTTTTTGTCGGACCGCTACTTCCGCTATCGCATCGAGGGTGCGCTATCCTCCCCCCATCCGCTCCGCGCAGGCGTCCCTCAGGGCGCTGTGCTGGCACCGCTGATATTCACTATATTTACTAGTGATATCCCCAAATGTAGAAAGGCGCAGTTAGCTCTGTTCGTAGACGACACGGCCATCTACTACTCCGGCCTCAGGCAAGACAATATCGCCCGCATCCTTCAGGCCGAAGTCAACAGACTCGCGGCCTGGTTCAGGAAGTGGAGGATTGAAGTCAACCCTGATAAGAGCCAGGGGGTCCTATTCTGTAGGCCCCGGCGATCACCCGCCCTGCCCCAACCGATCACCATGTTCGGCAAGCCTATCCCTTGGGAGAAGCGAGCCAAATATCTCGGTGTGGTCTTAGACCATCACATGACGTTCGGCGAGCACATAAAACAGGTGCGCTCGCGCGCCAGTTTTGCTCTCGGCCGACTACACTCCGTACTCAACCCGCGCAGCAAGTTGTCCCTTAAGTGCAAATTGCGTATTTACACCGCGTGCATTCGACCGATCATGACTTACGCCTGCGTAGTCTTCGCTCACGCAAAGTCATATCACATTCATAAGATGCAGACGCTTCAAAACCGATTTCTCCGTAGAATTACGAAAGCTCCTTGGTTCGTTCGGAACGAACAACTTCACGTAGACCTTAAGATGCCTACCATCAAACAGTTTATGAAGCGCCTTGCAAAGCGCTTTTTCGAATCCGCGGAACGTCATAGCAACCCCTTGGTTGTGCAGGCCGCTAGTTACAGGCCTTCTGCCATTAGTCAGACTCGCCGACCGAGGCACACTCTCTTAGATCCGGATGACCCCATCACTCTCCTTCAGGAAAGCAATAGGGCCACGAGTACAGTGCACAAAATACACAAACCGACCTTCCGTCCTCGCCGCCGAGGTACCACGCGAACTTCCCGAGTAAATGGTAATAAAAGTCCTCCCCCCCGTCCCTTGAATGTCGATGCGCCAGCCGCCCGGTTAGAGGCTGAGAGCGCCGTAGCAATAAATATAATATCCCCTGATAATAATCATGATCAAAATGTTGATCCAGCCCGTCCCCAAATTGTTAGTAATTTTGTGATCCCCCAACGACGCCCTGAGCCGAGGTCCGTACCCCACAGGGGGTGCCCTTAGTGCGCTGTCGTTTAGTTTTTAATATATATAATTTGCGCCCTGGCTGGAGGCTTTAAGATTAAAAACCTTAGGGCAGCCACAGGAATATCCGGTTAAGTAGCAACGACCTCTCTAGGTCTGCTACGAGATGCCATACATAAAAAAAAAAAAAAAAAAAAATTAAATGATAATTTGAGTAAACAAAATGATTTACTGAAGAAAGTGACGAACAGTCCAGCTAAATTAAGACCATCTAGTGCCAAAAAACAGAAAAACAAACGATTAACTAGCAATAAACAAACCCAATTCGAAACATCAGATAACAAAAAAAGTCACGAGACTACAGAAATGACCAAAAATTGTCCTAATATTAAAAATAACCAATACGCAAGTCCAAACCCTAATAGTAAGAAAAGATGCAAAATATGTATTTTGAGTACAGATAACAATAATAAAATTCTGAGCATTGCAGAAGACTCGCTTACTCGTTCGGAAATCTATCACCACATAACACCTCATGGAAATGTAAGCTTATTGCTAAAAGGGTTAAAAGACAAAGTATCCGACTTTACGTTAGAGGACTACTGCATAATCATGTTAGGTGAAGAAGACTTCAGAACAACAAATAGTTACTTTGACATTATTATGCATATCAGACAAGTACTACAGGAAATCAACCATACTAACTTTATTTTGTGCGCTCCACCATATAAATGCGAGAATTACACTAATTTATACAATTCAAGAGTAGAGACATTTAATAACTTGCTTTTCTTGGACATACTGACGCACGAATACGCTTATCTAATAGACAGCAATAAAAGTCTCTCCTACGGCTACACTGAGTATAACAGACGGACTGGCGCAATAAATAATACTGGAATACGATTAATTTTTAAGGATATCATTAATTTAATTGATGACATAAAATATAATAACCAGATGATATCGACTGACATGAACTATAGTATGGATAATCTGTCACACGGTGAACTTTTTCGTCACTAAACATCTCCATGTATTGCACCAGAACATAGCAGGTTTGTTGAACAAGGCGGATGCGCTCACAGTTTGTCTGACTGAACTTACAGAAAAAAACATACTAGTGGATGTAATATGCATTACGGAGCATTTTATGATGGAAGGCTACGAAAACCAGCTGAGCATACCAAACTACTGCTTAGCCGCTCACTATAGTAGAAAAGAAGTTAAGAGAGGTGGATCATGTATCCTAATTAGAAATGGTCATGAATGGAAGGAGTTATTTAAAATCTCAAAAATGTCAATAACAGGGACAATTGAATGCTGTGCTATTGAGCTCACCAAGTACAAGACTGCCTTTGTATGTGTGTACCGTATCCCAAATAGTAATAATCTCAATAGTTTCTTTAATCAATTCGAAACAGTTTTATGCGAATTGTCAAAGAATGCATATAAAAATATTGTCATTGCTGGCGATTTCAATATAGACATGTTAAAAAGGAATTATCAGTCGATGGAGTTTGAGTGCCTTCTACTTAGCTTCAACCTAAAACTAGCAATAAATCAACCTACTCGAACGGAAAGTCAGACATGTATCGATAATTTTGCGCATAATTATAACAAACGGTGTAAATCCGAAGTGTTAGAGTTTGCCCTTTCAGACCACACAGCCCAGATTTTAAAATGCCCGGTAAATAAAATATGTACGATCGACAAATACGGTGCTATTAGACGTAATTACAGCAAGGAAAATACATCTAAATTTAAATATTGTATGAGCAAAATGTATTTCTCCGAAGTATATGAAACGGAAGACCCGAACATCGCGTACAATAAATTTCATGAAATATTTTCTTTTTTCTACAACCTCTGTTTTCCTAAGACTATGATTACAATAAATGTAATAACAAAGCCAAGGTGGATATCTAAAGGTATTAAATCCTGTAGTAAGAAAAAACGACAACTTCTGTGGACCTACAGATTAAAATCAAATGAATTAAATAGAACTCGCTTTATAGAATACTCTAATCTTTTTAGAAAAATTATGACTCTGACACAGCGTTCACAAAATAACCATAAAATCAAAACATCACACAATAAATGTAAAACCGCCTGGCAAATAATAAATCAAGGTAAATTTAATGTACCTAAAAATGATATTTTAAAAATTAAAATCAATAATGTCAAAATTACGGATGCGAAACAAATTGCTAATCAATTGACTATTTTATTAATAGAATACAACCCCTCCAGTCCAGTGATAAAACTACACGGCCCATCTTAAACAGCAAAAACTCGATGTTTATGGCACCCTGTACACCACAACAGGCACAGAAAATTACTATGGCCTTAAAAAACACAAATAGCGTGGGTTACGAAGTAATAAAAGCTGTAGCATCTGAAATAGATTTATAATATGAGACAAATGGTCGCACCATTTGTCTCATATTATAAATCTATGTGTTGTAGCTGGTACTCGTACGTTTCCTGAGGCACTAAAGATAGCAATCGGTAAGCCATTATTTAAGAAAGAAGATAGAGAGCTCATGGAATTCTACAGGCCTATTTCTCTGATACCTATCTTCTCGAAAATATTTGAGAAAAGGAATTAAACGGTTACTTAGAAAAAAAAATATATTATGTAATGAACAAAAGGGATTTCGCGAAAATAAGACTATAAATATGGCGATTTACGACTTTTTATACACTGTATTGATAAAAATTTACAAAAAAACACCTGTATGTGCTATCTTCTGCGATATGACTCAAGCATTTGACTATGTAAATCATGACATTTTAATAAACAAACTTGACGCTTATGGCATAAGAGGTAATGTTCTGAATTTAATTAAATCCTATTTAGACAATAGAAAGCAGAAGATAGAAATCACTAGAATTAATATAACTACTAAAAAGGAAGAGATATACTTATCAGATGAACGTCAAACTACTTTTGGTGTTCCACAAGGTAGTGTATTAGGACCTCCACTTTTTACACTATACATTAATGACTTGCCAAAATCAATTCCACACCCTATGACTTTATTTGCAGATGATAGCGCAGTGACAATTTCTAGTAATAGCAATGACATGATCCAATATAAACTTGACATTCACAATACCTTGACATCTATAATAGAATGGTTAAATAATAATAATTTAATGATTAATTTAGATAAAACTAAAATCATACATTTTAGCCAACGCTTGACTATAGAAAATATGGACATAAATATAGATAATAAAATTGTTGAAATCGTAAATACTACAAAATTCCTTGGACTAATAATTGACAAAAGACTTGACTGGAAAGCACAAATCGAGAAACTCTGCAAAAAAATTTGTAGTTCTGCATTTGCATTGCACTCTCTAGCTGCAGTTGTGAATGTAGATACCCTGATTGCGGCCTACCATGGCTTAGTTGCGTCTCACCTAAGATACGGCATCATATTTTGGGGAAATTCTACCGACGCTAACACGGCATTTAAGGCTCAAAAGAGATGCATTAGATCTATGTTTGGGCTAAAAACGGTTGATACATGTACACCATATTTTAAAAAGTACAATATATTAACTCTTCCTTGTATGTATATCCTCGAAACCGCAATGTTTGTTAAAACAAACCCCAATTTGTTTCCACGTCTACAGGACGTTGTACCACGTAACAGACGGGATATGACCATTCTTCGAGCCTATCCAGCAAAAACGGCACTCATGCGCAAAAGTATCGTCTGCATGGCGCCTACTATATATAACATATTGCCTAAACGTTGGAAGGAGCTAAATGGTAAGGCATTCAAGCAACAATTAAAAATGGTTCTTTCGCAAAAAGCATATTATAGTGTCTCCGAATTTTTGACCGAAAAGGATTTTTTTTTTGAGTGAATAATTTTAGCTTTTTCCTGACACTAATAATACTAATTAATTACTAATAATTTATATGACACTAATATTAAATGTATATGTATATGGAATTTTGACATTATAACAAAATAATTTCTAATTTATTAAGTTTCTAATTATAAACTTTGTTAGTTCTAGGTAAATTTTCGATTTGTTTATTGTTAATAATTTTTAATGCTAAGGAAATATTTGTATGCCGATACTTACGGCTAAACATGATGGGACTCAAACGATGACTGTAATATCTTGCATGCTCTTGTATGTATACAATGTTTAACAAATAAAGAAATCTTATCTTATCTTATCTAAATAGTACAGTTTTTCAGAAATCATCAACATCATATATTCGTACGGAACCCTCGGTGCGCGAGTCCGACTCGCTCTTAACCGGTTTTTTTTAATATATTTCCCAAAAGTAAGACAAAAATATTACATCAACGTCTGTTATCTAAGTCGGTAATTGAAACAAAGCACTGGTTTTTGCCCCAAAACGCATGAATTTCCATAATGTGTTATTACGCATAATAAAACTGCGCAATAACTTTAAAAATGTTTTTTGATTTCCGTGTTCTATGAGTGTTTTTTGTTCATTAGCACATAATGCTGTTATCCTGTAGGTAACCGTATGTGGGTTTTCTAGTTTGACAAACTCCTCATTACGTAACCAAAAACCACAAATTTAGTGAACACATAGGTAACACACGGCTAGATAACAATCTATACTTTTCCAGTATAAGCTGATCTCGCATTGTACGGAAATCCTTTACAATGAGAGGTCAGCTTATACTGGATATGTAACCGTGTATAAAATCCTTACTAAACAGCACCCTAGTTTACACCTTACGGCATTTCAATACAAACATTCAAGCCCTTGTTTTTCGAAATGACTGAACCGATTTTAATGAAACTTTATACGCATAAGCGGGATACAAAAATCTAAAAAGTTAGTTAAGAACATTTTCGAAATGTCTTAATTAAAAACAGATAACTGGAAATCTCTGTTTCTATGGAAATTTTAAAATTGGTCTAATTTGGCTGTAACACTAAGTATTTTTCGAAAATGATATTAAGAGCCAAAAGAAACATTGTTTATTAAATCCTAATCTGATACACCATTCAAATTGATCAAGTTACCGGAATCTAGAATATAAATTTAAGAAGAATCAGTTTCCAGTCCAGTAGCCAGTCTCCACAAATTATGTGAAGCGTGACCACTGCTTAACTCGTTTAGTGACGCAGCGTGAAGGCACGTCATCTTACTATCGCGCGACGGTTTCTCAAGAACACAATTGTCACCGGATGACCGCTAAACGCTGGCTTCCTTCGATCCTTGCTGGTGCAAGTTATAAGCGAATAGCGGTTTTGGATTAAAAATTAGAAGATCGGAATATCGAAGCGTTTTTGACTAAGGTTCAGTCATTAATATTCTGTTGGGTACTGTAAAGTCAGGGAAAATTATTACTAAGCAAATCAATCTAATTTGCCATATTAAACAGTCTAAGTTAATTGGTAGTCCATTTGCTTAGTAACTAATTTCCTTGGCATTACATTTAGCTCATATTATTTTCTAGTAGCGACATAATCTATATAACTGATTTACATCCGTCACCTCACACTTTTAGGTCCAGTTGAAAACCAGCGTCAGACACTAGTTGTCTACCATTTTGCTGAACTCAGCCTTTTTGGCGCAGCCGTGAGGCACACTTTCCTGCTAATTTCTTACATCGCACTTTACACTTTTTAGTTGTTTTTATTATTAACGAGCTGCTGCCCGTGGCTTCGCCCGCGTGGATTTTTCTAAACATATAAACCTTCCTCTTGAATCACTATATCTATTAAAAAAACCCGCATCAAAATCCGTTGCGTAGTTTTAAAGATCTAAGCATACATAGGAACAAACAGGAAGCGGGAAGCGACTTTGTTATATACTATTTAGTGATGTTTTTTATCTGCTGTATATTATATTGTGTGCCCTTTAGTATGTGCTTAATAAATGTATTTTTTTTTTTCTTTCAATATTGGAATAGAAAAAATATTTGGCAGCCAGCAAGCTGTTCGCCCAGCGTTAAGTAAGTACGTAAAGGCTACTTTAATGATCCATTCCTTCTAACACTTATGTAGCGGCATCAACATTGCCACATGTGAACTACGCGTTACACTGAGGTCACGAAAAATCCTGCATCGCGTAAGCAGAGTTTACCGCGCAACTATCATAATATTCAACGTCCCGACATCAACCGTTGGGCAGTTGCCCACCAGACACAACTCCCGTCTGGTCGAAGGATCCTCCCTTTTCTCTAGAGGATAAGTGAACTTTACACCCTGTTCCTCATGCCTCTACACTTATGAGGTATGTGTAATAGGTACTTGTTACTTATTAATAAATAACGTACATTGGTAATAAATACCTTTGTAATTAATAACAATGACTGTCACTTCCTCAGTACCTATTATCATCACGAGTTACTTGTGGAATATGAGTCAGTTTGTGAAGTTACACATTACATATATCTCGACTCCACTCTTCTGTGGATTTGAAAGATTTTTGTATTAAAAGCTCTGATTTTATTAGCAGCAGGTTATTATTATTTATTTATTTATAATAAACACACCAACAAATTAAATACTTAACATCTGAAATTGACATTTCACTTCTCAGTAACCATGCAAATATCAGGTATGCATGATGACATTAGCATTAAGAATATTAGAGACAAAGGAGAAAATCAAAAGTATGTAACACTACGTTACATACGTTGAAACTAACATGCCGTCCAAATACGTATAATTATATTACGCAATGCAACAAGAAATGTAACATCAAAATAACTTACCTTTTTTTGTCAACACACTTCTCACTTCTCACAGCTGGCACGAAAAATATGCAACAACAGAGAAATTTCTCACTGTATAACTTTGTTATTTGCGCTTTTACCAAGATAATTATTACAATGTCTGGAAGAAAATAGATACAATTTTGTTATGCCGTATCATCTCATCGTGTCTCTTACCTTGGACCACCCAGTTCTCGCGACCGCATGTCTGCCCACGTGTATTAACTCATGCTCGGACGAAATTTCGACTTTTACCCTCACTGATACCATCTTCACTGCACTTCCCTTATCATTGGGCTAACCGTCAACGCGACACGCAAGTCTTTCTGAGAATTAAATTATAACACTTATGCCTAATGAAGGATTTTTTTTATTTTAGTGTCTTTTGCCGCGCCTTCTACAGGGACAAATTAATAGCTATACAACATTAGTTTTTGAATACACTAAACCCGAAAAGGGGTCATTGTACTCATAATTTTGAACATTTTTTTCTATGGGACCAACCTTGAAATCGCGAAAAAAAATCAGCTGTTCCCTACATTTATGTTCACTTAAATCGACAAAATGTATGGAACAGCTGATTATTTTTTCGTGATTTCACGGTTGGTCCCATAGAAAAAAATGTTCAAAAATATGAGTATAATGACCCCTTTTCGGGTTTAGTGTATTCAAAAACGAATGTTGTATATTATTAATTTTATTGTTAATAAGCTAGAAACCTTGCGGACTTGATGGGTCATAATCAACCTAAAATGTTTCCACTGCTGGGACACAGGCCTCCTCTCGGTGAGAGGGAGCAGGCCGTAATCCACCACGCGCAGTGCGGGTTGGTAAATGTCACATTATGTCTTCGAATTTGGTTCGAAAATGAAATTATTTACACAAAGTAAAGTAAAGCGCCTGCTTGGGTTCGAACCCACGACCTACAATTCGTAAGTCCACTGGGCCACCACTGCTCTTACGTGATAAGTATCGATATCTAAATACGATAAAATAAAAAGGTTTGAAGTTTTTTTTGGGGTCAACGACACCGGTAGTTGAGAAAATCTGTTCTCTTTTGTTTTATCGTGTCGATACAAATCATGTCTGTGAAGTTTACACAAAAAAACTGTTTTTAAACTGATATTTCAAGTGACTACACTAATTGCGGTCGATGACGCCACAAAAAAAAATCAAATTAATTTCGTTTTATCACTTTTAGATAAGTATCGATATCCATCACGTCAGCGGAGTTTCGCTAGCTAATTTAAATTGACCCTGTGTATGTATTCTGAGGGAAGGGCCAATTATAAAACAGCGTCAGGCACTCGCTGAACTGGATACCTACTTAAGGGGGATGCGCTAAGTTTTTTTGTAATTTGTAGGTCAGTAACAGGTTGTACGAGTATGTTGTTCTGAATATGATTAGCGGCCGTAACAAATATGACTCTACAGACTTATAATCATTAGAATCAGCAATACAACTCTCTAAGTTCATAGAATCCTTTTGAATGACTACTTCATGAAATAGTCATTCATAGGATTCAACGAAGAGAGTTAGTTGTATTGCTGATTCTAATGATTACACGTATAATTCTGTAAAGCAACATTTGTCACGGCCGCGAATCATATTTCAATCAACATACAACCTGACACAGACCTGCAAATTGCAAAAAACTTAAGAAAAGTTGAATTTCTCGGGCTACCTTAGCACATCCCCTGCATTACTTTATTGCCATTACCCGACTGCAAAAAAGGGTTATTTATTTATTATTTGCTGATGATCTTATGACTGCGTCAGGTAGCGGAGTTCGCGCAGCTAAATTGTGGGCCAATCATGTTTGAATTTTTTACCATCGATATGCTAAAGGCTCCCGGCGCAGACAGCCGCAACGCGATTCTGGTAACAGGTGCGCTAATCATTCTTGACTTCTTGTTGTTAAGGCGACGATAACTGACTTTTAATGATTTTGTACTGAAGATCACGTCTAAACGAGTAGCGTTAATGGTTTGAAAAAAAAAATATGTTAAATTAGAGCATTTTCTCAATAACTTAATATGTGAATATTTTAGATTATGTTTAGATTTCATAATGCAATGCAATTAATTTGTAAAGTTATTTCTAACACGGATAAAAACTGAGAATGGCGCAAAATCCACCAAGCGTATTTCTGAAACCGTCACCAATTTAAAGATAATTTAATTATTGATCTTTTAGCATACGCGTTTTATTCTATTACCTTTTGTTTTGTGTCTAATAAATTAATAATGCGTCAAATTTCGGATAGCGCTCCTTGATGGGCGAGTCCTATTACTGGCTGAACGTACGACGCGTTGCGTGAGATCAGAACAGAACACGCAAGCTAACCACTCAAGATTACTGGCATATATCTGAGTCTTAAGAGCCAACTAGTCGCGGGCTCGAACTCACTGTCGGGCGCGGCCAAAAAGCACGCTGTCTCACCTAGCATCGTGTCCGACAGAGATAGCACCAGTGATGAGCAGTTAGAAGCTAGTCTACACGCATAACGTCTAGTCGCACGCACACAAACACAGTGCACGACGATTAATACTAAACCGCGCGCGTAAAAATATACGAAAACTCCTTTGGAAGGTGGGGTTTTATGAAAAAGGTACTGCATAAATCAATTATGAATAAAGTTTATTATAATCTTCGACAATTGAGCTTTGTCGGAACGAGCTTTGTTTTTGAGATTTTATACTTCTCTTATTACTTATTTACGCCCAAAGTTGCGTTAAAATTAGCAGGAAAAACGAATCTTTGTTGGCTCATAACTTTTTAATGCCTTTGTTTTTTACTGTTCTGCTTCTGTACAGACAAAATTAATAATAAGACAAAACGATATCATGTTTTACTTTAGATGTACAATGTGTAACAGTGGAGTAAAACCCCCCCGAAATTTGTATGGAAAAAGTATCGACTAGTTGCGCCTTAACATCTACGCTAGGATTACGCACTCCACAAATGCATCCCTTCAAAACCAATATTTCAATTTACACGAACCTCGCTGATCCTTGATTGAAAAGGAATTCATTTTTATTTTATATTATAAATAAAGTGGTTCGTGGTTATTATTTATAGATATCTATGTAAAACGAATACGTGCCAAACCAGGATTGAATATTCTTTAGATATACTGTTAAAATAATAACATTAGGCTTGCGTAGCTTTCTTGGAAAATAATTTAAATGTTGTAATGGGTACTTTATATTCAACAATAGCTTTGGGCGTCTTAAAGCCCGCCATAATGGCCACAGGGTTAAGCATATAATTATTTCCTGAATATTTGTGTATTTTTTTTTTATTTATTATTTTAATTAAAGTGTTCTTAGAATATAATTACGCAGATCAAAATTTGTGTAAAGAAAATCATCGCAAAAAATAATATTGATCACTATCACTAATAATGACTAATTTATTCGACATAAAAAATAAATACCTAAACGACCATTAATTTCGATTATTCATTGCAATCAGTAGAATTTAGTAGCACATAAACGTACCGATTCAAACTATGCCTTTGTTTACTACGACACTCACACATGTGCAAGCACGCACACACACACGTCCGCGCACGCACACAAGCACGCATGTGCGCAAGTTTTCCTGAAACATGCGCGCGTGTAGAGCGCTGCTCTTCCGGTCATTCGCAAAGAATATGCAATTAGGGGGAAAATAAACTGTTTATTTAGATGTTGAGTGGAGATGGATATGATTTGAGACATAGAACTTTTTTTTTTCTTGGCAATTGAGCCGGTGTCGACTATTCTGCCAGCGCAGCGTCACGTTGTTACGGCAGCGGCATCAGAGTGGCGGGCCGTCGAACTTTGTACTTTGTGGTAGTTAAATGTTAGTAACTGCAAGGACGGGAACAGGGGTTAGTAAAAACATGTATTCTAATTTACAAACTTATATAAAATATGCTAATATACAACACGAAAACTACACAAAATATAATACATAGTTATTTTACGCACCAGCTAAAAATTTTATTTATGTAAGTACCTATCTAAATTTATCAAAAAATAATAGGCCCGTTTTGACATTTAACTTGAATCGATTTATCGCGGGTATCGAGTACCGAGTCGTATGGTTGCTTCACTAGCTACGTTGCGATTAACCATCGCGACATCGATTCAAGTTAAATGTCAAAAAAGCCTATTATTTTTTGACAAGTATAGTAATGATGAAAGTTGAGGTGATGTGGGTGAAGTGGGTTTTAGTCAGTAAAAGTCTAACACGCCCTCCCGCTCCGCCCAGAGCGGGAGAAGTTATTTGAAATACACCCACCTAAAAAAAAAAAAAGTTTAAACTTTTATTTTTTAATAAATTTTAAATTTATAGGTAGGCACCTAAAGGAAATTTATAAACACCCAATTAATTCAGAGAAATGCGAAACAACTGTTAGACTATCAATTAAATAAAACAATGTTATCAGTATCACCCGATGCTTATTATGAATCGATGAATTATTATTATTCATGATTTTATATACATATTGACATTGCAGAATACTATAAACAATATTACATGAATATTTACTTTGAAAAGTATTATATTTACTGCTTTAGTTTATTGTGAATGTGAGCACTATGTGGGTACTTATTTTTTTTTTTCTTTAAATAATTTCCTTTTTTTCCTTTTCTCAGTTAGTTTTAATGATGGTCTGGCATACCTATTGAGCACTTTATGCGGCCTACCCAAATGTCCTTTCTTTGGTATTGTTCGTCGAGTCATTGACCTCGACTTAAGTCTTGAGTTGAGCTGCACGACAAATGCTTGCACTGATTGGACAGGTCCACTCAAATTTGTGTGGCTCTTTCCTCAAAAGACCATTTCAAAAGATCTACATGGTTGAGTACTATCTAGATCCGTGTCTGAAATGGTCTTTTGATCTGACCAAGATTATGTCTGGACTTTAAAAGAGACTGATCCCTGAGTTTGTTTCGCCATTTCTTCTCAGGGGTAGCCAGATAGGAAATGTCGACTACATCTAGCTTATTTTTTAATTATTAATATGACGTGTAAAAGTGATTCTGATATCCTATTTACAGAATAAACGATTTGATTTGATTTAATTTCATTTCTGATTAGCGAATGACTCATGTGTCCCCACTCCTTCGTCGCTTGCTCTTTGACCGGCGCCCGCGCATTTTATAAAGCAACAAAGGTCGGCTGCAAACTACTCATCCGTTCAGTCCCGTCAGTCAGCGACGATCGTGCGAGTCGAACACACGTTAGCGCGCGATTTTAACAGATAATTTAAAAAAAACTAAAATGTTGTTTTTCATAACAGTTTCAGTGCTCGTCGTCAGTGCGAACGCGAAGTTCTACACGGAATGTGGTAATTATTTATTTTTAACTTTTTTATTAAAATATTTTCGGTTGATTTACTGCGATAACTGATACAGGCATTTTATGCTTTATTAGTAAATTACGTACATTGTGTGTGGCTGATTTAAGATGCTCGTGTGCAAAATGTGTCGTAATGTGGATCGTTGCAGTGTTATTGCAATCGCTGGTCTAAACGTGAAACATAGTGTTATTCTTACCAGAACGTATATTGTGTTACCTATATAATAAAAAAAAACATTTAATTCAGACCTAATTTTGGTCCGTATTTTGTTAGTATTACAATAATATACGGTTAAAGATATTTATTTCTCAAAAGAATTACAAATTCACATAAAGAGAAAAAATAAATAGGTTTAAACAATAATTATATGTGTCTTAAAGCGTAGCTTAAAATAATATTTTGCTCCACATACTTACTTAATTACCTACATTAATCTTAAAACTAACATTATAATGACACTTTGACTTAACAGTTTCGTCGTAGCAATAAAAAAAAATCAGAAGTAGGTAGTTCTACATTCTACACAAGGAACAGCAGAAACTTTAAGCGATGCGGGTAGGGTGCATTTCAACGGTTGTAGCGTGTTTACTAAGGCCGTACCACAGTGCAAAACAACAAGAAACGAAAAAGAAAATATTATATTTTGTTTTATATACTTTTGTAAACTAACGTGCAGACATTTTTTGTAGACTTTAGGAATTTGTATATTTTGTAATTTTTATATTAATATCTTAAAACTATGTTAGTCCATGACACGTTCAATTAATGCGCTAATAACATAAAATCCAAATAAATAATCAAAAACAAATTAAAATGAAAATACAATTGAAATAAATAATAACAACAACAAAACAATAATAATTAACAATAATAAATAAAAAACGAACCCACTTTTTCTTTAATTTTATTAGTTTAATAATTAACAGTATTTGAAAGATTACAAAGAAGTCCAGGGCTAAATGCACCTTTAGCCCTGAACTAATCTTTCGAATTAGTTAAATGTCAAACTTTTTCAATGTTCGAGTTGTGTTTTCTTCGAGAACATGAATAGGCTCCTGAAACCCGAAATTGAATTGAAAGTGAAGCTTATGAGTCGTATGTTGTACATACCTATGACACAATAAACATAATGAAAACGTGTCCATTCATATGGGATAGATTACGTACCTATAAAAAGTATAATTTACGGAAAATTTCAAGACAATCTACAAGTAATAATAAATCTTTATATCTCCAAAAATTTCTTACATTATTTAAATCTAAAAAAAAAAAATACTTAAGCTTTTGGTCCACAGTGAAAAACCCTGATGACTTCTAAATGTTTATGTACCTGTATCTTAGAAGCCAGTGTCCCTTCAAAGTGATGAGCATATAGAAAATAGGACACACATTGTACACAAAAATCCATTAGGACAAGTTAAAGAGAAACAAGAGAAAAAGTAAAAAAAAAAAAAAATATGAAATTACATTAAACATTAATGAAAGTGTTGTGAATGTCTCTAATATGTTTGTCTGGAGTTATGTGCCGTGAAAATAGTATCCCAAAAGTAAAAGGAAATTCGCACAAGAAAACCCTCTAGAGAAAGAATGCCCAACACGAGATCCAAACGATTAAAAGCGCTGTGCACAGAACTAGCCACCTCCCTACATGGTGCTAGTAAAATGTTATTGACTTCCCACACAGGATTCCAAGACAAGCTTAGATACTATAGTCGGATGTTGTTCAAAACAAAATCCATCAATCGATCCAATCATAGCTGACAGCTTCGTTTACCATTAAAACTCAGCTTTACGTAGTACCTATTAACTATTAACTATCTCATAGCTATACTCCATTGGAAATAAGATTAGAAATTTAAATAAACTTTTTTACAGTCCGTTAAACCGAATTTGACTATTAAAGGTTTATTTAAATGTCTATTCTTATTTCAAATTGTTACTTTGTACGAGTAGTACCCTAAATAGATATTAAGTATAAATATAATTTCCGAACTCACTAGCCATGTATAAGCCATCAAAGGCTTCTGTGGTTTTTAGCATAATTATTAACTCTGCGATATATATTTTTTTAAACATTAATATAAAAAAAAATGGAGTTTAATAACACTGTAATTTGAAAACATTGTAAAAGCCAATTTTTTTTTAAAAGAGTAACCGGTGAGTAACCGAGTTTCTTGCCGGCTCTTCTCCATAGGAAACGATCAATTGGAACCGTGCACCTAGCTTCTGACGTTTCATAAGTGCCCATGTAGGCATAACTGAAATAAAATATTTTTGATTTTGATTTTTGTAGTCTTCCATCGTTGATTTACGCGGTCTGTACCTGCAGCAGGCTTAGCATGATGCTTTCTATTTCTACTCTACTGTAGAATAGAACATTTCGGTAGACAAGCAATTTCTATTCTACAGTACAGTAGGAATAGATAGATAGCGTCATGCTGGTAGGTAGCGTTTATCCGGCCCGGGACACTATGAAACAGTCCATATAGAAGTATTTAAACGGTTCTCAAAAGATTTCGGCAAGTTTTGAACTGAAACCGCCAACAGTAGGTATTTTGTCATTATTTATTTTATTTATTTATTAAAACTTCATGCACAAGTAACAAAAATACTGTACAAAGGCGGACTTAATGCCTGAGGCATTTTCTACCAGTCAACCTTAGGATGATGCAGAGACAAAACATGGTAGGTGCAACATGGGGATAAATAACTCGAAAATCAAAAATATATACTAATACATACATACTTATAAACAAAATAAAAAGTGTCAGGAGAAATAACGATTGGTGGAGGAGAAAACGAATCAACTCTGGGATGATTCTGCCAACTTCTTACGAATATATTCCCGTGCCTTCACTTTAAATGTTAACCGTCCGGTTGCCATCCTGATGCTCAGAGGGAGCGCATTCCAAAGGAAAACCGCCTGGACAAAGAAAGAAGAGTGAATGAAACCAGAGCGGTGAGAAGGACATCGTAGAAGACGATTGTTGGTGGAACGGAGATTTTTACTGTGGGCTGAGCACAAGTATTGAACATGGGAAGTTAGGTAAGAAGGAGAAGTGGGTTTGTCGAGTATGGAAAACAACATAGACAAAGCCCTCAACTCCCTGCGCTGACGAATGGGCAACCATTTTAAAACCAATCGGTGCGCGGACACATGATCATACTTACGATGATTGACAACGAATCGAATGCAGTTATTCAAAATCAAAATCAAAATCAAAAGTCATTTATTCAAACTAGGCTGAGAATCAGCACTTTTCGAACGTCAAAAATTACATGAGACAATTACATATTTAGAAGGCGGTCAAGTTATCATTATCTATGAATGTATGATATATCTAATCTTGAGATTAACTAGTGTCGGCCACTTAGTAGGTATTATTTAAACATAACGCAACAGCATTCTGTCATCAAAAATAATAACCGACATGCATCTGTGTAATAATAACACATATTATCCTGTACCCTTTATGTAGGTACTAAAGATTTTAAATGTCGATGATTACTTGGTCATAATCAGCCTTAAATGTTCCCGCTGCTGGGGCACAGGTTCTCTTTGAGACGGACTGGGTTGTAATCCACCACAAGGGCCCAGTGCGAGTTGGCAGATGTCACAACATCAAGGCGCTGACAAGAGGCAAACGATTAAAGTAGGCTTGTCTTAAACAAAAAAGTTGCCAAATCTATATAGTTTGTGGTAGCGGAATAGTAGATTGCTATCGAAAGGAACCAATTCCCATACGAGGTATTTATTCGTCTATAGTCCGAGTAGGAATTGGTGACTTTCACTAGTGTTAAGCACTCTACTTTTTATTCCGAATAAAAGGAAAGTAAAAAATAGTAGTTGTTCTAAAATATTGATTGATACATAAGTAGTACCTATTTAAAATTAATTGAGAAGTTAGAACAATTTGTGAAATTTAAAGTTAAATTTTTGTTTGGATAATTTACGCTGTTTGATATATTATGACAAATTTGGCTGTGTTGGATGTCTGTAAAAATAGGAGACTCTGGTATTTGATTAGACGATGGAATCCATGGCAGAGACTCCCTTGAAGTAGTTGGTTGAGGCGAATCGGGGCGTAAATTTATAGTCTCAGTTAATTTGTTTGAAATTTTAGTTTTATTTTGAACAGAATCCTCAATGTAGCCTTCCGCGACTGTGCTGGATTTCCATCCTCCATGTCTTTTTAACATTGTCAAGTTCGCCCCAGAATCGGCTAACAGTGTCGCTGACGTTCCTCTATAACAATGGCCAGTATACTGTTCACAGTTTGGTAAATTCAAATATGTTGCTATCTGCTTCGGCATACCTGAAATTGTATTTTTACCGATCACTTGTTTATAGCATTTTCCCTTTTGGTAGTTGAGAAAAAAGCGAACCGTTTTTATGTCATTAGGTCTGATTTTTTTATATTTATTTACTATTTTTGTAAACTCTTCTCGTGTTATAAACGTGCGCTCAATATTTGTTTTCAATATTCACACAGTGGTGACACCCGGGCGTGTCCTCCCGCTTTATCCTGAACAAGAACCTCCCGAAACAACCATGTCCGGTGAGGACCTGCGTCAGGCGGAAGGTGAGGACGCCGTGGCGCCTCTCTAGCCACTCCTCAAAGAGGGGACTTATAGCCACAATTGTGGCCTGCCCAGCGCTGGGTTGCGACAATCGCACTCTCCATGCCGCCATGAGATCCCGCCGGAGCTCCGTCCGCTGTGCCGTGATTTCTCGCCGCAGCGGAGTTTCACCCCGGCCTTTCGCCTCCTAGCGCCACTCCCAGATGTGCGCGAGGACTTTTGCCTCTAGATCCCACGGCGGCAGTCCGGCAAGGAGGCTCGCCGCCTCACGGGAGACCGTGCGGTAACCCCGTACCAGCCTGATGGCCCTTTGGGACGCGTTCAACCACTGGGCTGGTCGCAGCCTCAGAGAACGCGCCCACACCGGTGCCCCGTAAAGGACCATGGACCGCATGATCCCCGCGTAGAGCCTCCGGCAGGAGGCGTTTGGACCCCCTAGATTGGGCAGAAGCCGCTTCAAAGCAGCCCCGGCCCTCTTCAGTCTGGGAGCCAAACGTCGGAAGTGCTCCACGAAGTTCCCCCGGCTGTCGAGGAAGAGTCCCAAATACTTCATCGTCGACTCGACACCAATGTGAACTCCTGCCGCCGTTATCTGGGAAACCGACAGTTGCGCGTTCCGAGGACCATAAAAACACATGGCCTCGGACTTGTGCAAGGCCACCTCGAGTCCCAATTGCCGGATCTTATCGACGATCGTCGCAACCCCACGTGCCGCCAGTTCGGTCGCCGCCTCATGCGACCTCCCCTGCGCCAGGACCAGCGTATCGCCAGCGTAGCAGACTACGCTGACGCCGCTAGGGAGGTCGGCGCGCAGCACCCAGTCGTACCCGATGTCCCACAGATGCGGCCCCGGGACCGATCCCTGTGGGACACCGCATGACATCTCTCGCCGGCGAGGCGCGAGAGCCTCCAAGGCCAGGACCCAGGCTTTTCTCAAAACTACATTGTGTTTTACACTTAGTGTACTCTTGAGCATTGAATACCTGCTCCATAGCGTAGAAGGCTGTATTTTTCTAGATAGTCCATTGAAGTATGTAAGAAACACACTTTCGGCAAATGATTTTATTTTCTTGTTTACTCGCCACTTCATAAAATCACTGTACGTATTTAAATATCTTTCCTTGGAAATTTCTGGCAAAAGATTTTCGATTACTGTATTTGCCTCGGATTTAACCGAATCTGGGGTCAACATTTCAGAATCGCTTGAACTCATTTTTATTATTTAATCAAATAGTCTGTTGTATCCGAGATTTTGAATTTCGGTGCAGTTTACAGTTTTACAAGTAGTATCCCGCCAAATTATATATAGTATTTTATTTTATTATATACACTCACAAGACTGCAATTTTTTTTTAAAATTTTAGTCGATATTTTTTTTAATAAGTAAGTTATTCGTAGCCGACTACCTAACCAAGGCTAGTACTATTTTTAAAATTCATTGCCGCCCTAGAGAGGGAAGGACTTACTACGTATAGGGTGGGGAGCAGCGTCTCCCACCCGCTACTCGGATCAAACAAACCCTACTTTCCAAATATGAGAAATGAAAGAATATATGTTATTCTTGAACATATTTCTCAGAACTTCGTTGTTACCAAAACTAGAAACTTAGAAAAAAAATCTCGATACTAATTGAATGGTAAACTAACCCTTTACTTTGAGTTTCAATCCAAAATATCTGTATTAAATATCAACGGTTGGTATTTCATTAATAACAAGAACGTCTTATTTGTATGCAGAACTTGGTTGTTAGTGTTCCGTATCAAAATGGTAAAAAGGAACCCTTATGGTGAGACTAAGTATGTCTGTCACACCTAGATATCTCAAGAACTACTAATGCTATCAACTTGAAATTTAGAATAGTTTTAGATGACGTTTGCCCAACTAATTTGCAAACAAGAAAGATTTTTTTTTTTTTTGCACAATGGTCTGAAACGGGGTCTTAAAATTTTGAAGTGGGGCTACTAGGATATGTGGGGTATCATATGAAAGAACGCTGTTTGCACATTCTCAAACATTAATTTTTTTATTTTTTAGGCAGCATAGTTTCCGACTTTTGATGAAAAATGTAAAAAAAAATCCCGTTCCCCCCCCCCTTGTCTCCGAAGTTTGCATAGATAAAAATCTGAAATTTTTCTATGTGATAGAAGTTTATGTAAAGATTACAGGAAAATAAAACGATGTCTCTAAATAGCACAGTTTTTCAGAAATCATCAACATCATATACACGTACGGAACCCTCGGTGCGCGAGTCCGACTCGCTCTTGACCGGTTTTTTTTATTATTTTCGATTACTCAACAAATTTTTGAGTAAACAAATACACTGGATCGCAAAAACTCCGGGTCGCTAATAAATGGCGTGATAGTTTCTTAAATACATAAGACTAATTTGCGAAACTATAGTATATTGTAGATGACTAATTAATATTTAATATAAAAAAATGTATAACTCGTTTTTTACACTATATAACTTTAATTAAATACTAAAAAATAAGAAATTTCGCTTCTAACTTATGACAACAAAAATACACTTCACAGTAAATCTAAAAAAAAAAAATTGACAATTTAATATTTTGTATTTCCTCCACGAGCCCGTATCACTTCATTAAGACGAGATGTAAAACAATTTTTTAATACGATTTTGGTCTTTGTTTGCCGGTTGACTAATAATTTTTAAGTTTATTTGAAAGACGTTTCTTGTATCCCCCTTAAATTTTTTACTTTGTTACATTTTGTTGTTATAGTGGCAATAGTAGTACACACACTGTGAATATTTTAAGTGCCTACCCATTATGGCTCAAAAGATACAGCCCTGCGACAGACGGACGGATGGGCACCCGTTGAACCCAAAAAATAACTTCAAGTGACCTCTATCATTGAACTTTCGCCTCGTTTCATATTTGTTTATTTAATCAATAATAACAGATAGTAGAACAATATCAACTGCTTATTATCAGTCACTCGAGGGTCAGTGTTCTGTGCCTCGAAAAAGAAGAACTAAGTATGTCATTTTCATTTAAATTCATGATAATAATATCTGCCTGAACCTACGACATAGCTTCGCAATTAAAGAAGACATAATATGAGCGCTGCTGTGTGTGGACCACAGTGTTCTGTGGTGTGGACTGCCTCTTTGGTCCAGTGGTCGCAACCGCTACTGCTGACCATGACGTTCGATCCATGAGGTCCTGGGTTCGATTCCCAGGTCGGGCAGTTCAACCCTTCATTGTGCGTAATCCGACACGCACGTTTAGAGTTAACGATACCCATCACGTATAAATGATTTCATAAGTTTTTAAATCACTTGGCAGTCAGTTGCAGAAACGATCTTTAAATTTTAAAGACTACATTAAACACTAATGTAGCATTAAATCATTGCACAAAACCATTTTTTATTTTATTTTAATGCTCCATTAAATTTAACTAATGAAATGTCAAACCTAATGAAACCGGCCATTTTAAACACTTTTACGTTGCACGTAACTTCATTAGCGCCCATTAGCAGTTTGTGAACTTTAAGTTTGACATTTCAGATTTTTTAATTTTAATGGGCCGAAAAGCATCCATTAAGAGCAACATTAGTGTTTTCTACGGTACTTGAATGCATTTCTGTAATTGAAAGATGTTTTTAACCAGTCTTTCGTCATTATCTGATTCTTATTTAGTAGATTTACCTCGCCGTCGAATCCCAGACCGAGTGAATTCATTTTTAAAACATGATGGAAAAGAGTTTCGTGTAAGGTATAGAATTTCCAAGGAGGCAGTTATTCAAATTTGTAACCTATTTGATTAATATTTAGAACCAGTGACGCAAAGAAATAAATCCATTATTGGCCTGACACAGCTTATAATATGTTTGAGATTTTTCGCCACTGGATCTTTCCAGCAAGTAGGTATTGGGTGATTTAATAAACATAAATAAATCAACAGTTTGTCGGAAACAGGTTGGGTCGGGTTGTTTGTCAGTTTGTTTATACAAAAAGTATCCCGTGAGCTAGCAAAATTAAGCCACCTCTATATTAAAATGCCAGACCGGACGGAACTACGTAGAGTTGCAGAAGGTTTTTATGAAATTGATGGATTTCCACGTGTGGCAGGAGCTCTAGACTGCACACATGTTAAAATTATTAGATTAAGGGGGATGCGCTAAGGTAGCCCGCAAAATTCAATTTTTTTTACGTTTTTTGCAATTTGCAGGTCATTAACACGTATCTAATTATGATTCGCGACCATAACCAATATGGCTTTACAGAATTATAATCATTAGAATATGAATCAGAAGTATAAAAATTGCAAAAAACGTTGGTAAATTTGAATTTCGCGGGCTACCTTAGCGCATCCCCTTTAAACCAGATTATTTAAACTACATTAAACCACAGAGTACACTGAATACACATAAATCAACTACATTTACTTTATTTTATGCTAAAATTGTGGTGTACTTGTACGTACGGATATTAACAGAACGCAAATGTTCACTCTTTTCGTTCAATATGGTAATTTGTTCCTGGCAATATTGTTTAAAGTCTTCTTTAACTAAAATGGCATTAAAAATGTCTAATGCTATCTAAAATTTGTTTGTGCAACTTCATTAAAGTAATGAATTCATTAGCGATAATGCTGCTTTAGGTAATGAAGTTTTAATGGTGAGCTTTCTGCAACTGAGTGTTGGAATTTTATTATAAATTCGAACACACATGGCTAAACATCCCCCCCCTCTCTCTCTCATTCACTGACAGAGGAAGCCTGTGTCCCATGCAGCAGTGGGAACATTATAGGCTGTTAATGTTATGGCTTTAGCCTTTATTATATTTAGCCAGTGTTGTTAAGTCTTATAATATTATAAGCCTCTGAGGATCACGCCGGTTTCGAGGATATAGTTACATCCTCTGCCTTTTTAAATAAGTTTTTATGTTTTTTAACAAACATGCATACTTCATGCATGTTTGATAAGACGCATAAACTGCAACTGCAACAAATACCCTATTTTAATGTTTTAGTATTTTAATGATTCAAAAGCATGATGGGTAGTGATAGCAGTTTTAATGTTTGTTATATTTTTAACCTTTCTGAGTGCGTATACGAATTTATTTATTCTTTTAGATATATCATCTATTTGTGCTTTCCAATTTATGTCTTGATCTATTACTACTCCAAGAATTTTCGTTTGTGTCACTTCATTAAGTTTTGGTATTTCAAGTTTCAAATTGTATATATTATTATTAGATTTATTAAAATGTATATACAACGTGTTTTTTTTTGATATCCCATAACTCTAGGGTATGATTGAGGCCATATCAAAGAATCAACTAGCATATGAGTTATGTTCCAATCCTTCGTTATTTTTTTTTTTCATTTTTCATACAAAATAATTCGGCAAAGTCACGATTATTAATGTAAAACACCCTTACGTGAAATATGACAACGTCGACAAGGTAGCTTTCCCTTCACTAGCTGCCGCCGGGAAGCCCCGATACCAACATACCTACATATTTTATTTTACTATTTATTTTACTACACTACTGCGAAGTTTGGCAACCTCGCAAAAGTAAAGATTCGTCATACTGGTGACAATTTTTGACCTAATTTAATTATGATTGATGATATCTCCGAAACGATGCATTTTTGGACCACCTATTCTAGGAGTTTTAGTATTATTTTTACCTACAGAATATAACCCTAGAGTTATGGGATATCAAAAAAAAACAAGTTGTACCTATACAGACATATCTAAATTAATTTGTAAATTATTCATGTCAACCATTAATTTGTCAATCGTGTTGTTAATTTCTGTTTCATGGTCGTAAATTGTATTGGTCTTTTTATTTGTAATATCTGTGATTGAATTTATATAGAGTAGGAACAATATTGGGCCCATGACACTTCCTTGTGAGATGCCAAAATTGTTGCATTTATACTCTGATGATTATTGCATCATGACGTTATTTTTTATCTAATTCTGTAACATGTTGCTGTCGGTTCTTTAGATATGACGTTATCTACTGAAGTGCGTGTCCTCTTATCCCGCTTACCTCCAGCTTTTGTAGTAATAAGTCATGTGACACTGGGTCAAAAGCTTTAGACAAATCAAAGAATAGTCCTGTAGTCAGTCTTATTTCGAGTCGACATAGTTTTTTTTTTCTTCTATACTTAGTGCAGTGTTTGATCGAAGTAACAGGCGATTTATTTCAGGTTTCTTCAAGATCTTGACTGTAAGTTAGGGTGGTGTCAAAGATAAACTGACAAATTATTAGACTGAAAATTCACAGTGGCACGTGCCAGGTTTAGAAATATAATATCTTTATGCTACCTACCTAAGTCCATACTTTCATAGCCCCTTACCACAACTCTTTGTTGGACGCGTTCACCTATAATTATGTTCAATCTATCTCCTCTATGGGCGTCGTTTCCCCGCACTTGAATCATTCATCATTCATCATCATCATACTCAGCCCGTCATTGCACTGCCGACCACGAGTCTCCTAATTGACACATGTACAGTCGCCAGCACATCAAGCTAACTTTGTCTGCTCAACAACGTAAATAAGGCAATGAATGTTGTTAAAATGTCAAATTGAAACCGATTCCTACTGATTGTGTGTTACGCAATTAGCCTACACGCCCCACTTAGTGGCATCATACAAATAAACAGGCAGGTAACATGTATTTCTACTAAACAATTAAAACAAAAAAATAATAAATGAAAAGGAGCGTTGGGATCTACTCCAGCGGGGTAATTGCGTAAAGGCTCGTGCAGACTGGCGCGATATCGCGGGCTCGACGCGACTTTAGTAGCACAATTTCTTTGTCGGTGCCTATCGCGCCCGCGATATCGCACCAGTCTGTACGAGCCTTAACACACATAGAACGACAAATTGATCGCATTTTCTTTCATTTTGACAGTTCAGCTACGTTCATTGAGTTATTTACGTTTGTTGAGCAGACGAATTTATTAAACCTATGCAGCAATGGATTAGAAAAAACTCTCGAATTGTGATTGCAACTTTGTTACGCAATTACCTCACAAAACACTGAAAACTATAAAATTTCACGATGTAAAATATCCATTAGCAGTGCTTGAATGAAGACAATCCAGTAATAACGTGATATAACAGCTTCATTATACGTTCCTACGCCTCAACGCCCGTACACTTCTAGTAACTGAGAGGGTGATATTAATCTATACGTAGTATTCAGGTATGTAGCTTCATTATGGTGAACCAAACTGCGCAAAACAATGCATCGTAGTGCTTTTGTTTCATGTAAGTAAGGAAGGGTTCATTCGCTGAATGAAATAACCGACTTTTAATGATTTTATACTGAAGATCACGTCTAAACGAGTAGTGTTATTGATCTGAAAAAAATATATGATAAATTAGAGCATTTTCTCAATAACGTAATATGTGAATATTTTAGATTATGTTTATATTACATAGTGAAATTAATTTGTAAAATTATGTCTAACGCGAATAAAAAACTGAGAATGGCGCAAAATCTACCAAGCGTATTTTTCTGAAACCTTCACCAATTTAAAGATAATTTAATTACTGATATTTTAGTATACGCGTTTTATTAAAATACCTTTTGTTTTGTGTATAATAAATTAATAATGCGTCAAATTGGGGACAGCGCTCCTTGATGGGCGAGTCCTATTACTGGCTGAACGTACGACGCGTTGCGTGAGCTCATTACAGAACACGCAAGCTAACCACTCAAGGTCACTGGCATATATCTGCGACTTAAGAGTGTGTACACCTTACAGCATTTCATACAAACTGTCAAGCCCTTGTTTTTCGAAATGACTTGACTGAATGAGTTTGTATGAAATGCTGTAAGGTGTAAACGCTCTTAACGCACGTTAACTTTTTTCATGGAACCAAGCCAATAAAAATATTAATTCAGCAATTTCTTGGATGCAGTACAAACTAAACGAAACTTTATGAAACAAAACTGATTTTAAAAAAACACAGACAGGGACAGGGTTCCTCCGTCGGTTTAGATTACCTAGCTTTTTTTTTGGTTGGGAAGTTATCAAATAACTTCTCCCGTTCTGGGCAGAGCGGGAGGGTGTGTCAGACTTTTACTGACTAAAACCCAACCGTGTTCCTTCAGTTGCCTGTGTGCCAGGGCCACGATATCCCTTTCGGACAAACCCGCAACCCTGGCCCGATGGCCCTAGGTTACCTACCTACTAAGTAAGTATTAGTAATTACCGACTTCTATTTTTCTGACGCTATGGTTATCTTGTTTCGAAATCGGGCATTTGCGCCATTTGCTTGAAAAAAAACAACCAAAGTTATCATTTTATCAATGAGTTCATAAATAGGCCAATCTCAAAATAGGTCAATTTGTAGATATTTGGCCAAACTATGGGCAATTTTGAAACCAAAACAAAATCTTTTGGAGTGGAACCAAAACAGTTACCATAAACTACCATTCGTAATCATTCTTGCAATTTCAAAATATCAGCAAAAAAATATGACCATGATAATAGATAATAACTACATTACAAGTACGACAAATAAGGCCATTAGTTTTTTTTTTTTAACAAACAATAATAATATAATCCTTATCATAATGTTTATATAATGGTAGCAACGAATTTAAACGGCTTTACCTTAATAATGCAAAATGATACGATCATGGTGATTGATACCTGTATGTAGTTGCTGACTAATCAGTTAATCACTCTCAGTAACATCGCATCGAATGACTTAATGTTGAATGTATTTGTATTGATTAGAGGTTACTAATGCGTAGGTAGTGTTTAGTATAAAAAAACATGCGGGCAGTCTTTGGGGACTGCCGATAGAAGTGGAAACAGTATACATATAGCTCATGGAAAGCGTTCGCTGACGATGACGCGAGTTCCATGATCTTTGTTCACCCAAAAAGTGCTCAACGCGCCTAAAGAAGTTTTCACTTCAAAAAAACCGGTCAAGAGCGAGTCGGACTCGCGCACCTACGTATTATATAAATGATGTTGATGATTTCTGAAAAACTGTGCTACTTACAGACATCGTTTTATTTTTTAGATTTTTATCTATGCAAACTTCGGAGATGAACGGTTTTTTTTTTATATTTTTCATCAAAAGTCGGAAACTATGTTGCCTAAAAAATGTTTGAGAATGTGCAAACAGCGCTCTTTCATATGATACATGCCCTAGTAGCCCCACTTCAAATTTTTAAAGAAAGAAAGAAAGAAAGAAATTATTTATTTGCTGATAATGTAGGTATACATATAAGTTGGAATATTTATTAAGTGTCCCGGTACATTTTGCCTTACGGCATGCAAAATATTGATTGATTGAAAAAATAAAAATGAATTAAATATAAATCTCTCGCAAATTATACAATCAAGAATATAAGCTTAATGTCAAAATATTACAAAACATTAGATAACAAAAATCTTAATTATTATTATTTATAGAATTTAGATAATCTGATAATGTCAAAATCTGTTATGTCAAATTACAATAGAACAAGAAACAAAAAAAAAAAAAATCGCCAAAAAAAAATTAATAACAATGTCAATAATATAATCTTATACATTCCAAATTGCAAAGACAACGTACATTTATCAATAACATTTTCCTATATAGTTTTGTCATTTAAAAAGTCTTTAATTGTGTAATAACATTTCTCCAGCAATAGTTTTGTTAATTGTTTTTTAAACATTTTTATGGGTAGGTCTTTTAAATTTTCAGGTAATTTATTATATATACGCGGTCCCATGGCAAGGATGCTATTTTTTAATAAGGCTGTTTTATGACCACCTGTGCACAATTGGTTTTTATACTGGGACCTCATTGGTGCCGTGCGTTGTCTTATGTCAATCATTGAGGTAAATAGGTGTCTATTTAATTTAACGAAAAGGGCAGCTTCGAGTATATATAAACAAGGTAATGTTAGAAGTTTTAGGGATATAAATATAGGTTGACAACTTTCAGTAAACTTAAGACCTGTCATTGATCTAAGACATCGTTTTTGGGCCCTAAATATTCTTTCCCTCTCACTGCAGTTGCCCCAAAATATGACACCGTATCTTAATAATGAAGCAACTAATCCATGATAGGCTATAACTAATGTATTTATGTTTAGTTTATTTGAGAGGTTATAGAGAACATTTAAGACCCCCTTTCAGTCCCTTTTGCAAAATAGTTTTTTTTTTTTAATTTCTTTCTTGTTTGCAAAATTGTTGGGCAAACGTCATCTAAAACCATCTAAATTTCAAGTTGATAGCATTAGTAGTTCTTGAGATATCGAGGTGTGACAGACAGACAGACAGACAGACTTAGTATCACCATAAGGGTTCCTTTTTACCATTTTGGTACGGAACCCTAAAAACATATAGACGAACATGGCTAGGCTCCTCCTTTTTGGAAGTCGGTTTAAAATAGGACATAGTTAATCTCTCTGGACCGAACACTCAATCTGTGCCTAACCCCAATTGAAGCAGTATAGAAATTAGAAGGTGCCAGTTAAGTACTAAAAAACTCCTCACCTTTTATTGAATTTAGTTATCTGGACTTCAGTTATCAATGACTATGAATGAATACTACTATAGGCCTGGCGAGGGTAGTACCCATTGTGACTGTCTACTCGTATTTAGGTATGACATTACGTATATGTAATTCACCGGTAATTAATAAAATTAAGAGAGATGGCCAGATTATATCCAAGAAGGTGGATGCCACCATAACGGAAAATAGCACTGACCTCCGGAAAATACCTCAAAATAGTATTTTATTTCACATAAACCTACATCGGCACTTATGAAACGTCAGAAGCTAGGTGTACGGTTCCAATTAATCGTTTCCTACGGAGAAGAGCCGGCAAGAAACTCCACGGTTATTCTTTAAAAAAATAATTGGCTTTTACAATGTTTTCAAATTAGTGTTAATAGCAATAAAGAAGCATTTGGCCCGATACCCAGGGAGACTCGGGTATTCCTTTAGACTTCAGTTATGGGCAGGCCCTTGCCATCACCATCCTTGTCTTTTGCATGATTATGCAAACTAAAAGGTACTACAGTTGTCAAAAAATAATAGGCCCGTTTTGACATTTAACCTGAATCGATTTATCGTGAGTATCGAGTACGAAGTCGTATGGTTACTTCACTTCAATAGTTACGTCGCGATTGACCATCGCATTTTGACAACTATAAATACCTAGTCGTAGTATGTATACAATAAAAAAGTATTCTTACTTTTAAAAGAAAGTTCTAAACGCGTGATTTCGGCGTATCTAAATTAGGCAACATACCCAAATCAATGGTTTTTTTCTGTAAACTTTTCTATTTTTTCTGTATTTTGTTTTTGTAAAACACTAACATAGCTTTTAAGGTTATTTCTAACTAACTAACAAAATGGATCATTGTTGTCTGGGTAAAAAAATACATAGATACCAATATATATTGGTTGATCTGCTGATCACCTTGTGTGGACAGGATGCATGTCGCGTTGCAAGTTGCAACACAATGGTGTGACCAACTAATGTGCTCGTGTAGGTACTTGCGACAGTTCCGAATGTTTTATTCGGCTATGTAACGTACTTTGTTGTCATTTGTCGCTACATAATAAGATACCCATATCTATTCACAAACGTACGATACGCTTCCGTGTCGAATCGAACATCAATTAATGTTCTCAAAAGAGTCCTTTATGGGCTGTTTACAAATCTAAAACCAGAAAATTTTGTCAGTTTGAATCAAATAGACGACCAACATTCTTCCGAGAGCTTTTGCTCTCGGGGGCAAACTGTTTTGTTAGTGATTGAAAATGTGTTATTTTCGTTTCGACAACCTGTCGTGTGGTTTTGAATAGCTATGCTTATCTACTTTAAACTTTGAACCTGAATTTGCGTTAGTTTGGTTCATTTTTATAAGCTTTTATTTTTTCAAAGTAGAGCCAACCAAAATAAAAAACCGGGCAAGTGCGTGTCGGACCACGCACAATAAAGGGTTCTGTAGTTGGGATCAATTCTCGAAAAAAAAAAGAAAGTGATTAATCTACAAATTAACGATGTTCGGACTTTTTCCTTTAATTGTGCTTGTGCTATAGGTTTTGATTTATTTGCGACTATCAAAATATGTCGCGTAAATCGCCGTATTTTTTTATTCGTTGACTTAGAAGCTTGGTTTTTTTAGCGCTCCGAAGGACCATTAACCTACGTATTCGATATTAATTTCAACTTGATACCTCTACGCGTTCCTGAATAAAAGGATCTTGACAGACTGACAGACAGACAGACAAACGGACAACGAAGTGATCCTTTATGGGTTCTGTTTTTTTCCTTTTGAGGTACGGAACCCTAAAAACAAAAAAAAACATGGTAAGGGTTCACTGTTGTGTTTCACGCGCGCCTCAAAGAGTTGTCAGCACCGACTGACGGGGTCTATTAGGGCCAATGCCTGCCAGAGTTGCGAGTTTGTCCGAAAGGGATATCTAGCACTCACTTTATCAAATGCATAAAATATCTGTCTTAAGTCGTCCCTTATTTTTTTAAATAATAAACAAGAGACGATCTGGCTAACACAATGTGATAGTAATTGCCATGATAGAGCAAGTAGTGCCGAACACCATCCTGCATGATGACAATATCAGGAAAACTGAAATAACGAGCCTGTAACTATTGAGCTAAAAGCTATAACCATTTTTTGTTATTAGCTGTTTTTTATATTTCTATGGGTATTACTAATATAATAAAATATCGTGACTGTAGTGTAGCTAGGGTTGCCAGCAGGGGTCCTAAAATGGACGCTTTGGCAGAATCATAAAATGATCTGCGTACATAACCCGCAATTCATCTGTTTGACAGTTTTGTATGGAGTTTCGTAAAATGGTCCACAAATTATGAATTGCTGTAGGTATTGGAGTCTAATGTCAAATAACAGCTGTCAAAGAGATGAATTGCGGGATATATGAATTGTACGCAGATCATATTATGATTCTGCCAAAGTGTCCATTTTAGGCCCCCTGGTGTCCGGCCTGTCCGGTAAGAACAAAATGCGACTCTTAATAAAATAACATAATACTTATATAATTAAGAGTAGAGTAAGTCTCAAATGAATACTTAATAGTAATAATTAAACAAGTAAATGTATTTTTTTTTTTAATAACTAGTGTAACAGGCTTTCAGGGCAAAATGTCCGGCAAAATATGAATCTGTGGTCGGCTTTTGTATTTTTGGGCCTGGCAACCCCGTGCATCTACGGCGTAGCTAAAGTCCATTTCACGAAAGAAGTCCCGCGGAAATAAGTGGAACTAATTATTATTATACGCTAAGTTAGCAACATTCCTAAAATAACCCATGCCTGCAGCGCCACGTCTGCGGGACTTCTTTCGTGAAATGGACTTTACTTCGTCTCCCCTTCCCACGACCGCTTTTCACGTTATTTACGTTTTTCTAAATATTTTTAAATGATTCATAGCATCTTCCTCAAACAGGGGGAATGTAGCTGTCTTTCTTAATATTCTCACTGGAGATGTGAAGCAAATTCGGTCCCGGTTTTGCTCACAAAACCTCATTAAGTTCGTTAACTCCAATTACCTGCTTGACGTCAAGCAGCAGCTATTTCTGGAATATTTTAAGTAAGTACGAGACTGGATTCTACTACAATCTTCAACGTATAAATTCATACATACTGCAGGTATTTTTTGATCAAATGATCATACTAATAAAAAGTGTTTTTGTTTATAATTTTATTTTAAAGTATTTTTTGCATGCAAGTAAGCAAAATATGTGGAATTTACAGAACTTTTATGTACCATATTTTACGCAAACTTAAAGATTGTATTATATTCTACATAATAGAATGCATCATGAATTCATGATTCAATCAACAGACCTTGCATAATAAAAAGGTTAGCTTTATCAAAGACATTGAAATACCTAGAGAATCTAATTGAATCTATGTTAGATAATTTATTGTCATATCTATTTTCTTTGTTAGGTCTATAGCTTACAGCGCGCCGTTGCCGCGCCATCTATTAGAATACTCGGGCGTAATCTCGCTAAACCGTTTTGCTTTGGGCGTCGTCGTTAGAGGGCGTTCATGTCGATTGTGTAAATGTGTGCGTGCGTTTTTCAAGGTCACTTAGGTCTTGTAGTCCTCTTAAAGCTCGTAGGTACACACTCGCGCGATATCGCGGGCGTGACAGGCACTGATAAAGAAATTGTGCTACCAGTGTCGCGTCGCGCCCGCGATATCGCACTAGTCTGTACGAGCCTTTAGAGTCCTATTAGAGGGTAGGTAAGTAAGGACTAAACGCCTAGTTTATACAGATACCTACACACCTGGCTGACGCCTTCTTACCGAGGTGGTAGGGAGACACTACAGAACGCCACCAGCTACGATCCTTAAGACGCAGATATATGCCAGTGACCTTGAGTGGTCGTGTTCTGTACTGAGCTCACGCAACGCGTCGTACGTTCAGCCAGTAATGGGACTCGCCCATCAAGGATCGCTGTCCCCAATTTGACGCATTATTAATTTATTACTTATGCACAAAACAAAAGGTATTTTAATAAAACGCGTATACTAAAAGATCAATAATTCAATTATCTTTAAATTGGTGAAGGTTTCAGAAAAATACTTCCGATTGGTTAGTTTTTTATCCGCGTTAGACATAACTTTACAAATTAATTTCACTATGTAATATAAATATAATCTAAAATTAAGTTATTGAGAAAATGCTCTAATTTATCATATATATTTTTTTTCAAATCATTAACACTACTCGTTTAGACGTGATCTTCAGTATAAAATCATTAAAAGTCGGTTATCGTCCCCTTAAATACTCATTTAGATTCGTTTACATTCCGCCGGTTGCGACTGATGCGAATACTACGCACCAGACCTTTCTGAAGAACATCACTATTATGTTCGTGACAATGAAACACCGAGATTCAAAGCAGACTGGTTTATTATAAAAGTATTTCAACATACCCTCACAATGTGTACTTATTATGTGATACAATAATACCGCACATAACAATCACCAATAAAGTCACTATATAAACTACTATTATGTATAAATTCCGTTGAACGTACTCGGCTATAAAACCTAGGTTTCGTGTCACACGTTTTTTTCAAATATTCTAACTACCGATACAAAAATAATTGCATAGTAATAACTAAGATTAAACAACGTATCGCATTATATATGCGATTCAGAACGGTCGTTCATAAATTACGTTAATTATAATTATTAAATATTTATTGTGTAATGTTAATTCGTGTTATTACATCATCCTTTTTTAGGGTTCCGTATACGGTTCGGGAACCCTTATAGTTTCACCATGTCCATCTGTCTGTCTATCTGTCTGTCCCCGGCTTAGCTCAGAGACTATTAGTACTAGAAAACTTAATCTACTTATTTTATATTTTTCTAATCTAATATACATTTTTCGATTCAAGGATCCATTTGCGTAATATTAACCTTTAAAGTGCAAATTTTTGTTAGAATCAAGTGTGCCCCCAACTAGATGGTTATTTTTGGATATGTAAAAAAATTCATGGCAGTAGTAGGATATATAACGAAATTAAAAGGAACACTATCACAGCTAAGTGGGCTTTAAAAGTTAACGAGTAATATTCGACATACTTACATTTGCAGTTGGAGAATCGACCGTGACGTAAATCGATGTATGGGAGAACATACTTTTCAACTACAATGTTAAGTTTGTTTTTGGGATAAAGTCATCCCAACTACGGAACAATAATCAAAACTACGGACATGCACTAGGCCGGTTTAACGGGAACCCTATTACTAAGGCTCCGCCGTCTGTCTGCCTGTCTGTCCGTCTGTCACCAGGCTGTATCTCATGAACCGTGATAGTTAGACAGTTGAAAAGTTTTACAGATGATGTATTTCTGTTGCCGCTATAAAAAACTAAAAAACAGAATAAAATAAATATTTAAAGGGGCTTCCATACAACAAACATGATTTTAGTGGTCGTTTTTGCTCGATATTGATAACGGCAACAGGTAGACGGTTGAAATAATCACAGAATCTTAAGTTATACCTATATTCACTATAAAAATAAATAATTAAATTAAAATAAAACTAATATTTAAGGGGGGCTCCCGTACAACAAACGTGATTTTTTTGCCGTTTTTATAGATCATGGTACGGAACCCTTCGTGCGCGAGTCCGACTCGCACTTGGCCGGTTTTTTATTTATTTTGTTGCTACTTAGTTAGTATTTCTAAAACTTCCTGTAGGTAGGTACTTAAGTATAAATCCTAATATGTGCCTATAATACTTTCACAGAAAAGCGATTATATTGGTCGCATATCAATCAACCAATCGGTGGCCGTACATAATTAGTAAATTGGGCTCCAGGATATCCCATAGAAAACATTGAAAGCATCCCCAGTTAGGCATCACCTCCTAAAGCCGGGATGCACAGACCGCGGCCCGCGGGTCCCGTGTCCTCCGACAATATGCCAGTGGCCCGCCAGCAAAAATATTCCCTCGTATATTTGATGGAAAAATATTGCTGAGGTTTACAAATAATATAAATTTGAATCGCGCGCGTTACTAAGGCCCGTATTTTTAGAACTTTACTCAGTATTCAAGCATTACTTAAGACTAGATTCAAGCCATTGGATTGGTAGAATTTTTTGATCTTAAGTAATGCTTGAGTACTGAGTAACGTTCTATAAATACGCCTTTATGTGCGCTCGCTGTGCGGTGCATGATGCGTACTCGGAAGCTTTTTCGGTATTGAATAATAATAAAACAAAAAATCGAAACCGCCATGCAAATGAAAGTTTGGAAGCAATTTTACGTGTAGCTACAAGTAAATTCGAGCCAAATGTTAAAAATATTGTGAGCACAATGCATTGCCACGCTTCAAACTGGTATATGATATTTTTAATTAAATTTTATGTGCTGGTGGCCCGCCATTAGTTCATCATTAGCCCAAGTTGCCCATGGTCTCAATAAGTCTGTGCATCCCTGTCCTAAAGAGTCCTAACTTAAGGGGACGATAAACGACTTTTAATGATTTTATACTGAAGATCACGTCTAAACGAGTAGTGATAATGACTTGATAAAAATGTATGATAAATTAGAGCATTTTCTCCATAACTTAATATGTGAATATTTTAGATTATGTTTATATTACACAGTGAAATTAATTTGTAAAGTTATGTCTAACGCGGATAAAAAACTGAGAATGACGCAAAATTTAACAAGCGTATTTTTCTGAAACCTTCACCAATTTAAAGATAATTTAATTATTGATCTTTTAGTATACGAGTTGTATTAAAATACCTTTTTTGTGTATAATAAATTAATAATGCGTCAAATTGAGGACAGCGCTCCTTGATGGGCAAGTCCTATTACTGGCTGAACGTACGACGCGTTGCATGAGCTCAGTACAGAACACTCAAGCTAACCACTCAAGGTCACAGGCATATATCTGCGTCTTAAAATATGTTTAAACGTGCTAATTTTCTAACACTCAGTTGCAGAAACGATCTTTAAATTTTAAAGACTACATTAAACACTAATGTAGCATTAAATCATTGCACAAAACCATTTTTTATTTTATTTTAATGCTCCATTAAATTTAACTAATGAAATGTCAAACCTAATGAAACCGGCCATTTTAAACACTTTTACGTTGCACGTAACTTCATTAGCGCCCATTAGCAGGTGGTGAACTTTAAGTTTGACATTTCAGATTTTTTAATTTTAATGGGCCGAAAAGCATCCATTAAGAGCAACATTAGTGTTTTCTACGGTACTTGAATGCATTTCTGTAATTGAAAGATGTCTTTAACCAGTCTTTCGTCATTATCTGATTCTTATTTAGTAGATTTACCTCGCCGTCGAATCCCAGACCGAGTGAATTCATTTTTATAACATGATGGAAAAGAGTTTCGTGTAAAGTATAGAATTTCCAAGGAGGCAGTTCTTCAAATTTGTAACCTATTTGATTAAGATTTAGAACCAGTGACGCAAAGAAATAAATCCATTAATGGCCTGACACAGCTTTTAATATGTTTGAGATTTTTCGCCACTGGATCTTTCCAGCAAGTAGGTATTGGGTGATTTAATAAACATAAATAAATCAACAGTTTGTCGGAAACAGGTTGGGTCGGGTTGTTTGTCAGTTTGTTTATACAAAAAGTATCCCGTGAGCTAGCAAAATTAAGCCACCTCTATATTAAAATGCCAGACCGGACGGAACTACGTAGAGTTGCAGAAGGTTTTTATGAAATTGATGGATTTCCACGTGTGGCCGGAGCTCTAGACTGCACACATGTTAAAATTATTAGATTAAGGGGGATGCGCTAAAGTAGCCCGCAAAATTCAAATTTTATTACGTTTTTTGCAATTTGCAGGTCAGTAACACGTATGTTGATCTAATTATGATTCGCGGCCATAACCAATATGGCTTTACAGAATTTTAATCATTAGAATATGAATCAGAAGTATAAAAATTGCAAAAAACGTTGGTAAATTTGAATTTCGCGGGCTACCTTAGCGCATCCCCCTTAAACCAGATTATTTAAACTACATTAAACCACAGAGTACACTGAATACACATAAATCAACTACATTTACTTTATTTTATTCTAAAATTGTGGTGTACTTGTACGTACGGATAATAACAGAACGCAAATGTTCACTCTTTTCGTTCAATATGGTAATTTGTTCCTGGCAATATTGTTTAAAGTCTTCTTTAACTAAAGTGGCATTAAAAATGTCTAATGCTATCTAAAATTTGTTTGTGCAACTTCATTAAAGTAATGAATTCATTAGCGATAATGTTGCTTTATGTAATGAAGTGTTAATGGTGAGCTTTCTGCAACTGAGTGTAAAAGCCTCGTCACAATTAACACACTTTTACTTTACTTTTTTCTACCGTTTACGAGATTTCATAACCATTATGGAGGCGCCATCTAGTATCTAGCTACCTACATCGAATTTCTTTTGAAAAACGTAACTCACAAACTACTAAAATTAACTATAGGGTCGAACTCAGATAGGCTCTTTGTGTTGTGTCACAGAATATGTAATAGTACTACGTAGTTGTGTGATGAACTCACAATACCGAAATCCTTTTTGCCTGATGAAAATCCACGATTTGGATGATGTTGTTACTTCTTTACGTATCTATAGATTGTTTCATTAAATGTCTTACAAACAAATACAAGAATTTTATCGAAATCATACATTTCGATAAAATTCTTGTAAATATATCTATCTTAAAGCATTGAGAATATTGGTCATTATACCCGTGACGGTAGTGAGTGGGGAAAGGAGTTTTTCTAAGCTTAACCTGATAAAAACCTATCTACGATCGACAATATCTCAATCGATATTGACGAACTTGGTGACATTGTCTTTGAAAATGAAATTGCAGAAAACATAGACTTCGATGCCTTCATTAAGAGAATTTGTGAATAGAAATGAAATAAACTGTTAAGTACCTACTTTTCAGGGTTCCGTACCCAAAGGGTAAAACGGGAACCCTATTACTAAGGTTCCGCCGTCTGTCTGTCTGTCTGTCCGTCTGTCACCAGGCTGTATCTCATGAACCGTGATAGTTAGACAGTTGAAATTTTTACAGATGATGTATTTCTGTTGCCGCTATAACAACAAATACTAAAAAACAGAATAAAATAAATATTTAAGGGGGTTCTCATACAACAAACGTGATTCTTTTGCCATTTTTTATAGATAATGGTACGGAACCCTTCGTGCGCGAGTCCGACTCGCACTTGGCCGGTATTTTTTTTCCCAATTTTTTCACATGACGAATTGGAGAGTAGAAAAAGGCGCCATAGAAATCTCCTCCAGGGCGCCGGTAATGCTAAAACCGGCTTTATGTAGCATTCTCGTCATCATTATCATCATCATCACCTATAGCAGCACTGCAGTGGCGAAGGGTGATTTTATAGGAGAGTTAAGCCGGAGCAAAAAAAAATCTCTTCTACAAAAAATAAACTCGTCATGACGTCGATTTTGTATAGAAATTGAACTCACTGAGTTATTTTAGAGCAAAATGTTTCGTGTATTCCCGTTCGTCCCCTCGACTTCGTCCCCAGAGGGGGACGAACGGGAATTCGTTATTTATTTTCCCGATGGTCCCTCAAAATTTTTTGGGGGGACGAATGGGAATAATTTATTAATTCTTTTTTGGGTCTATTGCTCCCACTAAATAATATAAGACTGGTGGTTTTAATTGGTAAAAAAACAAAATTGAAATAAAAATCAGTCATTTATTAAGGAATAAAAATCACAGTAAAAATCACAGAATCAACTTTGCGATAACTCGCAATATTTTTATATACATATAATATTTTTTTAATTATGAATAAAATTCTCCTTATAACTAAAAATTATGATTTAAAAATCTGTGTATACAGATTACAATAAAAAAAGTCTGTATTATATTACAATTAAACACTACAAACAGACTTTTTACCATTCAGGTTGTTTCCTTTTGAAATATAAGTCACTATTTTTCGTAGAGTTGCTTATATGTATGGTGGCAAGATTTTACGTTTTACGTTATGTAAGTGATTAGAAAAGTTTACTCATTATTTTAACACATAAATAGGGTCAGTAAATTATCACACTTTCAAAAGCAAAATTAAATAAAATACCTAAAATATCACGAAATCAAGATAAAAATAACAAAAAAAAACTTATCGTACTAATTTTTAAAAAGTCACATTTGCTTATATGTATAGGTATACGGTGTCACATTTTTGTGTTACATATTGTATAAGGAATCAGAACAGGTTACACATTAATTTTACATATAAATAGCGTCAATAAATTAGCACAATTTCAAAATCAAAATAAAAAACATATACAAAATCAAAGTGAAAAAACATGAACACAAAACATCATAGAGGGTAACAACAATAAAAAATTCACAAGTATTGAAGAAAGTAGTCGAGGTCATAACAGTAGGCAGTAATAATTATTGCACACAAAGCCTAGAGATTACATCAACGTACACCACCATCGAGCACTTTACTTATTATGATTAATACCTACGTAAGTTTTTCTAAAAAATGTCCTACAGTTATTTCTGAATTAAGAAGTTGCATTTGGCAATCCATAATATATTGGTCTGTCAAGATTGAATGTAGCTTACGCCGTTTTGGATTTTGTTTTGCTTTCACGCTGTATAAGTTAGAGTCTTGATGTAATACCGTAAGCAATTTTAAAATATTAGGTTTTTTTTTGCCTATGGCACTATTTAATTTAAAATGCCACCCTTCGGCAAAGTTATTAGTACGGTGTCGTTTTCCAAAACTGCACCACACTTTTACGAAATTCGATTGAAGCCACTGCGATAGCATGTATTGCCGAAATTTTTCACTTTGGCTATCACCGGGGCTTTCGCTAGCGATATAAAACCAGCCTTCAAAAATACGTTCCTCTGGTAATAATGGAAGCACCGCACTTAGGGCTACTTGACGTCTTAAAGTTTTATTTTTTGTTAGATTTAATTCACGGCCTTTCCTCCAAATAGCATTATTAAAATGGTAATAACAGCCGTGGATACTTATCTCTGGAAAAATTGTACGCATAGCAGACATAGCTGCTTCTTAAAATCACTGGTAAATGATGTAGGATTCCAATCGTTGATTTGAGATTTAACAAGTCTGAAAAGTATCTCGTATGTTTCTTTTTTACGGTTTGACATTAAAGCGTAAAATAATGGCGTCATAGCTGTGCTTTGATTATTACTTCCTAAATCACCATGAACGGTGTAGAGCTGTTGGAATGGAGGTGGACAACTCTTAAATGTACCGTCACCAAATATATTTTTTAAAACTATCAATTTTTCTTTAGCTTCTTGGGAACAAAAAATGAGTAAGCGTGTGTTACCGTAACAGTAATCTGCTAACAAAAATTATTTAAATTTTTGAGGAACCTCAACCGTTTTAACGTCATTGAAAGTGATTTTACTCATATTATAAGTGCTATTTCGATGGCGATACAAAGTGCTTTTGATGTTTGCAAACTTAGGAATATCTTTGGGTAAAGTTACTTTATCAAGTCCTTCGTCCAAAATTTTCGAAATTGTTGAATTAAAGGCGGCTGGTACGCAAGGTACATCATCAGAAGTTATATTTTTCTTGCATTCATCAATATGAATGTCTATTATGTTTTTATTGAAGTCCGGTGTACAGGATGTGTGTGTGGTTTCTTTCAAAATTTGATCATTCTGCAATAAACGTGCATAATTTATTTACCCATTGTCTGGTTTTGCATGAAAAAAGAAGTCAAAAAAGTAGGTACTTACTTTTATGGTTAAGGTCCCACTGCACTTATTCTTTCTTCTAAGATGACATTCCCATACAACAGCTCCACTTTTGTTTTGCCTTTTCCTTAAAAATTGGTATCCAGCACGCAGAAGCACGATTCCACCTTTCCTTTGTATATACTGCAAACAGCTTCCTGTACTACCAGAGGGACCAGGATGCGCTTCTTGTGACATTGTTAAGCTCTAAAAAACAGGAGACAACAATTACACACTTATTAATATAATTTAGAATGATATTTAATATATAAAATTAAATACTAAAATTGAATACAAATATTGATACCGTACATTATTAGCATAAATTAATAAGACATGAGACAATATAGTATTGACTATAAACAATCTAATAATATTTGTAACTTACAAAAATGTAGGTACTTACATCAGTAGTTTTCCGCAGAACTCGTGTCGAATATATATTATTACATTAACACCCGTGCACTTTCATTGTTTTGTCAACACTAACCCGACCGGTCTAATTTAAGGATAGGAAAGGGAGAGAATGTCAGGTAAACCAATAGGATTTACGCAAATAACACAATGTTATCGGCACTCTTTTGTTAACTACCAGAATCGCCGGCGCTTCCCGTCAGAGTTGCTATATTTAGTGTAGGTAAACATAATGAAACAATGATAAACTTAGGATACGTTTTATAATTCATAAAAAAATAGAGAAGAATTTTGTAAAATAATGATTAAATCTAACGAAGAAACTAATTTAAAAGTAAACTACGAAACATCGAATAAACATATTTTCTGCACAAATCTTTTTAGTGGGACGAATGGCACTAATCGAAGAACATATTCCCATTCGTCCTCTCTTGAATTAGGATTGGGACGATCGGGAACAAATTAAATATTATTTTTGTAAATTCCCGTTCGTCCCCCTCTGGGGACGAAGTCGAGGGGACGAACAGGAATACACGAAATGTTTTGTTGTTACGATGTAAAGACAAACAATGTAATGTAGGCGTTTTGTGGTGTTTTTTTGTATGGAGTATTAAATATCTACAATGTGATTATTATATTATGTGGCATTATTAAACACTACTTATCTACTGACTGTGTACCATTTTTAAATAACGATAGAGTGGTTGCGTTTCGAATTTCCGAAGGGAAGCCGGTAGGAATCGTGTTATACGGTGCTTTCGCCACTGCAGCACTGTCCACTATCGTAGCTTTCACATATTCTCGTACATGATTAATTATTAAAATGTTATTTTCTATTATTTCCAGGTTCAAAACAAGCGACGGTGCAGAATGTGAGTGTGACCGGGTGTGCGGAGGACGCCAAGGAGTGCATTCTCAAGAGGAATAGCAACACCACATTCAGTATCGACTTCACACCTAGTGAGTATATATACATGAGTACCTATACATACCTAATATAAGTTACTTTTCTATTAGGTAGAGGAAACTTCCTCCTAAAAAAGTTACGATTACGGCGACTAGAACAGTCACGAACACTAATATGATTACACTTAGTGATCATATACACGAGCGGGCGTCTACGGCTGTCGCGACGCATCCAACTGAAACTGCAGCCGTCGCGCGTCGACGCGTCGACAACGTGCTCATGTATGAGCACCTATACTTCATTTGAAATAAGATTAGACTTAAATAAACTTGTTTACAGTCCGTTCAACCGATTTTGACTTCTATTCCGAAGGCATAAGGATGGTATTGAAAGCAAAAACGTGGTTACAACTATCGTGGTTTATTACAGCTGTCATTGGTCATGCCACCAACGCAATAGAAGTCAAAATCCATTAAACGAACTGTAAAAAAGGTTTAATTGAATGTCTAATCTTATTTCAAACGGAGTATAGAAAAATTCAAAACCGATTTTCTCGTGGAATAACGATAGTATCTTTGAAATAAGACTTTTTTCATTATGGTGTCGGTTCCAAAATATGTACTACCTATATTCGTACCTAACATCATAAAATAATAATTACAATAAATACAGTAGGAAAAAATTACTTTTAAATGTTGCTAAATTTACATGAACATATTAGTGCTCGTGATTGTATCTACCTAGGTACTTATTACTAAATACTTAGCTCAATATTATGATTGAAAAAACTGAAGTGCTAATCAACTTTTGTCGCTGTCTGTACGGTAGGTAAATATTATTAGAGGTCAAAACAATAACGAATACTTATACCTTTACCTAGAATGATCAAGGTATACCTACCTACTCAACTAAAACATTTTTGATTCAGTAAAATAAATTGAGCACCGTCATTTTCCTGTTTTAATAAGGAAATAACAGAACTTATTAAGGAAAACAAATTATGGATATGGATAATGCTACACCATCATTGTCCTGCCCTTATTCCAATTTATTTGGGGACGGTGCTCCATGTCTTTCTCTTCCATACTGAAGAAAAAGACATGTTATTGTGTCATCACGGTAGTCACCCTATCTAGCCATATCATCTTTCACAGAGTCCATCCATTGTTTCTTTGGTTTTCCCCTACTCCTATAGCAATCCACTGCCATACTCAAAACTGTCCTGGCGACATTACCCTCATTCCGCCGCATCACATGCCCATACCATGACAACCTTTTTCCACCCAACTTTACAGTCACAGGTTTTACTTTCAGACTTCCTCTTTATACCCATTTATTATTCTATCCATAACTGGATAACACCACACATCCCTCTTCAATTTTCTTTGATTAATTTAGTTTCAAGACAATATTTATGGGTCATTTGCCTGGGACTCGCACCGAGCTTCATTGTCTCTTGTGCTATTCTGATTGGTAGCTCGATAGATTGGCACCTCATAATAGATACCTAGGTACACACGGCTACACATCAAGCTATACATTTCCAGTATAAGCTGATCTCGCGTTGTGTAGGATTTCCTTACAATGAGAGGTCAGCGTATACTGGAGATTTATAGCTTGATATGTAGCCGTGTGTACATCCCTTCCACTTAGGTACCTAGGTACAACCTTTTTTAGGTGAACAAGGGACTTTTTTTTGGACACGCTCCATCGGAGACCTCATAAGTCGTAAGTGTTTAACGCAAGCTTTTTATGTTTTCAGACAAAGAAGTGAAAGCAGTCGAGACGGTGGTCCATGGAGTGATAATGAACCTTCCGGTGCCATTCCCTCTGCCCCAGCCTGATGCCTGCAAAGACAACGGATTAACCTGTCCTCTACCGGTAAACACTTTATTGATAGAATATACGACGTCGCTTTGTAGGGCACCGGACCACCGGTATAAGGCAAAATTTAGGGTTACCACCCGTACGGACTGTTCGGCCCTCAAAAAAAAAAAAAAACAAAATATTTTTATTTTTGGCATACTACTCGTATACACGTTTGTTAGGTCTTAAACGTTTTTTTTTTTTAACAATAAATCGTTGTCATGGGTCGTGACTTTTCGACTTACGGCGATTTCTTTTAGAAATAAAATCTATACAAGTAAATAAAATTGATGTGTAGTGTTTGTAATCATTAGGGTGCTCGCCTACGAGCGATTTTCTCGGAGATTTTTGTCAGATGTGACAAACAGGTGGTGGTGGTGTGGTGTGGTGTGTGTGTGTGTGTGCGGGAGTGTCCTTAAATCGATTGTGGCCTTAAACTAAATCTTTTACTAAAACTAAAAGTATAATTTTCTTATCCGGTACTTATAACAAAGAAACAATTTTTAATCTAATCTCCGAAACGGCTACACCGATTTTAACGGGACTTTCACTGGCAGATAGCTGATGGTGATATTGTAAGGATTGACTTAGGCTACTTACGCGGGCGACGCCGCGGGCAACTAGTCGCTAGTAGTAGCTAACGCGGGCTAGTATCGAATTATGAAAGATGTAAAAGTAAAATGTCCGGAGTGTCAGACTTTTTGTCAGGAGTTTTCAAATTTCGGTATGGTAACCCTAACCCCATTCCCATCTGTAACGCAAATGCAGTTTGTGCAGCTGAATCCTGTCTGTCTCAGCCCGTATACTTCATGCTCTAGAGACGAGAGAACTCTAGTCATAATAAAGACCACCTATGTTGCTCCTTCCACCTTATAATGGCCCTGAGAACGCTGCAAGAATGCAAGATGAAAGAAGCTGCTGTAATAATTTTATAATGAACTAAGGGCGAATTTCACCAATGAAAATTGAACGCGATCAGCACATAGACTACGTTTAAGAGCTGTCATTGTCATTATTTTCTTTGTAATATTGACACTTGACAGCTCTTGAACTCGGTTTAGATGTGTTGATCGCGTTCAGTTTGACTGGTGAAATTGGCACTAAGAGTTTAGCAGAGTATCGGCTCGACTACCAATAAAACAAAAAAATTCGCCCTGAATTTTTATACAAGCAAAATTAGTAACTTAATCCTTTATTTTCCAGGCGGGTCAACTAGCAAAATACCAGACAGTCATGCCGATCCTTAAGTCGTACCCCAGGGTCAAGGTCGAGGTCAAATGGGAGCTCAAGGACGAGAACGGAGAAGACCTCGTGTGCATCATGATACCCGCCAAAATACAATAAGGAACTGTAATGCCTGATTCATATGTCACTTTAACCATGGTTTCTGGGAGAGCATTTATGGACCTACTGGCTCTCGTAAGGAATTTTGGTCAATCAGTAGATCTACATATTTACCATAAGATTTGAATTGTCAGCCGATTTGTTGATCATGGTTTCAGGAACTGTGGGTAAAATTACGATGGAATACTTAAAACTAATTAACTCTTGTATTTTCGCTAATTTCTTAATTTTTTTTTCTTTTCCTATTTTTTTTTTCTCAACCAGAGTATTTTTTAATTTTATATTAGGTATTAATTCTTAGTCGTGCTAAAAATGTATGGTTGTGTTAAAATGACAAAAAACTATTTTTTTATTGCTTGAAACGATGGCTCTCTAAACCGATTTGTATTCTATCTTAAAATTTCCACACACATCAGTTTACGGCCTGTTTTCACGACCTCCTTATTGCGGACTCTTCGTATGTGTAAACTAACGCTCGTGTGAACAGGGTTTTAACTCCAATCTGTACATCACCGGGTATGAGATTTCCTTAATTTATAATAATTGTTTCCCACTAAATAATATTATAGGATAAGGATTGTGGTTTTGTACATTATAATTATAATTCATAATATTATTGTGTAAACACATGAGTTTTATTATTTCTTTCCTGAAAATCTAAAAACACAGGACTACCGACACGTAGAAAACTACTAACCTACTTTACACAGGTGATAGAAAAATTGTTTCAGCTTGCTGGCGCATTCCGAATTGCGCTGTAATCGATTTGAGCGTGCTTATACCCGTGCCGAATTAGCGTGAGCGCGATATCGATGTCCCGTGAATCGTCATACTTAGATAATGTCATGACATGCCCCATCTTTACCATCATCATTTCAGGCGAAAGACGTCCACTGCTGGACACAGGCCTCCCCCAAAAGAGGGGATTTGCCATAATCGCCACGCTTGGCAGGCGGGTTGGCGATCGCATTATGGTGTTAAAATGCATAGAGAACGCTGCTGCCCATTCTCTAGTAAGTTCCTTAGTCGCCTTTTACGACACCCAAATTCTACTCCCTCTACTTACGATCTATAATTATAGTACCTACTTACTAATTCCATCCTATTAAAAATTACTTATTCCATGCTCAAGCTGTCACTGTCCTGTTACACAATTCCGTCCCTTTTCACGAAATCACTCCCACAGAAAGCGAAAGCACACACACATTTTACACTTAACAAAACACAAAAAAAGACTTGTACACACGGCTACACATCAAGCTATACATTTCCAGTATAAGCTAATGTCGCATTGTATAGGATTTCCGTACACTGCGAGATCAGCGTAAACTGGAAATGTATAGCTAGATGTGTAGCCGTCTGTACTATCACAGTTTCTATTCAATGAGTGTAAAGTAAATCATTTGTTCACTAATTCATCCCGATCTTTATTACAAAAATATAAAACAAGTAGATTACAGATCATTTTGTACAACAAATAAATTAATAAAATCAGTCATATTTTTCTTAAAAATATGTTTTTCCATAGAAAAAAGAAACAATTTATAGAATTTCATAATAATTATCTAAAAAGTACGTCAATAATAAAGTACAACATGTACGAATACTTATTACTGATATTTTTTGTTTAATTTAATTTAAAAATTAGCCAGAAAAACAAATTAAAAAAAAAACAGTCGTTGGAGTGCACGTCAGATGTGAAAACTTCTTAGCTTCACAAACTTGTAAACATCTGTATAAATACGAGTAATTTATTTATGTATCTGAGCGTGACGGTCGCGCGAGTTCAGTGCTTTTTTTTCCCCGTCCAAAAAGTGCCCAATGTGCCTAAATAAGACTTCAATTCAAATGTATTTGAACGTGACTGTCACGCGAGTTCAGTTCTTTTTTTCCCCATCCCAAAAGTGCCCAACGTGCCAAAATTTTACTTTTCAAACTACCACATTTCTACATAATTGCACGATGTTAGCAACGACAGTGCTGCCAAACTATTAAAAGCTTTATAATAAGTAGCTTTTAATTTACAAGCAGAATAAAAATGCTGGACCCCTTTTTTAAACCTACAACACTTAAAAGGATGCCAGCTAAATAATTGCTACTTCTGTCACCAAAATGTTGGGTTTTGCTACATACAAACAAAAAATCACGTCTTTATTCCATAGGGGTAGGCAGGAACCTGAATTGCTATCCTTATATTCTCTTTTTGCTTCGTCCAAGTTCCAATAAGTTCCAAAAAGTTTTGGAACTTATTGGAACTTTACGTAATTATGTTTATTACGCTATCTAAGTATTTAACTTAAGTTGGATAATTATCAGGACAATTATCGATTTCATTGTTTTTTGTTCCGTCGTACATCATGTCTCGACGACCACTGTTGCTAAGCAAACTTACATGAAAGTCAAAGTTTCATTCAACTTTAGATGTTTTGGGACCAGTTTTTAAAACATCCGATTGACGTGGGCCGAATTCACGATACCTTTTTGACCGCCTCAGTCATAAGACAACTTCAAACAACGTGTTACAACACTCTAATAGCATCATTAGACAATTATTAAGTCTTCTTTATTAGAATATAATTGGTCGTTAAAATGATTTATCGAGCGTTGTGCTTATAATTAGTTTTAATTTGGCAGACACATGGATAGGCGACGAAAAAGGATCGGTGGAAGATCTTGGACGAGATATGCAAACCTGCCTGAAGAGAACCCATACCAAATGAGGTATGGTAAAAAGCAGAAACTTAAACAAACGAATTGGATTCCCATATATTCAAATAAGTAAAATTGATGTGTCGGTTTGCATCCTGTTACCATCCGTACGAACTTTATTGTGTGAAAATATGCATCATATTCACGCAAAACGGCCATCGCTCAGCATGATGCTGCGACCCTATGCGAGACAGAGCCCCAGCGCTGGTTTTCAGCGACAGCCGGCGTTGACGTGATGACGTCAACCGGTTAATTTACTTTTTTATTTTGCTCTTTTTAGTTTGGATTAAAATACTGTAACAATTAGGTTATTTACCCACTTATAATCCGGTGATAACGGCCTCTTACTCACTCACTCGAAAAGTTCGGAATATTTTATCATTTCTCATTCCAAATTACATTTAAATTTGTATAAAGTTTTGTAATTAGGTACCTTAAAACCCTTAATTTAAATACCCCACTCGACAGGTATGGGAGATTTTTTTTAAACATACATTTTGGCGTCAAAGATCCGCGAAATGACACTCGCGCAATAAAGACAAATCTAACGACATATTATTATCATTCATCAAAATCGGTTCAGCCGTTTAGTAGTTAAGAGGGAACATAGATACATACATACATACATACAGGTCCAATACATAACACTGCTTTTTGGCTTCGCCGTAGTCGGCTAAAACAGCACGGTGCGGCTCGCCCTTAGTGTGCGATGGTTCATACAGGGGGATTTTTGCAATACATTTGCGCGGTCTCAATTATTTTGCGACATCATTTCTCAACTAGGTACAGACTTATAAAATTCCCGCCAGTACCCATGACTGATTAGCTACCTCAATTATGTTGTCAAGGTGACTTTTACAGCTTTTCCTTCATTCAATAACATTCCCTGAGGTTCCATCAAGATCCTTCACTTTTTCTTAATAGTGCTCTTACATCTCCCACACAATGCCTGCTCAGTCTTCACTTTCCTAAAGTACAAGTTAAACTCTTGCCTAAATATCTTCCTGTACATAGATTCCTTTACAGCCACAATATTCTCTTTATTACAATCACTATAATACATATTGTACATGTGTTTGACGCTCAAACTTGGATCTAAGTATTGTTTTTTCTTTGAGTATTGTAAAACAGGCTTTGATTCAACTGTGGTGTAGGACAGTATGTGCTTTCTCACTCTATCTTTCGATTCTGATGGTAAACAATGAGTGCTAGCCTGAGAATGTCCTCTGCCATCAGGTTTTGGCATATTCAAGTCTGTTTTCCCCATATGCACATTATAAACTGGCTTCTGAGATATAGCTAAAGTTCCTAAGTAAAAATTCTTACAAACTGTATGTCTTTCAGACTTGAGGTGGAAGAAATATTTAAATGTGTATTTCCTTTTATGGTTATTGGACATTTTATTGTGCTTTATATATGTTCTTTCAGTGGTACTTAGAAGAAAATACTTCTTATCATTTGCGTTGAGGGAGTAGAATGCTTTGAAGATATGTTCACGGTCATCATCAGTGATTTTTTCATTGCATTTGTACTTGCAGCTTTTTATGCAGTCCTTAGTGTTTTGTATTTGTCTTTCTGGGACGAACTTGCCTCGTCTACTGATGTAGGCCTCCCCTCGTTGGTGCTTCAACTTCCGAACATTGCATGCCCAGGTGGTTGGGTCTGGTATTTGGCTGCGGGACCTCTTCTTTTCAGGTTCTGGTTCTGTTTGCGAAGCATCTGTCTCACACCTGGAAAATAAAAATTGGTCTCATTAAATTAGGAAATGCATATTTATGAGATAAGTGCATCCAGAACAAGTGAATAGATATAAGCATAAGTTCATGTATATTTATTTAAAGGCATAAATTACATTTAAAAAATTGTGTTAATTGTACTCACTCATTGTCCTTATATTCCTTATCCCTCAGTTGCACTTCAGGCTCAAGCTTAGCAATAAAACACTGCTCTTTCGGATACTCATACTGCCTATAGTACGAGTGCACCCCAGCTATCATATGCTGCGGCACGATCATATGCGACGCAATCTGCAGAGACTGGGTCATGTCCGAACTCTGCAGTACCTGAGACTGGACCTGACCCTGCAAAGGCTGGATAGTCTGCAATCCTTGTTGACAAGACATCACTATTTGATTCTGTGACATTTGTATCTGACTCTGTATTTCGGTAACATGGTGTGACGTTACCGGTAAGTGTATTGACTCTGATGTGATTGTCTGCTGGTATGTGACTTTCCCCTGTGATGTTGGCAGCCCTGGGTGTGATATGTGGATGATCTGAGGGTTCTGTATCTTCGTGTTTGATATGGATGGTTGATATACTTGAACGAGATGTGGTATAGAAGACTGTTGTAATTGCTCCATGGTTTAAATCTGGAATAGTAGAAAAGTAAATAAGTTAATAAAAATAGCACAGACAAGACAAGATTAGTTTTAAAGATTTTTAATGTTTCTCAAACATAAAACCTAGTCTTGTCTAAGGCCTCCATGCATAGCTCAGTAACTTTGAATTTGTCTTAGATAGCATTTGCTAAAAAGACAAAAAAACTGAACCGATCCTAACTATATAAATAATATGTTTTATTTAATTTAATATTGTAGTACTAACAAATTATTATTATTATGTAAGTGTCTTTGAAATATATCCTTGGAAGCATCATACCTTTGGAGGCAAAGATATCTGATTATGGATTTGGGTGGCTAAAGTGGACTAGTTACCTAAAACTATGGAAGGACTATGGCCGCTGCCTTACCATACAATAGGTACATGGATGAAATAGCAGGGGGTGACTTGCACACTCAATAATGGGCCCCTGGAAACGGTCGCTAGCACATAGTGTCGTAGCGACAAGCGGCAACGCTTCCAAAGGTGCTTGAGGTGGGTTAGAGGTATACCGTGGATTAGCTACTGCCCAACAGCTCGCCACATGCTGCCCTGCGGGTTTCGGTTTCTCTATCTCTGTTAGTCTGGCTCCTTACCCTAGACCTGGTCCGGCAAACTCTACCGGCACAGATCTAGAGTTCATTATTTATTTATACATAAAAATAATACTGCAACAGGCCAGAGTTAAAACAAATTTAACCCAAATTAAATTTAACAAAAGAATTAAGTGTTATTTAAATTGACTCGAATCTTCACGCTCTGTATTCTTGAGCGGGCCAGCAGCAAACCAACCCAATTTAAATGATCACTGATCACATTATCTTAACAAGTATATAACATGTCTGATTAATAAATAATCATAGATCAACAAATCACGGAATGTTTTATGATAATAGGTACTTACTTTCTTTGAATTAAGTAGGTACCCAATTTTCAGTAAATACACCTAACTTTGGAAGTTTTCCCACTACTTGTAAAGTTTTGAGTAAGTGTGCCACAGTTCCATCTTAATTTATGTAAACAAGACAACATGGATGAAATTCAATGACCCGATGCAACTTCGGCACATCAAGAAGCGTCGAACATTTTCGCGTCAACAAATAACACTCTTTCTCTATCTCTCCGACTTATCACAAGTCACAACAAAGATAAAACATTGACCATGCTACAATTTCGCAAATCTAAAGATGGAGATGGAACACACCAGTGTTGCCAACTCAAAAAAAAGTTAAGTTCTCGAATTTCCTCGTCGACATTATCGTGTATGTCATCTAATTGGCTAAAATTAACAAAAAATGTGAGCCGTCACGGGACGCCTGGCAGATGTGAAAAATCGAAATCAAACAAACAAAACATCGAAAAAAAGGTCAGCGTCGCGTAGCACGGTGACCGCACGCGCGGAGTGAGCGGTGAATCGCCACGCGGCATGCGTCGCCTCGCCAGCAATCGGCTTTACGAGCGCCTGATGGGATATATAGAAAATTAGCCGGATTCCGAGCTCTGCCTCTAGCAGCGCGATCCGTATCTAAACAATGTTTTCTTATAGGTTTGAATACCTAGTGATGATTTTATTCGTGACGTAAACAAATAGTAAGAAAATTTAAAAAATTGCACTGTGTTGAATTATCCCCAACGCCTATTATCGTGCCGCGGTATTTTTAAATGAACAGTGCATGAGTACCTACCTACTACTAACTTGTGAGTGCATGCCACGACAATCACACACGCTCTCTGTTAGGTATTTATTTATTAGTACTAGTCTTCTCTATTTATTCAAACCTCCAAATTATCTTACAATATATTTTAACGTAATCTAGTAGACACGCTTTCGCACATCCTTATGCTAAAAATATCGTGTGCGTACGGGTTGACAGCACTGGAACACGCATAAAACTGACACTAGTGTTGTAAAACTGTTTTTTATCGATATTAGTTATTTTTCGGTATTTTGCGAATTGATTTATAGCTTGGACTAATTCAAAATTCAAAGTTACACGGTTACACCCACGATGTTTTTGATGTACAGTCGCCAGCAAATCAAGTTACCCCACTTTGACTTTGAACGCGTTATGAGCAACAACAGCGAGAATCGTACGAAAGAGATACATAGCTTTTAGTCTGTTCTTACTTGTAATGTTTCGTGCTGCAGTGCGTACGTGAGGGTGTGTGCGTATGCGCGTCGTGGTGTAGAATAAGATACTGTGCGATAAGAAATAGGCTGGTTGAATACTGAATACTTGAATCGAATAGAAATAATGGCATGGTAATAAAAACAGGCGGCCCGCGCAATGCCGTTAAGTTGGTATTATCTAATCATATTACATTTAACAGATCTCGATGAATATTCTTAAGTAGACAGGTAGGTTTATTCTGATGTGAGAAATACATTTTTTATTTTATTTATTTCAAATACCTACCTTTTCCGAGTTTTGTTACCTACTTACTGGCGGGTTGGCGGTCACCTAGTGTTTTCGTGCAATCCTTGCTTTTCTATTCTAAGTATTTTTACGAAATTTTATGCCGAAAACCCAGTGCTTGAAATTTTGAAAAAATATGGATACCTACCACATGACAAACGTGTGTGAAGTTAAGTTAATTAATTATGCCTACAAAAAGCCTCTTGTAAGTCCGCCGTTCCGCGACACTGTCTAAAATAATAAGGTTGAACTTAGTGACACAATTACCTATACCTACCCCCTTACCTAGTTTGCTTATACATGCGAGTTCAACCTTATTGCGCTAGTAATAAGGTACGATTTCAAAGGTTAGAAATTTTCAAATAAAATTCAAATCTATTATTATCGTTACTTCCTAAATACGTTACTTATACTAATATTATAAATCTGAAGAGTTTGTTTGTTTGGTTAAACGCGGTAATCTCAGGAAGTACTGGTTCGAATTGAAAAAATCTTTTTGTGTTGGATAGTGCATTTGTTTAGGAAGGCTATATAACATCACGCTACAACCAATAGGAGCGGAGCATCAATAAAAAATGTTGCTAAATCGGAAAAAAAACTATTCCTTTTAACGGCGATGGATGCGTAGTTCATACAAACGTAATACCAAAATAATTTGTAAATCAAACATATTCTTAAGGTAGTGTGTCTTTATTCCGATTGGAATACAGAATATCTAGGTTCCTAAATATATATTTTGAATGGACACAGGATAGGTTCCTACGGGAACGCGTGTGAAACCGCGGGAAAAATATCAAAATAAAATGCTGAATAACAATCTTTTTATTTTAAAACATTAAGTATTATAATTAAAAACCTACCTATTCTCAATTTTAAAATATAATTACAACAAAATATAAAAAACATAATCAACGATCAAAATATTTTATTTCACTTATGCCTACATGGGCACCTATAAAGGGTCAGAAGCTAGGTGCACGGTTCCAATTGGTCGTTTCCTAAGGAGAAGAGCCGGCAACAAACTCCACAAAACCAAACTAAGTATACAATAGATTAAAGGAAAAATTCTCAAGAATATAACAATGGTGCGAAAAGAAGTTTAAAATTTCAATTTACGGTATTAATTATTAAATTATCTTTGTCACGTTATTAGAAGAATTATCCATATTAATATTATAAATGCGAAAGTAACTTTGACTGTCTCTTACGCCTTCGCGGCCTAACCGCTGGGCAATTGTGATAAAAAATATGGAGATAGTTTGAAGCCTGGGGAAGGAGATGGAGGAAGGTTTCTTGGCAGGGCGGTGAAATATCTCTCCGGCGTCCTTCAGGCGCCGCCGCCGCCTGACTGTGTCCATTGAAATCTAAAACAAAAAGAAATTTTGTCAATTTCAATACTTACTGATTCTTTATTACAACAAATTGTACGGGCCAACTTATAGATAAGGGATGGTTAAAAATTATTCTTCAAAATATAAACTTATACAAATAAACAAACTGTCGAATTGAGGACCTTTGTTGAGGTGGTTTGTAAAGAACTGAAGATTTATCAAATAGTTTTTTGTTTTTCTCTTGTTTTTTAAAAACGTTGCCCCACACTAAGAATTTCTCCTGTATTGTGGGTGCGTTTACAAACATTTAAACTCACATACACAAACAGCCAGACCCGGAACAACAACTTGTAGGTCATACAAATATTTGTTCCGTGCGGAAATCAAACCCGCGACACGCAGCGCAGCAGTCAATCGCTTAACCACTGCGCCAACCGTGTCGTCAACATGTTAATACTAATAGTCATAAACATTCACTGAGTCTGGCCACGCGGCGCGCGTAAAACCGGTTTGAGTGAGTGCCGGGCGGCGAGCGCCCTTCCAACTTCCAACTACATTTGTCTAGTAGGTAGTAGTTTGTTTTGTGGTATTTTTTAATCAATTTTGTTATTCACTTTTTAAGAAAACCATGTTTTATGTAAGTGATGAATAAGTTAAGGTGATAAAGGCTCCTCCTCTTACAGACTCACGCGATATCGCGGGCGCGACAGGCTCCGATAAAGACAATTTCTTTGTCGGTGCCTGTCGCGCCCGCGATATCGCGTGAGTCTGTACGAGCCTTAAGTGTGATTACAAGCTACACTGGACTCACGGTGTACGAAGTTGATGGATCGGCAGAGTTTGCAGCGACCATAACGGCATCGCCTGCCGCCGTAGTGGCTCTCGCGTAGAGTTAGCGGTGGTGAGCTTCTAAAGTTCTGCTTTCTTGTCACCGTCGAAGCCAGAAGCAAACCGATTTTTTCTGGAACGAAACAAATAGCTATAGTTTATTTGCCCATTATTACTCAATTACTTTAATTTACAGACAAATAAACTTTTTTACAGTCCGTTCAACCGATTCTGACTTCTATGCCGTACGTATAAGGTTGGCATTAGAAGCATAAACGTGGTTACAATACCAACTGTTTATTACAGGTGCCATTTGTCATACCACCAACGCAATAGAAATCAAAATCGGTTGAACGGACTGTAAAAAAGGTTTATTTAAACGTCTTATCGTATTTCAAATGGAGTATAATAATATGTATAAAGGCTTCTACATACCGGGGCGACTTGTCGCGCGACGCGACGCGACACAAAGGCACCGCTCGTCTCACGACACACGGGGCCTTTGTGCTGTGTCGCGTCGCGCGACAAGTCGCGCCGGTATGTAGAAGCCTTGACTCTGAATTTAAGCTTGCACGGTTACTCTACATTGAAAGGCTTCTACAGACCGGCGCGACACAAAGGCCCCGCGTGTCGCGCGACGAGCGGTGCTTTTGTGTCGCGTCGCGAGTCGCGCCGGTCTGTAGAAGCCTTAAAAAACTAACAATATCGGGAACTCACCAAGAAAGAACCCAAAGAAGATACCTACGTAACTATCCCTTCTGTTAACTTAATTCGATATTTCTATTGATAAACACAATTGAAACATTTTTTCAATATTACTCTTTGTTTATTTTAATTTAAGAATTATCATTACAAAAAAATATTACTCACCGTTAAGCCATTAAGCCTAAAAAATATGTATTACATCCACTCCATCGAAGCGCTATGATGAGCTCCCTTTCAATTTGCGTCAATTGAGGCGCCTTAATATTTAACCGCACTTATTTATTTTATTACAAGTCAACTATCACTAATAATGAGACACAATTACTTTTTCTATTGTTACCGATCTCTATGAGATTTCTCGGCATCCACATCCACACCATGGTACGACTACTACGACTCCAAAGTCCAACTGTCAACTGACTGACCGACTGACGTAAAAATTAAATGGATACTGGATAAATGTCAAACGAACGATGTGATGGCTGATGAGTGAATTTCGTTGAATTTCGTGAAGGTTCGGGAAAACTCGGGTGCGGCGGCGGACGCGCCGGGGCTCGTGGGTGTGGCTTATTCCTAGTGAGAAATGATAATTGGCTCTCAATTATTAGTATGTGCAACCATTGGGCAATTTTAGAAACTTAGAAAACTCCACCAATCATGCCAAAGATACTTTCTTTCTAACACTCGATGGCGCGTCGCAGTTATAGATATGTATAGGGTTTACGTTGATGTGCTGCCGTCTGTACACTATAAGTTTTGGAAATAAAATATTACTCCATCTTATTTAATAGCAGACTACAAGTCTTGCAGTTATCTCCTAAAAGCGATTTTAAACCTGTTACATGGTGGCTCGAACGCCATGGCAAACTTCGATGAAATAGCAAAGGGATAATAACATTAGGTACCTACATTTTTTTACCCGATGAGTGGATTGACTGGAATGTCTGTAGTGGATTGGATAAAAAAACGAGTGTGCACTAGACCACACGACTGAAGTAAAACAGAAATCACCGTTCGCTAGCAAAAGAAGTTTTACTTCAAAAAAGCTGCGGTCTTGTGAGTGTATAAACAGCCAGTGTGATTTAAAAAAAAACCTATTACCTAAGTGGGACGGCCCGCGGCGGTGACGCGGTGTGTTCCATGTTTAATATTTATACAACTTCCGTTCGCCTCTTTCCGTAACGCTCTCGTAACGCATTCGCCAGCTTACTTCACAAGGCAAGCGTGTGTCAAGAAGTTTTACTTCAAAAATTAAATTATAGTTAAGTACGTTATTGCCCGCAACTTTGATTCTCAGACCTCAAACCAATACAACTTATTCAGAAAATTCAATCAAATTTCTGGGTTCTGTCAGGTCAGTTAGCAACTACGGGCTAACATGTAGTAGATATTGCGAATAAAACCGAAATATAATAAACATAATTTTATGCAACTGTCAACAAAAATAACATTCATGTCTATTAAACTATGTAACAATATTATATAAATAAGTATCTATAAATTAATGGTTTACAAAAATACCAACAGCATTTACTATTCTTGATAAATAAATTCTGAGCAGCTCTATCATCAGTAGGTACTTAATATTATTAATCGTTATTAAATTATTTCATACGTTATTGTATTATTTTAATACACACTACTACAATTGCATCTAATATATCATGTATATTATACTTTTGGTTAGTTTCTATTAAAGGCACTGTTATCACAAAACTCGCTTAACAATATTGATATCAATACAATTTAGGTAATTATAAAATCGAGATTTAGACATTGAACTAGGTAGGTTCAGTAAACAAATGAAATGCGTATACTGGCAGCTAACTTGTACAGTAGTACCCAATTGATATGGCTTACCGATGTACCTGCGCAGAACGTGAATTTTAAAAGTGCGGGAAATGCTATTGACCAATCGGCACGCTCCACGCACCGCGGTTCTTTTTCCTGTACCGCTATTGGTCGGCAGCTGCCGCCATGTTAGCGCGCGCCGCGTGGCATGTTTGTCAGCCGCCATACTTCTGATCGAGTGCACGCTAGCAGCTCCAGTGTATTATGAACCTTATAATAGTGACCTAAGGTTGATTGTAAGTTTTAAGCATTATTTCGTTAATCTTCGGGGCCATACTTTCTTTTCTGTGCGAACGAAGATTCACCACGCGCCTTATCAATTGGGTACCACTGTAACTTGTTTAACCAATATTGTACGTTTGTGGACATAATTTGTATGTGTCAAATTATTGCTTTTAATAAATGTGTACCTAACTACATGTTTATGTAATTATGTGAAATTGTTGACAATGTATTCAGTATTTTGGAATAATTAAACGTTACAAAATAAATGCTTCGTCTTTATAAGTCAACTGTGAGACAATCTTATCAGCAAAGTTATTTTAAATAAGATTATTTGTGATACACACCACCATGTTACTATTTGTACGTATATTTGTCAGTATGATCTACCTACTGAAACTTATTCTCTAGGAAATGGTATACGTAATCATACACAACCAACATGATTGCACCACCGGGCCCCAGTCGTAGAACCTTCGGTAACAATCCTTTATATAAAGCGCGGAATCTGAAAAAAAAAAACATTTCTTTTAATTTACCTTTTAGGTCCTTAGGTATATAAGAAACTGCATAAATTGACATCAAATTTTACTGGGGGATTGACGTTCAATTCTAGCTGACTACTAAGTACTTTGTCCAAAACCTGTGAATGCAGTTAGCAATTAAGTAATCAAAAGTTAAGGACGGGACAGTCTCCAGTTGCGCTGCTCGATTACACTGATTGGACAGGTCCACTCAAATTTGTGTGGTTCGGATGGACATGGTCCTCACATGATCTGACCAAGATTATGTCTAGACTTTAAAAGAGACTTTGACCCCTGAGTTTGTTTCGCCATTTCTTCTCAGGGGTAGTCAGATAGGAAATGTCGGAAATGTCAGTAGATTTTTTTTTATGACGTGTAAAAGTGATTCTAATATCCTATTTACAGAATAAAAGATTTCATTTCATTTCATTTCCCAAGAACGTTTTCCTGTAGCTACAACGGTTACCTGCCTGCCCTTACTGACTCGTATCAAAAATCCACCCCGTATACCGAAAAATAATGCGGTATCAATATGATTCACAATTATAATAAACTAGCTGCGCCCCGCGGTTTCTGCCGCAGGATTATCGGGATAAAAAGTATCCTATGTCCTAACCCAGGCCATGGGGTACCCATGTGCCAAATTTCATCCAAATCCGTTCAACTTACTTAAACTTACTGCAGTATTTATAATATTAGTTAGGATAAAATACTTTAAGTCGACGTATTTAATAGGTAATGTTTATTTGTATAGATTCTTTTTTAATTTGTGAATGGGAGAAAGTTGTAGGTTTAATATACTGTAGCTTTGTAAACCATTTTCTATTTTTGTTAAGTACCTACTTTTTGACGGGCCTACGGGCCTACACTGTCCTCCCATACCATTTCAAGTTACAGTGTTAAGAAAGAAAGAAAGGAGAAATCAAATACATTTATTTAGCACAGACTAAAAGGCACACAATATAATATACAGCCGATAAAAAAAAAAGAAGTAAATAGTGTAAAGTGCGACGTAAGAAATTAGCGGGTAAGTGTGCCTCACGGCTGCGTCAAAAAGGCCCAGTTCAGCAAAAATGCCAGACAACTAGTGCCTGACGCTGGTTTTCAAGTGGACCTGGATTGACCTGATGTGTTAATAACACTGTAACTTGAAAACATGGTAAACGCCCATTATTTTTAAAAGAGTAACCGCGGAGTTTCTTGCCAGCTCTTCTCAATAGGAAACGACCAATTGGAACCGTGCACCTAGCTTCTGACGTTTCAAAGTGCCCATGTAGGTTTATGTGAAATAAAATATTATAATTCGATTTGATTTGTACCTACAGTACGCGCAAGACCTTAAGAGCTCTGTGAAGTTGCACGCGAGTGGCCTGAAATTATATTAAGACGCTGATATATGCCAGTGACCTTGAGTGGTTAGCTTGCGTGTTCTGTACTGAGCTCACGGAACGCGTCGAACATTCAGCCAGTAATAGGACTCGCCCATCAAGGAGCGCTATCCCCAATTTGACGCATTATTAATTTATTATACAGAAAACAAAAGGTATTTAAATAAAACGCGTATACTAAAAGATCAATAATTAAATTATCTTTAAATTGGTGAAGGTTTCAGAAAAATACGCTTGGTAGATTTTGCGCCATTCTCTGTTTTTTATCCGCGTTAGACATAACTTTACAAATTAATTACACTATGTTATCTAAAATAGTCACATAAGTTATTGAGAAAATGCTCTAATTTAACATATTTTTTTTTCAAATCATTAACACTACTCGTTTAGACGTGATTTTCAGTATAAAATCATTATAAGTCGGTTATCGTCGCCTTAATAGCTAATTACATAACATAACATTCAATAACATTTTTATAATAAGTATCTACCTATATCCTACTACAGCATTGATTTGTTCATCATAAAAATAATTAAGAAGCTATTAAGTAATATACTTTTAGGCCAATCGCGTGCGAGAGAGCTCATATAGTTTTGCGCTCAATCAATCAAACACTAAGATGAGATTCTACTAGCTTATTCATAATTCTACTTAGTAGCTAATCATAATCTAAAATTGAATTAAATGTATTATGTGTAAGTGCACAATCTAGGATTAAAATGTTGTATTTCACTAATCACAAACGATCAGCATCACCTATGTCCACTGTGTATGTGTGTACTATTTTTGGGTCGGTTTCCAGTTAACTGGATGCAGCTGTATAGGTACCTGCAATCTAATTGCGTAACACACTATCAATCATAATCTGAATGATTTTGAAGTAGGTATCAAGCTAAACCATAGCTCGATAAATTTGTCGGCTCAACAACGTAAATAACGTAATGAATACTGTTATTTTAGAGTAAAACTATAGAGGTTCGGGTAGCGTGGCCAGATGAGACAGCATATATAGCATAGTAGCATACATATCCATAAATGTATAAAGGACCCAATGATACCATAAACCTAACCTTTTACCCTGGGTTTTAAAACAAAAAAAACAGCAAAAACGCCATGAAAATCAAAGCTTGATAAAAAAAAAGAAAGTTCAACAAAAAAAGTTCAGCGTTCTTAAGTTGAACCTACAGTTACCAATAGACAAGAAAAGAGATAGGAGACGGCGCTGTCGTGCGAGCGAAATGGCGTTAGCTGCCGAATGTTGGCCGAATGTTTACGATTATGAATGACATTGCATGTGGTAGCGCCAATAAGTCTCGCCACTCGCGCATTATGGGCGTATCGTGTCTCTCACGCATGTTTGTTATAACTATCTCGCTCTCACAAACATGGCTAAGCAAACATTAATTATTATTATAACTTTCAACAAATTAGCAGGTTTGGCTGTACGAGTACTTACGAGTGGTAAGTAATCCCGTGTGTCTTATTTTTCTTCCTTGTATTAATAAAACACTGTTTAGCTGCAGATGATGCGTATTTAAAAAAAAAAACTGTAATTATGGAGCTGTTTGATCTACGATATCCCGTGCTCGACTGATTGCCAACTACGGGCCATCACTTAGTTTGATAGGACCAGGCGCTGTTACCAAGTCCCGTATCTACGCTTTTAATACATCAATGGTAAAAACTGTAAAAAGGTGTTTACAACAACACAATTTTATTGACACAAAAAATACTTTTATCTAATCTCTTATCGTAAAATTGGGATTGTAAAATAACGAGTTTATATTGACATACTTTAAAAACACAATTTCGAAATTTAAAAATAGAATCGTATAGTAACATTTTTTCTCTAACAAAATCATGTTATACAAGATGTAACAAAAACCCTGTTGTTCCTTTTACGGACCTATACATTAACCTACAAGCACGACATTGGTGGAATTATAATTTAAAAAAAATAAGCATTGGATAGTCGAGAAGACAAAATCAAAGAATTAAAGAGGTTAGAAATCAGTTAAACATTACAAATATTAATGATTAAATATTTATTTTAATTATTTTTGTTGAACAGTTTTTATAAATGACTTGCTTTATTACGTAGGTATGTATACCGATTCTTAAAATGTAGGTAGAAGGAACAACAGGTTTTTGTTACATATTGTATATTAACAAAATTGGTTATAAAACTATTTAGTTGGATATGGATTAAAATCATCTTTCGAATCTAACCGTGTTTTGATTGACTAACTTGAACAAAAACGGTTATTACTGCAGGATAATTAATATTATTATTTCAATAGACAACGGATTCATTTAAGTATTGTATGATTCTTGGCTATACAGACGGCGCTAAAAGTTAAATGTTTATGAGTACACAAACTAAATATTGTTGAGTCTAAGGCCCGTATTACAGAACGTTACTCAATACTCAAGCATTACTTAAAACTAGATAAAAGCCAGTTGATTGGTTGAAACTTGGAAACTAGTTTTAAGTACTGCTTTTTTTTTGGGTTGGAAATATCAAATAACTTCTCCCGCTCTGGGCGGAGCGGGAGGGCGTGTCAGACTTTTACTGACTAAAACCCACCCGTGTTCCTTCCGTTGCCTGTGTGCCAGGGCCAAGATAGCCCTTTCGGACAAACTCGCAACCCTGGCAGCCATTAGCCCTAACGAACCCTGGCTTTTTAAGTAATGCTTGAGTATTGAGTGACGTTCTGTAATACGGGACTTAATTTCGAACAATAGCGCCGCGCCGTCCAAGTATGTTACGACTTGCTTGCACACAACCACACACAACGAATGAATATTTGCAGTAACAACACGTTTATCTAATAAACTAGCTTTTTCCCGCGGCTTCTCCCGTGTGGATTTCCGAAAATATCCCACAAGTTTTGCTGTTCCTTGTGTAGAACTACCTACCTGTTTTGATTGCTACGACAAAACTATTACTTAAGTCAAAGTGTCATTATAATATTAGTTTTAAGATTCGTGCTATGTGTAGCAAAATGTTATTTTAAGCTATGCTTGCTGGCACATAATACTGTTTAAACCTATTTATGTTTTCTCTTTATGTGAATTTGTAATTCTTTTGAGAAATAAATATCTTTAACCGTACAAAAATTAAATACTTAGACTAAAGCGTAGGGCTGTTCGCTCACACCGCGGCATTTTTCTTTCTTTAAGCATTTTTATACCCGTCGTAACTTCTAAACAAAAGGTCCGATTCGAATAATTTACTGAGGAATTTACTTGTACAGTCGCCAGCACATCAAGTTACCACAAACTTTCAAATTTTCTCATTCGGTTTTGAACTTAGCCATCAACATTTTAAGGTTTAAAATCATTTGGAGGAATTTAACAGTTTGGTATAGCCTGATGTGCTGGCGACTATACAGTATGTAACAAAAACCCTGTTGTTCCTTTTAGGGACGTATACATTTACCTACAAGCACAACATTGGTGCAATTATAATTTAATGCTTAACCAACAGAATGTTTTGACCAATAACTTTCAAAGATATCCATAGGTTAGGTTAGGTTAGAACTGTGACCAACAACGCGCGAGCCGAGCGAGCGTAGCGAGCGGTGCCGCGGCAGCGGCCGGCGAGCGCTACCTCGAAATTGGTCGCGAAACAAAACATTCTGTTGGTTAAGCATTCACTGACGTTGAGTTATGTTGGCGAAACGTTCGTGGGTGAAAAGTTCTTTGGATAAAAAGTTAATGGTTTAAAGATAACGTTGACCAACGATTCATGGACCAATCGACTGTTGGTAAACCGTTACAGTTTCGTACTTATACCGATTCTTAAAATGTAGGTAGAAGGAACAACAGGTTTTTGTTACATATTGTATAAAAACAAAATTGATTATGAAACTATTTAGTTGGATATGGATTAAAATCATCTTTCGAATCTAACCGTGTTTTGATTGACTAACTTGAACAAAAACGGTTATTACTGCAGGATAATTAATATTATTATTTCAATAGACAACGGATTCATTTAAGTACCTATTGTATGTATTTTTCAATCTTACAAATAGTGTGTACCTAAGTACGTATGTTCATAGGCAATAGGAAGGAAAATAATAACCAATTTAGTAGGTAATTTACTGGTCATTTCAGTACCTGCGAATAAAGTCTATATTATGTCTATAATGTTACATTACATTATTTGGATATAAAACCAACCGATCCGTAAAACTAACGCCCGGTTTCTGAAACGAAAATAAACTCAAAAATTAGCTTACAAATTGACAATCGCATGGCAACTGCTGTGATTGGTTAACAAAGTTATCAGTTAATAGCCAATCGGATCACTTTCTTTCCAGAACTGGTGGGCCTAGCACGTACGTGCGGAGTGAACGTAACGGTAAGTTGAACGACTTTAAAATAGAAGATTCTCATTTTGCACACAATATTTATTTAGCTTTAAGATTTTATTCATATTTATGGGGACTTGTTGTGGTTGTGCTAGTCCCAAAAAAAAAATCAAACAGAATGCTACAGGATAAAATATAGAGTCCGTCGCACTAAAGTAAAAAAAAAAGTAACAATCGCGGCGCGGCGCGGCGGTGCTGCAGTCAAGCGACTTAGCTACTTATTCCACATATTTACATTTAGTACTAGCTGCTGCCTGCGGCTTCACCCGCGTGGCTTTTTTCTAAAATAAAAGTAGCTTAAGTTACTCCTTGTAACATCAACTACCTGTGAAGCCAGTGAAACTCCCGTTAAAATAGATCCAGCTGTTTCTGAGATTAACCGGAACAAACAAACAGACAGACAGAAACAATTATAAAAATAATGTTTTTTTTTTTATAAATACTTACCGTATACTTTCATAAGCATTTAGTAAAAAGCTGTTTTGAAAATACAAACAGTATTTGATTATGATTATTCCACAACTACATTTGAAATAAGATTAGACATTTAAATGAAACTTTTTTTACAGTCCGTTCAACCGATTTGACTTCTATTGCGTTGGTGACATGACAAATGGCAGCTGTAAAAAACAGTTGGTTTTGTAACCACGTTTTTGCTTTTAATGCCATACTTATACCAACGGAATTGAAGTTTATTTAAATTTCTAATCTTATTTCAAATGGAGTATAGGTACTGCCGCGAGACTTCTTTCGTGAAACGGACTCTAGTTTTCATTTCGATTCAAAAATCCTTCGAATTTAACGAAAAGTAAATAAAAAGACTTAGCAGCTCGTGACACATCAGGTGAGTCTTTTCAGCCTGGGGCAGATTATACGGGAAATTTTAACAGTTTAAATGATCACGTATTTAATAGCAAGAGTATCCCGTATAGTATTGAAGTTAATGCATTTTTCTGATTTTCATTATTACTGAAGTACCTTTAACTTTGCCTGTCACAACAGGAAGATTTGGCACAGCTTATTTTTTTGTAAAAAAAAACACAATTTAGGTCATCGGACAATAAGTGACGTACAATTTCAAAGAAACAGTGAGTAAGAGATTTCTTTGTTACACTTTGGTATGAGAATGTTTACTTGGCTTCCTGCCCATTATTTACGCAGAGACAGTACCTATGCACAAAGTACATGCGGATTCATATTTATAGACGGCGTATTTACGGAATCTGGGGGAAATTACAGAAATGAAATGAATGAGTTTGTTTGGCACTTAAGGGCTCCCGCAGACAGGCGCGACGCAACGACGCGCGGTGCGACGCGAATCTGGTAGAACAATTTCCAGTAAAAAGTAGTAGAAAAAAGTTCAATGAAGTTGTCATTGAACTTTTTCTACTAGAGTCGCGCCTGTCTCCGGGCGCCTTTAACACTAGAGAGCTAGGTAAAACTAATTAATTAAAAAGTAATTTTTTCGGGTTTTTTTTAAGGATGTGCGGCGCGGGGGTTCGACATATATAGCACTTATTACCTAGCTACGCCTATTTACAAGTCAATTCTGGCTGTTTGTGTATGTGAGTTTAAATGTTTGTAAACACACCCAAAATACAGGAGAAATTCCTAGTATAAAACAAGCATCTACATTTATGACTTCAGTAGTACCTACATACCTACATGAAACTGATGCTTGGCCCTAAGCACTTACAATCAATTACCATTTTAAGATTTTATAAAGTGCCTGGAGCTGTACAAAACGAATACCACAGACGTATCTTGTAAGCCCGCGAAAGGAAAGATACAGTTCAAAATAGACAAAAAAAAACACCATGTAATAAAAAACGATAAAAAAAACCCGTAGGTACTTGTATTCATATTTTAATGGCCTGGTTGCTGGGACGTTTTAGCCAACTCTTTATTTAGTCAGAAAACTTGTATTATGAAATGAATTATATTCAATGCATGATGAATGATGATATCCCCGCCCGCTCCTCTTGAGTTTCAGTAAAGATGTGGCACTTTACTGAGGCCTCACGCGGACATCTTGACAGAACTTGAAGCGAAGTTTGCACTGTTTTGTTTAATTTGCCTACACTAATGCACGTTCACAAACACTTAATGGTTAATAATCCATCATTATTACACATTAATATTCGGCTAAACACAAATTTTGGAAAATTAAACAAACTGCTGAACATGACGTTTCACTTTCCCGCCAAGAAGTCCTACGTACCTACTTTCTATGAATACGGATGTAACTCAGACAAAGTTACTGTCGGTCTGTAAGTTACCTTTTCCCTCCTTAAAAGTCTAAACGGATATCGATGAAATTTGGCACGTGACCCAGACCATAACCTGAGTTAGGGCTTTAATCCCGGTAATGCGTTCCCGTTGAATAATTACTGAAGCTAGTAAGTATTCGAATAAAATATTTCTTACCCCTCTTCCTTATACACTAGTTGTAGTGCCCCAGTAGTGCTACGATACTTTATGACGCCTTGCTGCGGCTGCGGACCTTGGATGCGACTCTTGGCCACGTCGAATGGTATGTTGATGCAAGAGCCAAGAACTCCTGATGTGAAGCCTATGGCTAGTTTTCGCATGAATTCTAGAACTGGATCCTGTAACAAATAGAACAGAACATAATTATTATCATGCCTGTATTCCCCAAAGGATTAGGCAGAGGTGTATCTATACATAATTTTCATTTCCTGCTGCCTGATTTTAGTGCAGTGAATTTTGTTACGAGTGATCTTGGGATCTGAATCTGCAGATTTATTTATTATGGCACTCCAATGACTAATTCACAATAGCACTTACACAGAACTTAATCTTATTTTAAAATTATTACAGTGAACATATCAGTATCACTTAAGACGGAGATATGTGCCAGTGACCTTGAGTGGTTAGCTTGCGTGTTCTATACTGAGCTCACCCAACGCGTCGTACGTTCAGCCAGTAATAGGAGTCGCCCATCAAGGAGCGCTGTCCCCAATTTGACGCATTATTAATTTATTATACACAAACCAAAAGGTATTTTATAAAACGCGTATACTAAAAGATCAATAATTAAACTATCTTTAAATTGGTGAAGGTTTCAGAAAAATACGCGTGGTAGATTTTGCGCCATTCTCAGTTTTTTATCCGCGTTAGACATAACTTAAAAAATTAATTTCACTATGTAAACATAATCTAAAATGTTCATATATTAAATTATTGGGGAAATGCTCTAATTTAACATATATTTTTTTCAAATCATTAACCCTTAACTGTAGTCCTGGGTCCATTGGACCCATGTTCAATCTTTGATGTGTTTAAAAATATCCGCAGACACCGCAGTGCCCCCCGCTTCTAGGTACCTTCCTGCAGTAAGCCAAAGAACGCACAGTAAAAAGGACATGTTTCTCTCGCTACTCATAAGGTCTGTATCGTCATACGTGTGGGTCCGATGGACCCACCACTATACAGACGTTACTTTTTATTTTATTATTTATTTAACATTTCTGTTTTATTGCAGGTATTTGAGATGGCAAACCATAGCAGAGGTTCTAGGAACCAAAAGGATTTGTTTGAGCAATGGTTGAATGTGAAAAAAAAGCTTTTTGCAAAACCTAAATTGCATGGGTTACTTTAGACCTGTGCGTAATTCGTACCAGTGACTGGCTCATTTTGACCAATGTCAATTTTTTTTAGAAAATGTTTTAATGTTCTTTTTGCTATGCTTTTACGAGGGCTGCACTAAAAGTATCGGGAATGGAATATTTCCACTGTTCCTGTCATATTAAAATCTTTTTAATTGAAAACTCCTTGGTTTTAAAAATCGAATACCATTTATTTATTTTAAAAAAGATTCTCGGTCTTGTCACAAGGTGTCCAACTTGTTTAGTCGTTGAGAAAATGGAATTGACTCGAGAAAATTCAAGAGCGATGATTTATTATGACTTTCGAAGTGGTTTAACACAAAAACAGTGTGTTGACCGGATGATTTCTGCATTTGGTGATGAAGCCCCATCCAAAACCACAATTTATCGCTGGTTTGCTGAATTTCAACGTGGACGTGTCAAGCTCAGTGATGATCCCCGTCAAGGTCGTCCAAAAAATGCAGTCACCCAAGAAAACGTTGATGCTGTGCGTAAAGCTGATTGAGGAAGATCGACATGTGACATACCGCGAAATTCAGCCAACTTTAGACATTGGCATGAGTCAAATACAAATAATCTTGCATGAACAATTAGGTGTAAAAAAGTTGTTTTCCCGATGGATACCGCATTCGCTCTGTGAAGAGCAAAAAGCGGCTCGCGTTACTTGGTGCGTCAGAACTCTCGAAAGATTCCACGCAGGATCCTCAAATGCTGTATACAACATTGTATCAGGTGACGAATCCTGGATATACGCGTACGAACCCGAAACAAAAAACCAGTCACGAGTTTGGGTGTTCGAAAATGAGTTAAAGCCAACAAAATTGTTCGTTCACGGAGTATTGCAAAAAAAATGGTGGCCACGTTTGTCTCCAAAACCGGTCATGTTACGACTATTCCTCTTGAGGGACAAAGAACGATTAATGCAGAATGGTATGCTAGCATTTGTTTGCCACAGGTCGTTTCTGAACTCCGTAAAGAGAACTGCAACCGCCGCATCATCCTCCATCACAACAATGCGAGTTCTCACACCGCGCACAGAACAAAAGAGTTTTTAGAGCAAGAAAACATAGAATTATTAGACCATCCGCCGTACAGCCCCGACCTAAGCCCTAATGATTTCTATACTTTCCCTAAAATAAAGAATAAATTGCGTGGACAGAGATTTTCATCACCTGAAGAAGCTGTGGACGCCTACAAAACGGCCATTTTGGAGACCCCAACTTCCGAATGGAATGGTTGCTTCAATGATTGGTTCCATCGTATGGAAAAATGTGTCAAATTTCGCGGAGAATACTTCGAAAAGCAATAAATACATTTTTAAATAGTAATGTTGTGTCACTTCCTTGATTCCCGAAATTTTCAGTGCCGCCCTCGTAGTAAACACATCTTTATGTTTAAGAAAACATGTTTTTTCGATTATTTGGTACCTTTTAAATATTTTTTTATTATTTTTGTTCAATACCATATTTTTAGTTTCACAAAAAATTAGTCATTAGTGTAAGGTAAAATAATACATTGAAATAGAAGTGCCTACTGTTGAATATGCATGAAAAAAGGTCTATGAATGTTTGATTTCAATGTATATAATATAATAAAAAATAAAAATCTCATTATTTTATTAGTATCATCATTTTTATACACCTGGGTCCACCGGACCCACCACTATAGAAGCGTTACTATTTTTAACCACTACAGTTACGGGTTAACACTACTTGTTTAGACGTGATCTTCAGTATAAAATCATCAAAATTCGGTTATCGTGGCCTTAAAGGTGCACACAGCACTTACATAGTTTGCCTATCAGACATAAAGATAATTTTAAAATCAAATAAGTTAATAATAATAATAAAATGAAATAAATTTATAATAATAATAAAATCAAATTAATCAATAATATTACAGTAAAATAATAAAAAATAAACAAATTAAATTGAATTATATTCTTTTACCTAACATATGTATTATTGGGATGGTGAACTGGTATGCTGTTATGTAATGTTTATGGGTTACAACAGCAGTATTTTTTTTACTTAATAAACAAAACTGATCCCATAAAAATATTTTGTGTTTTTATCTTATACAATTTTGTTTGTCTCAAAAAGAAGAAAACACCAATAACGAAATACATTCTCTTGCCAGATTAAAAGAAATATTTTTTCAAACCTGATATTCCGGTACGATGCCTTTCACACTGTGATAGAATCCAAAATACACCATGTTGAACACGCCATTCCTGGCGATTGTCGCCGTAAGACCCTTATTAAGGCCTCTCTTCCCCAAACCATTTGTTCTGACAATTTCTCTGGTAACTGACCAAGTGCTCGGTACTTCTTTTGTCTTAGACTTGTTTGACATTAAGGTCACTTTGACTACTTCAAAGGGATTGACGAGGATTGCTTCAGTTACACCTGCACCTAGACCTGCTAAGGCGAATGTCTGCACAAAGAAGTATTAAAATTAATAAAAATGTATTTGTATAATTTATTTAATCAATTAATCAATTGAAACAATTAATTTTGTAGCCTCTTATTAACAAATAATGTGATTTCATCATCTGTTGGGAGATATAATATTTTGTGTAAGTTTACGACAAATCATTAGATAATGTTTCAACTCTGCAGCTTTTGACATCTTATCAGCCAGATGACTTTGTTTGTTTTGGCTTCTTGATAAAGTGCGAGGTTTAGTTTCTTGGAAGATAATAGTAATAGTTGATTATAATATTTATAACTTAAGTACATATTATGTAACAAGCAGCCTACTCTTACAAACCATTATAAAAAAATATACAGAACTAAATTAAAGTTTAGTAGAAGATGCATAATTTGAGTGAAATTATCTTGTTTTTAATTAAAGGTAAGTCCTTGAATTACTATTGAGATGATTATAAATTATGGTAAGGTTTAGCATTAAATGGCCTAGAATAAAAAAAATCTGATTGAATGATTCTCCAAGGACTTTTAACACAACATGTTAGCAACTAAATAAAATAATAAAAATAAAATATTCTCACTAAAGGTGTTGGTGAACTGGCGCCAAACATAAAAAGCTTTTTGTACTGTTCAAAGGTAGCAAATTTCACCGCTCGTTTAGGAGTTTCAGCCAAAATAGGAGGCAATATACCCTTCCAAAATGAAGTAACTCCTTCATACTTATACATTTTCTTCATACAATCCACTATCCCCGTGTAGTAGTGAGGATCAGAGCGTGGTAACGTAAAAGAAGTTGCTTGAAGCTGCAGCCTCGTCTTCACTAGGTCTAGAGGTTGCATGATTAGCACTTCCACAAATCCTGCACTACCACCAGCACCAATCTGCATAGCAGCTTGCTTCAGTACCCGCTCCATGTCACCCATTTTGACGAAGAAAATACAGACCGGACTACTTTAACTACACACTTAATTTTCTTTTACGAATATTAACAAAAAACAACAAATCGGCCTTTCGCCGGAGCCGATCACAAAAATAAATAATCAGATGTGAGATGACACCTGAATGAAACCAAACAACCACAGATTGTAGATAACAGTACTGAGTTCAGTGATGTTACTAAAAAAACCGGGTGACATTAGACGGTTTTTATACATAGATAGAAATAGACAATAGACAGAAAGTCTCGCATTCTGAGTATTTCAGAGTGATTATAGGGCAAGTGGCAACCCAGTCGTTAGCTGTCAATGAGTCTCCGATGGAAAGTGTTGTTTCGCTGATTTCATCCTTAAAACTTAGCTCAAATTTATTCATTTGTTTGTCCATATTTTAATTAGGCTAGCCTTATTGTTATTTACAAAATGTTTATTAAGCTAAGGACTCGCTACTAATGTAGAAAGTGGCGTGTATACATAAAACAATCGATGTCTATAAAGTCTATTTTCGCGTGGAATCTATCATTCAAAATGGCAGTGGTATTAACAATTTGCAGATGTGAAAAATGATTTCGTGAGATATAAACAGTGTCGTTATGGGTGGATGGTGAATTAAACGCGGAAATGTGGACATAAAGTGTAAGATGGGTTCCCAGACACTAGAGATATTGCGCCAAGGTGTTTGGGCATCGTTAACTGGGGGATGGTTTTATGATCCTCATCAGAATTTGTTTTGCAACACTGTGCACCTGTATGTGTGGTTGTTCCTGCTATGTTTGCCGTTTTCTATTTACCTGGTGAGTTATATTATGATCCTACATTCATAGTTTTTATTTAAGTCGTTTTTTATTGGTTGTAATCAAAAGCAGGTCAGTGGACAGTTTGGTTAAGATTGTTATTCAGCATTGTGTCTTAGTCATAATGGTCATTGCCCTTACGAAGCCTTAGGAATTGTTAAGACTAATGTGTTGAACACTCCACTTCAAGGTGATTTCTTTACTTAATTATGTGGGACAGTGTTACTTGTACTAGTTTTTATTGTTTATCTATCATTGATATTACGCTTTAATTGGTGTAATTAATTATAAATAAACTTGTTTTTTAGGTTATGGTTTCTTGTGTAAACAGTTATCATAACATGTCAATGTTTCAGTAAAAAAGTGCATTCTAATGATACCTAATTACAGATAAATAGGCTATCTCTGCTTATCTTCAGAATCATTTGCTAATCTACTTGTGTGCTTGTTAGCTAAATACTTCACAAATTCCCATAACATTGATAACAACTACTTACTTCCCAGCTATTGTACTTTCCAAAGAAATAATGTTATTTCAAAATTTACTGAAAATACTACTTAAGGGGCATACAGTGGTACACTAGCGTCACTTCTATAAAAAAAGTATATCTCGTGACTGTGAAGGAATTATGAATAACAGCTAATAAGGACCCTCGGTAAGTGTGTCTAGAATTTTCTAATACATTTTATAAAGTTTCATATTGAGACACAAAGCAACAAAATATGATCTAGAGGAATGTGGCCGCTTTTCTTTAGATCATATTTTGAGACGAGATATACTTTTTTAAAGGAGTGGTGCTAGTGTACCTTTGTACGCCCCCTGAGAACTACTTTTAAGTTATCTACTATTACAGTAATTTTATAACTGATGTAATAGTTATTTAGCCTAATTATTTTGGGTTTGTACAGACTAACCAGACTAATAAAAAATAATGTATTCTTGCAATGTTGTTTAAAAATACCTAGTATACTTTTAATTTTTTCCAATATTGTTAAAAAGAGTGACACCTTTAAATACAGTTTTGTAGTAAATTGTACTTGTTGTTGATACAGTACAGTTAATTGTATGTAGGTAATGGAATACAATTAATTGGAAGATATATAGCTAATTTAAGTTTGAGTATCTAATAAAACATTTGTGTACAATAACCCTCATTCCACCATGGACCTCATCTATTGCTTTCCAGCAAGAGCAGGCCCATTCAGCAAATAAAAAATAAATTAAAAACACACCTTAATTTTTAAATATTATTATGTACACACGGCTACACAGCAAGCTATACATTTCCAGTATAAGCTGATCTCGGATTGTATAGGATTTCAGTACAATGAGAGGTCAGCGTATACTGGTAATGTATAGCTTGATGTGTAGCCGTGTGTACATACTAGCTGCTAGCCTTTAAAAGTAGCCTAGTTACTCCTTATAAGCTATCTGCCAGTGAAAGTCCCGTTAAAATCGGTCCAGTCGTTTTGGCGATTAGCCAGATCAAACAGACAGAAAGAGTTTTTTTTTTAATTGTCTTTTTGTATTAAGTACCATTTAAACTTTTATAAGCAAAAAAAAATTATTTTGATATTACAAAGAGACACTTCAATTTTATTTATTTGTCTAGATTGACATTTTGTACCCTTATAACTAGGTAAGTAGAATTTGATTTAACATTATTAATCAAAAATATTGCAGCAAACAATACCACATCGTTCAGAATCATTCAATTAGTTTCATCTTTCATCTGCAAACATATTTGCAACAACGCAGAATGACTCACAATTTAATAATACTGTAATAAGTTTAGGTATTTCTATTGTTCTGCACATTATTATAAAAAAACCAGCTGACTCATCTTACAATTTAGTATTTGAAATATAATATCAAAAATATCTTATTGAAATATAACATGGTCACATTCATAGGCACTAACTGTAGATCTTTATTTTTCCTTCTGTGTGATGAGAGGCTTCAATTATTATAATGTATTGTGAACATTTATTTATTCATTCAATATCACATACATTTGTTTTAACAGGTTATATACCCAAGCTAACAAAAGTAGTCATAATTTCTAATTGTTTGGTCCCTAATTATGGGTCCGGGTAAAGCCCAAGTTACACAGTGGAAACATACTAAGTGATAAGCAAGAAAATATGTCCAACATCATCATACCCAGTACCAATGAGTAGTCTCTTTATAGAATTATTTATGGTAAAATTTGGGGCAATATTCACTTACCTACTTGTCTGTATTTTAAGTCATCAATTATCCTATTGGAGGATGTCAAATTCAATATGAAACAATTATGTTGTTGTGAACTGATGGCACAAGTTTATTTTGAAGCCTAACAACTGTTTTGTAATCTTCTATTAAATCCTGACAAAGAAAATGTGTCTTGTCTACGAAAGTCACATATGAACAGTTGAAGTTGAGTCCATTATCAATCATTTTCTCTATTAGAATCAAAAGATTTGCCCCTAAACCTGCAAATTATTTTGCTGTTTATGGCGCCTACCAATACCTACAGATTGTACACTCCGCTACACATCAAGCTATACATTTCCAGTATACGCAGACCTCTCATTGTACGGAAATCCTATAAAATGCGACATCAGCTTATACTGGAAATGTATAGCTTGATGTGTAGCCGTGTGTACAACAATAACCACCTGTTTCCAAAATCCTATGCAGTTTACTCTATAGAAAAATCACAAAGCGGAAGCAAAATATTTGATTTACCATTACTATCAACCAACCAATCACAATAGCTAACATTAGATTAATAAATCAGTATATGATCAGGCTTCTAAAAACCAGGGCTAAAACTCCAATAAAGGTAAGTACTATATACAAATCCCTGCCTTCAGGTGTGATGTTACATGTTACATACTAATAACATTTAGCCTACATTCAATCCATTGCTTTCACCTCCAGACACTCTATCCTTAGACTAATGACATTGATAAAGTCAGCAAGCAAGCATTTGTTCACCAATAACTTAATGTTTAAGAGAAAACACAACAGCTTTTGTTGTTGTTGTTAAATAATATCCAATTGTAGTTTTTTTTTTTTATTTGAAATAAAGTTAAATTTAAATGCAGAAATTATCTTCTGAAAAAACAAAACAATTGAATTATTCATTTAATTTATTCTGTTTTTAAGTACTGAGGACTGAGATAATATTGTTTATACCTAAGTTTTTATTTTATGAAGTTTTCTATGCTGTATTGCATAAGAAAATGTATAATGTATGCAGAATATAACAATAATAATAAATAATCATAATCCTTTATACAGAATGCAGTGTCTGAACATTTTTTTTAAAATCTAAATAACAAGAGACCAGTAATATCTGCTATAAAAAAAATGCATAAATAGAATCTGTGACCTCTTGGCTTGTAAGAAACACTGTCACTGCATAATTGAGGACATATTGCACATAATTAAGCGCTATAACTTATAAGCATAGTTTGTATAAGTAACAAGATGTTATTCTATTTCTGTAAAACCTGACGCACACACACACACAAACACCCACACACACACACGCTACTCTTTCACCTTTCCAATTAATAATGCCAACATGTCTCTTACAATTACGCATGTTGATATCTTCTTTGATTTTATATTGTTTTTTATTTTTTATTTTTATTTTATATATATTTTTTATTTATTGGTTTGTTACTATTATTTTATTTTTGATTTCTAAATGATTTGAATTCATATTTTCATAATTAATTATTACTTGTTTATTGCTGTGCTGTGTCACGCTGAGCAGTCATTAAATCAATCTGTCTTTGCTATCTATATTGGGCCACCAAGATACAGGCTGTGCCTAGTTTGGGGCCCACGGCTATATCTACGTAAGCATTCAATTAAAATTTTTCCTATTTGTTACCAATTAAGTTTCATCAGTATCAGTTTACCTTCAAACTAATTAAGGCGGATGCCTAGACAGGCCTCGCCATACATTTTTCAGGGGTTGTAATCTCCGTAAATAAACGGTTTCTGCAGAATAAAAGCAAGTATAATGAGACTTTATAATGTATTATGTTCGCCTAACGCCAAAATTTTATTAAAAAAACAGTATTTCTAGGAGAATTAGACCCAATAAAAAACGAAAAATCTTTACATGTGTGAGTGACCTGAATCGCGCCATCTAACAGAAATTTGAAGAACCACCAAGAAAGAGTTATTTGCTGTTGTGTTACGAGTTTACGTTCGGTAAACATTTATAATAGATGGCGCTTCGAAATTTCGTTCGAAAATTGGAACAAGCGCCAAGGTTACACGTCGAGTGACCGGCGATGCGACGTTGCCATTCAGACGCACCCCGCGTTGTTGCCAAATTGCTCCAGTCAGTCCATGCGTGATTGTCTTGACAACTTGCGAATCGTTTCCAAAATTGTGTTTCTAGAAAGTTAGCGCCGGCGCGCGGGTTTGCCCGCGGGTTTTACATTTTATGATTGATAAAATGTTTTTTATTAGGGAATGAGAAAGAATGCTAGAAAGTGAAAAAAAATATCTGCGATCTGCATTTGGTTCACACAGATACAATACTAATGTAATTATTGTATTATCTACTTTAAATATAAAGTACCTAAAGATTTAAAAATCTTTCTACTGAATGTAAGTAGGTACTGATAATACATTTTCTGACACGGTTAGGTACTAATTCATTGGTTTGGGTTGAATAAAATCAGAGAATAGAAGTTCATGTAAACTTAGGGTATACCTAAATCAGGCGATCAGCGTAGGCAATTTTACCAATTTTTTTTCTAATTACCTACCTACGCAATGGTGACACGTAGGTACTACTTACATCTATTGATTGAATCATATTTAATTTATGTGAAACCATCAAGATAAGTGAATACACAGACAAACCACATTGATTTTTCATAACAATTGCACATTTTATTATTATTAGCACACGTCAAAGTGCGTCGAGATAAATTGGTCTTGCCATCTAAGAAGTTTACCAAGAAAAAGGGGAAATAAAACATAGGGCAGTATTTTAGTAGTAAGTTGTAGGATGTTCTGATATTTAAAACGATGAATGATATAGGTACACCAGTGGTGGCTCTGACTTACAAGTCAGAGCCACCACTGCTGTACATCATTCATTTATGGTTGTAGCTAAGTAAGTAGTAAGCACCATTCAGGTTTAGAATTGGTGACTGGGGCTACTACTGAGAACCATTCATACGAGTGCCATCCGTGAAAGAGTTTTTATTTAAAAGTGAAGTGTTTTTGTGTTTTATTGACGGTAAGTGTTATTTTTATGTACAAAGGATGCTTTTCTGCTTGAAGGTGATACAGAGTTATATTATAATAGTAATAACCCTTAAAACTTAAAAAAGTGTAAGATTTAGAAGAGGAAATACAAAATCAAACGTTAGCAACACTCGTTGATTGTCATCACATCACATACCTACCTACTCTAAATTTCAAATATTTCCCCCTAATAGGGACGTCAATTCTCTCTAAAAAATGGCTGTATGGTCTCAGCTCACTTTGCCTGTCCCAGAGGGACGAAAGGAACCAAAAAAAAACTCTCCGAAAAAGATCCGTTACTGAATTGATTCGAAAGAAATATGAAAAATCGATTCACAAATAAAGAAATAATTTTCCAAAAATCAATCATTTGTTTTCGATGAAATTCGCAATGTAGGGGTTTACGGGGTGTACGTTACCCTAGCAAGAAAGTGTCTCCTATAGTTATATGAGTGGAACGTATAGTTGGTGCCTAATCTGCTGTAAATGTGCCCCTACATAAAAAATTGGTGCCCCTTGTCGTTTTGAAAAAAAAAACGAAAAATCGATTCCTGCTAGGGTAACGTACACGTTTACGAGGGCGAAAAAACGATCGATGAGCGAAAAGAATTTAACTAGTCTCATATTGGAAAAAAACCGTATTTTTACGCAAAAGGATTTGCACTGGATATGGTTCGTAATTTTCCCGCCACCACAATTCTTAACAATTCAAAAAAACAAAATACTGATGTTCTAGGGTGAAATATCGATTCCCTGTATCGATTCAGTACTAGATATCGATTTGAAAAAACGTTTTTATTTGTTCCAAAAAATCGATTCTTTGCTCAATCGATCTCAGATTGACATCTCTATTTGGTCTGTTCTCATGTTCTGTCAGTTGTTTTGCAAATTTTCACACACAGCTTGACAGCTTGATTGATGGTGACAAATGGTGGTGTTATTTCTGACTAATACAAATTTCTTGAAGCATTTCATAATTACGATACTTTTGCTGTTGTGTTTAATTATTATTTTTGATTACAGATTGAATTGCAACTCTGCCTAAGATGAATCCGACTAATAAACTTGCCTATATACGACATATGTATTCAGGGCCGCGAAAATCACGGAAAAAAGTGCAAGCAACATTGAAAAGATATCATGGAAATTCTTCTAATGATTTTTAGTGAGTCATCAGCCATCAGGTCTATTTATTGATGAAGACTTTGGATTCTTAGCAGCTAGCCCTGATGGTAAGATTATTCAATAATAAAAATATACAAATAACTAGCTTTTGCCTGTGGTTCCTCCCCCATGGATCTTGTGTGTCGCGTGGATTTTTTAATTTGGTTCAGTGGCGTAGGCCTAAAAACTGTTCTTTTTTACAGGTATTATAGAAGCAGAAAATACTATTGTAGAAATAAAATGTTTTCTCTCCTTGAAAAGGAAATCTCAAAATATTAGAGAAGCATCAGAAAATAGAAATTTTCCTATTCATTTGGAAAACGATGTTTTAGTTATGAACAAAAAGCATAATTATTATTATCAAGTAAGTAACAAAGATCATTATTTCTTGGTTCATGTATGTATAAATATAATGTATTTCTTGGATTGTTTCTCAGCTATTATTATTTTGATTCTAGGTCCAGGGTCAATTGCAAATTACCAAAATGAGTAAATGTTACTTCATTTGCTTTATATCTGTCACCCAACCATTGACTGTCATAGAAGTTAACCGGGATGAGGAATTTATCAACGCTATGATGCCAAAGTTGGTAACATTTTTCAAAACATGTGTACTGCCGGAAATTATTTTGAGACGAGTTGAGAAAAATGCTAATGTCTAGACATCAAGGAATTAAAAGGTATGAAAATATAAGTCTTACTCATTTCGTAACTTAATCCTCAGGTTTCTGAGGTGTGGGTTCAGTAAGAATAGTCTAACAAAACTGTGTAAATTCATTTGTTGCAGCGAAAACTATGTCTCCCAGCAATTGATTCAGATCGCACGGAAATGATATAAATGGAAGTAAAAAGTGACAAGCAGAAGATTGATACTGCGCGGCGACGGCGGCGCAGCAAAAAGTAGCGTGTAGAAGAGAAGATATTTTATTATAGTATTTTTTATGTATCTTTGTATGGTGGTACGAGTCGATGGTTCGAATCCAAGCAGACACTTTGCTTTGTGTAAATTATTTCATCACCACTGTTCAGAGGAGGCCTGAGTCTCAGCAGTGGGAACATTATAGACTAATTATTATGCTATTTTTTTACGTAGCGATGTATAGTTTATGTTATTTGTTAGTTTATAAGATTTTTCTGTGTACATATGTTTCACTCATGTATTTAGGTACCAGCCAAACAATTCAATTGTAAAAGAATATTTATTGTTCAAAGTTGTATAATAAGTGGGTATTCTTGAAACATAAATGTTATGGTTAGCTAGCAACCACTTTTGTGTTGTGTAAGATACTTACACTTACGTGTGATGTTACATAAATTGTTATCTACGTACATAATTCTTTCTAATACTAAATTCAGAATCATAATTGTAAATATCAAAATATTATAAAAAGGATGTTATCTTTGTGTGGTGGTACGAGTCGATGGTTCGAATCAAACCAGAAAATATTTAGGTAAATGCAGTGAGAGTAAATAAAACGATATTTGTATGAAAATATTAACCATATATAAAGATTATTAATTTATAGTAAGATACAATAAAACGCTTTACAATTGAATACATAATCTTTTATTTATTTAGTACAGGTCACAATTTATTTACACGTTAGGTACTATTTAGGTTCAGTCACATTACAACAACCTATTTATGTACAATATACCTTTATTACCCAAAATAATTTATCTGAATAATTTGATAAGGTGAAAAGGTATCTGATATCGAGCCTAGAAACAAAAGTATGCATAGGTAACCCAATAATTATATTATTAAGAAATAGATTGGAACATAACAATCCTCTAGTAATTTAAAGTATGCTTAATTAGTAAATTAATATTTGTTTTCAGTTTTTGCTATACTGTAAGGATATTCATCATATAAATAATTTGGTCCTCTTTCTTTAAAATTAACACCATCTGGACATTTTAATTTCCAACCATGTTTGAATAAAACGACATCTAGTGGAGTCGGAAGTTACTACTATTTACTTTGCATGTGTGTGTAAAGAGTAAATTCATGCGGCTAAATCATTATTATGTTCTAATCTTTGTATGATACCAGTTAACAAGCACAGTGATGATCTAAAAAAATCAAGTTAATGCCCTAGGTTTCGCTAAGAATAAAGTTGTTTATTAAAAATGTCTATGTTAAGTGTAAAAATTGAAAATGTTCGAAATTGTGGATGTGTCGCCATCTAGCGACAAAATGGCAGTGAGATCATCTATGCTTCCACCTTAAGCGAGCCAACAAACAAATGTGTAAATTAGCAAATCCTTACAATATTATTTAAAACAAAGTTTGCTACGTCTGTCTGTGTGTCTGAACGCGATAAACTCAAAAACTACCGAATGGATTTTTAAACGGGTTTGACCAATGGATGGAGTGATTTTTGAGGAGGTTTTAGGCAATGACGTACCTATTATAAATAGACGCGTCATACACGAACATTAGTGCAGTCAAAAACAGCGTAAGCCATGATTGTAGCTAAACGTATATGAATGAAATAAATAAATGTCAGGCATTGCCTGGCATTTACTTTGCCATTATTGAGCGCAGGTAACGCATCTAAAGTTAATACATCATTGGGTTTAGGTGTATTATTCATTATGGTTTTGTGTAAATTAGCTGAAATATGTATTGTGTAAATTGGCGTAAACCGTAAAAGATACATACAATGTATGTTCCACTGGACATCATAAAAAGTTCAACAAAAAAGTCCGCCGTAACATAATAATATGTAAAGGATGACCCACAGTAACAATTTTTATCTTTCAGAATTTAAAATTTAATTGTTGTTTCTGTATCAATCCTTAGCCATTAAAATATGTTATTTAAATTGGGTATTTAATTTAGATTAAAATATGCCTTGACATCTTATCATTTAAATATTTTAAATGAATACTTTAAAAGATATCACAGATTCAAAATTACGCTTAACAAAATATTTGTGGTTGACGGCGGCGCGGCTGTCAATGACCTTTTCCTCTGCTATTACGAGGATAGAAAAAACCGGCCAAGTGCGAGTCGGACTCGCTCACGAAGGGTTCCGTACCATTATCTATAAAAACGGCAAAAAATCACGTTTGTTGTATGGGAGCCCCCCTTAAATATTTTTTTTATTTTAATTTAATTATTTATTTTTAAAGTGAATATTATAACTAAATATTCTGTGAATATTTCAAGCGTCTACCTGTTGCCGTTATCAACATCGAGTAAAAACGAGCAAAAAAATCACGTTTGTTGTATGGGGTCCCATACAACAAACGTGATTTTTTTGCTCTTAAATATTTATATTATTCTGTTTTTTTTGTATTTGTTGTTATAGCGGCAACAGAAATACATCATCTGTGAAAATTTCAACTGTCTAACTATCACGGTTCATGAGATACAGCCTGGTGACAGACGGACAGACAGACAGACGGCGGAGCCTTAGTATAATAGGGTTCCCGTTTTACCCTTTGGGTACGGAACCCTAAAAACGGCTACACGGATTTGGATGAAATTTGCCACACAGCTATTTAATAACCTGGATTAACACATAGGATAAACTAATCCCGGTAGTAGGTTTCCGTGGGATAATTTCCGATCTCCACGTGGGCAGAGCCGGTGGCAAAAGCTGGTCAATAATAATTAAGGACGTTCACAAAATTTGCCAAATAAAAAAAAAATGTTTTTCGGTACTTTTTGCGGCAAAATTAAACTAAACCAAATGTAACTAATAATTGCCACTGATAGACTACTCCTTCATCTCAAATAGTAGCAATATTCGAAAATGTTGGTTCTTAATATTGTAAAAAAAATATTTCCGTTGCCTCTTCACACAAAATTGACGATATTGTGTTGAAGTTACATTTCATCAAGGAACATTTTTCTTCAACATAATAACAAAAATTTAGTTTTTTTAAATATTTTAAGTAAGCAGACATGTTCATGAAACTTAAAAAGTTAGCGAAAAAGAACTATCAAAATGTTACAAATAGTCTCAGAAAATAAAGTTGAAAAAAACATTTTTTTTTCTATTATTTACCAAACCTTATCAAGAAACTTAAAAATCACACACTCGGCTTCAGCTATCCGTGTGATAAAATCAAAATTTATTTAATGTTACATACGATATCTTCATTATGTAAATCAACGGCGAAATAAGCTATATTTTCGAGAGCGCAAAAGTGATGAAACTATTAACCACGAAAACTTTGCACGAAAACACAGACATGTTTCAATTATTTCAAGATTTCTCACAATTAGATAAGAAATTGACGAAAAACTTTATTTTTTTGTGATAGCACCCTTAAGTGATTCCGTTGAGAGTGTTCTGATGGGGCGCAAAAGACTACGTTGCTAGTTGAAAAGTCATAAATTGGATTAAAAGAGTGGTTACGTAAAGCACACTCATTTCCGCGTCAGATACACGGCCGAGGCTTCTTGTTGACATTTACTAAAGGTCCTACGCCGGCACCGGACGGATGTGAACGACTTTTAATATAAAATGTTCAAGGATATTTTATCTCTTTTAGTCAACAAGTCAATCACAGCTCAGACAAGGCACAGAGATGCATCCTTCGGTCCAGAACTTCAACTGTCTCATTACAAAACGATAATAACTGTAGCCCGAGCTTTTAAACCTTCGAACCGATTTGTATTTAGGGAAAAGTTCTTGATTCCAAACTGACAACTTAGTCCGGTACTAACTTGTCAAGAACTGTATTTCTTTCTTTTAACCTTCTGAGCTTTTAACTGTGTTTTAAATAAGATTAGAACCGTTAGAACCGTTCAACCGATTTTGACTTCTATTGGGTTGGTGGCGTGACAAATAGCAGATGTAATAAACAGTTGGTATTGTAACCACAGTCTGTGTGGTGCCGGACGTAAAGAATAGCACTCCCCTATTTCTTCCCGCGGGTGTCGAAAAAGGCGACTAAGGGACTTACTAGAGAATGGACAGCAGCGTTCTCTATGCATTTTAACACCATACTGCGATCGCCAACCCGCCTGCCAAGCGTGGCGATTATGGCTAACCCCCCCTTTGGGGGAGGCCTATGTCCAGCAGTGGAAGTCTTTCGGCTGAAATGATGATGATGATTGTAACCACGTTTTTGCTTTTAATGCCATCCTTTTGCCTACGGAATAAAAGTCAAAATCGGTTAACGGATTGTAAAAAAAGGTTTATTTAAATTTCTAATCTTATTTCAAATGGAGTATAGGTTTTTACTATAAAAACTGGTTCAATGGTATAAAATACTATGTCCAAACAAAAACCTTGTTTTGGAATAAGACCACAAACATTCAGTATTCCCAATTTTTACCAGTGTTTACCAGCTCTAATCAAGCGAGTTATGTCAAACACCTACGCGTGCTCTCCCGGGAGTTACTCGACCATTCGAGCGCTGTAAATACTGTCGAAACTGATTTACCATCACCTGCCAAAAGCTTCGTGTAAACACAATACACAAATAGGTGCTCTATTTTATTAGACAGAGGTGGTGATTCCTCTTTCTAAAGAAATTGAGTGTGTCATCAATATCCCAAACTACCCACGCGATAATTATGTACCTTTTAACGTACATAATTATCCAAAAGCTTCGTTTAAACACAATACACAAATAGGTACTCTATTTTATTGGACAGAGGTGGTGTTTCCTCTGTCTAAAGAAATTGAGTGTGTCATCAATATCCCAAACTACCCAAGCGATAATTATGTACCTTTTAACGAACATAATTATCCAAAAGCTTCGTTTAAACACAATACACAAATAGGTACTCTATTTTATTAGACAGAGGTGGTGTTTCTTCTGTCTAAAGAAATTGAGTGTGTCATCAATATCCCAAACAATCCGCGCGATAAATATGTACCTTTTAACGAACATAATTATCGCGCGGGTAGTTTTGGCGACAAGGTGCAAGATCACTCCGAATGGCGCTGGGGCTATCAAGCATAATAATTATGATGTACGTATATCATATAAGTTCCAATTTCATGAATCATTATTTATTCTGCCCTTACCATTGAACTGATCAACTTTTAATTTTCCAAAGAACAAAATTGCAAAATTGAAATGATTATTTTTATCTTTCACTAGCTGACCCGACAGATAGAAAGAAAAATTGTTTATTCTGCACAAATAAAACGCACATTTCAACAAATATAAACTTAAAATACACACATACAAAGTGTACACATACACAGATGTCCTGTCCAAAGGTCGTGAGTTCATGTACAAAAATCCCATAGAAAATGACAACTCTTCCAATTTGTCTTTCCCTAAAAACAATAGGAAAAAACAAATACCAAATCAGTCTATACTTCGTTTGAAATAAGATTAGACATTTGAATAAACCTTTTTTACAGTCCGTTCAATCGGTTTTGACTTCTATTGCGTTGGTGGCATGACCAATGACAGCTGTAATAAACAGTTGGTATTGTAACCACGTTTTTGCTTTTAATGCCATCCTTATGCCTACGGAATAGAAGTCAAAATCGGTTGAACGGACTGTAAACAAGTTTATTAAAATGTCTAATCTTATTTCAAATGGAGTGTAACCATTCTCAAGTGACTTACCAACAAACAGCATTTAATTTTTATTTAAGTATAGATATATTATGTCAATTTATGTTTTTAAATTCTTACCAATAGTCTATGCCCATAGTAATAAAACCACCTTTTCGTTCCCAGTACTTCCCGCCAGCGAGCCTCGGTTGGATAATATACTGCGCGCTAGTAGCGCTGCTGTTTGCCGCCCTGAAGCTGCTGAACCACGCGCTGCATCATATGTATGACACCAGCGAGTGCATCATCGTGCAGCCTCCCACTGATCCCAACGCCGCTCAGAATCCACCGTGAGTCATATTTTACTTCTGATCGTTTTAGGGTTCCGTACCCAAAGGGTAAAACGGGAACCCTATTATTAAGGCTCCGCCGTCTGTCACCAGGCTGTATCTCATGAACCGTGATAGTTAGACAGTTGACAATTTCACAAATGATGTCTTTCTGTTGTCGCTATAACAACAAATACTAAAAAACAGAATAAAATAAATATTTAAGGGGGCTCCCATACAACAAACATGATTTTTTGCTCGTTTTTGCTCGATATTGATAACGGCAACAGGTAGACGCTTGAAATATTCACAGAATATTTAGTTATATATTCACTTTAAAAATACAAAATTAAATTAAAATAAAACAAATATTTAAGAGGTGCTCCCATACAACAAACGTCTTTTTTCTTTTGCCATTTTTATAGATAATGGTACGGAACCCTTCGTGCGTGAGTCCGACTCGCACTTGGCCGGTATTTTTTATGCCATAGAATGGCAAACAATCTGGCGGCCGACCTGATGGTAATGTTCACCGCTTCCTGTGGACATCCGCAATATCAGCTCTTTGGGAAAAAAACTCCATGGCACAGAATGAATGCCGATATATTCCAATAGAAGTTTCCTCTTTCCCTGCACCCATTAGACATTGAAAAATCAAAGTATTTGTTTCAATGAAACCATTTACGCATTTTTGAGTTGTTAAAAAGTTAGTCAATAAGTTGAAGCTACAGGCCTACTATTTAACTGAGACGGTAACTGAGGCAGCGCACCGCGCTGCTGCCTCAGGAAATTTTTCGACGTTTTATAATCTAACGGTAATAATACCGATAGATTATTTAAAACTAACGGTTCTCACAATCTTGCGGTGACAGATATACAGTAAAAAGAATATGGCGTGTAAAAGTGATTTTACTATCCTACTTCCGTAATAAACGATTTCATTTCATTACAAGGCGTTTAGCCGATATTTTTTTTTCTATTATTTGGTTGTATTCGTTTTAACTCAGTTACCTTATCAAAGAAGAACGGTCACGGTCCTTAGGAAATTTACCCAGGCCCGACACAAAAGGAACGTATCTCAGTTATTTTGTTATATTAGAAATAAATTAACACTATTCTGAATATCAGTGGCTAACACCTATAAATTGCCATTTGATTTTGCTTGGATACGCAAAATATTTTAAAATTATTTTTTTAATGAATAGCAATTATATCTATTTAAAATGACGCCAATTTAAATAATAACACAAAAAATAGACAGTCGTCACGCTTCTTGCTCCATTAGAGCTAAAATATTTCTGGTGGATCACAATATACGGGCGTCTTATTTAGTGCCTTTATTTTAAGTAGTATTATTATAATCTTCTAATCTTAATTTTCAATACCAGCTGCGGCTTAGGTAACCCAGTAACAGTAACAAATCATGCTGTCTTATTCTTTCATTAGAAGCTCGTGCGCAGTTCTTGGCTTTCTGTCCCCAACAGACCAAAGTGATAACCGACTGGAGGAAAGTTAGTGATAGACTGAAATCCACCACTTCGCCTCAGTTGGACTCCATTCGTGACCTCATAGTCTCACTCGCAGACACGACGGGCGCGATCGACTCGTTTACAGAACACATACAATCCGTATTGACGAATTGTTCACGGGAAGTTCCGGTGATGGAAGACCATCGCTGGAAAGTACCGGCTGACGTCATGAACTGATAACCGAGAAGAACGCCGCCATTCGTGCATACGACTCCTTTCCCTGCAACGCGAACTAAGTTCACATGCACCATTTACCTACAACCTCATAGGTTAAACCGCGAGATGCAATTAAAAAAAAAATCGCTCTATCAGTCGCGATCTGTGCGATGTTATTTTCGAGATTCAATAGAAAATATTGCGACGATTTTTGGCTTTCTTATTACCGGACAAATATTGGGTTCATTTTTGTTTCACAAACGGCACTGAAATAGAGTTAATATTGATAAGCTCAAACTCGGTGTATTTAGTACCTAGCTACCAAAATATTCCACTATCTATCCAGCTTCTTAATGATCCTACCCTAATCTCTAATCTGCAATAAATATGAACCCTAATTCGATTGATAAACTAGAAGTTTAAAAATTTCATAATTCAGCTCCATCACCAGGTCACCTGGATAATTCCATAATTATTGTATTGTGATTGAGTTGTATACAATTATAAATTTTGAAGGTAAATACGTATAAACAATATTTTTTTGTATATCGCCTGAACATAAACATAAGGAAATATTTTTGTGTTAGCCATTGATTTCGAATATAAAAAATATATATTTTAGCTATATTTAAAAAATCAAAAAAACTGTGATATGTCTCTTTCGTGTCGGGTCTGGGTCACAAATTACCGTTCTTCTTTATTATATGATAAAAAAAATCCATATCCACCAGTGCTGAAGAGGGTATGGAGATGCAAATGTTGAAGCTGGGCGGTGCGGCGGCAACGGGCAGCGACAACGAGTCCGTCACCTCTCTGGAGTACCACAAGCCTAACAACAGTACCATAGGTATGTAACCTCCCTTAAACTAAGTTTGTGACATACAGGGTTATTTTTAAAACGTCAATAACCTCTTAAGGGGTCATTTTACTCATCATTATGAACAACTTTTACTATGGGACCAAACCTGGAATCGCGAAAAAAAAATCAGATATTCCCTACATTTTAACGAATTATTCGAACGTAAATGTAGAGAACAGCTGGTTATCTGGTCCCATAGTAAAAGTTGTTCATAATGATGAGTACAATGACCCCTTAAGAGGTTATTGACATTTTAAAAATAGCCCTGTATATACATTGTCATATGATTTAAATTACCATGATTGACGTGCTCTGGTGACTCAAACTCAAATCATTTATTTCAAATAAACCAATTATAGGCACTTTTGAATTAAAAAATATATATTTGGAAACCTATATATTCTGTATTCCAAACGGAATAAAGACACACTACCTTAAGAATATGTTTGATTTACAAATTATTTTGGTATTACGTTTGTATGAACTACGCATCCATGCCTCTTAATGATCCAAACCACACGCCACCACATGAAATTCAAAATCTATATCCACCAACAAAGTTGTAATTTACCCTTTATATGAACATAGTTTTTGACTTATGACTTTATGTGCATTCTCATAATGTTTAAATTACGCACTCTTGAAATGCAACATCTATACAAGTTACAACAGAGTAGTTAACAAATTAGGAGCGTTTAGACATTAACTACTTGATTTTTTGGATGAATAGATGAAACTGCGATGTTAGAACGAGTGTGCGACAAATAGCTCTGGCTGAGATCTTATAAGTTACTTCAGTCTCAACTAACAGTCTCTAAGCATGTTGTAAGCAAACAACATTTTTACTAATATACTAACCAGAACTTTATTTACAAGAATTCGTAAACAACCAACATATTTCTCTCTCCATCTTGTTACAGATTTAAAAGTAGATGTCCATCGGAAGAACAGTTCGGAATCAAGCATAGAAGACAGCGCCATGTCTGCAAAGCAGACGGAGGTCGTAGCCGCGACCAAATCCGACCTGTGTGTGGCGCAGGCCACCGAAATGCCGGGCCCTTCCAAAACCCGTCCAGCTAATAGGAGCCGCTCAAAATCCGGCCACAGAAGGGAACCTAGGACCTCAAAAAGAAGGACGCACGGCACCAGAATAGATGAACTTATAGGTGAAGCTTCTAGAAGTGCGAGGGCGGAAAATAACTTGCCTGTTCATATGATAGTCGATGAAGGTCCTTTCGCAAAAGTAAGTCGGCGATACCACGAGTGTCCGCATCGCCGTGGTTCGAGTAACAAGGACTTTTTCAAAGAGTGGTTATATTTAGACGGTAATGAAGCCGGTGGCGAACCTTACCAGTCCAAGTTCGCGCGGCAGCTCAGTTCAGACTCAAGGGATAACTCCGAACCGAGTGTTGGACCTCCATCTCCTAAGAAAAGGACAGCGCATCGACGACGGTACGCTAACTATCCAGATGAGAGCTGTACCAAGTCTGCAATGGCATTAGCAACGCAACAGTCTTCGAATATGAGGAGGAATTCGAACTCGACCATGTCCACCATACAGTTACCGCTGTTGAATTCAACTGCCCAACTTGTTTCTCATATGAGGAGGCATTCGAACAACGCGGATACTGGGTTCTTCGCCAGTGTAGAGCTCGGTGAATACATGATGGTGAAAGCCGAAGCCCCTGTGGGAGAAGCAGAGAAAAGCAAAGGAAAAAGTTCAGGGTTCAGAAGAATAAAAAGCGCCGCGTTGGAAATTGGATGCCCACCCCCAAGTGTGTCCAACCTGTCCCCCCATCCAAATAGTGCAGAAACAATCGGTGGCCAGATGCTAAAGAATCCTAAAAATGCAGTTATTCCACCACCTAGCAAAAGTTTGACCCGCGGTCCACATTTAAACTTATACCCAAAGAACGAATCGGGGGAGGGATGTAGCTACCCATACTTAACTTACGGTTCAGAAATTGTGTACCCAATAGCTGAAATATCTGATGAAATGCAGACATCGCAGAAGGAAACTGATTTGGATTCAAGTGGAGAGAGTTACAGTGACTATGATGATGAGAAGCAGTTCCGAGGGTTCGACTGGGACGCTGAGCAGTCGCCGGCGATGCGCTCCAGTGACTCCGACTACGAAAACAACGGATCCAGGTCACCGTTACTTGATAGACCTTCGGACGTAAGAGTAGTGCGCAGTAAAACACACGCGGACAGCAAGAAACACTGCTGCGAGCGACACACTAACAAACATAACTTAGACTGCCCCAACGACAAAGGAAAACCTGTGAGACTGAAAAAGCTAAAACATGAGCTACAATATGAGGCTAAACGTCCTGAAAGACCAGCTCCTTGCTGCGAATGTAAAAACGCAATCAACCCTAACGTTGATTACTTTGAAAAAGCCAGCGCGAGCTCCAAAGACTTACTAATAGAAAAGTCCAGTTTAGAATCTAATGAGAACCAAGAACAGTCAGAGAAACAGTCGGACGAAAAGAAAGTCGTCGAAAAGAAACTCTGGGACCATGATATATGTAATTCTAGCAGTAGTAGTGATACTTATATAGACGGACCATCTAAAAACTTTAAGAACAATAAAAATGTTGCACCGGAAACGGAAGAATCGCAACTGACGTGTGATAGTAAAAGCGCTGACGAGAGGAGCGTGTATAGTTTAGATTGGCTTTTTGAGGAGTCGGAGCAACCTAAGGCAGGTTGTTGTAAAGAAGCGGGAGCCTGCGCCCTCCCAGAAGAAGTCCTCTGTCAGAAACTAGCCAACGCACTTGGCGAATCGTCTTCCAACGTTCCAAAAAACTTGGGCGCTATACCAAAGCAGATAAAAAACTTAGCGCGTTCGCGAGCTTCCTCGCAGAAGGAGAACAAGAAGAGAGATTCTAAGAAAGAAAAAGATGAGAATCAGAATGAGGAAGTCGTACTCTTCGATGCGGTGGAAGCTCAGGCTGCTTTGGTACAAGGATTGGAGTGCTTGTTCGCGGCGACGAACGCCAACACTGTGGTTATGCCGCCTACTAACCGGGAGGAACGGCCTCGCAGTCACAGACAAAGCATTCGCGGCGAGAGAGAGAATTCGCACAAAACAAGAAAACGCTCCATAGAAGAAGTAGCACAAACGTCTACCAACACCCTCCTCCCCACTTCCATGCCTTTATTAGCAGCGTTCCTCAACTCTAGAGTAGACTTTGGACCTTGTTGTCTACCTTCCTATGTGGCTAACGCTACTGCTACAGAGTCTGCTGCCACTCAAACCGTGCAACCCGCGGAAGAGGGGCCGAGACTTAGACCATTGATGGACAGGAACCATAGAAACCGCGTTAGGAAAATAAAACGTTCGACTCGACAGAGGAACAATCCTTCGCAGCAGAACAACCCTGAAAAAAAGGATAACTCGAAGCCACCAGATCCGGACAACTCGAATAATTCTACTAACGTTCATTTCGCGACGTCGTTTGATGATACGACGGACGGAGCGATACATTGCTTTATGGACGAATATGGCAACTGGATGTCGTATACGTTTGATAAGAATAGTTCAGGGCGAGCGCAAGCAACGCCGATCCCTTTACCGGAGAAAGAGGATCAACAAGGCATGCGCATCAACAGGGTGAAACCTATCGACAACCCTGATAATTCACAAGAAACTGCCGGCGAAGGCAGTTGTGGCTCTCTAGAATCCGAAGCTGGGAACACCGAAAGTATACCCAAAAAACGCGGAGACAGCATCGACCAAAGTTCCTCAAACCAGGGCAGCAACAACCCTCTACTGTCAAGCAACAATAACGTATCCGCAGTCGTTCCTATTAACACTAATAACGCCAACAAAAGATTCTACGTTTTCGACGGAGGAACCGGTGGGTCCCATGCCGACCAACCACGGTCACCCGTAGCTTACGTCACTGATAGTTTACTAGAACAAATAGAGGCTGAAAGACAATCCCGAATGGGACTGCCTAGTATGCATATAAACTTCTTAATGAATCAGCAAAGAGCGCAGCAGTTAGCACAGCAACAAGCTGAGAATACATACGCAAATGTACCAAGTTTAATGCCTTCGATAGGCGAAGAAAGTGTAGAAATGAACCTTAGGAGCAAATTCTCAAAATTAATGGACGAAATGGAGAAGGCGAATCAGCCAAAACCAAAGAGTTACTACAAGTTTAAACTTTCTAAATGTTTCGAATTGAAGGTGTCTATGGACAGACTGCAATTGATGGCGTTGTTTGACAGAAACCTAACCTGCAGGGAGACTTTCGTCACAATCTTTTTGGCTGTGATGGTGGCCGTTTTGGGCTCTATGGTCTTAAACCTTGGCTTCTACAGGGACATTTACGCGTTTTGGTTTTGCTTTATCATGGCAGGCAGTCAGTACTCTTTGCTGAAAAGTGTCCAACCTGATTCTGCGTCACCAGTTCATGGTTTTAACAAAATGGTCGTGTTTTCTCGACCGGTATACTTTTGCATATGCACAGCACTATTGTGCGGGGTGCATAGCTACTTGGAACAGACGGCACCTTTTACTGACGAAGTGCCTACGAGACGAAAACGAAGTTTCGATGATACGAAACCCTTAACGATATATGGTATCGAGATGAATGAAAGAGATTTTTTACAAGTCATTCAAGAAATATTGTCAAAGTTTCTACTGTTTTTTCCTTTGGCATTCAGTTTGGGGTTATTTCCACAAGTCAATACTTTTCTCATGTACTTATTGGAACAAATTGACATGCATGTGTTTGGTGGTAACGCCACAAGCAGCTTAAGCGCTGCAGTTTATTGCGTAGTACGTTCTATGGCAGCGATTGGGGTGCTGTACGGGTTCGCTTACAGCGGCTTAGTTGAGGGCAAGAAATCACAACATCAGAAACACAACATCCTCTTCTCAATATTCTGTGGTTTATTAGTACCGATTGCTTACCATCTAAGTCGTAGTGCAAGTGACTACACCCTAATCTGGAACCTAATAAAGAAACATTTACTACCCCCTGAGTTATACGTCATACAAAATCCGGAATGTTCTCCGGAACTAGACAAAACAGACCCGAACACTCTTAGCGACGATAAAAAGAACAATTCGGAAAGTAACATATCAAAACAGAACTCTATTGGAAGTTCTGCGTCGAAAATAAACTTTAGTTCCGAAACGAACATTGCAAAGCAAAAACGTTCACAAACATCGAGCGTTAGTTCTTTGAAAATGGACCCTAGAGGCGGGGACACAATGAATTCAACAACATCCCTAAAAGCTGACCCACCAACTGAAGACGATAAAACCCAGGACACAAATACATCAAATGTGAAGTCAGATCCGGAAAAGCCTGATGAAGATATGGAAGATCCGTTGCCTAAGAAGTTGCAGGCGACGGTGAACGCTCGGCTTAAGAATGACGTCATCGTGTGCACGTTTCTTGGGTTATTCGTGTTTGGGCTGCATTGCACGACGGTGTTCACTACACTTAGACCGCAGCTTAATACGGTGAGTGTTTTACTTTGTATATAACTTTATTCTAAAAACCTCTTCTAATTGAAAAGAGGTCGCTGATTTAAATGTCGCATAAAAAATATCCTTTACTATACTCCATTTGAAATAAAATTAGACATTTAAATAAACTTGTTTACAGTCCGTTCAACCGATTTTGACTTCTATTCCGTACGAATAAGGTTGGTATTAAAAGCAAAAACGTGGTTACAATACCAACTGTTTATTACAGCTGCCATTGGTCATGCCACCAACGTAATAGAAGTCAAAATCGGTTGAACGGACTGTAAAAAAGGTTTATTTCAATGTCTAATCTTATTTCAAACGGAGTATAGTTAGCATTGCTGCAGGGCGTTTGTTCGAGTTGATGTTGTAATAATTTATTGTAAAGTCGCTTTGGAAGTCGTTTCTGATCTATTGGGCGCAAAAATTACAATCAAAAGTATTTAAAGCGCAGGGTCGGCGTATAAAATTAGAGTATCAGCAAAGTGAATAATTAGAAAACAATTGCAAATCAATTTGCAAACAGCTAAAAATAACACTGAAAAAATTAGTTTTTTTTCCATTCAAAGTAAGTTTATGCTTGCCGTCACTCCGCCTTAACGATTGGTGGATTGGCGCACGTAGTGGAGGACAATTAGCCATGAACAAAGCTATAGAGCTTAACAACAATATATATTGTTATTGTTGATAATTCATAATTATCTAGAAAAAAAAAATATTCTCTACGCGGATGTAGTAAAATAAAATAGTAACAAAGTCAATCCTTACATTGAATATTCGAGTCTGATGCCGAAAATTTGGTTTTTAATTTGGGCAAGTTTGGATCTTGTACGCTGACTAAAACGTTCAATGATATTATATTAAACAGATATGTTGTGAGCGCGCAATCGTGAAGACTCGAAAACGTCCTAATTGGGACGTATTAACTTTAGTCTGCGACACGCATGGCGACGAGTAATACGCTTAGTTGAAGCAGCAAAAAAAATCAAAAAATGCCATCGTGTGTATTTAGAAAGGGTAGCAATTATGATAACAAAGTTAATAAAACACAAGGGATCTCATACCACATGTAAGTACGCAATATACTTCGATTTATTAATATATTTCAAAAATTTTTTGTCGTAAGGGCGACAAGGACGCATTCACTCCATTCATAATTGTTTAGTCTGTGATGCCAAGTGCCAGTGATTGATGGCAAGAACAATGTTTGTTTACATTGACGCGCAATTGAAAACACTAGTTGTCTCTTTTTTCTTGTTGTTTTTATCAAGCCATCTCTTTTCTATCATTTTTACTTGTAGTGAAATGTAAAATGAATGAAAAGTGGGTATGTGTGCTGCCGCTGCTGCGCGGAACACTTTTGCCGGTTGTTTTGTGAATGTATAACATATCTGTTTAAGGGGGATGCGCTAAGGTAGCCCGCGAAATACAAATTTTCCCGCGGATTATGGCCGCGAATCATAATTAGATCAACATAAAACCTGTTACTGACCTGAAAATTGCAAAAAAACGTTGGAAAATTTGAATTTCGTGGGCTACCTTAGCGCATCCCCCTTAATATAATATCATTGTTTGATATGCTGTAAATTTTCTCAAAACTAAGATCGATATTCCCGCCACCAGGTCCTCTGGATAATCGCGGGCATCCTGGGCTGGGCGCTGCACTACGTGACGCCTCAACTACGCAAGCAACAGCCGTGGCTGTGTCTCGCCGGGCCGGTGCTCAAGCAACATGAGCATGCGCAGTTTGAGGTCACGGAGCCGGCCAGGCTTATGTGTTTCGAGAAGGTAAGATGCTCCTTACTTACTTGAGAAGGTTAGACTGCACATCTTCGTAAAAAAATTAAGTTTATTTTTTTAAGACTAACCATATTGAATTTCTGATTTACTTAGCAAAATGTTCAGTAAGACGGTTGTCTTATTTATTAATTAATTTAATTTATTTTTTATATATTATTTTTTTATCTTTTTTTTTTTTTTACTGAAAGTTATAGTCTACTTACATGTATTTCTTCCAATTTTGCCTTTTTGATACTGGTTTAATTCTTTAAATAACAGAATGGTGTTATTACACTAATGTCACTAATGCAATGAAACAGTGAGATTGCTTGTTAATAAAATATTTTATAAACCATGTATCAAATTCATCAGTGACGTTCACAGAATAGAAGGCAATAGACAAACTACAAAGAGCCGCGAAGCTTACCATAGACTATCAATATTTTAACAAATGTAATTGGTTTCGCCCACAGATTTAGAGTAGGCTAGATACCACAAGCCGTCCGACCAAGTGTGCCCCGAAGTTTGTGCTGTGCACAAAGTTTGGGCATTATTGCGACTTCCTATTGCATGTCAAATGATAAAATGTCAACGCACGTCCACTCCTGACGAAATCTATTAGCTCAAAGACGCGCTTAGCGATTGAAATGATTCTGTTTACGTTGAGCACATCACTAAATAGCTGGGGTGACGTCATCGTAGGTATAAAAAATATTATGTATTAGCCACCAGCCAAGTATTTGGAGTATTGTAGCCACCTTTGGGATGGTTCAGCAAAATACCAACTTGCCGCACTTGACTCGGTGGAACGCAGAGCTAAGAGGCCCATTGGCGACGTAAAACTGGTGGATGCCAATCTTCACAGCTTGGCCCATCGCCGCAAGGTTGCCTGCTTGTCGGTCTTCTACAGATTGTACTTCGGTGAGTGTGCCCAAGAACTCCACGACCTCATTCTACCGGCCCCCTTCTATTATCGGACTTCTAGACGCACTGCAGGTACCATCCCTTCCTTGTTGCTATTCCACCAATTCGCACTAAGCGTTTCCAAATGTCTTTTATAATGCGCACAGCAAAAAGTGGAACTCTCTACTTGCGTCTGTGTTTCCGAACGCGTACATCCCTAATCTCTTCAAAGTTAGAGTGAACAGGCTTCTTCTGGGTAAGCTCACTCCATCGTCGACTTTGTCTCTGTCACCTCTGCCCTAGACTAAGGGCGAGTTGCAGCTTTTACTTAAATCTCGATTTAAACTCGACTTAGGCTTAAACTTAATTTAACAACTTGCATGTCATCGTCAAAGTTAAACTGGCATCTAGGTCGGTTTAGAGTTGTTAAATCTCGATTTTCGAGACAGACAATACAGTGGTATTCTAAATTCCTCTTTTTATTTGTGAAAATAGATTTCTTATCGCTTAATCATGATGATTTGTTATCGGATGATGAGGAGATCGTAAAATATTTAGACACACCGTTTTTCTCTGTGTTCTGTTTAAACCGGCATCCAGGTCGGTTTTAGAGTCGTTAAATCTCGATTTTATGGACTGACAATACAGTGGTATTTTAAATTACTCTTTTTATTTGTGAAATGGATTTCTTTTCGCTTAATCATGATGATTTGTTATCGGATGATGACGAGGAGATCGTACAATATTTAGACACTTCGTTTTTCTCTCGTAGAGTGTACATTAGGAGCGATTTATTTTACATTACGAGATGACGAATTTTTGAAACGGTTCTGCGAGTACAAAGCTCCTTTATGATAAAATTATCCTTAAGTTTCCAAGTGATTTTAACAGGTAAGCTTTCTTCAGTTAATGCACATAGCACGGAGCACTATTTATTACTGGTACGCTAACGAAAACTAGATTTTTTTCTCTATACGCAGAACTGAGTTGCCATAACTTTTTATTTGAAAACTGAACGCAAAGAATGAATGGCTATTGTAATAATGACTAATCTCAGTTTAGTTAAATCGAATGTGATATGTGACTGTGTAAGACATGCCTGATAAGATTTAAGTTAAGTCGAGTTTAGGGCAACACCGAGATATGTATCATTTTGCTGCAAGTGGCCCTTAATGTTCAAACATTAAGGGCCACGTGCAGCAACCACTTTGTTCGGATTTAGCACTGGGGCCATATAGGAAAGTGTCAAAGTAATATTTTTTACAGTGGTTAGAACAATGACGTATTATAAATAGACGCGTCATACACGAACATTAGTGCACTCAAAAACAGCGTAAGCCACGAATGTAGCTACATACTTGCGTACAATCAAACAGTGCGCGATGAAAAGGAAAGACCTATACCAATAACTGTTGTTAGAAAGAGATGAACATACATATTTAGTTACGTCACTAGCTGCTGCATGTTCATTGGCGCGTACGCGTCGGTCGCAGCAGTCAGGAAAAATGGCTGACTCGCTGTACAAGTACAAAACAAAACAACGTTTTCTTATAATAAAAAAATACAATAAGTACTTATGCATGAAATGAGACGTTTTTCTGTACTCCCACAGTAGTAGTGTAATATGTACATCGTGTATAGACACGGGAAGGCATTTTCTTCACAAATAATTGCTGAGAATTGCGAGTGTTTGTGACGTGTAGGCGCGTCACTGGATGGTGCGCGACTAATTTCATGTCGGGCAACTGCCTGGTATTTACTTTGCCAATATTGAGCGCGGGTAACGCATCTTAAGGTAATACATCATTGGGTTAGAAGAGATTGAGTTACGGGACGTATAGCTGCATTCCTGAAAGCACATTTGTCACCGTGTATTGTTGTGTCCGTGTGCTGCCGGACGTAAAGAATAGCACAACCCTATTTCGTCCTGTGGGTGTCGTAAAAGGCGACTAAGGAACTTACTAGGGAATGGGCAGCAGCATTCTCTATGCATTTTAACACAATACTGCGATCGCCAACCCGCCTGCCAAGCGTGGCGATTATGGCAAACCCCTCCCTTTGGAGGAGGCCTATGTCCAGCAGTGGACGTCTTTCGGCTGAAATGACGATGATTATGATGATTGTTGTGTCCCCAGATGTTCGTGTACCTGTGCTTCTTGGAGCGCAACGTGCTGTACCCGGGCGTGGTGCTGGCGGCCACGACGCAGGACGCGCCCGCCATCGCCGCCAAGTACGGCGACGCCGTCGGCGCGCTCATCATATGCGTGTGCGCCTTGAAATGTACGTTATACCTTACTAGCGACTCGCCCCCGATGCACGCAGCCCAGGACCTATCACGGCCACGTTACGTAAATCCTAGCAATTTTTTAAATACAGCTATCCAGCGGCGTTTTTTTTTTAAATATAGATAAACCAGCATTTATTATGTCTTAGGCATTCCACGGATATACAATATAATACACCGATTCGACTGTGTGACTGTGATACATTAACTTTACTCCATTTTTGAAATAAGATTAGAAATCTAAATAAACCCTTTTTACAGTCCGATCAACCGATTTTGACTTCTATTCCGTAGGCATAAGGATGGCATTAAAAGCCAAAACATGGTTACAATACCAACTGCTTATTATAGGCAAAGTCAAAATGATATAATAGAAAGAAAAATGAAGAAAGAAGTATAATGTCTTAAAACTAAGTATTATTTATGTGCGAAATGAGTTACGTTTACTCCACGCATTCGTGCTAGGATCACAGATGTAATCTACTGATGCGACATGTAAAAACATCGTGCAAAATCTAAGTTTAATATTAATGTCTTAATTCCGGAATAAACTAACCGCCTTATTACATAACAAGATTTATATGTTGACATGGCTTAAACCATGGAACCAGTTTTTGTAATAAGAACGTAACAGTGATTGAAATACCGTTGTATATACTAAACTGAAAACTTAGTTCGGTACTAAGTTGTCAGTTTTGTGTTTAGGAACTTTACCATAGTCGGAATAAAGTTCGAAATTCAATAATGGCTCCATGTACCTGGGTCTGAAGATAAACCTTGTTTTGTAATAAGGGGGTAAATGTTGCTGAAAACCGCAACAAAATCCACGGTGTAGTTTAGAACATCTAAGCGATCACACAGACAGACACGAAAAGCGTCTTTTTAGAAGGCAACATTTTACATTACAGACAAAATTGACACCCAAATGACAGACAAAATTGACTCCTAAAATATTATGAATAAGGTTCAAAATCGCTTGCATATTTAACACCTAAAAACTTCGTCCGCAGGTCTTCGAAACGCCTACTCAGAACCGGAATCTCAGTACCTAATCCTGGTGTTCGCAGTACTACTGTTCCAAAGAGACCTGAGCAGTCAGAAGATATCGGAGACTTTCCTAGTCGACTATTTTATCACTGCCATCATCTTTAGCAAGGTCTACGAGTTTCTTCTGAAGGTATGATTGATATATTTTATTTTATTTTTTCTTAGTTTGGGCCAATCTGATGATATCGACAACTACGAAGTGTCATGTCACGGTTAGGGTATGCAATATCGCAAGGTTCTCAATTGCGGAACTGAGTTCCAATACTGGACATCAGTGGCGTGCAGTGGTACTCCACGGAGGGTAGGCCACGAAATACTGACAGCGAAAAAAAAAAAACGCAACGTCGCTCTACATAATTATGATGACCCTCAAAGTAGTCACATTTATTTATTATAATATTTGAAAATAAGCCTGTAAAAGTTATAAATACAAGAACTCACCACATTATTCAAGGTTCAACTCACGATTTTTTTTTTTGGATTAATTCTCGTAATTCGGGTACACACCTACCTTTAGACACAACTTGACTCTTATCATTATACGATAATTGAGAAAACTTATTGCATTTAACTTTTATCAAACACACATTTTCAGCGCACACTTCACAACTGAATACCATTTTTAAGTGACGATCACCAAGAAACAATACACAAGTAACATTTACTGATTTACGGTACAACTGTTTCAAAACAAATTATATATAACTTAATAGGTTAAAAACAATTAAGAAGTAAGAACGCGTTATAAATTGCTTATCACGATGAAACAATATGGCGTATTTTTTTATGCTGAGATAGGGACCTTTTTGGCATCGCACAAGTTTTGGTTGTTTTTATTGTAAGTTAGTTTTAAATGCTATATTTGTATTTATTGTGCGTGTCCCGAATAAAATATTTTTCTTTCTTTTATTTAAGAAAAATATTATTTCGAAAATAATGATTATTTCGGAATAACTACTACCAGATAAAATAGCTACATGTTCATATTAAGTTGCTTTACAAAAGCGGGCAACAAAATTTGGCCGGGTTATTGGCCCAGGCTGCATTCCGAATTCGAACATAATCGCTGACAGCGGTCGGTTTTAAGGGGGATGCGCTAAGGTAGCTCGCGAAATTCAAATTTTATTAAGTTTTTTGCAATTTGCAGGTCAGTAACAGGTTGTATGTTGATCTAAATATGATTCGCGGCCGTAACAAATATGGCTTTACAGAATTATAATCATTCAAACTTTACGGTGAGTATTTTTTACAGTTGATTACAGTCTAACTCGGAACACACCGCAACTGTGTAGCAGCCATGAGCCAATCACAGCCCAGCTCCACTCAAAGGAGTTACGCCCATAATCTAGAAATGTGTGCCGTTCATACACACAAAATATGCATCAGTGTGCTTAAATTTATCAATGAAATAATCGCAAAATGAGGCAATTCGTCTTGGAGCCTATATAGTCTACTACGTACTGACTTACGCGCGTAATTACGCCACACGGGCGCGTGAAGCTGCTATAAGTGTTCTAACAGAAGTTTTAACTTTTTTTTATATATTTTGTGTTATTTTATAAAAAAGTTAAATAAATGCATTTTGGCTGCTAGGGCTAGGGTAGGCTAAGCCTAATTGCCTTTATATAATTTTTAGTAACATATTAAACATATTTGTTCATCTTTCTCATAATTAAACATTTTAAACTGTAAAATCAACAAGGCTTATTTATCACACAATAGAATTAATTATTTTTATTTATATTACTAATTAATATGAATAAAAAACATACGATATTTGAATCGTAGTATGTATCACGTGTCACGTAATATACTACATAATTTCCATCCAGTCTTAACATTTTCATTATGAAGTGAGGTAACATAAAAATTAAAAATTCAACATTTTGAGATCAAATCACGAAATAAATAATTATTTATTGCTTTGAAAGGACTCGTTGTTCTTGATACTCGTAATATGTTCTTAAGAAATAAAAATCAAAACATCAGACATTTATGAATATCGGAATTCCGATATTACTCCTCTCAGTTCCGGAATTGAGATATCAGAGAAATTGTTACGGAATTCCGGAATTACGAAATTCCGGAATGCATGCCCTAGTCATGGTACGGAACCCTTGTAGGATAACTCGTGTGTTTGTCTGTCCGTATGTCACAGCCGATTTGCTCCGAATCTACTGAACCGATTAAGTTGAAATTTTGGTACACATATATTATAAACACGGACGTGTAAGGTATAATAACTATAAAGGAATTTTGAATATGCGGTCACATTTGGGGGCCAACCTAGTTTTTTTTTAATGTTGTTAATTGTACCGTGTGACATATCAAATGAAGGGGCTTGTTATGAGGGACTCATTTTTTTTATATTTTTTAAATACATTTTTTTTTCTTTTCGTGCAGGTCCAGTTTGTGGTAACATACATTGCCCCGTGGCAGATCACATGGGGCAGTGCGTTCCATGCGTTCGCGCAACCCTTCTCCGTACCACACTCCGCCATGTTGTTCCTACAAGCTGCCGTGTCTGCGTTACTGTCGTCGCCTTTGACGCCGGCTTTAGGTAAAGTGTACAGGATTTTTGAAATGGGGCAATAAGGGCAGCTACCCTAACCGTTGTAGGTACAGGAAAACGCTGTAAGGAGACTACTTAACTTTTTGAGACATTCTGATCTGCATTCAAAGATTTTTTTTTAAGTACTGGCATCAAGAAAATGCAAATTTTTACAAAAAAAAATTATGCCTGTCGATCCTGTTTCTTATATGGATAAAAAAAAACTGTTGGAGCAACAAGTTTGAGTACCAGAACAGTCAAAAATCGCAAAAAAACTTGCCATACTTTTCGTAGGAATGGGACTGCAACTTACTTTTTTATAACAGATAAACTGGCTCAAGTATCTGAAAACCGAATCAAATCTTTAATTAGATAATCTAAAGCAGTCTCTTGTTTTCCTCGAAATTAACAGTACCCTACTAAATCACTCAAGTGGCATAAGATTAATTTGACAACATATTAAATTTAATAGGCTTTCCGAAACCAGAGGATACTCAAATAAAACTGTATAACTTTCTCATTTATTTGCAGGTAGCGCAATATTCATGACATCATACGTGCGCCCAGTGAAGTTCTGGGAGAGAGACTACAACACGAAGAGAGTTGACCAAAGCAATACGAGACTCTCGTCACAACTTGAGAGGAATCTTGGAGCTGGTAAGAACACTACCTACTTGCCGGGTTTAGAAATCATGGATGTTCTTGGTGGTAGATTTTTAAGAGGTACAATATGTGAACCGTACTGGTTCAACACTCAGAAGCAGGGATTTTGAATAAAAAAACACTTTATAAATTATGCAGATCAGCTTTTATTACTAAGTTATAGCAATACAGTAACACAGTTGATTTAGCAATACTAGTGACTAGCACCGATTTTGAACCCCGAATACCGGGCATGGCGGCCATATCACTCAAATGCCCGCCGGCTAAGTCAAAACAACTACTTTTGATCGTACAAATTCATAGAAATGATTGTAATTAGTCAACAAAGATAAATAATTATAGGCATACATTAAATATTTATAACAAATATTTACAACTCACAGATTTCATGGTGCTAGAATGAACGATAAATGAATAAGTCTTCCTATTTTTATTTTTAAAGTATCTGCTGTCCGCGGTTCAGCCCGCGTGACTTTTTCTAAAATAAAAGTAGCCTAAGTTACTCCTTATAACATCGTCTATCTGCCAGTGAAAGTCCCGTCAAAGTCGGTCGAGTCGTTTCGGAGATTAGCCGGAACAAACAGACAGACAGACACAATTTTTTTTATTTTTTTATAAGTACCGTATTTAGTCATATGCATTTAGTATAAAGCTGTTATTTTGACATTACAAACAGACACTTCAATTGTATTTATTAGTATAGATAAAGAATACTGTGAAATAAAAATACCCTTGTTAACATATTCATATAATTTTGAGTTCATTATATTTGAGTTAATGTATGATAATGTAAGTTTTTACAAGTCTTACAAGGGTTGAAGCACAATGCGTTTATGCAGTAATGCGCATCTGTGCAGGCAATGCCATTATTTGTATCAATATAATTAAAAATTAATATTTGTGTAACAAACGTTTCACGTACGTTCATTTTTCTCGTCTTGCTTTAGCAAGTAAGACTTATATTTTTTAATTTATTTTCGATTTTAATTTAATTGCAATTATTTATTTCAATTGTATTTTAATTTGTTTTCGATTTTTTATTTGGATTTTATACTACTTTTAATTTTTAATTTAAAATCGGTTTATTTGGCTGTAACACTATTTTTCGAAAATGTTCTTAACTAACTTTTTAGACCTTTGTATCCTGCTTATGCGTATGAAATTTCATTAAAATCGGTTCACTCATTTCGAAAAACAAGGGCTTGAAAGTTTTTATAAAATGCCGTAAGGTGTAAACGCTCTTAATTGAACGTGTCATGACTAACATAGTTTTAAGATATTAATGTAAGACTAACAAAATATGGACAAAAATTAGGTCTGAAGTATATGTATTTTTATTTTATTTTATTATATTATTAACCTTTAATATTTTGCAGACGACAACAACCTGAACTCGATATTCTACGAGCACCTCACTCGCTCGCTACAACACTATCTGTGCGGAGATCTTATGCTTGGACGCTGGGGACAGGTGCAACAAGGAGATTGTTTTGGTAAGAAGATGCAGATATTCTGTTTTATTTGTCCCTGATTGTAATAATTCCTGATGTTAGATCAATCTAACCAGACAGTATGTTTCATTTAAATATCTGTAATACATGAATTACATAGGAAGCCTTTGGTTTGCTGCCAAATCCCATGTTAACTGTTCTGATTGTGTGTCTTAAATAACTTCAACTGTTTATAAAAGTCAAAACGAGATTTGATTACAGGCGACATACGTTTATAGAAAAAATTTCCACTCTATTCCTCCATAAGTGGTATAATAAAGATCTCGCCACGTTTATCTGTACAACATGTCCCAGAATTAACGCACAACCTCTTAAGGGGTCATTGTACTCATCATCATAAACAACTTTTACTATGGGACCAAACCTGAAATCGCGAAAAAATATCAGCTCTTCTCAACTCGTCAAAATGTAGACAACAGCTGATTTTTTTTCCCGATTTACTTAGCCACAAGCTCCTCCTTTCGTCATGATAGATACAGACTCATATATTTCGTGCCTCGAAATTAAAACAATTTATTCTTACTTTTAGTACTAGCCTCAGACTACCTGAACTGCCTAGTCCATATAGTTGAGATGGGTAACGGGCTGGTGTCGTTCCAACTGCGAGGGCTGGAGTTCCGAGGCACGTACTGCCAGCAGCGCGAGGTGGAGGCCATCTCGGAGGGCCCGGAGGAAAGTAGCGGTGAGGGTTTGTTGATATTTATAGTTTTAAATTCGTGCTGTTGTTTGGCTGTTGATGTGTTTAGGAACTATAAAAAAATATTAAAATATTAGCATGTAGTGTCACAAATGGTTTTTGTTGGTAAAATATCACTTTTTATACAGGGTGTATTTTTGAAATGGGGCAGTAAGGACGGTGTTTATTTTCGGCTAGTCAATCATAAAAAAGTAAGTTGCAGTTTCTTTCCTATCAAAAGTATGGAAACTTATTTTTGTGATTTCTTACTTATCTATCACTCAAACCTGCTGGTCCTGAGTTTTTTTGATCCTTATAAGAAACAAGATCGATTGGCATCAAAAAAAGTTTTTGTGAAAACTGCCCATTTTCTTGCTAACTGTATTTTTTTTTCTTAAAATTTGTGAATGCAGATCAAAAAGTTAAGGAAAGTCTCCTAAGTCCCGCATTACAGAACGTCACTCAATACTCAAACATTACTTAAAACTAGTTTCAACCAATCAAATGCCTTGAATCTAGTTTTAAGTAATGCTTGAGTATTGAGTGACGTTCTGTAATACGGGGGCCTTAGACTGTTTTCCTGTAGCGACAACTGTTTAGGTAGCTGTCCTTACTGCCCCATCTCAAAAATCCACCCTGTATAGAGAAAGGAAGAGCATCAATCAACTTACGCTTCTTCTTCACGTTCATAATCTGAAGTTTGAGAATAAGTTTGCATGGAGTTCCTTTCGCCGCTTAATTTGATTTTATGTATTGTCTATAATCTGTTGAGAGTATATAGCCAGAGCTACGTAAAGAATGGTTCTCAAGACAACATTGCAGCGCGCTCCAAGAGATCGTTCCGTCAACGTCATACAACACAAGTTAAGGGGACGATAACCGACTTTTAATGATTTTATACGAAGATCACGTCTAAACGAGTAGTGTTAATGATTTGAAAAAAATATATGATAAATTAGAGCATTTTCTCAATAACTTACTATGTGAATATGTTTATGCGATCGCGTCAAATTGGGGACAGCGCTCCTTGATGGGCGAGTTCTATTACTGGCTGAACGTAGGACGCGTTGCGTGAGCTCAGTACAGAACACGCAAGCTAACCACTCAAGGTCACTGGCATATATCTGCGTCTTAAGAGCGACCACCCCGTCACACTTTTCATACAAACGCTCGTACGTGGTTATGGCGTTGTAACACATTTTTCTTTTTTGAACGAATAGGTATCTTGTGCACTATATCTAAGATTCTATGAAACCAAAAAATACAAATTTTGAGAAACAAATTCAGTTTTAAATCCTGCAAAAATCTGGTTTTTGCACAAATTTTACCTGAACTTTGAATGTTCATAATGTACTCATAAATTGTCGTCATAGAAACCTCGCACATGTGAGATTCTAAATGACAACATTTTATTCCACCAACTTGTAAGTTTTACTCAAAAACACGCATTTCCTTTTCCTGGAACAAAATTTATGAAATTTCCACATATTCCGCACGTATTTTTCGTTAAATTTTATTGCGTACTCACTTGCACTGGATGAAACGACAAGCTTTTCGATCATGCTCGCTTGGACGATAGACGGACCGGGAAGGGGTCTCTTAACGCGCGCTTTGAAAATTACTGCAAAGCCCGTATTCCGTTTACCTGTAGCGTGTTACAAGTAAACGGAATACGGACTTTGACGTGTGTTATTAACATGCACGGTCACTAATGCGTTTTACAGAATTTAATTTATAGTTACGAATCTATTTACAGATAGCGATACAGCAATCGCTTGCATTATTATGTGCGTAGTTTGGTCACTGCGTTTGCAAGTTTTCTGCTGGGCCAAAGTCAAAGATTTATTTGCAAAACTAAGTGTACATTTTGGTGTTATTTTATATTAAAGGTGCTTACAACTTAGCGGCCTTTTCCAGGCATCGCAAATTTGAGGGTTAACATTAAAATCAAACAATCATTATTCATTATCGTGTTTGGGCGTGTCTTAAAGTACGTTCGTATGTGCAGAGGGCGTGTGCGTGGGCGCGTGGTGGTGCGGCGGGCGCGCGCTGTCGCTGGGCGCGGCGTGGGCGCTGCGCTGGCTGGCGTGGCAGCTGGTGGCGGCGCGCTACGTGCTGGAGGGCTACTCCGTGTCCGACAACAGCGCCGTGTCCATGCTGCAGGTGTTCGACTTCCGGAAGGTGCTGCTCACGTATTATGTTAAGGTGGGTTGACATTTAGTTTCATGGTTTTGTTTGAGCAAATGTATGACGCGAAGCGATGGTTTTAAGGGTCATTCAAAAACTGGTCGGCCACAGCCCGAAATAACGATAAAAAGAAAAAAAAACAGACGCATTTCAATATGAATGTATCGGTAGTCTGTTCAGTGGTCGTAAATTTAAGGTCCAGTTTCTGAAACAAAAATCAACACAAAAATTTGCCAACAAATGGTAGTGCGCGTAAACTACTATGATTGGTCGAATGGATTATCAACAGCTAATCATAAGCTAAATTAAATAAACGTTTATTTTCTCAACACAAGTTATAAACTTAATTCTAGACTTTGACAGTAGTGTACGAACAAGGAACTAACTTTGTGAGAGACTGGAGCCTGTGGTAGGTTTATATAAAAACCTGTATTTCAGGTATCATATCAGTTGACTTGCGTTGAATTATGACACTTGGATAATTTTCGTTCCAGAAACTGGGCGTAAAACTGTGTTTTCGTTACATTTAATTAATATCACTTAAAATGTCACGTAAAAACTGCAAAATAATATTATATAAAAAGTATTTTCACTTCCAAAGTAAAAGATAATAAAAATATTATTTTCTGTGGAACCCCCTCATGGATATCAACCACCCTAGGGCTTGCAGAATAGTATGATTAAAAGCACATGGTGTTTTTAGTGTTCCGTACCCAAAGGGTAAAACGGGAACCCTATTACTAAGGCTCCGCTGTCCGGTAGGAACGCTCGCGCAATTATTCTCACCCCTTACAAAACCGTTAAAAACCTACCCCTAATTGTTCGAATTTCCACCCACAGAGTATAATCTACTACACGATCCAGTCAGCCAAACTAGAGGAGTGGCTAGCTTCCACCATGATAGCGGACGCGCTGAAGCCGATGAACGAGAGGAACTTTGTGGACCTGGACCCTATCTTCAATGTTAACTTAGACGAGGATTATGATTTTAGAGCTTCGGGGATTACTAGGTATGTTGTTTTTGCGTAATTATTTTACAGTTTCAAAAAATATACAACATTATTTTTTGTTTATAATAAACCCGAAAAGAGGTCAATGTACTCATGATTTTGAACATTTTTTTCTATGGGACCAACCTTGAAATCACGAAATAATAATCAGCTGTTCCATACATTTTGTCGATTTAAGTGAACACAAATGTAGGGAACAGCTGATTTTTTTTTCGCGATTTCGAGGTTGGTCCCATAGAAAACATTGTTCAAAATGATGAGTACAATGACCCCTTTTCGGGTTTAGTATAAACAAAAACTAATGTTGTATAATTGAACACTTTTAGACAAATTCGCTTTTTCGTCTGTTTAAAACTCTAGCACTTTATTAAGAAACAGTCAAAGAAAATCTTTTTATTGTAGGCATAGGTTACACAGACAGATGTTAGGTAAATTACAGATCCATTGTGTCCTGTCTAGTAGGCATACAATAAGAAATTATGTCAACATGCAGTATAAACAAAATCATAGGTATCATGTATAAAGCAAATCTTACAAAATAAGAATCAGGTGTATGGTGACACATTGTAGTAGGTACTAATTATTAAGAAAATCTTAGATCGTGTCGTAAGCTTTGTCAATTAAATAAAACGAGTGTGCTTTAGCCCACACGACTGAAGTAAAACAGAAATTACCGCTCGCTAGCAAAATAAGTTTTACTTCAAAATAGCTGCGGTCTTGTATAAAAAAAAAACCTGGGTGAATTAAAAAAAAATAACTATTAATCGGGACGGCCCGCGGCGGTGACGCGATGTGTTCCAAGTTTAAAGTTCAAACAACTTCCGTTCGCCTCTTTCCGTAACGCTCCCGTCACGCATTCACCAGCTTACTCCCCCAATTAAAGCGTGCGTAAAGAAGTTTTACTTCAAAAATCAATAGTCAATTGATCAATATGCTATCTATGACGATTTTAGTTTAGAAAGTCAATTTTAACATAGATATACGCAGTTGTTCGACATCTTTGATAATATTTATAACTTATGTTTGACTTACTAAGAAAGTGGCGCCGACTTAGAACGGTTGTTAAATGAGGACTGTCCATATAGACAGAGTTTCCGTCCCAACACTGGTGAAAATAAAGGACTTGCATGATGGCCGACTTTTGTGGCCGTTATATTACGGCACGCTTTACAGACCCTTCCTTTTATTTTAGTCAGTTATTGGCAGTAGTCCTTGTATACAAAAAGTCCCACAATTAATGCCCAACCTTTTACGGGGTCATTTTACTCACCATTATGAACAACTTTTACTATGACACCAAACCACAAAGCGCGAGAAAAAAAATCTGCTGTTTCCTACATTTTGACGAGTTATGCGAACATCGCGTAGTGCTTTGACCACCTCGTCGGCTTTTTGGTCGACAGTGCCTGTGGTTTCCAGTAGGCCGAATCGATTTTGAAGTTCCATATGATTGACTTGTAAAAGTGTTTGTACAAACATACAGAAATAAAAAACATTTATCATTAATCGAACTTTTCGGATCCAAGAGCGGTTTGGAGCTGCGTAGTTCGAAGGGTATACCTCATCATTCAGATTCTCTCAGCTCGAAAATTGATATTTAGAGTGCCTCGGACAAGCCTGTGATCGCTACCGGTAATAAACCTGCTGATCAAAGAAACATCTCTAAATATGTGACTCTTATCCGTCATAATGAAGTCTATCTCGTTCCTTGACACGTTATCGGGGCTCTGCCAGGTCCACTTCCTTTGGGGTTTCTTCTCGAAGAACGAATTCATCAAGAAGAGCCCCTGCGACTCTAAAAAGTTGACCAGCATGGCCCCCTGTGATTCCTGCGCCCCAAACCAAACTGTCCGACATTCGATTCGCCGCGTTCCTTACTCCCACTGGCATTGGAGTCTCCCATAGCAACGTTGTAGTGGGCCTTTGTCGTACTGTACTGGCCTTTGTCGTACTGTAGCCGAGGCCATGTCGAAGTCGGCACGTATACCTGTATCACTTTCAGGTAGTACCTGTCAGTGAGCCTTAGTACAAGGTACGCTACGCGTGTCGACACACTACTGATTTCCACAACGCTGCTAGTGAGTTCCTTGTTCACAACAAAGCCGAGGTGCCAATCTGTGTGGTTCTTTCCTCAAAAGACCATTTCAGACACCAATCTACATGGCCTTCACATGATCTGACCAAGATTATGTCTGGACTTTAAAAGAGACTGTGACCTCTGAGTTTATTTCGGCCTTTCTTCTCAGAGTAGTCAGATAGGAAACACCGACCTCATCTAGTTTTTAAAATATGATTGACGTGTAAAAGTGTTTGTACAAACCTACTTACAGAATTAAAAATCATTTATCATTTAAGGTGATCACCTCTCCCAAGGCGGTTCGCGGAAGTAGAATAGGTGGCCTGACTCCAGGGTTATCGTGTCTTCCCCCTGTCTCTTCGGACTTCAGATAACCCCAGTATATGCCAGTTAATGCGACCTAACTATATCTCAAGTCCGGCGAGGTGATGGTCCAGCCTAATCGAACGTCTATTATACGTAGCCAGATTTAGTCGTCGTTGGTAGCCTGCCGTAGTCCGAGGATTCTTCGCACCCCCCGTCCCGCCGTTACAGTGACCGCTACCTTTACCAGGAATAGTGGTACCACCGGGAACTGCGGGCTGTTGTTTTGGCACTTTATTCATGGGAGGTTTAATGCCCATAGTCACCATGCTGGGCAAGCGAGTTGATGACCGCAGAGCCAATCCTTTTGCAACGATGTCACTGCTGCCCGTCATCGCTCTGGTGAATTTAGGTTGGCTTGTTGGATGGTTATACCGCCATCGGTCGGTCGGACACTACGCGACGTGTCCCGCAGACTTTTCCCGTCGCAGCAGAAAAGTAAGGTGTCCAAACTTTCCTCGGTGACGCTCGGACTTATGAGGAAAAGACGAAAGTTGCCATCCACGCAGCCGTCTTTGTCAGATAATAGGGCCTTAAACTAAAAATTTGTAAACTGACGCGACGCGACTTTCGGTGCTCCAATACCCGTGACATTAAGGTCGCGATTGAGCAAAACCGAGGGTCGAAAGTGTTCGCTCAGCAATTAGGGAGATCCCATTTGACGAAACTGAAAACTGCGGATCGTAGAATCGTGACTTGGAAGGCCGAGATACTCGAGGAAGTCGAGGATTTTTACGGACACTTGTAATCAACGCAGACGGCGAAACCAGCGAGCATAGTGAAGAGGATCATCGAGGCGAATTAACGCGCCACTACACGGAGGAAATCCCGGATGTCGACCACTGCGAGATTAGGGTAGCTCTCGAGCAGCTAAAGAACAACAAGGCACCTAGTGATGACGGAATAACAACGGAGCTCCTTAAAGCGGGCGGGGCTGCAGTCCTGAGAGAGCTAGCGAGTCTCTTTATCTCAGTCATCCAAGAGGGTACAACGCCCGAAGCGTGGAGCAGAGATACGGTGGTTCTGTTCTTCAAAAAACGCGACAAAACCTTGCTGAAAAACTATAGACCCTTCTCACTTCTGAGCCACAACCTTTTCTCAAGGGTCGTCACGAACCGTCTCGCCAGGAAACTTGACGAGGTTCAGCTACCAGAACAAGCCGGTTTCCGAAAAGGCTTCAGTACCGTAGACCACATCCATACTGTTCGGCAGATTGTGCAGAAGACCGAAGAGTACAACCAGCCGCTTTGTATGGCATTTGTGGACTACGAGAAAGCCTACGACTCCATCATGGGCAGTTCTGGCCTCTGCAACGATGTCGAATTGACTGGTGCTACATCGAAGTGTTGAGGTGTTTGTATGACGCTGCAACGATGACTGTCCAGATCCAGGATAAGGAAACCAGCCCCATCCAACTCGTCAAGTCTTTTGGTCACCAACCCGCAGTATTTGAAGACAATGGTATTCAACCAGTGCGTCCTGCCCGTTATGACATACGGTGCCGAAACGTGGACACTGACAGTCGGGTTGGTCCACAAATTCAAGGTCACTCAGCGTGCTATGGAACGGGCTATGCTCGGAGTTTCTTTGAAGGATAAGATCAGAAATGAAGTTATCCGAAAGAGAACCGGAGTTACATAGTAAGCAAGATGATGTGGCAGTAGGCCGGGCATGTTTGTCGAAGGACCGATGGCCGGTGGAGCAGACGAGTTCTGAGTGGAGATCGCGTATCGGCAAGCGTAGTGTGGGACGCTCCCCAGCTAGATGGACTGACGACCTTAAAAAGGTGACTGGGACGGATTGGATGCAGAAGGCGGAGGACAGGGTGTTGTGGCGTAGCCTGGGAGTCTGAGTTGATTGATGCAAACATAAATGTAGGAAACATCTGGTATTTTTTTTGCGTTTTGAGGTTTGGTTCTATAGTAAAAGTTGTTCATAATGATGAGTACAATCACCCCTTCAGAGGTTGTGCGTTAATTTTGGGACATGTAGATATTGAACGATTATCACGTGTGGCCTGCAGGAGCCGCTTCTGCGCGGTGTACGGCGAGTGGATCGCGCACGTGGGCGCGCGGCGCGGCGCGGGCTGGCGGCGGCGCGCGGCGCAGGCGCAGTCGCCGCTCACCACGCTGTGCTTCGCGCTCAGCCTGCTGGGCCGCCGGGCCCTGGCCGCGGCACAGCATCTGTCGGCCTCAAGGTACGACGCAGGCGCAGTCGCCGCTCACCACGCTGTGCTTCGCGCTCAGCCTGCTGGGCCGCCGGGCCCTGGCCGCGGCACAGCATCTGTCGGCCTCAAGGTACGACGCAGGCGCAGTCGCCGCTCACCACGCTGTGCTTCGCGCTCAGCCTGCTGGGCCGCCGGGCCCTGGCCGCGGCACAGCATCTGTCGGCCTCAAGGTACGACGCAGGCGCAGTCGCCGCTCACCACGCTGTGCTTCGCGCTCAGCCTGCTGGGCCGCCGGGCCCTGGCCGCGGCACAGCATCTGTCGGCCTCAAGGTACGACGCAGGCGCAGTCGCCGCTCACCACGCTGTGCTTCGCGCTCAGCCTGCTGGGCCGCCGGGCCCTGGCCGCGGCACAGCATCTGTCGGCCTCAAGGTACGACGCAGGCGCAGTCGCCGCTCACCACGCTGTGCTTCGCGCTCAGCCTGCTGGGCCGCCGGGCCCTGGCCGCGGCACAGCATCTGTCGGCCTCAAGGTACGACGCAGGCGCAGTCGCCGCTCACCACGCTGTGCTTCGCGCTCAGCCTGCTGGGCCGCCGGGCCCTGGCCGCGGCACAGCATCTGTCGGCCTCAAGGTACGACGCAGGCGCAGTCGCCGCTCACCACGCTGTGCTTCGCGCTCAGCCTGCTGGGCCGCCGGGCCCTGGCCGCGGCACAGCATCTGTCGGCCTCAAGGTACGACGCAGGCGCAGTCGCCGCTCACCACGCTGTGCTTCGCGCTCAGCCTGCTGGGCCGCCGGGCCCTGGCCGCGGCACAGCATCTGTCGGCCTCAAGGTACGACGCAGGCGCAGTCGCCGCTCACCACGCTGTGCTTCGCGCTCAGCCTGCTGGGCCGCCGGGCCCTGGCCGCGGCACAGCATCTGTCGGCCTCAAGGTACGACGCAGGCGCAGTCGCCGCTCACCACGCTGTGCCTATCTAACCCCTTGGTAAGACTGGTTGTCAGAATTTCGGGCTTCTGACGACCCTTAACGACTGTCAAAGATCCACGAATGCAGCCGGGATCAATGGCTTAACGTGCTTTCCAAGGCACGGAGGCGTCTCGGTGTGTAAAAATGGTCACCCATCCACGGACCAATCCCGGCAAGCGTAGCTTAACCTGATGGATCGGCCCGTGTGGCTGTTATTATTACTTAGCCACGAGCTCCTCCAAAATCCATTTAAATTATATTTCCTATTACAGCGTGGAGTTCTTCCTATACGGTCTCCACTCGTTATTCAAGGGCGACTTCCGCATCACGTGCGCGCGCGACGAGTGGGTGTTCACGGACATGTCGCTCTTGCACTCCGTGCTCGCGCCCGCCATACGCATGGCGCTCAAACTACACCAGGTATGTTTTATCTTCTGTAAATAATATAGTCAAATACACCGACAATATTATCTATTGTAAAATGTGTGCATGAGAGAAATTAAAATAACAACGTTACAAAGTCGTGCATTACAATCCAAATGAGATCGAAAATTAATGACGTCTAATTCTGTGATTAACAACCATTGATTTGCCTTTACCAGCACCGGATTTGCCTGTTCTAGACAGTTAATCTAGGGACAAACAGCGAACCACTCTGCCATGAAATTTGACAACCATAAGCATTGCATACGGGGTCATTTTACTTGGAATTTATTGCCATTTTTCAACAAAAATACCAACGATGCAACATTGGATACCCTGAAAGTTGCGATGTACAACTAAAAATTAGTGATTTCAAGCAAAACCGTAACTAGTCTAGTCATCTCATGGATAACAAACAAGACATCAATGCTTGTGCAAACCTGTAACTGATCTTGAGACTATAGAGGCATGAGGAACAGGGTGTAAAGTTCACTCATCCTCTATAGAAAAGGAAGGATCCTCCGACCAGGGTGTCGTGTCCGGTGGGATACGACAGTTGATGTCGGGATGTTGTATACAACATTATTTTTAGTATATGCGAAACCTGAATATAGTTTATTCAGAATAAGGAACTGAATCGATTTCAATAATTTTTACACCATGTAATATTTTGTCTTAAAAATATTTAAGTGTGATGGAAAATGTTATCACCATTTAATTACTTACAATACAATGGCCGTACGTTAGGTACCTACTGCCAAATTATTATCAATGAGCGCAAGGCGACCCTGGAGGCGCGGGGGCGCCGCTAGCATTTTGTTTGTACGGACAACCCGGTAACATAACAACCTTATAACTTTGTGATTTTTCATGATACAGTTTTGAAACTTTGCACATAGATTCATTACATAAAAATACTAGACACGTGTTTTGGGTTTCGCATATACTAAAACTAATATTGTATATGTCAGTCGCGCGGTAAACTCTGCTTGCGCGATGCAGGGTTTTGCGTGACGTCAGTGTGATGCGAAGTTCGTGGGTGGCGATGTAATTCCTTCACAAGATAACTCCAAAAACATTATAAAACTCTCAGCTATACATGCTATGTTGTCCAAAATAGTCGTAATAATTTTGTAAAGCGACTGTTAAAAATCGTGTTTCCTCCACAGGATCACTTCATGTTCCCTGAAGAATACTGCAGCAGTTCAGCCCTATACTGTGCCATCGCGTCGCACGCACAGCGACTCGTCATATGTCACGAGGCAGCTCCGGCCTGGAGATACAATGTGTTGCGAGGCGCTCCACATTTGTTAGCTTTGAGGTAAATAGTTATACTTTTTTAAAATGGAGTAGGATGAGAGTGAATAGCATGCGTCATTACCAGTGATCGGAAAAGGTGAGATAAAATACCTAAAGTTCGAAAAAGAACAGAGACAAAGTGGAGACTTCCTTGAGACAATTTTTTTTTTAATATTTAGTATTTATACATTAACAGAAATTTAACCCCCCTGTGTCACCCCCGTGCAAGCACCATGCCAACATGAAAATGAAAAATTATACTGTATAATATACAGAATGAATTTTTGAGATGGGGCAGTAAGGGCAGCTACCTTAACCGTTGTAGCTACAGGAAAACTGTCTTAAGAGACTGTCCTTAACTTTTTGAGAAATTTTGATCTGCTGCATTCACAGTTTTTGACAAAAATGTACAGTGAGCAGGAAAATGGGCAATTTTCACAACAACTTTTTTTTATGCCAATCGATCCTGTTTCTTGAGGTTTGAGTACTAGAAAAGTCATAAGTCGCAAAAAACTGTTCCCATACATTTAACGGTTAAGGCAGCTGCCCTTGCCCCATCTCAAAAATCCATCCTGTATAAATAATAAATATTCCGAAAAAAATAAATATCGTAAGGAAGTTGCCACTTTTTTTGACTTAGTTCTTAGAACTTTAGGTAAGTATATTAGCTCTACTATTCCGATCACTGGTCCTTACACAGTAATTAAATTGTAACAAAGTATAATTGCAAAGAGACTGGCCTGAGGAAACAGATACATAGGGGATAGGCTTGTGTAGTACATGGGTCATTTTCAAAAAAAAGTGTACTCTATTAGAAAAATGCCGGAAATTATTTTTTTTACGTTATAGGTAACGTTTTGGTCACGGAACGGAAGTATCGGAAGGCTGACTTTAAACACTTGTTTTAATTATTCTAAACTAACACATTAGAATAACAAGCTTGGTATCAATTTATGTTCACTGAAAGCTATTAAAGATATCAAAATAATTTGCAAGAAATAAACTTGTAAACTTACTTTGGAATTGGTTGCGGCTCTGGAAAATCAAAATCGGACCACTAATGAGGTGTATTTGTTCGTTCGCCGGCCGCCGTCAAAATAGCCGAATTACTTGTTAAAACCCGTTGACAGCGTTAAAAATGTTGCCGATCTAATAAAAATACGTATCATAAGGTAGTTTTGATTGCACATCTCGCAAAAATTGCTGTTAGGAAGCGAATTTTCCATTTTAACCAGTTTATGTCCTCAAAAAGATTAAATTATTTAAATATATTGTGCCACATTAGACTATTGCTGTAATCGTATAACAAATCGTGCATAACTATACTTTTCAAAATATCAACCACATTATTATATTTAGGTCAGCAACATAAATTAAACTTACGTTATTTGAATGAAAATGGTAGTGGGACAGTGCTAAAAAAGATACCTTCTACCTTAATTTTTAAAAATTGTGGTAATATGACTGTGTTTACAAGCAGCTACATATACAATATTATTATGTTTTGTTTTTCTTAAACATTCTTTTATTCTTTAAAAAAAATACTAAAGTTGTGACACACCCAAAACACCAATGTACACTTTTTGTGAAAATGACCCACATGTATTATTAAGAATTCATTCCTGACACTGTACTAGAATGAACTATTCCGTAAGCCTATCAGTACTTCGGTTATTTAGAACTTCGTTTCGATCACGTTCCGTGATCCGTCCGAACGCTCGCTCGGACTTGGTTCCACAGACTGAGTACACAAAGATGTCGTTCACACATATTCTCGAATTTCGCGATTTTTTATTATTATTATATATATTATTTACCTATATTAGCATCTGCCAGCAACTTTGTTGAGGTTGTAAAACAAAATAACACAAAAACTAGCACAATATACTAACATATCTGTAGGTACCTGTGATACCATCCAAGCACTCGTAAAACTCCTAATTCAGTCAGTGTACTAATAGTACTAGAAGACCGAACTAGTACTACAGATTGTACTAGATCGGAGCGCTCCGTTCAGTGACCGAGCAAGAACAAGTCTAATAGGGGACTTTTAACTGCATTCTCCCACTGCTGCGACTAAATCCTTTCCTACCACCTTCTGCCCAGAAGAGTACGATTACCCAAAGAGTGTGGCTTCGCGTTTGTACTGCCGAAGATAGACTATGATGGCCGAACTTAAATCGTAGTATTATAATTCACAATTTTTTTTTCTAGACACGTAATGGACGAAGGCAACGACGACTATAAGATAATAATGCTGAACAAGCGTCACCTGGGCTTCCGCGTCATCAAGTTGAACCGCGAGTGTGTGCGCGGTCTGTGGGCTGGCCAGCAACAGGAACTGGTCTACCTGAGGAACAGGAACCCTGAGAGAGGGTCTATACAGAACGCTAAGCAGGTGAGAGGAACTAGACCTTTGGAGGGCTATCAATAAGAACTAAAAAACGAGTGTGCTTTAGACCACACGACTGAAGTAAAACAGAAATCACAGTTCGCTGCGGTCTTGTGAGTGTATAAACAGCCAGTGTGAATTTAAAAAAATACCTATTAAGCGGGACGGCCCGCGGCGGTGATGCGGTGTGTTCCAAGTTTATAATTTAAACAACTTCCGTTCGCCTCTTTCCTTGTAAGATCTCGTCACGCATTCACCAGCTTACTCCCCAAGTCAAGCGTGCGTAAAGAACAATGATGTATTACCTTTAGATGCATTACCCGCGCTCAATATTGGCAAAGTAAATACCAGGCAATCGCCTGACATGAAATTAGTCGCGCACCATCCAGTGACGCGGCTACACGTCACAATCACTCGCAATTCTCAGCAATTATTTGTGAAGAAAATGCCTTCCCGTGTCTATACAGTGCATCGCAAACAAAAGAGTCATATTGCGGACTGCCTATAATTTACGATCGTTCATATACAACATGGCCCGGAATTAACGCACAACCTCTTAGGGGTCATTGTACTCATCATTATGAACAACTTTTACTATGGGACCAAACCTAAACTGGCGAAAAAAAAACAGCTGTTCCCTACATTTTGACGAGTTATGAGAACATAAATGTAGGGAACAGCTGATTTTTTTTTTTGCGAATTTAGGATTGGTCCTATAGTAAAAGTTGTTCATAATGATGAGTACGGTGACCCTTAAGAGGTTGTGTGTTAATTCCGGGACACGTTGTATACAGGCAAAAGGTTATGTTGAGGATTTTTGCAATACGTTGCCAGGACGCGGCCATCCCAGTAGTGCGCTACCCCAAATACACTGTTACTAGAATTCTATAGCGTTCCACTGTTGCTTAAATTATTATTATTATTTCTTTCCCCAGGCTCTCCGCAATATAATAAACTCATCATGCGACCAGCCAATAGGTTATCCGATCTACGTGTCGCCCCTAACTACATCATACGCCGACACATCGCCACAACTCTGCTCGTTACTAGGCGGACCGCTCACTGTGTCTGCTATAAGAGCGAGAATAGCCGCTGCATGGAGACGGTGAGATTTTTTTTATAAACAAAACTATTTTTTTTTTTTTTTTTTTGGTGGGAAATTATCAAATAACTTCTCCCGCTCTGGGCTGAGCGGGAGGGCGTGTCAGACTTTTACTGACTAAAACCCACCCGTATTCCTTCATTTGCCTGTGTGCCAGGGCCACGATATCCCTTTCGGACAAACTCGCAACCCTGGCAGGCATTGGCCCTAGCGGACCCCGTCAGTTGGTGCTGACAACTCTTTGAGGCGCGCGTGGAATACGACGCGCCGTCGACCCGGGCCTGGTCCTTATCGGACGGTGAGCTACCCATCGCTCACCGTCCGCAGGCCCGCGCCTACGGTGGCCGGAAATCGGCTTGCGACTCCCGACGCCCGGGGCGTCTCCTGCGGCGACTAGGGGCGCGAGGGCGCGAACCTTGCCTCTCCCTCGCGCGTTCCGCCTCCTCCTTCGCAAGCATTACTGCTTCGCAGAAGGAGGTGATGGCCTCCCATGCACTCTCGCTCCGAACCATGTCCTGAACCAGGGCCAGACGCGAGAGATCGCCGCCGCCGATCGCCTCCGTGAGGACACGGCGGTGCTCCGCCCAAGCTGGGCAGACCTCCACCGTATGCTCCACCGTGTCCTCCGGGCGATCCACACAGTGGTGACACCCGGGCGTTTCCTCCCGCTTTATCCTGAACAGGAACCTCCCGAAACAACCATGTCCGGTGAGGACCTGCGTCAGGCGGAAGGTGAGGACGCCGTGGCGCCTCTCTAGCCACTCCTCAAAGAGGGGACTTATCGCCACAATTGTGGCGTGCCCAGCGCTGGGTTGCGACAATCGCACTCTCCATGCCGCCATAAGATCCCGCCGGAGCTCTGTCCGCTGTGCCGTGATTTCTCGCGGCAGCGGAGTTTCACCCCGGCGTTTCGCCTCCTCGCGCCACTCCCAGACGTGCGCGAGGACTTTTGCCTCCAGATCCCATGGCGGTAGTCCGGCAAGGAGGCTCGCCGCCTCACGGGAGACCGTGCGGTATCCTCGGACCAGCCTGATGGCCATGACCCTTTGGGACGCGTTCAACCGCTGGGCCGGTCGCAGCTTTATAGAACGCGCCCACACCGGTGCCCCGTAAAGGGCCATGGACCGCACGACCCCCGCGTAGAGCCTCCGGCAGGAGGCGTTTGGACCCCCTAGATTGGGCAGGAGCCGCTTTAAGGCAGCCCCGGCTCGCTCCAGTCTGGGAGCCAAACGTCGAAAATGCTCCACGAAGTTCCACCGGCTGTCGAGGACGAGTCCCAGGTACTTCATCGTCGACTCGACGCCGATCTGAACCCCTCCTGCCGTTATTTGGGAACCCGACAGTGGCGCGTTCCGAGGACCATAAAAACACATGGCCTCGGACTTGTGCAAGGCCACCTCGAGTCCCAATTGCCGGATCCTATTGACGATTGTCGCAACCCCGCGTGCCGCCAGTTCAGCCGCCGCCTGATGCGACCTCCCCTGCGCCAGGACCAGCGTGTCGTCAGCGTAGCATACTACGCTGACGCCGCTAGGGAGGTCGGCGCGCAGCACCCAGTCGTAACCGATGTCCCACAGATGCGGCCCCAGGACCGATCCCTGTGGGACACCGCACGACATCTCTCGCCGGTTCCACTCTCCGTGGTGACCGGGGTAGATGACGGCCCTATCCGTCAAATAGGCCTCGACCACTCGACAGAGGTAGGTCGGCATCCGGTGATACCGAAGTGCCTCCCTAATGCAACTCCAGGGCAGGGTATTGAAGGCATTGGCGATGTCAAGAGACACCGCCAAGACGACCCCACCCCGGGCAACAGCATCCCCCGTCGTGAGGGCTCGAACGCGCATGATGGCGTCAACCGTAGAGCGCCCCTTGCGGAAACCAAACTGGCTCTCCGCCAAATCCGGCCCCACCCGCACCAGCCGCCCGACAAGGCGGTCTGCAATTACTCTTTCAAAGAGCTTGCCCACCTCGTCGAGCAGCACAATGGGCCGGTAAGCGGACGGAGAGTCCGCCGGGCGCCCTGGCTTCTTAATGAGGACCAGTTTCCCCGTCTTCCAACGAAGTGGGAACTGGCCCCTCTCCGAGCATGCGCTTAAGAGCCCCCTTAGTCGAGGCCCGAGAGCCTCTAAGGCCAGAACCCAGGCTTTTCCAGGTAAGCCGTCGGGTCCTGGGGCGGTATTTTTGGCATTGAGCCTACGTACCGCCACTCTCAAATCTACCTCGGTCACCTCCGGAGTATCGTCGTCGTCGTCATTGGTGTGGTCCGCATCGGGCACTGCAGGAGGCGGAGCCATGGGCGGGGGAGTATGTTCCCCACGCGAAGGGAACAGAGCGCTCACCACGTCCTCTACGAGCTGGGGCCGGAGACTCTGCGTCAGTGGGGGAGCCCATGGGCGGAGCTTATCTCGCACCCATTTGTAAGGGCGTCCCCATGGGTCTCTGTTCAGAGTCTCCAGCGACTCCTCGCGGGCCAGTCCTCTGGCCCGCTCGATCTCCGCTCGGAGGGCGGTCTTCGCCGCTCTGTACCCGTCATACAGCTCCGCCTGAATGGCTTCCGTATCCGGAGGGCGGATACGGAGCCTGCGGTGCCTGGAGTACCGGTGGCGCGCAGCAACGCACGCCTCGCGTAAAGCGGTCAAATCACGTGACCACCAGTACACCTGGCGCCGAGCACGTGCGGGCTGGACCCGGGGCATTGCCACGTCACATATTTCGGACATGGCCTCCCGGAACCACTCCGCCTCGTCATTGCTATTGGCAGGCCTGTCCGGTGATGACACCCAGGCCTGCACAATCGAGGCTTCCAGGAGAAGCTCCCGGTCCAGCTGCTTCAGCGCCCACCTCGGACCACTCGGGGTCTGTCGGACCGGCGCACCCGAGGTCTGGGTGGAGACGTCAAACCGGATGTACCGGTGATCGGAATAGGTCTCCACCCCCTCCATGACGCGCCAGTCAATGACACGCGGCGTCAGAGCGGGGCTGGCGAACGAGATGTCCACCACTGATTCACCCCGCATCCGCACACGGATGACCAAGCCTGTCTCCAGAGCCCAGTCCTCCACCATCCTGCCCCGTGTGTCTGTATACCGGGAACCCCAAGCCACGTTCATGCCATTGAAGTCCCCGAGGACGATCACGGGGAGGGGATGGTACCCGACGACGACGACTCTCAACTCCCCAAGGGAGTTGTGGAACTCGGCGAGAGTTCGGTTCGGGGAGAAGTATACTCCTACCACGACAATCTCCCCGAACCGTGCTGCCACGCAACCCCGTCCCCTCTTGACGGCCTCGAGGGACGGAGTACCGGCGGCGGCCGACGAAATTAGGGTCACTGAGCCGCTCAGGTCCTCCACCCAGTCATCCCTGGGCGACCTAAGCGGGATAAGCTCACCTCTTCTTCCCATGAGGGTAGGCAGAAACTATAGTACGCCACCTGCTACGCTCCTACACATACTCATTTTGCTACTCTTACGTCACTGTATGTCCTCCCGGCGTCATAGACTTATGCGTGAGGTATTAAAATTGTAGGGCACCTCCCTTGTACGTAAAGTGGGATGATATTATTAAACTAATGCAATGGACCGTCGACCTTAAAAAGGTGGCTGGGACAGACTGGATGCGGAAGGCGGAGGACGGTGTTGTAGCGCAGCCTGAGAGGCCTATGTCCAGCAGTGGACTGCTATAGGCTGAGTTGATTGATTGAATGCAATGAAACAGGGAGATTGCTTGCTATTAAAATAGGTTATAGACCATGTAACGAAATTAATCAGTGGCGGTCACAGAGAGGAAGGCAATAGACAAACTACAAAAAGGCGCGAAGTTTACCATAGACTAACAATATTTTAACAGATATTTTTTTGTTTCTCGACTATCCCATAAAATGTGGTAAATACCATTTTTCGATTCAGGGATCGGTTTGCCTAATATTAAGCTTTAAAGTGTTCATAATTTTGTAGAGACAAGTGTTCCCCCCCTTGCCAGCTAAATGGTTGTTTTTAATATTTGAAAAAAATCTTGGCAGTAGTATATACAGGGTGGATTTTTGAGATGGGGCAGTAAGGGCAGTTACCTTAACCGTTGTAGCTACAGGAAAACGGTCTTAGAAGACTGTACTTAACTTTTTGAGAAATTCTGATCTGCATTCACAGCTTTTGATAAAAAATTACAGTCAGCAGGAAAATGGGCAGTTTTCACAAAAACTTTTTTTTATGCCAATCGATCCTGTTTCTTATAAGGATCAAAAACCTCTATAGGTCCAACTGAGGTTTGAGTACTAAAAAAGTCAGAAATCGCAAAAAACTGTTCCCATACATTTCGTAGGAAATGAGACTCCAACTTAATTTTTTAACCATCGACTACAAAAAAGACTGATCGAAAAACAAATATAAAAACAATAACTTTTACTTTGGGTACCTTAAAATTAAAAACTTGAAACTTGACATTTGGACTCACCTAGAAATTTAACTTTTGCTCTAAGATATGGTAGGTATGGTGGTATGGTAGGTGTTCAAAATGGTAGCCGTTTTGACGTAGGCACAGGTTTACTCACTTTCACGAAAAAAAATTATTGGTAAAAAAATTAAGTTTGTTGTTTAGTTGGGTTTTTGATCCTTATAAGAAACAGAATCGATTGGCATAAAAAAAAAGTTTTTGTGAAAACTGCCCATTTTCCTGCTGACTGTACATTTTTTCAAAATCTGTGAATGCAGATCAAAATTTCTCAAAAAGTTAAGGACAGTCTCCTAAGTCTGTTTTCCTGTAGCTACAACGGTTAAGGTAGCTGCCCTTACTGCCCCATCTCAAAAATCCACCCTGTATAACGAGGTTAAAAGTAAAACTATCACAGCTAAGTAAGCTTTACAAGTTAACAAGTAATAGTCGATCAACTTACATTTGCAGTTGGAGAATTGACCGTGACGTATATCGATGTATGGGAGAACAAGTTTTTCAACTACAATGTTAAGTTTGTTTTTGGGATAAATTCATCCCAACTCCGGAACCCTTCATTTAGCGTGGTCTGACGCGCTCTTGGCTGGTTTTTTTTTCTATTGTGTAATGATGTGGCCAGTATCCGGCGGCGCTGCGGCGAGGGCTGCTCGTCGGGCGGCGCGGGCGGCGCGGGCGCGGCGTGCGACGCCAGCGCGGCCGAGGCCGGCGCCGCGCGCACCAACACGCCGCGACACAACGCGCTGCATCTGTCCAGGACTTCACTGGGTAAGGGGTTGTTGTGTACGGTTATTTGAATGTTCAATAAGTCGAATGGTATACGGTTTTTTGTTAAAATAATAAACACTCATCAATCAATGGGTTCAGCGATTTTTTCCTTAAATTAATGTTGTTTTTTTTTTTTACTTAAATTCATGTTGTCATGGTGCTTGCACCCCGGGGGGAGGTACACAGGGGGGGTTACATTTCTGTTATTTTTTGCCTAGGGCGCACCGATTTCGAGATATTCGAATTTCTATTTTTTTTATTAGTTTAAAAAAATATCTATGATCATTGTTGCATGTAAGTACTAAAGAGTTCATTTTAGCTTGGCTACATAGTAGCCACACCGTTTGGGCTTTTGATTAACTACTTAGAAAAACCCAATCAAAACCCGGGTTACTAAATTTGAATGGGTTATACATTAAGCCGTTCAAAAAGGTTACCCTTATCGTATGGGTTTTTGATTTACCGCTTAGAAAAACCCTTTCAATGGGTAACCAAAATGGTCCCTGCTTTGATTATAGTAAAATATAATACGAGCTACCAACTTATTCTTCGTCGTATTGATGATTCCATTTATATGTTTTAAATATAAGCTGGACCAGAATTCGGCCACTTCGACAACGTTGTCGTTGGCCTGTTTCCAACTGAGAGTTAGTTACTCTCTACACTTTAAACTATAAAATATTTTGTACAATTTTTTTTTTTTTTTTTTAAGACTTCATGGAGTTTCTTGCCCGTTATTTTCTAGAGGATCCTACTACGCTTTGGTATGGGAAAATAGCGCCAACTCCTTGGGGATCGTTCATTAATCTCGTGAGGCCTAGATCAGACCACGTCAGACTCACGTGATCGGAAAAAATCACGAAATATCATAAGGGGTATAATGAGATATAACGTGTATTTATTTTTTCGTTGAACGCGCAATTTCTAAACCGAAAAGCGGCTCGTGACCTTATCTCGCCGACTTTAGACACAGGTATTTAAGTTTGAACCAAATGAAATGGTTTGACGAAAAACAAACAAAATCATTATTTAGTTATAAGTTTAATTCAGAACATAAATGCCATATAAAATTGTTAGTAAAGCTTAAAACTATGTTAGTACATATACCTACTTATTCAATTAAATTAAATTTATTATGCATCCTTCGATCAAACATATACGTTCGATACGCTCCTATTTATTTCGACGTTCATTCACGTCAACGCAACGATAGCGCAACTTGTACGCGGCGTCAACGCAACGGCAATCAGTCAGACTGATGTGAAATCATTTTATTCGAAGTTCATAAAATGTCATGGACATACTGCTACTGCTATTTAATTTGCGTGTTTTCTTTTTATCATTCAAATAACTTCACATTTTTTTACTATACTCAAAATGCATAGTTACAAAACATCTAATTACACTTTTTTCTTTTTTTTTTCGCAGCGGGTACGCGCGGCAGCTTAGCAAGTGCAGGCAAGCCGACATCATCAACTCTCGCGTCGTTAGCGGGGTTGTTGCGAGAACACTCGCATGAGAGAACTACTCATGATGAAACTGGTACGTTACATGTTTTCATTTTTTTTTTTGTACTGAATCGTTCGTGTACGCAACCGTTGTGGCTAACTCAAGGAATTCTTAATTAACAAAACGTGCAAGTAAATCTGATTGGAATAAATATGTAAATGCTTTGATTTTGAGTGAATATACAACATTATATTTAGAATATGCGAAACCTGAATATATTTTGTTCAGTTTAAGGAACTGAATCGATTTCAATAATTTTTACACCATGTTATATTTTTTCCCAAAAATATTTAAGTGTGATGGAAAATGTTTTCACCATTTAATTACTTACAATACAATGGCCGTACGTTAGGTACCTACTGCCAAATTATTATCAATGAGCGCAAGACGACCCTGGTGGCGCGGGGGCGCCGCTAGCATGTTTTTGTACGGACAACCCGGTAACATAGCAACCTTATAACTTTGTGATTTTTCATGATACAGTTTTGAAATTTTGTACATAGATTCTTTACATAAAAATACTAGACACGTGTTTTGGGTTTCGCATAATATACTAAAACTAATATTGTATAACTTATCTATTTAGCTATTATCACAGCATTAAGTTAAATATGTTTATAATATTTTTCTATTATATTATTATAGATATTTTTGCTATATTTTAAAGGTGTAAGTTAAACAACGCTAAACTATTAATAATTTGTTTCTTCCTGCTCATACAAAAGGACTAGATATATTGAAGATTTATAACTGTGAGTGGTATTTTATTGTAAATGGATTTGGTAGTAGTCAATATAATTATGGATTTTGTCTCGTAGGCATTGCATGCCAAGGCCAGACGATCGTAATTTGTGTTGCTTATAGTTAGTTCTATTTTTTTTTTAGGGTTCCGTATCAAAATGGTAAAAAGAAACCCTTATGGTGAGACTAAGTCTGTCTGTCTGTCTGTCACACCTGGATATCTCAAGAACTACTAATGCTATCAACTTGAAATTTAGAATAGTTATAGATGACGTTTGCGCAACTATTTTGCAAACAATACAGTTTTTTTTTTTTTGCAAAAGTGACTGAAAGGTGGTCTTAAAAATTTGAAGTGGCCCGCTACTAGGGCATGTGGGGTATCATATGAATGAACGCTGTTTGCACATTCTCAAACTTTTTTTTAGGCAGCATAGTTTCCGACTTTTGATGAAAAATGTAAAAAAAAATACCGTTCGCCCCTTATCTCCGAAGTTTTTATAGATTAAAATCTTAAATTATTCTATGTGATAGAAGTGTATGTAAAGATTACATGAAAAATAAAACGATGTCTCTAAATAGCACAGTTTTTCAGAAATCATCAACATCATATAAGTACGGAACGCTCAGTGCGCGAGTCCGACTCGCTCTTGACCGGTTTTTATTTATATAATAGTTTTGAATAAATGAAGAACTGAATGCAATGTATAGTTCAGTGAATCACTAAAAGCGGGGTAAATTACGCTGCTGTCCTTTCTATGGGCCAGCGAAAATCGGCAACTTTTAAAATATAGTACATTATTATTATTTCACTCCGACATGGTTTTTAATGAACGTGCCGTATTAGAGAATTTATATGAAATGTACTGGATTTGACAGATCTTTGACAGTCCGCCATCGGCGCTCATGAAGAGCCATGGCGGACTATAATTCTTGATTTTAACATTTTCTGCCCTGTGCGTTGGCGTTAAGGACCAGATACATTTGTTTTGTATATTATAGCAGCAGCAGTATCAGTATCCACCGGCGGCGTACTAATGGAAAGCGGAAACTCTCACCGCGTCGTGCGGGAACTGAGCGTGCCCGCCGGCCCGCGCCGGGACCGGAACACGCGCGCCCGCACGCCGGCCAAGGAGCCGGGACGACAGGTAATAATAACTATACAGGGTTATTTTTAAAACGTCAATAACCTCTTAAGGCGTCATTGTACTCATCATTATGAACAACTGTTCAACTGAAAAAAACCAGCTGGGGGCCTAAAAAGGCCGCTTTGGCAGAATCATATTAGGATAATATAATGAATCATATTAAAATTCGTAAAATGGTCACAAACTGACAATTCATAGTATGATCTGCGTACAATTCATAACCCGCAATTCATCTGTTTGACAGTTTTGTATGGAGATTCGTAAAATGGTCCACATACTATGAATTACTTTCATGAAGTTTAATGTCAAATAGCAGAATCATAAGAAGTTAGTCAAGAGCAACATTTTACAAATCATATTGATGATTTCATGAAGAACTATTGTAATAATGGCAGATTTAGCCCTATAGGAAAATTTTCTAGAGCACGCGCGTTATACGGAGACCATTAAGTATCGCCGATGATGCGTAGCTCTTCAGAAAATGGAAATAGTCTTTGAGATGACGGACCTCGAGTTTGTTAGTGTTAATAGGCTAAATAAGTATGGATGATAGCACTCACATTGCTATTGTTGGGCGGTTAGGCCTGCAGAATATTATGAGAGGTTTTTCGATATCAGTGTGTGTCCGTTTGGTGCCGGACGTAAAGAATAGCACCATCCCATTTCATCCCGTGGGTGTCGTAAAAGGCGACTAAGGGACTTACTAGAGAATGGGCAGCAGTTCTCTATGCATTTTAACACCATACTGCGATCGCCAACCAGCCTGCCGAGCGTGGCGATTATAGCAACCCCCCCTCCCAAATGGTGAGGCCTATGTCCAGCAGTGGACGTCTTTGGCTGAAATGATGATGATGATAATGATGTGTGTGTGTATGTGAGTAGGTAGCTACCCCATACAGTTACAAACTATTTTTGCAAACATTGATACATATTTAGTGTTATCTTACTTCCTACATGGCATAGGCCTTATTACATGGGAATTGACAATATAACTGGTGAAATATGGATGTTCTTAAGGTACACCTCTGCCTCACCCTTCGGGGATATATAGGTGTGATAATTATTATTATGTCATGTTATCTTACTTTACATGTACTCCAATTTTATTATGTATTAAGTACATATATATTTACGAGGACATACAATTATTAGACCTATTATTAAAATAAAACAATATTGATAGGAAAAATATTTTATAATTAAAACAATTCTCATCTTATATTATTTAAAAAATCTAACAATAATCAAATAATGAAAATAACAGAAACATAATGATTATTCAATATTATTTTTCATTTAGGTTTGCGACTCTGATTTGAATATTTTTTGTGTTGATGCTGCCACGGAGGGGCCAACCGTGACTTCTTTGTATGGAATCACCATCCACTTGGAACAACACCAGGCTGAAAACGAAAAGTTAAATCATCAGTCAATAATTAACATAATTTTTAAATAAAATGAAAACATCATTGTTTTCACACACAGAGCCCGATACCTTTTTTGCTTTTAAATTATAGTTTGTTTTTCTCCTTGTATTTCATTAAAGGTATTAAATTACATGAATGTTAATCTATTTAATTTTTTTATTGGATCTACAATAAATTCATACCTTATGGGACACCAATATGGGATAAATATCTTTCGACTGCATCAGCAACACTCCCAAGGTTCCGAGCTATTCATTGGTTGGCACGAGCAGAAGCCATAACAGCTGCTGCAGCACCACCTGAGATAAAACTCTCCCGAGCCTCATCTAGTGGAGCCAGACGGTGACCTAAAATACGTAATATAAATAAAATTATCATTTTCAACAGTCATTATAAGCCTTAACCGCAATGTGAATAGCTGTAGGGTTATAAAATACCACTCACTGCGGTATTTGATGCCAAGTTCGACGAGTCAGAGGCACTGTTGTAGCATCGGCTGTGGTAGGACTTGGTGCTGACGCACGGGTCTGGGCAGGACTTGGGGCTGCAGTGATCTCGATATGGGGCTCAACATCGACAGAGCTACCACTTTCAGTGTAGAAAGTCGAGTAGAATGTATTGTGTCTCAGGCACTCTAGCTGCACGCCTTTCTATTCCTAAAAAATATTACAGTACATTTGAATACTTTTGCACAGCGATAAAATTAAATATTGATCTAAGATAAACAAGTATGCACTTACTTCGTATTAAAAACAATCCAATTCACACGAAATAATGAAATTTAATTATTTAAAATTACGGACGTCTAGTTGAAGTTGACATTACGGGATAGACTAAAAACTCATTTGTGCGTGTTGCCAGCCTACAAAGTTTTTTATTGATTCTAATTTCCGTTCTCAGGGCTTATCTGAGGTATTTTTAACTGTTATGAGTTTATTATAATGAAATAATATAAAAACTATAGACTTAAGACATACAAAACAAAATTAATTCATAAAAACTGTAAAGAAAAATTAACCGGTAATATTACGGTCTTTATTTTTTTCATGCGGCAATATTTCCACCAAATATGATTCTGTTATGAATTGAATTGAATGCGATTCTGCTAATATGTGTCATCATTTTACGAAAATTAGAGGAATTGCTAATGATCTGCTGGGAATTCAGGAAATGAATTGCTTTTAGAGGAATTGCTTAATGTGGCCGTTTTAGGCCCCCGGTTCCCTACATTTATGTTCGAATAATTCGTTAAAATGTAGGGAACAGCTGATTTTGTTTTTCGCGATTTCAGGTTTGGTCCCATAGTAAAAGTTTTTCATAATGATGAGTACAATGACCCCTTAAGAGGTTATTGACATTTTCAAAATAACCTTGTATATTTTCAGTATAGACTGTCACCGTCTTATTTCTTTTTTTTTCTTTTATTTATTTATTTAATTCGAACACATGATTCATATTGTTGTTAGTAACACTTATAAAACTATGTTAGTAACATTTCTCCATAAAACAAAAATAATAATAATATTATTACAAAACAAGATTTATCTTCAGACCCAGGTTTAAACCATGGAGCCATTATTGAATTTAGAACTTTAATCCGTCTATGCTAAAGTTCCTAATACAAAACTGACAACTTAGTACCGAACTAAGTTTTCAGTTTTGTTTATAGAACGGTATTTCAATCACTGTTACGTTCTTATTACAAAAACTGGCTCCATAGTTTAAGACATGTCAAAATATAAATCTTGTTTAGTAATAAAACTGAGACTGTCTATACGTCGTCGTTCGTAATAAGAACGTAACAGTGATTGAAATACCGTTCTATAAACAAAACTGAAAACTTAGTTCGGTACTAAGTTGTCAGTTTTGTATTAGGAACTTTAGCATAGACGGATTAAACTTCGAAATTCAATAATGGCTCCATGTTTTAAACCTGGGTCTGAAGATAAACCTTGTTTTGTAATAAGGGGGTCAATGTTTAATAGGGTTCGACTATGAATTTTCCAAACATAATCTTGATGGACCTCAACCTCGAAACAATATTTTTTTACATCAAGATAATTCATGTTTAGCCTGTATTTTCTTTGCCTGCAAATTAATCCAGTTTTCAGAATGATAATTATTATCCCTTTGAGCGGGTCAATTGTCATGTATTGTGTCTGTGTCAGCTTACTTTACACGAATAACTAATAATTTGATTCAAGCTTCTAAACCATATGAACTATGAATGTAACATACACTTTCAAACTTCTCCATACTACTATCAAACCTAGTACAATCGCCGGCACGTAACTTGGCAAGGTTTTGGGGTAGTGGGGGTAAGTTCGCGCATAGTACACATGCAACAAAAAAATGGTCACTTTATTGTTTGTCATTATTCTATGGTTATTACCATCATTTATTTTAAACATGTCTGTTTAGAAGAAAGTTAAAGAAAGGAGAGGAATTCGTGAAGTTTATTAGGTGTTAGAAATAAAATAAATAATAACATATTTTTAGTTATTGTGGCCTTTCAAAAAACAATGTTAACGAGAACAAAAGGTCAACAAGCTTCATTAGTAGCTGCCGCAAAAATACACTCGTAAAATAAACTTAATTTAAAATAGTAATAACAATTCGTAACAAAAACTCAACAAAAACAAAGGGTATAATTTTAGTGCACGCAAGTGTAATCGGGAGCGAACGGAACGCGGGTCGAGGTTCGGGAGGCGAGTATCGACTGACGCACCAATCGCGTGTTTGGAACGGTGCTCTCTCATTCCCCGCGTCCCGCTTGACCACCTAAGAGACCTAAAAATGACTTCTGCGCATCTAACTACTCTTGCCAACTTACGTGCCGGGGACTGTAACAACAACAGTGGCGAAAGCACCATATAACACGATTCCTACCGGCTTCCCTTCGGAGGTTCGCATCAGCAACTCTACCGCGATTGAAAAATGGCACAGTCAATAGTGTCAGCGTCAGAAAAAATGCGTCAGCGATAGTGAGATGGTGGATATTGCATATTTTATTTAGTTTTCACAAGTTCAAGTGTATTGTATTAGATTCTTTACATTCCTATATTAATTTTAGTATGATAGTAGATACCTAATAATAGTTTATTTCTGTAAAACATTGAAAGTTTTGGTATGAGGAACAGGGTGTAAAGTTCACTCATCCACCATAGAAAAGGGAGGATCCTCCGACCAGACGGGTGTCGTGTCTGGTGGGCAACTGCCCGACGGTTGATGTCGGGACGTTGTATATATGCTAGTTGCGTGGTAAACTCTAATTGCGCGATGCAGGATTTTGCGGGACGTCAGAGTGACGCGTAGTTCGTATGTAGCGATGTTGATGCCGCTACAATAGCGCCTTTTTGGTTCTTCTACTTGACGATAGTTGGTGTTAAATTCAGTAAATGTTTACTTTATTGTTAAGTAAGTAAGTCAATTAAAGCCGGTTTCACTTCGGCTTCTCTGTTACACAAATTGACACCTCGCCGCTGAACAACAATATTGTTCGTACAGGGCTGTAACCGCAGCCGCATGCGTCGCGCGGCGCCCGCGTCCTTCCGACTGCTGGCCGCGTCGGACAACATGAGGCTAGAACCTACCGCGTGCTCCTCACACCCCAATGATGAGACGCAGGTATGTATTCTTGACTTATTTCAACCTAATTACACGTTGTTCTAAAATCTGGCCAAGTGCGAGTCGGACTCGCGCACGAAGGGTTCCCTACCATTATCTATAAAAATGGCAAAAAAAACACGTTTGTTGCATGAGAGCCCCCCTTAAATATTTGTTTTATTTTAATATAATTATTTATTTTTAAAGTGAATATGTAACTAAATATTCTGTGAATATTTCAAGCGTCTACCTGTTGCCGTTATCAATATAGAGCAAAAACGAGCCAAAATGTCACGTTTGTTGTATGGGAGGCCCCTTAAATATTTATTTTATTCTGTTTTTTAGTATTACTTGTTATAGCGGCAACAGAAATACATCATCCGTGAAAATTTCAACTGTCTAACTATCACGGTTCATGAGATACAGCCTGGTGACAGACGGACAGACAGACAGTCGGTGGAGCCTTAGTAATAGGGTTCCCGTTTTACCCTATGAGTACGGAACCCTAAAAACCTATCATGTTATTTACGCATTCTATATATCAAATTAAGTAACATGTAGCAAAGTTATTGCTGGGAAACTACCTTTCATTTTTAGTGCTTAAGACGCTGATTACAGCTAAACCGCGGTTAGTGTCAGACTGCATACAAAAGAAAGATAAGCGCAGTGCCACAACGCTTGTAATTTATTGCAAAATATGAAGCAATTATCTATTTACTCAAAAATGAGTTGAGTAATCGAAAATAAAAAACAACCAAGTTCTGCATACAAATAAGACGTTCTTGTTATTAAAATATCAACGTACGGTGGTATATAATACAGATTTTTTGGATTGAAACTCGAAAGTAAAGGGTTAGTTTACCGTTAATTTGAATCGAGATTTGTTTTTTCTAAATTGTTTTGGTAACAACCAAGTTCTGTTCAAGAATAACATATATTTTGTCCGCTATCACAAACTATATTAGATTTGGCAGTTTTTGTTTAAGACAAGCCTACTTTTATCATTTGCCTCTTATCAGCGCCTTAACGCTTGCAAACCATTGTGATTTTGGTGCATTCAACAGTAGGTATTTAAAGTGAAGTTATAATATTTAGTTAGTATATAATAGTAGTTGTCTTCGTGAAAAAAGAAGTTGGAACTATGCCTTCAATATCTCCGTAACCAGAAAGTTCCCAGGTTTGGTCCAAGAAAAAAAAATGATCACAATGACGGTAAGTACAAGTGACCCCCGGCGTCATTATGCCCGACTCCGGACCCGTTATATTGTAAAAAAAAAATGCTTAAAAATGATCTTCGTCTTGCATTTAAAACAAGATTGCATTCTTTATCTTTTCTATTAACTTTAGAAAAGGAAGTTCTGTATTCCACCTGATTGCTAACTAATATTTGTGTCGGCAGAGTGCGGCGGGCAGTAACTGGGAGTGTGCGTGGCGCGACCAGCCGAGACGTGCAGCCAGCGCTAAGGTAAGATATCCTTTGAACATGACCTTTTATCAGACTGTACGAAAAGATTGTCGTGCTGTAGTAGGTTCAGTTAAACCAGAAAATGTATGAGTTTCGGTAATTTTCGTGTTTCTGTATTAATACGAACGTCGCGCCACTGAGTATCCTTCGTACAGAGGCTAAGCTTCTAAGTTTTGTACTGCTGCGCTTTATCTTAGTGAGCGTTTGTATGAACATTTCTCTCTGTTGGGTTACCTACTCTGGTTGCACCTTGTCATATGTCACTCAAAAGTTTTGATATATTTTTTGGAACTGCATGGAGTTAATATCTAGTTGTGTAACTATGGTAATACAAAAAAAGGTAATTATTTCCATGGTTGTGTTAGCTCTATATTAGATTTCATCATTGCGCGATTGTATATCCGACGATAATTGCCGAAGCGCATACTTTTGTTGGGAGATCTGTAGTAGAGTGACATATTAAAGTTATGGTTGGAAAAGTTCTACTAACATTCCCAATTATGTCGCCAGGAAGCATTGGTAAGTAACCAGCTTGTAGAATTAATGAATATGAATAAATTACAGTCGTATAAATGAGATAAATTTTTTTTTTTTTTGCTAGTTTCCACTGAACTATGCAGTTAGGTCCATACATAAAGAAAGAAACTAAGAAAAATATTTCGTTTAGCACACGCACAGGAAATACAAAAAATACAAAATTAGATTTAACACGGCACTGATTTAAATGGGCAGTTGTTTATTGTAGTTTAGGTAAATTGAAAATTACAAAAAAGCACGCATTGTAATTTTTTATTTACCAAAACTATTAACAAGTTCGGCAGTAAGAACTGAGCAGTAAACTAAATAAAATGTGTTTTATCAAATATTTAAATGGGTAATTAAATAAATAATTGAGTAGTAAAATGACTGAATGAGCAGTTACATACGGGGCTATTGTGGTATAGTAATTTTATTCTAGGTGCATCGTCTTCACATATAATTATATAATTAATGTACCTATAAACATATTGTACAAGATTTTAAAAGAGTACCGGTGGAGTTTCTTGCCCATTCTTCTCCATACGAGACTACATTTTGGAAGGGGCGACTAGAATCAATTCTATTTTTTTTTGTAAATATTGACGTTCAAAAGTGCCTTTTATGTGCCTATTTGAAATAAACAATTTGACTTTCACTTTGGTAGTTAACAAATTAAATAGTCGGTAAGCAATCCAACTTGGAAGTAGCGCTCGCCGGCCGCTGCCGCGGCATCGCCCGCTACTCTCGCTCGGCGAGCGCGCGATTGGTGTCAATAATACCCTAACCCATTTGGTTGGGGTGCCCTGACTTAGTTACTGCGACCAATTCGGCTCGCGCGTGGTTTGTTACAGTTCCAACCTAACCTATGAACTACTAAACTATTGTAGCGGCATCAACATCGCCAAATGCGAACAACGCGTCACACTGACGTCACGCAAAATCCTGCATCGCGCAAGCAGAGTTTATCGCACAACTAGCATATATACAACGTCCCGACATCAACCGTTGGGCAGTTGTCCACCAGACAAGACACCTGGTCGGAGGATCCTCCCTTTGATGAGTGAACTTTACACCCTGTTCCTCATGCCTCTAAACTATTTATCTGCCCATTCACTTATCACTACTTGATATTTTTTGGTACTGACATTAACCAACCAATTTTATTTTTATTACTGTTCATGTTATATTGTCACACTAATTTACCAACCGCCGAAAAATTCAATTACTGCCCGTTAATTTTTTCAACTGATCATAATGACCTTCCCTAATGTTTAAAAAACAGTTGTAAAAATGATTACCCATTTAAAACTAACAAAACACTAACATAACGACAACCTAAAACATAGCACCCCTTCAAATCCCTTATCCGCTCTTTCTCCCCAGGTATCAAGCAGTCGAGGAGGTCCAAGCGCGGAATCCTCCCTGGAAGACCTGACCCTGACCCCGACAGGTCTGGACTTGTCGCTGCCAGACTGCAAGATCATCGCCAACAGGAACGCCAGGCAAGACAGAGACTTTAAAAGGTATCCCCATGCACGCATTCATATATCCACACGGCTTTACAGGATATGGTGAATAGATAGTAAATAAATAAGTTTATTTATTTTCTCTCACAATGGTTTTGTAGCATTTAACAGTATTGAACTATAAACCTCACATTGTGAGAGCTGGTGCCTAAAGTAGGTTTTATAAAAAAACCTGTATTAAAGGTCACCAGGCCCCACTTAGTGGCATCATGCAAATAAACAGGAAGGTAACATGTATTTCTACTAAACAATTAAAACAGAAAATAAATAAATGAAAACAACAAAAGCAAGATACTTTGATGTTAGAGTGAGGAAGTTTAAAAGATTGGAGTAGGGTGGATTTTTTTTAAATTGAAAGTTTACCAACGGTAGGCCTCCACGTCACTGGTATCAAACTCTGTATTTTTTTAATAGGTTGGGGAAAAAGTGTGCTACTCTCACAGACACTACACTAGGTCCATAAACATCGCAAACTTTTTTCGCTGGTTGCGTTGCATTTTTACCTTTTTTGTAGTAAAATTTTAAAATGTATCGAATTTCTTCATTAGATTCACTCATCTTGACAGTACGAAAAACAAATGAAAGTCACACATTTTCCTAATTTGAATTTGGAATTATGTTCTTTAAAATTTAAACTTTCAATGATACCAAAACCAGCCAGATACAAATAGTATAGCCAAAGAGATTTTATTACAAGTTTTTCCCCAACCTAATATTAAAACTTTATGCACAAGTAAAAAAATACACTGTACAAAGGCGGACTTAATGCCTGAGGCATTTTCTACCAGTCAACCTTAGGGTGATGCAGAGACAAAACATGGCAGGTGCAACGTCCCGTACGTTGCACCTGCCATGTATAGATAGCTCGGAAATAACTATAAAATACAAGCATAAAAAATACAAATACATGGATAGATACATACATACATAATATACCAAAATGTATGCACTTCCCTTTATGTTTATTATTCGAGCGTATGGCAGTCGTGGGCTGCAGCAGTTTTTTTTTTAAACCTTGCCCCACTAGGAATTTCTCCTGTATTGTGGGTGCGTTTATAAACATTTAAAATCACATACGCTATCAGCCAGACCCGGAACAACTACTTGTAGGTCATACAAATATTTGTTCCGTGCGGGAATCGAACCCGCGACACGCAGCGCAGCAGTCAATATCGCTTAACCACTGCGCCAACCGTGCCGTCAGGTGGTACACCTTGTGTTCTCATCTGACATTATGCTGCGCTGAGGCCCTTTTGGCATTAAAATCATTGTTTTCTTTCTGTTTTTATTTATTAAAACTTTATACTCAAGTTTAAAAAAATACCCTACAAAGTCAAATCAAATTATTTCACATAAGCCTACATGGGCACCTATAAAGGGTCAGAAGCTAGGTGCACGGTTCCAATTGGTTGTTTCCTATGGAGAAGAGCCGGCAAGAAACTCTTAAAGATAATAGGCTTTTACAATGTTTTCAAATTACAGTGTTAATACCTAATGGTCTACAAATCTACACTACATTAGCCTACCACGTTCTCACAAAATATAAAATAATATAATATTTAAAATATCAATAAAAATATATTTAAACCAAATGACATGAATGCCATTACAACTGTAAACAATCTAAGTCAAGCAAATATTTTTTACAAAACCTTGATTCTTGGAAATACAGTCTAATATTGTATAGCCAAAGTGTAAGTTCAAACTCGATGGTGGGAGATTTGGGTATTCTTGAGCACCTAAAACGCGCTGCGCTTTTGTTTTTATTTTCGATGGTACTTATTTTGCAATATTCACACCATTTTCATATAACATATTTTTATAACAAACCACGGCTTTGAATGATTTTAATTTTGGTGTGCGAATGAAAACATTAACTTTAATAATTTTAACTCTCATAAACCATATTCATGTAACGTCATTCTATTCCCGTGTTATCTCAACACCGTTTTTTCAAAAACAAATTAAATAATAATATTTTTTCTAACCAGGTACTATGTCAACGAAATGACCCCAAAAGATTTATCAAAACTTAGCAAAGAGATCCGTCACGAACGCGAAAGTTACCGAGAACTAACTGGCCGCTACATTGAAAAGCCCGAAGTCATTCCTTTAAAAGAAACCCATTACTCAGATTTATCCAACAAAGAATCTATCCTCAAAAAAGAATCGAAAAAGGACTCTAAGGCGAAAGAAATAAAGACGAAGATTAAAAGGTCTGATTCTGGTCGGAGTGAGTTGAAAGTAAATGTGAGTGTGGGTAGTAAGGTGTTGATTATTGAGCCGTTGGGAGTGTATGATTGTATTAATTTGGGGAGGAGGATCGATGTGCAGTGGCCTTCGGAAGCGGAGAGGGAAAGAGGAGGGAGGAACTTCTGGGGCAGCTGGGTACCGATGGCGGGGATGGATGGACTGGTGAGTTAATTAATTTATTTATTTTTACTTTAGTTTAAAACGGCAATCTGCCAACATTAGCAAAAGATAAATAAGACAGTAAAAAAATCAAACACTCGTTTCACAGAACTCCAGCAGGGTTTAGCATGACGCGTTATATTTCTAGTCTACTGTAGCAATCGCTTGTCTACCTTTCGCGGTAGGAAACTGTCACAGACCCTCAATATTTTTGAACTGCCTATCCAACATTACCTCACATCATAGGATGAACGAGAAGAAATTAAAAAAAGAAATAAGAAAAGTATTTTTATCAAGATTTTATTTTACCACATTGTCGGCGTGATTAATATGTACACCCTTGCCAAATTACAGCTTTCTAGTACTAAGAGTGTCTGAGCTAAGCCGGGGACTGACAGATAGACGAACATGGCGAAACTATAACCCCCTTATTACAAAACAAGGTTTATCTTCAGACCCAGGTCTAAAACATGGACCCATTATTGAATTTCGAATTTTATTCCGACTATGGTAAAGTTCCTAAACAGAAAACTGACAACTTAGTACCGAACTAAGTTTTCAGTTTTGTAAAAAGAACGGTATTTCAATCACGGTTACGTTCTTATTACAAAAACTGGCTCCATGGTTTAAGCCATGTCAAAATATAAATCTTGTTTTGTTGCTCTTCCTTGTAGACTACGACACCCTAACAAGACTAAATTGTTGACAATCTAGGAGGTGTGATCTAAAAGTACTATTGCTAAATAATTTTTCCCCTTCACAGGTTGTACACAAATGGACGCCAAACCACAGAGACCCGAAACTACGATCTCACGTCGACAAAAGCATACTTCTCATACAAATAGACGACAAATATGTGCCCATCGCTGAAAACTGTGTCCAAGACCTCGGTGATGAAGTGTGAACCTTATCTCTAGGTAAACAAGGCCGAAATCAGCGTGAGCAAAGTATGAACTCTCGTTCTATTTATAAAATGGACACCTATGAGCTATGACAGTGAAGTCTGAACCTTATTTGTATAAAAATAAGGTCGATATCAAAACCTACTTGACAAAAAACTTTTATTGTGATTAGGATTAGACATGGCGGAAGGAAATAACACTTTATGGCTATAGAAATAATTTGGGAAATTATATGCAACCTCGAAATTGACAACGGTAAAGTCGTCAGTTGCGTGTGTGATCTCGGTGTTGAATTATGAACCTTTTAAATGCTGAAGTAAGGTGTATTATGCGAGGCTGTTGTGAAACTAATTCTTATTTTTATTAATGCAATCGATACAGTTCTTCTTAACACTTGTGGCATGATTAATTACACATAATAATTATGAACTAAATTAAATGGTTAAAAATTAAGGAGTAATCATTGCATTGAAATCTCTTGAAACAAACTTTTCGACGATTATTTCTTGCTTGTTAACTGAAATTACCGTTTTGTTTCGGGCTTCGGCGTCGGAAATTAACACTTTGCGGGACACCCCAGATGTTATAACTAGAGATCGTATATTCGGATGCATATTTACCTAAAGTACGTTTTTTTTTCCGGCAAAGGATACAAAGTATGGAAACGGCTTCTTAAAATATATTTTTATTCCCAGATCGCGGGGTTTCATTAATAACAGTGTGTAGGTATACTAATACTAATTACTAATTTTGTATTCCTATGTATAACAAATATTTCTCATCTATTTAGAACTAGGCACGAATTTTGTGGAAAATATAACACGTTTAAATAACACTTCATATTTCTTCAAAACCTTTTATTCTAAAATGAAATATATTTATTCGGGGATACACAGTACAAAAGAGTAGTTCTTAAAAACTTGTCAGTCCTGGACACCGACACTTTTTCCCGTACCGAAGCGCACTCCATACTAGTCAATTCTCAAACTTTTGGTGAACTGAATATGCATCCGAATATCCGATCGCTAGTTATAACAATAAAACTTCTATTATGTCTCTCTCAGTGTCCTTCAACCGATTAATGCGTAATATTATGCTAATAGAAAAATCTGAATTTGCCTTACTGTAACTTACTCAGGACTCTTGAGAAGATGTCGAAAGAATTTACATACAGTGCTAAAATCGTGAAAAAAAACTGAAATTCTATCTGTGGACATTCAAGCTCAAACTCAAAATCAAAGCATTTATTTCAATTAAACCAATTACAGGCACTTTTGAATTGTCAAAGAGTCGGGCAGTTAGTCAGAAAGTTGAAACAATTTTCCCATTCCAAAACGTAGATCTATATTGAGAAAAACAGGCAATAAACTCCAAGGACACTCTTTTAAATCAACATATTACAAAATCCTGGGTACATTATTCTTGTTGCTGCTATAATGTGAGATCAATGTAAAAAAAATATCAAATAAAAAAAATCTAAATATAAGATTAAAAGTTTACCAATAAGCCAGTTAAGTCAAAGAGTCGGGCAGTTAGTTAGAAAGTTGAAAAAAAATCCCATTCCAAAACGTAGATCTCTATTGAAAAGAACAGGCAAGAAACTCCAAGGACACTCTTTTAAATCAAATATTACAAAATCCTGGGTACATTATTTTTGTTGCTTCTATATGTGATATCAATGTATTTTTATTTTTTTTATTAAAATAAAATCAAATTATAAGATAAAAGATTACCAATAATCCAGTTAAAAGATGAACTATCTCAAAATTAATATAATTATTTAACTTAATTACGCTACTTTGTGTTTTTCTAAAATAGTGCCAAGTTTATTTTTTATGAGCTCGTTATGAAATCGATCATATCAATGTAGTACCTATATTAAAACTACATTCTTACCGATACGCCACTCTAAGGCCGAGATTTATAAACGTTACTTAGCTCGTACTTTAACTTAGTCATGTTCCAGTCTCTATCTTACATTTGTAGTTTGACAGTTGTGCGGCACTGACAGGAATAAAGCTTAGCCTGAGTCCGTGCAAAGTAACGTTTATAGATCGCGGTCTGAGGGCCAGTGCACACCAGTGGTCAGCCATAAGCCAATTTATATCGGAAAATTTATATTGGTACTAAAATATGAAATGGTATGTTCGTGTCACAAAGCAAGCAATATCAAGATAATACAAGTACAGATCTTATGAAAACTATGAATAAATTAAAATGGGAAAGAAAGATAGTCCAACTAGTGTGTTTTTAACCTTATCACCTAAAGATAGAGTACGATTCCGCATGACAAAATCTAGAAAGGTTCGAAATTTCATGTCCTCAAACAAAACATCCTATTGTTATTGATGTGAGTTTCAACTGTAAACGTATGAGAATAAGGTTGGAAATACAAAAGCTGTTTGTTCATATAGGAATTACTTAAAAACGACTCAGAGTCGTCCATGATTGACTTAAACGTATAATTATGAAGCTATAGTTAAATTGTCTACTATTAGGGTGCTTGTCCATTTGAGCGGAGAACAGCGGGCTATTGGTTCTCTGCTGAAATGGACAAGCAGCTTAAAATAAACATAGGCTTAAATTGGATAACACAGAATCCTTTTTTTTTTATTTCGCACTTATGCCAATATGTTTCGTTTAGATGTAACTGTAATATATTCCCGTATTATTAAATTTAAGTTGCGTTCAATTGGTCCAGTGATGTAAATAATGATGATTGGTTGTGGCGCAAGTTTGACTTTTACGTCTTTGGAATAAGGTTGAACAACTGAAAATATTCTTGCCAGTCTATTAAATACAAAGCATAATCATTAAATATCATCGCATGGCCGGCAAATCTTCAGATTTGTTGATTACCATATTAATTTTAAAAAAAATATCTATAACGTTAATTTAAACCAAGAAGCAGGACCAACTTGAAGCTTCTAACGTGCATTTAATGTGCATCTTGAAACGGTTAAAGCAGACAATATATCTGGCTAAGAAACATTTCATAAAGTTAGTAGCCAATGAGTAAAAGGAAAGGAAAGCCGAGACTGAAGAAGTGCCACAGCTTACGGCCGCTTCAGGTGTATTTGAACGTCAGAATGGATAAAAAAAATAGGGAAAATTTACTTCGATATTCTTTGTATGCAAAACAAAACAAATAACTATTGTCTTATAGATGCTCCAATCAAAGCTTGTTGCTTCTTTAAGAGCGACTAAACCTCGATTATCAAATTCGTGAATTCACATTTGGAGCAATGGTGATACCGAAATGTCAGCTTCAAAACTGCCTTTTTCTCTTACATATAATTTATTTGATGATTTGGGCCTATAAACATAAAAATGAATGGTGGCTTGATTTAGTATCTTATGAAGACTGTGAAGCAACAGATTTGCCAAAATATGACACTTCATGTCATATTTTGACAAATCTGTTGCTTCCGTGTTCCAAAGATAGTTCGTGTAGCGGTCAGCACTTGAGTATTAAGTAACCGTTAGAAGCTCAAACGTTCAATAGGTCTTCTGCCAATCTTCATAAGAATGAATTTAATTAAGGTAAGGTAAAAGTTTTCCAGGACTTGCGACACAACACAAGCTTTGTTGTGTGTGAGTAGCTTTACAATGTAAATACTTGTAAATAGTGTAAAAAAAATACGAAAAAATGTATATTCGTCTCTTTAATATATAAAGAAAAACATCTTATTACAGTACATAAGTAGAAACCTTTTTTATTTTTGTTATTATGTTATTATTTTTTGTCAAAATTCGTTTTGTATAAAAAAAACCGTTCGCTCCAAATACCTTTTAGTCTGACACCAAATGAATGTGTATTGTGTATTTAAATTATATATAAATTATAAATTTATGTAAGTTACTGTGTGTGTAATAAAGGCAAAGTGGAATATTCTTTCGATGGCACCTGGACTTCATATCCCGAGTATCAATACAACGGCACTTTGATATTCAAATCCTTCATATTTTCTGTTTAATACTTTCTATGTATACATTTACATACAGCAGTGCAAAAGGCCAATATCACCAAATCTGGCACTCAATTAATTCTTTTAAATAATATTTTATTCTGTAATGTTTTCATATATTATAATATTATATCAAACGTTTTCTTGTATTTTTGATGAGTAAATCGGGTGCATAATCGTTACCAAATTCTTAGTAAATTATATTTTTTTTTAAATCCTGGAGTGTTTGACTTTGCTAAACCTAGTACACACACAATACCTCTATTTGTTCACTGTTGTTATGTATACTATATCACTGTATATGTATTGTTTACCAAAATAATGGACAAATTATAATGATGACGTTGTGTTTTGCGAATTTAAAGGGGAGTGAAATTATTAAATGTTGATGTTCCAATCGCGCAACTTAACTATTCCATTACACTAAATAATAATTTGATTAAGGAAAATATGTTGGGGAATAACACTATGTTTCTATGGATATGCTTTAATTAATATTTTGCTTTGAACGATTATAAAAATACTCAAATGCATGTCGATTAAGATCTCAAATAATAAACTAACTTGAATTATAAAACGGTATACTCGTATACGGCTACCTAGTGTTATTTCATAATATAAAAGTTAAACACCACCTACACAAACAACTATTTGTACTAAATAAATTGGATAATTTCAAAATGATTAAAAACCAATAATTTCACTAAATCCCCGAAGCGTTGAGATAATTTAAAATTATAATTCAATTGTTCACACATTTCGTCGATCGTCACAGATTTTTTATCATCTGCTCATAAAATAACATTTTTTACCTAATTGAATGTGATTGTAAATTGTATCTGTGTTTATAGCATTGCATGGGCTATTGGACATTATTCCAAGTTTTTGGTTATTGAAATTGATCACTTCCATCAATATTAACGTTCTTTAAATGTTAATAAAAAAGAACGCCGAATGCATAACCTCCACCTTTTTTTGAAGTCGGTTAACAGTAGTTCGTTTTAATAATTTTAACTACATTATTGGTTTTTTATAATCATTATTAGCAGATGTTAATTAAATCACAAGTGACTCTATGCACTCTGCACTTTGACACTCTGTGTCCCTTGTGGTATTCGTTCGCGTTTTCTAATGGTTTTACATTTAAATTAACAAACCTAGGAATTTTTAAACACAGGTAAAAAATAAGTGCAGTAATTTTGATCTGAACCAGTCTTTATCTTCTTCAAAGCTGTTTCATATAAATAGAAGTTACATAAATATAGGAATGTAGTAATATTGCTATTTTGTTCGGTGAAATTAAATAAAAAGTAATACTCACAAGATACCAAATCGAATATGACAAGAACTTGAAAGAAATAATTATTATATTTCAATTTCATCCGAATAAAATCAAGCTACAAACTATTTAAAAAAACATTCCGATGAATTGGAACCTGGAGAAGATTCTCAATTAGTTAGAGTGAAGTCGGTTAAAAATTCAAAGAATGAGGGTTTTCTGAAATGACGTTCACTAGGTGGCAGCACTAAGACGTCAGGTGCTGGGCACCTGTCAAAAGCGTCAAAGCACCTATATTTTCATTAGTCGTGACTGAAGGATGAACAAATGAATGAAACAATTGACGAATGTCATCTTATAATTTATATTCACTGTCGAAATGGAAGACCTTGTCAAAGTGGCGTGAGTTTACATGAAAACCCTCCTTGGTAATTCTACGTAGAACGCGAACGTACCACAACTAATATATTATGAGTATATATTATATTCTCAAGTTGCCTTAATATATTTTAGACTGATTTTTTATAATCGTGATGTGTGTCAAGCCGATTTATAGATAGTTAAGGTGAAACTGCGCTCGGTTCAATCATTTAATTGTTAAGATCGCAGTGTACTTATGAACATGTGTTTTGGCGGTTTACTCATTTACGTTTTTTATGTTGAAAATGGATATTTGTCGTTAGGAAAAACATTAACACTTAATCAGAAATTTCCATGTTTTTCAATGACATTCCGCGGTTAGTTTATTGTCGGAATAATTTACGTGTACTATGTCTTGGTCAGAATAATTCTCTGTTTTTATTCTACCCAAGTAATTTTGGTAACTTATTCGTCACTTAGCATACAAACGACAAATATCTGTATAAAAAAATCCGAATTTATATTTATTACTTTGCAAAAACGTTAGCTTTGTGTTAAAGCTTGGTATATTCTGTGTGTTAGACTAAATTTAACTTTATTGCAATGTAAAAGAATAGATGTTTGTACAGTAGGAAGGCACAATCCGTCCACAAGTGATTTTTTCTGCATATGCAACAATTTTGTTTTGAATCTAATTAGTTTTGTTAGTTGTTTATTGACATTGACAGCTGATCAACACATTTTATTCCACAAAATGTGTTTTTTTTTATTTAAAATATCTTTAGTCTGTTGAACAGAAAATTCGTGTTGGGAGCTTCTGCAATGCTTTCTATGATTTAAATTCATGGCGCATAATCTGTATTCCATCGATAAAAACATTAATAAAAGCAACCAGAGATTAAAACCTAGTAAAAACGACTCCCTATCAATATTTAATCTGTCTCAAATAATTGAATAGCTATTAGCTAATAAATTATTTATATTATTAGTAATTGGAAACTTGATCAGTTATAAATGAATAATGATTTTATTTCTGTAAGTTTGTACAAACACGTCGATCGTATTTAAATAAAAACTAGATGAGGCTGGTGTTTCCTATCTGACTACTCTCGAGAAGAAAGGCCGAATCAACACATAATCTTGGTCAGATCATGTGAAGACCATGTAGACTGATGTCTGAAATGGTCTTTTGATGAAAGAAAAACAGATTGAGTGGACCTGTCCAGTCAGTGCACGCATTTGTCCGTAATCGTGCAGCTCAACGATTCAACAAACAATACCAAAGACAAGATATTTGGGTGGGTTAGTTAGAGTAACATTCCACATAATTCTTATCTGGTTATCAAAAATATCTTTTTTACTAGTGTCTACTATTTGTAGCCGGTACCTGTAGATGATTTTTATATCTGATTGCCTTATCAATACTTTTTATAGACTGGACGTATCATATGCCCGAAGCTGTAGGCTCGATATTGAACGCATTCGAACCTTTCATCCAATCAGAATTGTATCTGCTACAAACCAACCTGGCTATTCGAATTTTGAAATTATGAAACGCCAATAACGCGATTTTGAACGCATTTCTGTAACTCCTTTTTCATGTGGTCAATGTCAATAAAGTAGCTTCCTCTCGATAGCATATGCAGACAAGACGTGGTTGTTTTGTGAGGACACGTACTGGTAAACCGCCGTTCCATTGATTTGTGTCACATTATCAATATCAGAATTAATACTGAATAAAAATGGTACATGGTATTATGCGTTTTATTCCTAGTTCTTGGGCTGAAGTAAAATCAAAATCAAAATATTTTATTTCACATAAAACTACATCGGCACTTATGAAACGTCAGAAGCTAGGTGCACGGTTCCAATTGGTCGTTTCCTATGGAGAAGAGCCGGCAAGAAAATCCACGGTTACTCTTAAAAATAATGGGCTTTTACAATGTTTTCAAGTTACAGTGTTAATAGGTGTGGGAGGACAGTGAAGGCCCGTCATCAAGTACCAAGTACTTAACAAGATAGAAAATGGTTTACAAAGCTACAGTCCATTAAGCCTACAACGTTCTCACATTAACAAAACATTACAAAAAAACGATATAAAATATTATTAAACTAGTACAATTTAGAACCTTGTTTAAATTAAAATTGTAGGAATAGAATGTAAAAAAAAAAAGATTATGTCAAGGAAGTATGTAAGTAAACTCTAAGTAGTATGTGCTTTAGCTAAGATATTATGTTTCCATCTCTGTCTTTCCTATAGTAGTTTTGTTTTTTTTTTTAAAATAATTTAAAAAAATGGGAAAAAAAATAATTTTCGCTTCAGAGACAGGCTTACGGCTTAGCCATAGTATGTGCTAGGTAACGTGTCTATTTATCTCAGCCTCAGTGATATTATAATTCCTAAGTATAAAAATATCAAGCAAGTAAGCTAGTTATAAAATATGTAGGGGACCTTCGAACTAAATAAAAAGTAGTGGTTTTGTAGTGTCTTCTATCGATACCTAAACGTTTTCACCAGAAAATTGCTCGAATCTGAATGACAAATAAGTATTCCTTCACAGAAATTGCATGTAATGTCACAAATTGCGATAATAATCTTATGTAATTGTTTTAATACAAGCCCAGGTCAATGTTAATTGCAATAATGACTGAAGAAATGATTATGCCTGAATAATTAATGATGCAATCACAATAGGTCAGTTTAATTCTAGATTTTTATTTGTCTAGAAAAAGCTGTAGGATCTTGTACGATTCACTTCAAATGATTCCTAATTTCGTGAAAGTTCATTCTAAGACTTGAGCAACTATGTTGTATTCTGATCTTCCATTGGACTACAAAAATACTTTCGGCCGTTACGTTTTCCTGTTCAAATGTATTGGCATAGATTTCTTCGACGATTCGAAAAGTCATCTCAGCAGGAACAATTTAAAGTTATTATTGTTTAGTTTGGCTTTCTATCCGTTCATTTTGGGGCAGTTCACTTTGATTTCTCATATCAGAGCTGATAATTTTTTAGAAAGTGTCCGCGTTGTGCCTGTCGATCTTATGTTTTTTCAGGGTAAGTACATTAAGTATTTTCTGCATATATTGAAACAATAATTGAAAGTAGATGCTCTCTGCTTACACTCAACATTAGCTAAATTAAGTATTCAAATATTTGAATAGGTACACCGTTTGACTTATTTAACAAACCATTATTGTCTTTGTGTTTGTTTTCGCTTATGTATGTTGTGTAATTGTATTTGTTCTGTGTTGCAACATAAGAATCATTTAGGTAACTATGTAAAACTATTTCTCACCGTAGCGGTCCCCCTTCAGGGTAGGCAGAAACTTATCCAAGGTGGCCGGAGAAGTGATGTCTGAAGGTCAAATTTAAATGTATTATTATTGCGGGGCATCTGAATCACCCCCATGTATGTTCCGCGATTATAAGTAGTTTAGGACTATTTACAAACAATCTATCTCCTAAACTTTAGGATATATATTTTTTTTAATTGTGTTTTTTTTTTTCACGTCGGTTCAGTTTTTATTTCTCTTCCTATTGGGCGTTTTTGGATGTTTTTTTTTGTGATAATTCGTCACCATAATGTCAAGTACCACCTTAAAAATTGTGGTTTACCTGGGCCTTATGGAACATGATTGAAATTGAGTAGAGTGTTCAAAATTACTGCTCAAACTTAATAGGCACAAAAGTTCGACTCATGATGAAAAAATAAGAAATTATGGCAATTGCTTCTAAGTGTTTCTTAAAACTGCTATGGACCTTCAATTAAAAAGAATTTAAAAAGCCAGACCTCTATCGGGATTTATTTTCTGTAACTTGCCTTCAAAGTAAAAATATTAACATTTTTAGGGAAATAAGTATTTTTTTTAATATAATTTTTGTTTAAATTGTGATTATTTTTATATCCAGTAGAGCACAAGTTTCAAAAATGCGCTTCTGTCATTTATATTTTTTTTATTCTGATTTTAAAAGTATAATCATTAAAGTCTGTTTTTTTTTTTTTTTTCTGGCTTCGCACGGTTTGTGCATTTAGCCAATGTCACGTTTTAGTTCTTGTTTAATATTGATGAAATGAATTATAAATGCATGATGATGATATCCCCGCCCACTCCCCTTGAGTTTCAGTAAAGATGTGGCACTTTACTGAGACCTCACGCGGACTTCTTGAGAGAACTTGAAGCGAAGTTGCACTGTTTTGTTTCATTTGCCTACACTAATGCACGTTCACAAACACTTAATGGTTAATAATCCACCATTATTACACATTAATATTATTCGGCTAAACACAAATTTTGGAAAATTAAACAAACTGCTGAACATGACGCTTCACTTTCCCGCCAAGAAGTCCTAAAAGTCTGTTATCGTCGCCTTAAATATGGATAGCACAGATTAACAATACATCCACAAACGTCATAAAGAAAGAGAAATAAAATCAAAACCGATGTCATTTAAAATTATGAAAAAATAATTAAAAAATTATCTCCTAAACTACAAATAATTGCGGAACATACATGGGAGTGATTCGGATGCCCCGCAATAAAAGGAATCTAAATTTTACCTTTAGACGTCACTTCTCCGGCCACCCTGTAACGTTTTAAATTTTATTTTAAAATACATTTTATGTTACTTAAAACACGCCATATGATTTCCCATCAGCAAAAATTACGTAGTAGGTACTTCCATACAAACTTTCAACCCCTATTTTAAAAAAAATCCTTCCTTCGTGCCTAAGGAACTCTTGCGATATGTCATGCTTTTAGACCTAGCGGTTTAGGCGGTGTGGCTACGTAATAACAGCTGTACGGATCAATCAGGTTAAGCCACGCTTACCGCGGTTGGTTCGTGGATGGATGACCATCTGTACATACCAAGACCCCTCCGTGCCTCTGAAAGCCGTTGGTTCCGGCTGTCATTCGTGGATCTTTGATAGTCGTTACGGGTCGTCAGAAGGCCGACAGTCTGGCAACCAATCTTACCAAGGGGTACCGTGTTACCTAGTAACTGGGTTGTGACTTGTGGAGGTCAGAGGGCCTAGACAAATGACACTCGCTTCGGAGCGATTCTATTTCTACAATCTCGCTATCGTTATTTCACTTTTTGACAAACGTTATCGCTGGTTTCCAATTCGAATTCCTTCATTCGAATCGAAAACTAGCGATAACGCTTGTCAAAAAGTGCCACTTGGTTACGCATCTCCATGGAAGTTATCGTTCGATGCTGTCGATTCGTTTCATGGAATCGAATGATGATAACATTGTCTAGCTAATTTCTATTCGTTGACCTATGATCACGTGACATTTCGATAGCTTATGTCAACCCCATACATTTTGTAGCTTTTCTACTAGCGTTATCGTTAGTCGAATGTTACTTTGTCTAGGGCCTCTGATAGGCAGTCACTCCATGTAAAATACTGGTATTCTGCAGCATCCGGTTAGACTGGAAGCCGACCACAACATAGTTGGGAAAAGGTAGGCAGATTGATTGGTTTAGACGGTGTGTTGTCTGTCAGTCAGTGAGTGAGTGAATAAAAAAAAAAAGAAAAGAAAAATAGCTTATTCTGCACAAACAAAACGCACATTTCAACAAATCTACACAATTATAATACACACATATACAAAGTAGCCAAAACCCTCGTATAATCTATATATATAAAAGAGAAGTCCACTCACTGACCACTCATCACGAAATCTCGGAAACTGCTGGGCCGTGAGGTCTAAAATTTGGCACAAGCACTCTCTATGGGTTGCAGGCGCGCACTAAGAAAGGATTTTCTTAAATTCGCACCCCAAGGGGTTGAAAACGGGTGTCAAATGTTTGTATGAAAGTCCTAGGTTTTTAAAGTTAGAGACATGAATGTTGGCCTGATTGTTCCTTTTGGCTTCAAGGTACTCACTAAGAAAGGGTTTTACGAAATTTAACCGTTAAGGATGTAAATAAGGGTGTTTAATGTTTGTATGAAAAAGTTCCAAATCCAGTTAAGATCCAAATTGAATCTTACGGCAACGCGTTAACATACATGCATACTTTACATTGAAATTAGAATTCGGAAGCCGATAAAGATCCAAATTGAATTTTACGACAACGCGTTAATGCATATTTTACATTGAAATAAGAATTTGGTAGTTCCTCAAGAGGTTTATTTATCTTTAGTTTTTGCCAAATGCCAATTTCTAGGTGGCCAGTATTTTTCAGTATGCAGGCGTCTGCTAAAAGATAATGAAATGAGGTTCTAATTGGTATTCAGGTAATTTGAACGTTGCAGTTATAGCAATAAAGTCTAGAATGCCAAGGTTAAAACTTCACAATGTTTAAAAAAATGTCGCGGCTTGCAAGCCGATCGTTTCAAAAAACGAACTCATGTATCAATGACAGAATACAGAATACTGTAAAACCCGAGATTACCTAAGCGATACACGTACAAGCTATTTTTACTGAAGTTTCTGTTCTGCGGTATTTTGTTATTACTTACTACAAATTCGCTTTGAAATATTTTTCATCGTCGTTTGGTTGAAGTCTTCGTATTGGTTTGTTTCACTTCCTAATTTTAAATTGGAGGATAATAATTGTGTTCTTACATATTGCCTGGTTGGAATTTTGATATTTCTATTTCTTTGCGAATTAAGTACTTATTGTGAAGGTAATTCACACTGTGGTATTACTACTTATAATAGTTTATGGAATTAGTCGTTCTTACTAGAAAAAGTGTCCTTGAATACCTACGTTCGTATTTTAATTTTATTGTTCAGTATCTTTGGTTTAGGCTGGTGTTGTTGCCGTTTTAAAAACGTTACTTACTAGAGTTGTGAGCATTGTTTAATTAAAATGGATAGTCAAATTATTATCACTACTAATGGAGTGCAAATTCTTTGCCAAATAGTAAATATCCCTGGCGATGGCGCATGCTTATTTTCATCTCTATTCTATTTGGTGAACAGTAACGTGGCCATGGCTTCTCAAATTCGAGACAGCATTGTGCGCCACAAGTCTAACAACTGGGAAAGATTCCAACCTTTCACCCAGGATCGGTCAGGAGCTGTTTATGGTTCAAAGCGTGAATACGTCGTTGAAATGTCTTGTAATGGCACCTACGGAACCACCTTTGAACTCATGGCAGCGGGAGAACTATTCCCATTTGAGTTCCAGGTGTTTCAAGATGGTATTTTTATTGCTGGTTTTGGGAAAGCACAACAGGGAGTAAAAATAATCCGATTCGCAGGAAACTTTAATGAAAGTCATTTTGATGTTTTAATTCCGTTGGCCAATTTAAATAATCAAAATGATCTTTTGACCTCTCATGTCGGCAAAATTGAAGAATCAGCAACTTTCACTGAATCAGCGGAATGTGTGCAGTTGAATTCACAATCCCAGTCCCAATTCACTGCCATTGATTGTGTGGAGAAGTCGCAAATTATCACTTAAATGTATAACGGAGCGTAAATTCTTTGCAAAATAGTAAATATACTTGGTGATGGCGCATGCTTATTTTCATCCTTATCCTATTTGGTGAACGGTAACGTGGCCATGGCTTCTCAAATTCGAGCCAGCATTGTGCGCCACGTGTCTAACAACTGGGAATGGTTTCATCCTTTCACCCAGGAGCTGTCAGGAGCTGTTTATGGTTCGAAGCGTAAATACGTTGCTGAAATGTCTTGTAATGGCACCTACGGAACCACCTGTGAACTCATGGCAGCAGGAGAACTATTCCCATTTGAGTTCCAGGTGTTTCAAGATGGTATTTTTATTGCTGTTTTTGGGAAAGCACAACAGGGAGTAAAAATAATCCGATTCGCAGGAAACTTTAATGAAGGTCATTTTGATGTTTTAATTCCGTTGGCTAATTTAAGTAATAAAAAAGATCTATTGACCCCTCACGCCGCCAAAATTGAAGAATCACAGATCGTCCCCGACTCAGCGGTAAATGTGCAGTTGAATTCACAATCCCAGTCCCAATTCACTGCTATTGACTTTGTCGAGAAGTCGCTTGCCTATAGTGAGCAAACGTAATGCGAGTAATTTTTTTCTGGCATACAACCCCAGCACTAAATTAGTGTCTTCGTTGACGAATCACCGACTTACACTCAGTGTGCACCATTTTCTAACGTGTTCCTTAACCAAATTCCTTCTTTTGGTTCCGAACAATCGGCAACTTTTACTGAGCCAGAGAATTATGACCCTGATTTGGCTAGAGTCGCCAACCGAACATACTCCTGAACTAAGTCCACACGAATCGGTTATTGTAAGTAAAGGAAAAAATAGGGAAGTTCCTGCGTTTAGCAGGAAAAGATTCACACATGGGATTAGGAAAAAACAATTAAGAAAATCTGCTTCAAAGTATGCAAAAAATAAACCCGACGTTAATAAACCAGCTGTAAAAATATATGCGGATGCTCACATCGAAGCTCACCGTGACTGTAAGTAAGTATTTACAAAGTTATCCTGAAGTAAACCGTGAAGCTGTGAGGCATTATGCATCTAATAATCCTCAGATTAACCAGACAGCAGCACCAAAATATTACGCAAATAAATTATTGCCTTGGACAAATAAGCATTTATCTGGTTTTAAATATGAGCCTGAAATTGATTATTCCAAGGATAAGGTGGTTGAACTTGGATCTTATCATTCTTTGCTTATTTTAAAAATTTCCTCATTTTACTATTACAAAAAACTTAATTTTGCGTATGGATTAACTAAGCATATACAATTTATAACTTCTACATTTGGTACGGACTTCTAAATGCGCAAGTTCCGAAGTGCACTATTGGTCTGTTCGCTTGGAACATTTTTTTTTTTTTCTTTCATAGCTAGTGAATGAATAAAGATATGATTATTCAGTCGATTACTTTCTTTTCAAGCTTAAAGCGTTCTTAAAGCGTCTTTGTTTATACATTTTCTTTGGTGACATACAATCCTAAAACATTATTCAACTTTTGGACCAACTGTGAAACAGTGAAATCGTGAAATTAAATTCAGCTGTCCCTAAATTTTTTGACCTATTCGAACGTAAATGTATGGAGCAGCTGATATTACGGTTACTCGTCTGTCACTGACAACCAGTCTTACGAAGGGGTATCGTAATGAAATGAAATCGTTTAAATTCTGTAAATAGGATATTAGAATCACTTTTACACGTCATAAAAAAACAAAATAATCTAGATGTAGCCGACATTTCCTATCTGACTACCCCTGAGAAGAAATGGCGAAACAAACTCAGGGGTCAAAGTCTCTTAAAGTCCAGACATAATCTTGGCCAGATCATGTGAGGACCATGTAGATCCGTGCCTGAAATGGTCTTTTGAGGAAAGAACCACACACATTTGAGTATTACCCAGTAACTGAGTTGTGGAGGTCAGATTTGCAGTCGCTTCATATGTGCTTTGTGTGTGTGTGTGTGTGTGTGTTTGATTGTTCAATCATCATCATCATTTCAGCCGAAAGACGTCCACTGCTGGACATAGGCTTCACCCAAAAGGGGGCTTGGCAGGCGGGTTGGCGATCGCAGTATGGTGTTAAAATGCACAGAGAACGCTGCTGCCCATTCTTTAGTAAGTCCCTTAGTCGCCTTTTACGACACGCACGGGAAGAAATATAGTAATGCTATTCTTTACGTCCGGCACCACACGGAATACAAGTATTTTAAGATTTAGAAAGAAAGAAAGAAAAAACATTTATTGGGACTCGCACAGATCACAAATTAAATAAAACACACTCATAGAAACAAAAAAAAAGAACAAAACCAAAAATAAAACAAAGTAAACAAAAAGAAAATAAAAACAAAGTCCTGTACGAGGCCAAAAGGCCCGTATGATGCCGCGGCACTTAAAAATAAATTTCGCAGCGCTGGTATTCTGATAGGGCCCGGGGGATTTATTTGTTCAATAAATAATCTTAAATCTTAAAATACTTGTATTCAGCCTGGAACCCAACCCCAACATACACAAGTGTAGTTGGGAAAAAAGCAGGCTGAAGATGATGTAACTGTTACTCAATCAGAACAACCTTCAATAAAATAAGTTTATATTTTCAGATATAGTAAAAATGGTGATTGCTGTCGTAAGAAGGTCTGAAATAAGGGACATGATTCTGGAAGTCGGTGAGCTGTGGCCTAAAGATCTAGAAACTGGCAACCCAAAGGCGGTGATACTGAAGGCTTGGCTGCGCCGGATCAAGATTCCTCTTGATTGTAACAACACTCATTTTCTTTTACTCATCTTGGTTATCGGGCTTAAATCCTTGAAGGGTCAAATGAGGGTTTTCTGAAATGACGTTCAGCACTGAGACGTCAGGTTCGTGCCTGTCAAAAGTGTCAAAGCGCCTTTATTTTCTTTAGTCGTGACTGAATGATGAATTAATGAATGAAACGAATTATGAACGGCGTCATATATCTACTATACAGGTGTTATAGAAATTGCGTGCCATAGCTTAGGGGTAGGTTTAGTATTGATAAAGGAACCCAGAATAAAAAAATAAAAAAAACATTTAAAAAAAATTGCAAGATCAACCTAATTTAGTACCTACTAGCTTAGTAATTAAAGCATTTAAACAAATAAAATAATTTTAATTTTAAACGATTGCTTTACTTACGAACTTACCCCTAAGCTATGGCACGCAATTTCTTTAACACCCTGTATATTCATAGTCTTTGTCGAAATGGAGGACCACTTGTCAAAGAGGCGCCAATCGGCGGCGTGAATTTTCATGAAAACCTTCATTAGAATGTATGTTGAATGGTTTCGTGGCCTATTCGTAATTGGAATGGTTTGCGTTTGGATGGTTTTTGAGGTCTCCAGGCTACTCAGGCTAGAGTCCTTTATGCCCAAAAAACGGCGGAGATAATGCACACGATAGGCATAATCTGGGGGCCTAAAATGGACGCTTTGGCAGAATCATAATATGATCTGCGTACAATTTATACATCCCGCAATTCATCTATTTGACAGCTGCTATTTGACATTAGACTTCACTACAGCAATACATAGTTTGTGGACCATTTTACGAAACTCCATACAAAACTGTCATACAGATGAATTGCGGGATATGATTTGTACGCAGATCATAATTATGATTCTGCCAAAGCGTCCATTTTAGGCCCCCTGGTTGGTGTTGAGGTGCAACTTGGTAAAGATCAATGTTTTGCGATGGACTGTTATAAGTTGAGTTAATGTTACTGGAAGATGTGGCACAAAAATGTGTTTACAGAATTATAATCATTAGAATCATCAATACAACTCTCACATGTTTAGATTACCCTATTGAATGACTATTTCATGAAATCATGAAATGTGAGGCCAATTCGAGTGCTGTATTGATGATTCTAATAATTATAATACTTAGGTACTGTGAACTCATATTTGTTACGATCGCGAATCATATTTTGATCAACAAACGACCTGACACAGGCCTGCAAATTGCAAAAAAAAACGTATGAATATTTTAATTTGGCAGGCACCCTTAGCATATCCCCCTTAAGGCGCTGACAAGAGGCAAATGATAAAAGTAGGCTTCTCTTAAACAAAAAAAAATCCAAATCTATATACCTAATTTGTGGTAGCGGAAAAAATATATGTTATTCTTGAACATATTTCTCAAAACTTGGTTGCTACCAAAACACGTTTAGAAAAAAAAACTCGATACAAATTAACGGCAAACTAACCCTTTACTTTGAGTTTCAATCCAAAATATCTGTATTTATATGTCAACGTACGGTTGGTATTTTATTAGTAACAAGAACGTCTTATTTGTCAACTCAGTTTTGAATATTTAAATAATTGCTTCATAAAGTTTGCAATAAATTACGAACGTTGTGTCATCGCGCTTCTCTGTCTTTTGTATGCAGTCTGACAGTGACAGCGGTTTACCTGTTGTCAGCGTCTTGAGGTAATCATGTTATTCAAACAATCGCGTACAGCAATAAATAGTACAAGACTTTGCTTGTTCTTTTTCAGTATTTTTCATATTCGCGATGACGAACCTGAGTCTGTTCGAAGTGATTCCGTTCCTTATATCAGTCTTCAACATCTGCAAGGGCGTTGATGTTTATTTGTTTCCGTTCCAACCGACTAACTTCTGGGATGTCAACTCGCTGTTCACTTATCTGGTTACTTACTTATGGGAGCTAGCTGGCAGTAAGTATTGTTTGTAAAACTGTCCTTTCCTTAAGACGCAGATATTTAGCTTGCGTGTTCCGTACTGAGCTCACGCAACGCGTCTTACGTTCAGCTAGTAATAGGACTGGCCCATCAAGGAGCGCTGTCCCCAATTTGACGCATTATTAATTTATTATAAGTACACAAAACAAAAGGTATTTTAATAAAACAAAACAACAAAATGCATGCTCTAATTTATCATATATTTTTTTCAAATCATTAACACTACTCGTTTAGACGTGATCTTCAGTATAAAATCATTAAAAGTCGGTTATCGTCCCCTTAAGAGCCTATACTACCTCAAATAGCTTAGCATGATCCTCCGTTATGTCGAAAATACTGCAGCATTCATTTTGAAATAAATACATGGTATGTATTTATGATGCAGTGGTGATGAAATTATTTACACAAAGTAAAGCGCCTGCCTGGGTTCGAACCCACGACCTATGACTCGTAAGTCGGGGCCGTTACCACTGGGCCACCACTGCTCTCAAGTAGGTAGGTTTCGATGTATTTTATTTCATGAAGTCCCGAGGAATTATGCTCTGCCAATCAATTCAGTTTATTGTTTACAAATATTTCGCGTGCAATTTATAAAGAAATAGGGAGATTTTGATCACTAGGTTTGAACTTCCCAACTTAGTTAGATGGACCTTCCAAGTCTTGAAATTTTACCCATAATATACCTACATACCTAAAGTAACCGTCATGAGAAGCTATAAATACATAAAATTGCAAATTATACAACTATCAACTTTAAACTCAAGATATCTAAGTTGATTTATGAATGAAGAAATTATCGCTAAACGTCATAAAATAATTTTAGTTGCAATGGAAACTGAACCATACGCAATTCAGTTAAAGTTTTAAATCCCAAAGTATGAAATTTATCTCGTCTCATGGCGTTGACTTTAGTTTGCTTCGACTTACTTTCTTAGACACTACTACCTACAGTACCTACTAAGGATACTTCCCGCTGGTTAATACTCCGTGGTAAACACTATTAACTACTGGGAATGATGCGTTCTACTGGTTAACAGTGTTGACGAACGGGACATTTTTTTCCCATTAGTTAATACCCTCATCTCGCATATAGTTCAGCAGCCAGGTTAAAGAAATATAACGGTTCTTGAAAGTCAAGGAATAGGTAGAAATGCTTCTTTTCTCGCTTCGCTTTTGTATCGTATTACAATATATGATTGGTCATCGCTTATCAGTTATGAGGTTAACGAAATCATTATTAATTTGGTGCCTCAAGTCTTAATTAAAGCACTTTCAAGAACCGTTATATTTTATATTTATTTTTCTTTAACCTGACTCGAACTATACGCGAGACGATAACTATTGGGAAAAAATGCCGCGTTCGTCAACACCGTTAACCAGTAGAACGCATCATTCCCAGTAGTTAATAGTTTTTACCACGGAGTATTAACCAGTGGGAAATAGGTACCTTCTACTAATCAAGTTTTATGATTTTTTATATAAATCTTTCTCTCTCTTAGCGGTACCCTGCCAAATGTGTCTCTACCTGCCGTTCGACCTAACAATCGTGATCATGACATCAAATGTAAGCGCTCTCTTCCGATTACTGCAAGTGGATCTGAGGAATGCCGTCAAAATTCATGACGATGAGCATACATCGAAGAAGAGCATTAACGTTGCTGATCCTGAGAGCTATGAGGAAGTGAACAGAATCGTTGTAATACATCAACGACTTCTGAGGTAATAAATACACATTTACTTTTAAAAAAAAACTGCAACAACGTGCCTAAATCTTGACATACTAATATCATTTGTATTTTGACGGCACGGTTGGCGCAGTGGTTAAGCGATTGACTGCTGCGCTGCGTGTCGCGGTTTCGATTCCCGCACGGAACAAATATTTGTATGACCTACAAGTAGTTGTTCCGGGTCTGGCTGTATGTGAGTTTAAATGTTTGTAAACGCACCGACGATACAGGAGAAATTTCTAGGGTGGGGCAACGATTAAAAAAAAAAACAAAAAAAAAATGTACCTACTGTTTATGTTTATTCCGTTATTATTATTTGTTGTAAGTTACAACGATTTTATTTCATTTCATAAGAAAACAAATAAGCACCTAGTAGGTAAGTAGGTAGTTACCTTGTTTAGAAGCGAAATTCCTGCTCCATCTGTTAACCTAATTTTTGGGGCGTACGATACGCCTTCTTTCGCTTCTAATATAAGTAAAGTATCTACGAAGTGAAATTTCTTACTATAAGGCCTAAAACAATTTTAATAGGTCGCCCTACACAAAGGTCATGTCTAATGCCCATGTAACACCCACTCTCATGAAGATCGGAGACGCTACACTCGAAGTTGTGGACGAATGTTTACCTCGGACAAACTGTCCAGTAGGTAGGTCCAACTTCGAGAAAGAGGTCAATCGTCGAATCCGACTCGCCTGGACATCGTTCAGGAAGCTACGCAATATCTTCTCGTCCCACTTACCGCAGTGTCTTAAGACGAAAGTCTTTGACCCGTGCATGTTGCCAGTGATGACCTATGGCACTGAAACGTGGTGGCTCACAATGGGCCTTAGCAGAAGGCTAAAATTCCCCCAAAGGGCAATGAAGAGGGCTATGCTTGGAGTTTCCCTACGTGATCGAATCAGAAATGAAGAGATCCGTAAGCGAACCAAGGTAACCGGCATAGCCCGAAGAATTCCTAAGCTTAAGTGGCAGTGGGCAGGGCATATTGCTCGCAGAACTGATGGCCGATGGGGCCGGAAGGTTCTGGAGTGGCGACCGCGTACTGAGAAGACGTAGTGTTGGAAGGCCTCCTACAAGGTGGACTGATGACCTTGTGAAGGCTGCACGTATCCGCTGGATGCGGGAAGCACAGAACCAGTCGAAGTGGTGGTGCTTGGGGGAGGCCTATGTCCAGCAGTGGACGTCTTTCGGCTGAAATGATGATGATGAGGTCGCCCTACCGACGTCCGCTGATTAGTTTTTTTATCCAATCAATTTGTATTTGTTGGCGTGAAGCTATTTCAAATTAAAGGCAGAGGTTAATTTAACTCAGTGCGGTTTTTTTTAAGGAATTAGGGTTGCATTGTAACCCCGCTAGCGATTAGTTAACTTTGACCTTAATTTTGCACAGGATAGCAGATCAGCTGAGCAGTATATTCGGCTTAGTGATCTTCATTCACGTCGCGTTCGCTGCGCTAGAGATATGCTTCTTTGGATTCTTGACTGTGGTTAGTTGTTATTTCTTTTAATAAGTACCTAATTCTGACTTAAATACCTAAAACTTTCCCAGCAGTGGGATAATGCAGGCAAACTGACAGTATCCAATAGCCAGTAATAGGATTTACTTACAATGTTAGTTAAAAGGATGTTTTGGCGCGTAAATGACATCGACAGGGGGCGCTGTTGTCTGTTGGTTCATTTATAAAATTATTTTTTGAAATTGTAGGTAAGTGAGAGTTGAACTCGCGTAGAGAGGGTTCCGTAGTTCTTATAGGTTTTCCTGTAATAGTTACGAACTATTTTCTGTATTTTTTCTAAATTTTAGGCTCAGTAGTTTTAAATATTGACTGCCTCGTTGGTCTAGTCGTCGCAAGCGCTACTGCTGATCATGACGTCCTGGGTTCGATTCCCAGCTCGGGCAAAGTGTTATTGGGATTGTCCATTAAGAATTTCTCAGTAGCAGCCCGGAGTCTGGATTTGTGCCCGGTTGATGTCAATAGGCTCGCCCCCTATTACATGGGACTTAAACATAACTAGCGGAATGTGGGTGTACTATAGGTACACCTCTGCCTAACTCTTCGAGGATTACAGGCGTGATGTTATGTATGTAGTTTTAGATATAAGGTAAGGGGGATTGTTTTCTTACATAACTTTAAAAATATTTATTATAAAATTATTAAAAAATATATTAATACCCTCTCAACAAGCCCTCTCTTAAGTGACACGGTACGGTTTGCAAAACTTACTAATTTTCCCCCAAAAGTGACTGCCTTAGAAACACGGACGTGTAACTTAAACAAATAAATAAATGTTGAAAATTTATTTATTACGACGTTACACGTCCGTGGTCCTTTCTACTTAATCGGTCCAGTATCTTCGGAGTAAATTAGCTGTGACAGACAGACATAGAGTGATCCTATAAATAAGGGTTCCGTTTTTTCATTCGGACATAATATACGGAACCCTAAAAACAAGATGGCTGGGTTAGTTCCGATTTTGGCCACGGGCCAAAAGATCTTTGTACACCTGGCCTTAGATTTCACGTTGCCTGATCTGGGAATCGAGCCCAGGTGCACAAACTGTATGAACTACTGAACTTATAAAGCAGTTAATGTTTTCAATGCTCTGTTCCAGGTACATGGTGGTCTTGCAGAAACGATCGCCAATTTGCTGACGGTACTGAATGCGGTGTTCACTATTTTTCTTCTAGCGCTTTCGGGACAGTTCTTATGTGACACGGTATGTTTATGAGACATTATCCGTCTTAAAAACTGGCTCCATGGTTTAAGCCATGTCAAAATACAAATCTTGATTTGTAATCAAGATTTATATTATGACATGGCTTAAACCATGGAGCCAGTTTTTGTAATAAGAACGTAACAGTGATTGAAATACCGTTCTTTATACAAAACTGAAAACTTAGTTCGGTACTAAGCAGTTTTGTATTAGGAACTTTACAATAGACGGAATAAAGTTCGAAATTCGATAATGGCTCAATGGTTTAAACCTGGGTCTGAAGATAAACCTTGTTTTGTAATAATACGGTATAAGTTCTACTTAGTTCCGAGATTAATCACCCGTCATACATTTATTTTATTCTTTTTCTAATTTCTGTCATAATGCCTCGTTGGTCTAGTGGTCGCAAACGCTATTGATGGCATGAGGTCCGAGGTTCGATTCCCAGGTCGAGCAAAGTGTTATTAGGGTTTCCATTAGGAATTGCTCAGTAACAGCCCGCAGTCTGGATTATGCCTGGTTGATGGCAATAGGGTCGCCCCCTATTAAGTACAACAATTTTGAACATAACTGGCGAAATGTTTGTACTATAGGTACCCTCTGCGTGTGGATTACAGGCGTGATTTTATGTTATGTTTTAGTCATAATTTTTAAATAAATAAAACGAGTGAGCCTTACAGTATTTCAGTCTCTTAATTATGATGTGTAACATCTGACATCTTACTATGATAATAGCAACTGAGCAGCGTATTTACTAATTCCGTGCTATTATTATAAAGTAGGTACTAACTTATTCCATGATCAAGCATCCCGTTACGTCATATATCCATCAAATAGATATACACATCAAATAGAAAAAGTATGTATTAAGATAATTACACGCCTTAATTACGCACATTAAGATAATTACACAAACATTTTAATAACCACTGTCATATTTCAGAGCTCGAAAGTCGCTGACGCAGCTTATCAAAGTTATTGGTATGAGAGCGATGTCAAAGTGAAAAAACTCATATTTTCTATTATAATAAGGTACCAAATCCATCCATTATCTATGTAATATTGTCTTATTATGATCTTTGTTTAAATATAACTTGACTACCAGTTTTGGTTTTAGGTCGCAGCGTCCCAGTTATTTATCAGCACTTGGATTTTCTCAATTGACACTCAGATCTTTTTCGAAGGTATGTTAATAGATTATTTGTTTAATTTGACAACATTGGTCCACTGGTTAGTACAAATAACTTATCAAGTAAGGGTTAGTAATTATTAATTAGGTACACATCAATTAACATTCATCCCTGCCGCACAAGCAACCGGTCAGATTGTCTAAATATTAGCGCATCATGTTGTTCAGCTAGGGTTTTTAAGATACTGTTGCTGCTAGCTCACATTCTGCTTATTAATGACGCGGTCTTCTGCCTCATAACGGCATAAAAGGTTATAAACGAGACGACCATCAGTGAGTTTTGGACCATATATTACTCACATAAATAAGTGCCAAATTCGTGTCCTTCGAAAAATAATTAAAATTGTTATTTTATTTTCAGATTATGAGCTCGGCTTGGACTTATTTCTCATTGTTGATACAGGTCTACGAAGAAACTTAAGCAAGTCGCTATATAAAGCTATAATATAATTTACAGTACCTGCACACCTACTCTTAGGCCCGTAGGTATTTATAGAGCGTTACTCAGTACTCAAGCATTACTTAAGACTAGATTCAAGCCATTGGATTGGTGGAAACTAGTCCTAAGTAATGCTTGAGTACTGAGTAACGCTCTATAATACGGGGCTTATTCTATTCTTAAATCAACTAAGCACTAGTGTAAGGACGATGGGCGCTAGCCTGCCCAAAATTGAATCATAGTCATCAGATTTGAGAGATATCTCATTCAAAAAGTTTTGATTTACTGATAATTCCTTACTATGGGGACGACTGTCATAGTATGGGGTTTTTCGGGAAAATAAGGAAATATAATGGTACTACTGTAGTGTTTTATTATTGTATTTATTTTCCAAGTGTCATCCTCAGCTGCATCCGTACCATCCGATGTTATTGATTAATAACATCTTCACGCTTTTATGTCCCGTGGGTGCAGATAGAGATTGTGTACCTACGTACAACCCGATTTCTAAACTGTCACAAACTTAGACACATCTCATTTAAAAGTTCTTGGTTTCCTGGGGGCCTAAAATGGACGCTTTGGCAGAATCGTATTATGATCTGCGTACAATTCATATCCCGCAATTCATCTGTCTGACAGTTTTGTATGGAGTTTCGTAAAATGGTTCACAAAGTATGCATTGCTCTATTGAAGTCTAATGTCAAATAGCAGCTGTCAAACAGATGACTTGCGGATGTATGAATTGTACGCAGATCATATTATGATTCTGCCAAACCGTCCATTTTAGGCCCCGTTGTGATGGTTACTATGGCGACAAGCGTCAAAAGTATAAGGTTTTAAGGAAAAACAATAAAATGTGATGATATTTTGTAGTAGAAAATAAGTTCTATTCAAAATAAAAATAAACTGAAACTCTAAAATGTTAGGTATTTCACTTTATTTTGTATAAGTATAGAAAATAGCAATTGAAAATGATGAATTCATAACCGATACGCTAATGGAATTAATTACTGGCGAAATATCAGTTGGATACGCGTTAGAAATGTTAAGATAGTTTATAAGTCATTATTGTACCGGTTATGAGATCATAATTTTCAATAAAGTTGTGTTGTAGTAACAGTAACAGTTCAGGGGGCCTAAAATAGACGCTTTGGCAGAATCATGTTATGATCTGCGTACAATTCATACATCCCGCAATTCATCTGTTTGACAGCTGCTATTTGACATTAGACTTCAGTTTATCAATTCGTAATTTGTGGACCATTTTACGAAATTCCATACAAAACTATCAAAAGATGAATTGGGGGTTAAGAATTGTACGCAGATCTTACGAGTATTATGATTCGGCCAAAGCGTCCATTTTAGGCCCCCAGGTTTTTGTTCACAAGGATGGAATTATGTTTTACATAAGAATGAGTAAATTATATTGTAGGTGTGGCGATATCGATTACTACTCGATACCACATCCACTCGTCACTAGTTGACACAACTGGCAACACCAGTTGGCAACATAACGGGGACGAACAAAGCGGTGTCTGCGGTGTAGTCTTTTGTTGTACTGTACCTAGCGATAAGTTTATTGAATAGAGAGTTAAAGGTGATACGGACGTTTCATTTATACCGTCACCCTCCTCATTGGTGACCCCGACGTGATCCTTGGCGCCGTGCGAGCCTCACGAGTGTGATAACAGGCATATTCGATGACCTGTATCTGAATGCGTCATGTCGACGTGCTTGTACACAAACCCCCCAGCTAGGTTGTACCGTCACCCTCCTCATATGTAACTGATTGTTTTCATTTTCTATCGATAGGTATACCTAGTCAGAAGTCCGGGAACAATCCCTAATGCCATGGAACCACGGGTGATTAAAATTACCCATGGACCCGGTAATGGGCAAAAAATGTCTGTTAGATCTAAAAAAACGGGGCTTATAGTAGGTTACCCATCGTTCTTTGCTGCATTTAATTATATATTTATGAACTCTGCATTTTGCATTTCTATCACATGCACTTTGTAGTGGAGGCGAGCACCTACCTATTAATACAATATTTTGCTGACCTTACATATCTACCTTCTGTGTTTTATTTTCTTCAATATCAATCAATCTGCTTATGCTTATCCCAACCATGTTGGTTGGGGTCAGCCTCCAATCTAACCGGATGCACTAACTGAATACTAGTTTTTTTTTTTATATTTTAATGGCCTGGTTGCTGGGACCTTTTAGCCAAGTCTTTATTTAGTTACAAAACTTAATATTATTGATGAAATGAATTATATTATGCATGATGATGATATCCCCGTCCGCTCCCCTTAAGTTTCAGTAAAGATGTGGCAATTTACTGAGCCCTCACGCGGACTTCTTGAGAGAACTTGAAGCGAAGTTGCACTGTTTTGTTTCATTTGCCTACACTAATGCACGTTCACAAACACTTAATGGTTAATAATCCACCACACATTATACATTATTATTACACATTAATTAATATTCGGCTAAACAAAAATTTTGGAAAATTAAACAAATTGCTGAACATGACGCTTCACTTTCCCGCCAAGAAGTCGAATGCTAGTATTTTATACATGGAGCGACCATAGATTATACACATAAGAAGCGACTGCCTATCTGACCTCCACAATCCAGTTACTGAGTAACACGAGGATACCCCTTGGTAAGACTGGTTTGGTTCAGTCAGACTTGGGCTTCCGCCTACCCGAAACGACTGTTAAAATCCACGAATTACAACTGGGACCAACGGCTTAACGTACTTTCCGAGCACGAAGTGGTCTCGATATGTAATGGATCCGGTCGGGACTCGGGAGTATTTAGATTTTTGTACGTATGAATGTAATATAATATGAATAATATGTTCCGTGTGGTGCCGGACGTAAAGTTAATAGCACCATCCTATTTCTTCCCGTGGGTGTTGTAAAAGGCGACTAAGGAACTTACTAGAGAATGGGCAGCAGCGTTCTCTATGCATTTTAACACCATAGGTACTGCGATCGCCAACCCGCCTGCCAAGCGTGGCGATTATGGCAACCCACCCCTCCTTTTGGGGGAGGCCTATGTCCAGCAGTGGACGTCCTCCGGCTGAAATTATGATGAAGACGTATGAAAAGCAAAGCTTCTTAGATAATACATATTAGGTTATAAAGTAAAGGGTTCTAAAGGCGAGTTAGCCTAGAAATAAAATAATACAATAAACATTATCCAAGAAAATATATTTCCTTTTAAACACAACTCAGTATTAGCTATTGTGCCACAATGTGCGTAAAAATTAAATTCATTTCAATTCCGTTTCACTATGACAATATGGTACAATGTTTAATAAATAAACAGTACATTTTATTTAGATAATTTGGACGAGTTTTGGGGTTTTCTAGTCACGTAATAATTAATTTATATTATTATCTAATAATACTTATGATTCATGAACATTTCTAATAAGCTTATTTTTCTAAGGGTAGAGACTTATTTAGTGAATTCGCAAAATGTTCTAGTCTAAACTACACAGATGGCGCTTCAACCGCTTGTGTCATCATTTCTGATTGGTCCAGTTGTCACGTATGAAAAATGCTGGTTTTTGATTGGCCCGATTTAAAAGGATTTCACACACGGTTGCAGCTAATTCTGCCATAACAAGCTCTGTTTGGTCTAAATATTCGCAGTATTTTTTTATTTATTTATTGATGGTCACCAAAATATTTGGCCCGTACCTAGCGCAAAAAGTCGGGACTGTAACGAATTTTATGATCCTGTTTATTTTTGGTCTCCGAACGAATTAGAAAAAGATTTCTAAAGGTCCCTGTAGTTATCGTTACAAGCCAAATATCTAAATCTAAGCAAATTCTGGTTGCCTAATCTATGAATGGACCCAAATATGGTCTGTAGGACATAAGTTTATCTAAGCTCGTCGTTTTTAAGCTACCTACGTTATGCTTATACATTGACAAGCTCTGTGTACAGTCAAAAAAAGTATGCTTACAATTTTCGTGAATTGATCGTAGGTAATTTTTATATTAGATACTACTTAGGATTCTGCTAGGTAGGTAGGTAAAAATGTTGTACAAGCAGTACAAGTAATTGATTTATTTTCTTCTTTGATTGATTTCAAAACCAGAAGCATCCAAAACATGTTTTGGATGCTTCTGATTTGTGTAAAGCAGGGTTGTGCTTTGCAGACGGGTAAAAAGAGCGACAATCCGTACGGATTGTCGCTCAATTCGATTGTCGTTCAAGGCGGAGGTGTGCTATCGGCGTGGCAGTATTGCCACGCCGATAGCACACCTCCGCCTTGAAGTTCAATTCAACTCGCTCGCGTCATGTTCCGCGACTCGCGTCCGATTCGAGTAGCGTACTAGCAGAACATGACGCGAGCCAGTTGAATTGAACTACTGCGGTTTTGCTGCTATGGTTTCGTGGCGGAGGTGTGCTATCGGAGCCGTACCTACCTAAAGATTGCCACGTTTTAACGCCTAAACGGCTGCATAGATTTGTATGAAAATTGTCAGACGGATAGACTATGACCGAGTCAGGGCATAGAATAGGTACTCTATATCTTGGTAGTGCGCTCTCGTGGGATAATTTCCGACGTGAACGCAGGCGAATCCGCGGCTACACCTAGTTCCACATAAAAATGATATGTAAACATAATTTCATCGACTGCTCACATTCATTCGCGGGTTATCAAAAGTTCTAAGTAGTTAAGGTATACGAGGATGGACTTACAAAGCACCTAGAACACACATTTTCACAATCTATTTTTCATTACAAATTTAATTTAAAAAGGGACATTTTAGCATAGTACATTTTTCAAGACATCTTCAAATTGAATTACCTTTAATTTAATTTATTTAGAGTAATAATTAATTACACTTTTATTGAATTCGATTATGCAAGTTCAGCCGAAAATTTTTATAATCTTAGAATGTTACTAGCAATAGAAAATACTCTAATAGTGAAGACATTGTGTTCTGAAGTGAAAAGCGATTACGACTAATAGGTACAATGGAAGATTGGGTACCTAAATAGTGTAGATTTAGAAAAATATTTGTGAGCGTCCAAGCTAAAAGGGTCTAGTTCTCGGCATTTAGTTTCCGAAATATACCTACGCAGTTTTGTAAAGTTGTGTGAAAAAATTGCATTTTAGCAATTTTAATTTATTGTTAATTAATGCTCAATTATCTTCAAGTTCATGATTTTCTCAAATCAAGCTATTTCAGAGTTTCAACTTCAAAACGTCCGATATAAAAATGTGCCAGTTTTTGAAGATTTTTTTAATCCTTATTATCAACTGACTAGTAAAGATACCGAATCTAGTCTTAACTCAATACCCCAGTACTGAAACCTTTTTGATTTGACGCCCACATTTAGCGACATTCGTCATTATTATAACTACGTAAGGTAAGATTGGTATAAAGTCCAAATATATTTTTATCTAATGTATTACCTACTATAAAAAATGCGCGTGGGGGTGCAAGTCACTTAGAAAAAGAAAAGTGACAATCCTTGTCGCCTGGGGCGTCACCTTCTTTCTGACTCGCTTGTAGGTGATAGTGATATCTACCCTAGGGGTAGAACATAACATTTCTAATATAGAAAATATCTAGTCTACAGTGAAGGGTCTAGCCTAGACTAGAGTGTAAAAATAGATATATTTCATTATAAATTTCGTATTTTAAAACTAGTCAGATTATTTTGCTTTGTAAAATGACAGTATAAAAGGAATGAGTGAAAACTAAGTAGTGATTCCTACTATTTAAAAAGTTTTAGATATATGAAGCACAAATGTTAGAATATCAAATGTGTTAGGATAGTAAGTAAATATATTCTCGCTTTTTTATTGATTTGTGCTGAAATATTACTTCAGGAAGTATATAAGGCAGGCTCAGTTTGAACGGCCAAGATATGTCAGTTACACACAGATTGGAATCAAGTTACAATAGTGATAAATTTTGTAGATATAATGTAGATCTAAACTACACACAATATACCAGAAAGGAAGGGCAGAATAGAAAAGAGTGCTGAAAACAGTTAAAAGTGCGGAATAGAAAAAAAAAGTAACAAATTCATAGAAAAAATATATTTTCAAACTTACAAAAAAATCAGACAGACAGACTAGGCCTATTATTTTAAACAAACAACAAATAAACGTTTAAACATAAAAAAAAACTCTTATTTTAATGCATTTTTCAGTTATTTAAGGTTGTTGCACATTATTTTCAATGGGCGACTTATTGATATTTTTAGAGTTTAAAATAACGTAGAATTCATGATTTCGAAAGGCAAGTCTTAGCAATATTTTGACCATCTACAATATAATAGTCAAAACGTCCATCCCTTCAATAATGTGGCCCAACCTTAACATACATTGAACAAATATAACAATAGATTTGACTAACATAGGAACAATAACATGTTACCTTATAAAGATAGAAAGATTAAAAATATAATATTATCTATCATTTGTCTATAACCTAAGGCAAGGTGTAAACTGCACCTTAAATATATTTTTTATATGTTTATATTTTATTCAAAAAGGGCTTTTTCGATGGTACAGATGTTCTCTTAACTTAGGGGCATTTGTATAAGGGACACCCTTTTTGCACTTAAAACAAAATTAAATATGATCAAAATGGGGGGTTCACCATTTAAAATATTAAACATAATTGTTTATCTCACAAGCTAAAACAAACGAGGCAGGCAATATAATTAGCAGCACTATTAATAAGATGCTAAGAGCGCATAAAACAAAGGTAGCCCCCCAGAGCTGTCGTAACTATTAATACAATATTCAAATATATGGCAGAACTTAAATATTTTTATTTATACAAGTCCTTCAGTTTGTAAACATTTACATATTCGCGAATTAAAATAAGTGCTTTAATATGTCTAGTACAAATCGAACATAAAATATCCCGTGTCCTAACCAAAAGCGAACGTCACGCGAGTACGCGATTGATGCTAAGAATTATGACGTACAATAGTGACTTGATTGATCGCGCGAGTACGTTATATTCATATAAAAGAGCACGACGACGCGATCATTCAATATCAAAATATTTTATTTCACATAAGCCTACATGGGCACTTATGAAACGTCAGAAGCTAGGTACCCGGTTCCAATTGGTCGTTTACTATGGAGAAGAGCCGGCAAGAAACTCCACGGTTACTCTTTTAAAAATAATTGGCTTTTACAATGTTTTCAAATTACAGTGTTAATAGGTATGAGAGGACAGTGTAGGCCCGTCAAAATTACCAGGTTCTTAACAAAATAGAAAATGGCCTACAAATCTATAGTCTATTAAGCCTACAACATCGTCACATTAACAGAACAACAATATAAAATATTATTAAAATAATAAAAGTTAGAACCTTGTTGAAATTAAAATTGTAGGTATATAATGTCAAATAATAAAAGATTGCGTTGCACTCTTTTATATTAAAATCGCGCGACGATCGCTTTCGGTTAGGACGCGCCCTTATTCTGCAGGTTTATCTGAGCTCACGAATATAATTCATTCGTATAAATACCTGCTAATAGTAATAAGTGTTTTTAAAATCATAGACAGACAAATTATAATATTAATTTATTGCTTCAAACTCCAATTATTTTTACTGGTACAATTTGTATCAAGAGTTAAGATTTTCAAAAATATTTTTTCTCGGGAGCGAATTATTGTTCTATCATAATACTATTCATTAAAAGGCTCCAAAGCTAAAAATAATCGGATAGTCTATCATTTATGACACAAAAATAATCGGCATTTTTTAATTCAATAAGCTTATTCTTATTATGGACGCTGGTAGCACACCTCCGCCGCAAAACCATAGCAGTGAAACCGCAGTAGTTCAATTGTACTGGTTCGCGTCAAGTTCCGCTACTCGCATCCGACTCGGGTAGCGGAACATGTCACGAACCAGTACAATTGAACTACTGCGGTTTCGCTGCTATGGTTTCGTGGCGGAGGTGTGCTATCAGCGTGACTGGCGAAATGTGGTTGTACTATAGGTACCTACGGGCGTGATGTTGTGTCTTATCATTTACATTTGATGCTGACTGTATATTCAAAACATAAAATTATACAAAAAATATTACACAAAACTGATTATAGCTAATATGTTTTTAAATTATTTACAATATGAGATGTCAGCTTGTGTTTTTACAGTAACCTTCTCTATTAGAAACTAATTATAGTCGTATAAGTCTTTAAAAGTCGTCGGACATGACTGTTTTTATTAAAAAAATCTAAATTATATCTAAATGGTGTGATGTAACAATAAAAGCATTTAACTATAATGAACCTGACAGCTTGGTCTTTACATAACCAAATTATTGACAGCTGCAACCCCACAAAAACGAACCAAATCTTAACACAATCAAAACCAAACTCACGCATGTTTAAAATCTCACCCTTATAATATCCGTGCCCACCCCTTATAACAGCGTTTCCTAACTTTTTTCAGTCACGGACCCCTAGGAAATAAAGCGCAATTATCAAGGTCCACTTGATAAAAAAAAACACCAATAAATTTCGGACCATTTATCCACCAACCAACTACAACTACATTACCAACTTACAAAAAAAAAAACTGTTAAGAAAAACACGTTTATACCTATTAAAAAAAATTTTTTTTTTTTTTTTGTTATTATAAATGCGTTAGCATCTAAGAACTCGTCAAAATGTATGAAGCAGCAGATTTTTTTTCCACAGACCACTGTTTAAGAAACACTGCCTTGCCTTACAGGATTATACCTACTATTCGACCAAGTAAAAGACAACTGTCAGTCAGGAATTCACACATGTAAAGGAATAGGGAATATGCAAGAAATTCAAAACTTATTTATTATTTAAATATACATTGTTTAAGTCATAAAAAAAAACCTTTTTTTTATTTTCTATTGATGGATTACGTATTTTACTATTCATTATTTTATGTAGCGTTTTTTGGTGGAACGGAACGCAAACTCGAAACGCGTCGTCTTCGACAATGCCGGAAGTGACGTATGTGAACAAAAAAGATTCAGGGTTCTTGGCGGGAAAGTGAAGCGTCTCAGAAGTTTTGTTTTATTTTCAAAAAATTTTGTTTAGCCGAATATTAATGTGTAATAATTGTGGATTATTAACCATTAACCCCCTTATGACAAAACAAGGTTTATCTTCAGACCCAGGTTTAAAATATGGAGCCATTATTGAATTTCAAAATTTATTCCGACTATGGTAAAGTTCCTAAACACAAAACTGACAACTTAGTACCGAACTAAGTTTTCAGTTTTGTATAAAGAACGGTATTTCAATCACTGTTACGTTCTTATTACAAAAACTGGCTGCATGGTTTAAGCCATGTCAAAATATAAATCTTGTTTTGTAATAAGGCAGTAAGTGTTTGTGAACGTGCATTAGTGTAGGCAAATGAAACAAAACAGTGCAACTTCGCTTCAAGTTCTCTCAAGAAGTCCGCGTGAGGTCTCAGTAAAGTGCCACATCTTTACTGAAACCGGGGAGCGGGCGGGAATATCATCATCATGCATTGAATAAAACTCATTTCATCAATATATAAACAAGTTTTCTAACTAAATAAAGACTTGGCTAAAAGGTCCTAGCAACCAGGCCATTAAAATATTATAAAAAATATGTGAACAAAAATGAATTCTTTGCAAAGTCACTAAGGAAAGCAAGTGCGATTTCTGCTTGATTAGAGCACAAAAAATAATGTATATATATTACATAAGATTTGGGACAAAAAAATAGATGTAAGCAGTATAATAATATGATAAATGACGTAATATCATGATCGCGACAGAAACGGACGTTTAAACTGTAGTAGACAAATGATGGAGTTTCATTTTTTTTTTTGAGCAATTATTTATTAGTTGAGTTTAATTTTTAATAATTTTCTTGGGTTTTTATAGGTGTATTTTATTAATTCAGTGAAAAAAAATAATAATAGCTGCATGCATATTCCCTATTGAACGATTAGACCGCTTTTCACACCCTCGTCTTGGCCCAATTGTCTTGATGGGGAAGTTACAATAGACCGCAAGTCGTGGCAACACTTTATCCTTGAGCGGGCCTAGCGTATACGTAGTTTTAATATGAGGTCAGCTTATACTGGTATTGTTACGACATGCGTGTGGCCTACATAATATGTATAACAAATAGTTAGCATACATCCTTCTTTGAGCATCTCATGTAACACAAGCCGACATCTTAAAATAATTTTATTATCTGTGCTATATTTACGTACTGTCCTTTTTCTTACCCGCCATCCGTTCTATAAGTCCTGTGATCATGTCGGCGTCCACCAAGCCTATGAATTTGTCCACTATGATACCGTTCTTTATTGCTATTACTGCTGGTACTGCTTTTACCTGTAAGTTTAAAGTATTTTAATGTTATTATGGTAATACATAAACATAGGATCTATATTCATGGGGCTGTGAATTGGTACCTATATATTAAAATTCATGAGCTCATTACGGAACTTGATGATCTTTCAGCTCGAGACGCTCAAAAGAAACGCGAGATGCTCAAAAACAAACTTAACATTGTAGTTGAAAACCATGTTCTCTCATACATCGACCTACGCCACGGTCAATTTTCCAACTAAAAATGTAAGTTTGTAATCGCAAAAAAGTATTTTTTTATGTGATAAAACTACAAATTAACATTATTCGGGTTTTTATGGTTTTTGGACTTTTTCCTTTAAGTACTTGTGCTGTGAGACATTGCTTCTTGCCAAATTTCATGATTCAAGTCAACGGGAAGTACCCTATAGGTTTTGATTTATTTGCGAGTATCAAAATATATCGCATAAATCGCCGTAATTTTTGATTGCGTTGACATAGAAGCTTGATTTTTAGATCACTTAGAGCCCGTAGATCTACGTATTTGATATTAAAGCCTACCTCAAACGTATGGACCAGATCAGCATTATCCTCCACATCCACCACAGCGAGGTCGAGGTTGTTGAGAGGCTCTATCAGCTCCTTGAGTTTCGGAGTCAGGATCTTGCACGGCTCGCACCAGTCCGCGTGGAAGTTCACTATCACTGGTTTGTCACTATTCATTACCTGAGAAAATAATGTGTGAGGATGAACATATGATCACTTATACTTCATTTGAAATAAGATTAGACATTTAAATAAACTTGTTTACAGTCCGTTCAACCGATTTTGACTTCTATTCCGTAGACATAAGGATGGCATTGAAAGCAAAAACGTGGTTACAATACCAACTGTTTATTACAGCTGTCATTGATCATGCCACCAACGCAATAGAAGTCAAAATCGATTGAACGAACTGTAAAAAAGGTTTATTTGAATGTCTAATCTTATTTCAAACGGATAATAGGTAGGAATATGCGCACGACGGTGTTTTTACGCTTTGTGTAACCCGCGTCGAAGGCGCGTTATATGCGCTGCTAATCATCACGCACAATGAAGGCTTCCGTAGGTGGATGAATTTATCATAACATTGTAGTTGAAAAACATGTTCTCCCATATTCATATTCATCATTTATTGCATCCATTTAGCTGGCAGGGCGAGGAAACACTTGACTCTAAAAAAAATTTGCACTTTAAAGGCTTCTACATACCAGCGCGACTTGTCGCGCGACGCGACACGGAACAAAGGCCCCGCGTGTCGCGGGACGAGCGGTGCCTTTGTGTCGCGTCGCGTCGCGCGACAAGTCGCCCCGGTATGTAGAAGCCTTAAAGCTCAATTTTACGCAAAGGGATCCCTGAATCGAAAAATAGTTTTCACAGACCCGCAATATTTTTGAACGGCACCCCACACCAATGGGCAGAAGAGAAAAAAACATATCATCCCCACTACGTGCAAGGGAGGTAAACCCAAAATAAATATTTTTCAAGATTTTATTATACCACTCTGTTGGCGTGGATAATATGTGGCGTACATATTATCGACGCCGACAGAGTGGTATAATAAAATCTACTTTTTTTTTTTTTTTTTTCATTACAAATTACAGCTTTCTAGTAGGTACTAAGAGTCTCGGAGCTAAGCTGGAGACAGACAGAGAGACGGACATGGCGAAATTATAAGGGATCCTTCTTAACTACGGAACCCTAAAAACGTTATGTTGATATGTTATTTTTCACTATGTAGTTTTTTTTGTTTGTAAGTTTCGTATTTTTCACTATTTAGTTATGGGTACTTTAAGTTTCGTATTTTTCACTATTTAGTTATGGTACCTACCCCACACAAATTCGTATACCACCACTACTTGCGATATAAATAACAGTGACAAGAAGTTATTAAGTATAACATCATCAACATACACTAAGTGGAATAAAGTCACGCGGGTGAATCCGCGGGGCGCAGCCAGTTTATTATTAGTTATTATTAATAATTTTAGTAAGTATAGTATCTATTAATAGCATAATTTTAGTAAGTATAGTATCAATCAATAGTATAATTTTAGTAAGTATAGTATCAATCAATAGTATAATTTTAGTAAGTATAGTATCGATCAATAGTATAATTTTAGTAAGTATAGTATCAATCAATAGTATAATTTTAGTAAGTATAGTATCGATCAATAGTATAATTTTAGTAAGTATAGTATCAATCAATAGTATAATTTTAGTAAGTATAGTATCAATCAATAGTATAATTTTAGTAAGTATAGTATCAATCAATAGTATAATTTTAGTAAGTATAGTATCAATCAATAGTATAATTTTAGTAAGTATAGTATCGATCAATAGTATAATTTTAGTAAGTATAGTATCAATCAATAGTATAATTTTAGTAAGTATAGTATCAATCAATAGTATAATTTTAGTAAGTATAGTATCAATCAATAGTATAATTTTAGCAAGTATAGTATTAATCAATAGTACCTCTAATTTCTCCTTTTTCATAGGACAATCTAGTCATCAAACTGGTTGCTATTTTAATTGTATAATTTGTTAATTTTATGACATCGATTTTACATTCTGTGATTACCTATACTCACACACTGACTTATTATTTTAAATTTTTTAGGAAAACATAATCTTTTACGATGTTTGTAAATATGTGCACACCATGTATCTATCTCATAATTAAGTTATTTTTCATTGCTTAATTTTTAATTATTTATACCTATTATGGTATAGTAATTTTTTTCTAGGTGCATCGTCTTGACATACAATATGTAACAAAAACCCTGTTGTTCCTTCTACCTACGTTTTAAGAATCGGTATACATACGTAATAAAGCAAGTATTTATAAAAACTGTTCAACAAAAATAATTAAAATAAATATTTAATTATTAATATTTGTAATGTTTAACTGATTTCTAACCTCTTTCATTTCATTCTTTAATTTTGACTTCTCAACTAGCCAATACTTAATTTTTTTAAATTATAATTCCACTAATGTTGTGCTTGTAGGTAAATGTATACGTCCCTAAAAGGAACAACAGGGTTTTTGTTACATACTGTATAATCATTTATTTAATGTACTCAAACAAAATATTGTAAAACATTTTTAAAAGTGTAACGGTGGAGTTTCTTGCCCATTCTTCTCCATACGAAACTACCTTTTGGAAGGGGCAACTAGATCAATTTTATTTTTTTGTAAATTTTGACATTCAAAAGTGCCTCTTATGTGCCTATTTGAAAGAAATAATTTGACTTTGACCTTTAGACTCGTTTTGGCATTTATTGAGTAGCCCATATTCAGTATGCATCAGAATCAGTATTGATAAGAAGGCATATTCAGTATGCATCAGAATCAGTATTGATAAGATGGCCTAAATTGAATGTCAAACATAATACTGTAATATATAACATATTATGCATGTTAGTCACGTAATGTTACTACATTCATAACATGTCTGAATCTAATCCACATAAAATTACTACTAGAAGATAAAAAAAATGTTCCATTTGTAAAATTTTGTAGCAATTTCAGAAGACGGAAACTTCCCAGTTTTTCGTTCTCGGCCATTGATGTATTAAATAGGAAGATAGGCATCACGTAAATATTAAATAGACCCGATGTCGTGCGTCATGTGGTCGACAACCGAAATAGATAAACATATTACGCGGGCTATAGCGGGAACGAGATCGCAATAATTGTCACTGTTACGTACCCATAACAACTCGCAAAGAAACTACGGTTCGGGTATTCCCCGCAAACCGGGAGTAATGTAGGACGATTGTCTCCTTTCCCCTAATTTATGCGGTCCAAATCGAGGGCGTACCATATCTTCCTATTTAATACATCAATGTTCTCGGCAGATTTATATGCATAATCAGCCTATAATGTTCCCACTGCTGGGACACAGGCCTCCTCTCTTCGAGAGGGACTGGGCTGTAATCTACCACGCGGGCCCAGTGCGGGTTGGTAGATGTCACATGTCTTTGAATTGTTGGTTCTAGGACATGCCGGTTTCCTCACGATGTTTTCCTTCATCGTTTTGAGAACAGTGGTGATGAAATTATTTACACAAAGTAAAGCGCCTACCTGGGTTCGAACCCACGACCTATGACTCGTAAGTCGGGGCCGTTACCACTGGGCCACCACTGCTGTCAGATTACTGACAGCAGTGCTGACTGTGCAGATTTATATGAGTGAAATCCAAAACTAGAATACATTTTTCTAAATGATTCACATCTTATAAAGCAAATGTGACATCATCAAACAAGCGATGAAGTCATCAATGACTGATAACATCAACTTGTTATTTTTTTTTATTAATTCTGGTTCTGTTGTAGTTTAAATAAATTAGTCATGGCAAATAACAAACCTGTTAGGCTTTGCATAACAGGCGGCTTCATACTCATAGTTATAAATTTATAATCTACAATGAAAATAGTAATTTCTCAACTCTTGTTCTGTATGTTAAAACTCCAGAAATCTTGAGATTTTAAAATATTGTTGTAAAAGTAGTTGATAATCACACTAATAATATTATAAAGGCAAAAGTTTGTAAGTGTGTGTATGTTTGTTACTTCTTCACGCTCAAACGGCTGGACCAATTTTGATAAAATTTTGTATGGAGGTAGCTGACACCCTGGCTTAACATATAGGCTACTTTTATCCCGATATTCCCACGGGATCGAGACTTAGGCGAATGAAACTGCGGGGCGCAGCTAGTAGTAGATAAAATTCAGAATGGTATTTTAAGAGATTGGTCTCTTTTAGTTAAAACTAAATATAAATTATGTAAATTTTAACATACCTTATTAACAAACTCATCATTATTCTTAACTAATATAGTCTCATTGTGCACAACTGACGTAGTTATCGGGCAGGCGCATCTCAAGCTTGCTAAACGTCTCATAGGTGACCGCAAGCTCTGACATATTGCATTCGACATTTTGACTGAAACAAAAAAAAAATATTTGTATGATATTTTCATATTTTTAGGCCATAAAGCCGACAATTTTAGGCCAACGACCTGCGACCTTGTGAAGGCCGCAGGTATCCGCTGGATGCGGGAAGCACAGAACCGGTCGAAGGGGCGGTGCTTGGCGGAGGCCTATGTCCAGCAGTGGACGTCTTTCGACTGAAATGATGATGATGATGATAAAGATTTTTCTGAATATTAAGTACAGACGCCAGCAGGTCAAGCTACCCGAAACTGTCAAATTTGACCAATCAACCTTGAACCTTATGCTGAAGGGATAAAGTTGAAAATATATTAAAGAAATGTGACAGATTATAGTAGCTTGATGTGCTGGCGTCTGTACAATACTTCGTCTATTATAAAATAAGTTTCTAGTAAGTATTAGGTAATTCAAAATAATAAAAGACATGTGCACCAATATTTTACTTTTTTTCATAAAATTATTTAGAAACATTGCAGTACTATTATTTACGTTCAGTTTGTCTAAACAAAGATACCAAAATACAGAAAACAACAAGATTCATCTAGTGAATATAAGAGTAATAACTTTTTAATAAATGTGTGAACCTAGTGACCCAAACATAGTCAAAACAACCATTATCAATGATTCATTCAACCCAAGTTTATCTTTTTAAATAAACTCTGTAACAAATTGATTTAACAACGTGTTTACTATATTCTTACTGCTACAGCCATGCAACAAACATATTTTTACAAGGACAATTCTGAAAATCTTAAAATAAATTGTCACAAATGTGTAGACTGCTAGCATTTTAGAATTTTTTCATTCCTTTTTTGATGTTTTGTTTAGGTTTTTAAAACAACACTGCTAACTTTAACTTTGAACTACTTTGAATGGCTCACTGGTAATAAGAAAATCACTTAATGTTATTAAGATTTATTTCAGCATTATCCATTGATGTTTAGTAAGTTTTCTGTCCAATGAACCATAAAGGTAATATATAAGATGGATTCATGGCATTTTATTTACTATTGTGTATACTTCTCGGAACATTGCAAAATCGTTTTACTGACAATTGTTTCAAATTAAACAATTTTTTATTATACTAAAACTTGGTGCAGATTTCTTTTCACTACAGTTGCCAAACAACAAAGAATATACTAGTCTTCTACCGAGAGCCAAACAACAACTGATGGATGACAAGCAGATATTTATGACATGTGGTCGCCAACTTTTTCATATCAAATATAGTATTTTCGAAACCACTGCCTGTACATTATATATAGTAAGTAAAAGGCGAAAAAATAATAAAAATATAATATGTTCCAAAAACATTTTTGTTCTTTAAATGCATTTATACTGGCCCTATTGCAAAATATAGTATTTAGGCCTCTAACATAGCAGGATAGTATATTCTATAGTAGGGTTGGCAACCCAATGTATAGCATATATTTTGCACATGACTATAAGCTACAATAATAAAAGCAAATAGCAGCTATGTGCAGATGTTAAGGTAGGCATTGTGAAGATGATAGTGATAACAATTATAACTTGTGTTAAGTACATAATTAATTATTTAATGTATACTTAGCAATGATAAAACGGAGATTAAATAACTATAACTAGATATAGTGAATATTTTATGTTTCATGCATGAATGTTTTATGGAAATAAATGTTGATGTTTGATTCTAATAGCCCAAATATAAAATCTTAATACCTTGCTACAATAATCCTTTTTTAATTAAGGCTCTCTGGCTTAGTCCTACACTGTTTTCAAAATATACATCAACTGTAAAAGTTACATGAAAAGACAGAATGACAAATTAGAATTAACTCCACAAACGACAATAATAAACACAAAATGCAACCAAACAAAGAACTTACCAAAGCGGACTATTAGAAACTCCTTACTTTACGAGTTTGGACGGGAACAAGACAAACATGGACTAAACAATACAGAGCGCCGAACACCACACTAATGACCAGAAACACGAGGAGCACGAACCGCGGCACGTATAGCTTGTCGTAAAAATTGGCACTGCTCGAATTATACGACTCGCCTTTTGGCAAACATACCAATACCAATGTTACTATTGAAGTTACGATCAGAGCAATTTTCCCAATGCTATGTCCTGTACGCACCGACACCCAGCATAACATCAACGTTACACACCATAGCAACGTCAAAAAATACAACCCCACGCCGAAACTATTCATTTCTGTTACATTAAACAAAGCGGATAGACGATAATCAGTAAATATAGTTTGATGATCATGCAGTAAAGTTAATGGAATTACTCTTGTTACAGAAGACGGCACATGTATATTAGTTATGATAGCTCCCCATAAAGCAGTTATATTTTGCTTTTCTATTTAATTATAATGATAAGAACCTGGATAGTTTTTTAATTTTCACAAGATCACAACCACTCGCTGCCACTGTTTGACAAATTGTATGAATGAATGATGAATGATTGATTGTCTTGTCTGACGTCTCTGACTGTCTGCCTGGCTAAAAATCTGAAATTGTCATGACGATGACGTTTCGAAACGATGACATTTAGGCTGCATTCCGAATTAGGCTATAGCCGATTGTAGCGCTCACATAATTTGCGATCTGATTTAGATCATGTTAATGACCGGATCGCTCGTGAACGCGCTCACGGTTGGATTACAGTATTTCTTTGTGTATTACACCACAAATTTTTCTTCTTCTTTGGTTAGGTGGTGACTGTACGGCCAGAAGCACAATTTTGTGCGTTGCCGCGTTGGAAAAAAAAAACTTCTTAAACCATTACAGATATGAAGCTCAAAACAAAACGGCACAACTGTCATTTTTACGACATTAATTTAGGGTATGGTTGGCGTCATCGCAAGATGGCGCATGTCATGACGTTATTTATGACGAAGACGATTCACGGGTTATCTTTTTCACCACGCTAATTCGGAACGGGTGTAAGCGCGCTCAAATAATTTACAGCGCAACTCGGAACGTCCCTATTGTGATAAGTGATGGGGATGTCTGAGAAAATCAATCAATAAGTTGAAGCAAAATCATTGTAACTATTTCTTCATCTATTTATCCAACTAAGAGCCTCTTCACACTTGCGCTTCTCCAGAGAAGGTGATAGTTATACATAGAGACGCAGCGGCAGCATCGGCAGCGATAAAAAAAACGAGTGTGGTTTAGACCACACGACTGAAGTAAAACTTACAAATACTTAGTACGTAATACAATTATACTTACTTAATTAATTACAACAATAGGCCTGCACTGTCTTAGATATACGAAACACAACTGGGTATGAGAGAAAGAGAGAAAGAAAATGTGTGTGCGAGCACACATTTTCTTTCTCTCTCTTGCCCCTACAGTAATATACGAAACGTAAGTCTCTCTCTTTCATCTTCACTAACTTATATCTCCCTCTCAACTTCCATTCGCTTGCTTCCGTAACGCTCCCGTCACGCATTCACCAGCTTACTCCCCAAGTCAAGCATGCCTAAAAAAGTTTTTCTTCAAAAAGCTACCTAATAATCTTCTTAAGAATAATAAATTTATATGACCCTTTGCACAGCTATTAAATACGGAAATACATCTATTTTACTAATCTATATCTATAACCGGACTATAGACTAACTATAGCAGCACAGTAAAATAACACTTCCTAAAAGTTCTAGTGTATATTGCTTTTTGTGTGTCTGTATGGCCACGTTGTTCTTCTAAACTACGTGTCGAATTTTGATGCGATTTTCACCATTATTTAGAGAATTAATTCCGGAAGGTTGTAGCTTACATTAAAATAAAGAAATCTCGATGTTTTTTAAGTCGTAAAAACTGTGTCAAGGGTGGATCACTAGTGTGTTATTAAAAACAATATATAGGAGACAGCTCAACAAATAAAAAATTGGAAAGCCAGTAATTTTCCACTAAATCTGGGTCTTTTGCATTACAACATTGATAGACACTTTTTTTTCCATAGCTCATCTTTCAACGGGTCATCATCGTATAATTTAATTGTGATTCTATACAACAACGTATACACAATAGTGACAGTAAAGGAACACTCAACAGAGCTGTCATCATACGAATGAACTTTCAGTTTGACCGCACCTCACGTCTGCCAGCCCAGCCGCAACACCACTTCGACTTTAACTAGAGTAGCTAGAGCTAGACTGTTCCCATTTGCTTGCTTTGCGCATACGTATATCGATCGCCTACGCTCTGGAGAAATGCCAGTGTGAATAGGCTCTAAGCTATGGACGAACTATGTTACGTTTTGTTAATGCGTCTGTTTTAATGTTTGTTTAACTTTTCTTAAATAATAAAAAACACTGCAGTAAAATAGTAATTACAATATTTTAAGTCTTTAAATAATTTTATTGTATTGAAAAACTGCAGCTTCGTAATTTAAATCTGTTTTGCTGTGTTGAATAATTAAACGTATCAAGATTACAACATGCCGTGCATGAGCTTCAAAATCGTTTTGACATTTATGTTGGTAGCATTGGCAAAAGTGAATTTTCTAGTGCTGTGTATTGCTGTCAATAATTAGAAAGGTGAGTGATTTATATAGATTTTCTACAAGATTTTCATTATCAATGTGTATTTTCTTCTAGCTTTATTCTCCAGCTACAAGTAAATAATGAATTTACGTGGTTAAAAGTGGACAAAACAACGAAATAACCGTAAATTTGTAACGCCATTTTCCGCTTCGGAGATCTATTCTAATGTATTTTTTATAATAAGTTGCCGTGACTAAGCTATTTGATTTTATTAGCTCTGTCAATGTTATAAAAAGTTTTCTCTTTGCTAACTAGTGAGACAAGGCATGTTTCCGGGGATTTGCAATATTTTGATTACTTATTCATTTCTGATGACTAATCTTGCTAACAAGGTCCAATTTTGCGAGGGCATCTAATCGCCAGACTGCGTTTACATTGTGAAGTTACTGACCTACTATTGATTAGTATTAATTGTTCAGCCCTTTCGCGAAGGGTAATTACTTTAACGCCCTTTTCCAAATCTCTTGACATTTTGTTTTGATTTCAATGCAGGTATTGTGGTGATAGACACGATGACGGTTTATCACAGATAAAATTATCATAAATTTATGATATCACCTTTTTTTATTGCAAATAAGTAACAAAAATCGAAGACACATCTACCCCATTTCTACAAGATAATATTATTTTAATTTAGAGTTAATAATTCATACTCCAAAACATTTCAAGTTAATTATCAAACCCTGTATAATTAAATCTTATAATAATGTTAAATTCTGCAATACTTTCATGGTTTATTAGAATGTTTCTCTGAGTCTCCAGACTTATCATTATAGTCACTTAAAGTCAGGTGTGTATTTCTCACAATGCGGGTGAATGACCAGATGTATGAAGTATTAATAATGCATGCAGCAACAGTAAGGATCATAGCATGTAGCGTTCTTTAGTTTCTCATCTATACGAAAAAGGACATGATATTATGAAATATTACTGCTGTCAAAACCGTTTATAACGAGTTCGAAGGGACCATCGAATTACTGTTATTATAACAAAAAACTATGTTAAGTAAATAGATATTCTGGTACCTCAACATTTCATTGTAATAATTGAAATATAATTTTAAGTGATGTTGTTATAAACGGTTTTGACTGTACATAATATTGTTAAAGATTTCTGACCTTACATAAAGTTGAACAAAATGACAACACTTTCTACATAGTTTGTGCAAGACACATAATGTTATTAAAATATATGATGTCATGTGTGGTGTGGGGTGTGCCATGTGTAATAATAATTTCTATAAAGTGTATGTTATTATCTATTCTATGTTAATCAGAGTATTTAGCTATCTAGTAGCTAGGCGAAATTCTCTGTACAGACAGACACCAATCTGATCTCTGTTATGAGGCCAGCCACTGGTGATAATACTGATAATAGACAACAATAAAATAATGTAATAATTCTAATATTAGAATTAAAATATTTTTTATGGGCTTGGGATTATGAAGACAAGATATTAAACTATACAAAAGCCTTGGATAGCACATTCTTACACAACCTATGAAGGTTTAAAAACCCAATAGTAACATCTCCAAGCTAAATCAGACCTTAACAACTATAGAGCCATCTTAAATATTGATAAAATTACGGAACATTTAAAGTAGCTACAAACCTGTTCTTCTAAATTACACACAAGGGTGAACTTGACCCAGCATTTTATTTCTACACATGGCTTAGAACCTTGTTTACTTAATCAGTGTCTCACACAGAGGTTATTAGAATTTTCAGAATATTATTATGTAGGTATATAGATACAAAGACATGTACTTTTTTTTATTTTTTATTCTTTAATTTTATAAAAGGCTTTTTTTTCACAGTGGCATGCCAGCCTCATCATAACTTAAGCTATTCTAAATTAAATCTACAAATACAATATAAATGATTAATGTCTAAACAAATCAGTAAGTAGTGCTATCTCGATGAAGGCTGCGCCAAAACTTTAACATATCTACCAATATAATATTCATTACCTTTTGCCGCACTCAACAATGTTTCTCTTTCCTTCTTAGTCTTAGTACACTCCATATGTAGATGGTGAACATCTTCAACCGATCCGCATGTTTCACAATTTGGAGAATTTACTTACAAATACAAAAAAAAAACCTCAAAAATGTAACAATATCTTGTTGCAATTGATTAATAGAAGCATAATAAACCTTCTTTAATTTTTAGAATGATTGATAATTCTTATGATATGTGCTAACAAAGCTTAAACTTAAGACCATATTTATAATGTATATTCTGACAAGTAAATGATTACGATTAATTATCTCTATGTTCTCTTTTTACTACATTAATTTCATCATTTCTTTTTACAGTTAATGATTGCTAATGGCTTGTTTTTATTATAATGTGGGAATCTGTGGAAAATGTTGTGGGTAGTATATTAATTACTTAAGTTTAATTTTAAGACAACATTGTTTATGCTTAATATACTACTGTTTGTTTCCCAAATGTAATAAATAAATTACATTAAAAACCTTTATTTAAACTATCTTTATTAGTTTCTTGCACAAACAAAGGTAAAAGAAACATTTGGAGTACCTATTCTATCACAAAACTTAATAGTTTTATTCTGCAGTACTAATAAAACCCATAATAAAACTGCTATTCTTTCTACAGCAATAGGTAACATACACAAGATTACTTCTTTATGGTCCGTTCATATTATTGCCACAGACTGCAGTACAATGCAATGAGTATTTAATGGAAATACATTGTACTGACACAGTTTCTTTTATTAAGAAAAGTAGTGTGGTTTATAAATAGTTATTTAGAAGATGGGTTCTTGGTTCATTTTTATGAATTACATACAGAGGGGCCTTGGATTTTATATTTGCCTTTACAATGAAAAGTCCTGACTCTTCGTACTACATGGAATATTATCAATTAATATTATTATTATCGAATATTATCTGTGGTAGGGCTAAAAAAATATTTTGGGATTGAGGTACTAGCACAATGTAATTTTCTTGTAATCATTTTAGTTGTTCTTGGCGCTAAACAAAACTGAAAAAAAAAAGATGATAAAGATGTTTAAAATCACTGATATTATTTTATTTATTGACACAAGTGGATGCTGGGGAGTTTGTTTGCGCCATTACTTCTTCCCAGCTAAAGCACTAGGAAGTGTTGAAGGGCAGGCGTTTTAGGGGGGACTGTTTTATGTAATTTTTACATTCAAAAAGTGCTGATTCTCAGCCTAATTTGATTAAGCGACTTTTGATTTTATCAACGTCTTTTTTTTTAAATCTTTGACAACTGAGCCGATGTCGACTATTCTGCCAGCGTCATAATTTGATTAAGTGACTTATGTTTTTTTCAATTTCTTAATAATAAGTCTTAAGAGTTGTTTGATTTGTTGCTGGTTGCTGCATCTCAATTTCGATGGTTCTAGTGGATTTGAAAGTAAACACTTTCTGTATGAGCTCTTTGAGATAGATAAATCTCTCCCATTGCTAAAACGACCTTGTCAGTAATCTGAATAAACCTTTAAAAAAACTGGCAAAATGTACACACTGAAGAAATAAACTAGGAACTGACATCGGAGCAGTTTCGCGATAATAAAAGCTACCTGCTTGGACCTGTGCCAATGTTTTTACTAACACAGTGTTGTGTTTGAGTCATACCCCAGTATATTACCTAACTAAAATACTTAAGAATTAATAGAAAACAATAATTTAAAATTATGCCCTACATTATGCCTTGACTATGTTTGATAATAAATACTTACTTAGCTTAAAGGCTTCTACAGACCGGCGCGACACAAAGGCCCCGCGTGTCGCGCGACGAGCGGTGCCTTTGTGCCGCGTCGCGAGTCGCGCCGGTCTGTAGACGCATTTAGCGTGCGGCTTCGCCCGCGTGGACGTCAGAAATTATCCCTACGATCGTACCTACTATCAGGTTAGAAGCAGGTATCCAATGTCCTAAGGTCATGGACTACCTGTGTGCCAAATTTCATCGAAATCGTTCAGCCGTTAAGGGTCAGATAATCGCCGTTGACCTTGGCAATACAAATGCGTGTCGCGCTCACGCCGCGCCACCATTATCTTTCATAGGGAATATTTATTTTTAGCAACGAAGATATGAATATTTAAAAAAAATCACAGATAGAATTAAAAATAATAAAACAGTCTACTCATAAAAAAAAAGCATTAAAATATCTTAGGTAGTTTGAAAGTAATATCGTATTTTTATGCTTTGGCTAGACATTACTTCCTGAATTTATTTCATAAAGTATTTTACTACAATACTTAAATATTCACCTAAAGAATTGATGTCTATGAACGCATAGTTTAACATATATTTTTTGCATTACTGCCTTGCAATTTATGAAGGCGTAATAACAGATTTAAGTCACTAAAATCATATAAATCTGCGCCTTAAGACGTGAAAAGGTAACAGGGAGAGAGCTACTTTCGCGTTTAAATGTAACTAGCTGCGCCCCGCGGTTTTACCCGCCTAAGTCTCGAGCCCGTAGGAATATCGGGATAAAAAGTATCTCATGTTTTACCTATGTGCTAAATTTTATCCAAATCTGTTGAGCCATTTTACTAGCAGTTCTGCCACGGTTACTAGCAGTGCCTCACGCACGAACCAACTTAGCAAAGCGCCATTGACGCGCGCCTTGCACGCACTGAACGACACGGCTGACAGGATCGATTTATTTTCCTGCTCTCTGAATGAATTCACAAAAATAATATTGTATGCGTTATGTCATTTAAGACGGAGATATATGCCAGTGACCTTGAGTGGTTAGCTTGCGTGTTCTGTACTGAGCTCACGCAACGCGTCGTACGTTCAGCCAGTAATAGGACTCGCCCATCAAGGCCCCCAATTTGACGCATTATTAATTTATTATACACAAACCAAAAGGTATTTTATTAATTAATAAAACGCGTACTTATACTAAAAGATCAATAATTAAATTATCATTAAATTGGTGAAGGTTTCAGAAAAATACGCTTGGTACATTTTGCGCCATTCTCAGTTTTTTATGCGCGTTAGACATAACTTTACAAATTAATTTCACTATGTAATATAAACATAATCTAAAATATTCACATAATAAGTTATTGAAAAAATGCTCTTATTTTTTTCAAATAACACACATATTTTTTTCAAATAATTAACACCACTCGTTTAGACGTGATCGTCAGTATAAAATCATTAAAAGTCGGTTATCGTCGCCTTAAGATAGTTTAATTAAGGACCACGCTACCGCATTAGGTTTTTTCCTGTAATCATAGCAGTTTGTGATAAAAAAAAAAATAGCATGAACGCGTAACAAAGAAACTCACTTTCGCATTTATAATATTAATTAGGATATCACAAGTACGTAAGGATTGGGGACACGAAATAGGTTAATGCTCTGCAAACTAAAATATCTAGATCACGAATTATTACGACTTGACTACCATGGGTCTAAAATCTAAATTAACATGAAATATACCGTGATGAGATAGACAAACAAAAAACGCCCGTATTGCAATTGATTGTGAATTCGTCTCGAGAACTGCAGACAATAGTCAGACAGAACTGTGATTCAGAAATTCTGATAGGATCAATATCTGCAGACTGAGTTTACAAAATGTGATATAGCTTTTGATGGAACGCCGAATGCCGCAGTTGCATCATTCCGTTTTGAGGGGTTGTGTTTGTGTAAAGGTGCCCGCGTTCTTATGCGCATTCTATCCCCAATCTACTAATTTCTCTTACGGCCGAACCCAATAACCTATATATCACCAGTTTCGGCCTACTGGAGATATAAAAATATATCTATCGATGGTTTTAACGTCCCAATAATCTATGAGACATTATGGAATCTTACCGGCACATGCTATCTACTGATGGGAGGCTGTATCACCTAATCGCCTACAACAGATATCTATTTGTATGAAAATGCCAAAGCATGCGTCTCAATATACGATTTGTTTGACAGGACAGTACTACAGATGGCAGATTTGGCTATTCCCCGAATTGCAGGGATAAACCTAAAGTAGCCAAGCTAAAATGAACTATTTAGTACTTGCAATAATGATCATAGATGTTTTTTTTTATTTAAAGTAATAAAAAAAAAATTTAAATTCAAATATCTCGAAAACGGTGTGCCCTAGGCAAAAAATAACATAAATTTAACCCAATTTGCAGGTCAGTAACAGGTTGTATTTTGATTCGCGGCCATAACAAATATGGCTCTACAAAATTATATCTTATCCAGTAACTTATTTAGAAGTAAGAAACAAAGAAGTTTTAATATAACTCTAATTACACATGTTGGTGTTTAAAGTGATGTTGGTTGTAATGGAACGCACGGGAGGGCGAAGCAGAGTAACCTACTTATTGTTTTCGTTAGATAGATAGCCTTTATCAATGATTGTGAGACGCCATCCGAGGATAGATACAATATACTGTCTATCATCAATAGCGATCTGTCTTTCACTGAAAATAAGTTATTGGGTTCGGCCGTTAGTGTACATAGATAAAGCATTATTTCGTTGTTTTATCCATAGGTACTAGAATGTCAAGAACATCAAGAAAATAATGCTCTTGCTCTGTATCTATTGTTCGTTTGGTTTAAACCCACCTTTTGTTTTCTTTTCTGTTCTGTTCCACTCTTGGTCAAAGGCCCTTAATTTCTTCCAATTTTCAGATACAGCGCATCTATTTTTGTGACTAGATAAAAATAAAACACACTCAACAAGTGTCAAACTGTCAATAGAGTTGAGTATATCTTGTTTATTAATTTATCTAGTAGAAGTACCCTTCAATAAGAATGGTTACATTCTTATTGAAGGGTACTTCTACTATTTTACGTTCAATTGAATAATTTGGTGACTCAGAAGGTGCATCCTTTGAAGATGGGTATAATTAAGTTAGGTTGTCTACACTAATATTATAAAGAGGAAAGATTTATTGTTTGTTTTTATGTTTGTAACGAATAGGCTCCGAAACTACTGAACCGATTTAAAAAAATCTTTCACCAATAGATAGCTACATTATTACGGAATAACATAGGTTATAATTTATGTATACACGATGAAACTATATAAGTCATTTGTTGTTTCAATTTTATTGTATGCCACAAGCAAGAAACTTGCATGGTGTAAATGGCTTTACTAACGTAGTTATAAAAAACTAAATGCCAACTTAAGTATGCACAGACCTCTAATTCGTTTGAAAAGACACTTGTATCAACTCTGTATCCAATGTCCATTGATCCGTAGTACGGAACAATGCACATAAGGTAGTCGGTGCCGCCGCGCCGGCGCAGGGCTGCGGTGCCCTCGCGCAGAGTTCACGGTCGCGCGCGCAACGCCCGGTGACAATGACAGACAGACCTGTCCCCACGACAAGTGGGCGAATGTTTATTATTAAGGTTTAGGGCTCTTTTTACACGTTAATAGTGAATTCGTGACCTAATTAAAATCAAGGAAGTTAAAGAAATTATTATAGAATACTACTTTGGAGAAGTCATCGTCACCCTCCTGCCGTTATCCCAGTTTTTGGTGCAGCATGTCTTCTTTCAAACAGGGATATCGACCGTAATCTTAATACCGTCGTCGCCTTAGAGTTAAAACCTCGGGAAAGCAATTTTGGTCATTTATATTCTATAATTTTTTTGCAAAGAAAACCTCGCCACGCACATCCTATTTTTACACAAAAAAAGTTTAGTAACCTGTAACGCCATCTACGATGAGTTAAAAAAAATTACCAACACTTTCTCTTGAAAAATTCTTGACTTTTCAAGTCAAGAATTTTTAAAATAAAAATATTTGAATTTTTTTAATAAAAATTATTGAATTTTTTTGATGATTATTTGTCACACACTTCCAAGTGTTACTTATTATTATAAGTTATAGTTAACTAAGGCAACGAAATAAAACGAATTTAAAAAAGTATTATACGCGCTTTTTTCCTACAGAATAGACGGACTCGCGTGCGTATCGCGTCTGTATCGTAGTGTGCACAGGCCCTAAGGCCTATACCTACTTATTGACATTTAATACCATATTACGTCCTTGGAGAAGGGCACACGAGTGTCGCCGTCGCTAGTTGGTGGCTAAGACAATAATTATGTGGCCTTTTATTTGACCAGTTCAGTATTTCATATCAGTACTTACAAACCTAATAGTACAGAGATACGAATAAATGAGCATAATTTAAATACCCATTAGATTTAATAAGGTAACTTATTCTATCTGAACCAATCTCCCATTAAAAAACATGCAAGGTTTAAAATAGACCGCACTTAATCATAATAATACTTGGAAGGAAACAATTTGTCTGTTCGACACAGCTTGATGGACTTGATTATGAAGCGAAGACGACAATGCATCTATAACTTGAGCCATAAACACGCCATTAAATTGCCGTCATTGAGTAATTTACGGTGCTAATACATTGCAACGATGCACGGCTATTTGCGAATGCACAGAACATTTCTTTTTTTGCCCCGTCTGTCTACGCCATCGAAGGATCGGCCGGTTTCAGCCTATTGAATCGCAATTGTATTACGGTTGGGAGTACCGACCTTGGATGTATCAGCTACGAAGGATGTCTGGTATGTTAAGGTAATTGACTCCGCTAGTCAGTACAGTACGGTTAGCAATTCTTGAGCTCTTGAAATTTGACCATATTTCCTGCAATTACGGAGATAGAAACTGTTGGTGGTCAATCATTAATCAAGTCTTCAAATTTTACAATGATTCATCGAATGGTTAATCAAGCTACAGTTAGCAGAACCGTATTTGAAGTAAGAATTTCTATTCCAGTCGGTTGAATCTTTTTATCGCTGCATAGTCGTTACATTTGCTGCTGTCTGCTAACCAATAGCATTTGCAAAATTGCTTTGCCTTGCGCAGCGTTGAATTTTTTCAGTCAATTTCTGTATCGAAATATGAAAGATGTAAGATCCGCAAATCCCTCAATCTCATTTTACTAAATGCAAAAAAAAATGTTTTGCTTGGTTCAAGTTCGAGCAGATATACTATGAACATTAAATACATATTTTATGTAAACTTTATGAAACATGTTTTTGCCGCATGCGACATTCCCAGACTATTTGTGTTAATTCGGTCCCCATCCGTTGGTAATGGAATGTGGTTCCATTCTTTTAGTTCCAGGTTTTGTGCCGTCTTTTGACCTTGACCTTCTGTAAAGAATCCGACGACGGACTGTGAAGAATGGATGAAATATCTGACCTTTTTATTGTTGGCTACCTTTTGTTCTGGAATTCTTCCGCGCATTGTGTTTCGATGCTTTCAGGTGCTCTCTATTTTTATGGTGCTCAAAGAACTATTCTCTGACTTCAGTTTATTAAGTTAATACTCAACTTTGTATTTTTAGGGTTCCGTACCGAAATGGTAAAAAGGAACCCTTATAGTGAGACTAAGTCTGTCTGTCTGTCTGTCTGACCTAGATATCTCAAGAACTACTAATGCTATCAACTTGAAATTTTGAATAGTTTTAGATGTCGTTTGCCCAACTATTTTCAAAACCAAAAAGTTTTTTTTTTTTATCTTTTTTGCAAAACGGACTGAAAGGGGGGGCCTTTAAATTTGAAGTGGAGCTAGGGCATGTGGGGTATCATATGAAAGAACGCTGTTTGCACATTCTCAAACATTTTTTTTAGGCAGCATAGTTTCAGACTTGTTGAAAAATGTAAAAAAAAATACCGTCCCCCCCTTATCTCCGAAGTTTGCATAGATAAAAATCTGAAATTATTCTATTTGATAGAAGTTTATGTAAAGATTACAGAAAAAATAAAACGATGTCTCTAAATAGCACAGTTTTTCAGAAATCAGCAACATCATGTAAACGTACGGAACCCTCGGTGCGCGAGTCCTACTCGCTCTTGACCGGTTTTTTCTCTTGTTTTAAGACGTTACTAATACTAGATAAACTGAGAGATACAGAGCTAATATTCTACTAAGTAACCTATCATCTATTGAATTCTACTGCTTTCTAAGTGCACGTTTTATCTAAGGAACAAAGAACTACTAAGAGCTTATTAAAAAGGGAAAGTACCTAATAGATGGAATAGAAAGGCTCAAGATGTGGCCCAATTTTCTCCATAAGCTTCTAATTCAATTACTTCGTTCATTTGGGCCACCTGCCGTTTTCTGAATCACAGCCTATTGCATAGAAGGCTATAAGTAAGTGATGATTCACTTGAAACTCTTTTCTATGAGTTTTTTCTGTTACAAAGTTCCGTCTCGACTGGACCTGAATAGTCGATTTGATCTAGACAGGTAATTTAAAAGTAAGATGTAATCATTCTCGCTATTAAAGTTTTAAGAAGATACAGATTTCATTTGAAGGTATTTTAATGTAAAATTTTCTTCGTCATGATCTTAAAACAGATGATACCTACTTAAAGTTACTTTTATTTTGAATATAACTTTGATCATAATTATTTTAATTAGAAACCGAATTGCTTTCTACCTTCTTCGTTTCTAAGTTTGTACATCATCTCTGACATTAAGTTTGGCATTCATTACTTTCATGTTATTAAGATCAAAATTGTCTTGGAATAAAATAATAGAGTTATTAAAAATCGAGGTGGATAATGGCGCCGATAGCTATATTATTATTGCTCATTGTCTTATCTCATGCAATTTCCCGTGATCTTTAATATGACACGGCGGTAGTACTATCTTAACTATTACTTGAGGATCTATCAGAATTTATATATTGTTCTTGGTACGATTATTTTATTATGCTGTTAAAATACTTTCTTTATTACTTTCGGTGTCGACTTGCGCGTATCAATAAAGTGTAATGGTTTCATCCAGTCTGATTCATCGGAGCTCAGTCTGATTGCCTGTAAAATGCAGGGAGAATATAATTGTGTTTGTTTTGCATGAGGTAGTATTCTCTGAATCACGTTTGGAAGAAGGAAAGTTATGACTGTACTATTGTCGACTTCTTTCTATTTTTTTACATTGCATTGCTCACCAGTTGTGGATTGCTTATTCTGTCTCTGTATCCATGTGCGTATTTATGTTGTTATAAAGACGAATTCTAAGTTTTAATACAGTGACATCTTACAAAATGTTTGTATCATTAAGTAATTGTTTTATCAGCCGTACTGGTTTTGACTTGGATATGACTTAAAAGTGCTTCAGTAGTTCCTACTTCCTTTGCCAAGTATTCTTAACAATTATTGGCACTTAATTGTGTTTTGCCTTTGTTCAAGATAAAATTTAAAATCCCAGCCAAGCATTAAAGTTTAACAATAAGTTTAGTAATCTAAGGTTAGGTTAATATTTGGAATACGTTTCTTAACAATCGGGCACCTGTTTATAAATACCAAGCTGAACGTATTCAGCAGACAATGTCCATGACCGCTTCAGATCACGCAGCGCTCGGGCCGCTATGACTCATTGCCTAGGGTTGCTAGATTTATACACGAAATCTTTACACGTTGTGATATAAAAGGTTTCACGGCTTTTAAGGTAATGACTAGTGTCAGACAGAATCTTTGTGTTAAATGTGGTTGTGTAAGGCTCACTTCAGCCTGTAAAAGGAAATAAAAATGGTTAAAAATGAGCGTAGCAAATCCTTTTAGAGGTCGGTCCTCGAACATTTTGTCTGTCAATAATAGGTACCTACTCAAAATCAAAATATTTTATTTCACATAAGTCTACATCGGCACTTATGAAACGTCAGAAGCTAGGTGCACGGTTCCAATTGGTCGTTTCCCATGGAGAAGAGCCGGCAAGAAAATCCACGGTTTCTTTTAAAAAAGCTCTCTGTATTGACAGAAAAAATATTTGAGCCTCCACTACTTTACCGGACATGACTAACGAGTATGACTATTAAGCATATCAGCACGATTACCCAAATTGTTAAAAGACGAAAGAATCAATTTTACCTACGGCTTAATTTATTTATTAGACCTAAAAGATTTAGAGCATCTGATTGTTGTTGTTGATGACCCTACACGTAGAACACAATTAATCGTCCAGAATTCGTTCCACATGATGCGACGCTTGAAAGCTAAAGTAACATTTTTAACGACAATTAATTTCCGTTTTCACGACGTGGAAGTTGAATTGTAGCTTGTTAAATCATTTTAATGTCCGTTAACTAAAGAACACTGTTATTAATAAATATTAAACCACGTAAATGGTTTATTGTTACGATGTCTTATCTAGCGTTGCCGGAGGGAAATATTGCGAAGTATTCCCATCGTATTATTCGCGGAAATATACGGAAGTTTTGAGTAATATTCGGAATTATTCGCCGAGAAGAATAATTAAGGCTAGTGCCGACTGGCGCGATATCGCGGGTGCGATGTGACACTAGTAGCACAATTTCTATGTCGCTGCCTGTCGCGCCCACGATATCGCGCGAGTCTGTACGAGCTTTTACAAGGAATATGTAGCTAAGTACATGTTCGGTCACGCATAGAGTAGTCTCGGGGCGGTGTGCCACTGCCAGTTATTCCATTTATAAAACTAAGTACCTATAACTAATACCTACGATTTGAAAACTTCCGAATATTTATTTCATCTACTTAGATAAGTACTTATGTAATAAGTTTTTGTATGCAGTTTAGGTGTGAAAGATTTATTTTGCGAGAATACCTACTATGTACAGACGCCAACACATCAAGCTACTACAATCTGTCAGATTTATTTATTAGATTTTCAACTTTATCTCTACAAAAGGTTCAAGGTTGATTGGGAAAAATTGTTTCGGGTAGCTTGGGAAAAATTGTTTCGGGTAGCTTGACTTGCTGGCGTCTCGTCTGTACCTACATATGGAGGTAAATACATAGACAAGTAGTTACTAAGATAAGCTTATATTATTATATACCGAGGTACCTAATAAAACGGTACATAATATTATAATAAGTATTTCAATTGTTTCCTTTATGTAGGTACTTGTGTGTAAGCTTATTGTAACTTTATGGTAAAACATCGTCGTAATAATGTACATAGCTACTACTACTTACTTACCAACCTAATTACTTGTATTTTCCCGTTGTAAACCAAAAACATTTTTACGTAATAAAGTAAGCTTGTATCTCTTTAAAACATCCGCACAAAATCGGCGCTTTTTATACTCAACGCAACCATATAAAAATAAAATATTATGTACCTATCTAGTCACAAGTAGATAACTAGGTACTTAAGCGGAAATATTCTCGTCCGCATAGTACCTACTAGGCATGGAATAAAGGCTTCTACATACCGGGGCGAGTTGTTGCGCGACGCGACGCGACACAAAGGCACCGCTCGTCCCGCGACACGCGGGGTCTTTGTGCCGTGTCGCGTCGCGCAACAAGTCGCGCTGGTATGTAGATGCCTTAATACTTTTTAGGGTTCCGTAGCCAAATGGCAAAAAACGGAACCCTTATGGGTTCGTCATGTCTGTCTGTCTGGTCGTATGTCACAGCCACTGTTTTGCGAACCTAAATAGATGTATTCTGTGAACCGCATTAAGATTTTCACACAAAAATAGAAAAATACAATAAATTTTGGGGGTTCCCCATACTTAGAACTGAAACAATTTTTTTTATTGTAACTTCTAAAATAATAGAATGATAAAACAAAAAAATATTAAATATTATGTTTACATTGTAAACTCCCACCGAAAATTGGTTTGAACGAGATCTAGTAAGTAGTTTTTTTTAATACGTCATAAATCGTAAACCGCAATTTACCTTTCATTCAATCAATTCAAATATTAAAAAAATAAACCAAGTCTCTAAATAGCACAGTTGTTTCAGAAATCATCAACATCATATGTACGGAACGCTCCGTGCGTCCGACTCGCTCTTGACCGTTTTTTTGTTGATTTTATGAATGAAGGGCAGCGGGCCGATACGTGCAAGCGAGCAGTAGCGACGACTACAGCTTTTACCCGCTAGAGGGCCTAATGCCAGTACTATTACTACACGTTCATTCATAAAACTGAGTATAATACGATTTGAAAACTTCCGAATATTTCTTTTCATCTACTTAGATATGTACCTACATAAGTAGTAAGTTTTTGTATGCAGTTTAGGTGTGAACGGGTTAAAGAGGTAAAAACATATTATGAAGATAATAAGATGAGTTTATAAAATAGTTATATTATATTAGGTATCTACCTACCTACTAAAGAGTAGGTAATTCTAATCGTTAAAATATTATTTAAAGTGCTTCTATAATATGTACCTACTTATTTGGACTATTAATTTTGGTTAAAACACTATTCTACAAACAAAATTTTTTTTGGAATACGTCCTCGTAAAAAAGTACCCTACCTACTTAGGTAAGTACGTACTTACCTAACTATTTAATTACATTTAGAAGTAAACTAAACTTGTACATATCATCCGCACAAAATCGACACATTCTATAAACTCAACCAAACAAAAATAAAATAATAAGTAGTCGCAGGTAGATAACTACTTACGCGCAAATATTCCCGCATAGTAGGTATAGGTACGTAGGCATCGAATAATACTTCGTTGATTTTATCAATGAACGGCTGCGGGCCGATACGTTTAGGCTAGCAGTAGCGTCGTCGAGCGTACAGCTTTTCGTCGCTAGATGGCGTTAATGCCAATGACTTCATATTACTACGCCTTCATTCATAAAACTGAGTATAATACGATTTGAAAACTTCCGAATATTATTACTATAATTTCATCTACTTAGATAAGTACTTACGTAATAAGTTTTTGTATGCGATTTAGGTGCGAAAACGTTACTTTGCGAGAATACTATGTACCTACATAGAGAGGTAAATACATAGGAAGGTAAAGGAACTAAGATGAGTTATATTAGTTATATTTGATTAGTACCAAGGTACTACTGAGGTACCTAATAAAACGTTAACGTATTTCAATTATTTCTGTAGGGTCGAAATCAATAGTTCTAAATGTTCTAATAAAGAACATTTAGAACTATTGATTTCGATTGAACACTACCTATTCAACAAACTTTTTGGTAAAACATCGTCCGTAATATTTCCATTTTTTAGTCCATTTGGTAGGTACACACGGCTACACATCAAGCTATATATTTCCAGTTTATGCTGATGTCGCATTGTATAGGATTTGCGTACAGTGCGAGATCAGCGTAAACTGGATATGTATAGCTTGATGTGTAGCCGTGTGTACATCTTAAAGCCAAAACATTTTTACGAAGTAAACTAAGCCAACATCCGCACACAAAATCGACACATTCTATAATCAAGGTCCATACTAAAATAAAATAATAAGTACCTAGTCACAAGTAGATAACTACTTATGCGCAAATATTCCCGCATAGTAGGTACATAGGCATCGAATAATACTTCGTTGATTTATTGAATGAACGTCAGCGAGGCTCGGGGATCACGTGCCATTGCCACGTGCAGGCGAGCGCTGGCGTCACCGAGCGACTAACGAGGGTAGTTCTTCATTTACAGTTCTATGCCTTCCCGCCAGATGGCGTTGATTCAAAGCACGGCGTAATATCTGATATTCGGCGAGTCTGGTCAACCTCCCTCCTATATATTATAATAATACGATTTAAATTCAGATTCATAATTCATTCAGAGAGAAAATCGCTCGTGGGCGGGCACCCTTACTCTGCATTCTTGCTGGGGTAGCATTCCTTCCAATCGTAGTATTCTTTTGAATATTTCCGAATTATTGCGTATAATTCCGAAGTTTTGCAACGCTAGTCTTATCGCAGATGCAAGTTGATTCTGAGTTCTATTGTTTGTGTACGAGACATTTTTCTTGCATCGTTGTTAACTGAGGCGGTGAGGACCGAGACCATTAAAAAGTATATTGTACTAGCTAGGAGTTCAGGATACTTACGAGCGTTAACACCTTACGGCATTTCATACAAACTTTCAAGCCCTTGTTTTTCGAAATGATTGAACCGATTTTAATGAAACTTCATACACAGAAGCAGGATATAAAGGTCTAGGTTTCGAAATGTCTTATTAGTAGTTAGACGCGCACAAGTAATTTTTTAGGTCTCCTTGGTTGTCAAGCGGGACGCGGGGAATGAGGGAGCACCGTTCCGAGCACGCCATTGGTACGTCAGTCGACACTTGTCTCCCGCACCGAGACCCGCGTTCCGATCGCTCACGATTACACTTGCGTGCACTAAAATTATACCCATTGTTTTTATTGAGTTTTTATTACGAATTGTTGTTACTATTTTAAATTAAGTTTATTTTTGCGGCAGCTACTAATGAAGCTTGTTGACCTTTAGTTCTCGTTAACATTGTTTTTTGAAGGGCCACAAAAACTAAAAATATTTTATGGTTACAGACTATCATTAAATTAAATTTAATTGCAATGCCAGGACCAAATACAATTTTACGCAGACATGCCAGAAAAATGGTTTATGATGTGTACTGCTTCATGGAAAAAGAAGATAAAACTGAGAAAGAGACAGTAAAACGGACTGCAGAAGCTACCAACACCTCAGGGACCGTTAGACGTATAGTACAGGAAGGTCGAAATTCGGAACTTATCACTGTCTTTAGGACACCAGGAAAAAAAAGGAACAAAAAAAAGCCGATCACAGAGATCGATACTTTTGACCAGTCTGTGATAAGAACCTGTGTGCATAATTACCATATCACCAATAAAGAGCTGCCCACCGTAGAAAAGCTACGAAAAAAATTAAAATAAGACATACATTTTAACGGCTCTGAGCGCAGTCTGCGCAGGATTTTAAATAATTTAGGCTTCCGGTGTAAAAAAGCCGAAAATAATAGAAAAGTTTTAATAGAAAAAACTAATATTGGATTGCTTAGGATTGATTTTTTTAGAACTCTAATTAAATATAGGCAAGAAGGAAGACCTATTATTTACACAGATGAGTCGTAAGTTGATTCATCTCATTCAGGTATGTAACAAAAAACATACTTTGTTTTCGCATATTTGTGTCCTGTGAAGTTGTCTGGACGTTAAGAAAGACCCATTTTTTTAAATTAATTATTTATTTTATTTTATTTTTATTTTACAGTTTTCGGAAAACTTACAGCTAAACACTTTTGCATGAATGAGAATAATTATAAATTGAGGCTGACTACATCCAAAGTGATCATGTAGTCGATTTAGTCACTGAAAGATTCATTATTTACGCCGGTGACGACAGCGACTCTTCAAGCAACGAGAGTGACGAGTGTTATGTTGAGGATGAGGAGCCAACTCCTTCCACCAGCTCAACTGCTACCATAAATTTATTGCTAGAGGTAGCACTATTAGAAAGTGGTAGTGACGACGACGACGACGACACCTAATTGTAATTTCTTTTTTTTTTTCAGTAATAAATTTCTTAACTTTTAACTGTATATATTTTATTAATAACACTTTACGAGTATAAACTTCACGAATTCCTCTACTTTCTTTAAAAGCGTTTTTTCTGAAAGTGGGCAACGTCGCAAATAGATGTCAAATATTTCACCGTTTTGATTAATTTGGCAATATTACTGTATGGAAATAAGAAATGTGGCTAACTAGAGAACTAGATTATTAATAATGAATTGCAAGTATAACATTGAATTTGATGTTGTAACCGTTTTAGGTGTAAAAAAAGGCATTTGGAAACATTTCCAAATACTTTTTTTTACATTTAAAACGAAATATTCGGTGTTACGATATTAATTGCATTTCATAATCAATATTTTAGTTCAGTAGTTAGACACATTTTATATTCCCTTAAAGTAATATTGCCAAATTATTTGACAGCTACCTGCAATGTTGCCAACTTTAACGCAATAACCATAGAATAATGACAAACAATTAAAGTGACCATGTTTTTGTTGCATGTGTACTATGCGCGAACTTACCCCCACTACCCCAAAACCTTGCCAAGTTACGTGCAGGCTTTTGTACAGACGCCAGCAGGTCAAGCTATCCGAAACTGTCAAATTTTCCCAATCAACCTTGAACCTCATGCTCCTACGATAAAGTAGAAAATCTTTTAAAGAAATTTGACAGATTGTAGTAACTTGATGTGCTGGCGTCTGTACCAGGACAAATTAAAGCCTCATAAACGTTCACATTATGACCGCTGCATGGAAACAAGTTTATTTGTAGTGATGTAGCATGTTTCAGTCCGGTAAAATGCATAAATAATTTTCGCTCGTGTTTTCATAAAATTGAAGTAAACAAGCACGTGAAATGTTTAATTTATTATTTGTTCCTATTATGCTTCTGTTATGTAAAATTGTAAATAGACCTGCAGTAGAGTTAATTGGAATATTCGAAGTCTCAGCAAAATAGGTCAAACGTTCATTGAATTTCCATTTCCTTGAACGAAGCTCCTTAATTTGCAAGTCCTCGGAATTTAAAGCACTGATTGCTTCGATCTGGTGATCTCGTTTCGCCCAGCACTAGTTTCCTGTGAGTAGATAAAGCTGCCGGCAATCAGCGAGCTCTAGTGCAGTCTCAATTTGCCGATATTATCGGTTTTTGCCCTGCATTTACGTTAACTGCACTTAACTTTGTATCGGCAGATCTTAAGTGGACGATAACGGACTTTTAATGATTTTATACTGAAGATCACGTCTAAACGAGTAGTGTTAATGATTTGAAAAAAATATATGATAAATTAGAGAATTTTCTCAATAACTTAATATGTGAATATTTTAGATTATGTTTATATCACATACACTCAGTTGCAGAAAGCTCACCATTAACACTTCATTACATAAAGCAGCATTATCGCTAATGAATTCATTACTTTAATGAAGTTGCACAAACAAATTTTTGATAGCATTAGACATTTTTAATGCCACTTTAGTTAAAGAAGACTTTAAATAATATTGCCAGGAACAAATTACCATATTGAACGAAAAGAGTGAACATTTGCGTTCTGTTATTATCCGTACGTACAAGTACACCACAATTTTAGCATAAAATAAAGTAAATTTAGTTGATTTATGTGTATTCAGTGTACTCTGTGGTTTAATCTAGTTTAAATAATCTGGTTTAAGGGGATGCGCTAAGGTAGCCCGCGAAATTCAAATTTACCAACGTTTTTTGCAATTTTTATACTTCTGATTCATATTCTAATGATTATAATTCTGTAAAGCCTTAAGGGTTATGGCCGCGAATCATAATTAGATCAACATACAACGTGTTACTGACCTGCAAATTACAAAAATCGTAATAAAATTTGAATTTCGCGGGCTACCTTAGCGCATCCCCCTTATTCTAATAATTTTAACATTTGTGCAGTCTAGAGCTTCTGCCACACGTGAAAATCCATCAATTTCATAAAAACCTTCTGCAACTCTACGTAGTTCTGTCCGGTCTGGCATTTTAATATAGAGGTGGCTTAATTTTGCTAGTTCACGGGATACTTTTTGTATAAACAAACTGACAAACAACCCGACCCAACCTGTTTCCGACAAACTGTTTAAATCACCCAATACTTGCTGGAAAGATCCAGCGAAGAAAAATCTCAAACATATTAAAAGCTGTGTGAGCTGTATCAGGCCATTAATGGATTTTTTTCTTTGCGTCACTGGTTCTAAATCTTAATCAAGTAGGTTACAAATTTGAAGAACTGCCTCCTTGGAAATTCTATCCTTACACGAAACTCTTCTCCATCATGTTTTAAAAATAAATTCACTCGGTCTGGGATTCGACGGCGAGGTAAATCTACTAAATAAGAATCAGATAATGACGAAAGACTGGTTAGACATCTTTCAATTACAGAAATGCATTAAAGTACCGTAGAAAACACTAATGTTGCTCTTTAATGGATGCTTTTCGGCCCATTAAAATTAAAAAATCTGAAATGTCAAACTTAAAGTTCACCACCTGCTAATGGGCGCTAATGAAGTTACGTGCAACGTAAAAGTGTTTAAAATGGCCGGTTTCATTAGGTTTGACATTTCATTAGTTAAATTATAATGGAGCATTAAAATAAAATAAAAAATGGTTTTGTGCAATGATTTAATGCTACATTAGTGTTTAATGTAGTCTTTAAAATTTAAAGATCGTTTCTGCAACTGAGTGATAGTGAAATTAATTTGTAAAGTTATGTCTAACGCGGACAAAAAACTGAGAATGGCGCAAAATCTACCAAGTGTATTTTTCTGAAACCTTCACTAATTTAAAGATAATTTAATTATTGATCTTTTAGTATACGCGTTTTATTAAAATACCTTTTGTTTTGTGTATAATAAATTAATAATGCGTCAAATTGGGGACAGCGCTCCTTGATGGGCGAGTCCTATTACTGGCTGAACGCACGATGCGTTGCGTGAGCTCAGTACAGAACACGCAAGCTAACCACTCAAGGTCACTGGCATGTATCTGCGTCTTAAGGTTTAGAAATGTCGGCCAAGATTATTAACGTAATTGGTTTTTAATGATGTTGGATTTATTTATTTATTAATGATTGAATTGTACCTTTATGTTTAACTTTGATCTTTGTTGAACACAGGACGTCTGAAGCCGAATTAGCTATAAGACGTTGGTGATTGCGATTGGCCACGGCATTAATCACTTAATATGTGAGTGTCGTACCAAGCCTGTATCGACCACTGGGAGAGATAGGTTGTTCTATTTTTAGCTCAGGACCGCACTACGAACTAACTGGTCTAACAAGCTGTGATATGCACACTTGTACAAGCGCAGTATAAAATGTTGCAGGCGATATAAGCATTCCAACCACCTCAAAAGTTAGAACAGAACAAAATGTATGTTAACGTAAAGATATTCAATAGTTCAGAGGCAAGGTTCCGATCGATTCGTTCTAAGACGAACGACCAGCTGAATTACGTGATTGAAATAACGTTTCACAGCAAAACGAAATAACTTAAATAGTTTGAAATAAGTAGATGGAACTAATTTAGTTTTGGATTAGCCAACCTGTTAGAATTCGTTACCGTGATTCCTATAATATCATTGTCTATTTCCGATAATGATTCTTATTTTGTGGGGTCTCTTTGCTAGTAATTTAACTACGAGTATGTATTTGATGACGACGATGATATCTGGCACTGAAGACTCCATACGATTGGGGATAAGAAAACCTTCAATCATACCTTTCTCTTGTGGTATTTATTAGTTCCACCTTATCATGATTTGTAGTAAAAAGCACTTCAATCTTCATCTTTGAATAATCAATGTCATTATTACTACTTATAATCAAAACACGCAATTGTAATTGGCAAGGGAAAGCTAATCGTCTTGAGTAAAAAGGCCAGCTATTACAAGATAATGGACTTTTATCTACTGTACATTATTGGCTTATCATTTGTTTCGTGTATTGTTCGGAGAGAAAGTAATTTCTTTGTTGAGATTACTTCTAGTGAACATACTGTCTCTGTATCTTCAGGTAATTCAGATTATGGTATCGACATCTGATTACTGTTGTTTAATATTGAATCTAAAGTTTGGTGCAATTTTATTTTAAATTGAATTCTGTTTTATCAGAAACAATTCTTGTTTTTCCAAATCTTTATGGTTTTGATTTTGGATTAGGTCTTTAGCTTCTACGAAATAAGAAAGTTTCAGTCGTTCATTTTGATTTTTATCTACAAAAGGCTTTAATGGACGGTTTTCATTTCAGTCACTATTTATTTTCGATTTCCGAATAATGCCCAAACATACTTTGTCAAATATCTCACACGGCATTAAACCTTATCAAAATATAATATTATACATATACGACCGGCATAAAAACACCAAAAATAGGTCAAATAAAAATTATTCTGGGAATGCTTTTATCAGTCAAAGAGTGAATGACTTCATTAACATATGATACCTATCGAAATTCAAACAGTGCTTGTCTGCGTATAAAGCGAGTGAGTGAGTCATTCGGAGTCAATGAAGTTTATTGAAAGTATTCGTAAATGCATTTCTTAGTCACATTGATACATTATTTTCTTTTCTGAACGACGTCAATGTATTGTGCTACGTTGCAAACATAAGAAGGAAGCATTGATGTGGAATACAATAAGTGTTGAAGAAAAACATTTAATCAGTATTATGAATCAGAATATGTACCCCATCCTAATGTTGAGGAACTATTTCCTTCTCTGGTACTGTCTTAGTTCATAGCCAGACCACATGAATGATCTAAAAGATTGATATTCAATTGATGATAGCAAACATTACAAAGAGGAATGCAATAGATGACTTCAATAATATTAATAAACTACATTTAGAACCAAAAGATACTGTAAAGCCAAGCTAGTATTTAGTTGTTTATACACACAAGATAGTAATACCTTTCAATCTGCTCTTACAACTTTCAGAAGGTAAATATTTTGCTCACTGTATGTTTTTTTTTTCATTCTCGGACTGCCAAGAAAAACCTATTTTTTAAATAGGTTACAATTTGAGTAGTCTTATTTTAAAAGTAATTACGCTTGTATTGCTCAATGCTTTACAAGTAGTTAGTAGTGCCACTTAGAACAAGAAATATGGCGTTTATTTAAAGATAGTTACTAGCAACCAAGAAATCTTTTGAAATATGTCTATGTTGAGAGTGAATATCTCCATACATAAGATAAGATAAATAATGATGGAAAACATGCTTACTAACCAGATAGTGAATCAGCTAATACACTTCGGCAGAGTAGAGGAAGGAAAACACTCGAATTCAAAAAGACCCTCTGGCTCCCATTCAGGGCAAACTAACCTAATCAAAGTAGACTCTTGATTTAATTAACTGCACGACTCGGCTGATACGGCTAGTCTTTCGTACAGAGTAAGCGTTATCTGCACTACCTTAGTATTCATTACATAAGTAGGTTCTATCTTCTATTACGTCACTGAAAGTTTTTCGGCCCGTAACGTGGGAATTTAATCAACTGTTTGATTTTAATTAAAATTGTATCGTGCCTGTTTGCTGTTTGTTTGTTGTATAATTTAAAAATTTGCGGGCCTCAATTGAGATTAGGAGTTGTTGCTGAAGGTGTTCGATGAGGTAAATGTTGATTGGTTGAGTTTTTGCTGAACTATACATTGGTTCTATTGTTACATTTATTAGCACTAGTATAAGTCTTCACGAGAACAAAGAAAACGCTATTCTTCTCCGCGCAATAAGCCGCTTTCCTCTGAAAATATATTACGAAAGGAATGAAATATCCCAGGGTTTGCCATGAGACCTTAAATTCGTGACCTAAAAAGAGAAACAGCAAATTCATTTTAAACAAATTGTTGCCGAGCCAGCTGCAAATGTTCTCGCCAAGTATTTGCAAATACCGAATACAAGGGTTATAGCTCTAATTTCCTTTCGTAAATATTCAGAACAATATTTTCTTTGCTTGTAAGTCACGCTAAGAATTCATTATGTTTTCACTGTGTTCCCGTTTACTCGCAAAATTGAGAATTCCCTCCGAAAAAAGTCTAGCTTGCCAGCCGAAATTAACATTAAACTACCTTAACCATATTATACACTTTCTTCGTCGTTAATTTTGTTTTTTTTGCGCTCTACATGGTCAGTGTACTGTGGATCTATGAAAGAACGGTTCTTACTTGCTATGCTAAGTCTGTGCTGACGATTGCAAATGTAAAGGTGTACAAGACTTACTGACCTTTTAAAGGGTGTTCCTCAAGGGCAGATGTTTGGACCTCTAATTTTTTAAATTTCATACCAAAACTTCAATCACTTTGTTATTTTATGTAATTTCTAATCAACCACGCATAATCTTGAAATTATCGTAATTCTGTCATGTCATTCATCATATTCAATAATATGTACTATTTTTTTCATTCTTAAGTTCTCATAGGTAGAATAACTTTTTGAAAATTGCAATAAAATACTGGTCTTACAACGCGATTTTTTTGAAAACCAGTGGTAGAGTTTACGTAGAAATTGGTGGAGGTATAATATCCAACAGCCGGCAATATATGCACGCAAGCCACACAGGGTGACCATCCTGCCGTAGCTTAAGGCGACGATAACCGACTTTTAATGATTTTATACTGAACATCACGTCTAAACGAGTAGTGTTAATGATTTGAAAAAAATATATGTTAGATTAGAGCGTTTTCTCAATAATTTAATATGTGAATATTCTAGATTATTTCTATATAACATAGTGAAATTAATTTGTAAAGTTGTGTCTAACGCGGATAAAAAACAGAATGGCGCAAACCTACCAAGCGTATTTTTCTGAAACCTTCATCATTTTAAAGATAATTTAATTATTAATCTTTTAGTATACGTGTTTTATTAAAATACCTTTTGTTTCGTGTATAATAAATTAATAATGCGTCAAATTGGGGACAGCGCTCCTTGATGGGCGAGTTCTATTACTGGCTAAACGTACGACGCGTTGCGTGAGCTCAGTACAGAACACGCAAGCTAACTACTCAAGGTCACTGGCATATATTTTCGTCTTAATGATTAATCCTTGTTTCTTACCAATAAATGTGCTTACCATCTTATCTTGGTGAAAAGTTTCCTGTACAATTGTGTTTTCAACAACATTTATTAATGCTACATGAAACGTAATATTGTCATTATAATTATTCCTTATCGCCGTCCTGATTATTGTTACAAACAGGAAAGTTCTGGCCGTTAGGAACAACGCATAAACAGTTTGATAAACTGGTATGAGACCCCAATTCTATAGCCACTGTTGATTAAACTCCACTGCTAGGCGTTATTAATTCTAATAATCTGACAAGGAAATGGGTCACGAAGTTCCTCGTTAGGTGGTAAGCATAAACCTTGTTAAAAGCTTTAGGTCAATCCTCATACTACGTGGACTTGGTTTAAAGTTCGCTCGATTAATTTCGGCTCTTGTTGGTGGTTACAGGATTTCAAGTCCTTATTGCCAAGAGTATTAATTGTTAATTAAATGACTCTTAACCATTTACATCAGCTTTTATCGAAAAAACAATACCTATGTACTCCGTACGAAGGTACGAAATTCTAAACCAAAAAGTCGCACCTTGTTTTTCGTGAGATTTTTTCTCTGTTTCAGCTCTCCTGTCTTAATTCCCCAATTTATTCACCATTCTCGCAAGATAAGCTGAAGGAGGGAATTCATTGTTCTTAATTTATAGCAATGCGTTGGGACTGTTTACTTGCCAGACAATTTGGCGTCTGCGTATTGATTCGCCTGACCTTGCAGGGTTATGTAACTTTTTATTTGAAGGTCTCGCATCCCGCCTGTCTTCATGTTTCTTATTAAGTGAGCTTAGCTTTAGTGGAAATGAATGTGGTAATAATGGTTTGGTTGGGATAATAGAATCGGAAAGATGAAGGAAATTTAGTGATATGGTATACCGATGGGTTGTCGGGACAGTTTTAATTAGGGATATATAAAATTATAACATCAGTTCTGTTGTACTCATACCTAAGAGGAGTTAGTGTAGTCTTGATCTTATTGGGCACTTTCTTCGTGCAGCTGAGTTTGATAATAAACATAGAAATGGCTTTCAATACAAATACTTGTCGAAACTGTCCAGAATTAACATGTTCATGCAACGTTACGCATATTGTTAAATTTTAAACAATTTCCAAATAACAACAATAAACAACACGATATAAATCTATAAAGTGCCATCACCCTTATTAGGAGCTTCCCTAAATGTTTATCAGTCCATTCATCATGAAACATGGTAACCCTGCATATTCCGTGTGTGTGCGTAGCTTGCACAAAATGCGGTAGTAGTGAAGAGGGCGTAGTAGGGGAGGCCACCCCAGCTAACGCGATTGGAAAACTTTAGGGCGGTGCAATCGCTCGAAAAACGAGGATTTTTTTTTTTAATTCGCATTTATTCGAATGTTATTGTGGGATTGGAATAAGAATAAATTCATGAGAACTTTGTTCTGCAGCTGTTTGATTAGGTTACACTCTTGTCAAGAAAAATATCTCTGGTCCTCATATTAAAGGACCTTAAATAATATACAAAAGCTTTATCGTGTCCAATAGGTACATAAAGAAATCAAACGTATACAAGTTAGGAAGCTATAAATGTCAAATGAGTAATGGAGTTCTGTTAAATAACAGGTATTATCAGGGTTGTATCATGAATATGTACACAACGTAATAAGTAACTACATTGCTGCGTCACCTCAACACGTGTGATAAAAGTCGCGTTACTTTATTATTTTTACAGTCCATTTATAGAGTAATCCACTTGTCGTTATTTTTCTACATCTATCGACTCGATAATGCTAATCGAGGCGCCTAGCTGCGTGCGCCACACTATACTCGGCTTCAGTCGATTTAGTTTAGTACGCAACGAGCGACTGACGCGAACGGACGTCGCGACGCTCGTCAACGAGCCGGCATTATTTTAAAGCACTTTTCAAAAACATTCACGCGTCCAACAGAACCGTCCTCAGTTTTCTATCGTAATAATCAGTGTCAGTGCTTTTATATTTCTTCAACACCTTGGAAGGATTATTACGAATGCGTCAGGAATTCCGACTGCTTTCATCGAATATTTTTACCCCATTTTTCCTATTACACAGCAGTTATTTACGCTTATCGGTCATTCAGATATAAAATTTGTATAAAAAATGAAAACGCACGTTTACTTACTAGTATGTTTATTCAATAACTGCTTGCAATACGTAATGTTTTCACCGCTGCATTAAACAATTTATAGGTTTATTTTAATTAAATATTATACACACTGTCTTAGATTATATCTCTTAACACGTATAATAAAAATGCTGACACATTAAGATACAATAGATATGTCTCAATTAATAAAATGTCAGTCACTTATTTTAATCGTAAAAGAAAACAGTTTTCTCCACAATGTAATTATAATTTCTATCAACCGTTCGATTGTCTTCATCTTTATATACGATCTTAATTATGGCACTTTCTTAAAAGCCTTTTACTATGTCATACTTTCTTTAATTAAAATCAACAGGTTTATCATTAATCAATATGGCCTAGTAACGAAATGTTTTGATATCTATGAATGCACCACAAATATCTTTGAACATAATTATATCATGGGCGTTTTATCACCTAAGTTATTACTGCACTAGTGGCTATCCGCGTTTAGTCCATCGTCAGAAGCATCTAATATAAATTGAAAACCGACTCCTATCATTTTCATCAAAGAGTAGATTATCGTTAGATACGTTTTCTAACTTGCGGTTAGAAGTTTATTAATGTCCATACTCGTTAATGCTCTTAAATAATGTCCACTCTTCAGCTTAATGTCATCGTGAATATTGAAAATCGAGTTCTAAAACCACTCATTAGAAAGTACGATGGTGGGCTTAGGCCCACGAACTTATATTCTGACTTTGAACAACAAAGCATTAGCAAACCCATTATTTGCGGCTGTCCATTATCGTTGTTGTACAAATTGGTTAAGTTCATTTGTGGCGATAACGTCTGTCAGGATATTGCTCAGTTCAGATGATTCGCGACTAGCCAACCGCTGACCCATTTAACCAAGTGACTATTTTAGATATGATTGCAGACTTTAACAGATGTCCCCACACCGTGCGTATTCTTTCCGACAGTTAGATCGCAATTTTTATTAGTGTTGGCATTTCTCTGGTGTACATGCGTTTGCGTTCTGTATTTTTTTACACCAACACTACGTTTACTTCCCGCTTTTCTACTCTTTGTAATTTTGTTTCTTTTCAACCGTTTGATCTTCTAACTTGTTTTCCTTTGCCTGAGTTGATCTCGCAGGTTCGCTAAATCCTCCACTAAACAATACTTTCAAGTCTCTTTCAAAGCTTACTCCGTCTGTAGGTAGTTATAGAGCTCAGAGACGCTGAATTCTTAAACGCTTATTTTTATTCTAGACGGACTGAAGAAGCTTCTTTTAAAAGTAACCGACTATAAAATATCACGTTGTATGTAATAATTCGAACTTATCATACAATAACTTCATTACTGATTCACGGGGTGATATCGACCCTCCATTTGAATTCATACCGTCAAAGCGATCCTTTTTCAGCCACCTTTCCAAAGGCTCTTTACATTCCTTGAGATTTCCCTCAGGGATTTCACTGAGCACTCTTGATAAAACTGCCAAGGATGTCTGTGTTCAGTTACTTAAGACTGCTAAGATACCGTTGCTGGGTTTCGTGAATTTAGTACAAAGAGTTTGAAGTTCTCAAAGAGAGCTAGCGTATCTTATGTTGATGCAATACTTGCAATTGCATTGAATTTTCTGTAAATGGCTTCGGTAAGCTCCTTACGTGTAGTGAGCAATGTTAAGCCGACCAGGCATACAAACATATTATGGTTTTTCATATGGTTGTTTATACGGAATCTAATGTATTTGTTGATTTTTATTATAGATTATATAATAAAAATTGACAAATACTTTAGATTCCGTTCATAGATGAGATAGGTCTTAATTAAAATGTCGTGGTGGAGAGTACTTCAGACAGTGGCATTGCCGCGGGCTAGGAAACAAAGTTCAACCAACATTTATCAATTATTTTCTTTTGTAACTTTCTTGTAGACCAATGCAATACTTCCATTATTTATAATCAGAAGACTTAAGTAGTATATTTTATCAGCAAAAACATCTAGAATAGATACCTACCTCAACCTAAGAACTCTTCTAGCTCGAAGAGTTGACTCACCCTCTTCAAGAAAATTTCACCCACACAATTTTGTTAATTAGCGCAATCCTAACGGTGGAAACATTGTGTAGTTTCTGATATAATTGATTTATTAACAAGTTAGACTTATTACGGTTAAGGAGGACTTGCTTTACCGGAATCGTCGGCAGAACACCGGTAGCTATGCAATGCTTGTTAGATGCGCAAATAGCGCCTCGCTACACTTAGCCAAGCGTTGATTAAACGTTCAGTTTAAAAGATACATTCGTGAATTTGTGATCTAACTAATGACCAGCTATCTAGGCTTTCGGAGGATTAAAAAAATTAACAAGCATGTTACAAAATATTCATTTCCATACTTGGGACCTTAAATGTGTAATGGATGCATTACAAACAATTAAGTAAAAATTCCAGCAATAATTTAAACAACTGGGTTATCTTATTTTTTTCAACTAACAAAGCCGTCAAAGGAAAAAAAGTGATTAAAAAAAAACAAAACTAAAATCTACGTAATACGTAGACCTAGTCCTTTCTTCTTGACGATCAATATTTAAACCAGGACAAGCTGTGTTTTCATTCTGGCCATCCGAAAGTCGTTCGGCTCTACAAAAGAACCTCGTAACGCTCTGCTTCAGCGCAATGTTACTTAACTTTCTTGTGTATATCATTTTGCCTTCCCTTTTATAATTCGTAGGACAAAGTACCTATTCGTTGTAGGCTTTATTAATATTTTAGCTACAAAAAACACGCACGGCTGGAGGTAAATCAGCAGCTGTAGCCCGCAACAAAGAAGATTATGTATTTACAGAATTATAAAATTAGAATCATTAGTACATCTCTCTAAGTTAGATTTTTTCCTCAATGTCATGATTTCAAGAAAAAGTCATTCCATGAAACAAATCTTACTTAGAGAGATGTATTAATGAATATAATTCTGTAAACATATAAATGTTATAGTCGCGAATCATATTTTTTATCAAGATACAACCTGACACTGACTGCAAATAGCAAAAAAACGCAAGATTTTGAATTTCGCGGGCTTCAGCTGTAGATCCAACTTAAATATTTTGCATAGTCGTGAAAATCTCTCCAGAGCTTTAAAAATTTGAGTTTTGCAACTCAAATTTTGGTGTTATTTATGATATCATTTTAGTAGTATTTGCTTTTACTTTTAGAAATTTATATACTAGAGTAGTTTTATATTATTTACCTGACTTTTCCTGAACTCAGGTAAACTCAAAATTAAGCATTCGTAACTTCCGTCAGATTTTTTTTTCGATTTAAGTCTCAATGGAAAAAATAAAAGCTTTCAACTAAATTAACTTCTATAATTGTTCAAAAGTTAAATGGGGTGTCCATTCAACTTTTTCAACAAAGTAACACAATCTTGAGTTTTATTAATTGAATATTCAAAAAGCATTTGCGCATTGCGTCGTCGTTTTGACGAAGTTTTACTAACAGATTTGATCCTGCAACGATACTGTTTATTCATAGCTCTCATAGTTTTAATTACGTCTGTGTTGTCCAAACGTTCCCAAATAATCTTGTCTAATTCATCATTTTAACGACTGTCAAATCAAAACAAAAGTCCGGCCATGCGACCTAAAATAATTAGTTCTTGATCTTGATTCGTTTGTAATTACAAAACTCAAAGATCTAGATTTCTAAACAGTCGCAGATAATGATGTCCTTGGCAACATTACAAATATTTTTGTTATTCTTATTATCGAAGAATCCGACGACGCTGATAGCAGTATGAAAACAAACAAAAGAAACGGTATGATTTCTGAAGGGATCAACGACACACACACCGACCCGCCGATGCGTAGGAGTCGGTCTATTTTCATATTTCAGTTTGTATATCGATCTCACTTCAGCATTGGACAAACGTATAGCTCTGTCTCTGTTATCTATTGTGCAATAATTGGCAACATATTTATTTTTCCCGAGTCGTGCGTGCCAAAAACACACGTGGATGACCTGAGCCCAGATAGATAATATCATTTTGTAAGTAGGTTCCGTGCTTCGTCATACGGAGTGATTCCGAAACTTTTACGTTATTAATACGACGAGTGTTTAGCTTAGCTTCATTATTTACTCTTGTTTATTATTTAGCTGTCCTTAATCTACTGCTACGCTCTTTGCGAGATTTATATTTTTACATTTGGTAATTGAATGTTAATTGTTTTATTTTCTCTTTTAATTTAAACAAAGTACCCACATTTATATCCCTTATAATCTTTATGATCGACACAATTTAAATAATATAAAATAGATAAAGTAAGATTGTCCTACAAAATGGTACGACAATCTAACATACCATTCTTATCATTACTCTTTTCATATCCATGTCCTAATACGAGCTTGCATAATTGGTTTAAACCCTGCAATATTGAAATCTTTTTTGTTATTGAAACATATTTTTTGTATCTTCTCTGAGCTTTACTAAGCATGGACGTATCATGAAAAGTGTCAACTGCACGGCTATCAGCGCTGGAGATGTAAAAAATGTATCTACCACTGTATTAAAAAAGAAGTTCACAATTTTCTTTTGTTTTTCGATCTCAAAATTCATTGCATTTGTAGTCCTGAATGTGAAAGGACTAAACCGAAATTCATAATTATTATTATGAGCTTCATGTAACCACAAATTTTTACTAACAAGTTTTACGTTCATGTTTAGTGCAACATAGAATTTTATTGTAGAGCGTGATTCGCGTGTTAGTCCTTCCAAGGTCGTCAGTAAACATGTCGTGACCAAGACCATTGTATATTGTATCGTTTATACTCTTTTAGTGGACAGTCTAAGAAGCATAGCCGCTTATTTTTCTAAACGTTTATCAAGTGCGAGTATTACAGTGTGATAATGGTTTCTTCATGTTAGTGCAGTGGAATGGATTGCATTTGTTAGTTCAACATCTTCAACTGTTGTATAATGTCGAAGACTCTGAACGCCTACAGAATGTGAGTATGATTTTTTACCTTTGCGTTCTTATGAATAATATTCTGAATTATGTATGCAGCACGAATTGTCGGATTATAATCAAGACTTGATAGATCTAGCTATCAAGAACCTACAACAGAGAAAAATGGATCTGTTGTGGATCGTCCCGAATAAAATCTGTTTAAAGGAAAGGTAAAACAGAACGTATTTAGTAATCATTCCATCCAATTTTTATACATAGAATTTGATGTTGTTATTCTTTGACGGTCTGTCAGCACCACTTATCTAATTTATTTGTCTTAACTTTGTACTGAGCCTTTACTAGAGCTAGAACCAATTCCCGTAAGACGTTATTTCGTCGATAATAAACCAATTTCGCCAAGCCCCGCAATAGTTTAACTTCGTCCTCCTACATCGAATCCAAGTTTCTTCACTGGAGTATATTTTAAATGCGGTAAGTTTTCTATTGGAGCACCATCGTTATCAGAACTTGTGGGACCGGTTTGTTGCATCTGGTCAACCTTTAAGTAAAAATGTAACGTTTTGTTGTATACCTACATCTGCAAAGTATTGTGAATGTGATGCGTTCTAATGTGTCGTGTTCTTTTCTTCGTGTTATTGAGGATACTCGTATAACACGAAGAAGTTAAATATGTTTTTAAGACTCTTATCTAGATGATGTTTTGCTATTACAATGGTATACAATATCAGTTTTGTAACGCATTGATCTACAGAATTTACATAACAAATGCATCGACTGGCTACACTTTAAAATTAAATGAGATGCATTCAAGTAGTAAATTAAATTGCCATTTGTAACCTTTTTAATTCACCACTTTTTATTCTCATGACGTAAATGACACACCTCTCCCTGGAGGTCTGTCGTATAAACAGTAAGTTCATCGATGATAGAATTAGGTCATAATGTGATGCAGAGTGAGATTGCCTATTTATTCGGAGCAAATCTAATCTCGGGTCATTGTGTAACAGCTGGATCTTTTGTCACAAATAACCCTATTGAAATCGAGAACAGCTTGCGTAGCAACGTAACCAATAAACAAGTTGACTTTAACATTCCTGTTGAATATCCACTCCATGTAACAAGGTTCTTCACTCAATTATAAATCTTCATAAGCCCCATTTAATGTCTCCATCAATAAATCGGAAGCATCATCAGTCATTTTCAACGACCACTAGTTAATTAATCAAATAATCACTGTAAAAGCTTCATGAATCTCGCGGCACGAACAATTTGCGATTAGCAGATTTATAGGACCCTGTTATGACTTGCGTTATTACCGTCGTTAGTTTTGTATGTAAACTGTTCTTGACTTGGATTCATATTTTATGGGCACCAGACTGACCTGATTAAACTACTTCGGCGTCTATATCTGCATTAATTTCCAAGAATATTATCAAATTATTATTTTTTGAGTGGCTTGTGGACTTCGTTGTTTTAGTCTCATCGTCTTTTTGTGGATTTTATTTCTGGTTTGAGTCGTTTTCCAGTACATCCAATTACGTAGATACTGCTTAAAGTATTCAGGGAATATAGGCTTATGAGTTAATTTTCTGAAAGGGCAAAAATTCCATTGAATATTAATATTCTTTATTCTATAGAATACTTTCGTTCCTTAGGGCGAAAGGGCGACCCAGACTCTGTCTGGGGAATTTTCTAAACTTATTGCTAACATACTTTATACAAACAGCGTAGAAACATTATATAATTCAAGAGTCTGCCCATAAAACATTTTCACTCTTGATATATTTGGATAAACCTCGAAAATCTAGACAATTTGTTTTGAGCAGAGCTTAGGTTGTATTTATTAGCCGAACTATATGCCTTCCTACGTCAACGTACAACATTGTTAGCAGTCAGAGATAAATCCTAGATAGCTCAAAGCCATGCTATCCTTTATACAGGACTATTATAAATTTAAGATTTTTGTTACTGAAGTAAGTATTTTCTTTTGCATCTACATAATATATTCTAATGTAAGCTGAAATAGAAAATTCAATATGAGTATCGGTAGGTACTTATACTCAAGGCTCAACTTCAGAATAGACTTATATCAGTCAGTCTGAAGGATATTACAGCTTTCACGATAAAGTTAGTTCTCAAGAACTACCAAGCCAACTTGTTAGATTTACTTAACAAGTTAGGCTTCAAGTCGATTTTGCTGTAAACCGGACAACTTTTAAACCTTGTTCGGCAAGTAAGACGTTAATGTTAGCTTAATCTACGTGTGTGTGTGTATGTATTATATGTGTGTGTACGTTTAAACAAATATGTTTTCAAATTCTTCCGTGTTTGAGTTCCGTAAATATTTTGTGATTACGTTCTATCGGTTCATTGGCAAACTCATCGTCCTGTTGTCCTTCAACAAAGGTGCTCGTCCTTGACCTTTCCATTGAGGCACGAGCTCATCCGGGCCCAATGTCACCATTGTAAGTACCCTCGAATTGAACTTTCAGGATTACTTCAGCCATATCAGTGTACCCTATTTCACATTCAAGTTTTGCTTCAGTGATAATTGTTCATAGTAATATTTCATGCTTATGAACTAATTACAAACCCAAGTCTAATTTATTTTACCCGCTGCTATAGTAACTTTGGCTTGGTCGACTAAAATTATGTTTATGAAATGTCTCGAAAAGGTTTTCATCAATCATATTTTGTTGTAATTGATGAAATGGTTTTAACCAGTGTACACAAAATTATCGGTATGTTTTGATTATACATTTACTTTACTAGCACACGCCATTTTATATTAATTATCCTGTCTGATAATAATGCAGACCCCATGGTAGAAAATTATAGAGTATAAAACGCTCGTTGTTCCACGCGATGAATCAGCTTGATATGCGAAATACTAATCATCATTGCATTGTCACTATTATTATACAAAACTGTACTGCAGTTAAAAATACATTTTGAAACTGGCCAGTAGGTAATCCCAAAAGGCCATGTTTCAAATGAAATGGCAACATTTGCAACCATGTTCCATCTTGAGCTCACATTTTACAAATTGGCGTCCAAACGTCGCTTCTACGTTACTTCTTCAGCCGCGGTCCAGTACAACCCGGTTGACATAAAACTGAACGTTATATCCGTATGTGCAGACATTTTTAATGCTGCCCTCACTGGCGCCTGGTCGATGTCTAGACGCATCGATTCGCCTGGGCTAGGCCCTTTGTGTGGTCGCTGTAATTGCATTAAGTGCACGTGGAAACCTTTTGTTTTCTCAGTCATTAACGCCTCTTTTTTTTTTTTGTCCTTTGAGACGTTTTTTAATTTCACGGTGTTCCACTCCACTGTCGATAGTGTTCAAACAACTGCATAAACGTGCATGAACTTCAGTCTTTATACGAACATAGTAAACGAAACTGGAATTGAAATTCCTTTGTCTTTGACGTCAAGTGAATAATTTAGTAAGGAAATTGCCTATTATCATGCACTGCAAAGGCGAATCAGAAATTCTCAGAGTGACTAGCGCCAGTTCATAGAAATAATTGACTATTCAATTCAACGCTGACTAACGCCAGACTGTAAGGTTCACGGGACATAACACTATCGATAGATATGAATATTATGTAATATGATATAAGAATGAAAAGATATAAGATAAAGTAAGTAATAATAGGTACATTACAGTTAATTTTCTTTTCTATCCTGACTGAAACGAAAACCGTATTTTTCCATCCAAACGCAAATATCGTACAAATTTTGCATATAATTTATGCGTTCAACAGGCATATTATTACAACATTTTTACGCCTGGCACCTCTCCAAAACCTCCTTGTAAGTCTTGCAACTCCCACCCCGTATAAACCGCGGTTTTACGACATTTTCTACAAGTCTTGCAGAATTTATTGCGTCTCGCAAGTTCAAAAATAATAAGTAGGTACTTGCAGGATTTTTATTATTTAATAAAATCCGTGTGGGATCGCTTTGATAGAGGGAATAAAGTTTTAATTGGTCATACCGAGACGATAAACTTTCAGACATGTTATTATGGAAGTATTTCAGACGAGAAAAGTCCCGTTTTGTTATTAACAAAACGGGACTTTTGACATCCATTACTTAATAGGTTTAAAAAATTCGCTTTTTCAGTAATCTAAATAACGCATTGAACGCAAAAGCGTGTGTTACTGAGAAGGCGATGTTTTCAAACCTATGAAACCTATGTCAACATGAAAGGCATTGCGATCGATTGCCATTTTGTGTATGCTACGCAATATTACCCTGCAGGTCACAGGTTTATTAGCATTTAGAACAGTTTTATCGACTAATTTAGAGCTATGCTCTGGTTTTACGAAGTGCAATTGTCGTTTACCTTCGGTAGCAATTCTAGAAGCGTCTCCTTGCTCTTATTCAACGTTTACGACGCCCACGGAAGAAACAGCTAGCCCTTTCTTAGCTACCAAACGTAATAAACTATGTGCATTAGGAATTTTGTTTGTATATTTTGTTGGACCAGCTATGGTTAGGTATATCTTCATTAAGATTTTTCTGGCCGATGGTACGGTCTTTATGCTTCTTCTTTTCGTGTCAATGACCTACTCAAATTTTGTTATCGTTCGCCTCGTTTAAATCCTGTAAGGTGCATGTGGTTGAGCATGATGAGCAGGAAATAAGGCGTAATTGTTATGCTATTAGCTCTCCATTAAAAATCAATTAAACCACGTATATCTAATATTCATTTTCACTAGTCCATATTCACTAGTTGATTGATATTCATTTTCACTACATGACCAATATCTATCCTCAAATTAAATTTTGTCGTTTGCATTCCACTCAGCTGTCAATGTTTGCCGAACTTTAATCAACATCGGTGCACCGAAATAGTCCCCAATAAGAGGTTAATTAATTAATTTCATAACTATCAACAAATTAAATTAATTAATCGCATCGCTGTGAATTGTTTTCATTAACCAAAACATGTTGTTCTTTTAGAAATGTCGTAATTGCACTATTTACTATGGCGTTATCTACACGATTGGTTTGGTCAATAGATTGTGTTGCTGATATACTGTACGGTTCAAGTGTTCCCTAATCTCTGCTCCACCACTTATTACGTATATTTATTTGTTCGGTTTTATTTATTTAATACTTTAAGCACACAAATGTACGGAGGAGGACTTAATGTCATAGACATTTTCTTTTATAACTGTTGCTTTGAAGTTTGTGCATATACAAAATATTCATTATCATATCAATTATCATCACCCTCCAAGAATGCAATTATATTCTTCAATTTCCCATTCCTAATGTTTTCCCCTGCCACACCTTGCTCGGAAATATCTGTCAGAACATAATAAACAAAGGCAGAAGAAGTATCTAAATCACTCCGATGCTCCACTTAACCTAGCTCATGTCTTACGAAATTTCCTAATTTTCCGTGCAAACATTGCGTGGCTCGCAGGTTCGGAGGGTTGTCGCCCTTGGTTGTCATGGCAACGGACCTTTTTTGGCGCCCCACGTTGCCTTCACTCGGCCTTCTGGAGCGGTAATATGAATTTGGCAAGGTTACCCCCTTCCCCTTCGCCCGAAGGTCTGGAATTCAATGAGCTACATACACTTATTTATCGTGGCTTACACGTGGTATGTAATTCTGTTTTCTGTTGATACAGCCGTCTCATGTTTATTATTATACGTTTCGCTGTCTTCAGGTGTTATATTTAAATCGAGGGTAGAAATACAAACTTCCCAAATCAATCCATGAAATTCCGTGAGAAATTGGGAAAGTTGAAACGGTTGTTGTATTTTTGAACAAAAAGGATTTACTGTATCTAGAGAAAAATAATTGTAATATTAGCGGTTCTTATGATAACTTTATCTGCTTATTTAATTGTATGATTATATCCTTATCAATAGAGGTCTTTACCCTATTAACAAGATCATTATTATCTGTTAACAGCCCATGCTTAAGCAAGTACGTCTTCGGGCTGTTTGATGTTATTGTTCTCTACGCCTACAGCTCCCTTAATATTTCTACCCTTCTGGCCCGGGGGATCAATTTGTGAAACTTGAAAGGACTGTATAATTATGAACGCTCTCTCTGTAATATAGCTAAGTGCTCCTGAGTTCAGACACGTTTCCCTTACATTTTTATGTTCTTTATGTACCTAGACGTAGCTACTGTTTCCCATGCCATATTTTGCTTGCCATGAAAAGGTGTACTCACGACTACATAACAACTATAACAAGCTATACATTCCCGGTATAAGCTGATCTCGCATTGTATAAGATTTCCGTACAGAGAGGTCAGCTTACACTGGAAATTTATAGCTTGATATGTAGCCGTGTGTATGTAATTGTACATGTCATCTTCTCTGGTCTTAAGTATAAAATTACATCGCTAAATGATTATTTCCTTGTATGTGATATAGTTATATTTGACCATGTTTGTCAACTGTGATATGGCCTTCCTCAATGTACACATGTTTGCTCTAACTGGATTTATCAATTATTTAATGTATGTGTTTATTGATTTATTTCTTCTGCAGTATCTCCTAGATATGATCACGTCCTAATGGTCCAATCTATTAAGATATTATTGTAGTCAATAGTGTGGTTATTTCCTTATTAAGTATATCTTTACTATTGTAATTATTCTCAATCAGTTCAGTGACATTGCCAATACCTGAAAATTATTCTTTAGCTTGCAAGATAGCATCAAATAATGCAAAACCAAAATTGAAAATCGTACATGACAGGCTCCCAAATCCTACAAAGGAAAAACCCCGAACTAAATACATAAAATATGTGAAATAGAGGAATATTATCTCAGCGGATAGACCTGAGCGGAATATATTTGTATGAATATAAAGCGAACCCGGTGTCACGCTGGCAATCTAATACACGGCAATAATTTAGCATTTCTAGACACGTCTCAACACGGAGCTGACTACACTGGAACTCCCAGACTAAACCGATAAATGGAGGGTATAAAGATAAAGTTTGACGATGTTGTTAATGGAATGAGGGTAGATATATTATGTAGTTGGATGACAATATTATCCTTGTAATTTATTGGTGAAGGAACTTTGCAGACATTTGCTTAATTTCCCCCTTTTCTTATGAGTCACGAGTTTATTCTTTTTGTAGCCTTAATAAAATTGAAATGTCAAGAACTTATAGTACGGGAAGTTCAGGCTCAAATATTTTAATTTCATGTTGTTTCAAAGACTTGGCGATTCCAGAATGCAAGTTCTGTCGAGAACAACCCTAAAGATGCTCGCTTCTGGAAGTCTGAACTAATCTGAAGTAATCAGCATCTACTAAACCATCTGCACCAAAGTTGATGTTGAGATTGGAAAACAATACATTACTGTCAGTTTCCACGATTTGTAGAATTTTCAAGATCATATTATTGCCCTTGTATGGTATTAAATCAAAGCTCTTTCATATTATTACTTTGTATGTTTTAATAATAGAAAAGCATATAATTTCCATGTTTCCATATTCAATTTACAACCATGTGTTAGGCATATGACGTATATTTACGCAACCGGTCAACATGACAGTCTATCAAGGTTGAACCACTTAGATACTGCTAGATAACAATGTTTTACGAAATTGAATTTATGTTTAGACAAGCTCAACTGTAAACATGGACTTTATGAATGGAAAGTCATTTGCATACCATGGTTATGTAAAAAAAAAGTGTGCTCTTTCGTGAACTCTCGTGCACTCTTTTCGTTATCTATGAGCATGACAAGTGTGCTGGGAATTAAAAAACGCAATGTTATATGTTGGCAATTAATGTGTTTAACCACCGCTTTTTCCAGTCATCCAATTAGGGCTTATATGATGAAACACAACGCAAATAGCCAGAAATGCATCCGTTTCTTCAGCCTTACTTTAGGATGTAAAAGTTTTTATCTAACAAATATGATCTATCTAGCTAGACTTTCTCTAATTCTTGTAAAATTCGCCAAGAACCCACAGCTTAGTCACTTAGTCCTCATTCCCCGGTTTTCCCTTCGTATCGGATATCTCTATAATAATTGTTCGTCGTTCAAGATCCGAATCGTTGAATCCGCTTGTGGTTTCCGAAGCCTTACCTATGTTTCCGCGGTGCATAGCATGTGCTCGTTTACGTTGTAATAGTTTTTCCGCAGTGCGCCATTGTTCCCCATTCATAGTTCATTGTCCACATGTCCTTTCGACCTTCTGCTTATTTCAATAATTTTCGATATTTAATCTAGATTACTTATAAGTTTTTGTCTTTCTATTAGTGATATTTTTCATTATCTTCAGATCTTTTTCCAGTTATCAAGCCTCTAAAATTATAACGATGTCTCGTATCGTATTCCGTCCATCGTCTCTTGTGTTTTTATGTTCTCATACGAGGAATGAAACTGATATAGTGTGGGTAGCAGTAGTGTGTAGTGTTCAAACAACCAACGCGACTCTTGTTGACTCAATCAACAAGCGTAACATGTGAACTATTCTTCGTGTCTCCATATTTTTATATTGTATCATAAAAAAGTGTTGATCTTTTATTATATTACAATTCATTCCTAAGTTTTCCACTACAATAATAGAATCTAGAATTTCTTTGTTCGTGTTTTCACCATTTCAGTTGGCTCATGTCTTGTAAATGCACCTTGTTTACTTTAGTATGTAAAAGGATGCACATACAAACCCCTGTTTCCCTTCATTTTGCGTGTTCAATCTCACACCTCTGCTTCCTGTAAATTGCGCACATTTCCCAAATTGTCGCCCCTTGGGTTAGGGTTGGGACGGGTTTAAAGAAAACATCCATTGTTTATTTTTTTCGCCCAAGTGGTCACAGTTTCGTGCTCAGGCCACGACCCGACTTCAAACCAGAGGTGATTTGGGTTTAAGCCCTGCAGTGTAAAGGTCCAGTGAAAATTAATTGTTGGAACTTTGTTAGCCTTCCATGAGTCAAGAATTAATTATAACTTTTGTGGTGGCGACACGCAACTATACCGTGCCTTTTAATATAAATTTTCAGAATGTGTAACTTCAGACATTTCATTTGTCTTCTGCCTCGTAAAGAAAATATTCGTACGTACCGAATTACAAAATTCCTGAATTCAATTTCCCTTCTAGGGTCTTTTGCCAGTGTGTGTTTCACAATATTAGAAGGCTACACACACAAAGCGAGGCGTTGTACTGTTGGCTTCCAGACTAAAAAGATTTATTACTGCATTCTACTGTTTTCGGTGCTGTCACACTATTTTCTGCATGGTTGCTTTTTTATCTCGACAACTTGCAACGTTCTTGTTGTTAATCAATGTTCAGGCGCCATCTGCAAATATTGGACGGAAATTAAAATTGTTAATTCAAGTTTATTAATTCGTCTGTTCCTCTGTGGTTGAGGCTTCCGGACGAAGCTCCTTTCCACCTTCGTCCTTGTGGTCACTTACCATCAAGTGAGATGAAGGCCAAGAGCTTCTGCGTTGTGGATAATAAAAAATAAAAAAAACAATTTCTAAAACAATATTACGATAGATAATCTTCGTCTAGACATTGTTATTCAAATTAACTCCAGTCTAATTAGTTTTTGAAATCATAATAATACTGTGTAGTAGGCGGTTGCTAGGATAGAATTTTTATTCGAAATCAAATAAGTGGAACAGAAGAACGCCTCTAATCCCCGCAGGGTTAGGCGATGGTGTACCTATAGTACACCCACATTTCGCCAGTTATGTTTAAGCCCCATGTAATAGGGGGGAGCCTATTGTCATCAACCGAGAACAAATCCAGACTCAGGCTGCTACTGAGTAAACCTATTATGAATATTTTATAAGCAGCTTTAACAAGTAGCAGACGATACTTGGCGATGCTGACCTACTTGCCATTAAGACGTACTCGTCCTTAAACCAATTTGTTGGCAGCTTTGAAACTGACGTCGTTTCCAAAGTACGGTTAGTGAAAAACTGACTAGAATCCTAATGATGAAGGCATGAGGTAAACTTGGTTTATTGCGTTTCATTTTGGAATTTTGAGTAACTTTCTGGAAATGTATAGGTACTGTCCACCGCACATCAGTGTTAACAATTTGACATTGATAACGCTTTTGTGTTGTACCTGTAAGGGTGGGTTTTGTAGAGCAAGTGTTTCCACTGTTGTGCTTGACTTTGGCACACTGTCGTTGGGATGCAAAAATATTGCAGTTGACGACGACCACACCTCACCACCACCACGACCTCATTCCACCGGCCCCCTTCTATTATCGGACATCTAGACGCACTGCAGGTTATCATCCCTTCCTTGTTGCTATTCCACCAATTCGCACTAAGCGTTTCCAAATGTCTTTTATAATGCGCACAGCAAAAGAGTGGAACTCTCTGCCTGCGTCTGTGTTTCCGAACGCGTACAACCCTAATCTCTTCAAAGTTAGAATTAACAGGCTTCTTCTGGGTAAGCTCACTCAAGAGCTAACCCATCCTAAATAAAAAAAAAGAAGAAAAAAAAAAGTTGACCATAGGCGGCAGTGAGCACTTAATCAGGAGGAACACCCGCTTGTTTGCCAACCAGTAACATAAATAATGAGACCCAAAAAATGATTTTAATATCGCAGAACATACAGCAGCAGCCACCATTTTACGGTGACCAGCAGGCTAATTGCGTAACACACTATCAGTAGGAATCGGTTTCAATTTGACAATTCAACAACATTCATAGCGCTATTTACGCTGTTGAGCAGATAAATTTTTCTAACATATGAAGCAATGGATTAGCAATATACTTCAAAATCATTCCGATTCCGATTCAAACTGTGTTACGCAATTAGGGGGCTGTTTTCCGTAGTCGGCTTATACAAATTGTATCGTACGTGTGATAAACGGACAGGTAACTCTTTACGGCTTCGTTTACAGGGAAATAAACTCGCGTGAAAGCTGTAAACAAAGTGTAAACACTACGGATTAAATGAATTGTTAATTTGTGAGGAACGGTGTTTACGAAAAATGTTTACACTGATGATGAATTCTGATTTTTATTTGCAATGTATTTTCATTGAGTTTATTTAGTACTACTGTTATAATCAGATTTCGCCAATGATGTGTTCAGTTGAACACGATCAGCATATTTTAAACCTAATTCAAGAGCTGTTAGGGTCAATATTCCACAACAATGATGAAACTGAAAGCTTCCTAACCGGTTTAGATGTGCTGATCGCGTTCAGTTTCATTGGAAAAATATTACAACTCAAATCACGCAGAACCAAAACTAATAACGGATATATAAGCTAAACAAAAAGATTGCACGTGATAGGAACACTAAAACTAGCAGAGGAAGTACCACAAACCTACTTCTAAACGCAAACCCGGATTATGGAGACGTGTTCATCATACATTGACGTGCAAATCGTGAAGTTATTTATGCGAATATTAATAGCACAGATTATGCACAGAGTCTATAAATATTTTTGGATCAAATATAGACATGGCCTGTCGACGACGTCATTTTTAGGGTTCCGTACCCAAAGGGTAAAACGGGAACCCTATTACTAAGGCTCCGCCGTCTGTCTGTGTCACCAGGCTGTATCTCATGAACCGTGATAGACAGTTGAAATTTTCACAGATGATGTATTTCTGTTGCCGCTATAACAACAAATACTAAAATACAGAATAAAATAAATATTTAAGGGGGCTCCCATACAACAAACGTGATTTTTTTTTTGCTCGTTTTTGCTCTATATTGATAACGGCAACAGGTAGACGCTTGAAATATTCACAGAATATGTACATATATTGACTTTAAAAATAAATAATTAAATTAAATAAAACAAATATTTAAGGGGGGCTCCCATACGTGTTTTTTTGCCATTTTTATAGATAATGGTACGGAACTCTTCGTGAACGAGTCCGACTCGCACTTGTCCTGTTTTGTAGATTCTAAGCAGGTGTACACGCTATGTTGATGCCATAGGTATTAAGCACAAGGTTAGTCTGTAACCTTATCCGTAGAGTCTGACCAACGAAAGCTGTCCAAGAAAAAAAGCGGCAACTTAAAAAAATCAAGAGCTTTCAACCCTTGCTATACACTCTACAGGGTTATTTTTAAAACGTCAATAACCTCTTAAAGGGTCATTGTACTCATCATTATGAACAACTTTGACTATGGGACCGAAACTGAAACTGGTTTTTTTTTTCGCGATTAGGGTCCCGTTAGCACCCTTTGGGTATGGAACCGTAAAAATCAACGCTTCAACATAACAGCTCATGTAAACTTTATTTTTCAAAGCTCAAAATCAAAGTACCAACAAAAGAGGACATAATATTTCCCTTATTAAATTAAGTCGCTAATCGCCTTTCAGCGGCTTATTTCTTTAATTTACGTAACCACAGAAATCTGAGCCTCTATTATGAGATTAAAATTTTCCCTCCCTAATTGTTGGTTGTGAACAGTGAAACCGAAAAGTAGGAATAAGTGGGGCTTCAGGGTTTCGGCGAAGTCTTATTTCAACTTCTCAAAACTGTTTTGTTTTCCTCCTGTATTGTTTGAAAATAACTGGCGAGTTCGTTGTGTAACTTTTGAAACGATTTTATTTCTGGAAAGGTGAAGTATTACTAAGGGTTCTTAAAGAAAAATGTTTTGGAGCGCCAGAATTAGCCTCATAGCCTCTCCACTTTTTTTTTTCAACAAAATATTCGATTTATGTCTCCAACCAAATCGGAAAATTGACTAAGTATTTCTGAAAACATGGAAATCTTATGCATAATCCCAATTGACAAAGGGTCAGGTTCGGTAAATTGAACGGCATGAAAATCGTCCTCTAGTTTCGGCTATAACCCTTGCATTATGAATCGTGGTTAAACCATTTTCTGTTGATGACATACTGCATGCCGTATTTTGAACCCGCTGCTCCACTCCCAGCTAAAATGGCGGCTCATGTGGAATAAGGAAACTTTATGGTCTCTACGTGCCTGCGTTAAACTTAAGGCTGTACTGTAACAAAGAATACGGGGCTGCATCCACACGTCCCCCGACGTTATTCTACCTCACCGGCAGTAAAAAGCTCCTATCTTCTTGTGTTCTATTAAAAATATGGCAACGTTAAAATCCTTAAGTTTGCTGAAGAATATAGGTTGCTTCTTTCCCAGATTTTTCACCTACGGTATATAAAGCTCCTATCATTTCGTGCACTATTATAAGTATGGCGCTATCTCCACGGGCGAGAGAATCGCGACGGTAGTCTCGCCGTGCCATCAAATTCTCGCCGTGCCATCAAATTCTCGCCGCGCCATCAAATTCTCGGCACGATGATATCGCCTTGTAGAGATTGCTCCATACTGTTTCTATAGAATTTGATGCCACGGCGCGGCGTGACTATCGCCGCCTTCGGTCAATAAGGGTTTTTTCGGCGATTTTGGTCAGAAAGAAATACATTCACATAAAAATCGCCGGAAAAATCGCTCGTGGTCGAGCACCCTAATAGCACTATTGATCGAAGATCGCCGCGATACTTACGGCCGTGTAGTTGGCTTCTTAATTTCGTGACGTAATCGTCTCGTCTCCGCCGCTGCGGAAAATGGGCCTTCAAATGTCACTCAGTGTTTTCAATCTCGGGAAAAAGAATCATTATCGATACTTTGAATGTCTCGGAATAGAGCAGTGTGCTAGCAATGGCTTCGTACTTACGTATGTATTTATTTAGTTAGGTAGTAAGTTGATTTGTAAATTCATCGCCTACATCTAAAGTTGTAATCGTAACCTCTTTTTTACCCTCAACAAAATCTTACGACTTGTGTAGGAAGATATGCTACGCGATTTGTATTGCATTACATCACCGATGAAGTGTAAGATTATGTCGTTACTATCAAATTCGTTTTACTCTTCGGCATATACATAAAAATTCATGCTATTTCCCTAAGGGGCGGCAAATACCATTGTTTTTAGGGTTCCGTACCTCAAAAGGAAAAAACGGAACCCTTATAAGGATCACTCGTGTATCTGTCGGGCTGTATATCTGGCTGTCTGTCCGTCTGTCTTTCCGTCCGTCTGTCATAACCGATTTTCTCCGAATCTACCGGACTAATTAAGTTAAAATTTGGTACACATGAACTTCTGTAACCCGAATATGGGGGGAAAATTAGAAAATTTAAAAGAATTGTTGTGCAAACGGTACCATATGACATATCAAATGAAAAGGCTTGTTGTAAGGATTTCAGTTATTTTTTTATAAATTGAAAATAAACACTTAAAAATTGACCCTTATATCCGCAACTACTGAGCCTAAAATTTAGAAAAAAATAAAGAATGAAATACAGGAATGGTAAATCTCTCATTATTGTGCGTACAAACTTACATTTACAGTTGTAATGTATGAGGGAACATGTTTTTCAATTACAATGTTAAGTTTGTTCTTAGGATAAATTAATCCCCACTACGGAACCCATCATTGTGCGTGGTCCGACACTCACTTGGCCGGTTTTTTTATACGATCCCGCTAGCTTCTGCGTTCATGATTTTTTTAAATATGCTGGTTCCGTCTATTGATCTGCTTTGACTCGTTCGCTTCAATTGTTTACAATCCCGTTCAGCAGACAGTATCGTTCAACAAAACGGGGCGCCTAACTTCCAACCCAATTGGAAAATACCTTTGTTACACTTTATTTGACACCAACAAAACTGGCTAGCTATCATGCAGTCCCGGATCGATCTGTTTCGGCCCGTTGACTTCAATTGCTGTCGTCCGTCCCATTCACGAATATCGTTCCAAATTCTGGTTCCTGGCCAATTGTTCTGCTTCTCACGTATTGTAGTGACCCACCCCTGTGTCGTCACATCCACGCTGCGTCCCAATGCGTTTGGCAGCCGTGTCGCAAGTGGGCGCGGTAATGTGACGCTTCCGTTGTTATAGTGACGGTTACTTGCCTGTTATGATGCCCGAACTATCGGCCGAATGTTCGGTCTTTTCTTGACTACGGCTAATTAAGACGCAGATATATGCCAGTGACCTTGAGTGGTTAGCTTGCGTGTTCTTTACTGAGCTCACGCAACGCGTCGTACGTTCAGCCAGTAATAGGACTCGCCCATCAAGGAGCGCTGTCCACAATTTGACGCATTATTAATTTATTATACACAAAATAAAAGGTATTTTAATAAAACGCGCATACTAAAAGATCAATAATTAAATTATCTTTAAATTGGTGAAGGTTTCAGAAAAATTCGCTTGGGCAAAATCTATTTTGCGCAATTCTCAGTTTTTTATCCGCGCGTTAGAGATAAACATAATCTAAAATGCTCTAGTTTATCATTTTTTTTTTTCAAATCATTAACACTACTCGTTTAGACGTGATCTTCAGTATAAAATCATTAAAAGTCGGTTATCGTCCCATTAAGGCTGACTACGGCGAAATAAAAAATAAACGACAGTTAAAAGAGATAAAGCCAAAGTCAAAAATGTGATTCGGGTAAGGACTCAAAGTCAAGAAAGGAAACTTTGGAAGTTATAAAACGGCCGAACATTCGGCCGATACTTTGGAATATCGGTTCGGAGTAGGCCCCCTGGTGGCTCGAAAGTGTTGACCGTTGCAGAGGCAAGGGCCAAATTGCCAAAATATTTTAATTAAGATGTAATTAGGGAACCTCGTTGTTCTAGTAATCGCAAGCGCTACGGCTGACATGAACGAAAAAAATGAAAAAGGGTTTATTCAGATTAATAATATAAATACAGAACATTTACATCATTTACGGCAGACGTAGCTCCTTTTTTATAACTAAAGTTTAAAATTTGGTTTTTATAATGACACTTTCACATAGGTACAAACATACAAACAATTAAATGTTTCCCTTTTATGTATCATCTGCAGCGAGGCTTTCACAAAACATATGAAAGAGGTACTTCTGTATTTTATTTTACATGAGGTCCTGGGTCGGGTAAAGTGTTATTGAGTTTTTTTTTTATCTGGAATTTCTCAGTAGCTGTCCGGAGTCTGGATTGTGAACGTTTGATGGCAATAGGCTCGCCCCCGATTACATGGGACTTAAACATAACTAGCGAATTGTGGGTACACCCCTGCCTAACCCTTCGGGTATTACAGGCGTCATGTTATGTATGTGTAATTAGGGAGGTTTGAATGCTTGTTGGCCATATTGCAATATTGTCCGGTTGTTAATTTAGAGATTTCTTAAGTCTTTGAATGTTGAGTGATCTGACTAAAGTTCGGTCGCGAAGCAGAAAGAATTTCGTACAATGACCCCTCATTACTTATCTCTATCGCCCGCGCACAATTGTATTGCTGTCGCACTCGTAGTTTAAAATGCACGAGCTCGAAAACGCGCGTCACCGGCGCGTTTTGTAACATGCGTCGTCGGCGCACGTTTTCGAAACATGCGTCGACGGCGCGCTTTTATCCTACAGAAGGTCTACAGGCTGCGTCTGACTCGCGTGCGTATCGCGTCTGTATCGCTACAAACGCGCGTTTTAAAAACTTGGTGTGAACAGGCCCTTATACTCTTAGCATTATGATCTATCCTATCGGTCAAATTTTAACGCAAACGAAATAGTTACGTTTACTCTCTTGCAAACTTACACTTGGGGTACTGAAGAGATTAGACTCCTATGGTAGCGATAAGCGATTGCTTTTGAAATCGAGACACAAACAAAATGGTATCTGCGAACACGTCAAATGGTAAGTATTCATTTTATCAAGGTAGGTAGTGTAGGTAACGAATTTCGGATAATTGCTAAATTAAGTCTTCAACGTTTTCAATTTCAAAATTTCAACAAAGCACACACTGTGGCGAGACGATATTAATTGCTCGGTTCTAAATTAAGCCCCAATTCGTGACTCCACATCTATCAGTAGGTTTCGTGTAAATCAGGCTTTCAAACTTAGGCTGCTCGCAAGTAATCGATAAATGTACCACGGTCTCTACCTTTAGAATCTTTAAAGTTTTAGACATGAAAATATTATATTGAAGTTTACTATGTTCGCCCAGTGTTTACGACTTTACAAAACATTGAGATTTATTTACTACTAGCTGCGCCCCGCGGTTTCACCCGCGTAAGTCTCGATCCCGTGGGAATATCGGGATAAAAAGTAGCCTATGTCATAATCCAGGGTGTCAGCTACCTCCATAATTTTTTGTATCAAAATTGGTCCAGCCGTTTGAGCGTGAAGAAGTAACAAACATACACACACACACACACACTGACAAACTTTCGCCTTTATAATATTAGTGTGATTTGTAAGTTTAATATTAATGTATTATACCTACTCATAAACATAAAACTTCTAGAATAAATTCCTTTATAATTAGCCTATAATGTTCCCACTGCTGGGACACGGGCCTCCTCTCTACGGGAGTGGGCTATATCCACCACGCGGGCCCAGTGCGGGTTGGTAGCTGTCACGTCTTCGATTTTTTTGGTTCTAAGACATGCCTGTTTCCTTACGATGTTTTCCTTCACCGTTTTGAGAGCAGTGGTGATGAAATGATTTACACTAAGGCCTTTTTTTTTTTTTTTTTGGGTGGGAAATCATCAAATAACTTCTCCCGCTCTGGGCGGAGCGAGAGGGAGTGTCAGACTTTTACTGACTAAAACCCACCGTGTTCCTTCAAATGCCTGTGTGCCAGAGCCACGATATCCCTTTCGGACAGGCTCGTAACCCTGACAGGCATTGGCCCTTTCGGACCCCGTCCATTGGTGCTGACGTCTCTTTGAGGCGCACGTGGAACACAACGCGCCGTCGACCCGGGCCTGGTCCTTATCGGACGGCGAGCTACCCATCGCTCACCGTCCGCAAGCCCGCGCCTACGGTGGCCGGGAATCGGCCTGCGATTCCCGACGCCCAGGGCGTCTCCTGCGGCGACTAAGGGTGGAAGGGCGGGCACCCTGCCTCACCCTCATGCGTTCCGCCTCCTCCTTCGATTTCCACTAAGGCCCGTATTACACTCAATACTCAAGCATTACTTAAAACTAGATACAAGCCATACAGCCAAACAGTATCACAGTGGGCCGTGCTTGCCCCGCTGAGCTTGTTATATTTATGTACCTACATGCATCACACATACAGAGAGAGACCCTATGACTGCTAACTCGTGTTCCGTGCTCATTTCTACTAAAAACGCATGTTTTATGGCTCAAAAGAACAATACTTTCAGAAAGTTTTGATATCGCTGTACCAAGCTACCAACGACTCTGTTTATAGGTAGTTCAGTTAAGTTTTTACACATCAACTATTTTTAGTATAAAATCAATAGAACGTGATTATAAGGTCACCGCGAGGCTCGCCGCGCCGTGGTCCACACACTCACTTTTAATTGTAAATAACGGGCTCGTCCAGTAGATTGAATCAAGAACAACACATAGGTAATCAATTTTCATTAATTTTCTCATACTATGGACAAGTCCATTATGGACTTGTCATCTATGTTTACCAAGCTATTCATGAAACATTGGAATTTACCTTGCTTAAATAAAGCCGATATCAGATGCTTGACGCGAATGAATGGTTCACTCGATTGAATTCATTTTTTGAATGTCAAGTTCACACAAGGACACCGTTCATCTGCCCCCTTCATTCTTTTTTCGATCATTCGGTAGCCAAGTGAAAGACGCAGAAGTGTCGAAATGCAACATCGTTGAATCAGTTCACTGATGATTAAATTCACGTTTGATTCATGTTCTGTTTAGGCGCGTCTGATATCGGACTTAGATGTGATTTCATTGTAATTTATCAACAGACAGGGTTCAGCAGCCGATCTTCAGGAGACAATCTGTTTACCTCAAAATACAACGTGCTCTACTTAGATAAGAGTAAAATACAAAAACTAAACAAAATGTATTTTTATAACAAAATCCTTACGTAACAAACCCAAGCTCCCCAACCCTTTAGAAAGGTTAATAAAAAAACCGGCCAAGTGCATGTCGGACCAGGCACAATTAAGGGTTCCGTAGTTGGGATGATTTTATCCCAAAAACAAACTTAACATTGTAGTTGAAAAACATGCTCTCCCATACATCGATATACGTTACGGTCAATTATCCAACTGAAAATTTAAGTTGGTTGACTGGTTGTTGTTGGTTACTCGTTAACTTGTGAAGCCTACTTAGCTGTGATAGTTTTCCTTTTAATATCGTTATATGTATATGTTATAGTCAAAGTCCGATACACAGTCTCTTCGCGGAAGGACTGGTTTATCCTAGGTTTGGCCAAAGCCATCAGGCAATCCCCGAAATACATTTCAATTTCGCCCTTTGCCTGTAGTATTTTTAGTCAAACCTAACCTAACCTAACCTATTAGTCAAAGGCCGAAAATTTACATTTGTTTGGGCTTTGACTAAGTCATTCAGTCTGACCTGAGGATTGGCCAGTCCAACCTAGGAGCGCCGGAGCTTCGGAGTTTGCCTATAACATATATACTATTGCCATGAATTTTTGCACATAATTATCCAAAACCAACCATTTAGCTGGCAGGGGGGGTGGACACTTGACTCTAACAAAAAATAGCACTTTAAAGCTTAATATTACGCAAACGGTCCCTTAATTGAAAAATGGTTTTCACAAACACACATTATTTTTAAACGGCTTATCCAACGATAACCCACATCATGGAATAGACGAGAAAAAAAATATCATCCCCATTTTACGTGCAAAAAAAATTGTTTTCATGGTTTTATTTTACGACTCTCTAGGCGTGATTAATATGTATACCCATGCCAAATTAAATTACAGCTTTCTAGTACTAAGCGTCTCTGAGCTAAGCCGATTGACGCATAAAGGCTTCTACATACTCGTCGCGTCGCAAGTCGCGCTGGTCTGTACAAGCCTTAACGAAACTGAGTGTCACTTGTACTCCCCATCAATGTGATTTTTTTTTGTACGGGACCATACCTGGGAACCTTCTGGATACTACGGAGATATTGAAGGCCAAATTGCCAACTTTTTTCACGAAACCAAGTTTTAATTGTGTACTAAGTAACTTAACTTTAAATACGGGGACAACTCTTGTACCGTTTCTTGCATGCACCAGTTTTGCGTGCGTTACATTGCACGCTGCCACCCGGCCGCACCAAAAATAAAAGTAATTACTCAGCCATTGATGTATTAAATAGGAAGATATGGTACGCGCTCCTCGACGTGGACCGCATAAATAAGGGGAAAGAACACAATCGACCTACATTACTCTCGGTTTGCGGGGAATACCCGAATCGTAGTTTGTTTCAGAGTTGTTATGGGTACGTAACAGTGACAATTATTGCTATCTCGTTCCCGCTATAGCCCGCGTAATATGTCTCTATTTCGGTTGTCGAGCACATGACGCACGACATCGGATCCATTTAATATTTGCGTGATGTTAGAGAGTGGCCTATCTTCCTATAAATTTAATACATCAATGTACTCAGCTATAATTTTTGTTCAATGTTACTTATTTTGATGTACAGAATGCCTAGATAACGACTATGTGAAGGGGGGTCTTGTTACACCCTATATACGGCCGACTCCTCTAACAAAGAGGAAACTTTATAGGCTAATGACGTTGTGGTATGTTGTAACATTGGTTATTACTAAACCCACGTTCCGTATTGTCTTGTTAAAAAAAACTTTCTAGTATTATCTGCGTCAAACAATAGGGGTATTGAACATCGATTTTTAGGTCAAACAACGGTTTGTTTGGAATTGAAGCATATCTATCCTCTAATAACATGACTGAACAAAAGCATCGTTTGCATGCTAATGAAAATGGCGCCATTACCACGACGCAACGTAATTGGATTGGTGCTGGTATGCCTCGATTAAAGCATGGCATGCAGCAAGAATATTGAGTTATTAAGAATTCTGATGTTGACTATCTCATGGTGAATTAGATTGTCCCCGTAGAGCCCTGAAAAGACTAGGGGCAAGAACAGTTTTCGGTGGCTACAATGATGTTCCAAACCGGAGGTTTTTCATTCAGGCTGGATATTTTGCAACCGCAGAGCCATTCTAAGACACCCGATATGTGCCCGACATACCTATTTGCTACAATATGCTTCCCGTCCATTGAAACGGACAGGAGAGGAGAAGTGCAATGCTAGGAAAACGAATTCTATTAGTTGATCTTTGCACTTCTCCGCTTAGATCCAATCGCAGGCAGCAAGACTGCAAGAATGTAGCAAATTATGACGTGACACTCTCCGCGAATTAATAAGGTCAATGTGACCACACTCTGATTGAACCAGTCAGCCTATTAAGACATTAGTCTTCATTTGCCTAATCATTTCACGTAACATGTCATTGTTCATCATTAGTGCTTATACAAGCTGATAATAGTATTGAGTAACTCCGCCAATCATAATGAATGACAATTCTCTTGAATTGAGAACAAAGGACTATACTTAAATAAATTCATTCGTGGAGTTTGAGTTTTGCTGTTGAGATGTTGGCAGAAAACGCATCAAGTTGTAATAAACTTACTTCTGGAATAGTCTGGATTAAGTTTTCATATTTCAGATCTTATCTTGATAGGGGAAAGGCACATAGCAGGAAAAGCGTCTTTTCATAAATAACGACTGCCTCGTTGGTCTAGTGGTCGCAAGCGCTACTGCGAAGCTTGAGATCCAAGGTTCGATTCCCAGGTGGGATAAAGTGTTATTGGGTTTTCCATCAGGAATTTCTTAGTCCGGAGTCTGGATTTAAGCCCGGTTGATGGCAATCCGGTCATTCCCTGGGACTTAAAAACATAACTGGTGAAATTTTTGTGTACTTAGGTATACCTCGGCCTAACCCTTCGGGGATTACATAGAATTACATGCGTAATGTGATAACTTCAGTTGTCTTGACTGTCGTGTCGCATTTTTTGGTCGATGGATGACCTATGGGTCAACATCATGAACGGCATATCAAATTTCTAATGTCCCTTCTCTTTTGTCCCCAGAAAGAAGATCGAATCCTTAGGCAGGATGACGGCGATGACGCAGGAGGAAATGGTGGCGGGTGCACGCACCGTCGCCGCGGGCCTGGAGGCTTTGAGGGCAGAACACGCCCAGCTGCTGGCAGGGTTAGCAGCCACCACCGAGCATGAACATGAAAAGGCATCGCTTGTGAAGAAAAGCATTGATGCTATTGAACTCGGATTGGGCGAGGCACAGGTCAGTTGCTAAGATTGTGTTGTCCGTTCCCATTCTTGTAGATCTACTGTACAATACTGGGCTTGACTTATGCTTTTGGTAAGGTGGATTCTGCAGGAATCCGCTGGATGCAAGAACCACAGAACCGGGCGAAGTGGCGAAGGCCTATGTCCAGCAGAGGTGGAGAAGGTGGCTTATAAAGACGGTTCGCTACCTACAAGAACCGCATGTGTTCTAGTTTCTGTTGATCTTTTTCGTCCAAATCTTTCCTGTAAAGTAGTTTTCTTTTTTGACGCGGTTAAAATTTACAGCGCTCTCAGATAACCTCTACTTTAACGTAAATTTTTAGGAGTCGGCTTCCCTTTTAACGAATTACAGTAAGCTTAAGTGCTGCTTGTATTTTATATTTATTCACAATAATAGGAATGAGAGAAATTATACAAAATTCACAGAGAAACAAAAATAGCTTCATAAAAGCAAGCACTTTTGTGTCGAAATCTTCCTTTGACGACAAAATATTGTGCTGTGTCACCCACTCACCACTCACCACCCCTAAGTAAATAGATTTTTATCAGTTTTCGTTACAAACCTTCCTGTAAATGCACTGACATCGATGTGTCTTCATTTTAACTGTTACAATATTTGCAATTCATTAACCGAAACCACACACGCAGGCAAAGTTTTTATGGCATTTTGCAAGTACAGACTGAACCTGTTTAAATCCTTTGTCCTTTTCTGCGATCACACATTTAGTTTACAAATAATACTTTACATTAAAACCACGTGTGTGCGATGTAAACAAACGTGATTGTATACAGGCTTCAGATTCCAAAGCACATATCTTGAAGATGACATGCCTGAGGTCTGCGGCCTGCGGTTTGTTACATCAGTCTCGCGTATGGAGTTACAGAACATACAGATACGAGTCGTCAATTAGATTCATGATGCTTTTACTTTTCCATAATTCCAATTGCGAGTAGTGACTTCTAAAGGGGTAAGATGAACTCATGACCTTTCAAACCCCAGACTTTCTTAAATTTCCAAAAGAAAAATAACTCATAATCACCTCTCCTTCAAAATTGCTAACGTTTTATCTAGATAAGCTACACGTTTTCACATAAGCTTACACGCGAAGCTTAAGGTGAGGTGAAGAACTATTGATCAAACGTTGAAGCCCTGCCCTGTAACTAAAGGAACATTCTTCGTTCATTTTCTTTGAAGTAGCCCAAATCACGTATGGATTATTTTTACAAGTTTCTGTGTATGTTATTCTTTTAGAGAATTCCTGATAACAAGAAGCATATTTTCTTTACACATTTACTCTTACATTTTTCTTTTAGACGAATTCCATAAATATAAGCCTCTAAGAGAAAACAGGTCAAGAATTTGTTCATTGAACATCTTGGCTTTGAAAAACCCTTATAAATGAAAAGCCTGGCTTCTCAGCGGCTGAAGACAAACAGCCTCAAGGTAGCCTAGATTCGCTGAATGCCTTTAAGGACTACCCGTTATAGCATCATTTAGGTCACACCTGCCAAGCCTTGAGGGCTCCGCTGTATAAACGCGAGTTTCCACCGTGTAAAAGGAAACACTATTTTTGAATCAAAATGTCGAAGAGCGCTTTCAAAACTTTGCTTTTAACGTTTTGAATTCCAATTTTTGTGAAAGATTACAGTGTTTCGTGTGGGAGGAATGAGGGAGTAGAATGTAGGAATTGCTTCTCGTTTGGAAAACAAAGTATTGATGTATTATGTGGGTTTCGGCTTTGAAAATTATTTACCATCCATGAGCGTAGCTCACGCATCTTAAGCATTACTGAAAAATGTTGTAGAACTTTTAGTAGTTAGAAATAAAACCATGTTGGAATAAAATCTTTAATCAATTTCTACATTTCTCTAGCGCAAATAGTACAATGTTATAAGTTCATTGCCATTTTCTAATTGAATTCTTACATTCAGTGAGCTTTGTTTCAGAGGTCGCTTAATTACAAATATTTGAGTTAACTTTGATTGTAATCCAATAATACAATTCCGAATAAACATTTCTAGGCATTTGAGCGTCTACTTCAAGAACTAATTCAATAAGGGTCTCTGACTTGCTATTTAGTTTTGCGGCTTCCAATTTCAGTGAGATCTATTGTATTTTAATTGTTTGAAAATATTATTTTTACTGCTCATCTAGTTTAAAATAAACTCGATAAGGATTCACCTTTCGCCCATCAGACAATACCTCGTTATTGAATACCAGATGAATATAATACACCAAATAGACTTCACAATAGGCAGCTTTATCCAATGACGTATTATAAATAGACGCGTCATACACGAACATTAGTGCACTCAAAAACAGCGTAAGCCGTGATTGTAGCTACATACTTGCGTACAATCATACAGCGCGGCAGCGCGTAAAGAAAAGGAAAGACCTATACCGATATCTGTTGTTAGAAAGAGATGAACATACATATTTAGTTACGTCACTAGCTGCTGCATGTACGTAATAATAATAATTATTATTGTAAATTTCAGGCAATTGCCTGGCATTTACTTTGCCATTATTGAGCGCAGGTAACGCATCTAAAGGTAATACATTATTGGCTTTATCAGTTTCAGCGATCTCTTTCAATTAAGCTTTAACCAACAATATTCTATTTTAGTGTCTTTTGTACGCTTTGTATTCAAAACATCCTTTAATTGAACAGAAAATACCAAAGTTTCGCACCTCAATCGCCGCAGTAATTCCATTTAACATTACATACACATATCATCATTAACTTCTAACTTTGCGCCGCCGCCATATTGGCTAAATTACCGCCATATTTCCAGCGCCATTTTTCATAAAACGTCACAGATTAAAATTAAGTTGCGTGAGTGAATCACGGGGCGGTGCTCCATTCAGCCTCCCACAAAGGCACGCGACACCCTCTTGTGAGGTTGACGACGTTGAGGTTCTGTGTTAGGGCTGGGTTACAAGTCTGAATGGTTTGATAATATTATTGGATATATTATGCAGAGGTGGATACATCCATGTATGCATCCGCGTTTTATACCATACGAATGATTGCTTCTTCTGGTTTTCTGAAATTGTCGAAGTCTTTATAGTAGTAGTGTTTGGTTATAAGATAATAATATAGCAAGCAACTGTGAGTGGTAACTTTTTAAAAGAAGTCCGTTATAATTATTTCGAAATAATCGTCTGGAAGATAATAGACGTATGCAAATATTAAAAGGGCTTCCTCTGAACCCTAATAACCAAATGCTTGCTAAAAATAAGCTTAATGTTTACGATTGCATCACGCTAACATAACAAATCAAAGTTACTAACACCTTTGACCTACTTGGGAACTTCCGTGATCAATGCGAAGATTTTCCCTTGGACATGTTTGCGTGAACTTTTCAAAGAAGGTACACAATTGATTGCCATGAAATCTGATCATCGGAACACTGCCTTGACACCATTAAGCCTATTCTTCCAAAGGCAGAGAGTATCTATAAACATGTTTACAAAAAAGTTTAAGGCGGTGGAAACCGCAATTACACCAAAACAAACGAGGAATGGCCTCGAAGGTCAAAAGATTTTCGTTATTTGGCAATCTAGCCGCTTTACTTCAACACAATACAATAACATCTCTCCGTTTTGGGTCATGGGACTAACGATTTTCCAGCATTCTTATAGTTTTTTAGGGTTCCGTACCCAAAGGGTAAAACGGGAACCCTATCACTAAGGCTCCGCCGTCTGTCTGTCTGTCCGTCCGTCTGTCACCAGGCTGTATCTCATGAACCGTGCAGATAGTTAAACAGTTGACATTTTCACAGATGATGTATTTCTGTTGCCGCTATAACAACAAGCAATAAACAACAGAATAAAAGAAATATTTAGGGGGCTCCCATACAACAAACGTGATTTTTTGGCACGTTTTTGCTCTATATTGATAATGGCAACAGGTAGAAGCTTGAAATATTCACAGAATATTTAGTTAAATATTCACTTTAAAAATAAATAACTAAATTAAAATAAAATAAATATTTAAGGGGGCTCTCATACAACAAACGTGATATTTTTTGCCATTTTTTATAGATAATGGTACGGAACCCTTCGTGCGCGAGTCCGACTCGCACTTGGCCGGTTTCTTTCTAAAGTTGTTTTTGAATTGGGATCTGTTCTTTATCAATCTCCGCTATTCTTCGCACCTTTGCACCACAACAATAATACGTCATACGTACCCGACGTGACAAAACTGACGGATAGACGTGGGAATGTTTGTTTTTTAAACAAAGGGATGCTGACGCGGCGCCGTCGGCCTTCAGGTGATGGCCATGTGCCTCTGTTTATTTTGAGTACATTATGTAAACTTATGATTTGGGTTAATATATTCGTTACCGATGATTTAAGATGGACAGGTGAAAGAGTATAACGTAATTTTAAGTTGTTATGATTGATTTATGTGTATTGAAGACTGATGTGGGTACTATTTAGAGTAGTAAAAATGATTTGTATTTTAAAGCGTTTACACCTTACAGCATTTCATATAAACTTTCAAGCCCTTGTTTTTCGAAATGACTGAACCGATTTGAAACTTCATACACATAAGCAGGATACAAAGATAGTAAAGAACATTTTCGAAAAATTGTGTTACAGCCACATTATACCGCTTTTATATTTTCCATAGAAATAGAGATTTCCAGTTATCTGTTTTTAAATAAGACTTTCCGAAAATGTTCTTTACTAACTTTTTAGACCTTTGTATCCGGCTTATGCTTATGAAGTTCCATTAAAATCGGTTCAGTCATTTCGAAAAACAAGGGCTTGAAAGTTTGTATGAAATGCGGTAAAGTGTAAACGCTCTTATGAGGTATTTGTGGCTTTTATGGTGGGCCGTTGTAAAATACTTGAACTACATAGATCAATCAACATGAATATTTTTTTTTGTAACTCAAGATTTAATATATTTAATATTATTTGAAACAACAAACTAAGAGACTGTGCTGAAATAAATTAATCGGTAGGCTATATTAATAAGTAGGTATACAACTCTGTTAACTATTTCGCTAGACATACCTACTTTCATTATGAAAGACAATTCGTTCTGCCTTCTACAATAAAAACCGACTCACATTAAAATTAAAAAACGACCCATCATTTAAAATCACGACACCTGTACGAGACGGCACGACTTCTCATTAATCAGCAAAGTGTATTTATGTCTCAACATTAGGGCCATCCATGAATTACGTCACACGAATGCCATGATTTTTGCAGCCCCCGTCCTTGTCACATGTGGTCATGTTTGTGTGTCCTTCCCTTGGTGTGACGTCAAATATTTTGCTATTTTAAACTAAACCTTATAATAATGTTGATAGAGTTGGTAATATTTTAAAGTTTTTCGTTAAGAGTTGAAATTGTGAGTTTTAATACTTTAGATTTATACATGTGACGTCGCGAAAGTTATGACTCGTCCTTGTCACACGATGTCACACTTTGTTGACCCCCTCCCTCCCCATTAACGTGTGACGTAACTTATGCACGGCCCCTTACTTAACCCTGACGCACCCTCTCACCTCACACCCTTTGCTTTTATCATTTCGTAATGAAAAACTCGTCCTTCACTATTTAAGAGTAAAAACGTGAATTAATAAAGCTTGTCAGACGGAATGCAAGCGATTGACGATGTGAAAGTTGTGTTGAGGCCAGATTTTTCCCCTATAAGGGGTGGACAGTGATTCTAAGTCGATGTAATGTGTAAAACCCCTGACTTATGTGTCGCGGGTGTGAACCCAGACAAGCACTTTACTCTGTGAAATTAATATCACACTGCTCTCAAACCGGTGAAGGAAAACATCGTGAGGAAACCAGGGACCATTTTGGGTTACTCATTGAAGGGGTTTTCGATAGGGTTATTTCTAAGGGGTTAAACAAAACCCCATACGATATGGGCAACCCTTATGAACGGCTTCAATTAAATTTTGGTAACCCATTGAAAGAGTTTTCGATAAAAACCTATACGGTGTGGGTAACCCTTTTGAACGGCTTCATTTAAGCCAGGGATGCACAGACCGCGGCCCCCCGGCAATATGCCAGTGGCCCGCCAGCAAAAATATTCCCTCGTATATTTGAAGGAAAAATATTGCTGAGGTTTACAAATAATATAAATTTGAATCACGCGCGTCACTAAGTACGCTCGCTGTGCGGTGCATGATCTCGGTTATATTCAAACTTTTTCAGTATTGAATAATAATAAAACATAATCGAAACCGCCTTGCAAATCAAAGTTTGGAAGCAATTTTACGTGTAGCTACAAGTAAATTCGAGCCAAATGTTAAAAAGATTGTAAGCACAATGCAGTGCCACGCTTCAAACTAGTATATTACTTTTTATTAAATAAACTTTTTGGCTATTTTTATGTTTTTAATTTGTGCTGGTGGCCCGCCATTAGTACATCATTTGCCCAAGTGGCCCATAGTCTCAATAAGTCTGTGCATCCCTGATTTAAGCCATTCAAAATTACCCACACCGTATGGGTTTTTGATTAACTGCTTAGAAAACCCCCTATCGAAAACCCTTTCCATTGAAAGGGTTTTCGATCGGATATCGAAATAACATAATATTATGATTTTTTTCATGTTACTGGGTTTCAAGTAGGTAAAGAACCCATTGAATGGGTTATCATCCAACCCTTTCACTGGGTTTCAAGTATAAAACCCATTCAATGGGTTATCATGAAACCCTTTCGATGGGTTACATCATGATAAAGGTAACCCATTGAATGGGTTATCCCTTCGAAAGGCTTAACTCTTAACCGGGGTTGTGCGGTCCCTGGAGGAAACCGACATGTCCTAGAACCCAAAAAAAATTGAGAATTTCGAAAACATGTGACATCTATTAACCCGCACTGGGGTCCACATGGTGGATTAGAGGCTGGTGTCAGTAAGAACGTAGGCTGACTATGCTATGCTTATGTTCTATAATAGGTACTCTTTATACAATCTTCTCCAGATTACGTCAATACATTTAAGCTTACTTAGCCACAATCTAGATGCACCTTTACACTGTGGCAAAACGGGTTTAATGGCGTCTAATGAAGCTAACATAGCAAGAACGTAAAAGTTGAGTAGGGCAACCTACTGAAACAAGGATTATTGCTTTTATACTGAGTAGTCAATAAACTGGCAACCAGCCATCGCATATTGCACTTTTGAACTGTGTTTGGGCTCGTCATATTGTGCCAAATATGGTTTTAGACAGTACTCTATTATTTCGTGTGAAATTACTGGTTTTAAACTAGACCAACTTTCGCTCATTTGTCGGGAATTTATGGAAAATATTTAAATCACCTGGGGCCCATAATTACCCATTAAAAAACTACAATATTTTCAGTTTGTTGCTTATTTTATTGACCTAAGGAATTGTTTGGACAATTTGACCCCTCATGCATTAGAAATATTTGTTTTAACATAATAAGAAATGCAAAGTGTGTAACATGAATTCAGTACATGATTTTAGACCCAACAGCGTCCAAATTTTTCGTCGGTTAAATAAAAATATACTATCTCCAAGTAGTTTTTTTATCTACTCTGGGGCTCTAGAATAATGTACTGAATTCATGGTAACAGTTAACGCATCGATATCCCTTTACACCCTGTACAGTTTAGGTACTAGTAAGTACAACAAGAATGAATCTCCCTCCTCTCCATTCCAGGTGATGATGGCCCTAGCCTCCCACTTACAATCAGTGGAGGCTGAGAAGCAGAAGCTCCGCACCCAGGTCAGGAGGCTGTGCCAGGAGAATGCTTGGCTCAGGGACGAGTTGGCGGCCGCTCAGCAGCATTTGCAGGCTTCGGAGCAGCGTGTGGCTCAGCTGGAGGAGGAAAACAAGCATTTGGACTTCATGGCTTCCATACGGTAAAATCTACTTTACCGTTCATCATCATCATTTCAGCCGAAAAACGTACACTGCTGGACATAGGCCTCCCCCAAAAAGGAGAGGATTTACTATAATCACCACGCTTGGCAGGCGGTTTGGCGATCGCAGTATGGTTTTAAAAATTTCCGTTTGGTGCCGGACGTAAAGAATAGGACCATCCCATCTCTTCCCGTGGCCGCGTGGGTGTCGTACGAGTAAAAGGCGACTAAGGGACTTACTAGAGAATGGGCAGCAGCGTTTTCTATGCATTTTTAAAACTTTACCGTTATGTATTTTAAATAGATTTTTTATTGAATGTTTGTAAAAAAATATCCAAAAAAAATCGGTTGCAATGGAATTTGATCTTGACCCATTAGAATAGAATAGACATTTTTTTTTGCAAATATGGGTAATACATATTAGGTGATAAGATACATTAAAGCTCAGCCATATTTCACCATTCGGCATGCAAACATTTACATTATTATTCACTTATGACGGAGATATATGCCAGTGACCTTGATTGGTTAGCTTGCGTGTTCTGTACTGAGCTCACGCAACGCGTCGTACGTTCAGCTAGTAATAGGACTCGCCCATCAAGGAGCGCTGTCCCCAATTTGACGCCTTATTAATTTATTATACACAAAATAAAAGGTATTTTAATAAAACGCGAATACTAAAAGATCAATAATTAAATTATCTTTAAATTGGTGAAGGTTTCAGAAAAATACGCTTGGTAGATTTTGCGCCATTCTCCGTTTTTTATCCGCGTTAGACACAACTTTACAAATTAATTTCACTATGTAATATAAACATAATCTAAAATATTCACATATTAAGTTATTGAGAAAATGCTCTAATTTATCATAATATTTTTTTCGAATCATTAACACTACTCGTTTAGACGTGATCTTCAGTATAAAATCATTAAAAGTCGGTTATCGTCCCCAGTCTAACCAAAAGCAAATCCAATAATACAGAGCAATTAAGCAAAAAAAATCCGATAAAAACTCAGTCACACTGTAGTACGTCTTATCCATTAAAAATGTACGTAGTCTACTCATAAACTGCACTGTTGTTAAGTCTCTCCAACCACTTGGTAATTTATTATAAATAGTTGGAGCCATATAGTAGACACTTCGCACCAAAGTAGTTTGACATGTTAATTGGCATAATTTACTATTGTCACGCTTATTTCTTGGGAATACATCAGCTAGACGTTCAAAACGATTTGGATTTTGTTTAACAAACAGCTACTTTGAAAATATAAAGACAAGGAAGTGTCAAGATTTTGTATTGCTTAAAATAAGGCTTGCAACTGTTTATAGCCATTGTAGTTTTCCCATCTACCTTAAATTCCTTAATTCACTGACTAACAACGCACGGCGTAAACCGCTGGCTTTAGAAGCATGAAACTTTGCGGGAGAGTTCCTTATACGGGGTCAAGTTAAGATTAGCTAGCGAGACTCCGCAGACGTGATGGGTATCGATATCTAAACACAAAAAAATAACAATGAAAAAGTTTTGATTCCAATTTTTTCTTGTCTGTGGCAGCGCCCGCTACAGCGCATTAGCGGTGATGTGTTTATTTAGTAGTTTCAATCCCAATGTAAGAGAGTAGATAGTGTATGAAACTACACATAACTGTAGTCGATTTGAAATAAGATTAGATATTTAAATAAATCGTTTTTACGGTCCGTTCAACCGATTTTGTCTTCTATTGCGTTGGTGACACGTCAAATGGCAGCTGTAATAAATAGCTGGTATTGTAATCACGTTTTTGCTTTTAATGCCATCCTTATGCGCCTGCCTTAAAAATGTAGCCTACGGCTCGGTTTTTAAATACACACTCGTGTTGTAATACCCTCATTATGCAACAGTTTCATAAACTAATATTATTAGTTCTGCAAAGTTTAATGTTGATGATCTGTGTGTTTGCATAGACGATACCATGACGATTGACGATGTGGAACAGATGTGGTTGAACCTATCTATCAATGGTAGAAAGTTGTTGATTGGCACGGCCTACAGGCCACCATGGTTCGAATTATCAAAATTTCTGGAAGGAATAACTGACAGTATCAACGCATTGGCACCTTATGATCACTTGGTATTGTTGGGGGATTTCAACGTTAATCTACTTGATAAAAACAATACAAAAACTAAAGAAATGATGGAATTCCTAAATTATACCAATCTAAATCAGGTAGTACAGTCACCAACTCATTTTGTGGGGGATAGTAGTACTCTCATAGACGTAATCTGTACCGATGTCGGGGTCCGTAATGTATTGGTCAGTCATAGCAGGGAACTTGGTCATCATTCGTTTATTGTATGTGATACAGTCATCAAGAAGGTAAATAGCAAACCTAGGCTAGTTGTGTATCGGCCTCTAAGGGATATATTGATTGATTACTTTGTAGTGGATCTGAAATTAATGCCATGGTTTGAAATAAGCTTAATGCCAGATGTTAATAGCATGATTCAACATTTTAATGACTGTATCACCCTATTGTTTGACTTGCATGCCCCCATAAAAAGCAAGATTTTTAGGGACCGTCCCACACCATGGTTAACAGATAATATTAAATTAATGATTAAGCTGCGAGACGAGGCAAAGGATAAGTATCATAAGGACAAGCTAGACACTACAAAAAAATATTATTTGGATTTAAAAAAACAAGCTATTGCAGCACTAACACAGGAAAGGAAGGTATACTTTGACGGGCACATTAATAGTCAGATAAAAAACCCCAAAAAGCTTTGGAAAAATCTTAAATCAGATGTGTTTGCGGAACATAGTGAAGGTATGCTTCCCGTACAATTTAATGACCCGGACAAGATAAACAAGGCATTTCTGACTGTACCAGGACAGAGCATACTGCCCACATCGCAACTTTCATATTTTGATGCAAATAGATTTGGTGAAACTCAATTTCAGCTACGAAATGTTAATGAGGAAGAAATTTCGAAAATTATTAAGAGTCTGGGGTCTAATGCTAAAGGGATGGACGGAGTGAGTCTGGATATGATTGAGCTAACGTTACCAACCACTCTTCAGGCTATAACCACCATAGTAAATAAGTCGATAGATACCCACACTTTCCCAGACTTATGGAAGTGCGCTATTGTGCGTCCTTTACCCAAAATCGGCAATCCAAGTACTTTTAAAGACCTACGTCCTATTAGCATTTTGCCCTGTTTGTCGAAAGTATTGGAGAGGGTGGTTTACAACCAAATGTTCGAATATTTAGAAGCAAATAATGTGCTCCCCGACCTTCAGTCTGGTTTTAGGAAAGGCCGTGGGACGGCCACAGCCCTTTCTGACGTAGTGGGGAATATCCTGGAGGCACGGGACAGAGGGGAGGGAACAATCCTTGCACTTCTTGATTTTTCACGGGCGTTCGATGCAATAAACACCACACTGTTACTTTCCAAGTTAGCCTATTATGGTTTTACAGCGGAAACAATAGAGTGGTTCGCTAGCTACTTACAAAATAGGTCACAGCTCGTTGAAATCCAGAAGGAGGATGGATCAAAGTTGTCATCCCCCCCTCGTCGGGTGTCACGTGGTGTGCCTCAAGGATCGATTTTGGGGCCCCTTCTGTATATTCTTTACAGCACAGATATTATTAAGTCATTTCAGCATTGCAGGTATCACATGTATGCCGATGATATCCAACTATATATATCATTTAAACCAGCTGATACATTAGAGGCAGTTGAGAAAATCAATGATGATCTAGAAAGAGTGGTGGTATGGTCAGATAGTAACTCACTAGTATTAAACCCACTGAAATCAAAATTTATGGTTTTAGGAAGTAGGAAATTGATCAACGCCATACTGTTAGCCAAACCAGAAGTAGTTATCAGGGGGGAGAAAATAGATAGGGTAGAGATAGCATGTAATCTTGGGTTAACCATGGATCCGGAACTACGATTTGAGAAGCACATCAGTAACTCAATGAGAAATTGCTTTTATAGACTGAAACTTCTTTATTCAATTAGAGACTACCTGAGTGTTGATCTACGGAAACAACTAGCGGATAGCCTAATATTATCAAGGCTTAACTATTGCGATACTGTGTATGGTCCATGCCTGTTAACAAGAACAGAGAAGCTGATACAACGTATACAAAATGCATGTGCACGGTTCTGTGTAAAAATACCTCCTAGAAGTCATGTCACTCCTTTTATAAATGAAAATAATATTTTGAAAATGGCTGCTAGGAGAAAGTTGCATATGGCTAGTTTACTGTTTGGAGTAGTCAAAACACAAAAACCACACTACCTGTTTGAAAAGTTAAGTTGGAGACAGAGCAAATATGACCCTCGTCTTAATACTAAACCTTTGTGTACATCAACACATAGGACCGCGGCATTCAGAGGGAGTTTCAGATACGCCGCCACACACTGTTGGAATAACCTTCCTCCACCAGTAAGAGTCCTGAGAACAAAGAAGCATTTTTTGAATACTTTAAAGAGATATTTCATGCAAATACAACAATCCACATGAATGTAACATTAAACTAAAAATTATAAATGCTCTCTGTGCACTTACCTCAAGGGTTACGACCTACGGGCAATGAATATGGTTTTCCAACAATTCAAAGTGGCCTCGGTTTGATTGCGCCCTGTTTAGGTCCGGTCTGTTTCATCCTCACAAGAGGAATGGTAGTCCTCAGTTATATGGAGCGTGTTTGCTGATGATCATGCCGGAGCTGCATTGACTAGATATCACAAAGCACTTTAAACAACGTCAACGTCTAGAATAATGGTATATTTTTATTTCTTTTCATGTTATTATAGTTGTAGTTTACGTATTATTTATATAAAAAAGTTACGCGTAATTATAACCAGTTATTTTTTTACACACTATGTTCAGTTTAACACAATAATTTCTTTAAAATATAGTACAAGACTTACCCGCATTATTATGTAACACAGGGGGACGGTATATTTTTATTTCTTTTCATGTTATTATAGTTGTAGTTTACGTATTATTTATATAAAAAAGTTACGCGTAATTATAACCAGTTATTTTTTTACACACTATGTTCAGTTTAACACAATAATTTCTTTAAAATATAGTACAAGACTTACCCGCATTATTATGTAACACAGGGGGACCTCTCGTCACTCGAGAGGTAGTTACTGAAAATCAGCGCTGTTGACAATAAGTTCGTCCGAAGTCACAGCATTTTGCTGAGTAACGACCTGTTCTTGCACAGATGCGACACACGGCTATTCTTACTTGTAATTGTTACAAGGGTAGAACATTTCCACTCGGCAATGCGCATTTTGTTTTGTTTTGTTTGGATTTTGTTTGTTGTCATTTACTAATACCGAAATCGCAACTATTGTCTTTTGTCTTTGGCCTGCCTTGACAAGCCCTGACACTGACATCAAGCAATTGACAACATTGTCAAACTTTTAACTTTTAAGGTTTTGAATACTAGGCTTTTAGCAATTATTATTTATTATTTTTCTTATTTTTTTTTCTGGTTATTCATAGTCTTAAATATGATTGCAATTTGGCTACTTGTATTAGAGTGTGTTTTTTTTTTTTTTTCGTCAATTTGTATTTTATTTTTGTAATGTGTGTTTTGTTTGTGCAGAATAAACAATTTTTCTTTCTTTTCTTTCTTTCTTTTCTTTCATACCAAATTTCGCCCGGATCATTGACCTGTGACAATAAACAAGCTTTTGGATTAAATGGCTTTCATACTGTGAAATTGTGAATGTTGTTAATATTGCACAGAAACAATTTAGGCTTGGCAGAGGGCCAACTGAAAAACCGTATTTCCATTTAGGCTGGAATGCAAAAAAAAATTAACCACGTTATTTCGCGGTCTCATAAAATGGTTTCATTTAAAAATTAAAATGGCTTACATTTTCATGCTGAAGCCAATAGTAATTTAAAATATAACAGGGTTTTTGTTCTAACTTTTCACGTTTCAATGTTTCTTTTTTTCGTCACGACACGACACGAAGTAATAAGCTCGATATGCATTATTTTCGGCCTGGTACTGTATAGAATCGGAATAATTTTGAAGTATATTGCTAATCCATTGTTTCATAATTATGTTAGAAAAAAATGTCTGCTCAACAACGTAAATACTGCAATGAATGTTGTTGAACTGTCAAATTGAAACCTGTTCCTACTGATGATAGTGTGTTACGCAATTAGCCTGCAGTTTAACTAAATCACGTCCAAGAGCTGTGCTGTACAGTTCTTGAACGTGGTTTAGTAGTGCTGATCACGTTTAGTTCCATTGGTGAAATTCGCTCTCTTAGGGTGAATTTCACCAATGAATCTGAACGAGATTAGCACATCTAAATCGAGTTCAAGAGCTGTCAGTGTCAATATTGCAAAGAAAATAATGGCACTGACAGCTCTTAAACGTGGTTTAAGTGCTGATCGCGTTCAGTTTCATTGGTGAAATTAGCACTTAGGCGACGATAACCGACTTTTGATGATTTTATACTGAGGATCACGTCTAAACGAGTAGTGTTAATGATTCGAAAGTGTTAATGATTCGAAAAAAATATATGATAAATTAGAGCATTTTCTCAATAATTTAATATGTGAATATTTTAGATTATGTTTATATTACATAGTGAAATTAATTTGTAAAGTTATGTCTAACGCGGATAAAAAACTGAGAATGGCGCAAAATCTACCAAGCGTATTATTCTGAAACCTTCACCAATTTAAAGATAATTTAATTATTGATATTTTAGTATTCGCGTTTTATTAAAATACCTTTTGTTTTGTGTATAATAAATTAATAATGCGTCAAATTGGGGACAGCGCTCCTTGATGGGCGAGTCCTATTACTGGCTGAGCGTACGACGCGTTGCGTGAGCTCAGTACAGAACACGCAAGCTAACCACTCAAGGTCACTGGCATATATCTGGGTTTTCACTAAATCACGTCCAAGAGCTGCTGTACAATTCTTGAACGTGGTTTAGTTGTGATGATGACGATCAGTTTCATTGGTGAAATTAGCTCTCTTAATCTGCGAATATATCTTTCTCTCGCTCATTATCTAAACCCTTTACGAGTTCAGACATCAAGAGATACTATTGTTTTTATTTTTTCTAATGATAACGTTATTTTATTCCAGCAAGTACGACAGTGACATTACAGAGGAGTCTGACAACAACCGCAGCGGACAGAGCGAGAAGAAGCGCGACGATCCCATGGTGGACCTGTTCCCGGATGACGACCATGATGATAACAGGAACAACAAATGTAAGTACAGATCGTCTACTATAAATTGCTCGCACCTCCGCTGCTTGTTGCAAACACATTTCAAATGTTTGTATGGAAATTTTTGAGGAGTGGCCTGCAGTTTTAAATCAGGGTGAATCCAAAGCTGAAGCCCGCGTAATTAAAAATTTCTTACTTTTTTGCTATTTGCAGGTCAGGTTCAGGTTGTATCTTGATAAAAATATGATTCGCGACTATAGCAGATATGTATTTAGAGAATTATAATCATTAGAATCATTAATATATCTCTCTTCTTCTTTTTGTTTTTGTTTTAAAAACGTTGGCCCGCACTAGGAATTGCTCTTGTATTGTGGGTGCGTTTACAAACATTTAAACTCACATACACAAATAGCCAGACCCGGAACAACTACTTTTAGGTCCTACAAATATTAAATTTGTTCCGTGCGTTGATCGCCGTCGCGGGGATCGTCGAGTTAGATTTGTTCTCCAATGTCACGATTTCATGAAAAAGTCATTCAATGGTACAAATCTAACTTAGAGAGAAGTATTCTACAAATAATATCTTTTATAGTCGCGAATCATATTTTGGTCAAGATACAATCTGACAAAACCTGCAAATTGCAAAATACGTAAGAAAATATGAATTTCGCGGGCTACAGCTGCGGATTCACATTAAAGAAAGAAAGAAAAGAATGAAGTGAACAGAGTACAATTTAACCGTGTGTTACCTTTTTATAGACTCGATATAATAAAAGTGGTTATTATGTAACACCGTGAAAGTTTGCTGTTGACCACTTTTCAACCTTATTACTATGGGCATAAGGGCGAAAAGTGGTCGACCGGGAACGTTCGCGGTGGTACATCTAGGTCTTAAAAGGTTTCAATTTCCAAACCTACAAGTACCGTTCACACGGCGCTGTATTGTACGATATTTTACTGTAACACAGTTTTTATTTTTCACTTTTTAGTTGTGGTACCACCTGCCCCACGCAAATTCGAATATAAATCAGCTGTTCCATACATTTTGTCGATTTAAGTGGACACTAATGTTCCCTACATTAGTGTCCACTTAAATCGCGCACAGCTGATTTTTTTTTCACGATTACAAGTTTGGTCCCATAGAAAAAATTGTTCAAAATGATGAGTACAATGACCCCTTTTCGGGTTTAGTATAAATAAAAACTAATGTTGTATATACAACATCCCAACATCAACCGTCGGGCAGTTGCCCACCAGACACAACACCAGTCTGGTCGGAGGATCCTCCCTTTTCTATAGAGGATGAGTGAACTTTACACCCTGTTCCTCATGCCTCTAAACATACATACAGAAGAAACAAAGAACCTCCTCCTTTTTTGAAGTCTGAAATACAAACATCCCATTGTTCATATGGTTAAAAAACAAATGCAGTATGAAACTGTATGTGATCCCAAAATTATACAGCAAAATATCGTAGTGATCAGCTACATTTCAGCAAATTTTTATCGACATCAGTCATGAAAACAAAGATACCAGACAGATAAGACTCACTCATATTCCTCTATGAAATAGACAAAAATATAAGCACGTCCTTTCTATGATTCTCCAAGAAGAACTAATTAGAACATTTCTAAATGAAAACACAGGAGTAGTACGTGCTTACGCTAGCTCATTCCATCACGCGTCGTGAATATTACATTCATAGTACACACAGCTGCTACTCAGTGCAACTGAATATTTGAACAGTCGACATTCTATGTAGATGTTTTATAAACTAAAATGTTTTGAAACAAAATGCATGCATGCATAATTTGTTGACAGAAAAGATTCCGCGAAGGACTCTAAATAATGGCATGTGTCTCGGAACTCTTGACAATATGACTTTGCTACACTGTTTTGCTTCGTTTGCCGTCTTGATCTATCTTTTGAGATTTAAATGATAGGCATACTAGTCGGTATTGCAAACGCGTGGTGGGGGTTCAAACTTAGTCTTTCGGGGAACACAAAAACCTCGTATTCAAACGATAAAAGTTTGACAATCTTGTCCATTGCCTCTGTATTGTATTTATTCAAAAAGAATAACAACGACCGCACCACGTTAAAACTGCTATTAATTTATGGAGCACTTTAGGCGTTTGTAATTGCTGCTCAAGTAACAAAAACATTGTCTTCTTTCCGTTCCAGCCATGTCACCAACTCCACCACTACACTTTGCACAACAAGTGAACGCAGGCTACGAGATCCCGGCCCGCCTGCGTACCCTACACAACCTGGTTATTCAGTACGCGTCGCAGGGTCGCTACGAGGTGGCAGTGCCACTCTGCAAGCAGGCCCTCGAGGACCTGGAGAAGACCTCAGGACATGACCACCCGGACGTCGCCACCATGCTCAACATACTGGCCTTGGTGTACAGGTGGGTTTAAGAAGATGAACGTTTAATAATAGTTGTGAGCACACTTTGTACACAATATAAATCGGAAGTAGTTATTTCTATAATAATCAAATTAATCTTAATCCTACATAAATATCTCCTTTACAATAACAGTATAGTGTCATATACTGAACACTGATCGTAATAAAATGAACTAAGTTTATATCTAATCAACAATTCTTCACAACTTGAGACGTTACGCGTGTATTTGCCCGTTACGAAAAGTTATTTTTAGGGTTCCGTACCCAAAGGGTAAAACGGTAACCCTATTACTAAGGCTCCGCCGTCTGTGTCTGTCTGCCCGTACGTCGGTCACCAGGCTGTATCTCATGAACCATGATAGTTAGACAGTTGAAATTTTCACAGATGATGTATTTCTATTGCCGCTATAACAACAAATACAAAAAAAAAACAGAATAAAATAAATAGAGGGCTTTCATACAACAAACGTGATTTTTTTGCTCGTTTTTGCTCGATATTGATAACGGCAACAGGTAGACTGTTGAAATATTCACAGAATCTTTAATTATATAGTCACTTTAAAAATAAATAATTAAAATAAAACAAGTATTTAAGGGGGACTCCGTACAACAAACGTGATTTTTTTGCCGTTTTAATAGTTAATGGTACGGAACCCTTCGTGCGCGAGTCCGACTCGCACTTGGCCGGTTTTTAACGAATCCGTAATGGATTCCATAGGAAAAGTTGTTCAGTAGGACGGGTAGAATTATTCCCTTGACGGATGTAGGTGACTACATCGCCATCCTGTATGTCTTCCTGCCCAATGATGAGAACTCATGCCGGAGGGGGGTGGTCGTGTCGCGCGCGTCGCGTCGACGTCGCCGTCGCGTCGTCTTGTGGTGGCGACACTGACAACGTGGCCGGCGCGCGCGATGCTACTGCAGTTGCCCTGTGACCATAGATTATGAGAGCTGAGGGCTTATACAAAAAGAAAGAAGAATGACATACCATAATGCAATTTAATTGCTAAAAATAACTTGCCACAGCATGAGCCCGACCCGCACCCGCGTTCTGTGTGTGTTGAGCTTAAATACTGATAAAAGTTTTTCTTAGCAATTATTTTTGCTCAAAGTAATTTGGTTGGCATAGGTGACTGCTTAGTGAAGGGTCTTGTTACACCCTGTATATTTAATATTTATACGTCATTTCGTGCCTTTGTCAACAGAGACCAGAACAAATACAAAGAAGCGGCCAACCTTCTGAACGACGCGCTGTCCATTCGTGAGAAGACTCTCGGAGAGAACCACCCCGCTGTCGCCGCCACGCTCAACAATCTTGCCGTTCTGTACGGAAAGCGAGGTGAGACTTCAATTATATATTATATAGCTTTCAAAGGTGCCGCTCGTTACCGCTGGGTTGGTCGCTACTCATGATATGACGTATCATGATTCGCGACTTGCCGAGTGGTTTATTTATTTATTTAACACTTTAAGCTCACAAAATGTACAGAGGCGGACTTAATGCCATAGGCATTTTCTACCAGTAAACCTTTGGGTGATGCAGAGACAAGCAGTGGTAGGTGCAATAACGAAAATTGTGGAATAAATATTTATTTAAATTTATGGATATACATACATATACCTATTAAAAACTTTAAATATAATATATATACCTAATTATAAATAATTATGAAACCTTATAAATACACAAACATACACGAATATACCAACAAACCAAACAATCAATAGGAAAACATTACCGTTGTGATGATACTGCCAGCTTCTTACGAACTCGCGAACTTTAACTTTAAAGGATAATCGGTTGGTTGCTATCCTGACTTCCTGGGGGAGCGCATTCCACAGAGAGATAGACTGAACGAAGAAGGAAGAGTGAATGAAGTCAGTGCGGTGAGTGGGACATTGAAGAAGACGATTGTGTGATGATCGTAGATTTTTATTGTGGTTCCGTTCTCAAGACTCGTAAACTCGGGCATACACGTCATAGAGAGTTAACGTTAAGAGGGCCCTTCCCGGTCCGTCTATCGTCAATGCGAGCATGGTCGAAAAGTTTGTTGTTTCATCCAGCGCAAGTGAGAAGTACTAACAAGCAAGTGAGAACGCGATAATATTGAACGAAAAATAGTGTGCGCAAATTTAATAAAACTTGTTCAAGTAAATACGTGTATTTGTGTAAGCCTTTCAAGTTTGTGAAAAAAAAAAAAATATCATTTAGAATCTGCATTACATGCGCCAGGTTTCCATTATTTACAATTTATGAGTACATTATAAACGGCCAAAGTTCAGGTAAAATTGTGCAAAAAAGGAGATTTTGCAGGCTTATAATGAATTTGTTTCTCCAAATTTTTATTTTTTGGTTGCATTGAAACCTAGAGATAGTGCACAAGAAACCAATTAGTTCCAAAATTTCAAAGAAAAATGTGGTACAACGCCATAATCGCGTACGAGCGTTTGTATGAAAAGTATGACGGGTTGGCCGCTCTTAAGAGCCGTAGAAAGCCTGCAATACAGTCATGCAAAATCTTTATGGTCACCTAATAGAGAACCATGTAGATTCTATAGTGTTAGCAACCGTTTCCAAAAGAAAATGTTTAGGTTATTTCACACAAGATTCTAATGCCATGATGGAATGTCAAAAGTTAACAAGAAATCCGATCACGTTTATATTGTCGTCTGTTTCACGAGTGTTCCTCAAGCGTGCACGTGGCTCAAAACGCAAGAGTGCAAAACTAGAAAAACTCGCTTTACAGACTCCAATGTAAACGGTGCCGTATAATCCAAAACAGGTTTTTTTTTTTTTTTTTCTCTTCTGGCTTTGCACGGTTTGTGCATTTAGCCAATGTAACGTTTTAGTTCTTGTATAATATTGATGAAATGAATTATAAATGCATGATGATGATATCCCCGCCCACTCCCCTTGAGTTTCAGTAAAGATGTGGCACTTTACTGAGACCTCACGCGGACTTCTTGAGAGAACTTGAAGCGAAGTTGCACTGTTTTGTTTCATTTGCCTACACTAATGCACGTTCACAAACACTTAATGGTTAATAATCCACCATTATTACACATTAAAAATTCGGCTAAACACAAATTTTGGAAAATTAAACAAACTGCTGAACATGACGCTTCACTTTCCCGCCAAGAAGTCCCAAAACAGGTTTAAAAGGCTTGTTTTAATTCAAGCCCCTAATTATCTTCGTCTAATCCAGAGCTTCCCAAACTTAGTTTGTCTACTGCCCACTTTGAGTAAAAAATATTTTTTAGCACCCCCATTCTTTCACCTATTTAAAAATGTAACTTCACTGTAACTTCAAATTAAATTAATTATTGTGAGCTATATTAGCGGAGATTAAACATTAATTCTAAACGAGACTTACTATAACCCGAAAGAGTTGCCTTTTTATTTGTTTGTGTTGTGTCTACTTTCATTTCGAAACGGAGCGACCGATTGACATGATTTTTATTTTATTTATTCAATAAAACAGGACAGATATATGAACTACGCAGCGAGAATATCGAACCGAGTTAGTTTGAGCAATCTCTTAATTAATATTAGTTTATGTTCACAAGTTGTAGTCGGAGAGTCGAGAGCTCAGTCGGTGTCTAAGAGTCCTCTTAGATGAAATTAAAAATCGCCCCCCAAGCCTCTATACAACCCATTTTTTTCCTGGGTCTCTGACCGCCACCGTATAGGCCTGCAGCGCCACAGCACAAGGTGGCGTTACGCCCACTTTGGGAAAGGCTGTCTAATCCATTACCTTCGTCGTTTCTAGGCAAGTACCGTGAGGCGGAGCCGCTGTGCAAGCGCGCGCTGTGTATCCGCGAGGCCGTGCTGGGCCGCGACCACCCCGACGTGGCCAAGCAGCTCAACAACCTGGCGCTGCTGTGCCAGAACCAGGTAACACTCGTGCTCATCACTATGCTATTTGCATTACAATAGAGGTCATTTACCCACCTACATTTACTGGCATTCTCCATTTGACAAACGGAAATAAAGACGTTAGGAGTCGACATCTAACGCGATATTCAACATTTTTTATTAATACTACCCGATACATAGTTTATTGGTTGACCCTACGAGAAGATATTAAGGAAAGAGCAATGACCGTTATTGCCATGCTAAAATGCAAATGTTATATAGGTAGTTGAATTGTCAATCAACTAGGGGCTAATCTCGCAACCCCAAAAACAAAAATACTTAAAGGAAAGTCTCACAGGTTCAAATTATGAGATCCCTAGACAAGCATCATGGTATGACCCTGTTGAGATTGGCTCGAAACGAAACGGAATGAAGTGGTGGCGGTGATTTCCTGTTCGTGAAATCAGATTCATCGACTTTTCTGCGTCTGTGTTATGATCGCTTTACTGTCTGCTGCAGCAAGACAACCTGGTACTGCCACTGGTTATCTTAAACAAACAAGATTATATAGTTATAGTCGCACTAAAACTTTGAAAATAATTCCTTTGATTTTAACATATACCGTCTTATTACAAAACAAGATTTATATTTTGACATCGCTTAAACCATGGAGCTAGTTTTTTGTAATGAGAACGTAACTCGTAACGTTCTTTATACAAAACTGAAAACTTAGTTCGGTACTAACTTGTCAGTTTTGTGTTAGGAACTTTACCGTAGACGGAATAAAGTTCGAAATTCAATAATGGCTCCATGGTTTAAACTTCGGTCTGAAGATAAACCTTGTTTTGTAATAAGGCCCCTAATGTTTTTTGTTAACGCACATATTTCTAAAACCCAACTCTTATTATCCCCAGAACAAATACGAGGAGGTAGAGCAGTACTACCAGCGGGCTCTAGAGATCTACGAGAGCAAGCTGGGACCCGACGACCCCAACGTCGCCAAGACCAAGAACAACCTCGCCTCTTGCTATCTCAAACAGGTGAGCTGGATAATGAACTCACCCTAAAGAAGTTACGAATATGATCGAAAATCATTTGTGATGTGGGAAGGCGTACCCTGGCAATGTGTAACAAAAAATTTGGAACACTGTTAGAGATTAACTACGATAATATGGCCCGCCCCTTCAAAATTCAAAACGTTTGAAAGTGTTTACAAAGCGCAAGACTCAAATTCAAATTAATTTATTTCGTGAACACGGTACATAGAGAAGGTGTTATAATAAAAAAAAAAAACAACATAAGAAGAAGAAGTTATAATACATAAGATCCGAGCTGTTTCCCACCAAAAGGCATACAAAATATAAAAGGTTTTAAAACAAATACATTTTAGAAAATCAAAAGTCGGTACAATCACGGAATAGAGTTGGACCCTGTTGAGTCGACAGTTTTTCTTGGAATAACTATTGACGGTAAATTACAATGGGGCCCATACGTAGAAAATTTGTCAGGAAGGCTTAGTTCGGCCGCCTATGCTGTTAAAAAAATTAGACAGATAACTGATGTAGATACTGCTAGAATTGTTTATTTTAGTTATTTTCATAGTCTTATGCCATATGGGATTCTTTTCTGGGGAGCCTGTGCGGACATTAATAATATCTTTGTTTTACAGAAAAGGGCTGTTCGAGCCATTTACAATCTGGTCCAACAGATTCACTTCGTGAAATATTCAAAGAAATAGATATTCTGACTGAAGCCTCTCAATATATACTTGAAAATCTATTATATGTACACAAAAATAAATAAAATTTTAAGAAAATGTCCGATATTCATAGTTTAAATACCAGGAATAAACACAATCTTGCTGTACATCGCACTCGCCTCCACAGAGTAGGCAACTCGTTCATGGGTCAATGTATACGCTTTTACAACAAACTTCCTACTGACATTCGGAACTTACCCATTAAACGATTTAAAATCTGTATTAAAACCAAACTTTGTAAAAAAGGGTACTATAAAATTTCTGATTATTTAGAGGACAAAAAAGCTTGGGATTGAGCTACTCGCTCTGCTAGCCTTGTGATAAAACTGGAAAACTTGACCATTTTAATTATGCTCCTTAAGTTTTGAGTTGAGCTGTACAATTACTGACTAATGCTTACACTGATTGGACAGGTCCGCTCAAATTTGTGTGGTTCTTTCCTCAAAAGACCATTTCAGACACGGAACTACATGGTCCTCACATGATCTGACCAAGATTATGTCTAGACTTTAAAAGAGACTTTGACCCCTGAGTTTGTTTCGCCATTTCTTCGCAGGGGTAGTCAGATAGGAAATGTCGGCAACATCTAGATTATTTTTTTATATGACGTGTAAAAGTGATTTTAATATCCTATTTACAGAATAAATGATTTCATTTCATTTCACTAAAATTCAAATTAAATAAAGTAAAAAGAAGTAAAGAATACAAAATAAAATAAATAATAATGTCATCAATTCATTAATACAAAAATAATCAAAATTATATAAAATGTCACTTATATGAACAGATCGGATTTAGCTATCAGGTAATAATCAAACAAATTATCAAAATTTGTCATTTTAATATTCTCTCTCATACTCACAAATCCGTGGATTTGTTTTGATTTGAAAGTATTGTTTATTTGCGTAAATACAGAGTATTAGTATAATCTAGTCTTAAACAAGGAATACGAATCTTAACACGTTGCCATACTTTTTTTTTTATAAATGCTAATATCATATAATTCGTCTTTCCCAGGGCAAGTACAAGGAAGCCGAGACGTTATACAAGCAGGTGCTAACCAGGGCGCACGAGAGGGAGTTCGGAACTATCGACGGTAAGTCTTAGCATATTAACATAGTGGAATAAATCTCCAAACCTTACATAATTATACTACATAGTTCTCGGCCGTAAATATGGCACGTCGAGTTTATGGATGTGCATTCTGAAAGTTGGCAACGTTGCCAATAGCTGCCTTTAGTTAATTCATTTTACTAAATGAATTTATGAATTATCCCTCTATGATGCACTAAAATATTGATTACGAATTGCAATCGTAACTGGTTTAGGTGTATAAAAAAGCATTTGGAAGGTTTCCAAGTGCTATACACACATAAAACTAAACATTTATTGTCACGATATTAGGTAATTGCAATTATAATAAATGTTTTTACCTTCCAAATGCTTTTTTCCAATCAATATTTTAGTATATCACAATTATATTTCATAATTTCACTCGGTAATATTGATTAATTAATAAAAACAGCAAAATATTTGACGGCTGTGAGCGACGAAGAGTCTCTGCCACTCATTCCTGCGTGACAGTCTCGATGTGTCACATTTACGCCTGGGTACTGTACCTGAGGCGCCACCTCCACACGGCGATGTCATCGCGGCGATAATTTGATGGCACATCGTGACTATCGCCGCGATCTTCTCGTCCGTAGAGATGGCGCCTTAGTGCTTGACGGTTGGGCTTTCGTAACGTAAGTTATTATCAAGAAAATATTATTATTTATGAATGAGTTATTGATTCTTTATTTACAACTTTAAAACTACATTATGAACATTGAAATTAAATTAAAGATTACTTCAAGAATGTTGTTTAATTTCATTAAATTAAAACGACTCGGAGGAAGTATGCTTTATAAAGATATTTCTTTTAAGATTTAATTTTTTGATTTTCATTATTTGATGTATTATATACTTGCATATAAATTGACGTTATATTTTGTTTACCATTTCAGAGTATATAGCATCATTAAATGCAAAAAAGCCTCTAAAAAAATAACAATCAGCTGCACATAGTGTAAGACAAATTTTAAGACAAACTAACAAAGTTGACAGAAGATAAAATACTACTGCAACATTCCTATAGCATAATAGAATGATGAAATGGCGGCTAAAACTCTAATCAATTATAATTACAAAGGAATGACAAAAGTATGACCAACTTTACTTTGAACAAGACAAAGACACAGTTTTAGGAGAGCTAACAGCAAAACACTTACCATTATTGATTAAGGCGCTGACAAGAGCCCATGAATGTCAAGGACTTTCCAATTAACGCTTACAATAAATATTTCAAGGATAAAAATCATGCTTAAGGCAAACAAGAGGCAAATGATCTAAGTAGGCTAGTCTTAAACAAAAAAAAAACCATATCTATATAGTTTGTGGTAGCGGAAAAAATATATGTTATTCTTGAACATATTTCTCGAGAACTTGGTTGTTACCAAAACACGTTTATAAAAAAAACGTCGATACAAATTAACCGTAAACTAACCTGAGTTCCAATCCAAAATATCTGTATTAAAAATATCAACGTACGGTTGGTATTTAATTAATAACAAGAATGTCTTATTTGAATGCAGAACTTGGTTATTTTTATTTTCGATTACTCAACTCATTTTTGAGTAGATAATTGCTTCATATTTTGCAATAAATTACAAGCGTTGTGTCATCGCGCTTCTCTTTCTTTTGTATGCAGTCTGACAGAGACCACGCTTTAGCTGTTGTCAGTGTCTAATAGAACAAATAATAAAGCAAGCCTATAAATAGGTATTTTTGTCATTCCTTTGAACTATGGTAAAGGCTGTCTAAATAGCAACATTTTGACCAAAGCACAAAGGTTTGCTGAGTAACCATTTATTTTGTAAAGTTATTGTTAATTTATGTGCTCCATATTTTTTCTAAGGAATAGGTATTTGTATCGACTTGGCTCGAATTTGTAAATAGTAAACAAAAAATACAAAAATATTGCATGTTAATTTGTTTAAGTGAGTTTATTTTTTGCTAATTTGTTATTTGTAATTAATTTATTTGTAGGCGTAAATTAGTATTGAGTGAAATGTTATCCAATTTAGTTAAATATTGATTATTTTTATTTGTAGGTAGTAGATGAGGCATGCAATAAGTTGACAAATAATTTTTTTACTCGACGCAAAAATATAGAAAATTTATATTATTATTTTTACAATCGTTTTGTCTTGAGTTTTTTTTTTTAAATCGTTGCGTCCAGTAAGAATAATTTTATATTTAGATAATTATTTTCTGAAAATGTTTTTCTTTCTTGTATAGATCTCTTTATGCATTTGATTTAGAAATGAATCGTAGATGGTTAGCATGTAGAGGCTTTATACTTTTACGTCTTGCCATTAAGTAAATAAATTAAAAATATGGTTACTATTAGTTTGTAATAGCTTAAAGCTTATGCGTGATAGAATTGAAAAAAGTCTTTGTCTTGACTCATTATTATCTGCCTAGTCTTTTACCAACTATGTTAGGGTTGGCTTCCAGTCTCACCGGAGAGTCTTTATCTTGACTGTGATTGAAAACTCACAGTATCAAGGGGTTTATTCATCCAATTTAACAATCTCAGTTGCCTTCGCTGAGTGCTAAGGGAATTTGGACGATTAGAGATGTTGTTTTCATAATTATATGTATTCAATTGCCTTGCGTTGCCTTATAATTTTTAGTTTTAATTTAGATAAACGAATACAGGTTGCTTTTCTGTGCAATAATGAGCCAGGTTATTGTGAATTGCCTCGAGTAAAATAAAGTTAGTCTTACGATATAGTCTCCGAGAATAATATAAATAAAATATATACAATAAAACAAGGCTGAAGTTAAACTACAACCATGCAATATAGTTTTAAATCCAATTACGATAAGTCTACCGTTCTCTTTTTGGCACGATTTTGTTTACAAATTTCTTACGCTTTTGCGAGCGTGCGAAGCGACGTGCTAATGTCATATGTATTATTTTATTTAATATTTTTATATTTCCTATAGTAACTCTCGGTATTGTTTACGCACAATAAGTCCGCGTCCTAACCGAAAGCGTTTGTCGCGCGTACGTGATCGTCGTGCTCTTTTAAATAAATATTACGTACTCGCTCGGTTAATCAAGTCGCGTTTGTTTGTCATAATTCATTTAGAGTTTCAGACGATCGTGTATTCGCGCGATAGTCACTTTCGGTTAGGACACAGGATAAAACTGATTTAATTTAATCGCACGATCGTTTTTATCAGAGTCTAATAAAATGGGTTTTATACAAATATCAGCATTCATTTCATTAGAATATTTGATTTAGAGCTTATCCAAAATAATCAACATGCTGTAATTTTCAAAACGAATTATTCTACATGTTATTCGAATAAACTAACTTTTTAACCAAAATAGGAAAAGCAATTTCTTTCAAAAATCAAAGTTGCCAAATTATTTCCTAATTTATATACCGAATGTAGCGAACCGCTGATTTTTATGTAGTGTGCAATAATTTTATATAAATTATATTTATTTACATTAAATGGAAAACATAAAATGTTTTGTTTATTTATCTTATGAGTTAATTTTGGTAACGAAACAATAAGTAATATAATTCCCCGCATTAAATGACAATTTTTGAGTACTTATCCTATAAAATTTAACATTTGGTTATTGTAGGAAAACAAAGTAACTAATAATGTTCTGAATTCCGGGTTTATATTTATAAAAAAATAACAAGTCCTTCAACGTTTAGCTTTTTAAAACCTAGCTAAATATTAAAATGGCAAAAATAGCGACCCGAATATTATTACTTATTGTTCCTATACCCTTCCCATCCCTGTACCATCATACTACAGCATAATACAACTAGAAATGACTACAAATTGTGGTTGCTTGGTACTATCCCTCAATTGGTGCGATGGATGGATGTTTAAACGAAACTAAACCTTAGGTGAGTGACACAAGTTCGGATACTGTGTGGCACAGGTAGGAAAGGCAAAGAACATTCCTTTTTGAATAGTTTCATTATTTCGTTTTTTATGTTTGTTTATTATTATTTGTAAACGTCTCTTGCCGTGTGTCACACCTTCCCGACTTGTGTCACATTTTTATAGAAATAAGTTTGACTATCGCTTTTATACTGAATTATGGCTTTTAATGTATGATACTATTATATTTTCTCTTTTGTAATATTGAGCATGAATGGTTTTGGGATAATATGTTTTGGGGACATGGAAAATCTATTGTGTTGTCCAACATCAAACTTTTGTGGATAGGAAGACTGAACCAAACGTGCTTTTATTTATATTGGCAAAAAATAAACTTAGGCCCGGCGCCCATTGACGACACGGCATGGCGAAGTATTTTTAGGCGACGAATAAAAATGTAACTTAATACTATGGAAATAAAGTTTAAATTTCAATGTTAACTGTCGTAAGTACAAAAACAATACCGCGGTATGCTTACGACCGTTAACATTGAAATTTCAACTTTATTTCCATACGATTAAGTTATATTTTTATTCGTCGCCTAAAAATACCTTGCCGCGCCGTGCCGCCAATCGGCACCGGGCCTAAAGCTATTTTAATGTCTGCTTGTTGTTCCACTGCTGGACAATCTCTGCAGTAGAACAACAAGGTTAAATAAAATTAGCTGACGAAACTTCACAGACATGTTGGGTAAGCTGATTGAATTTGACAACCCCCCCTCCACCACCACCCACCACGACCTCTACCTAAGACCACCTGGGTTGATCACCTTTTCATATTGGTACACACGGCTACACATCAAGCTATACATTTCCAGTATAAGCTAATCTCGCATTGTGAAAGATTTCCGTACAATGAGAGGTCAGCGTAGCCGTGTGTACAATACAAGCTCAAATTAAACGAATCAGCGAAAAGAGACAAAATAAGTTAAACTAACCACAAAAATCGAGATGAATATCAATGTGATGTCTTTTGAATCTCTTCGCCTGAACACTATCTGTTTACAATGTTATGTATACGTTTTACATAAAGGTTAATACATATATTTCCAGGCGACAACAAGCCCATCTGGCAGGTGGCTGAGGAACGTGAGGAGAACAAACACTTGCAGAAGGAGAACGCTCCTTATGGCGAGTACGGCGGGTGGCATAAGGCTGCCAAGGTATGCGAGACTTTATTTACTAGTTAATAAGAACTTAAATTAGATACCTAAGTATGTATAAATTAGCAAATGATAGAAATGCTTATTTATTTATTTAGAACATAAAGGAAACCATAGTCTAGTTCTAATATGAAAAGTTTACTTCAAATGTTTAGTGTTTATTGACAGATCAATTTCTTCCTACGTTATGAAAAAAAGGAAAAAAAAAAGGAACTGCCATAGGCTTCTACTCCGTACACCATTCTAAGTACCCTATTTTTTTCAAGACGGTAAAAAAAGTCATCCGGTATAACATACTTGGTTTGCAATTATATTAAATAATAGAGAAAATTATAAAAACAAAAATAAATAATAAAACTAACCGTTACTTGACAAAATTGAGGCTTAAGGTACATGGCTGTGTACTTTAAAAACTTAGGTGATTATTCCCTTACTACAGCGTAAGTCAGACTTGACCTCACATGCAAAATCAGCCTATAATGTTCCCACTGCTGGGACACAGGCCTCCTCTCTGTGAGAGAGAGTGGGCCGTAAACCGCCACGCGGGCCCAGTGCGGGTTGGTAGATGTCACATGTCTTCAAATTTTTGGTTTTAGGACATGCTGGTTTCCTCGCCATGTTTTCCTTCACCGTTTTGAGAGCAGTGGCGATGAAATAATTTACACAAAGTAAAACGCCTGTCTTGGTTCGAACCAGGGTTGTTGCGAACAACAGCATCCGCGGAACTTCAGCATCATTTTCAACATCAGCATTCGCATTGATCGATGCTGATTATTAATGCTGAAGTTTTGAGTCGTGACATGACCGCAGAGGGGGCGGGGCTTATAGCACGTGTTGTTTTCGCTTGCAAGTTATGTTTTCGCTTGCAAGTTATGTTTTCGCTTGCAAGTTATGTTTTCGCTTGCAAGTTATGTTTTCGCTTGCAAGTTATGCACATAACCTGCTATCTATTAGTCTAGGTACTTACTTAATTACTAATCTAGTACTAATTAAGGCTCCTACAAACTGGTGCGATATCGCGGGTGCGACAGGCAGTGCGACCCTTGTCGCGCCTGCGATATCGCACCAGTCTGTAGAAGCCTTTATTACTAAACTAGGTACTTAGTTTGATTCTATTTCTACAATATTTTTATTTCAATACCAAGGAAAACTGTGCAAATTTTAGGTATAAATTCATAATGGTCACTACTTTTTCCCTACTTTTTTAAGAAAATAATTAAAATCAGCATCGGCATCCGCTGATGTGAAAAAAAAAATATGAATCAACAACAACCCTGGTTCGAACCTACGCCCTAGAAATCGTAAGTCTGGGCCACTGGGCCACCACTGCTCAACCTGACATGTCAAAAACCTAAAATAATTTATGCAAATGAATATAGATATAAAAGAATACCTTAATAAATACAGTAGCTTCAACCCCCAAAAATTGTTTCTAAGCCAAAATCATAGAATTATTGAATAGGTTTAAAAGAACACATGCTACGCCATGCTATGATGATGATGAAAATATATCAATGGGAATAATAATCAGAAGATAGAATAGAATAGAATACTCTTTATTATGTACACCATAAAAGTTACTGATATAAATGTTTAATTTTACATAGGGTGACACAATGGGCGGTCTTATCGCTTAGATAGTAACGTAAACAAACAATTTCGTTTCCCCAGGTTGATTCCCCAACAGTAACAACGACACTGAAGAACCTGGGAGCTCTCTACCGGCGCCAGGGCAAGTACGAAGCTGCTGAGACGCTCGAAGACTGCGCCCTCCGCAGCCGAAAGGAGGTAACCACTGCTCTAACTAAAGTTATCGACAAATGAATTATAGGATTACAGGTTGAAAGATGTCGCCTGCTTTAATTGATATGATATACAAGCCTCGAATACCTAGCAGTTCTATCTCAAGTTTATATATAATTAATATTAATCATTTTAATTGTGTATGGTATAAATTTTATGTTTATATAGTACAATCTAAAATATTCACATAATAAGTCACAAACTCACAACACGTCAAAAAAAAAAAAAAACTTAATCAAATAACCCGCCCCTAACTGTTCCCGGAGCAAAGGTGCCCATAACGCTTGCTGCATTGCCACGTTGGATGGCGATGGCTAACTTTTGCACCAAGAACGAGCCGGTGCGGGAGTCACCCGTTTTTAAACGGAGCTCACTAATGAGGTTCCTGGCCCCAGTGCCCCAACTACCATGGTCTCAACGGCAATGGGTACAAAATAGTAGCAAGTAATTAATATTATGTAACTGATATTATGAAATTAAGACTTTTATAATGCGCACAGCAAAAGGGTGGAACTCTCTACCTGCGTCTGTGTTTCCGAACATATACAACCCTAATCCCTTCAAAGTTCAGAGTAAACAGGCATCTTCTGGGTAAGCTCACTCCATCGTCGACTTTGTCTCTGTCACCTCTGCCCTAGACTAAGGTCAAGAGCAAACCCATCATAAATAAAAATAAAAAAACTCATTTTACAAGAGTATCCGTGACTTTTCTTGCTGACTTTAGTCAATAGGATTAAATAAAACATTCAATTCTTGAAATATCGCTAGAGATTTTGGTAAGATAACAAGTGAAGATAGTAAACGAACCTTAATTATATTAGGCAGAATTAATTGCATGTAAATTAATTTATGGGCTAGTTTGCATTATAAAATCAACATAAGGGGACGATAACCGACTTTTAATAATTTTATACTGAAGATCATGTCTAAACGAGTAGTGTTAATGATTTGAAAAAAATGTTATGTTAAATAAGAGCATCTTCTCAATAACTTAATATGTGAATATTTTAGATTATGTTTATATTACATAGTGAAATTAATTTGTAAAGTTATGTGTAACGCTGATAAAAAACTGAGAATGGCGCAAAATCTACCAAGCGTATTTTTCTGAAACCTTCACCAATTTAAAGATAATTTAATTATTGATCTTTTAGTATACGCGTTTTATTAAAATACCTCTTGTTTTGTGTATAATAAGTTAATAATGCGTCAAATTGGGGACAGCGCTCCTTGATGGTCGAGTCCTATTACTGGCTGAACGTACGACACGTTACGTGAGCTCAGTACAGAACACGCAAGCTAACCACTCAAGGTCACTGCGTCTTAAGGTGGATCCGCAGCTATAGCCCGCGATATTCAATTTTTCTTACGTTTTTTGCAATTTGCAGGTCAGTGTCAGGTCTTATCTTGATTAAAATATGATTCGCGACCGTAACAAATGTGTATTTATAGAATTAAAATAATTAAACTCATCGATACAACTATCAAACTAAGGAATGACATAAAATGTCACGATTTCATGAAATAGTCTTTAGAACTTAGATAGTTGTATTGATAATTTCGCGGGCTAACTCAGCGCATCTCCCTTAAGGGACTAACCACACTTATTCAGCTCTGTTCAGCTCTTCTCCATAGAAAATAACGATTTTGTATGAAGATACGTACGCATCCGTTCAGCTTTCCGCGTCTATTCAGTTTTCGCGGCAAACAGGTAGAAAATGAGGACACAATATGTGTTTTTGCGCTGCTCCGCCGCGTTCAGGGTTGTACGCGGTCGCAACTTGCCGACGAGGAGTCGGGAACAGTCCACGTTCAGCGCCGAACGTAGCGGAACAGCGTTGAACACTGACGGCTTTTCACAATCTTCCGATGCTGTACGCGGCGGATAGAAGCAGAACTGTATAAGTGTGAACAAAATCGTTCAGCTAAACGTGAATGCAGCTGAACAAATGTAGTTAGTCCCTAAAGTTGTCAAAAAATAATAGGCCTGTCAATCGTGACGTAACTAGGGAAGTAACCATACCACTCGGTACTCGATACTCACGATAAATCGATTCAAGTTAAATGACAAAACACGCCTATTATTTTTTGACAAGTATAATAGTCATGTTTTGTAAAGTCGACGTTTTCGGCGTATTTTTGTATGTCAGTCAAATTATTTATTTCAAATAGGCGTATAGTAGGCACTTGTCAAAATTTACAAAAAAATAGAACTGATTCTAGTTGTATGTTGAATCAAACTTTCTATTTATGTTCGGAAAGAGCGACAGTGTTGCGTAGGCGACATCTTTCAACATTGAAATGAGATGAGTACTTTGATGCGATTAAATGTAATCAATTGTTTTCTAAAATAATTTGAGTAATATAGGAGGGGCCAATCTATCTATTAAGTTTATCACAGATTTGTTTGAATAATTCTAACACAGTTTTGTGCACTGCAATGAAAATTGTTGCACTTTCGTTGATGACAACACTTATAAATTAAAATGCTAACTTTTTAAGATTATATCGTATCTAATTTATAACTTTTACGTATATTTCTTCTATTTCACGGTTTTAATATGCTTAGACAACACGCACACATATTACTATTTATTTACGTAACGGACTTCGTCATAACGCACATTGTCCGGAAAATATTGACAATATCCCAAAATCGACACCAGCAATTTACACTACGCTAACTCGAATTTCGGCCAATTTCCGTTTTTAATGCCAAATTAATTATATTAAGGACTTTATATGAGTACAAAAACAATTATAAAGAAATTACAAAAAATAACGAAGTTGCCAATTTAACACAACGCTAAGTGAATGTAATTTTTTCAATCGCGCGATATACATTACGCTAATTTTAGTGAGCCTAGTGTAGTCGTCGTAACAAAAAAAGGCACGACTTAACTGAGAGTAGGAACAGTCTTACGAGTGCATATTACATAGTGGTTTAAGGTATTAGTGTTGATTCTTGTTGTTGTTACTATTGTAAAGAATGAATATTTTTTATTTTAGATAGAGTTTGGCAATTAATATGAATTTAATGTATTGTTTTAGCAGTCTCGCCATTTAACATTCCATAATATAGTACGCTAACTATGAGTTGGCGTGTTTTATTACACATTCATTTATCGCCTTTTTAGTCTACACACGGCTAACTCTAGTTACATTCAAAACTAACGATTATTAAGAAAATTTAATGACGACATTCCTTGTATTATCAAAAGAACTGGTCACAGCAAAAATTTAAATAAATTATCTCTATTAATAAAAAAGTTATCACATTTTTTCTTTGAAACGGCTCTGGTGTAAAATTGACTTTTTCAAGTTAGCGTAGTGTTCATTGCTGGTGTCGTAATGCTGGTATTGCCTGATCATTGTTGACATGTCGCGGATATTCAATCCTGATTTATATGGTGCGATTATATTGCTTGTGGCATACCATTAGTTAAAGCAACAAACAAAGTTCACACTGTCTCAAGTCATTTGTTGTAATTTTATGAGCCATAGGCAAGAAACTCGCATCGAGTAAATGAGGCGTTATCCAGGCAACGTGGTATGCATTTTTGTCCGTAATATAAAATATATATTTACAACATACTCTAGCACAATTTAACGTACAAATAATTCATTTTGCACGCTGCCTAGCACGTACAGCAAGTAAGTCACAAACAAGAAGCTAATTAACATTTATTGCTTAAAATGTTACGATTTTACAGGTGGCTGATAATTGGCGATAATTTATTTTCTAAATTGTTATTGTTTAGTTATAAATTTAGGAATTTGTTGTCTGTCTTTAAATTATTTAGTTTTTTAGCAGACAAGTTAGGACTATCCAATTGAAGATATTAAACAAAAAAATCTCAGGAAATGTTATGTATTTTCCGTGACTAAAGTCATAGTACTTACCTAACTGTATTTTTTGAGTAAGCTTTGGCTTACGCTATGTTTAATTGGCAAGACGAAGTAACTCGCCTCATACAATAAAAAAATAATACACTAGAAGATCTCTCTCAATATTATATCGTTGTCCATTTTGGATCTTCAGAAAACTGCTTTAATTCGATAGGAGCTAAATTTACCTAGCAAAAACCTCAAACCCTAGCTAATAAACTGGTCACGTATAGGCTTTGGACATCGTCAAGCAGTCGAGGGCCCGTACCGGGCGACACGGCAGCCGCGAGACCATGGAGCCGCATCAAGACCATCACGTTGAAGAGGTCAGCGCCTGAGCTGTGTCTGTTGCAGGCTTGATAGGAGACGGTGGCTTGCTTTCATTGGGGGATACGGGGGAGGGGAGGGGTTGCACTTAAAAAGTTACTTGTACTTATTTCGACGGTGAAGAATTTTCAAATGTGTAGCGGCATCAACATCGCCACATGCCAAATACGCGTCACACTGACGCCACGCAAAATCCTGCATCGCGCAAGCAGAGTTTACCGCGCAACTAGCATATATAAAATAAATAAATAATAAAAATGTTTATTTTTCTTCCACAAATAACACTTATAACCTAAAAATGGGGCATACAAATATTATGATGTAGGACAACATCCCGACATCAATCGTCAGCCAGCCAGCCAGCTTAGAGGCATGAGGAACAGGGTTGAAAAGTTCACTCATCGTCTATTGAAAAGGGAGGATCCTCTGACCAGACGGGTGTTGTGTCTGGTGGGCAACTGCCCAACGATTGATGTCGGGATGTTGTATATATGCTAGTTGTGTGGTGAACTCTGCTTGGGCGATGCATGGTTTTGCGTGACGTCAGTGTGACACGTAGTTCGCATGTGGCGATGTTGATGCCGCTACAAATGTAAGGGACATAGATTTAAATATTCCTTTAGACATTTAAAATTTCCACCGTCGATTTGTTTAATGCATTTTGTGGTTGTCTTAATTATGAATATTTTTTGGGAGTTAACACTGGTTTCTGGGAATTATGAATGTCTTCGTATGAGTGTTTGTAAGCGTTGATGCTGCGTTAGCGTTGCGTTCGCGCTGCGTGTAAGTTCGATGAACATCTACGCTTTACCGACGCCAAATGATTCATGAGCATTCAAGGAAATTTAGGTTAAGTAAACAACAGATTTACTGATCAGAAACTTAAATAAGTTTTCAGAAACCAGGGTTGGGTGTTCCTCAGCGATTAATGCACGGGAGTAAATTCAAACTTGAACTTTCAAGTAAAAATCATTATTTGGGAATATTAAATAGAGCATGAAAAATTACCTTAGGAAATCAAGCCACCTCACAGCTAAATTTGGTTGGGTTATCAAAGCACTGGGTTGTCGATGTCGTGATTCGCCCTGCACATCAACTTTAACCACATTGTTATGGAGCTTAACACTTCGCATGACCAGCAAATGTCACGTAGTATGCACTGGTATTTTAGCACAGGACGCGATACTCAACCTGCGGAACAGAAAAGAAACAGGATAAGCACGGTTGGGGCATGCTGACCCATTTCAATAACGTTATCATCAAAAATTTTAATTTCAATGTAGACATTGTATGAGACAGAAATACGTGTTCAGTTCGATTATCTATTTTAGTATTGAATTGTTTTGTTTTTTAACATATGGGATTAGGAACAAGGCTTTTAAAAGCATCGCATTTGTATAATCACTATCATTAAAATTACAGCCCCCCACTAATATCTAAAGAAAAAAGGTTGAGAATTGCTGCATAGTCCTGTGCGCTATGTACTTACAAAGCTACAGTTCTACAATATTTCGTCAAATAACGGCTTTGACAGTTCGCGTGATCGTTCCCTTGAATTTGTTCCGTTTCCTGATTTTATTATTCATATTTTAATTCTTGTTTTAAGTTAATTATATTATTTTGCGGTGCTTTAAATGTTTTCAAAGTTGGTCATATTTATCCGATTAATGTTGGCTGAATTGAAAAGACAAAATGGCGGCGCTTTCGACAACATTTATGGAAAATAAGTTACGTGTCTTTTTTTGAGAGGTTTCCACATAAATAATCAAGCAGAATTAAAATAAAGTGAAACGCTTATTATTGGTGCTTATTAGGCTCAGCGCAGACAGAGGAATAATCCCCGCGCGGTCTCGCGCATTTCGGGGTCTTCGGGCTTCGAGGACGCGCGAGCATTTTTTGTCAGGTTCAAGCATTTATGCACTTTATTGTAATAATTTTAAAGTTTATTTTCAAGTGCGTTAATAAAATCCTCTCCTCTGCGCTCCGTTCTGTCTGCGCTGAGCCTTAGGGTTCTAAAATGAATATTATAAGTTTTAAGACTTTTCAAGCGGTTCTGATACTTAATTTCAAAGCGTATGTCTTGTTAGGGTGCTAATTTTCAACATTCACAGCCACCTTTTATTTCACTCAGGGTACATAAGTGTTGTTTATCTCATTGGGCAGCGTTGCAAACGTTTTGATGCTTTATGTCCCCATCTCATCACACTCATTACATTTGTTTTATTATGTGGTGTCTTGTTTATGTTTATTTTCATTTTATATGTTTATTTGTTTATTAAATAATTTTTGGGTATAGGAGTTGGTTTTATATGACTTTAAGGTATATGAAACCGATTTCTGTTATTATATCAGTTGTTCTGATTATTATACTATTTTCTGTTGTTTCCCATTGGTGCATAAAAGCTATAGTTACTTTAAAAGTATCAGAAATTATGTGAAGCTTGGAATCATTGCATTTCTTTAAACTCGCCTGTAAATGGCTTGAAACTTTAACGATCGCTATGTCGAAGGATTTGCGACGACAAAAGAAATATGGTAAAATTACCAATCGTTTATTCTACAGCACAATATTCACATACTTTCTTAGTAAGCACACTTGGTTGAACACCTAACTCCCACCTTTTATTTCTGCAGCTTCTTGCACATCACCCATTATTTTTTATTTGCACATTTTATTTTTTTGTTTGTTTCCGTTATAGGGCGCGAACCAAGCGAGCGAACCACGCATGAACCTTAAGTCAAAGCTGTTCAATGCGCTAGGCATCAACACTGGCAGCAATCCGCCTCACCAGTAGCCACGTAGTGTACACTAGGGTTTAAGTTGTCACTGCTTTACGCACATGGTCCTTATAAACTAATACGTTATGCAGGCAATGGCTTTGTGGAGTTTAGACTATGCTTGCTTTCGTGATCACGTCACATTTTTAAAGATGAGATTACTAATGTCATTTCAGATGACCAGTATTAGTTCTGTATAATATGAGATTATTGCAGTGCATTAAACAGCTGATATTTTTAACGTGTTATAATCTCTAAATGATATACTTTCTGTTAAGATTTTATTATGGTGCAAAAACAAAACCATTGCTTATGTTTCGTACTCGACTAATGTCCGCTCACTATATTGAGGATCACGTGCGTTCCACACTTAATTTGCCGCCATTTTGAATTTCTTGATCAACAAACATAATGCAAGTTTTCAATGGCCTAAGCCTTAATTAAGATTAATTCGAATGAAAATAATTTTTATCACAACAAATTCAAAATGGTCGTGTAGTAGCTTAGTATTATTTATTAGCATGCGATATAATTTTAGTAAAAATAAAAGTTTAAAAAAAAAAAAGGAAATAAAAAAATAATAATTACAAATGATCGTGTGATAGGTGCATGCCAGTGAGCCGTCCTGCTATAGTATACAATATTTTGTTTATAAATAAATATAAAGTATCAAGACGGTGTATGTATGCTGTTTTATATGGTGGCACTAAGTCATTTGTTGCTGAAATGCATTTTATATAACCAAGACTTTTGATATCATTAGATTCTGTTCTATTTTAGAGTATCAAATCATTATTAGATTATGTAAGCACATATTTTAAATATTTTGGTGCATATTCTTCACACTCTTGTGCTAAACTTAAACTACTTTGCTAGGAAGCGTTGTCTTTATTATAACAAGAACCTATTAGGTATCAAAAAAATGACCTTGATTATATAAAATGTACACAAATTTTGAGAATTTATAAGCTGAATTTTGCATTTATAATATAATCATTGAAATATTTATAAATATTATCATAACAATAATTTTTATTTTATTAATAATTAATTTGCGCATGTTTAAACAACGATTTTATTCGCTTACAATATCAATTTTAATTTACTGATTGTATATTTAATCGATGTATGTCATGTTCTTCGTTAGGAAGAATGCACGAATGTGAATTTTATTATTGTGAACGTCTAGCTTTACTCAACCTAGGGAAAATACTTGTGGTTTTCGAACTCAATTTTAGGATATTCTAGTTTTAATTAAACAATTAAAGTTGTAATGCGTGTATCATTTTAAAAACACGAAAACGTGAATGCAACTTTTTAAATCGTTATAGTGTGTGTGAGAGTCAATGTTATTAACATTTTCTTTTACAAGCTGTACGGTTGAGTATAGCTGTTTTATGTTTTACCAATAGTCATGTTTTATCATTATCATCAGTAATTTTATGCTTAACTTTCATTCCAGTGTTAGCGTATGTCGATCTAAGTTTTATGTGAGAGTAGGTGATAAATATTATTATATAGTATTTTTATATACACTGAACTTCTTTTAAACTATGGGGGTGCTTGAAATGTGGATTTTTTCTATGTACATTAGATTACAATATCGGCATAACTTAACAGTTTTTTTAAAAGAATCTCCCTATAACAACCGCAACGTCACAGCAATGAGAATTATTTTTTTATTGTCTCGATATCTACGTCGAATGGTAATTATGAAAATTGTTAATAAATATAATTTATGTAACATTATTTTTGGTTTTATTTATTTTTATTTCGGAAGAAGGTGAGTCTACAGTGTTATGCAATTTATAGCCCACGAAGCAAACAAGACGCATGACAAACGAACCAACAGACACACGAACACATGTTCATAACGGCTTTCGCTGTTAGAGTAGATGCATGGTGGCATCTCATTCACTAAATTTATGTTTTGTAAGTTTCATAATCACTACTATCCCACGTATTAGTTACACTTCTCTGTCATTGTAGAGTTTTATTTATCTGTGGTTATTTCCCGCCATTTCCGTTCTGATGTTCCTGGCAAAGGTATATATGTCATTCAGCCTAGTTATGAAACTCCTCAGTACTCTTTAAACAATCCCTTTTCAAGTCATAAAAGTAAATTTCAAAATTCCTAAAGCCTTCTTTCAATCAAACCTTACCATCAACAATCTTTTTTGATATTATTTTGAACAAAATGGAGTGTAAATTGCATAACACGGGGGCAGGATTGTGGCGCGGTGTCTCGGAGCGCGAGTTTCTCAAAACTGCGCGAGTCGCTGAGGCGCTCGTCCGCGCGACTGTTCAGTCGGCTCGCCGGCCGCCACTCCGCCCACTTGCCAACCGACGTAGACTTCACTGACCCTGAAAGGTAACCACGCCACATTGCAGTCAGCATGATGACAAATGACTACTCCAGCATACTAGTGACCCTTCACAGGCGTGTATTTGTCAAAATATTCATGGTATGTACTTGGGTACAAAGTTAAGTTAATTTTGTATTAGCGAATGTTTGCGTAAATGCGCCAAGTGTAGTGCCAGCATAACATACCATATCCTCGAGATACTGTGCCTAGGTTGCTCAAAACCAGAAGAAAAAAATTAAAACGAGTTCGGTGATGGAATTTTTATGACAGTATTGTGATGAAATTGGTCTTGATAAGTCTTTGTAAATTAAGATCTTCGCAAGCTAAGCTAAATTCTGCTTGCTATCGCATACCTACGCTTATATTTCGGCTTGATTATATTATATCTGGTGTATGGTATTTCTATTCAACAAGTTGCAGAAATAAAGCAGTTTCAATAAATATCTAATAACACAGCAACAGGTAATTATAATTTATTACTATTTAAATCGATTGCACAATCCAGTGTGTTGCACTATTCGTGTCAATCATTTTGCAAACACTATGAAATGCAAGACACATCCATGAGCAAGTATTGTATCTAAAAAAATGCTATACCTACAATACATTTGCACTAAAATTTCACTTGTAATGAAAAGTCTACATGTTGCCTGCATATGTCGCTAATTTCTTAATTTTTAATTATTTAAAGTATCCAAATTAATTTCTTGACATTTAATTTCAGAACCCTTTTTCTGTTCTCCAAATATAATTTAAAACAAGTAACATTAATCAACAAATTAATGATTAACTTTCTTTTGTTATAATTACTTATTTCAGAACCAATTTTCTGTTTTTCATAACACAAAACTTAACAATCAGCTGCCATAATTCGTTTAACTAATTTTATTTGACGGACAGTACACTGACGATATCTTTCTTTCCCTATAGCATGAAGCGCGCAAGCTCCCTATCCGCGCTCAGTAACTCGAACCCGGCCAGCCCGCGACACATACAGCAGCGGTAGCTGACAACAGTCGCCAGGACTAAGACCATCATCAGATACACCACTATTACTTTCATCAGGCTACTGGCATTACAGTCATGACCTTTGCCTGGTCGAAAAAATGGCTGCGTGAACGGTGCGAGTTCCATGCTCTCTTGTTTAAAAAAGAATTGTGCGTAGATGTTGATGTTATTAAAAAAAAAACACATATTCTTATAATATCGACTTGGTACAAAAAGTTATGGAGCGGATAATGTATTATCAGATTTTGATGACAAGGAATTTTAAACACAGGATTCAAAATTGATATAATTATATTCTTCACACATTCAATTGTTGCTAATTTTTACTTTTACAGAAAAAAAAAGCCAAATTCAGTTCTTACATAATAATATGTGTACCTACATGTTACATATCCATTTTTTTTTAATTTTATTTCAGGATTAAAATCTATAGCTATCTACCGATTACGTTACCTACGTTCGTAGGGACGTTTGAAAGTACTTACTAACATTTATATTCTAAGATATAATTAGTTACCTACTGGTTTGTTGTTCAGATCACTCTTGCTAACAGTATAGATACTTACCTAATAGAGCACTACATATGCCAGCTCATTATTAAACTAACTTAAACAGAACCATTACATTCATGGAAAAATTTAAAAATCATAAAAGTTATCAAATATCAACAAAAAAAATTGTACTTTGGCTCGGCATGTTCAATACTGCAATCACTAGAGTGGCTTTATTCGTAGATCCTATAATTAGTAAGGTAAGCATAATTTTTATAAAAAGCATGAAATGGTGAGGAGTGTCTATGATCCGTGGGAAGACGAAGAAGAAAAGTGTGTAAGAAAATAACTACATGATAGTATTGATTGGGTATTAATGAATTAGTATTTAGTTTTTATTTCCAGCAAGGTGTCTAATAAGCTTTATTTTGATTCAAAGCTTTTATTGTCTCAGCATTTTAAATAAAAAAGCAATTTTTTTTATCGATATTGTGAAAGTTGCTGTCGGATTGAATAAAAAAGCCTACAAGTACCTATTGGTAGATGCATTTTTCTTTAATTCAACACGATTTGTTACTATTAACTATTAAAGAAAATCTGAAACCCAACTATTGTGAAATTCAGGGGTAAAACAAAATAAGGTGTCAATATTATGAAGAAATTGTTTGCAAAAACAGAACCTAATCACAAATGAATGCTGCAATTCCGTGCAACATGGTGCAAAAAAAGGAATTTGGAGAAACGCATTTAAAAAACCTATATTTTCCCTAAAAACTATCCGGCAGTAACCAGTAAACTTTATTTTTTCTAAATAAGAATGGCTTCAGCTCAGTGTAATGTAATCGTATGTGATAAACTTGCAATTGCAAGAGGCTTTGTAACTTATTGATTAAATATTTTATTGATATCAGACAGTTGGCGTGACGATTGATTTGAAATAAAAATCATGTTGACAAGTATCTTGGTTTCATTGGAAAAGTCCCTTTCTACGTTTCGAAAATTCATGAAAATAGAAATGTTCGCTTTGACCTACACATTGGTCATGAACCTGGCGAAATAACAAAAAAACCAGCCAAGTGAGTGTCGGACCACGGACAATCAAGGTTGTCGTAGTTGGGCAGAATTTATCCCAAGAACAAACTCTACATTGTAGTTGATAAACATGTTCCCCCCCATACATTCCAACTGCAAATGTGTGTCCGACACGCACTTGGCCGTTTTTTTTTCTTTTGAAGTACGGAACCCTAAAAACAATAAATGAATAGGTACTCAAGCTACTGTGATAGAAATTTATAATGACGACTAGCTCCTGAGCTCGATAGGACATAGGTAGGTACAGGGTAATTCAATCAGATGATTGAGTACGGAGAAACGGAATTATTAAAATTAAAAACTCATTTGATTAGATTTCCCGAAAAGTTAAAACTGTGAAATATTATTATGTTTTATTGTAAAAAAATAAATAAAAATATTATTGTGTTGTTGTATTTTATTATGTTGAAATATTTCAACATAAGCTACCTCTATCTTTCGCAGGTTCACGTTTAGGGTAAACCGCGCGCGGGCGTTTGGGTTTAGGTTTTTGTTACAAGTAACGATCATTAAAACATTCGTAGCGATGACCTAGATATTTCATCACAGCTTAATAAAGCAGTAGGTACCTATCTACAATGAAACAAGTAGTGTCCGAAATAAGACAACACAGATATAATGAAGTGCCGACTATAAATAATGAGTGTTATGTGTTTAATCGCGTCTGCTAAGCTCATCAGCACCGCAGCCGACATATTCGGTGGTAGGGGTGTGCGAAGTAAGTTTATCACTCACTAGCTGTGCCTGCGACTCGGTCTGTCCGCGTGGAAGGCGGAAAACAGGATCTATGTGAAAACCACACAAAACAGAGACTGTTGAGGTTGTTGTAGGTAGGTACCTACCTATCTACATGTAGGTACTCATAAACTCACAACAACAACACCTAAGTAATAGCACAGTATAGGATTTTTTAGACTGTGGTAATAGGTAAGCTTATCACCAGCCGAAATACAGAAAACAACATCATCAGGTACGTGACATTCACATGTCATCGCGCCTGTTTTTCCCAGGGTTAGGCAGACGTGACCTTTAGTAGGTCTAGGTACAGTCCGCGATGCCTAAGCTGAACTTTGCATTTGTGTGAGTGATTACAGTACAAGAGGTTTAGTGTGGAAGGTGCGCGGTGGAGTTGCGTCGCATACTATACTGCGTTACGTTGTCTTGTTACTATGCGATTCAACTAAGAATAGGAATTAAATTGCGCCATATTGTGGCGTTTTAGCAGAAAACTGCACCTCGTTTACTCATTTTGGAGCAGCCAGTGAGATGTAACAATAACAAATAAATTACAAAAACAGATAACAACAAATTTAACGAAATTTTCTATGTAAACTGTATAATTCCAACGATAGAGGTCATTGACGTTCTTATTCTTAGTTGATTCGCATTGTACCTACGTTATTCTCATACGTCACACTATCTATGTGCACTCACACAAATGCAAAGCTCAGCTTAGGCCTCGCGGACTGTCTACATCCACACTTCGCTAGTCATATTTAAATCCGATGTTATAGGAGGCGAGCCTATTGCCATCCACCGGGCACATGCAGGCTGTTACTGAGAAATTCCTGAAGAAACCCAAAACACTGCCTGACCTGGAACTCGAACCCAGGACCTCAAGCTTAGCAGTTGCGCTTGCGACCAATAGACCAACTATAGACTGGGTCAACACAACGTTATTTTGAGTCAAAACTAAATTGCATACAATACAATAGAGCCAAAAGGGCAATGGCGATTATGCTACATTTTCGTGATATTCTCCTACCTAAAACTTGCAAGCTACCTATCTGGGTTTTTTTATAATTTTATTTTAATGGCCTGGGGGCCTAAAATGGACGCTTTGGCAGAATCGTATTATGATAATAATATGAATCATAAAATTCGTAAACCCACAGATCATATTATTATTATGAATTGTTGAATCGTACTCAGATCATATTATGAATTGTCCGTTTGTGGTCACAAACTGACAATTCATATTATGATCTGCGTACTATTCCCTCAGATTATGGACAATTCATACTCCCGTAATTCATCTGTTTGACAGCTGCTATTTGACATACTTCATTAGCATTAGAGCAATTCCTAATTTGTGGACCATTATACGAATCTCCATACAAAACTGTCAAACAGATGAATTGCGGGATATGAATTGTACGCAGATCATAATGAGTTGTCAGTTTGTGACCATTTTACGAATTTTAATATGATTCATAATACAAACCTATCTGTCAAAGCGTTCATTTTAGGCCCCCTGGTTGCTGGGACCTTTTAACCAAGTCTTTATTTTAGTTACAAACTTTGTTAAATAATGATGAAATGGATACATTAATATTCGGCTAAACACAAGCTAAACACAAATTTTTGAAAATAAAACGAAACTGTTAAACATGACGCTTCACTTTCCCGCCAAAACCCCCAACCTATCAGGTTATTTAGTAAAGGCATAGAATAAAATACACAGAAACACAGACACAAAACACAAAAAAAAACACACTCAGAAATAAATTTAAATTAAGTATTTTATTATTAAATGTACGGTATAATAAATTGTTCTCATGGTACAGGCACAGGCACAGGCAACCCTTACAATCATAAACAGGACACGAAAAGAAATAGTTTTAAATCATTTTATAATTACATAGGCTGTCTCATTTGGTCACCTCTGACCAAATCTCTGAATCATGAAGTCATCTATTGTACATGCGATGTACACTCGGCTACACATAACTAGCTATACATTTCCAGTATAAGCTGATCTCGCATTGTATAGGATTTCCGTACAATGAGAGTTCAGCGTATACTGGCTACACTTCAAGCTATACATTACCTACCTATTATACATTATAATTATACCTAATAATACAGGGTCAAATTAAATTAGCGTAACTCCGTAGACGGGATGGGTATCGATTTCTAATCATTATAAAATCAATATGTTTTTTTGGGGTCAACGACTTGTTGTGTGATGTTACTTGTAAGTAGATATGGCTTGAGAAAATCAGTTTTTTTGTTTAATCGTTTTTAGATATGTATCGAAACTCATCTGTGAAGTTAAGACAAAAAAAAAAAAAACAACACTGAAATTTCGAGTGACTACACTACCTACCTGCAGTTGATGACCCCAAAAAAAATCAAAATTAAATTAATTTATTTTTTGTTACCCATCACGTCTCCGGAGTTTCGCTTAATAAATTTTATCCTGTACATGTACTATCGCGGACACTGCCGCCTGACCACTTTTCAACCTTATGCTCCTAGTAATAAGGATGAAAAGAGGTCAGGCGGCAGTGTCCGCGATGGTACAAGACATTTTTATGCCTTTGTCATTTCTAGTTTTCTACCACAGAGAAAAAGTAAGACGGGTAGGCAGTAGTGATTATGATTAGGTATCACACAGCTGAAACTACGAATCAAAATAAAAGCAAATCATTAATTTATTAGTTTGGCAACATGGGTACCTAAATATGTAGCTACACTGAACAGCCAAAATCAGTCAGTCAGTCAGTCGAACTATAAGGGCCTTATTACAAAACAAGGTTTATCTGTTAAGTTTAAACCATGGAGCCATTATTGAATTTAGAACTTTATTCCGTCTACGGTAAAGTACCTAACACAAAACTGACAACTTAGTACCGAACTAAGTATTCAGTTTTGTATAAAGAACGGTATTTCAATCAGAGTTACGTTCTCATTTCAAAAACTAGCTCCATGTCAAAATATAAATCTTCTTCGTCTTATTACAAGGAATATAGAGATACAAGGTTATAGGTAGGTACCTACTCTGATAATGCCTACCTATTTTCAGAATGAAATTCAGCATTTCATTAATCAATTAGACCAAAGAAAGAATCAATAAAAATCAACGTATCAACACTAACCAATAATTCGTCGATCCGTATTATTATAACGAAGCTAACACAACAGCAGGAGGGGCAGTGACTCAGCCCAGTGAGCCATCAGAGGGGCAGTGAAAAGTAACGTAAGAGTCGTCGTAAGTTGCTCATCGTGGACGTACGCGCAGCTGCCAAAACATGACGCGAAGGGTGCGTGCGCGCAGCGAACAAAAAGGATCAAAGATTGTTTTGTTTATAATTATGTGGTTGGTATTGTCAAGTCAAAGTCAAATTATTTATTTCAAATAGGCACATTTATGACACTTTTGAACGTCAAAATTTACAAAGAAAATATAATTCACACGGAACACGGAACACGGTTTTTCATTTATATTGACAAGGTTGGCGCAGTGGTTAAGCGATTGACTGCTGCGCTGTGTGTCGCGGGTTCGATTCCCGCACGGAACAAATATTTGTATGACCTACAAGTAGTTGTTCCGGGTCTGGCTGTTTGTGTATGTGAGTTTAAATGTTTGTAAACGCACCCACGATACAGGAGAACAACGACAACAACGCAACGCAACAGGGCAACGTTTAAAAAAAAAATAAACAATTGATTCTAGTCGCCCCTTCCAAAAGGTAGCTTCGTATGGAGAAGAATGGGCAAGAAACTCCACCGTTACTCTTTTAAAATGTTTTACAATATTTTGTATAGGTACAGACGCCAGCAGGTCAAGCTACCCGAAACTGTCAAATTTTCCCAATCAACCTTGAACCTTATGCTGTAGGGATAAAGTTGAAAATCTATTAAAGAATTTTGACAGATTGTAGTAGCTTGATGTGCTGGCGTCTGTACATCAATTAGCTAGGTATATAATTATATGTGAAGACGATGCACCTAGAATAAAATTACTATACCACAATAGGTAAAAAGAGTTAATAATGAAGCAATGACAGATAAATTAATTATGTGATAGATACATGGTGCTCACATGTTTACAAACATAGTAAAAAAAAAAAACGTTTCCTAAAAAAACATAATAACAGTGTGTGAGTTAAGTAATCACAGAATGTAAAATAAAAATAATAAATTAAGTATACAATTAAAATAGGAACCAGTTTGCAACCTGCTTTTGTTTTGAGGAAATATAAAATGGACTGTTTCAGATTTTCTTCGATCAGAAGGATCAGAAGCTTGCTAACTATAGTTATCTAACTGGTGGATACCGATTTAGGACTAGACCCATCCACCCTATTTTTAGATAAGTATCAAAATAGAGCCAGCAGGCATTTTAAAGTACCCAAGTGACTTCTTGGCGGGAAAGTGAAGCGTCATGTTCAGCAGTTTGTTTAAATTTCCAAAATTAGTGTTTAGCCGAATATTAATGTGTAATAATGGTGGATTATTAACCATTAAGTGTTTGTGAACGTGCATTAGTGTAGGCAAATGAAACAAAACAGTGCAACTTCGCTTCAAGTTCTCTCAAGAAGTCCGCGTGAGGACTCAGTAAAGTGCCACATCTTTACTGAAACTCAAGGGGAGTAGGCGGGGATATCATCATCATGCATTTATAATTAATTTCATCAATATTATACAAGAACTAACTTGACATTGGCTAAATGCACAAACCGTGCGAAGCCAGAAGGAGAAAAAAAAAAAAAAAAAGTACCCAAGTAGGTAGGTACCTACATCCTGATAGAAAGTCATACAAACTCCATTATTCTTCTTCAAAAAATATAGGAACTTAAGGTCACACGTTTTTCCAATCAACATGTCGTATCTCATATTGAGCGGGAAGTGCAAGCCACCCGTGTAACCATCCCGTCGGTCCGTCTTCAGACAACGCGACTATCGGCACTGCCGCGTCCTGCAGTAGCACAGACTATGCAGTAGGTACTTACAGTACCTAGTAACTAGCCGACCCATTACAACGATATCTCATCCGCTTTATCCACATATCCACATACTTCTCCACTTAATACATACATATACCCTACCCTACGTAGTAAACAAGAAGATATTATAAGTAATTGTATAAACATTTGAAGGGTCCCTCAATTAATTAGGGAAGTATGAACAGGGTTCAAGAACTACAAGCAGCTTGTACTATACAAAGAAGTAATTAGAGATAATAAAGCATTATAATATTTATAAGAACCATGAGTAAATAGCCCTACGACTCCATGTAAAATACGGGGCTGCTTAAGGTTGGACTGGAAGCTGACCCCAACATAGGAAAACGCAGGCAGATGAAGTGAATTTTTTGAATGATGCCAATTTATTATTGTTATGTTATATGTATTATCTTCAAATTAATTGAATTAGTAATGCTATAATTTAATTGGTACAATTTGTAATGACGTATATCACTAAAATGTGATATTATTTAAATTGATTAAGTTTCTGATAACCGAATATATATCCAATTTTTTTTTAAAGATGTACACTCACGAGCATCAATATGTATAGACCTACTTACTTAGCAACTTGTGATTTCCTCCATAGATAGGTAGGTTAGGGATTATAATTTTGTTTTACTAAGAACATAGTATTTTGAAACACAAACTATTATGAAATAGATCTTTTCTCAAAGTTGCAATCGTTATTCCACGAGAAAATCGATTTTGAATTTTGCTAAGTGTTTACAGTTAGTGCTCATGACTGTACCTACCTACGTACAATTTCTATTTACATAATGATTACTTTTCGTATTGTGTAATATTGTTGTGAACTTTGTAACAATTTTTAAGGTCTTTTACATACTGCATGAGATACGCAATAAATATATGAATGGAATTGAAGTAAAGAGCTGGGAGCCTAAAATGGACGCTTAGCAGAATCCTATTATGATCTCCGTACAATTCATACATCCCGCAATTCATCTGTATAACAGCTGATATTTGACATTAGACTTCACTATATCAATTAATAATTTGTGGACCATTTTACGAAACTCCATAAAAACTGTCAAACAGATGAATTGCGGGATATGAATTGCACGCAGTTTCATATTATGATTCTGCCAAAGCGTCCATTTTAGGCTCCCAGCTCTTTACTTCAATTCCATTCATATATTTATTGCGTATCTCATGCAGTATGTAAAAGACCTTAAAAATTGTTACAAAGTTCACAACAATATTACACAATACGAAAAGTAATCATTATGTAAATAGAAATTGTACGTAGGTAGGTACAGTCATGAGCACTAACTGTAAACACTTAGCAAAATTCAAAATCGATTTTCTCGTGGAATAAATATATATATATATATATAAATATTTAGTATATAGGTACCTACTACTAGCGTATATACCTACTAGGTACATGTATGAAGGTGACCGCATTGCAGGCGTTTGATAGGTTTCTACTATATAATATATTTATGTTTATAAATAAAATATTATGAAAGTTGCAACTTGAAATACCTACTTAATATAGAGAATCACCTAATTAAAGTGTTGCAAGATCATAAAGAGTTTCTATTATTATTTGCAAATCTCATCAAATATAAATACTTAATAATATTGAAAGAAATTACGAGAACTTTTAAAACAATAATAGAACTATCATCACATGAGCCAGTATTTAATTACTGCTCACCGTGAGAAACAGAGGGCAAAGTGTTGTCCCTGGGGGCTCACAGCTCACTACTGCCCCATGTTTACAAGAGTCTGAGGCGGTCGCACCTAAATCACTTGATTATATTAATTGATTTGTAAATAAGAAGTATTCGATTAGTGTTAGTAGAAGCTATTGCGGTGTCGGGGTGAATTGAATGACTGATTGATGCAAACATTAGGTAGTCATCTTTTGTCTAGCCTATCACCAGCTGGGGGAATCACGAGAAGCAGAAAGTTGTTACCTACAGAGCTAGCTAACCAGTGCTGTTAAATATCAATAAGACGTGCCTACCAATAAGGTAACTTGGACTTAAAAGCAGCCTATGTAGTAATAATAATTTTCCTTTAAGCGAAGTCCAGAGGTAAACTTTAGAATGAGTGCGGAACTACGCGCTACGGAAACACCGCGTACCTAACCAGATTTCAACCTGTAGGAATGAGGTCTGTAGGAGAATAGACGAAGCTAATGATAAGTTGCAAGTATTTGCTAGCCGAATTCCTTACCTACCAAATAGTACCTACTTTTATACTCAAAACCAAATACTCTACCCGACCCCCCGACCCCCCCGACTCTACCGACTCTATTAGTAGGGGAGGTAGGTACTGCTCGATTTTTGCGACCAATTTTATAACGAATAACAATACATTTCTAGTACTTAGGTAGTTGTTTAATATTCAATAATCATGATAGTGAGAGTCAGTCACCGCACCCAAGGGGGAATCGAAAGTAACAGACTTTGGCCTCCCCCTAGTCTGGAGCAGCTGACTCTCAGATCTCATAAGCACTAAGGAAAAACTATTTTTGATATGATTTTCGGCCGGTATACAACATTAGTTTTTCATCATTATGAACAACTTTTACTATGGGATCAAAGTTGAAATCGCGAAAAAAATATCAGCTGTTCCCTACATTTTGACGAGTTCAGCGAACTTAAATGTAGGGAACAGCTGATTTTTCTTTCGCGATTTCAAGGTTGGTCCCATAGTAAAAGTTGTTCATAATGATGAGTACAATGACCCCTTAAGAGGTTTAGTATAAACACAAACTAATGTTGTATAATTAGTTATCTTACACAGCCCGTACGTATAGTTACATGAAGACTCAATTTGCGGATAATTAATTATTAATCATATAAAAAATCTCATAACTATAAAAAGACAACAACAGTGTTGAAATGACAAATTAAAGTAGCGCACTGCGCAGTCGAATCCCCGCCCAAAAGCTAAGCCCCGCCCAGCGTGCGTGCGCGCATCTCAGCTGAATACTGAACATTCAGGAATCATCCGCTGAAACTCGGGCGTGAGCAGACGTGTTACCTTGTGTCTTAGAAATAAAACGTGGAAAGTTTGATAGAGTTTATAAAAAACTGATTATTTAAAATATATTACAGGATAGGTATCATGTTAACAGAAAAACGTCTCGAAAAGCTTTCGGATCGTTATCTTAAAATTTCATAATAACAAAAAACATCATCGATTATTAATCATAATAACTAAAACCGCCAATAGCCTAGCTACTTACTTTTCTAAAGAAAATCCCTTCATCACTAAATAAACATCCAAGAAACAGAAGATTAAACCATATAAACCACAATGGATTACCTAAAGCCGTCCTTTCCTGCACAGACAGACGACTCCATCAAATACCCAGAAAACCTGGAACCTTCACAGTTCCAACCTCTTTTAGACCAGGAAGTGCACAGTTCCTCCAGTGAGTTCTTCCACCCAGGGTATCTGCCTTTCTTCTACGATTACCGGGCGGTGGACCGAGGGCTTTGTGAGGAAAGGGAGGCTTGTGACTGGGATTGGGGCGAGTGGGAAAACCATGTTGTGGTGAAGGAGGAGAGTGAGGAGCAGGCGCGAGGGTTTGCGGAGGAAGGTGAGTATTTTTTTTGTTTTTAAAGTTATTTTGGGACGGTGTTTGCGTCTAGTCAAGAGAGGTTTTGGGTTTCGATTTTCAGAGTTCTTGTGTTAGTCAAACAGGGGACCTAAAATGGACGCTTTGGCAGAATCTTAATATGATCTGCGTACAATTCATACATCCCGCAATTCATCTGTTTGACAGCTGCTATTTGACATTAGACTTCAATTGTGAACCATTTTACGAGATTTTACGAAACTCCATACAAAACTGTCAAACAGATGAATTGCGGGATATGAATTGTACGTATGATTCTGCCAAAGCGTAGGCCTTTTAGGCCCTCAGTAAGTAAGCACGACATCCTAAGAAAGCTCAATATGAGGCAGAAAGTGTAGGCTTACAATCACTAACGTTTTCCCGTTTGGAAACACCTATAAGTGTGATTTGTAATTAGGTATTTTCTATCGTGTGATTCAGAGTCTGTAACCAGTCCAGACAATTCTCTGCAGAGCAATACTGTATAGAATGAACAGCGGGTCTACTCCGAACATAAATCCGAAGTATCGGCCGAATGTTCGGCCGTTGCTTGACGACGGCTAACTATGGCTGACTACGGCGAAAGAGATAAGCCAAAGTCAAAAATGTGACTTTAAGTCGGGTAAGGATTCAAAGTCAAAAAAGGAAACTATGGAAGTAGTTATAAAACAGCCGAACATTCGGCCGATACGTCGCCGAGACGAAAAAGCTAAGAATTGCGCAATTCATTGGCTATGTAAGCTAAGCGTATCTTAATGCTGAAAATCTAGAAAAATCTGCAGCTGATTTCTACCTACCTAATTCGCAAGAAATGCACATAGTTACCTAGGTATTTTTTATGAGTTTCTTCTGACTATATGTTCGATTTTCTTTGTTCCATTCTGTGGAAAACTTTTGGATTTCCACAGAATCGCATGTCCACCTTACTTACCCCTAATACCAAATCATTGCTACGACTACGACATTCAACAGTTAAAAAGCCACTAAATATTGTGCGTAGAAACTTACATTGCAGTTGGAATGTATGATCGCATCATGTCTTTCAACTACAATTTTAAGAATATTCTTGGGATAAATTCATCCCTACACAAGATGGATGATCGTAGCCAAGTAGGCACCTAGGTGTATGGCTGCTGCAATAAATTGCCTGTCATAAATCAAAGCTATAAAATAATAATAATAAACATGGCACCTTCCTGTTACACCTCATGGTTCATAGTTTACGAGTGGAAATGCTCGCAGAATTCGCGACACAAACAATTGCCGGCTATAAACCAATGATAAACAATGGACAGTCGGCGCCGGCGCCGTGGTACATCTGCTAGTCGTTAGTACAACGGATGCTATTGGCTATTAATCGGTACCTAGTTCTGTAAGATTGAATTATGGTAAGGGTTTCATTCGTTTCTTGTAAAACGGTAAACAAGAAACTCAAATGCTGAAAGATACCTTCATAATAATGTAATTTATTAGTTAGATCCTTATTTCTACTTAGGTACTGTCTATCGGCTGAACGGATTTGTATGTAATTTGGCTTGGATAAACTATGACTGGGTTAGGTTAGGAGATCTTTTAATTTTATCCTCCACGCTGGCGAAGCCGCGGACAAAAGCTACTACGAAGTAAAATCTAATCGTGCAGATGTGATTGTAATGGGAAGACACTCTTGACGCAATTGCTCTGGCCCTCTGGGGGCGTAAAATGGACGCTTTGGCAAAATCATAATATTATATAATCTGCGTACAATTCATACATCCCGCAATTCATCTGTTTGACAGCTGCTATTTGACATTAGAGTTCAATAAAGCATTCATACATTTGTGGACCATTTACGAAACTCCTTATAAAACTGTCAAACTGATGAATTGCGGGATATGAATTGTACGCAGATCATTAAATTATTACGATTCAAAGCGTCCATTTTAGGTCCCCTGATCGTTTACTGCACTCGCTACGAGACGCGGGTTCGATTCCCGTACAGAACAAATATTTCTATGGCTTTACAGATTCGGGTCAGCCTGATTGTAAAATTTGTGTTTACATACCTATTTTATTACATACGCATTATCCCATATAAGATTATATTTACATTTCGTCCGTGGGTCGGTGTATCACGACATCACGAAAGCATGTGTCCTGAAATTTGGACTCCCTAGCAAATGCTGTGTTGATAACGCTGCATGTTGGTAGGCTCGTCATGCAACTTAATATAAAAATCAGAATTAAGTTATTAGCTACTAAGGTACAACTCCGCCAAGCTAAGTTTGCACCTCGCCACAACTTTTGTGTATTTTTTAATGTACCTATGTATAATATAATGTTAAAAACAATAAATGCAAAGTACAATCTAACAAAGATTTTGTTTACTTTTTTAAAGTCATGGCGAATCCTTTTTTGCAGACCTAAGCGTCAGTGTGACGTAATCGACGCGAGGTGTAAACTTAGCTTGGTCGAGTTGTTTGTAAGTATTTATAACACTTTGCCTGACCTGGGAATCGAACCCATGACCCCTCAGCAGTCGCGCGTCGGCTTTTCCATTGAGAATTTGTTAGTATCAACCTGGAGTTTGGAAGTTAGCGGTGCAGATACCCCGAGCCTGACTTGCCTCGGTGCGCACTCGTTGGTCTTGCTTGCGCCTGATGTCCCTCCGGTCGTGTCGGATGGCCGTCCAAATCGGACTATGAGAGTGAGTGATGAGAGAGTGCACCTGATGTGAATGACTGCTCACACAATGTTTAAACTTGGGCCAAAAGAAAAACCCTTGTAATAAGGCTGTAGGTATTAATGGTATTAATTAACCCCTTGTACTACAAAAAGGTTCAGTCAATAGTGCAACAGTTGGGGATCGAACTCGCTACCTCTCGCGCCTGAATAGTTGGTCTAATGTACATCCATACCTACTAATAAGTATTATAAATGCTGTCTGCTACCTTTTCGATTTAAAGCTAGTATTTTATTAAATTAAAATAGAATAATCTTAACTCCATCCTTTTGATCATCATCTACAGATACCCGTTCCCCTGCTGGCAGTCGTAAGGAGCGCACAGCATTCACGAAGGCACAGATTCGCAGCTTGGAGGCCGAGTTCACACGAGCCAACTATCTCACACGACTGCGACGGTATGAGATAGCCGTGGCATTGCATCTTACTGAGAGACAGGTATTCTTCTATAAACTCGTACTACTATAAATGAAAGTCGCTTTTTGTGTCTGTGTAACCGCGTCGTTCTTCTTAAGGGGCCGGCGGCGGCGTAGCATGCGTAGTTCATACAAACGTAATACCAAAATAATTTGTAAATCAAACATATTCTTAAGGTATGCCTTAAGAATATGTTTGATGTTTTGGTCAAGTCGTGAAAACCGCGCGAACCAGGGCCGGGTCGCTGGTTACTTTATTAATAACTGCCATCATCTAGTCTTGAACGCTGTAACACTAACTTTCTTGGAGAAAAACAAGGGCGTACAGACTTGTTCAGTGCGGGTATCAAACCCACGATACGTCAACGTCATGTCGTTTTGCAATAAGCGACTGGCTTGTAATAATTCCCTCTAGAATTGTAAGAAAATCATTACTTACTTAGATTTCCACAATCGCACACACACTCACACAACGCAAGCATAAACACACGATTCCAGTCACACATACAGAATTAACCACACAGTCATTTTACTTATTAATTAAAAAATTTTATTTCTTTAGTTTAAAAAAAAAAAAAAAACTTAAAATCACAACCTAATATAATATTGTTTTTGTATAATATCAGCTTACTAGCTCTTAATAATATGGGTTTAAAGTGTCCATGTGACAGTAGAACTCTAGACTCCCAAGTCACAGGTATTCCTAGTTTAGCAGCTGCAACCTTTAATTATTGTGAACTTTAGCTAGATTTAAGCATATTGTAAGAACCTGTATCAATAAAGTAAGTATATATTATTATTTTCTGTATTTCCTTATCTTTTTGTGTTTTCAGGTGAAGGTTTGGTTCCAAAACCGAAGAATGAAGTGGAAGAGAACGAAAGGCGCATCCAAACATTCCAAGAAAAAGGACATCACCAGTTCAAATTAGTTTTAGATTAGATAATCTAAATTTAGTAGTGTTTAGAAAGTTGGACGTTTTAGCCATAGATGACTAAATAATGTTAAACAAACGGTACGAAAAACACCAGTAGGTACCGTGACCGCCTAACTAAAGCATTTGGACTACGGTATGATTATATTATGGTATTTTTAGTGGGTTTGAACCCACTAATAAGAAATTTCATAAAAAGGATACCTAGGTACTTAACCGACGCACTGGGAAATCACCGCACAGTTCCGACTAACCGAGAACTATGCGGCACCCGGTTTAAGCAAACTATAGAAATTTGAATACTTTAGAGCTTCGTTTGTGGTTCTTGTAAATACCTAAGTAAATAATTACAGTATATTTAACACTATGAAGAAAACACAATATTTCAGGAGATAAGATATGTTTATTAGACAACTCATACCTCCGGCACGAGGCGAGGGCGCGTGCCGAACAAATAATAACTAAACATAATAATAATATTGTGAACTATCGCACTATCTTTGGAAGAAACAAAACATCCGGGCTATGGGGGGGCTACAATTTGTTCAAACTTAAGAATGGCTCACGTAAAATTATAATGATTAACAACAGCGGGGGGAACTTCCAAATTACTAAAATACTAGCTGTATTCATTATTATAACATTCATTGCGGCGGGCGGCGTCAACGACTTGTGGAAGCAAGCCACATACAGTTTCCAAATTCGAGCAATGCTTATTATTTTATTGGTCGTTTTTTGTAAATTTTGGCTGCATTTCCAAATATTTCATCGAGAGGTAATAGAGGGCTGTCAGAAAAATATATCACGAAGTCCTGATACATAAAATCATAAACTATCTTGAAACTACGACTCTGCTTCAAGCAAGAATATGAAACAATTAAAACTACATAATTGTAAATTACAGTTACTTAACCTAGAGTAGATATCGTCAAATAAAATGGTCGATAGCCAAGACAAAGTGGAAGACTACGAAAGATTTTATTACAGAAAATAATCTTACAAAGAGATTCATTTACTAATTTATCGAACAGAAAACTATACAATCACAATTAAGGAGAATAGCTTCCCTTAGACCTTCAGAAACTGTATGTAACTCAAAGTGAGCATAATCGTCGTTTTCAACGTCGCCTTAAACCGCGTTAAATTTTCGTGAACACTACGTTTAACATTGGACCTAGCTATATCGTTGGACCAAAATAAAATAGCTAATTTTCAACAATATAGATATATAATTATCATGTTTTAACATACGCCACTGCGTTTGTAAACATAGTCGTTTGCCACTATGGGGTTCATACAGCCTGTCACAAAACAATAAAAAAAAATGAAAATAAATTAACGATTTTAAAACGACATTCAGCATTTTCACATCGTTTGCTGTTTCGTTTTAAATACCTATAAGTATACCAGATTTTAACGTAACTCTATCTGACCCTAGCTTTAAAGTTAAAAAAATATACTTCAAACAACATCAAGACTTCGTTGACAAACGCAGAGGCCACTCCACCATGAGCTTTAAGTTTAATATTATATAAAACTCGTCAGTAACTTTCCTTTTATTGGCTCCCGTGTTATTTATATGTACAATGTGATTATCATACTTTTATATTCATCTGTCAGGCACAAATTTAATCACCAACTTTTGTATTTTTTATGGTTTTAGTTATTTTTATAATGTTATTAAGTAGGGACATTTATAATTACCTTGTATAAAGGTTTTCAATGAATTGGTGTCTAAGGCCCGTATTACAGAACGTCACTCAATACTCAAGCATTACTTAAAACTAATTTCAACCAATCAAATGGCTTGAATCTAGTTTTAAGTTATGCTTGAGTATTAAGGCCCGTATTTGTAGAGCGTTACTCAGTAGATACTCAAGCATTACTTAAGACTAGATTCAAGCTATTGGATTGGTTGAATTTAGTCTTAAGTAATGCTTAAGTACTGAGTAACGCTCTATAAATACGGGCCTTAGGCCCGTATTACAGAACGTCACTCAATACTCAAGCATTACTTAAAACTAGTTTCAACCAATCAGATGGCTTGAATCTAGTTTTAAGTAATGCTTGAGTATTGAGTGACGTTCTGTAATACGGGCCTTAGTGATGATCTGTAATACGGGCCTATTTATGTGTATATTGGATTCATAAAAATATTGTGTGTTTATTCTAAAAATGATAATGATGAAGAATTATGTGCATTGGTTCTAGCGTAGGTGTTTATCAATAAATAATAATGACAGATTGTACTTCATTGCTTTTACCAAGTGTAAATGTCCCTCGTGACTAAATAATGTAGGTACGAATTCAAATCAACATATAAAATGTGTATTTATTTAAAAATTATAGTTTTATTTCTACTTAATTGGGTTTTTCTACTAAATGAGTTTCTAATGCTTCCTTATATATAATTAACAGTTGGAAAAATATGTTCCGAGTGATATTCTTACAATGTTACGCTATACATTACTATACATAGTTTGTCTAAGTTCATGCGAATGATACGAGGCGATGGGCCCATACCTACTGATGGCGAGCGAATGACCTGAAACACGTCTACATTTACCTAATCACATGTATGAGTGGTAACTGTAAGATTTCAATGGCGCCAACCCTGGATCGCTCTAATCCTGAATAAGCAATTTTACCAAACTGCCATATTGTGTTAGCACTCACACTTGTATCTCTACTATGCGTACGACCCTTCAAAACGGCATGGAAGGATAAATAAATAAATTATAAATGCATATTCCCACCCAACTAGAGAATTTTGAATGTTTCTCAGCAAGGAACTTTATTTCTGTTGATTATAGTCAGGGTTATTTATAAATAGTAACTAATATGTAAGCAGGCCTCTTTTGAACTTATAATAAATTAGTAGTTATGAAGTTAATGCTGTTTTTTATAGTCATAAACCTAGTTTTCTTTGTATGAATCAAGATCTAGCGACATGATTAGGGGGAAAACACGAAGAAAATTAATGAAGCTACTTTTAGATTGTGGTATTACATACTAATGTATTTAATCTAAACGGAAGTCATTTAATATAATCATAATTAAATTATAAGGTCATAACTTTTCAAGTATCTTGTTCTTTTTACATAATTTAGGTCTGTGAACATTTAGCAACAGAAATGATATGATATCTATCCCTAACAACCAGAAGCTTTGCTCGAACTAACAGGATCAGCACAAACCATCGCATCATTTGCACAAAAGAAAAAAAAAAATATTAAAAACCTTTCAGAGTAATATATTTAACACATTCCTTGTCACCATTTTCACAGCACAATGTCCGTCACTACACTAATATATACACAGTATAATTATTAAGGCTTTTCGGGTGCTCTCACTTATTGCAAATGTTCGCGCGACGCGTAAAGTTCATGTTAGGAGTGAGTCGTGGGCGCGTGCGGGCGCTACTACACGATCACGAAGATCAGGGTTCGTTATGGACGCTGGCCATCCGCGGCCAGGCTGCCTGGCCCAGCGGAGCCCAGGCTGCCTGGCCCAGCCGAGCCCAGGCTGGGCTGCACGGTCTGCGGGATCACGGTCAGCGAGCGCGGGATCTTCGGCATCATCATGTGGGACATCACCGGCGGAGACAACACCGTCTCGCTCATTATAGACACCGAAGGCCCGAGCTGCGGAATCTTGATAGGCGTTGACGTCACCAACATTGATGACGTCGACATGATAGGTGAGGCGACCGTTTGTGACGTCACCGTGGCAGTTTTCTGAGGAATTGGAGCTATAGTTATGTTCTTTAGCCCTACATTCTTGAGAATAGTGGCAGCATTTGAGCTGATATGTGTCATTTCTGGTTGTTCTTTTTTATCGTGTGATTTGTCGTCAGGCGCCATGTTCTGGACGACGGAACCGCCGTTGCCGAGCAGAGCGCACTGAGCATTAGAAGGCTGTATTTCCGTGACCACATTGTTCTCTTCTGTGGACTGTCTCTTAGTCTTCTCCCCGTCCTGTATCTGCTGCAGTTTCTCCCGCCTCATGATGCACATCTTGTTATAGTCTTGCAACGTGATGTGGTATCGTTTGCCGGAAGACATTACTTGGACGAGGCTGGGCAGTGTGCGTCCGTCGACAGCTATTTGTGTCGGCTCACGGGCGATTTTTGCAAGGTTCTCCTGTAAAAAAACAGTTGTTATTTTTTTTTGACAAATAAGTAGTATCACTAAAAGTGGATCCGCAGTGGCTGTCCGCGAAATTCAAATATTCTTACGTTTTCTGCAATTTGCAGGAGGCTCTAAGCTAGATTTGTTCTCTATGAACGATGAGTGTTTCTTGTAAACAGTATCCGATTTTAGAACAAGTTGCCAAGATCGGTTACAGAACTTAGTGATGGAAAATTCAAAACGCACATCAAACGTGCCCTTATCAAAAAAGCATATTATAAGATTAAGGACTATGTTGAAGACAAGGAAGTTGGGCATTAATTGCTTCTGTATTGCTTCTGTGTGTTCTTCCCTGGTAGCTCATTAACGGCAAAACTATGTAAATGTCTATTAACTGCTCCCAAATTACGATATTTTTTTTTAAATTTAATTTTATCTTTTTTTACAAACTTCAAACATAATGTTTTTTTTTATTTGACATTATTATACCTACAATTTTAATGTTTATATTGTTTTTCTGTTAATGTGAGGACGTTGTAGGCTTAATAGACTGTAGATCTGTAGACCATTTACTATTTTGTTAAGTACCTGGTACTTTTGACGGGCCTACGCTGTCCTCTCATACCTATTAACACTGTAATTTTCAAACATTGTAAAAGCCTATTTTTTTTTTAAGGTAACTGTGGAGTTTCTTGCCGGCTCTTCTCCACAGGAAACGACCAATTGGAACCGTGCACCTAGCTTCTGACGTTTCATAAGTGCCCATGTAGGCATTATGTGAAATAAAAATATTTTTGATTTTGAACTTTTCCATATGACATTTGTTCTTATAGAACAAATCTAACTAAGAGAGATGTATTAATGATTCTATGGATTATAATTCTGTAAATACATAATTATTTGTTATGGTCGCGAATCATATTTTGATCAACTTATAACCTGACACTGACCTGCAAATTGCAAAAAAACAAAAAAAAAACCGGCCAAGTGCGAGTCGGACTTGCGCACGAAGGGTGATCTATAAAAACGGTAAAAAAAAACGCGTCTGTTGTATGTGAGCCCCCCTTAAATATTTGTTTTATTTTAATTACACGACTGCCCAAAAAAAGGAGTGTTATTATTATTTATTTTTAAAGTTAACACAACTAAAGATTCTGTGAATATTTCAAGCGTCTACCTGTTGCCGTTATCAATATCGAGCAAAAAAATCACCGTTTATTGTATGGAAACCCCGGATTTTTTTTACTTTAGTATTTGTTGTTATAGCGGCAACGGAAATAAATCATCTGTGAAAATTTCAACTGTCTAACTATCACGGTTCATGAGATACAGCCTGGTGACAGACAGACAGACGGCGGAGCCTTAGTAATAGGGTTCCCGTTACCCTAAAAATCGTTAGAAAATTTGATTATCGCGGGCTACCACTGCGGATCCACGTTAAGCTAACTTGCTGCTTTAAGTACTAAGAGCATGGTATGTCAATATTGTGTTGTCTTTGTAAACGGACACCTTTTACGATTCGACATTGGACTGACGTACAAAACATGTGTTAACATATTATTTATTTTCTATTAGCATATATAAACTACATCTTAGTTTCATGTGCTAAGTATCGGAAATTTGGGATTATTTCAAGAGGTTGAGCTTTTGCCCTTGCTTAGAAAATAAACGACCACCTTAATTGTTGGCTAATTGTACTGTTAAGCCCGGCCCATTGGCGGCACGGTATGGCAAGGTATTTTTAAGCGACGAATAAAAATATAACTTAGTGTGGAAATAAAGTTGAAATTACAATGTTAACGGTCGTAAGTACAAAAACAATACCGCGTTATGTCGAAATAAAATTGAATATTGAATGTTCAACTTTATTTCTATACAATTAAGTTATATTTTTATTCGTCGCCGGGCCTAAAAAAGCAAGATTAGTCTGAATAAATGTGAGCGTCCAAGCAAAAAGGTTACAGTGGTTTTGAGTTAAGACTAGATTCAGTATCGGAATAGTCAATGGATAATAAGGATAAAAAAATATAAATAGTATAATTTACCTGAGTAATAGGCATGAGCGTAGGCCTCCAGGGCTTGCTGGTAGTCTTAGTTTTCTTAGGCGTGTCCTCTTTCTTCGGAGTATCCTTCTTTTCCTTGGGAGGAGCGACGGGAGCCACGGGCGGAGGGTCGAACTTCGGAGGAAGTATCGCGGTGACCGTAGCCGCGGGGAGGGGCGCGGCCGCGATCTCCGTGGGGTCCGACGCGGACACACCTTTGACCAACTGCTGAATGTTATGTAGCACATTCTGTATCGCTTTACGCCCTTGTGCGTTTGGAGTGTTGATAGCTATTAGTTCTGGAGGTAAAGGCTTTGATTTCACTTTATCTGCTTTAGATTTTGATTTAGGTAAGACGCCGGGCGGAGGCGGCATGAACTTCTTAGTCTCTTTGTCACCTTCATTTAGGTTAGCTTTTAGCAAACTTTTACCGTTTAGAGATGAAGGCTTCTTTCTAAATTCTATGAGACTAATCGCTGGCTCGCTACGTCTGGGCGTATCATTGACAACGTTGTCGTAAGCCCGGAGTCTGCTCTGTAACGAATCACTGTAATTCGCCGCGTGCGGAGATGCGTTATGAGACAATACTAAGTCCCCACTGCGGAAATACTTTTCTAGAAGTATTAAATGACGTAGGAAGGACGATTGGTTGCCGTAAGGTCGTTGTAACTCGTTCCAGAGCTTTTTAGTCTCAACATCGTATTGTATCATAGTGTTACACTTCTCCCATCCTTCAGGAGTAACGCCCTTTACGTTATTAAACTCTATATTACATTGTAAGTTCATTTCTTCCTCGCCTGGGAACAGTTCTCTGACAGAAATCGAAGGGTTTGTTTCCAATCTTTTGACAGGATTCGAGTATTTGACTTCAGATATTTTCTTATGATGTTCTGGTTTATTCTTTGACAGTTCGCTCAAGTTCTTCTTTACTTGTGTGAAACTTTCAGACATTTGCCATTTGTTCTTCAGTGTGTTTATATCAGCTGGTCGCTTGTTAGGTATGGATTCAATAGTACATTCTTCGTTCAAAGATATGTTCTTTAAAATAGGTATACCATCCTTGACCCTCTCTTCTTCATTATCACTCCTAGGTTTATCTTTATGTGATAGAATCTGTCCCAACTTATGTATTCTCTTAGAATTCTTCTCCATAATCCTGTGTTGACTTGCCGGTTTCTGAATCCCAGATAAATTATGTACTTTCAGTATATTTCTCTGTTTCGTAGTTAAATTAGGTTTGGGTAGGAACTGTGCTGGGTTGTTCTGTTTCTGGAGGAGATACTGTAGTTCTGTCTGTTTGTCTAGAGGCAGTATGGGGGCGTCGGGGTCCTGCATTTCAGGTTCAGAGCCGTCACTTTGGTGGTTGGGGTCTGTGGACTTCGCGTTGGGAACTAGGATCTTGTTTGAGGAGATGAGACTCTCTATATCTTCTTCTAAAGGCGGTTCTTTGCTATTACTATCACTATCTTCTTTTTTCTCCTTCTCTGGGGTACTCTCACTTGTTCTCTCCGATCGCTCTGAAGACTCACTGTCCATTTTGTCCGGATCAGTAGATTTTCTTAGCTTGGACTTGGGCCTCTCTCTCTGCTTCTTCTTCAGCTTGCCGTCTTCTAGAGTTACCATTCCATCTTCTGTCTCGTTCTCTGATATCGGTGGTACTTCTATGTTGTGTATTTGGAGTAACCTGGAAATGGTTATATTGAAGAGTTAGTTAAACACTTAAAACGCAGGTAGAGGTCGTCTACTTTAAAACTGCTTGTTGCATACACATTTTAAGAGCGTTTACGACGTACGGCATTTCATACAAACTTTCAAGCCCTTGTTTTTCGAAATGACTGAACCGATTTGAATGGAACTTCATACGCATAAGCAGGATACAAAGGTCTAAAAGTTAGATAAGAAAATTTTCGAAATGTCTTATTTAAAAACAGATTTTTATTTAAGAGATTTAGATTTGAATTTTAAATCAGTCTAATTTGGCTGTAACACTATTTTTCGAAAATGTTCTTCATTAACTTTTTAGACCTGCAGGAGGATACAAATCCTGCTTATGCGTATGAAGATTCATTAAAATCATTTCAAAAAACAAGGGCTTGAAAGTTTGTATACAAAACAAATACAAAAATTATTTATTGACATAAAACATATTTTACAATAAAATAGAATTCTCTGACTCCTGCGCTAGTTAAAACTGTGTTGCAGGAGCCAGCGTCCTCCCGTAATAAAAGACACAATTTTGTTGTTTTATGACAAGACAAAGAAAAACAAATATAAAGAAAGGAAACAAAACAGACTTCACTTTATATGTACTTACATCTAAATTAAAAAAAAAAAAAAACAAAAAAAAAAAATGGGTATGAAACCCGTACGTCGTAAACGCTCTTAAATGTTTGTATATAAATTTTAGTGGAGAGGAGTGCAGTTTCAAATTGAACGATCTCTAATATAGTATTTTCTCAAATCTCAACTATATTTGAGTCGGTATTTTCTCAAGTTTAATTAAGTTTTTATGTACATTTACTTTTCTTTACATGATTAATAATAATAAAGCGTCTAACGGGCCTCTGCCAGTTGGCTTCGGCCCCTCGTACGTCTTCCAAAGGCCCGGGACCCCAGGGTCTCGAGATATGTCAAAGACACAATAATAACAAATATTTATTTAGTATTAAAAGCGGTAAAATATAAACCCATAAACTTCGAAATAATAGAAGCCAAGCGCTTTTAATAGTGGCATTTGGTAACGGTTACAGTCAAAAAGATAACCTACTTTTGTTGCTAAGGTTTTCAAAAGAGGTTTATGATTAAGAACTTGCTGATTTTGATGATTATTTGAAATTAATACACAATCGACTTCTGCCACAAGAAACACAGAGAAATAGAGATAACGAGACTGATACCGATTCCTCACCATAAGGGATCCATTTTGATATTTTAAATACAGGAATCGTATAAAGAAAACCGGCCAAGTGCGAGTCGAACTCGCGCACGAAGGGTTCCGTTCCATTATTTATAAAAATCACGTTTTTTGTATGGGAGCCCCCTTTAAATATTTGTTTTATTTTAACTTAATTATTTATTTTTAAAGTGAATATATAACTAAATATTCTGTGAATATTTCAAGCATCTACCTGTTGCCGTTATCAACATAGAGCAAAAACGAGAAAAAAAACCTTATTGTATGGGAACCCCTTTAAATATTTATTTTATTCCGTTTTTTAGTATTTGTTGTTATAGCGGCAACATAAATACATCATCTGTGTTTTACTAAAAAAAGAAATACATCAATTTAAACTGTCTAGCTATCACGGTTCATGAGATACAGCCTGGTGACAGACAGACAGACGGCGGAGCTTTAGTAATAGGGTTGCCGTTTTACCCTTTGGGTACGGAACCCTAAAAAACAAAGATTACTCACTTGCGCCTGTAGGCGTGGGCATAGGAGTCGTTATGGCCGGGCCGCTGCAGCAACGTGCAGTAGTAGCGACACGTCTTGCACAGTACTGGGCGCTCAGTGAACTGGACCGGCACGCTGGCTGCTTTCAAGTACGGGTTCAATTCCGTGTAGCCCTGGGAAGGAAATATTAGATTAGTATTCACAAAAACCGTTCAAGTGCCAGTCGGCCTCGCACACGAAAGGTTCATTTTTTTTTTATTTAGGATGGGTTTGCTCTTGACCTCAGTCTAGGGCAGAGGTAACAGAGACAAAGTCGACGATGGAGTGAGCTTACCCAGAAGGAGCCTGTTCACTCCAACTTTGAAGAGATTAGGGTTGTATGCGTTCGGAAACACAGACGCAGGTAGGGAGTTCCACTCTTTCGCTGTGCGCATTATAAAAGACATTTGGAAACGCTTAGTCCGAATCCGAGTTCCGTAATCAAACACGTTTTTTGCAAGAGGACCCCTTTAATTTTTTACTTTATTATTTGTTGTTATAGCGGCAATACAAATACACAATCTGAGAAAATGTTAACCATCATCTATTACGGTTCATGAGATATAGCCTGCTGACAGACAGACGGACGGACGGACAGCGGAGGCTTAGTAATAGGTACCCGTTTGGCACCCTTCGTATACGGAACCCTAAAAGAGAAAGTAGCGAATTCGACGCTTATGTAATCAAATATCAAATCAGAACCGATTTTGATGATTACCAGATAAGTTTACTAGAGTTTATCAGTTCAGTGGAGACATAACTTTATGTAGCAGTGGGCAGCTGCAATGTGCATACAGTACCCGGCCCTGAATATGTCGTATTAAGCTTTAGAACGAAACTGTCACACAGGTAAGAGGGACGCACTAGAAGGGCTAAAAATTATTTAATGAAAGGAGAGGTCAAAAGTGGTATAATATTCCGAAGATTTTTAAACGCTAATATGATGTACCTTATTAGTAAGCTTAATTATTATGCTACTCGATTATAGTTAAATCTGTTTTTTTCAGGCGCCCGTTTTTGTAAAAAAAGGGAAAAATGTTTCAGTACAAACAAAACGCACATTTTCTTTATTTATTCATTTCTATGCAATATAATTATTCTAAATGTGGCTAAAGTTTCCGTTTCTATTAAATACTTTGAGATTTAATATAATTTTTTGTGCAGCTCCATGAAATTGAGACAAAAAACATTGATTATCATGACAATGCAATGACAAAACGTATCGAAAAAAGGTCAAATCTGTAAATGTTATGCCGTTCTGACCCGAGTCCTGCTGACTGAAATTGTCACTATTATTGTCACGTCATTTGCCACAGGGCTGCCATACCTAAAATATAAATAATGTTTGTAGTTAGTGATGTCAGCATTTTATTTTTCAACCCTTGTTTAAAAAAAAAACGGGCGGCTGTTAAACAAAAATTAAATGCCAAAAGACATCAAAATAATTACCCTCTTTCAGCCTATAAAGCTCAGAACGCTGTTTAAATTTTCAATTATTTTAGTACCAAGTCCCATACATTTTGTGAACTTCTCCTTTGAGTTGTTGTATACAGGGTGGATTTTTGAGATGGGGCAGTAAGGGCAGCTACCTGAACCGTTGTAGCTACAGGAAAACGGTCTTAGGAGACTGTCCTTAACTTTTTGAGAAATTTCGATCTGCATTCAGATTTTGAAAAAAATAGGAAAATGGGCAGTTTTTACAAAAACTTTTTTTTATGCCATTCGATCCGGTTTCTTATTAGGATCAAAAACCTCTATTAGACCAACTGAGGTTTGAGTACTAGAAAAGTTGGAAATCGCAAAAAACTTTTCCCATAGCTGCCCTTACTGCCCCATCTCAAAAATCCAACCAGTATATTCACAGCTGGGAACTGTCACGGGTACCTACTGGATGCGGGAAGCCAGGAGCGGTCGATGTGGCGCCGCCTAGGGCAGGCCTAGCTGTACTTACATGGTTGATGAAGTGCACGTTGTGGTGCTTGGTGATGCGGCGCGTGCACAGCGCGCACGCCAGGAGCGGTCGATGTGGCGCCGCCTAGGGCAGGCCTAGCTGTACTTACATGGTTGATGAAGTGCACGTTGTGGTGCTTGGTGATGCGGCGCGTGCACAGCGCGCACGCCAGGAGCGGTCGATGTGGCGCCGCCTAGGGCAGGCCTAGCTGTACTTACATGGTTGATGAAGTGCACGTTGTGGTGCTTGGTGATGCGGCGCGTGCACAGCGCGCACGCCAGGAGCGGTCGATGTGGCGCCGCCTAGGGCAGGCCTAGCTGTACTTACATGGTTGATGAAGTGCACGTTGTGGTGCTTGGTGATGCGGCGCGTGCACAGCGCGCACGCCAGGAGCGGTCGATGTGGCGCCGCCTAGGGCAGGCCTAGCTGTACTTACATGGTTGATGAAGTGCACGTTGTGGTGCTTGGTGATGCGGCGCGTGCACAGCGCGCACGCCAGGAGCGGTCGATGTGGCGCCGCCTAGGGCAGGCCTAGCTGTACTTACATGGTTGATGAAGTGCACGTTGTGGTGCTTGGTGATGCGGCGCGTGCACAGCGCGCACGCCAGGAGCGGTCGATGTGGCGCCGCCTAGGGCAGGCCTAGCTGTACTTACATGGTTGATGAAGTGCACGTTGTGGTGCTTGGTGATGCGGCGCGTGCACAGCGCGCACGCCAGGAGCGGTCGATGTGGCGCCGCCTAGGGCAGGCCTAGCTGTACTTACATGGTTGATGAAGTGCACGTTGTGGTGCTTGGTGATGCGGCGCGTGCACAGCGCGCACGCCAGGAGCGGTCGATGTGGCGCCGCCTAGGGCAGGCCTAGCTGTACTTACATGGTTGATGAAGTGCACGTTGTGGTGCTTGGTGATGCGGCGCGTGCACAGCGCGCACGCCAGGAGCGGTCGATGTGGCGCCGCCTAGGGCAGGCCTAGCTGTACTTACATGGTTGATGAAGTGCACGTTGTGGTGCTTGGTGATGCGGCGCGTGCACAGCGCGCACGCCAGGAGCGGTCGATGTGGCGCCGCCTAGGGCAGGCCTAGCTGTACTTACATGGTTGATGAAGTGCACGTTGTGGTGCTTGGTGATGCGGCGCGTGCACAGCGCGCACGCCAGGAGCGGTCGATGTGGCGCCGCCTAGGGCAGGCCTAGCTGTACTTACATGGTTGATGAAGTGCACGTTGTGGTGCTTGGTGATGCGGCGCGTGCACAGCGCGCACGCCAGGAGCGGCGCCAGCGCGCGGTAGTGCGGCGCGCACAGCGGCAGCGTGTGCAGCCCGGGGTAGTCGCACTTTAGCTTTAACTGGTAACAAACACTTTCATATTAATACTCGACCAACATTCAGAACTTTCAAGATTGTTAATGTTGACTTTATCTGACTTCAAAGTCAAGTTATTTATTTCAAATAGGCACTTAAATGGCACTTTTGAACGTCAAAATGTATAAAGAAAATAGAATTCTAGTCGCCCCTTCCAAAAGGTAGCTTTGTATGGAGAAGAATGGGCAAGAAACTCCACCGTTACTCTTTTAAAATGTTTTGTATAGGTACATCAATTATATAATTATATGTGAAAACGATGCACCAAGAATAAAATTACTATACCACAATAGGTAAAAAGAATTAATAATGAAGCAAAGACAGATGAATTAATTATGTGATAGATACATGGTGCTCACATATTTACAATCATTGTAAAAAAAAAAGTTTTCCTAAAAAAATAATAATATCAGTGTGTGAGTTAACGTAATCACAGAATGAAAAATAAATGTCATAAAAATAATAAATTATACAATTAAAATAGCAACCAGTTTGATTTTGTCTAGACTCTAGATTGTTCTATGGAGTTGGACCAGCATGTTTCCAAGCATTCTTATCTTGGACATAATCCTCTAATTTGTAATAAGCTGGTTTGCAAAGTGTACTTTTAATATGAGTTTAAAATTTCTTTCATTTAATTGCACTTCATTAATAATGATTATTCAATTAGGGGATAAAGCAGTGTCTTTTGTCACGGAAGCTATATTTAATCCTGAGCGTAACGAAGGATTTTAGTGCTCCCGAGTTAACTCCTGAGCTAGACTAGAATCTTCAAAGCAGTGCGGTTGAGGGCGCGTATTCAAGCTCGCCCAAGACCAAGACACCTTTATCCCAAGGAGAATAATCAATTTTTCACACCATCTACGAGCTAGTAATAAAAAATAAAAATATTCATACGTATTTTAAGGACCCAAATTCAAATCACATTATTGCCCAGCAAGATAATATAATACAATTCCCAGCTAGACCAGGGCTATTATGACATACTTTGGGTTAGATTTGCACGACATAAATTTGACATTATCGAGCAGATGGTGTGAAAATTATATTGAATACCACATAAATCATATTTACTTTTCATTTTACGTTAAAACACCTAATTATTTTTGTAAAAGATTATGTTAAAATGTAACAGTGGCTGACTAAGAAATTCAAGCTTCGAGCTAGAAAAGTTTTATTTGTTTTTTTTTTAAGTACAAAGTTTCATAAGACATGTATTATATACCTACACCCAGCTCTGATCGCTAGAAATAATAGATTGATTAGTCTTTCTGCTACTTTTTCAAATCTGCAAATTGGACAGCCCGAAAATTTTCGAGGAAACTCCGAAATATACACGAAGTAAGCTGTACACTTAAGGGGACGATAACCGACTTTTAATGGTTTTATACTGAAGATCACGTCTAAACGAGTAGTGTTCATGATTTGAAATAAATATATGATAAATTAGAGCATTTTCTCAATAACTTGATATGTTTGTATTTTAGATTATGTTTATATTACATAGTGAAATTAATTTGTAAAGTTATGTCTAACGCGGATAAAATTCTGAGAACGGATCAAAATCTACCAAGCTTTTTTTTCTGAAACCTTCACCAATTTAAAGATAATTTAATTATTGATCTTTTAGTATACGCGTTTTATTAAAATCCCTTTTGTTTTGTGTATAATAAATTAATAATGCGTCAAATTGGGGACAGCGCTCCTTGATGGGCGAGTCCTATTACTGGCTGAACGTACGACGCGTTGCGCGAGCTCAGTACAGAACACGCAAGGTAACCACTCAAGGTCACTGGCATATATCTGCGTCTTAATTTATCTACTCACCAACTTATTAACACTACTCCTCATCTTGATGAGCCACTTGCGCCGTATAGAATGGTCGGCCACGACGACACATCCTTCAGTATGGCACACAGACACGCGGCCCGTGTTCAGCGCGGCGCCTGCCGTGCCGGACTCCTCCTCACTGTCCTCCTCTAGGGGAGGAGACACTGCTTTCTCTGTTTGAGTACTGGTGGGAAAGAAAGAATATTACATTTGGGAGGGATTATTTGAAGCAAGCCGAGCTCGATGGGATATCCCATCGGCAAAAATGACGAACTTTCTTACAAACTTGTCCCATATTGAACCCTTTTATGGGTTGAATTTCCAAAAGTCCTTCCTTAGAGATCATTTTCGTTATACAGGGTGTCCCGTAACCTGCCAGGGTTGCGGGTTTGTCCGAAAGGGATATCGTGGCCCTGGCACACCGGCAACTGAAGGAACACGGGTGGGTTTTAGTCAGTACGTCTGGCACCCGCTCCGCCCAGAATGGTAGAAATTATTTAAAAAAAATCCACCCAAAAAAATAGGGTGTCCCGTAAAGAATTCAGTTAATCTTAAGTACTACTAGGTATATTTTTTTTTAGAACGGGCATGAGGTCTATTATATGTTATGTCAAGGTTATCCATTATTTACGGGACAGCCTGTATATGGAACTCTTGTGCGAAATTTCGTACTTCTATAACCAGCGGGTTAGGTTGTGTGTTGTATGTCAGTGAAACAAAATACTTTGAGGAACAAATTGATAACAACACGATTTAATGGGCAAAGAGTTAGGCAGTGGTGATTATTCAAAATTCCTGGGCCGCTACTGAAGAAATACTTAATTAAAACCCGAATAACACTGCTCAACCTGGGAATCGTACCCAGGATCTTACGGTAAACAACCACGCTTGCGACCACTACACAAACGAGACATTCGGCAGGTTTGGGACAAATTAACAGACAACGTTTGAAATTGATTAGATTTTACAAGATTAGATTAGATTTAGATTTTTTAGATTTTATTTGCATATTCTTACAGGATCAAACCCATTTTGGACCCTTGCTTGAATTAGGGTTTAAGAATTACAAGTTTCTTCCGGAATAAAACTGTCTGATTATTTATTAAAATCTATTTTGTAAACTATACGTCTAGAAATGTCAGACAAAGTGACAACACATTTTTATAATATGCTAGATCAAAAGAGTTCATAATCAACTGCAAAAAATCAAAAAACAAAACGTATGAAAGAAAGTTCCAGGATTCGATCGGGTATATACAATGAAAAGAATCTCGAAACCAAAAAGCAAAGCAAAAACAACATTCTGTTGGAAATTCGTAAAACAGTTTGTTTTTTTAAAGTTCCGTACGTCAAAAGGAAAAACGTTACCCATATAGGATCACTTCGTTATCCGTCTGTCTGTCTGTCAGTCTGTCAAGACCCTTTTTCTCAGGAACGCGTGGAGGTATCAAGTTGAAATTAATATCAAATACGTCTACGGCACCTCGGAGCTCTAAAAAAATCAAGCTTCTAAGACAACGTAATAAAAAAATACGGCGATTTAAGGTGGAAGCATAGATGATCTCACTGCCATTTTGTCGCTAGATGGCGACACATCCACAATTTCGAACATTTTCAATTTTTACACTTAACATAGACATTTTTAATAAACAACTTTATTCTTAGCGAAACCTAGGGCATTAACTTGATTTTTTTAGATCATCACTGTGCTTGTTAACTGGTATCATACAAAGATTAGAACATAATAATGATTTAGCCGCATGAATTTACTCTTTACACACACATGCAAAGTAAATAGTAGTAACTTCCGACTCCACTAGATGTCGTTTTATTCAAACATGGTTGGAAATTAAAATGTCCAGATGGTGTTAATTTTAAAGAAAGAGGACCAAATTATTTATATGATGAATATCCTTACAGTATAGCAAAAACTGAAAACAAATATTAATTTACTAATTAAGCATACTTTAAATTACTAGAGGATTGTTATGTTCCAATCTATTTCTTAATAATATAATTATTGGGTTACCTATGCATACTTTTGTTTCTAGGCTCGATATCAGATACCTTTTCACCTTATCAAATTATTCAGATAAATTATTTTGGGTAATAAAGGTATATTGTACATAAATAGGTTGTTGTAATGTGACTGAACCTAAATAGTACCTAACGTGTAAATAAATTGTGACCTGTACTAAATAAATAAAAGATTATGTATTCAATTGTAAAGCGTTTTATTGTATCTTACTATAAATTAATAATCTTTATATATGGTTAATATTTTCATACAAATATCGTTTTATTTACTCTCACTGCATTTACCTAAATATTTTCTGGTTTGATTCGAACCATCGACTCGTACCACCACACAAAGATAACATCCTTTTTATAATATTTTGATATTTACAATTATGATTCTGAATTTAGTATTAGAAAGAATTATGTACGTAGATAACAATTTATGTAACATCACACGTAAGTGTAAGTATCTTACACAACACAAAAGTGGTTGCTAGCTAACCATAACATTTATGTTTCAAGAATACCCACTTATTATACAACTTTGAACAATAAATATTCTTTTACAATTGAATTGTTTGGCTGGTACCTAAATACATGAGTGAAACATATGTACACAGAAAAATCTTATAAACTAACAAATAACATAAACTATACATCGCTACGTAAAAAAATAGCATAATAATTAGTCTATAATGTTCCCACTGCTGAGACTCAGGCCTCCTCTGAACAGTGGTGATGAAATAATTTACACAAAGCAAAGTGTCTGCTTGGATTCGAACCATCGACTCGTACCACCATACAAAGATACATAAAAAATACTATAATAAAATATCTTCTCTTCTACACGCTACTTTTTGCTGCGCCGCCGTCGCCGCGCAGTATCAATCTTCTGCTTGTCACTTTTTACTTCCATTTATATCATTTCCGTGCGATCTGAATCAATTGCTGGGAGACATAGTTTTCGCTGCAACAAATGAATTTACACAGTTTTGTTAGACTATTCTTACTGAACCCACACCTCAGAAACCTGAGGATTAAGTTACGAAATGAGTAAGACTTATATTTTCATACCTTTTAATTCCTTGATGTCTAGACATTAGCATTTTTCTCAACTCGTCTCAAAATAATTTCCGGCAGTACACATGTTTTGAAAAATGTTACCAACTTTGGCATCATAGCGTTGATAAATTCCTCATCCCGGTTAACTTCTATGACAGTCAATGGTTGGGTGACAGATATAAAGCAAATGAAGTAACATTTACTCATTTTGGTAATTTGCAATTGACCCTGGACCTAGAATCAAAATAATAATAGCTGAGAAACAATCCAAGAAATACATTATATTTATACATACATGAACCAAGAAATAATGATCTTTGTTACTTACTTGATAATAATAATTATGCTTTTTGTTCATAACTAAAACATCGTTTTCCAAATGAATAGGAAAATTTCTATTTTCTGATGCTTCTCTAATATTTTGAGATTTCCTTTTCAAGGAGAGAAAACATTTTATTTCTACAATAGTATTTTCTGCTTCTATAATACCTGTAAAAAAGAACAGTTTTTAGGCCTACGCCACTGAACCAAATTAAAAAATCCACGCGACACACAAGATCCATGGGGGAGGAACCACAGGCAAAAGCTAGTTATTTGTATATTTTTATTATTGAATAATCTTACCATCAGGGCTAGCTGCTAAGAATCCAAAGTCTTCATCAATAAATAGACCTGATGGCTGATGACTCACTAAAAATCATTAGAAGAATTTCCATGATATCTTTTCAATGTTGCTTGCACTTTTTTCCGTGATTTTCGCGGCCCTGAATACATATGTCGTATATAGGCAAGTTTATTAGTCGGATTCATCTTAGGCAGAGTTGCAATTCAATCTGTAATCAAAAATAATAATTAAACACAACAGCAAAAGTATCGTAATTATGAAATGCTTCAAGAAATTTGTATTAGTCAGAAATAACACCACCATTTGTCACCATCAATCAAGCTGTCAAGCTGTGTGTGAAAATTTGCAAAACAACTGACAGAACATGAGAACAGACCAAATAGAGATGTCAATCTGAGATCGATTGAGCAAAGAATCGATTTTTTGGAACAAATAAAAACGTTTTTTCAAATCGATATCTAGTACTGAATCGATACAGGGAATCGATATTTCACCCTAGAACATCAGTATTTTGTTTTTTTGAATTGTTAAGAATTGTGGTGGCGGGAAAATTACGAACCATATCCAGTGCAAATCCTTTTGCGTAAAAATACGGTTTTTTTCCAATATGAGACTAGTTAAATTCTTTTCGCTCATCGATCGTTTTTTCGCCCTCGTAAACGTGTACGTTACCCTAGCAGGAATCGATTTTTCGTTTTTTTTTTCAAAACGACAAGGGGCACCAATTTTTTATGTAGGGGCACATTTACAGCAGATTAGGCACCAACTATACGTTCCACTCATATAACTATAGGAGACACTTTCTTGCTAGGGTAACGTACACCCCGTAAACCCCTACATTGCGAATTTCATCGAAAACAAATGATTGATTTTTGGAAAATTATTTCTTTATTTGTGAATCGATTTTTCATATTTCTTTCGAATCAATTCAGTAACGGATCTTTTTCGGAGAGTTTTTTTTTGGTTCCTTTCGTCCCTCTGGGACAGGCAAAGTGAGCTGAGACCATACAGCCATTTTTTAGAGAGAATTGACGTCCCTATTAGGGGGAAATATTTGAAATTTAGAGTAGGTAGGTATGTGATGTGATGACAATCAACGAGTGTTGCTAACGTTTGATTTTGTATTTCCTCTTCTAAATCTTACACTTTTTTAAGTTTTAAGGGTTATTACTATTATAATATAACTCTGTATCACCTTCAAGCAGAAAAGCATCCTTTGTACATAAAAATAACACTTACCGTCAATAAAACACAAAAACACTTCACTTTTAAATAAAAACTCTTTCACGGATGGCACTCGTATGAATGGTTCTCAGTAGTAGCCCCAGTCACCAATTCTAAACCTGAATGGTGCTTACTACTTACTTAGCTACAACCATAAATGAATGATGTACAGCAGTGGTGGCTCTGACTTGTAAGTCAGAGCCACCACTGGTGTACCTATATCATTCATCGTTTTAAATATCAGAACATCCTACAACTTACTACTAAAATACTGCCCTATGTTTTATTTCCCCTTTTTCTTGGTAAACTTCTTAGATGGCAAGACCAATTTATCTCGACGCACTTTGACGTGTGCTAATAATAATAAAATGTGCAATTGTTATGAAAAATCAATGTGGTTTGTCTGTGTATTCACTTATCTTGATGGTTTCACATAAATTAAATATGATTCAATCAATAGATGTAAGTAGTACCTACGTGTCACCATTGCGTAGGTAGGTAATTAGAAAAAAAATTGGTAAAATTGCCTACGCTGATCGCCTGATTTAGGTATACCCTAAGTTTACATGAACTTCTATTCTCTGATTTTATTCAACCCAAACCAATGAATTAGTACCTAACCGTGTCAGAAAATGTATTATCAGTACCTACTTACATTCAGTAGAAAGATTTTTAAATCTTTAGGTACTTTATATTTAAAGTAGATAATACAATAATTACATTAGTATTGTATCTGTGTGAACCAAATGCAGATCGCAGATATTTTTTTTCACTTTCTAGCATTCTTTCTCATTCCCTAATAAAAAACATTTTATCAATCATAAAATGTAAAACCCGCGGGCAAACCCGCGCGCCGGCGCTAACTTTCTAGAAACACAATTTTGGAAACGATTCGCAAGTTGTCAAGACAATCACGCATGGACTGACTGGAGCAATTTGGCAACAACGCGGGGTGCGTCTGAATGGCAACGTCGCATCGCCGGTCACTCGACGTGTAACCTTGGCGCTTGTTCCAATTTTCGAACGAAATTTCGAAGCGCCATCTATTATAAATGTTTACCGAACGTAAACTCGTAACACAACAGCAAATAACTCTTTCTTGGTGGTTCTTCAAATTTCTGTTAGATGGCGCGATTCAGGTCACTCACACATGTAAAGATTTTTCGTTTTTTATTGGGTCTAATTCTCCTAGAAATACTGTTTTTTTAATAAAATTTTGGCGTTAGGCGAACATAATACATTATAAAGTCTCATTATACTTGCTTTTATTCTGCAGAAACCGTTTATTTACGGAGATTACAACCCCTGAAAAATGTATGGCGAGGCCTGTCTAGGCATCCGCCTTAAGCGACATATTTTGATACTCGCAAATAAATCAAAACCTATAGGGTACTTCCCGTTGACCTAGAATCATGAAATTTGGCAAGAAGCAAGGTCTCACAGCACAAGTAAAAGGAAAAGTCCGAAAATGGTTAATTTTTACTTTTATCACATAAAAAAATACTTTTTTTCAATTACAAACTTACATTTTCAGTTGGAACTTTGAAAATTGGAAATCGGAAAATTGACCGCGGCGTATATCGATGTATGGGAGGACCTGTTTTTCAACTGCAATGTTAAGTTTGTTTTTGGGATATATTAATCCCCACTACGGAATCCTTCATTGTGCGTGGTCCGACTCGCACTTGGCCGGTTTTTTTATGTTAGGATAAAATTGTGTCTTTTCTAACTTCCTACCCCTCTGACATACAACACGGCAGTTTTACAAGCTAACATATCGCACGAAATTAATCTAAAACAGTTATATACAGCTGATTGACCGCATAATGAAGTCGAAAACACTTCCAATACCGGTTCAGAACATTGCTAGAGAACATTCGAGGAAGACCAGTTATCCATCATCACCATCATCTACCTTATCCCCATTATGTTCGGCAAACCGGGTACCAGTACTATTAGCGGAAGACCAGTATCTCCTTTAAAAAAATACTCACTTGTGCAGTGAGGTGATGGGCGGGTCTATGGGCTGCTTGCCGAGCGGTCGCTTGCGGTAGGACGGGCAGTTGGCCCGCCGGTCCACGTGCCGGTAGCACGCGTCACACAGGCAGCTGTCTATGGTCAGCTTCTCCTCATCTGGTGGGGCGGGGAGGGATTTAGTCTATGGTTTAAGTCCTTGCTACAGAAATCTTTGGTTTAAGATGTTCTAACTTTGTAACTTTACAAAAGCTCACTTGTTTATTTTATTTATAGAAACTATAAAATTATTTTCTGTATGAAAATGGTGTAAACGCCTCCACATTGTAGTTATATCGTTTTTACAGCTTTTACATGGAGCTTGTGATACCTCCCTGCCCTCGACGTTTTTAGTTATACAGTGACACCTTGGTAAGGAACTCTTATAAGTCTACACAGCTTACTAACGAGCCCACAGTAGAGAACGATTCTCAAGCATGGATGCTGATTCAAAACTGACAGATCTTATACTAATATCTAATAAAATATATCAAGATTCATACCTGAGCTAGTCGTAGATGGTCTTTAAACTCTGAAAAGATACAGAGGTTCTTAAAAAGAAAAGAAAAACTCACTATCCAAAACCTTCTTCTGTCTTTCCGAGCTCTTAATCTGCGCGATATGGCACGGCGTGTCAAACAGACCGAACTTTCCCCCACAGTAGAAGCATTGGTCCATACACAGCCTCCCAGGGTGGATGCTGAATGAGGATGCCTTCTCTGGGATGACGAGGTTCAAGGTTTCTTTGGGTTCCACTGGTTCGGGAGCCGCCTCTGTGTCTGTGGAGAATATCTTGCTGATGGGTGGACTTTAGTGGAGAAGATGGAGATGGTTGGGTAGTATATATTGTAATATGAGAGAGAATGTATTGGTCAGTATTGAAGATTGATAGAAATATAATATCACACCTGTTTTCCCCCCAAGAGGTAGGAACGGTTTTTAATAAACGCTATGAAGATTGTGTGTAGAATGTATTGTATCAAAAATGTAAATTGTGTGTTCTCTTGATATTAAAGTATAGTTCCTTAAAGCCTAATAAATAAATTTCGCTTGTTGTGAAATCTTATATCAACTTATAAATATATGATTTATTGTTTTTGGTGGCTACCAATTACAATAACTAAATTAAATTTGACAGTAGATCAGAGACTTTATCAGGTTTCAAGAAGAAAGTGCAAAATATTGTGTTATAAATAAATATTATACAGGGTGTTAAAGTAACTGCGTGCCAAAGCTTAGGGGTAGGTTCCGTATCGATGAAGGAACCCAAAAAAATAAAAAAAATAAAAGTAAGTCTCTTCGTACTATAACGGGCTTAGGTCAGTCAAATAGAATAATTTTAATTCTAAACGATTTTTATTTTAAGTTAGTAAGGTAATAAATTAGCTTGATCTTGCAATATTTTTTTTGTTTTAATTTTTGTTTTTCCTGGGTTCCTTTATCAATTTTGAACCTACCCTTAAGCTATGGCACGCAGTTACTTTAACACCCTGTATATTGAAACAGAGATAAATTGTCTTCAAATATTTTGTGCCAACTTTCTAAATCTAAAAACGACTTCACATACACATGGAATTTTACTTAACGATTGTTACACATGCGTTACTGTACTTTATCATGCGATTAAGCTCTTGTGGACAGACAGTACACTCAACCGTACGTAGATGTAACAATTTGAAAATGACAGCGTCTTTATTTCTTAGTAGTAAGGCCAGTTTTAATTTATTTCAAGTGTTACATGACGTGCAGTTGACTGTAGTACTCGTTAGCAAGGTTAGGTCTGTTTGCGAAGGCCTTGTGTTAGGTATGTTCACGCGATACTTGACTCAAAATGTAGTACATTTATTATTTATCATACAATTACTGTAATATACTGTTGAGTGATAGTAGGGAAGTTTAATTTAGACTAGACTTGTAGTATTTTTTATAAAACGTTGCCCCACACTAGGAATTTCTCCTGTATTGTGGGTGCGTTTACAAACATTAAAGCTCACATACACAAACAGCCAGACCCGGAACAACTACTTGTAGGTCATACAAAAAATTCCCGCGACACGCAGCGCAGCAGTCAATCGCTGAACCACTGCGCCAACCAAAATTAATATACCAGCCGACTCCACTGGTTGTAATCTCAAAGTGACCAATTTACTGCATTTTGAAGAGCTATTCTGCTCATCACGCTGAAGATCCTTATCAGATCTTTACCAAATTTATACGAGACCCACTTAAAATTACTACCTTTCAATTAAAAAAAGAACCATCGAAATCGGATCTCAAAAGGCGGAGATATCCAGTAGCCCCCCTTTTGGAGGAAGTACCCGTGCAATCAAATATCCCCGACGACAATTTTTTTAAAGTTATTATTGTTTTTTTTTTATTAGTTTTTTAACTATAATGTTGTAAAATCTGTATACCAAGTCCCGACCAGACGTACGTCCAGATCGGTTGTAAAACAAACTGACAGAGAATTAAAGCAAATTTTGCCAGACTTTAAGCAGAGACGCTTCGCTCGCTCGGTCAATAAGCTGCTTTCGCTTGAAAAATGCAAGTGTTTAAGGAGATCAAAGTTTCATGAAACTTGTTTACTTACGATACTGACAAACTGCCTAATCTCTTAGTCCGTCAACGAAGATACGGGCCCATCCGAAAGTAGCTTGATATTTCGGTGTGAACCCTACTACCGATTAATTAACTTTTTCGGAAGGGGGATTTTGTTTTTAATTCTGTTTGCGATTTTATTTTATTTTGTATTATGACAAACAATTTTACTATGGATATTTATCTGAAATAAATGATTTGATTTGAAAAACACATCAAGAGTAAGTACAACTGTTAAGTCGTGTTGTCATTAGTTCGGGCTTCGAACTAATCTTATGTCCATAGGTGATACGGAGTAAGAAAGGCACGTTATAACTTCGGATTTCGGGTTTAGAGAGTAGACCCTAATCTGAAAGATATAATATAATATCTAGTACCCGATGCTAATAATACTAGTATCGTACTTGAATATCCCCGTACCCACAGCTAATAATGTGACCCCTGTAACAGGATGTACACGATGCGTTCAGTAATTGAGTGCCGTAGAGTCGCTAAAGGAAATTCGCGAGGACATTTTAAGGAAAAGTGTGTTGCATTATACTGTACGAAAAACCATCATAACATCACGCTTGAATTCCCCCAAAGTGCTAGGCAAAGGTGTATGCTGTGGATGTCCTAATGCAAAGTGAAAAACTAAAGAATGACATAGTATTTGACGAACAGAACCATGGTAGTAGGAAAATGAAACATTTTTCTGTTGAATGCAGGTGAACTCCGAAAAAAAAAATGACTAGCGGTAGTCAAGCAACGGCTATGGCTGACTATGACGAAAGAAAAAGAAAAACGACAGTCAGAGATCATAAGCCAAAGTCAAAAATGTGACTAAGTCGGGTAAGCGTACTATAGTGTGACGGATTTTTTAATGGAGAAATGAATATCTTGATTACTTACCTTCTTTTTATAATGTTTACAAATTAGAAAAATATAGACATTTAATTTTTATCTAATTTAATTTTTATTTTGACTGGAGAAGAATTGTATATAAATAACTATTGAAGTACTTCATAATTCAATCATAATTAAATTATAATAATTGACATTGTATAACTTTATTATTATGTAGGTACTTGCCATCTCAATTGTATTTTTTGTACTTTTGCATGCCTTCTAGCTAAATAATAAATATGGCTGTTGTTAATTATATTTTATAGGTCACCGTGTTTTTGTACCCATATTTGTGAAATAAATATCTTATCTTAAGGATTCAAAGCCAAAAAAGGAAACTATGGAAGTTATAAAAAGGCCGATACTTCGGATTAGACCCTCTGGTATGTAAATGGTGACCATCGCTTATCGACTTCTGCAATCCCTTAAGCATCGCAAAAGGCTTACCCTTCTTTTGTATGAAAGTTGAAAATAGATCAGGTATGGCACGAGACAAAATAATTTAGGTACGGCATCAATTGAGAAATATAGGTACCTAAGTCACAGTAGAAAACATAAATAAGAGCGCGCCCGGCTACGACAGGCGCTTTTCGGCTATCGTTGCCGCTTAAATGCAAGGAAAAATGTGAACCCGATATTGATATTAGGTATTTAGTTTGTAACAGCAGAAGTCGCACTAATTTGTTCTTTGTTTATTTATTTTTTTGACGCTTTCTGTCACTTGGACTTCAGCATCTTTTGTGTCGTTAGTTTTAATCATTCTTGGTACGCACCTACTAGCTAATCCACATCAATAAATCTATTCTGTATGTCGGCCTTCATATCAAGTCTTGTGGGGCCAATCTTTTAAACCTTCTGAATATCTTGGTTTTCAGGAGGTTTGAAAAGATTAAATAGATATAAAACGGTAAAGGTCTATTTTTGTTTGAGAATGTTTTTTTTTCTAGTAGTCACTAAGTCAAGATTGTTTTTTAGCATGTCATGTCTTATTAAGTATTTATTTAGCGAAAATTATGTGTCCACTGAAAAATAATAATCAACCTACATACGTTTGAAAACCCAAAAAAAAACAATAGTGTGTGTGTGCATTAATTACTTTGTAATTAAAATACTATTGTTATTTGTTTTTTTTTTTAATTTCATGCTTTTTTTGTTATTTTGTGTGAGTAAGATTAGAAAAGTCATGCAAAACGTAATGAACTTAGTTTTATTATATTTTAATTAAACTTTGGTCAGTTCATCAATCAAAATTTGTATTGAACGTAGCAATGTTCATTCATTATAATGTTTGATGCAACTGACAAAAATTCGGTAGTGCAAACATGATATCAATTTCAAACAATGTTTGCTTAAATAAGCAATACAGTATTAATCACTTATTTCCTGAATTTGTTGTACAGAATATTAAAAACCTTCAATACTATTTCCTTCCTAGCTATCAACAAATAAAAAATAATAAATAACTGTCTCTAAAAAAAAAAAAATGGTACGACAGAAAAACCGCGTCTAATTGAAAAAGTAGCACGATTATAAATATCATGTGTGCACATAACGACAGTGTGTAGTGGGGTGAATGTATCCACACACCATGGTTGTTAAGACGATTACTGTAATGAGACTTTCTGTGCCCACCGTCAGATGCCGCGCCTGGAGCACCCTGTAGACAAAACACCTAACATTAGAATCACATCTAAATACATAAAAAATGTAATAAAAAGAAAAAAAACAATTAGGAAAGAGTTTACATCTTGCAAAAAAATCATCAGCCTGTATACAAATCACGGACCATACAACCCCGGTTAAGAGTCAAGCCTTTCGAAGGGATAACCCATTCAATGGGTTTCCTTTATCTTGATGTAACCCATTGACAGGGTTTTATACTAGAAACCCATTGAAAGGGTTATATGATAATGATAACACATTGAATGGGTTTTATACTTGAAACCCAGTGAAAGGGTTACTTGATAACCCATTCAATGGGTTCTATACCTACTTGAAACCCAGTAACATGAAAAAATCATAATATTATGTTATTTCGATATCCGCCCAGCACGCGTAGCATGACCAATTCTATCTCTATTTAGATTTTTTGGATTATGGATTTTGGATAGGGTTTTTCTAAGCAGTTAATCAAAAACCCATACGGTGTGGGTAATTTTGAATGGCTTAAATTAAGCCGTTCAAAACGGTTATTCACACCATATGGGTTTTTATCGAAAACCCTTTCAATGGGTTACCAAAATTCAATTTAAGCCGTTCATAAGGGTCACCCATATCATATGGGATTTGTTTAACTGCTTAGAAAAACCCTATCGAAACCCTTTCAATGGGTAACCAAAATGGTCTCTGATTTGAATACAGGCTGATGTTTTTTTTTTGCAAGACTACCAATCGTAACTATCAATAGTTCCATAACAGGGAAAGGATTATACTTATACAGACAGGGAACAAGCATTAATCACACTTGCTCTTATGGAATTAAGTCAGATATTAGTTTACCTTCTAATCTGAAAACGGTGCATAATTATGGAACTGGAACTGAAATTGTAGCTGTATATTAGGCTAATTAATAGACAGGATCAGGGGGCCAAGTCTGCTATTTTCAATGATTGGTCATTATGACGACCATACCAAGGCAACGCCATGACCATTGTGCCAATAGTTTGTAACCTCCTAAATTCATAATGACGTGACATAAGGAAGTCAAAATAATAGGAGCTTGTCTGTACGAGATTACCAAATACAGACAATTTTTACAATGGAGTATCAGTGGCACGTCATCGGAAAATCATAAAGACGCCTTTCAATTAGGAGATTAGCAAAACTGTCAAACTCTACAATTACGGTGCCGATGATCGGCCATTCGGACACAACTGCGTTAGCAGACTTGGCTCCCTGGTCATACATCCCTATCAGGTCTATACCTTTTAGGTAAGCCTAGTCTTAAAAGTTATCAGTCAAAGGAGATATACATTCTAACATAAATAAGCCCTAGTTTTAAAAGTCTTTGGTAAATCTCAAGCTAACCAATGTGCCCAAAATAATTACAATCAACATTACATTATCATCATCATGTAACATAATATCACGATTGTATTCCAGGAAGGGCTGAGCAGAGGTATACCTATAGTAGTACCATATCATAGGTAAGTTGATAATGGATTGAGCCAGAATTATTAATAGTGTTACCTAAGACTTAAGCATAATTATGATGTTTATATAGATATTTGCTTATCTTATAGCCAAGTGTTATTTCAACTTTTTGAGCTGATTTCAGTACCCCCTTCAGGATTGTATGACTGCTTTGAAAGGGTAATGGATGAAGTGTTGCACAAGATTTGTAACTCGAACAAGTCCATTATCACTTGTGGTGATTTTAATGTTAATTTGTTAGAAAACTCGGGTTCTTGTAGTAAAATAATAAGTCTGTTTCAGTCATATAATCTTGTAAACCTGTTTTTGGAGCCCACAAGAATAACCCCTACTAGTGCCACATGCCTAGATAATATTTATACAGATATTATACCAAGCCACAAAGAAATTATAAATTTACTAGATTCTGATCACTGTGGGCAAAGGATTACTATCCAAAACCAAAACAACAAAGTGGCTAAAAAGGATATCACTGTTAACCCCAAAACTGCAAGGCGCTTGGAAGCTTTTAAAGGTAAACTCAGTAACAAATTACCAGTTTCATTTATGCATACTGATCATAATAATCTATATAATTATTTTTTTTATATTTACTGTCAACAATTTAATTCCACGTTTATTCCCAAGACTATCTCGGTTAATAGTAACGCATCTTTCAGTGATTGGGCTACCATTGGTATTCATAAAAGTAGAACACGGCTTTATGAGCTGTACAATGAAAGGTATTATGTAAACACTGATGAATTCAATTTGTATGTTAGAAATTATTCAAAATTATTTAAAAAAGTTTGTTGTATGGCAAAGTCGCGTTATTTGAGTTCGAAGATTAAAAACAGTAGTAACGTAATTAAAACGACTTGGAATATTATTAATAGTGAAACGGGAAGGTCTAGTAACCGAAATACTGACTATAGCCTGTCAATTAATGACAACATAATAAAATCAGACTCACAAGTCGCCGTGGCCTTTGAAAATTTCTTTTCAGATATTCCCGTTTCAACTACTAAATCCCTAAACTCATCACCTTCTGTTGCTGAGTCTTTGCTTAAGGAAAATGTTAATGTTTGCGAGTCGGAATTTCATTTTGAACATATTACCTGTAGAGATATAATTAAAACCTTTCACACTTTAAATGTAAAAAAGACTGCAGATCTGTGGGGTAATTCTGTAGAAGTTGCTAAGTCTATTATAGACATTGTAGCACCTACTTTAGCTCTTATCTTTAATAATTGTATTGACTGTGGGGAGTTTCCTGACCTTATGAAAAATAGTAAAATAATACCGTTGTTTAAATCAGGTAGTACATCAGACCCCTCAAATTATAGACCTATTTCAGTACTACCTACCTTTAGTAAAATTTTTGAGAAATTAATTTTAGACCAATTGCAAAGATTTTTTAATAAACATAAATTACTACATAGCAAACAGTTCGGTTTTACAAGGGGCCGTTCGACTACTGATGCCGGTGTTGAACTGTTAGGACATATTTATAATGCATGGGAAGATAAATGCGATGCCTTGGGCATTTTTTGTGATTTGTCCAAGGCATTCGATTGCGTTTTTCATGAAACGTTAATCAGGAAACTCCGCCACTACGGGATCCGGAACACCGCTCTGGATCTTCTTATTTCATACTTGAGTAATAGGATTCAGAGCGTTGACGTCAATGGGAAAAGATCTCCCGGATCTATAGTAAGAATGGGAGTCCCACAGGGCTCAATTCTTGGTCCTTTCTTGTTTCTTATTTACATTAATGACTTGCCTTACCTCATAAAGGATAATCATGATATAGTGTTGTTTGCAGATGACACTTCACTTTTGTTTAAACTTAAACGTCAGCAGCTGGTTACTGACGATGTAAATAGCGCGATCTCAAAAGTAGTTCACTGGTTTAATGTTAATAATTTACTTCTAAATGAAAAAAAAACCAAATGCATTAAGTTTACGCTACCTCACGTTAGGCAGGTGAAAACTAATGTGTTAATAAAGGGCGAAGAATTGAATCCTGAAGATAGCACTGTATTCTTGGGCTTGACTTTGGATGCTAAGCTTCAGTGGGGCCCACATGTAGATAAACTGTCAAAAAAGCTAAGCTCCGCAGCATATGCTGTTAGAAAAATTCGTAATTTAACTGACATAGAGACAGCCCGTTTAGTGTACTTTAGCTATTTTCATAGTGTAATGTCGTACGGTATTCTGTTATGGGGAAATGCTGCCGACATTCAGACTATCTTTGTTTTGCAGAAAAGAGCTGTTCGATCAATTTATAAATTAAGTCCAAGACACTCTCTCAGAGAGAAATTTAAGGAGATTAATGTAATGACTGTGCCTTCTCAGTATATTTTTGAAAATCTATTATATGCCCATAAAAATATAAAATTATTTAAAAAATACAGTGATATCCATAATATAAATACTAGAAACAAACACAAATTTGTTGTACCTACAACAAGGCTCAAGAAAATAGGTGGCTCGTTTCGATGTCAATGTATACGCTTTTATAATAAACTTCCAAGCCACGTTCAAGATCTAAGCCTTAATAAATTCAAATCATTCATTAAACGTAAGTTGTGCCAGAAAGCCTTTTATACTGTTAAAGATTATATTGAGGACAAAAAGGCTTGGGATTGAGCTGCTCCAATTTTTGTACATATTGAGGTAGTTTATTTTTATTGTTTTTTTTTTTTTGTTTTTGCTAACTTTATTATTTTATAAACAGTGACATTTAATTATTATTTTATACACAATGACAGGAATATTTACTTGTAAAGTATTATATTATTTTAATTATTGTGAATGTGAAGACTATGTGGGTTATTGCATAATATTTTTTTTTCCCTTTCTTTTATTCTCAGTTAGTGTTAATCATGGTCTGGCAGTTTGAGTCATATAAGTGGCCTACCCAAATGGCCTTTCTTTGGTATTGATAGTCGCATCGTTGAGCTCCTTATATTCTGAGTAGAGCTGCACGATTACTGACAAATGCGTGCACTGACTGGTCAGGTCCACTCAACCTGTGTGGTTCTTTCCTCAAAAGACCATTTCAGACACCAATCTACATGGTCTTCACATGATCTGACCAAGATTATGTCTGGACTTTAAAAGAGACTATGACCTCTGAGTTTGTTTCGGCCTTTCTTCTCAGAGTAGTCAGATAGGAAACGCCGACCTCATCTAGTTTTTAAAATATGATTGACGTGTAAAAGTGTTTGTACAAACCTACTTACAGAAATAAAATCATTTATCATTTATCAGTAAGTTTAAGTTTATGATTTATAAATAAGCTTTTCTTAAGCTTTCCATTAACACAGATAAAGAAGAACAAAGTTAGGAATAAAAATACTTAAAATAACCACAGAACAATTTGATTTTAACAATTATTTATTTTCTAAAGTGTGTTTTATTTAATGAGTTAGATACTTATTGGAAATGCATTGATATCTTCCCAATTGATACAAGTTGGTGATGTTATGTTGACTAATAGCCGATTCATTTGACTAGATTACCTTTTAACTTTTAGATATGAATGCATTTCTAGTGTTTTAGTAATTTAGGAGCTTAAAAGCTCTTGTATCCAAAGTATGGAAAAGGAAATTTCAAAAGTTTTGGGTTTATGTAAAAATATTATGTTATTTTAAGCATTTATAGGAAACTAATAACATTAAAGGATTCAAGGAAACTTTGGGATAGGATTATAAGTTCCCAAAGTTAAGGAGTCATCGGGTGAACTGAATGAAATCTTGGAGTGCCTTAAATTGCAGCATGCTTCCTCTTTAGAAGTAAAACTGGATCTTATATGGGGTCTACAGTCTAAACGACATATTTAATTTACTAAAAGAGTACCACAATGATTACAATCCTGTCAGCTGTCTTAAAACCCTAAAATTCTGCAAAATAAATGATTAATAAATAAGTGTGTGTGCTCACCTCCCGCCGCTCAATGGTGTAGTAGGCATCATCTTCGTTGGCTGCCTCACCCACCTCCGGTGTCGGCTTCCCCGACCGGTACTTGCTCTTCTGGAACGTCATCTTCAAAGAACTCCTATGTTTCTTCTTGTCACCCGCACCTCTGTTCAACTTGATCACAGTTTTCAATGTCCCCGTGTAGTCACCCTGAGCTTTCGTCGTCTTACTCTTGTTAGACATCATACCACCGTAATTAGAACCATAAATCCTCTCTTTTTCTTTAAGTTTCTCAATTTTCGCCTCCTTGGCAGCCTTATGAGTGAGTAACCCAAGAGTCCTCAGCACATTTTCCTTGCGTTTCTGACTCTCAGGCGTCTCGTTCAACGCATTGCTGGGTCCTGCCTGACTTTCTATAGAGTTGCGCGCCGATTTAGGCTTCGGACTCTTTGCTAGTTTGACTTCAGGCTCCACTGGCTTCACTTCAACAACAGTCTCAGTCTCTCCTTTTTCTTCTACAACGGCCGTTTCCTTAGTCTCTTCAGGCTTTTGTTCAGGAGTTTCTTCAACTTCCATCTTCTCTGGTTCAGCTGGTATCGGAACAATTGGAGCTGTTGGGACCGGGGTTTCGGCCTCTATAACAGGAGTTTCAACTTTCAGTTCCTCTTCCTTAGGTGTTTCAACAACTTTGGTGCTTTCCACTTTAGGGACCTCAGAAGTAGAAATATCTTCAATAGACTTTATAGTTTCTTTAGGCGGGGGCAGTGCTTTAGTCTCTATAGGCACCGCTTCAGGCGACTTGATAGCGACCGGCGCAGGAGTGATCGACGGCGAAGGAGTGATCGACGGCGCAGGAGTTATCGACGGCACAGGAGTGATCGACGGCGCAGGAGTGATCGACGGCACAGGAGTGATCGACGGCGCAGGAGTGATCGACACAGCAGTCGACACGCTCAGATGCGGCGGCGACTTGATCTTCTCAATCGTCGCCATCTTGTCTTCAGTCTCGACCGTAGATTCTGACGACTTACGTGACATCGACTCTCTTGATTTCCTCTTAGTGATGATTTGAAAGTCACTGTTGATTTTCGACTCGACGACGCGAGGCGTGATCGAAACCTGACTGGAATCGAATAAGACGCCGCCGAGGTTCGGACTAGGCGTGTTAGGATGCAGTGTCGCGAACTGATGCAGGTCTATCTGAGTACCCGAATGAGGCGCCGACTTGTCCACAGACTTCCTTATTTCCGTCAGAGTAACATCCTTGCCGAGTGATTTCTCGAATATACTAATAGCATCAGATTCTTTAGAGTGATTAGAACTCGTGGACTCTTTCCTTGAACTAAAGCTATTTCTTTTAATTAGAGTGACTGAGTTAGGCATGTCGATATCGGTGGATTTCCTCACTTGATCTCTCTTGACTATTGAAATAGCTGAGTTATTCTCAAAGCAACTCAGAACATTCTCTTTTTCAAATGTTTTTTCAGGTGACCTCATAGATTGAATGTCTTTTAATGGCTTTATGTCGCCAGACTTCGGTATCAACACCACATCATTTGTCACCATCATTGGTTTGCCACTATCAGTGGCTTTGGACTCCATTTGTCTTCTCTTATCAAATTCCTCGAATTCCTTTAGTCTGTCCATGAGCTTGTCAATACTGGCGACAGGACTACACTTGTAAGGTATCACGTGCTTGGGGCCATCTATAGGTTTCTCAACCGAATCTTCCTCATAACGCAGCCGTATGTTCTCACCATCGTCATTCTTGGACGGCGTGTTCTCATTACTGATAGGAGATATAATATCTTTGTCTTTTACAGGAGTCTCAGGAGTGGGGACCTTGTCTCCATTGTTGAGAGGTTTGGCTAGGCCATAGAATTTAGAAGCAGTCTTTGTCTGCATTTGGTCAGGGGTGCTTTCTGTAGTGTTTGTCACAGAGGTCAACTCCATGTCACCATCTATGTTCTGGTCAAGGTCGTTGATGAGGTCGTTGATTTCCTTGGTGAGCGTGTCGATGGTCTCCACCTTGTCGTCGGCCGCGTCGGCGGTGATGGTGCTGGTGAGGCAGTTCTTGGGCGCGGAGGAAGCGGGGGCGGGGGCCGGCGAAGGGGCCGGTGACGGGACAGGCGCGGGACCCGGGGATTGCGCCGGCGCGGGGCCCGGGGACGGGGCCGGCGCGGGGCCCGAGGACGGGGCCACGGGCCTCGTCGCCGCCATCACCTTGCGCCCACGACGCGCCTTCCTTATATTCTTCGACATCTCCTTAGAGTTGAATGTCTTGGACATACTAGTCAATATACTACTACGAGCATCAAAAAGCGTATTATCAGTCTTCATTATCATTTTTTCTTCTATTTCATTTGAATTTAAATCATCTAAGTTTATCCTATTACTATTATTGTTGTCAGAGTCTAATGAAGTACTTCTGTTTAAGCTCAGTTTCTTATCTTTTGCATTTATTTTACTACTAGGCTCCGGGGGGTCCAGTTTGGTTTCAGCTAATTTGGAGTCAATAACAAGAGAAGGCACTTTTTCAATAGTCGAGATCTGTACATTATTTTCAATATCTATATCTAGGTCAGTCTTAGATTTATCTAGTTTTTTGTTGAGCTCCTTGCTGTCTGTGTCATTGAGTGTCTCACTCATGCTCAAGTCAGACTCAGTGTTGTCTGAGCACTTGGATATCTCACTTCCATCACGAGAGCATGAGCGTCCCCTCTTCAACTTTTTACAGTCCTCAGGAGTCTCTGCGGTGTCTGAAGTCTTAGAATCTGAATGCAGTCTACGCCTTTTCTTCTGTTCCTTGATCACAACCTCACTCAGTAAATTTTTGACTTTCCTAGGTTTCCCACTGCGAAGGTTCTTTCCTTCAAACAATGAGGGGCTATTGCTTCTTTCAGAGCGCATTGAATAAGGGCTGGTGCGTGGGCCGAGCACCAGGCTACCTGTAGAGTCCCCAAGCATTGTCTTCATCATGGCTAAGTCGGAGCTGAGTCTCGGCCTCCTTCCCGCTGTCTTGGGACTCGAGGACCTTGAGTTGGGTGTTGTGTCTTCACCTGGCTCCTTCTTGATTTCAGAAGCAGGTATCAGTGGGACGGTTTCTTTGTCTTGGGTCTCCTCAGCAGTATTTGCCTTCAATGCAGGCTTTCTTCCTCTCTTTGCAGTTTGTTTTATTACCTTTTTAACTTTTTCTTTGACAACAATAGCTTTTTTGCTTCTCAAAGTTTTTCTGATACCCAAAGGTCTTTTCTTGACCACAGCTTTAAGTTTGCTTACAGGTTTCTTGGTTTCTTTGGACGTTTTAGGCTCATCTGGGGTGGTCTTCTTGTCATCATCATTAATGTCTGAGGCCTTCTTGCGGGCACGGGTTTTGGGTTCTATCACGGTGTCCTCATCAAGACTCTTGTCTAGTTCCTCCTTAGCTTGTTTGGTCTTCATGTTGGAATGTGTGGTGGGAGATGTCCCCGTTCTTCCGACATCAGGTAGAGGCTGGCAGTCAGCTTTGCTCCTGTTAGTCGATCTGAGCTTGATCGACGAGGTGCCCAGACTCTTTCCTGAATGTTTTTGGTTACTGGTCTCTGAAGACTGACTCTCACTGTCTGTGTCCTGTAGATTGTTGTCAGTTAAGCTCTCTTCAGGGCAAGTATCACAACCACTGTCGTCCTTGTTCAAATTACAAGTAGTTTTCAGTTTCAGTGACTCCTTAATCTTTGTGTTGGGACGACATTGAGCCATAATACATCCCTATATTGTGCCATCTGGACCTGGAAAGCGATAAGCATTCGTTAATTACCCTTACGGTCCTATAATTAGCAACGTGGTATTAAAAATCACTTGTTGAACAACATCAGAAATAACTCCTAACTTAAGTTGGTTAAATCTGTGATTTTTAAATAGATAAGTAGTTGTAACACTAAATAAACGTACTGTGTACTCAATTGTGGTATAATTTGGCACAATTCACATATAAATCGTATCTACAGATCGTGGTAAACAAAAGCCAACGCGCGCTAATCAACAAGTTCGCGCAATATTATCACATTTATTTCACGTATTACAGCCTTATTTACGATTTATTTGGGGACATGAAACTGTAGTCAACTTAAATAAGGATCAAAATAGCTTTTCAAATCTATCAAAACATATAAAATCGCGCCGGAAAATTCATGAAAAACCCGATGTTTTGGTGGCGAGGCCGCGGGTGACACCTAACGCCACCTACAGCTGAGCGAGTGCGTATGCGTCGAGCGAACGAAAGCACCAAATCATTTCCCCAGCCGTGGCGCACCTCTGCAATGTCCTCACAAAATACTCACAATTTATCCAGTGAAACCTCCAAAAACCACAATAAACAGTTAGTTGGATACACAACGCACCATAATATGCGAAAAAGTTCAATATAAACTCGCGATTAAACTTAGAAAACGATTTTTGAAAAGCCCAAATGACTGCAGGCGTCCGCCATAATGTTTCCTTCGAAACGAATAATATAGTTCTTATTGCTCTTGTAGCAATTCTCTATTCGCTATTCAAAATGGCGACTGTGTGGCGATCGCAGTGCGCGTTTGCGCGACTTTTTGCTGGAAAAACTGGACAAATCCTGAACAACGCGACTGATTTGGGTACAAAACTTGGTCCGGGATCACAATCGGTAATTATTTAATTATATTTTCACTCGCGTCGAGTCGTAATGTCGCTTTGACCGCGACATGTGACAGAACTATGGATGTACACCCTGCCTCACAAGTTTCTCGCGGCTTCGATATTTTTTTGTGACATTAATTTATTTTCAGAATGACTGATTAATGATCCATAATGCGAAGTTTAAATATTATTCTATAAGTTTTAATAACAATTAGATGTTATTTAAAGATTTATGTTTAGAGGTTATTATTTCACGTGTGATTTGAAATTTATTTCAGGGAAACGACTATTTTTAACTTTTGTACCAACTTGTTTTTTCTTTTGTTTCAGGTCATATTATCAAGAAAATACTCAAACTTCTCGCATTCTCCGTTCGTGACTAGAATAAAAGAACAATATGATTACGAAATTGTGAAGAATCCTCCAGAGTGGGGTTATGTGCAGAGACTTTTACCGTTTGACACAATTCCTGCGGTAACTCCTAAGGAGAGCTATCCTTCTGGTTGGGTTCCACCTAAAGAAGAAGCTAAAAGTCTCCCGTATTTCTTATCAAGAACAAGAAATCATGAGCTGCCAATTTATTTAAACATTACATACAGAGGCATTCGCAAGATAACAAAAATAAAACGGATTGAAGGTGATATTTGGCTTATGAACGATGAAATTAAAAGTTACTTGAAAGAGAAGAATAATAGATATGTAGAAACTCGTGTTCAAGAAGTTGGTCGATTTATAGAAGTAAAGGGTGATTATGTTAATCAACTATTAGAATGGGCTCATTCCAAAGGATTTTAAATAAATATAAACACTGAAATAGATGAAATAAATTGATTTAGTAAATAATAATCGTTTTATTTACCTTATTATAATTTACGATGACCAAAAACAAAACACAGACGCGAGTAAAGTAAACGCCATACACATGGAATCTCACATACATAACCTACACTTATTTTATTAATATTAAACTTATTAGTATTCGAATGTCCTAAATTAATAAAATGACAACTTTGGATTCTATAGTTCTTAATAATAATTAGTAGAAGTAGTTTTTAACTGCAAGTAATTAGTGAGTAGGTAGTTATTGCATGCATGAACACGATTTTTGGTTTAATGGGAAATCCCGCTAAGACAAAGAGGCATTATCGTTTTTTATAAAGCAACTTTGTCAGACAACTTAAATGAACAAGGTTCTGGGTGTTTCTTTATTGACATTTGCCACATTATATTTGAAATTTTATTTTAATTATAATTAGAATTTACACCCCATTCCACAATTAAAATGTAATATTTTGCAATGTTTACTTTAACTAAACCTAAAACCCTCAGTTCTAGCAAAAACCTTTTAATATTAATTGCTCCGTAATTTCCTAACAAAATAAATATTATTAAAATAAACAATCCGGCGAAACCTTATCAAAACTTGTTGGGAGGGTTGTACACGGCATGAAGTTTGATGATGTTCGCCGCCGCTAGGGGCGCTGCGCACGGCGGAAGGTTTTATCTACGTAGCTATATAACATCCGCCCGACACCGATGGGCCTCTCCACGATACATATTTTCGATACGAACCCACTCTTCTTTGTTAAAAACAACTTTTCTGTACATTATAAGCGTATAGAAACGCTACAGTTCGCTTTTCGTGAGTCAGCTACACTACAAAACACTTATAACTTTTAGGTTACTTTTATTGCAATTAACTTTGTTGTTGAACGTTAATTCGTCTCTAAATTCACGTAATTGGGTTTGTTATCGTTAGTAACTTTATTTAAGTCTGCATTTCAAAACATACGAGCTGATCGGGGATCGATATTGAACATTTACGGTTTTTATTACGTAAGATGATAGATACAAAGTATGTTACATAGTTATAATGATTTTCAAGGCCAGGCGCTTTCAGTATGACACGTGTACGGTCGAGGCATTATGATTGCACAACAAACGATGATAAATGTGGTCGAGGGGTGGTATAGAAGTATAAACCAACGACTGCACCAAAGTTGCATTTGATTAACAATTTGCATTTTCTTAACAACTTTAATGCAAATATATGTTATTTGCAAGTTTTGTAACTAAAACTGCTTTGTTCATTGTATATTTAGAATTTTATGAGAATATGGAGTAAGTATGTTAATTTTTTTCATATTATTTAAGGGACTTCAAAGAACCTAAGAAGAAAATATCTATTATTACTAGGTCAATACCTAGTAGGTAAGTATAGTATCCTAAATTGTATCGTAGGTCCCGTAATACGTCCATGGTCCCGTACTTATCTACTTATCGAATCGTCGACTATACAAGGCTTCGATAGTCGATAGGTAACAATCTTGATAAAAATAAGTAGGTAAGTAAGTAGTTAGGTACCTAATTGACAACAAAAAAGGTTTAGGAAAACATAGACTATAAAATGACATGGTGTCGAAACAGTCGACATGAAAAATCGTTTAGCAAATAATCTAGATATCGAGTGACTCTTATCAAGGACCACTGAATCATTCTCTGCAGGAGGACCTTCACTGTTGTAGTATTGTCTCTGTAATTTATTTAAGTATCGTTATTTAAAAAAAAATCGATCGCAAAAGGCATTTTGGTCTAGCAAATTAAAAATCAGAGTCTACGTAGTTTTGTTCCCAAAGCTAGGAAAATTAGCCACCCCCTGTCATTCCGTGTCTGGTCTAGGGTATGTTGAGTAGGTACCTTACCTACCTACCTAGACGTAGAGGATGTACCTCTTACATATTTAAATTACCTATACTTTTGAAGGTTGTCCGTGTGGTGCCGGACGTAAAGAATAGCACCATCCCATTTCTTCCCGTGGGTGTCGTAAAAGGCGACTAAGGGACTTAGGTACTAGAGATTGGGCAGCAGCGTTCTCTATGCATTTTAACACCATACTGCGATCGCCAACCCGCCTGCCAAGCGTGGCGATTATGACAAACCCCCCCTTTTAGGGGAGGCCTATGTCCAGCAGCGGAAGTCTTTCGGCTGAAATGATGATGAATGATTCTTTCAGTCTCTTTTCCAAGGATTTGTTGCACATAGTTTAGACCTCCCTATCTGAACAAAGGAAGGAGCTTAAATGAAATGAAATCGTTTATTCTGTAAATAGGATATTAGAATCACTTTTACACGTCAAATAAAAAATAAAAAAAATAATCTAGATGTAGCCGACATTTCCTATCTGACTACCCCTGAGAAGAAATTGCGAAACAAACTCAGGGGTCAGTCTCTTTTAAAGTCCAGACATAATCTTGGTCAGATCATGTGAGGACCATGTAGATCCGTGTCTGAAATGGTCTTTTGAGGAAAGAACCACACAAATTTGAGTGGACCTGTCCAATCAGTGCAAGCATTTAGCAGTAATCGTGCAGCTCAACAGCTTAGATAGCTCAGCTTAGCTTAGATAAGGGTTATGAGAACAATGACCACACTTGGTAGGCAGATTCGTAAATCTTTGACAGTAGTTACGGGTTGTCAGAAGCCTAAAGTCTGACAACCAGTCTTACCAAGGGATATCGTGTTACCTAGTAACTGGTTGTAACAAAAAGGAAACACACTCCGTGTTACCTTTTGCTAGTAAAATTTTATTAAATTTTGAAATGCATTGCAAGCTATAGTTTTGTATAATTTAAAAGCATTTTTAAAATTTTTGTTAATGTGAGTACCATGGAGCCGTTTATTATGTAAAATGTATGTTGACTTAAAAAAGTTTGGCAGTTAAGAGTATGTCATGCTCACTTAAATGTCTCGCTGATGGTGGCGCGTGTGTTGGATCATTCGGTTCCCTACAAAATGGTTGATGGTGCTGATCCACGCGTCATGTTCGTGAACGCCACCGTCAGTTGTGACTGGTCATCTCCTATCTGCCAGGGCGTATTTGTAATCTTTTATATTTTGTATTGTTTTTAAATATATTTTTTTTTACATTGTTCTCACTTAAAGAAGCGACAAGAATAATGTATCCAGGATTTTGTAATATCTTGATTTAAAAGAGTGTCTTTGGAGATTCTTGCCTATTCTTTTCCATAGAGATCTACGTTTTGGAATGGGCAAATAGCTTCAACTTTCTGACTAACTGACCGACTCTTTGACAATTGAAAAGTGCCTGTAATTGGTTTGGAATAAATGCTTTGAGTTTGGAGTTGTGGAGGTCAGAGAGACAGTCGCTCCATATAAAATACTACCTATTCAGCTGCGTCGGTTAGGCTGGAAGTGGACACCAGCATATTTGGGAAAAGGCTAGGAAAGGCTGACTTGGTTCAGGCAGATTGTGTTTTGTACTGCGATCATATTGCAAGGACGAAGTTGAACAAAAACGAAATCATCAACTATTTCGCCAAAAGTTGTGATTAATGTTTATGAGGGGATTTAAGGCGACGATAACCGACTTTTAATGATTTTATACTGAATATCACGTCTAAACGAGTAGGTAGTGTTAATGATTTGAAAAAAATATATATGTTAATTTGAATTTAAAATGTGAATATTTTAAAATATGTTTATATGTTAAATTAATTTGTAAAGTTATGTCTAACGCGGATAAAAAACTGAGAATGGCGCAAAATATACCTAGCGTATTTTTCTAAAACCTTCACCAATTTAAAGATAATTTAATTATTGATCTTTTAGTGTACGCGTTTTATTAAAATACCTTTAGTTTTGTGTATAATACATTAATAATGCGTCAAAAGAAAGAAATCATTTATTTGCCAATAATGTAGATAAGATGATTATTTTAGTCCCGATACATTTTGCCTTACGGCATGGAAAATTATATAATATAAGTACTTAATACATATACTAGACAAAAAAAAAACACAAAAAAAGCTTTCCACTAATAAGGGTGATCGCCCACGAGCGATGTTTTCGGCGATTTTTGTGTGAATGTATTTCTTTCCGACAAAAGCCACCGAGAAAATCTCCGAAAAAATCGCACTTGGGCGGGTACCGTTAAGCAACATTACTATCAGTAGGTATTCAAAATACTCATATTATTCAAAACAAAAAATAAAAAATATAAGTAGGTAAAACAAAAACATTCGGACTTTACTTTTATTCATAAGATCTTGAATCAGATTGGTTCGCAGTCTCTTCTTAACCGACTTCAAAAAAAGGAGAAGGTTATGCATTCTACGAGTTTTTTATTTTCATGATGTAGGTACACACGGCTACACATCAAGCTATACAAATCCAGTTTACGCTGATCTCGCACTGTACGGAAATCATATACAATGCGAGAGCAGCTTATACTGGAAATGTATAGCTTGATGTGTAGCCGTACACCTATTTCTCAGTGATTCCTGGGCCGATTTTTATTCCGTTAACTTACGTATTTCATATTAATTGCAACTTGATACCTCCACGCATTCCTGAGAAAAAGGGTCTTAACAGACTGACAGACAGACCAGATGGACAACGAGGTGATCCTATAAGAATAGAATAGAATAGAATAGAATACTCTTTATTATGTACACCATAAAAGTTACAGATATAAATGTTTAAGGGTAATGTATAAGGGTTCCGTTTTTTCCTTTTGAGGAGGACGACGTCATTACGTCAGCGCCGACTCTCGCTGAAAACCAGCGCTGGGGTAGTGTCTCGCATAGGGTCACAGCATAATGCTGAGCGATAGCCGTTTTGCGTGGATGTGACGCATGTTTCCCCCAACCTTTTCTTATTTTTTGTGTTTATTTTCGTTTTTGCGTCATGTTTACCGCAAATAAACGTATTTTCTTTCTTTTTTTTTTAGGTATGGAACCCTAAAACAACTAAAACCAAAGACGTCAGTGACTTCCGAAATTATAATTATTTTTGATTCCTAGTCGATTTTTTTCATTCCTAGATAAGCTAGGTAGGAGTACCTACCTACCATTTGTGACTGTTGCAGCTTACCATTACATTAGGTACATACATGGCGAACTTGATGGCGGCTCTGAAGTGCGCTACTCGCCGAAGTACCGCACCCCTCACCACCGCTGACACGTAAATTTGTTACTCCGCAGCGACTCGCCTCATGTTCCAAACTACCATAAAGTTTGAATCGGGCTGTACTTACTTTATTTGTCGACTAAGGTTGTTATAGGCTGTAAAATGAACTTATATGGAACAACCTAAAGAAAAAATGGTCAACCGTAATATTATACTAATCACCAAACCTGGCTAAAGGATTGGTGATTGGAATTTGCTATTGTTAGCAGACAGGGGGACACTGCCAGCCTCCTTAGTGTTAAACCTTAGCCGCCTTGAATGACACCTACAGAAGAAAAAGTTCGTGACCAATTCTTTTTCGAGAACTATGAGATCTAAATCTAGTCCCTGGGGATCTAGAATAATGTGCTGAATTCGTGGTTACAGTTGGCGCGTCGATATCCAGCCACCCTGTATAAGTATGTAATTTATTTATTGAGTTTATGTCTAAATAAGTACTAACACTACTAGTACACACGGCTACACATCAAGCTATACATTTCCAGTTTACGCTGATCTCGCATTGTACGGAAATCCTATACCTACAATGCGAGGTCAGCTACTGGAAATGTATAGCTTGATGTGTAGCCGTGTGTACTACTAACTAGTAGTACTAATTACATAGAAAACCCCTGACTGTCGATGTCGTGTGTACTTATTATCTTAATGAGTTTCATGTATTTATAAACAAGTACCCAGCTAACTGTTTCCCCGCTCTTTCCTCAAAATCAAATTCAAAAATATTTATCGAACGTCAAAATTACATAAGAGCTTGGTCATACGATGCGTTGTGGTGCCGCACTGCAAAGATTTTGCCGCATTGGCGGTCACACGGGTGTTGCAGCGCTGTAACGTTGTTCCGCCGCAGCGGCGCTTCACCGCAAAGATTTCGCCCTTTGTTCTGACGCACAAATAACGCTTACACCCCTCCCCACCTCGTCTTCCGGGTTGCAAGACCAGTGTGCGTGCTGTGCGACGCCGCAACGCACCGTATGGCACACCATGGATATTTGTATGTAGGACGCCGCAGCGCCTACACTAAGAAGTGGTGAAGGGCGCATTTTTGGGCCTAGTTTGAATAATAGTACATTTTGATACAAGGGGAGAATGTTTGTTATTGCATTCGAGGCGGAATTAACACCCGAGCCGTAGGCGAGGTTGTTTTTGGGCCGAGAACTGCAATTACAAATATCCACGTGTATCAAACGACGTTTTTCAATACACTTTTGAAGAAATAAAATAAAATAACGAAAAATATTTTTGTCATGAATTCTTATATTAGGAAATTATGATTTTTATTTTATTTTTTTCCGCGCTTTGTTTTCGCCAGGTTGAAGGAGAAGCAAAGGATATAAAGCCGATAAACAGCCTAATATGCAAAATAGAAAATTCAAATATTTTTGAGTTTAGAACACAAATAAATGTTAATTTGTTCTACGTTTTTTTCATTGTAACAATCATGGTATTCTATTTATAAACATTATTTAAATTTTTCAAATATATTAACGCCGTAAAGACGCATGTTTGCCGAGATTAAAAAAAAGACAATCACCTCCGAATAGAGAGGACCGTCTTTGGAGCGAGACGGTGTGAACTGTGAATAGAGGCATTGCACCATCGCTGCATCGCAACGCATCGTGTGCTAGACAGTCCCCCAAAACGCCCACCCCCTTCTTCACTTCTGGACATCACCACAATCGGGTAAAAAGTAATGTAAGTTCCTTCTATCTTATTTATTTGTTATTCTACGACATGGTCTATGGCCACACATCCCAATGCGTTGAGCCGTTATAAGTCGTGATTGAGTCGCAAACATCTTCTGTACGTACTTTTGCAGGGCCTATTTTCTTCCTCTTTTCATTTCATAGAACATAATCAGCCTATAATGTTCCCACTGCTGGGACACAGGCCTGCTCTCTTCGAGAGGGACTGGGCTGTAATCTACCACGCGGGCCCAGTGCGGGTTGGTAGATGTCACATGTCTTCGAATTGTTGGTTCTAGGACATGCCGGTTTCCTCTCGATGTTTTCCTTCACCGTTTTGAGAGCAGTGGTGATGAAATTATTTACACAAAGTAAAGCGCCTGCCTGGGCTCGAACCCACGACCTACGACTCGTAAGTCGGAGCCGTTACCACTGGGCCACCACTGCTCCAGTTCCATTCCATAGAAAGGGCAATAAATTCATACTACAACTTAATTTAGTGGAAGAATAACTGGCACTACTGGTTTTCCTAGTTAGGTACTCTTACTATCTACAATTATTTGAATCTATAATTACCTACCTACTTACTTATTTCGATATACTTCTGCAATCTTTGCTTATCTCCTACATTCCACTCGTTTTCTCCTAGGGGGTAGATAGGATATAACCAAGAGGCAAGCTTGCCAATAATCTATACTCCATTTGAAATAAGATGAGACATTTAAATAATTTGGTTTACAGTCCGTTCAACCGATTTTGACTTCTATTCCGTAGGCATAAGGATGGCATTAAAAGCAAAAACGTGGTTACAATACCAACTGTTTATTACAGCTGCCATCTGTCATGCCACCAACGCAATAGAAGTCTAAATCGGTTGAACGGACTGTAAAAAAGGTTTATTTGAATGTCTAATCTTATTTCAAATGGAGCATAGGTAGGTACACTTAGACTCCTGGCTGTTATTGAATTTCTTGTTGGAAAAACCCAAAATAACACTTTGCCCGATGTTTGTAACTTTCCTTATCTGTCTGTGAAAACCACTGATATAATAATCTGTTATTTGCTTTGCGAAAACTAGTTATTAAGGTGAATCGGCAGCTGTAGCTCGTTTCTTACGGTTTTTGCAATTTGTGGATCAGAGTCAGGTTGTATCTTGATCAAAATATGATTCGCGACTATAACAGATATGTATTTATAGAATTATAATCATTAGAATCATTCATACATCTCTTTATGTAAGATTTGTTCCATTGAATGATTTCTTCTTGCAATCATGACGTTGGGGAACAAATCTGACTTGTAGTACGTATTAATGCGCTGAGAAGAAGTAAATGATAAAAGTAGGCTTGTCTTATAAAAAAAAAAACCGAAATTTATATAGTTTGTGGTAGCGGAAAAAATATATGTTATTTTTGAACATATTTCTTGGTTGTTCCCAAAACACGTTTAGAAAAAAATCTCGATACAAATGAACGGTAAACTAACCCTTTACTTTGTGTTTCAATCCAAAATATCTGTATTAAATATCAACGTATGGTTGGTATTTAATTAATGACAAGAACGTCTTATTTGTATGCAGAACTTGGTTGTTTTTTATTTTCGATTACTCAACTAATTTTTGAGTAAAATAAATAATTGCTTTAAATTATTTTCCTCCTTCAAAATCAAAAATATTTTGATTTCACATAAGCCTACATGGGCACTAATGAAACGTCAGAAGCTAGGTGCACGGTTCCAATAGGTCGTTTCCTTTAGAGAAGAGCCGGCAAGAAACTCCACGGTTACTCTTTAAAAAAAAATGCTTTTTACAATGTTTTCAAATTACAGTGTTCTTAAGTATGAGAGGACAGCGTAGGCCCGTCAAAGTACCAGGTACTTAACAAAATAGAAAATGGTCTACAGATCTACCATCCTCACATTAACAAAAAAACAATATTAAATATGATTAAAATAATAAAAGCTAGAACCTTGTTGAAATTAAAATTGCAGGTGTCAAATAAGAAAAACATTACGTCAGTGAAGTTTGTAAAAAAAAATATCCTCCTTAACCATAGATCTATGCGCCGGGTACTTACATTAAAGTCGTGAAGCTGATAATGTAAAACCTTTTTTAATATTTCTCTTATTGTTTTTATTAGATATTTTTTGTTAAAAATGAGACTTTGCTACTTTGTATCATTTTATAATGTGTGTTTTATCTGTGTAGGATAAACAACTTTACCTTATTTTCTTTTTCTATTTAAATTTAGAAAAAGAAAAGAAGGACTAGACAGGCTTTATTTAATAAATACATCATCAAAACGAAAGCCTGTCTAGTCTACCAACATAATAACAAGAACTCCAAGATGTAGCGCTACAAAGCCGAGTGCTACGTTAATCAGCGCGTGCGCATCGAGTGGGCGGATTGTTTGGTGACGTCATCTCGTGAAGGCCACGTGTAGCTGTATTGTGAGCGCCTTTGTAGCTTATAAATTATTGTATGTTTATGGTTGGTTTCCTTTCTGCTTCCTGTATTCTTTGAAAGTAAGTATATAAAAATGGAATTAGTAACTCTTGTACGGGTGGAGTATCACTTCGCCTGACACTAAATAATTCGTTTGTATAAGAGTTCCTAAGTTTGTGACAGCGGGTTAAGAAGTTTATTTTTCTGTAATGAAGAAATGGGCAATCAACTTCACATCTGGAAATCATCTACTCCGAAGCGATAATTCGAAGTATCGGCCGAATTGTCGATTCTTGACTTTTTAAGTTTCCTTTTTTGACTTTGAGTCCTTACTTGACTTCAAGTCACTGTTTTGACTTTGACTTATCTCTTTGACTGTCGTTTTATTTTTATTTTTTCGCCTTAGTCAGCCATAGTTAGCCGTAGTCAGGAAACGGCCGAACATTCGGCCGATACTTCAGATTTATCTTATACGAGTGAAAATTTCGGGAAACAAGGAAGTGACACAACATTACTATTTAAAAATGTATTTATTGCTTTTCGAAGTATTCTCCGCGAAATTTGACACATTTTTCCATACGATGGAACCAATCATTGAAGCAACCATTCCATTCGGAAGTTGTGGTCTCCAAAATGGCCGTTTTGTAGGCGTCCACAGCTTCTTCAGGTGATGAAAATCTCTGTCCACGCAATTTATTCTTTATTTTAGCGAAAGTATAGAAATCATTAGGGCTTAGGTCGGGGCTGTACGGCGGATGGTCTAATAATTCTATGTTTTCTTGCTCTAAAAACTCTTTTGTTCTGTGCGCGGTGTGAGAACTCGCATTGTCGTGATGGAGGATGATGCGGCGGTTGCAGTTCTCTTTACGGAGTTCAGAAACGACCAGTGGCAAACAAATGCTAGCATACCATTCTGCATTAACCGTTATTTGTCCCTCAAGAGGAATAGTCGTAACATGGCCGGTTTTGGAGACAAACGTGGCCACCATTTTTTTTGCAACACTCCGTGAACGAACAATTTTTGTTGGCTTTAACTCATTTTCGAACACCCAAACTCATGACTGGTTTTTTGTTTCGGGTTCGTACGCGTATATCCAGGATTCGTCACCTGATACAATGTTGTATACAGCATTTGAGGATCCTGCGTGGAATCTTTCGAGAGTTCTGACGCACCAAGTAACGCGAGCCGCTTTTTGCTCTTCACAGAGCGAATGCGGTATCCATCGGGAAAACAACTTTTTTACACCTAATTGTTCATGCAAGATTATTTGTATTTGACTCATGCCAATGTCTAAAGTTGCCTGAATTTCGCGGTATGTCACATGTCGATCTTCCTCAATCAGCTTACGCACAGCATCAACGTTTTCTTGGGTGACTGCAGTTTTTGGACGACCTTGACGGGGATCATCACTGAGCTTGACACGTCCACGTTGAAATTCAGCAAACCAGCGATAAATTATGGTTTTGGATGGGGCTTCATCACCAAATGCAGAAATCATCCGGTCAACATACTGTTTTTGTGTTAAACCACTTCGAAAGTCATAATAAATCATCGCTCTTGAATTTTCTCGAGTCAATTCCATTTTCTCAACGACTAAACAAGTTTGACAAAACCTTGTGACAAGACCGAGAATCTTTTTTTAAATAAATAAATGGTATTCGATTTTTAAAACCAAGGAGTTTTCAATTAAAAAGATTTTAACATGACAGGAACAGTGGAAATATTCCATTCCCGATACTTTTAGTGCAGCCCTCATGAACCGTGATAGTTAAGACAGTTGAAATTTTCACAAATGATGTATTTCTGTTGCCGCTATAACAACTTAAACACAACTATAATTTAACGTTTTGTGTTGCGTAATGCAAATTATTTTATATTGTATTGTATAGCTTCAAGTTTTTTATGTGAACAGACAGCTGTGCTGCTGGGGAGTTTGTTGAGCCACTTTTTCTTCCCAGCTAAAGCACTAGGAAGTGGTGAAGGGTGGGCGTTTTTGGGGGACTGTCTCATGTTATTTTTGACGTTCGAAAAGTGCTGATTCTCAGCCTAGTTTGAATAAATGACTTTTGATTTTGATTTTGAACAAATACTAAAAACTAAAATAAATATTTAAGTTGGCTCCCATACAACAAACTTGATTTTTTTTTGCTCGTTTTTGCTCTGTATTGATATCGGCAACAGGCAGACGCTTGAAATATTCACAGAATATTTTTACTTATAATAATTATATTAACTATAAAAATAAATAATTAAATTAAAATAAAACAAATGTGAGATTATTGCCATTTGGTACGGAACCCTTCGTGCGCGAGTCCGACACATCATTCATCTCGCTTTCTGTGGTAGTGATTTCGTGAAAGGGACGGAAGTGTGTAACAGGAAGTGACAGCTTGAGCATGGACTAAGTACTTTTTAATAACATGGAATTAGTAAGTACTTTATAATAGCATGGAATTAGTGTACTCATGGAATTAGCAAGTACTATATAGATTGTAAGTACAGGGGTCCATCAGGGTAAGCTACGCTTGCCGGGTTGGTCCGTGGATCTTTACTTACCGAGACTCCTCCATGTCTCGGAAAGCACGAGGTTAAGTTAAGAGGTTAGTTTACAATTTTTTTGTATCCAGAAAACTGTTCAAAAACGTTTTTTGATTACAACTAGGTTCTCAGAAATATGTTCAAGTAAGTAAGTAAGTAATTATTTATTTGTTAGAATATTGTTGTTACAAAGGTGTTACACGTAATATAATGTCCATAATATTCTGCTGTTTCCAGCGTACAAATATTTCAAAGAATTAAAATTAGGAGTAAATTAGAACAATATGTCGAAATTAAACCATACAATGGCAAGGTCAAGGAAAACGTTAACTACTGTCAAATACAATGTCAAGGATTATTAACATATATTTTTTCCGCCGTCACGAACTGTATAGATTTGGCTAAAAAGTTGTTTGTAACAAGCCTACTTGGGTCTTATCAGCGCCTTAAGTAGTTGGTCCTGGCTGTCATTCGTGGATCTTTGACAGTCGTTACGGGTCGTCAGAAGCCCGAAAGTCTGACAACCAGTCTTACCAAGGCGTATCGTATTACACAGTTACTGGGTTGTGGAGTTCAGATAGGCAGTCGCTCCATGTAAAATACTGGTATTCAGCTGCGTCCGGTTAGTCTAGAAGCTGACACCGACATAGTCGGGAAAAGGCGGGCAGATTGAAGTAGAGGGGGTCGAAGTATGACCAGTGGGCTAAAAGCTAAAATATTTATTCATATCGTTATTAATTACTAGTGGTCACTAGTAATTCATAATTATATGAATAAATATTTTAGCTTTTTTATGAGGTTAGGTAGTTTCTGTCGCTCTGCTCAGTTGCTTATTACCAAGGTTAGATGATAAGATAAGGTACTTATTTTTTGTGTTCCGGTATTTATTTATGTTCCGTTTGGTGCCGGACGTAAAGAATAGCATCATCCCATTTCTTCCCGTGGGTGTCGTAAAAGGCGACTAAGGGACTTACTAGAGAATGGGCAGCAGCTTTCTCTATGCATTTTTAAACCATACTGCGATCGCCAACCCGCCTGCCAAGCGTGGCGATTGTGGCAAATCCCCCCCTTGTAAAAACATGAGTACTTACTACTTATACAATAGATTTGGATCTACTTGTTGTGCCATTATTTGATGGCGTTCAAAACTGTATTTTTATTTTTGGTCAAGTTAACCATGTGAATTTATACTGTAAGACATAAAAAAAACAAACATAATTTAACCTACTGTTGCGCAGTACGGTTAAAAACATAATCTATAAAAACTTTAAAACTAAAAAGTGTTTTGAGATCCAAGAAATGTCATAATAAATGGGAACGAAGTTCGATCATTTAAAAATTATATTAGGCTATAATAACATTTGGCTATCAGCTATTTTTTTTAGATGTAGATAGCGTTGTGGGCATGGGTTTAGGGATTTTATTGTAATAATGAGAAAACAATTTTACGCATCATTGCCGTGGTTGATCTTATTGCACATAATTTATCGTTATCCCGTCGATTGCGGATTGATGGAACATCTGAAAGTTTTCTAATTTGGGATTGGTTTGTACGAAATTAGCCAGTTCAAAAATAAACAAGGAAGGCAGATTTAAAATATTATATTTAATAACATTTATGGGTTGCAAATATCCACTCTTTTTTGGGACCTAAAAATTATTTCCATTTTAGTTGGATTTCCCCAAAATATAACGCCGTACTTTAATATTGAACCGACAATTCCTGATGGGTTTTAGTTTGTAGAGTGCGTAGGCAGAAGAACAGACTTTTTTATTTATTTTTTCTGTATTTGCTTTCCAGTTTAGACGTTTATCAATGGTTACACCTAGAAATTTAGCTATTTCTACTGTTTTTATTACTATCCCTTGGTGATTACAATTAATGTTTGGTGTCGCCAAACGTTGACTGAAGAACATAACTTTTGTCTTTTCAAGATTGATCATTAAATTATTTTTATTTAACCAGTTAACTAATATAATGTTTTAATTGTATAATAAATATCGTTTTCATAGCCGTCTTTATTTTTACAATTTATTGTGACGCACGGTCACAATAAATTGTAAAAATATCTCATCTCTATCTATAAATGTCATCGGCAAAGAGTGATACTGGATATTTCGTTATTTTTGGTAGGTTATTTACATACAGGATGGAAAAAATCAATGGGCCCTGACGGAAAACCACTTTAAATAGGTACGTAAAACGGGGTGAATAGAAATGCAGGGGTGAATCGAGACGCAACTTTAAAATGGATTTTAACCTCGAAATAATATAGTTTGTTGCCGACATGGACACATAATCTTTAATACAGGAACATTTCTTGAGCCTGACACGCTCCGAATCGCAACCTGTCTACGGCTTGGGGTTCCGGTCTGCGCTCCTCATAAATGTCCCTGTGGCAGTGATGTCGACAAGCTAGGACATCACGGACTGTCATGCCAAAAAAGTGCAGGCCGCTTCTCGAGACATGCCGCACTTAACGATATCATACGCCGGTCCCTTGCCACCGTCAACGTGCCAAGTCTACTTGAGCCGACTGGTATTGCAAGAGACGATGGCAAGAGACCGGATGGTATGAGTTTGATTCCATGGAAGATGGGCCGGGTGCTGGTATGGGATGCAACCTGTTCAGACACGCTGGCACCTTCTCATCTGCATGGAACCAGCAACAGAGCTGGTGCGGCTTGTGAAGCGGCTGAAAAAGCTAAAGCATCCAAATACAGGGGTCTAGGCGAATATGATTTTGTCCCATTCGGTGTCGAGAGCCTTGGTCCGTGGGGTCCTAGCACTATAAGGCTTTTTAACGAAATAACAGAAAGGTTAGTCGACATCACAGGAGACCGAAGAGCTGGCAGCTACCTTGGACAAAGAATTAGTCTAGCTATTCAAAGATGGAACGCTGCCAGTATCTTCGGAACCTTGCCTAAAGGGACTCCATAATTTTTTTTTTAGCTATAGATAATGTAAATAATTATGTTATATTTTGGGAATAAATTTATATCATAGGTACATTGTATATGGTAAAAAATTTATATGGTTTCACTATATTCGACTTTCTAGTCGTGCAAATTTTTAAATATCTTACATAGACATCGTTAATTATAGTACAGGTAACACATTATAGTCCTTTTTGGCAACAAAAGATATTATTTCGACGTTAGAATCCATTTTAAAGTTGCGTCTCTATTCACCCCTGCATTTCTATTCACCCCGTTTTACCCGGTACTTAGGATCTATCTTAAGTACCGGGTAAAACGGGGTGAATAGAGATAATCTATTATATTACTATATTTTACTTAAAGGAAACATTCCTTTATTTTTAGAAAGAAACAAAACTGCATTCACAGATTTGTCGAAAAACTTACCTAAACCGGGAATCGAACCGGCTGAAAATTAAAAAAATAAACAATCGCTATTTTATTTCACTAATCGATCAGACAGTCAATGTTAAAGATACAATTTCTCCAAGAAACATTAGGTCTTACTCTCGTCTGTCGTAAAAGATATCCATGAAATCTAATATTTAGTACATAAGAACTTGAATCAACATTAGGTAAGTACCTAGACTAGAACTAGTCACTTTCCACAAGTAAAAGACACGTTATAATTTTCTTATAACTATAACATATATACTATGATATAACATCCGAAGACTTTCTATGAAGTACAAGCTTGCTAATTTATCTTTAAGTACCTTGTTTTGGAGGAAAATTTTAGTGAATATAGTTTCTAAAAAGGCTTAGAACGCTCACAGCAATAAAATCTAGACTTTTCCGATTATGATCATTTTGCAGAAGGCTTCATGAATTGAATTTCAAAAAAGACAAAATTTAAGTATTTGTAACGAGGGGTCTCATTTCGAACAACTTATCAGTAAAATGATTAAAGTGTAACAAAATTGTAATTTTAAATAGTTCAAGTATCAATGTCTTGCTAGGTAATAATTTTCTTTCATGTTTACGTGTCCTTCTTATTAGAATTGATGATAAAATCAAATTTATGTTAGATTTCTTGATCTTTTTTATTTGTAAGACCAAATGTTTTTAGAGATTTTATCTTGAACAATAATCCTATCGATTAGTAGAATAAAATAGCAAGTGTTTATTTTTTTTTTAATTTTTAGCTGGTTCGGTTCCCGGCTTGTCGAGAAATATGTGAATACAGTTTTGTTTCTTTTTAAAAATAAAGGAATGTTTCCTTTAAGTAAAATAATTTATCTTAGGGATTTAAAGTGGCTTCCCTTCAGGGCCCATTTTTTTCCACCTTGTATATTATAAATAACAAAGGACCTAATACACTCCCTTGTGGGACTTCATATTTAACTATTTGTTTCTTTGATGAATAAGTTTCTTATTTATTAGTGTGATAGTTTTTAGTGTGGTGTTTACTTTACTCTGTATATTGTTTCCGGTTTTTTAGATACGACTCTATGGACTTTATCCCCCTTATTACAAAACAAGGTTTATCTTCAGACCCAGGTTTAAAACATGAAGCCATTATTGAATTTCGAACTTTATTCCGACTATGGTAAAGTTCCTAAACACAAAACTGACAACTTAGTAACGAAATTAGTTTTCAGTTTCGTATAAAGAACGGTATTTCAATCACTGTTACGTTCTTATTACAAAAACTGGCTCCATGGTTTAAGTCATGTCAAAATATAAATCTTGTTTTGTAATAAGGCGGTATGAGATCGAGTATGTTGCCTTGAATTTCATAAGCTTCTAGTTTACGAAGGAGAATGTCATGGTCAACATAATCGAAAGCTTGGGTCATGTCGCAGTAAATGGAACATACTCCTCTTCCTTTTATCAACTCTAGTAGTAGTAGTTTTCCTCCCTCGCTAAAGCTCTGGAGTAAAACTACTTTGTATGTAATGGGCCATTTTAGCCACTGGTCACAATCTACTATTATTTAAAGTAGATACAGCTACATAGCATCATTTTTAAATATTTTTATTTTTACAAACCTAGTTTTAAATTGGATGAGCAGTGACTTTCCGAATGGTCGATTGTAGGTCATCTGACCATAAATTAAATTAAAGGACGCTAGGTTTTGCCAGAGAGCCGCATAGTGAATAAATTGATATGACGTCATATGTAATTGAATGACACCGTCCTGAGGCCCTAAAATGGACGCTTTCGCAGAATCATATTATGATCTGCGTACAATTAATATCCCGCAATATCTCCATACACAACTGTCAAACAATTCATCTGTTTGACAGTTGTGTATGGAGTTTCGTAAAATGGTCCACAAATTAAGAATTAATATAGTGAAGTCTAATGTTAAATAGCAGTTGTCAAACAGATGAATTGCGGGCTGTATGAATTGCACGCATGATTCTGCTAAAGCGTCCATTTTAGGCTCCCTGCTGTGATGCCCTGTATTGTGTGATACGTCTCAGTGGACTTTTGTAGCTTCTGTAGAGTTTCTGTCCGAGTCATAGCCATTGGGATATCCTAGATTAGGGGTGGCCATCATTGGGATATCCTAGATTAGGGGTGGCCATCATTGGGATATCCTAGATTAGGGGTGGCCATCATTGGGATATCCTAGATTAGGGGTGGCCATCATTGGGATATCCTAGATTAGGGGTGGCCATCATTGGGATATCCTAGATTAGGGGTGGCCATCATTGGGATATCCTAGATTAGGGGTGGCCATCATTGGGATATCCTAGATTAGGGGTGGCCATCATTGGGATATCCTAGATTAGGGGTGGCCATCATTCATTGGGATATCCTAGATTAGGGGTGGCCATCATTCATTGGGATATCCTAGATTAGGGGTGGCCATCATTCATTGGGATATCCTAGATTAGGGGTGGCCATCATTCCGGTTTTCCGTGGATTTGTGCTCGTTTTTCCAATTTCATAGGCATTCTTTCAATAACTTAATATCCTGAAAACAACGAACCTAAATATATATTATATATGTTTAAACATCGGTTTCGTGAGAGTGTGGCCCTGAAACTCGTATTACCTATGAACCAATAATTGAATATAAGCCGGGCAATGGATAGCCGTTTGACCTGTTTCATATCAAGGTCCTTTTGTTAAAGTAATTTTTTTTACACTGTGTAATTAAGCAATATTTATACTAATTAAAATCAAATACCTACATACATTTGTACAACAGTACAAGGATCTTTGGCGTGTGGCCAAAATTGGAACTAAGGCCGCCATCTTGTTTTTTCAATAAACAAAACTATCTCACACTTGTTGCCAACAACGCCCTCCTGTGTCCAATGTCATTCAAGGGACAAAACATCCATGTAGCAATGCCTACTCTTACTACTTATGTCAGTCTGTGGTTCGGTGCCATTAAGATAAGTATGTTATCCATTACAATCAGCATAGAACTACCTAGTACCACTTGGTTTTCCCCATTTAACTATTGGGCGGATTGAATCGTCTGATGTCATAATCTAACTGTATGTTATTGAATGCAATTTTCCTGTTGTATTCTGTGAAATTACTAAAAACTTCGAATAAGTATAAAAGGATTGTAACAAAAAGCATTAAACTAATTCTTACTTAATTTAAGTAAATAAATGTTGTGAAGGTAGAAAGTAAATAAGTTTTGTTTACGGAGCCAGGTTGGCATACCTACCATATGTTGAACCAACAAGAAAAGTTGCACTCAATTTTATGGGATGCCAGTGATGCCACGCAAGAAACTTGCGTCGTGTAAATGGGGCTTACGGTTCTGACAAGAGGCAAATGATAACGGTACGTAGGCTTGTCTTAAAACAATATTTTCAAATCTATATAGTTTGTGGTAGTGGAAAAAATATTATGTTATTCTTGAGCATATTTCTCAGAACTTGGTTGTTTCAAATTAACGGTAAACTAACCATTTGTCTTGAGTTCCCGTCCAAAATAATATCAACGTACCTACGTTGGTATTTAATTAATAACAAGAACGTCTTTTAAGAATGCAGAACTTGGTTGTTTTTTATTTTTTATTATTACTCAACTCATTTTTCAATATAAAGATAATTGCTTCTATTTCGCAATAAATTACAAGCGTTGTGTCATCGAGCGTCTCTTTCTTTTCTATGCAGTCTGACAGTGATCGCGCTTTAGCTCTTGTCAGCGTCATAAATCTCTGATTAGGCGGAAAATACAATTAAAAAAAAAAGATACACTCACCAAACCGTTTGGTTTACAACGAGCTACATGGTATGGACCACCCATCCCCGTACAATAATCACCTTACGTTTGCACAGTTGGTTGATACCCAGTAATTGGTTTATTTATTTATGACTTACAAACAGTCACACATTAGATCTTATAAACTAACTTACAAAAAAAAGTATACAAAAGAAATGGCGACCAAAATCCACTAATGGCATAAAGTCTTTTCGTGGCGCCACAGTGATACCAATACGATCTTTACTGAGTATATAATATGGATTAATCTTCATCGCATGGTCCAACTAACTCGAAATTGTAGTATTTTGTAATAATACAGTAGTCTTCCAAACCAACCATATCAGTTTTGAGTGACTTGACCTTGACTACCTCGTTGGTCTAGTGGTCGCATGCGCTACTGCTGAACACGAGGTCCTGTGTTCTATTCCCGAGTCGGACAAAGTGGTATTGGGTGAATCTTGAATTTCTCAGTAGCAGCCCGGAGTCTGGGTTTGTGCCCGGTTGGTGGCAATAGGCTTGCCCCCTATTACTTACATGGGACTTAAACTGACAAAAAGTGGGTGTACTATAGGTACACCTGGTACACCTCGGCCTGACTCATATTCCCCATAAAGGCGTAACGTATGTTAAAAAAACAAACAAATGAACCATAAATACAGATTATTCAGTGATCTAGCTGGGAGAGCAGCGATTCACCAACAGTTCATTGGACCGACCGATCATGTAATTAATTAATAATGCATACTTTGTAAGTCCCTCATGTACTACAAAACATTTAAACGTATCTAAATATAATTATAAAGTTATTTGTCTTGTAAATAAATTAAAGTTAATTAAAGTTCTAAGTGGTGCCGGACGTAAAGAATAGCACTATCCTATTTCTTCCCGTGGGTGTCGTACAAGGAGACTAAGGCACATACTAGAGAATGGGCAGCAGAGTTCTCTATGCATTTTAACAACATTCTGCGATCGCCAACCCGCCTGCCAAGCGTGGCGATTATGGCAACTCCCTCCCATTGGGGTAGGCCTGTGTCCAGCATTGGACGTCTTTCGGCTGAAAGGCGACCAGTCAGTTCACCAAACATTAATTCTAAATGTTTTTACTTGACAAGCAACGATTGGCAAAAAAATTATTTGCATCATTCTACAACGACAAGTTTACCGATTATTTCACTTAGCAAAATAATTATCCGATAAACTTTTATTAATAACGTATTATTTGACAAACAATTCATTATTATTTAATTTTATTTCATAAACAACGTTTGGATTAAAGACATTACAGAAATTGACTTAATAACGTAATTTAAATAAAAATAAACTCACATTAGCCTAATTGCAAGTGGCTTGCTAAAGATTTTAATAATTTAATTTCGGAATAATTTTCTTTATGCATCAATATTCTTGCAATGCGTTCATATTTCGAGATATATTTCTTTCGTTTTTTAGGGTTCCGAACCAAACTGGTAAAAAGGAACTTATGGTGAGACTAAGTCTGTCTGTCTGTCTGTCTGTCACACCTGGATATCTCAATAACTACTAATGCTATCAACTTGAAATTTAGAATAGTTTTAGATGACGTTTAACGCCCAACTATTTTGCAAGCAAGAAAGAAATTTAAAAATATATATCTTTTTTGCAAAAGGGACTGTTGCTAAAAAAATTAAGTGGGGCTACTAGCCTTAGTAGCCCCACTGATTATCTCTTGTTTATCTCTGCAAACTTCGGAGATAAGGGGGGAAAACGGTATTTTTTTTCACATTTTTCATCAAAAGTCGGAAACTATGATTCCTAAAAAAAAAAAAGTTTGAGAATGTGCAAACAGCGTTCTTTCATATGATACCCCACATGCCTATGTGGGGTATCATAGGAATCATAGTTTCCGACTTTTGATGAAAAATGTGAAAAAAAATACCGTTTTCCCCCCTTATCTCCGAAGTTTGCAGAGATAAAAATCTGAAATTATTTTATATGACAGAAGTTTATGCAAAAATTACAGGAAAAATAAAAGGATGTCTCTAAATAGCACAGTTTTTCAGAAATGATCAACATCATATATTCGTACGGAACCTTTGGTGCGCGAGTCCGACTCGCTCTTGATCGGTTTTTATTTTTCAGGAGTAGCACGTGACAATTTTTGTTCAAATCTCATTTGTATTGCTGATAGTTTCTTTAATTAATTCTTTAATTAAAAAATATACGACCGGGTGGTGTTTGTCAATGATTTGATTGATTTTATGGTGCCATGCTTCAGCTGAATTTGACGTCCTGGGTATTTTCTTATTGTTAATTTCGTAACAACTCCAATATTGTGGTAAATACTTTGGCTGCGAGTTGGAAGCCCCAGACACGTAGTTTTCTTCAAACTAATGGGCACTGGTTTTGCTATCTTCATCGGTGAGCTTTTCTAAATATTTATTAAAATGGTTTTACATTAGGATTAAGGCTTCTACATACCGGGGCGCTTTGTCGCGTCGCGCGACAAGTCGCGCTGGTATGTAGAAGCCTTTAGGTTCACAATGCAATGTATTTCACACGCGTGCGATTTTTTATTTTCCAGCACGTGTGCAGGAATAAAAATTGCTATAGATAACTTATACCTATACTTAGTCCAAATTGGTTCAATGCCTCTATGAAATTCACACCGTCTCGCGCCAGAAACGGTCCTCTTTATTCGGAGGTGATTTTTTTTAATGGAGATGAATGAGAGGAAAGATGCGTCTTTGCGGTGTTATTATTTTTGGAATATATAAATAATGTTTATAAATAGAATACCATGATTATTACAATAAAAAAACGTTTATGAACAAATTAACATTTATTTGTGTTCTAAACTCAAAAATATCAGAATTTTCAATTTTTCATATTAGGCTGTTTATCGGCGTTATACCTTTGCTTCTCCTTCAACGTCACGAAAGCAAAACGCGGAAAAAAAAGAAAATTAAATCATAGTTTCCTAATAATTCATGACAAAAATATTTTTCGTTAGGTATTTTATTTTATTTCTTCAAAAGTGTATTGAAAAACGTCGTTTGATACAGGTGGACATTTGCAGTTCTCGGCTCAAAAACAACCTCGCCTACGGCTCGGGTGTTAATCCCGCCTCGAATGCAATAACAAACATTCTCCACTTGTATCAAAATGTACTATTTTGTTTTCTATAAGCACAAACTCCCCAAACAAACCCTAACCCTAGACGCTGCCAGAAACCCTAACCCTAGACGCTGCCAGAAACCCTAACCCTAGACGGTCGTCGTCAGGGGCATCCCGAGGTTCGATTGGTTAGGTTCCTTTAAACCCTACAGACAAAAATAGGAGAAATAAAAAAAAAATAACAAAAATAAAAGAAATAGGAGAAATAGGAGTACCTAATAAAAAGGATATTTATTAGAAACGTGATTTATCCTAATGAATCTAAATGAGAAATGAAAAATTTATAAATAATTAAATATCATCTGATGCATTTGTTAAAAGTATTGTTTGCCAAATAAATGTTTGTAAAACGAATGTGTATAAAATAAAACATTTGCGGAATAAGTTGTTTTCGAAATAAATAGAACATATACGAAACGTTGGTTGTAAAATGAAAATTTGTCAATGGAGTTTTGGTGAAACTTTAGTGAACCCGGCTGAAATGATGATGATGAAGAGTAAAAACATTTAAATAAGCTTTACCGTGTTACCCAGTAAAAATAGGATGTAACTTGTAAGTATCTCACCTCCATGTAAAATACTGTATGCTGCATCTGGTTAGACTAGAAGCTGACCCAAGGTAGTTTGGAAAAGGCAGGCAGGTGATTTGAATGTCACGTAATCAGAGTAATCTTTGGGTTGGTTGAAGTTCCACTAGGCGACGATAACCGACTTTTAATGATTTTATACTGAAGATCACGTCTAAACGAGTAAGTGTGTGTAGTTAATGATTTGAAAAAAATATATGTTAAATTAGAGCATTTTCTCAATAATTGAATATGTGAATATTTTAGATTATGTTTATATTACATAGTGAAATTAATGTGTAAAGTTATGACTAACGCGGATAAAAAACTGAGAATGGCGCAAAATCTACCAAGCGTATTTTTCTGAAATTTTCACCAATTTAAAGATAATTTAATTATTGATCTTTTAGTATACGCGTTTTATTGAAATACCTTTTGTTTTGTGTATAATACATTAATAATGCGTCAAATCTGGGACAGCGCTCCTTGATGGGCGAGTTCTATTACTGGCTGAACGTACACGACGCGTTGCGTGAGCTCAGTACTGGCTGAACGTACGACGCGTTGCGTGAGCTCAGTACAGAACACGCAAGCTAACCACTCAAGGTCACTGGCATATATCTGAGTCTTAATGCTGAGCGATGAGCGGTGGCCGTTTTGCGCGCATGTGACGCATATTTTCCCCAGCTTGTTCTTTTTCGTGTTTGTGTTCTTTTTTTTTTTTGTCACGTTTACCACGAATAAACGTATTTTCTTTCTTTCTTTCTAAGCTTGCCTAAGGACACGGCTTAAAAGTTATTGAATGTCATTTTTCTGTTGTTCTGTGAAATGGGTAATTCTCTAATAATATGGATTGTAAAAGTAAATAATTTCACAACATTTTGTTGAATTATTCATTTGTGAAAGTAGAAAAAAACGTGATCTTAAATAGTAGGTTACCTTGATAAAATTCATTTAGTATGAAGCTCACCGTTCAGTTCAAAACGTTATAGGTACATTTCATAACCCCACTAAGTGAATTCGAGAGGATAGGGAATCAGGGGGTTGTTAGGAAAATTGATACCATTATGAAAATATATTAAGTAGTTTGAAAATACCTAATATCGTTTTTTATGCTTTGGGTAGACATTACTTACCGAATTTATTTCATTAAGTATTTTACTACAATGCTTAAGTATTCACATATATATATAATTGATCATTAAGCGTTCTAGTTTATCATAAATTTTTCGCATAACTTACTTGCATTATATGAAGCCAAGCGATCCTGCCCAGCGGCACCGTGGCGATTATGGCAAATACCCCCCCTTTTTGGGAGAGGCCTATGTCCAGCAGTGGATGTCTTTCGGCTGAAATGATGATGATTATATGAAAGCGTAATAGCAGATTTAAAAGTCACTAAAATCATATATCTGCGGCTTAAGGCGACGATAACCGACTTCTAATGATTTTATACTGTGTGTTAATGATTTTCTCAATAACTTAATATGTGAATATTTTAGATTATGTTTATATCACATAGTGAAATTAATTTATAAAGTTAAGTTAAACGCGGATAAAAAACTGAGAATGGCGCAAAATCTACGCGTTATATTAAAATTCCATTTGTTTTGTGTATAATAAATTAATAATGCGTCAAATTGGGGACAGCGCTCCTTGGTGGGCGAGTCCTATTACTGGCTGAACGTACGACGCGTTGCGTAAGCTCAATACAGAACACGCAAGCTAACCACTCAAGGTCACTGGCATATATCTCAGTCTTAAGAGTAGAAAATCATAGAAAGTAGTTGGAATAATGTCAAGATAATTATGTACACTAGGACTTTTAATTTGCTGCAGTAAAATAACACTTCTTACGAAATGACAGTACCCAGTATGCCCTTTTGCTGCAGCTAGTTAAAAGTCCGACTATAGATATTGCTCTTTACTTAAAGTGAAAAAAAAAATGTGATACGCAGGCAGTAGGTACAGTTCCTAGAGCATTACCTGGGTCTTATCTTCTTCTGTCCCATCTTAGTCTGCTTATCCAATGGTTGTTTAGTAAAGATCGCTTTTTAATTTGAGGTATGTGGTCCCGTTATGAAACTCTGTGTAACTTTGATAATTTTTGTACATAGTTACAATACAAAGAGTAATCTACCTAAGTATGTGCTTAACTTTGAATATACCAAAGGTCTTTGGTTCGATCCTGCATGGAGTATTGTAGCCACCTTTGGGATGGCTCAGCAAAATACCAACTTGCCGCGCTTGACTCAGTGGAACGCAGAGCTAAGAGGCTCATTGGCGACGTAAAACTGGTGGATGCCAATCTACACAGCTTGGCCCAACGCCGCAAGGTTGCCTGCTTGTCGGTCTTCTTGTCGGATTCTACTTCGGTGAGTGTGCCCAAGAACTCCACGACTTCATTCCACCGGCCCCCTTCTATTATCGGACATCTAGACGCACTGCAGGTTACCATCCCTTCCTGGTTGCTATTCCACCAATTCGCACTAAGCGTTTCCAAATGTCTTTTATAATGCGCACAGCAAAAGAGTGGAACTCTCTACCTGCGTCTGTGTTTCCGAACGCATACAACCCTAATCTCGTCAAAGTTAGAGTGAACAGGCTTCTTCTGGGTAAGCTCACTCCATCGTCGACTTTGTCTCTGTCACCTCTGCCCTAGACAAAGGTCAAGAGCCGCTAGGCAACGTCAGAAAAATAAGACTTAAATTGAGAGGACTTATTTTCTCTTTCTCGTAAAAATATCCATTACTATTCAGTTCAATTTATTATAACAATGCCGTCACTTTCATGTTTTGATAAATCAATACATCAACTGCTATGAAAACATCGACAGTTGATTACCATCGTGAACTGAAATGTTGCGTATCATTCGAAACAATAGCGTGAAAAATGCGTGCGAAAAATGTATATATTTATATGTTTTGTCCTTTACACTGTGTAAAGGACAAAACATTATTATATTTTTCGCAATGGGAGAAAAGAACATGAGGCCGATGGCTGATCCTCGAATAATAACAGCTGAAAACACGAATAATAGCAACAGGGTTGATCGCTTGCCGCGGTCGGTTCGCGAATGGGTGACCATCCATTAAGACGCTGACAACAGGTAAACCGCTGTCACTGTCAGCCTGCATACAAAAGAAAGAGAAGCGCGATCACACAACGCTTGTAATTTATTGCAAAATATGAAGCAATTATTTATTTACTCAAAAATGACTTGAGTAATCGAAAATAAAAAACAACCAAGTTCTGCATACAAATAAGACGTTTTGTTAATAATTAAATACCAACCATATTTAATACAGATATTTTGGATTGAAACTCAAAGTAAAGGGTTAGTTTACCGTTAATTTGTATCGAGTTTTTTTTTCTAAACGTGTTTTGGCAGCCAAGTTCTTTTCCGCTACCACAAACTATATAGATTTGGCTATTTTTTTATTTAAGTCAAGCCTACTTTTATCTTTTTATTATTATTATTATTAATTCATTTATTTCAGACATACATTATTATTATAAAAAAAAAAAAAAATAATTCAATAAAACACATATCATTCAAATAATCAACATTAAATAAAATTAGATACAACACATACACATTACACGTTAGAATTTTAAAACCAATGTCACAATTAAATTAAATATAATTAATTAAAATATTATACACTAAAACAATCAATAACAAAATTAAACATACACAATACGGTCATAAACGCATGTCAATTATAACGAGGAGAGGCGCTAACATGAAGCTGCATCCACCTCTGTATCAGGGACAGGTCCCACCGCTCGGACAACTTCCTCAGGAGACTGTTCGAGCTGCTTCGTAGGCGACTTAACAGTGAAGCGCTCCGCTTCCTTATGATCGCGAAAAAATCATCGGTCCGCGCCTCAGCAAACATAGTCGAAGCACTACAAAACCGTGGAAGCCCTAACAGTATCCTGAAGGCATTATTGTACTGCACGCGCAGAGCGCTGTACGCCCGCTGCGTAAAGTTGGTCCACAGGCTGCACGTGTAAAACGACTGACAATATGCCTTAAATAAAGTCACCTTCACAGGTCTAGTACATCGCGCAAACCTGCGAGCCAACATAATACACCGGACAGACAGCGCCCTGCGCTCCCTCTCAATGTCTAGATTGTCACACATGTCGTAAGAGACCCAGTGGCCCAAGTACTTGAAATGCTGCACCCTTTTTAAAGGAATGCCGCAAAGAGTGACAGGAGGTACAGAGGAGTAGCATTTGGTACCAGCTTTAAAGATTATAAATTCACTCTTTTTAGCATTGTAACTGAGCCCATGGGCCTCCGTGTATGACTCACAAATGCGCAAAAGTTTGCGTAATGCACCGATCGATGGGCTCAGCAACACCATATCGTCCGCGTAACTTATGTTATTTATACACACTCCGTCTATGGAACATCCAATATTAGTGCTGCTGAGCTCACCGATCAGCCGGTTCATGTACAGGTTAAAGAGACGAGGCGAGGATAAACCCCCTTGTCTCACTCCGCATTCCAACCCATACACGTCTGACCGCGCACCCGCCCATTTAACGCTTTTGCCTCTTGTCAGCGCCTTAATATCGAGACCCCTCCGTGTTCGGAAAGCACATTAAACCGTTGGTCCCGGCTCTCATTGGTAGATCTTTGACATTCGTTACGAGTAGTTGGAAGCCCTAAAGTCTGACAGCCAGTCTTACCTAGGGGTATCGTGTTACCCAGTACTTAATTGGTTTGTGGAGGTCAGATAGGCAGTCGCTCCATGTAAAATACTGGTATTCAGCTGCATCTGGTTAGACTGGAAGCTGACCACAACATTGTTGTGGTAGTAGTGGCCATGTTATGCCATATTTTTGAAACTTCGAAGTCTTGGATGACTTCCCATACCTTTTTGCAGCTTATATACATCTTCTTACATATTTTAGATTTATTAATTTTTACGTAGATAACCGACTTTCAATGATTTTATACTGAAGATCACGTCTAAACGAGTAGTGTTAATGATTTGAAAAAAAAAAATGTTAAATTAGAGCATTTTCTCAATAATTTAATATGTGAATATTTTAGGATATGTTTAATATTACATAGTGAAATTAATTTGTAAATTTATGTCTAATGCGGATAAAAAACCGAAAATGGCGCAAAACCTACCAAGCGTTTTTATCTGAAACCTTCACCAATTTAAAGATAATTTAATTATTGATCTTTTAGTATACGCGTTTTATTAAAATACCTTTTGTTTTGTGTATAATAAATTAATAATGCGTCAAATTAGGGATAGCGCTCCTTGGTGGGCGAGTCCTATTACTGGCTGAACGTACGACGCGTTGCGTGAGCTCAGTACAGAACACGCAAGCTAACCACTCAAGTTCACTGGCATATATCTGCGTCTTAAGGGGGATGCGCTAAGGCAGCCCGCGAAATTGAAATTTCCTTACGTTTTTTGCAATTTGCAGGTCAGTAACAAATATGATTGGCGGACGTAACAAATATGGCTTTACAGAATTATTATATTTTTTTACGACCGCGATTATTTTTTTACAATTTACAAAAAAACGTAAGACAATTTGAATTTTGCGGGTTACCTTAGCGCATCCCCCTTAAGACGCTGACAACAGGTAAACCGCTGTCACTGTCAGACTGCATACAAAAGCAAGAGAAGCGCGATGACACAACGCTACAAGCATTGTGTCATCGCTTATATATATAGATATACATCGCATATTTTGCATTTTATGCAAAATATTATGAAGCAATTATATATTTACTCAATGAGCTGATTATTCGAAAATACAAATAAGCGTACAAATAAGACGTTCTTGTTATTAATTAAATACCAACCGTACGAGGATATTTAATACAGATATTTTTTGTATCGATATTTTTAACAACCAAGTTCTGAGAAATATGTTTAAGAATAACATATATTTATTTCGTAAGTAAGGGTCTTTAGCCGTTAGATCTATAGTGCGTTCAATTTCAATTTAATAAAAAATAATTAATCAGTAACAATTCACATTGCGTTCGAATATATCTATTCTAGCATGAAACGTAAGTATTAGATTTACAAATGTAAAAATACATGCAACTCAATTTAAATTAGAAAATATAATAATAAGATTTAAAAAAAAACACTATAATTTGATGCGTGGCGCGATTGGTAGCATTGAATTTTGCCGTCGCGTCGTAAGATTGGTAGTTCTGTTCTAACTTCTAAGTCGCCATTTTAAAATCTATTAGTATTGAAAATTAGAGAACGTACTATATCTATATCTAGAACTTTTGTAACCATATTTATAAGCAAATAAATCTTTCACTTTGACTTTATAAGTTGGTCAAGCTTGATGATTTGGCACTTAACCAACCATTCCAAAGACCTGTCTTTTTTTTAGTTGAAGGTAGGTACTAAGTTCAGAAGATTACCTAAACAGTGGTGTTTGGGTAATCTTCTGAACTTGTTTAAGGACACTCGTACATGGGGCGTAGGTGTTGCACTAACTGGGCAGATTGTTTTGATAGAAGTCATTTTAAGCCGTAGAAGGTGACGTAGAGTAACCTTCTACGGCTTATGACGTGCTTACGTAGAGAAACTCTACCAAATGGTGCTTTCCGAGAGCAAATGCACCGTTACTATAAAATATACCCAAAATTTTAGGATTTCCCTCGATTTCCATGGGATCCCACCCCTCATTAGATTCTGACTTGATGACAATGTCACCAAGACAATGTTACCTCGAGAGCATAGCATAGCCTATAAAACAACTAAAGCATTTTTTTTATAGATCTTACCAACATATTATTCCGTTAGGACTGCCTCGTTGGTGCTAATGATTGGAAGCGCTACTGATGAGCGTGAGGTCCTGAGTTCGATTCCCATGTCCGGCATTTCTTAGTAGCAGTCCAAAGTCTGTATTAAAGTGCCCGGTTGATGACAATAGGCTCGCCCCCTATTAGATGGGACTTAAAAACTTAACTAGCGAAATAAATTAAAAAAAAAAGAAAAAAAGCGTAATGTTACTACTAAGCTATAACTGAGTATATATGGAGGACACCACTGACATTTAAATTTTTGCAATATTCCAATTCAATTCCAATTTTAAAATAATGGCTCCATCGTTTTACCGATTATTCTGCCAATGTCAAGGTTGAAGGAAACAAAATGTATTCACTGAAGTTGACCGGTTGTATTGCCTATCTAATTCAATTAATTCTGGATCCGATTGAGTAGCCTGTAAGAACAACACAAAATATTTGTTAGTACATATTGTTAGTAAGCAGACAACACAAATTAACTTTATTATGAGACGAACATTTAAGAACCACAAATATGAGTTTTTATGTTAAAGTTTGATGTTATTCAATAAAATAAAATTTTGGAGTGTTTTAACTAATGGGGAATCAACGAGTGTTAAGAGAAAAGGTATATTAATAGGTCTGGGAAAATTAGGGGGCAGCATATCTTATAGAGGTACCAAAAGATTACGACAAGAGAAAAATATGTGCTCAAGAGTACCCTCTTCCACACCACACTCGCAAAGGGAATGATCCCGAATGCGTAGTTTAGCCTTTTTGCAATATTATATTTATATTATTATTATTTTGACATTGATAATTGTGTGTTAGTAGGAACGTAAGGAATTGTGTGTTAGTGTGTAAGTAATTGAGTTATTTTAAATGTGTGTATATTGTTTCGACATAACTAACTGTATTATTATTTGTATGCTCTCGAGTAAAATGTAGCGAACTAACCATTTTATTATAACAACCTATTGTATTGATACCTTTTTTTTTCACGGGGGGGATAATCCTCATCGATATCCTCCGCCCTGGGGCAGGCGGAGGGGTCTGTCAGACTCTTACTGACTACAAACCACCCCGGTGTTCCCTACCCACACTTGCACCGGGGATCTTGGGATCTGTTATTACTTCCGCAATCCCCGGATTGTATTGATACCTACATTAACGGATAAATTTGATTTGATTTGAACGACGAGGCATCTTCTCTTAAAGGCTCGTGCAGACTAACGCGATATCGCGGGCGCGACACTTTCCATGAAGTTTTCATAGAAATTGTGCTACTAGTGTCGCGTCGCGCTATCGCGTCGCGTCTGTCTGCGGGAGCCTTAATTCCTAAGACTTAGGTACTTTATTTGATAAACCATCACCCGTTAGTAAGGGCTGAAAAGGTCGTATCTTTTTAACCGACTTCAAAAAAAGGAGGATGTTCTCATTCGTCGGAATCTTTTTTTTGATGATGGGAACTCTTCAAATATTGTAGGCACACTTATAGCGATTTGGGTATTTTTTTATAGTAACACGTGCATTTGCTTTATTTTTGCATAAAAAAATAACCGACTTCCAAAAAAACACTAAAAAGTAAAAATTAATTTTAATTTCGGAAGTCGGTGGCAAAAAACTAAAATACAGATCCAAAGACACCGCCGCGTCTTCCGAAATTTAGGTTATTTTCCACTTTGTAGTGTTTTTTGGAAGTCGGTTATTTTTATCTAGTAAGGTTTTTTTTCAGAATAGCTTATTTTGAGCCTAATCCCAGTTCCTACGATTAACTAGGTTGCATTGCGTTTTGACCTGTAGGTATATTTCCATTTAAAAAGTTTCATGAGACTGAAACTTCATTCATCACAATATCTTGGTTGAAGTTTCAAAAAGGCCGCTAGCCGGTGACACGAACCCGATAACTTGTATGTTTTATAGTCAGCTGTAAAGTTGCGCAACACGCGTTTTAATTTGGTTGTGTTTATTTTAGGTATATTGGCATTCATAATATCTCATTAAAATTGTAATGGAAGTTATTTTGTCAATGAATCCAATGATGAACCTATTTCAGAATGATCAACCTATAAATAGGTCAGTCATTAAGGCTGTTTTAATTGGGAAAAGGCTCGAGGCAGATTGATTGAGATCTCAATCAATCAATCTGCCTTATAATTTATAAATAAATCATCATTTATTTCAGATTCATCATTACGATTACATCCTTAATTGTTAGCACAACTGCGAGCTTACAAACTAGTGTTAGTAACAAGTAATAGTAATTGGTAATAATAATTTAATTAAACAATACATAATAACAATTTAATTAAATAATTTAAAATAATAATTTAATTAAACAATACTTAATAATTTAATTAAATCATATAAAATAATAACAATAGCGCACACAAAACAGTAAGGTATAGCCTGCCTGTTTTGGGGTTGGCTTCCAGTCTGACCAGATGCAGTTGAATGCCAGTATTTTACATGGGGAGGCTGCCTATCTGACCTGCACAACCCATGTTACTGGGTATCATGATATCCCTTGGCAAGACTAGCTCTCATACTTTCGGGCTTGTGAGTACCCGTGGCCGTAACGACTGTCAAAGATCTGCGAATGACAGCCGGGACCAACGGCTTAACGTGCGTTTCGAGGCACGAAGAGGTCTCGGTATGTTATGAATGTGCAAGCCTTAGTGAGTGCTTACATAGCTTTAATCCTGAATTAAGTAATGGCTATATTTCATCATCATCATCATCATCATCATTCAGCCGAAAGACGTCCACTGCTGGACATAGGCCTCCCCCAAAAGGGGGGGGAGGAGTTGCCATAATCGCCACGCTTGGCAGGCGGGTTGGCGATCGCAGTATGGTTTTAAAAATGCATAGAGGACGCTGCTGCCCATTCTCTAGTAAGTCCCTTAGTCGCCTTATACGACACCTTTACGTCCGGCACCAAACGGAACCTAATGGCTATATTTAGATCGCCACCATTGTGGCGTGCCCAGCGCTCGGTTGCGACAATCACACTCTCCATGAGATCCCGCCGGAGCTCTGTCCGCTATTCCGTGATTTCTCGCGGCAGCGGAGTTACGCCCCGGAGTTTCGCCTCCTCGCGCCACATCTAGGTAATGTGCGCGAGGACTTTTGCCTCCAGATCGCATGGCGGCAATCCGGCAAGGAGGCTCACCGCCTCACCGGAGACCATGCGGTATCCCCGAAGCAGCCTGATGGCCATGACCTTTTGGGACTCGTTCAACCGGCGGGCTGGTCGCAGCCTCAAGGAACGCGCCCATACTGGTGTCCCGTCAAGGGTCATTGGCCTTGGATTCCTGACCCTGGCTTGAAGGTGAATTCACGTCTAGGGACTCACGCCCCTAAATAATACTACTACCTAGTGTTCCTATTATAGGATGCCGTAAAAAGTTGACCAAAAGAGGCAGCGGTATTGCCACCCTTGTTAATAATTGATAGTACGCTGGATAGACTGAACGCCGCCATATTAGTTAGGAAAAAACCGGCCAAGTGCGTGTCGGACCACGCACAATTAAGGGTTCCGTAGTTGGAATGAATTTATTCCAAGAACAAACTTAATATTGTAGTTGAAAAACATATTCTCCTATACATTCCAAATGCAACTGTAAGTTGGTCGACTAATACTCGTTTACTTGTTTAGTAATAAGATTTATTGTTCTCATGTAAGTGAAAGTTCTTTAAACCGAACATTAGCACTTTACCTAAAGCTTAATACGCAAACGGATCCCTGAATCGAAAAATGGTTTTCACAGTCCCACACAATATTTTCGAACGGCTTATCCAACGATACTCCATATCTTGGGATAGACAAGAAAAAAAAGGATTATCGTACTTGTAAGGGTACCTACCTGCCAAATTACAGCTTTCTAGTACTCAGAGTCTCTGAGCTAAGCCGGGGACAGGCAGACAGACGGACATGGCGAAACTAAAGTTGTCAAAAAATAATAGGTCCGTTTTGACATTTAACTTGAATAGATTTCGATGAAGGTAGGATACGACTAGGTACTCGATACTCACGATGAATCGATTCAAGTTAAATGTCAAAACGGGCCTATTATTTTTTGACAACTTTATATGGGTTCATTATTGACTACGGAAGCATAAAAACGTTAGTGGATAAGATGGCCGATGAATTGTAGCGGCATATTTCCCCGAGGAGCACTAATTGTAGCGGTCTATTAGGGCTTCTCGGGCTGAAGATGACTAGGTAGGCATAAGGTTTATTTATTTCTATACTTTAAGGTAAGTAGACTTTCAGCTTAAACACGTTTGATTAAGTCTAAATAACCTCACGTTTATGATGGGCTCTCTCTCTCTGTGTCGACCCTAAGTATCCATTCTCCAAACTAATATTATTAATGCGAAAATAACTCTGTGTGTCGGTCCGTCTGTGTGTCGGTCCGTCTGTGTGTCTGTTACTTTATTTGGTACACAGATAGACCAAAACCTGGGATAGGAGATAGGACTTTTCATTCCGTCCCGTGGGATAACTTCTAACATCCACGCGGGCAAAAGCTGGTACTTATATAATAAAATTTTCTAAAACATGCTTGGAAATTCGAGCATTATTTTGACAACCTTCTTCAAGATAAATCGAAATTACTACCAAAAGTTCTATGAAAATCCATATGTGTCGTGTTTTAGCGGCCAAATAAATTACATAGTAAACTCATATCTATCGTGTAATTTAAAAATGGAACTATCTTTTACTCCGAAAAATGGCAGCCAAGGAGGTAACTTAACAAAGGTTTTATTTAAATTTCGAACTGGCTTGCAAATAGAGAGCTGTTTATTAAAAAAAAAATCAAATGAACACATTGGCGCGTGAAATATTATCGTTATTCGTCATTGAATCTGGAATTGATAAATAATTTACTTAGTTTGAATTTCCACCCATTATTTGAGAAAAGCACTATACAAGCCTTGGCCGGCAACTAGGCATTGCCATGGATGTACATATTTACACGTTCGTCCATCAATGCCTCTTTTGCTGGCCGCAGCAGCAATGTCATTATCATCATACATAGGCTTCCCCCCAAAAGGGGGGGGGGGGGGGGGGGGGTGATTTGCCATATATTCTTTAGGTCCGGCACCAAACGGAACAGTAGTGTACTATAAGTAAAACACAATTAAGAAAACTCACCTTCAATGTACAGACGCCAGCACATCAAGCTACTACAATCTGTCAAATTTCTTTAATAGATTTTCAACTTTATTCCTACAGCATAAGGTTCAAGGTTGATTGGGAAAATTTGACAGTTTCGGGTAGCTTGACCTGCTGGCGTCTGTACCTAATCATACAGCGTGCAGCGTAAAGAATGACCCCAAAGCATAATCTAAATTCTATGACGTAGACTCTACGTCCGAGCCCAAAAATGAATAAAATATCATTGCATTGTATATGTATAATGTATGTACCTAGTACATACAAGCTACAGGTTTTTTTGGCGCGGAGCCAAAATTGGAAGCACACCCCTCCATCTTTTTATATCTACAAAATGTTTAGACTTTCTACTTGATGGCTATTTTTAAGTGTTAATAATTATTTGAGGGGTTAGGCGCTGATAACCGAAATACAGGCTTTCGCATAGTTCAGCTACAGATGTCTAATTAATTTGTAACAGGAAACTAATATAGCCTACATGTGTATAATCGTAAACAATTATTGAAATAAACTTTTATTACTTTTACTTTTATTATCTTGTTAAGGTTCCGTAGTCAACAAGGATTATAGTTTCGCCATGTCCGTCTGTCTGTCTGTCAGTCCCCGGCTTAGCTCAGAGACTCTTACTAGAAAGCTGTAATTTGGCATGGGTACCTATACACATTAGTCACGCCAACAAAGAGGTAGAATAATATCTTGAAAAAATATATTTTATGGTACCTCCTACACGTAAAGTGGGGATGATATTTTTTTTCTCGTCTATCCCATGATGTGGGTTATCGTTGGATCATTCAAAAATATTGAGGGTCTGTGAAGACCATTTTTCGATTCACGGATTCGTTTCCGTAATATGAAGGAGACGATAACCGACTTTCAATGATTTTATACTGAAGATCACGTCTAAACGAGTAGAGTTAATGATTTGAAAAAGATATATGATAAATTAGAGCATTTTCTCAATAACTCTTAATATGTGAATATTTTAGATTATGTTTATATTACATAGTAAAATTAATTTGTAAAGTTATGTCTAAAGGCTCGTACATACTGGAGCGACTAGTCGCGCTATGCGACACGGCACAAAGGCCCCGCGTGTTGCGGGACGAGCGGTGCCTTTGTGTCGCGTCGCGTCGCGCGACAAGTCGCCCTGGTATGTAGAAGCTTTAACGCGGATAAAAAACTGCGTATTTTTCTGACAAGGACACTTAATCGTTAATTCTAGTACAGGTAACACATTATAGTCCTTTTTGGCAACAAACTATATTATTTCAACGTTAAAATCCATTTTAAAGTTGCGTCTCGATTCACCCCTGCATTGCTATTCACCCCGTTTTACTTGAAAAATAACCGGCCAAGTGCTTATCGGACTACGCACAATGAAGGGTTCCGTAGTTGGGATGAATTTATCCCAAAAACAATCATAACATGATAACATTGTTGTTGAAAAACCTGTGAAAACGCCAGCAGGTCAAGCTACCCGAAACTGTCAAATTTTCCCAATCAACCTTGAACCTTATGCTGTAGGAATAAAGTTGAAAATCTATTAAAGAAATTTGACAGATTGTAGTAGCTTGATGTGCTGGCGTCTGTACATTGAAGGTGAGTTTTCTTAATTGTTGTTTTACTTATAGTACTACTGTTCCGTTTGGTGCCGGACCTAAAGAATTTATCGCAAATCCCCCCCCCCCCCCCCCCCTTTTTTGGGTGAGGCCTATGTCCAGCAGTGGACGTCTTTCGGCTGAAATGATGATGATAATGACATTACTGCAGCGGCCAGCAAAAGAAGCATTGATGGACGAACGTGTAAATGTGGGCCGAGGCGAAGCCGAGGCATACATACGTGAGTACATGGCAATGCCTAGTTGCCGGCCAAGGCTTGTATAGTGTAAGTAAATTATTTATCAATTCCAGATTCAATGACGAATAACGCGCCAATGTGTTCATTTGATTTTTTTTTAATAAACAGCTTTCTATTTGCAAGCCAGTTTGAAATTTAAATAAAACCTTTGTTAAGTTACCTCCTTGGCTGCCATTTTTCGGAGTAAAAGATAGTTCCATTTTTAAATTACGCGATAGATATGAGTTTACTATGTAATATAATTGGCCGCTAAAACACGACACATACGGATTTTCATACAACTTTTGGTAGTAATTTCGATTTCTCTTGAAGAAGAATGTCAAAATAATGCTCGAATTTCCAAGCATGTTTGAGTAAATTTTATTAGATAAGTACCAGCTTTTGCCCGCCTGGATGTTACAAGTTCACGTCCCCGGGACGGGTTAAACGTCCTATATCATATCCCAGGTCTTGGTCTATCTCTGTACCAAATAAAGTAACAGACACACAGACGGACCGACACACAGAGTTATTTTCGGATTGATAACAGTAGTATGGAGAATGGATACTTAGGGTCGACACAGAGAGAGAAAGCCCATCATAAACGTGAGGATAATTAGACTTAATCAAACGTGTTTATTTATTTATTTATACTTCTCGCACACAACAAGGTACAAAGGCGGACTTAATGCCTTAGGCATTCTCTACCAGTCAACCAAGGGTGGTGAAGAGATAAGATGGCGGGTGCTCTGATTGAGAGGAAATAATATTATTAAAAAATATTAAATTCTAACCTACTTATATTACTATTAATAAAATAGGTGCTCAAGTTGAAAGTCTACTTACCTTGAAGTATTGAAATAAATAAACCGCCTACCTGGTCATCTTCAGCTCGAGAAGCCCTAAAGGCACACACCGCCACATACCGCCGGCTACATACCGGGGCGACTTGTCGCGCGACGCGACGAGACACAAAGGCACCGCTCGTCCCGCGACACGCGGGGCCTTTGTGCCGTGTCGCGTCGCGCGACAAGTCGCGCCTTCACACGACTACCCAAAAAAGGAGTGTTATGTTTTCAAATTTCATGTATGTATGTTTTCTCTTTATACTAATGTGTATTGATTTGTTTTTCATTATTTCCTTCAATCCCCAGTATTTTTTCCATGCTATGGCGATTCTTCTCTGTGAAATGAAACTGATTGACCCAAATAAATATATTCTTTGACAAATTCTACATTCTGACCATCGACCATTATAGTATCGTTTACGTTATTGTTTGTGATTATTTAAGTTTTTGTAATGTTGATCGACAAGCCCACTTTTTTACTCTCTTCTGTCAAGTCGTTTAACATGGTTGCCAAGTCTGTCGTATTTTCTGCGAAAATCACTATGTCGTCTGTGAAGCGGAGGTGGCTTAAGTATTCGCCGTTGACTCTCAATCCTTTTCTTGTCCAATCAAGTTTCCTGAAGATGCTTTCTAGAACAGCTGTAAATATTTTTGGCGATATTGGGTCACCTTGCCGTACACCTCTACTTATGGGGAACTTCTCACCGTCCCGTTCCAGCCTAGTTTTTGCACAGCTCTTTTTGTATATTTCCTGCAGCACAGTAACGTATTTTGCGTCGACACCTTGTTGTTGTAGCGTTCCCCATATTGAGTTGTGATTCAATGAATCAAACGCTTTTTTGTAGTCTACAAAACACATATGAAGTGATTTATTATACTCTTTAGCTTTTTCTATGGCTTGAGTTACCACTTGTATGTGGTCCATTGTTGAAAAGTTCTTCCGAAAACCTGCCTGTTCGCTTGGCTGATTTTCATCTAAAACCTTTGTAATTCTATTTAGAATCAATTTAGAAAACAACTTGTACACGCTTGACATCAGACTGATGGGTCTATAATTGTTAAGGTCACTACGGTCGCCTTTTATGTGGAGAAGTACTGTAGTAGAGTCCGACCATTGCGCCGGAGTAGATCCAGTTCTCAATATATTGTCAAATAGGGCTTGGAGGACGCTTTGCAAAGGTTCCGCGAGGGATTTCAGAAGCTCGTTTGTGATATTATCTTCACCCGGTGTTTTGTTGTTTTTTTGTGAGTCTATAGCATATATGATCTCCTCTTGTAGCACATTAAGATGCTTGGTTGAGTCATGCTCTGTGCGATACATAGGTTGTAGTCTTGTTGGTGACGGTTCGTTATATTCATAGAGAGCGCTGTAGAAGTCTGTTGCCACTTTCAATATTTCTCGTCTTTTTGTTACTTGTTTTCCAGCTTTGTTTTTTATGTTAGGTGCCCACTCTGATTTGTTTCTTAGCTCTTTAAAAGCTTTTTTAATTGCTCCAGTTTTTTGTATATAGGTTTTAAAAATAAACTGTCTATGTCCTCTATGATCTTTTCGTAGGTTTCTATTTATTTCCTTGCTAATTTGAGTAATTTTTGTTCGTACTTCTTTGGTTCTTTGGAAACGGTATAGTTCTTTACGTTCTTCCAACAGTTCCTTTGTTTTTGTGCTAACTTTTTTTGTAGTTTTTGGTTCTTGTTTTGGTAATTTTTTAATCAAAGCCAGTCAATCGCTGTTGGAGATATGTTAAGCGAGCGAAGCATGCCAAGCAGGATATTGAAATCGACACTATTGAATGCATTACAGAAGTCCAATAAGCAAAGAACCGTCAGATTTCCTCCCTCCATGCCTAACCGTATGTCATCGGTAACGTTCACTAACGCTGGAAATCCGGACTGGAAAGGATTCAGCAGACTATTCTTACAGAGAAATGCATTGAATTAGCATTGTTTTCTTTCTGATTTTTTAAATAGTTTTAAGGTGTTCTTTGTTCTTATGCCAATACAAATTTTCATTCTTTCTTTGCCTATATTATGCAGTGCTTAATCATAGTTACGGCGTTTTTTTCCTTTTTTACTTGTCTGAAAGTCTAAGGTTACAACTGTGTCTACTGACAACTCTTAGCTACTAAAATTAGTAACCCTAATACGAGTAGCACTTGAGATTGAGCTCAAATCAAAACTTTTATTAGAATAACTTTTTATTTATCATCAATCTTACTGGACAATTAAAAACACTGAACATAATGATACTACACTCCGTTTGAAATAAGATTAGAAATTTAAATAAACCTTTTTTACAGTCCTATTTTACTGTGTTAAATGTTACAATAAAACACCTTGTGATATATTGCAACTAAATGAAACAAAATTTAATACTCATACTCAAAAGAACTCTTTGTAAACAAGCATATTACAAATTAGAGGATTATATCCAAGTTAAGAATGCTTGGAATCATGCTGGTCCAGATCTATAGGACAATCTAGAGCCTAGAAAAATCAAACAGGCTGCTATTTTAATTGTATAATTTATTATTTTTATGACATTTATTTTAAATTCTGTGATTACCTTAACTCACACTAATATTGTTATTTTTTTGTTTTTTTTTTACAATTTTAAAAAATATGTGAGCACCATGTATCTATCACATAATTAATTTATCTGTCATTGCTTAATTCTTAACACTTTTTATTACCTATTGTGGTATAGTAATTTTATTCTAGGTGAATCGTCTTCACATATAATTATATAAGTAATGTACCTATAAAAAATATTGTACAAGATTTTAAAAGAGTAACGGTGGAGTTTCTTGCCCATTCTTCTCCATACGAAACTACCTTTTGTAAGGGGCGACTAGAATCAATTCTATTTTTTTGTAAATATTGACGTGCAAAAGTGCCTTATATTATTATGTGCCTATTTGAAATAAACAATTTGACTTTAAGTTTGAGTCCGTTCAGCCGATTTTGACTTCTATTGCGTTGGTGGCATGACCAATGGCAGCTGTAATAAACAGTTGGTATTGTAACCACATTTTTGCTTTTAATGACATTTTTATGCCTACGGAATAGAAGACAAAGTCGGTTCAACGGACTGTAAAAAAGGTTTATTTAAATTTCTAATCTTATTCCAAATGGAGTATAGGTACGAGTAAGTACACTTTATACGTTAAAATTAAATTATGTTTTAAACTAAGTAGATAAGTTCGGTGAACCGACTACTCTGAGAAGAAAGACCAATACGAACTCAGAGTAGGTACAAGTACTTAAATATTGTCTATACAATCACAGTGTAAAAACGAATTTTCATTAACAGTTAGACCATACCACATTGACTAACTCGATCAATGGGGTTAAATCACAGTGTACCTACCTTTTTTTTTTTGTTTTTTTTTCGCTAAGAAATGCGTTACGCATCCCCGCTCGTGGGGGACGAGTCGGGGTATGTGGGACTCCTGTCGGTAATGACGACAGTATACCCACTAAAACTCAGCGGTGTTCCCACATCGCCGTGTTGGGAGGGCCATGGGATAACGGTTGAACCTTTTCTTCCACAACCCTCCCGGCGCATGCCCGCCTAGCTGGCGGGCCCCGCATGCCCCCCGTTACTGGGGGGCTACGGGAATGGCCGGGAACACCTGGCCATTCCCGTCCGACACTGGTGGAGGCCTGTGCAATACAGGCAAGGGTGCCCCCGCACCCGTTGCCTGCTGGCCTCCACCTGGGAGGAGTTGGAAATGACGTTGAAAGTGACGTCTTCTTCGACCCCTCCTCCGCCTTCGGAGCGGCGCCGCGGCAGGGTCGTCCTCCCGCACGCGCTCCGCCTCCTCCTTCTGTGACATGACGTGTTCGCAGAAGGAGGCGACTGCCGCCCAGGACCCCTCATCCCTCAGCATGGCGTTAACCAAGCCGGGGAGTGAGAGATCCGGTCCGATCACCGCGTTCAGACTGTGGCGCGGCTCGGACCACGACGGGTACACCTCGAGGGTGTGCTGCACCGTGTCCTCCGCCGCGCCACAGTGGTGGCACGACGGCGTCTCCTCCCGTCCAATTCGGTGCAGGTACGATCCGAAACAACCGTGTCCGGACAGCACCCGCACCAGACGGAACGAGAGGAACCCATGCGACCGATCGAGCCAGTCTAGCAGAACTGGCCCAATCGCGTCGAGGGTTCGGCAGCCGAAGGCTGCTGTGGCGAGTTCTCCCGTCCAATGGACGACGATGGCGTCCCTCGCCTCCCGCCGGACGGCGGCCTGCTCTTCCGGGGCAGGGCGTTCTCCTCTCGCCCTCCGCCCCGCCATCCATTCATACACTTTGGCGAGCACCCACGCCTCGAGTTCCCAAGGAGGGGTGCTCGCCAGAGCACATGCTGCTGCAAAGCCCACCGTGCGGTGGGCCCGCGCCACCCGCTGGGCTATGGCCCTTTGAGGTGGCCGCAAGGCCGCGGCGTTCTCCCTCTTATGGAGGGAGTCCTCCCAGATGGGAGCCCCGTAGAGGGCCATACTCCTCAAGATCCTCCGTAGAGTTGCCGGCATCGCGTGCTGGCCCCTCCCAAGTTGGGAAGCAGCCAGGAGAGCGCGCCCGCGGACAGTGTACCTACCTAAATCAACCTTTTTACAGTCCATCAACGGTCCTCGGGAATGTATTCGGCTTCGCAAAATAATTAATAGAGGTTTGCAGGGGTTGATTGATGTTATAGATTTCACTAGTCCTTTAAAGTTATGGCCTATGATCCATCATCATCATCATCATTTCAGCCGAAAGACGTCCACTGCTGGACATAGGCCTCCCCCAAGCACCACCACTTCGACAGGTTCTGTGATTCCTGCATCCAGCGGATACCTGCGGCCTTCACAAGGCCATCGGTCCACCTTGTAGGAGGCCTTCCAACGCTACGTCTTCCGGTACGCGGTCGCCACTCCAGAACCTTTCGGCCCCATTGGCCATCAGTTCTGCGAGCAATGTGCCCTGCCCACTGCCACTTAAGCTTGGAAATTCTTCAGGCTATGTCGGTTACCTTGGTTCGCCTGCGGATCTCTTCACTTCTGATTCGATCACGTAGGGAAACTCCAAGCATAGCCCTCTCCATAGCTCTTTGATCCACTGCAAACTAAGTACATAGTAGATAATAGTCCTCCAGACGGAAGTTCGGCTATGGCCGCCCCATCTCAGCGGAGAATAACCATAGATGCGGGAGATATTATAATGTATTTAAAAAGTGTGCGCAGACACAGGTGCACTCTCTCGTCCCCCACTCTCAGTCCGATGGAACGGCAATCCGATAATCGGACAGAGACTGCGGGGCGAGCACGGCCTACTGTGACATGACTTGAGTCACACATTTTATCACAGTTTGAGCGATAAAACTGTTTTGTCATAAAATGCTAGTACAAATTGGCATGACATAATTTAACTTGTCTTGTCACAAACGTCTCGGCCCGCAGATCTCTCTCCGGTCGTATCGGATAAGATGGGTGCGTCTCATATCATATAAAGTTATTTGGTATATTTTCATTTCAATAACGTTCACTAGATATAATAAACATGAGTTATATCAACTGTTGATATAATTTCTTTGGATATACCATTTATTTATTCTTTTTTTATTTATTATATTAACTGATCATTATATCAAATAAAATTATAGATTCAGTTGTTATATCTTGTAAATATTAGAGATTTTGTAATTATATCAAATATTACTTACCCGGATAAGATTAAATATACATTGCGCCTGAGTGTAATGTAAGTATTTAATATGTGATTATTCATCATTCTCCAGCCCTTATCCCAATGTATTAAGGGTCAGCGCAACATGTCCCTTTCTTCCACACTTCTCTAATGGTTGTCATCTCGTTAGTCACTCCTTTTCTAGCCATATCATCTTTCAAACAGTCCATCCATCGTTTCTTTGGTCTTCCCCTAGCCATCAATCAAATCAAATCAAAAATATTTTTATTTCACATAATGCCTACATGGGCACTTATGAAACGTCAGAAGCTAGGTGCATGGTTCGAATTGGTCGTTTCCTATGGAGAAGAGCCGGAAAGAAACTCCACAGTTACTCTTTTAAAAAAATATTGGCTTTTACAATTATTTTCAAATTACAGTGTTAATAGGTATGAGAGGACAGCGTAGGCCCGTCAAAAGTACCAGGTTCTTAACAAAATAGAAAATGGTCTACAGATCTACAGTCTATTAAGCCTACAACGTAATCACATTATCAAAAAAATAATATAAAATATGATTAAAATAATAAAAGTTTGAACCTTGTTGAAATTAAAATTGTAGGTATAATAATGTCAAATATGAAAAACATTATGTCAGTGAAGTTTGTAAAAAAAGATAAAATAACATTAAAAAAAACATCGTAATTTGGGAGCAGTTAATAGACATTTACATAGTTTTGCCGTTAATGAGGTACCACAGAAGCCACATGTACAGAAGGAATTTAATGCCAAAATTCCTTGTCTTCAACGTAGTCCTTAATCTTATAATATGCTTTTTTGATAAGCGCATCGACATTCATACTCAAAACTCATAACATTTTCCTCATTCCTCCACATCAAATGCCATGGGGTGACAATAAATAAAGAAAAACTTCGGAGCGTTTGAGATGATGTGGCAAGATCTATTAATAATTATGTGATACGTAACCTTAATTAGTCACTCGAGCGTTTAATTAGCATACGAGAGACAATGACAAATATTTATAGATGTTGTAGCGATTTACCTGTAGAGCATTTATTATACTGACACTAGAGTAATTATCATGAAAAGTTATTTTCTTCTTGATAGAAGAAACAGACAGAGAGACTGTAGATAATCTGTCGATTGATTGTACAAGATATTTTCTACAAAATGTAATTTCAAGTAAGACTTGACGGAAGATCGACTCTTCACGTGACCAGAGGACTGGCCTATTTTTAGGCCAAAGAATGAGCATTGCCGTCCAACGTGGTAATGTTGCCAGCCTTTTGGGCACTTTTTACCCGACTACGGCGCTGGTGGCCATGCGCGATCACCTGAGCTACCGCTTGCACCGGTCGCACTTACGCTGAGCGCGTATTTAAGTATTTGCTGCTACCCCCTCATTTTTATAAATGAAATTATTACAATAGTTTCATAATGATAATGTTAAATTAATTAAAAAATGCCTCATGCTGTAATAAGTTTGTAACCTTTATTATTTTATACTTATAAAGGTGCTCCTAGCCTGTAAAAGTGTTATTAAATTAGTGAAACTGTAACTTTATTTATAAGTACTACAGCTATGTATATTTTATGGTAATAAAGAATTTTTCTAAACTAAACTAAACCCGACTACGGCAAAGCCAAAAGGAAGGGTTATGATTTCACAGTATTTCACTATAACTTTTAAGGTTATGGAACACGTAAATACAAACATAATTACATAGACTGCTCTGTTGTAAGTATGTTTCTACTTACCTACATGCTCTTTTTTTTCTTATTTACGTTGTCGTAAAATTGATCAAGCGTTAAAACGCAAATAAAATATTCGCATGCCTGTATACCATGTGGGTGCCAGAAATACCTACAAAATTATAATGGCATGTGACGACGGCTTTCCCTTGATCATTTTTGTACTTACGTATCTATGTCTTGATTTCTGCCTGAAATATTTTCTAGTTTCAAACTTTTTAGATCACTTTTATTTTTCAAAGTCAAAGTCAAATTATTTGAACGTCAAAATTTACAAATAAAATAGAATTGATTCTAGGCGCCCCTTCCAAAAGGTAGCTTCGTATGGAGAAGAATGGACAAGAAACTCCACCGTTACTCTTTTAAAATGTTTTACAATATTTTGTATAGGTACATCAATTATATATTTCCATAGTCAGGTTACAGTTTTTTAAACCATTTTTTTCCATTGACTGCGACGCGGATGAATTTTTCCATTGACTGCGACGCGGATGAATTTTTCCATTGACTGCGACGCGGATGAATTTTTCCATTGACTGCGACGCGGATGAATTTTTTGACTCCCCATTTGTTTTATATACTCGCTTCTTAGAATTATAATATGTACATAAGTATACTCGAATTGATAAATACTTTGAAAAACCCTTGAACTGTCAAAGTTTTCCTCATTAATAGTACTTTGATTGTCATGCCCTAAATAGGTCTTTCACCCGAGTTAAACACTCTGCTAATCATTTCTAATAAGAGGAAAGTAAATAAAAACTTATCATTGAAAGAAGAAAGTTGAAATTGAGTTGAAGATTTATTATTCTTAGAGAATTCATTGAAATATGCTAGTACATAACACGTTTTCCGAAAAAGACGACTCTTTAACATCGCGCCGTTTCCTAGAACCATCATACGATTTTCAGTAGGTAGGTAGGTATAAGTACAAAAGTGCACTTTGTAAACAAGCATAGTACAAATTAGAGGATTATATTCAAGATAAGAATGCTTGGAAACATGCTGGTCCAGCTCCATAGGGTCCAGCTCCAATCTAAAGCCTAGACAAAATCAAACTGGTTGCTATTTTAATTGTATAATTTATTTTTGTGACATGTATTTTACATTCTGTGATACTGATTGCCATAAATCACAAACTGATCTAGGTATTAGTTTATTTTTTGTAGGAAAACGTGTATTTTTTACAATATTTGTAAATATGTGAGCACCATGTTGTAAAGTTTATTCAAAAGTGCCTTTTACGTGCCTATTTGAAAGAAATAATTTGACTTTGACTTTATAAAGTCAAAGTCAAAATCAAAAGATGATAGATAATAAACTATAGTTTATTTACCTATTATCTATCTATCTTTTGATTTTGGCGGTAAAAGGTTTTCCACTACTGCTTTTGCCTCTAGTTCTCTAATGAAATCAGGCGTTAAATCCATTTATCTGAATCTAATAAACTCATTTTATACAAATATCTGTTTATGTAATTAGTTAGCACTCGACAAAACAAGTGAAGATCGAATTGCCGTTTTCCCGCCTTTTTTGTGATTATTTTTCTGTGGCATTCTACCAGCCAGTATTTATTATCATTGACGATGGTAATTATTTAGCTCAAGACTATGTAAATTAAATAATAATTTAGTGAAAAGTAAATTATAAGTTTAAAGTCATTACAAAATCGTTGATAATATTTTTTAATTACAATTTGACGCCGGGATTTAACAGAGTGGCTGTATAAAAAGGTGGGGACATGGCTTAAACAGTTTTAAAAATTTTGACAGCATGGAAAATCGTTCCTCAGGGTCAAAAAGTACTGTATTCCTCCAGTCTGTGGTTTCCATCTCTCTGGTCAGATAACTTCAAGCGTACTTTCCAAGTATGACAATTTAAAAAAACTATTAACTAACAGGAAATTGTAGAGGTGTGTGTCGGAGATAAATAATGAAGATTTACAAGAGTTCTCGTTTACAAGCCGTGTGCTGTGGATATCCCATCGGAAAATGACGAACTTTTATACTAAATGACATCCCCCTAAAATAAAAAAAATCGTCCTTATTGCTCATATTCATTAAGTAAGGAACTTTCTTAAAAAAAATACTGCACAAAGGCGGACTTTTGATTTTGAAGTATATATTTTTACATAATTGTGTACCAACAAAAAGAAACAAAAGAAAGCATGCTGATTTGACTGAATTGCTGCATGAATCAATCGGCACACATCAGCTTATCGTACTTAAACTGTATTTATTTTGGCGAGTGATGTGATGTAAGCGCCCTCAATTAAAGGCTCCTGGAGACAGGCGTGACGCGACAGGGCGACGCGACGTGAGTTTGGTAGAACAATTATTTCCATGAAGTTTTCATAGAAATTGTTTTACTAGAGTCGCGTCGCGCTTGTCTGCGGGAGTCTTTAGGCTGTTATACTAATTTATGTAACTTACATCTCTCTCTGCAGGGTGTTCAGTACAACCTTCATGAACGTTTATATGATTTGATTATTCATGGCCACTTGTTTGTCTGTGGTCTACATTAGTTTTTTCCTAGATTTATTTGTCTGTTTGTTCAATTTTGTTCGATATGAGATACATTGTGCTCCAGTTACTATTTTAATAAATTAGTTATTTTTACATATTCAACAGTAGGTACGTAAGTTTTTGGAAGGACACGGCTGAAGACCGAAATAAGATAAAGAAAGCTGCCAGCAAGAACTCTGAAACGGATATTGTGACCTCAGACGAAGACCTTGGAATCAGCAACGTGTAATACAGCATAGCAGTGTCACAGACAAGAACCGAGAGAACCTGAGTCAACCTGGCGGCGAAGCTACTAAAAGATGCCCTCCCATGGATAAATATCACTTGCTCAAGGCTGCACAGTCGGTAGGCTCTAATCCCCCCTATCCCAAGGGCACGTCTTCCCTACCATTATCGCGCCCCCCGGTCTACTCTCTGATATACAATGGTCTCTGTAGTCTCATGAAACATGAGGCTTCAGGGGCTAGTGTGAATCTCTGGGTTCATTCGAGCAATCGAGTCTGGTACAACCACGCTGGGGTCGGTGCATTTCATTAATTCATAATTTTACATATTCAACAGCATTTTTATTTCCAACACAGGTAAATAAATTCTTCGCTTTTTGATCGATTAGAGCTCAAAGTATTTCAGTAATTAGGGTTCCGTACCCAAAGGGTAAAACGGGAACCCTATTACTAAGGCTCCGCCGGCGCCGTCAGTCTGTCCGTCTGTCACCAGCCTGTATCTCATGAACCGTGATAGCTAGACAGTTGAAATTTTCACAGATGATGTATTTCTGTTGCCGCTATAACAACAAATACAAAAAATAGAATAAAATATTTATTTAAGGGGGCTCCCATACAACAAACGTGATTTTTTTTGCTCGTTTTTGCTCTATATTGATAACGGCAACAGGTAGACGCTTGAAATATTCACAGAATATGTAGATATATATTGACTTTAAAAAAAAAAAACAAATATTTAAGGGCAATCCCAACAAACGTGTTGTTTTGCCATTTTTATAGATAATGGTACGGAACCCTTCGTGCGCGAGTCCGACTCGCACTTGGCCGGTTTTATTTTCAGTCTCCAATCAAGTAGGCTAAGTTTTCAATAGTCTTTCATGTTCTACATTGAAAAAATATTAGCTTTCATTTGACAGTGAAATATTTTGTAGGTAATAAAGTTGTAGAGCACATAGTACCTAACAACACGGGACGATCGATCAGGTTAAGCTACGCTTGCCACGGTCGGCCCGTGGATGGGTGATCATCTTTATATATCAAGACCCCTCCGTGCCTCAGAAAGCACGTTAAGCCGTTGGTCCCGACTGTCATTTGTAGATCTTTGACACGTTGTTACGGGTCGTCAGAAGCCAGAAAGTCTGACAACCAGTCTTACCAAGGGGTATCGTGTTACCCAGTAACTGGGTTGTGGAGGTCAGATAGGCAGTCGCTCCATGTAAAATACTGGTATTCTGCTGCATCCTGTTTAGACTGGAAGCCGACCCCAAGATAGTTGGGAAAAGCCTATATGCAGATGATGAAAGTTGTAGAGCACATGATGTAATAAACATTGGACTGCTAAAATTAAAGCTATAACGACACTTACGTAATGTGTTGCTTTGTTTGTGCGTGTAAGTTGTTTCTCTAGACAGAAACGAAATGAAATAATTTAAGGCTTCTACATACCAGCGCGACTCGCGACGCGACACAAAGGCACCGCTCGTCGCACGACACGCGGGGCCTTTGTGTCACGACGCGAGTCGCGCCGGTCTGTAGAAGCCTTAAATTATTTCATTTCGTATCTGTCATAATCATGGATATTTAAACATATATGTCTCAAGGGTCAAACTCAAACCCCCTTATTACAAAACAAGGTTTATCTTCAGATCCAGGTTTAAAACATGGAGCCATTATTGAATTTCGAACTTTATTCCGACTATGGTAAAGTTTCTAAACACAAAACTGACAACTTAGTACGGAACTAAGTTTTCAGTTTTGTATAAAGAACGGTATTTCAACCACAGTTACGTTCTTATTACAAAAACTAGCTCCATGGTTTAAGCCATGTCAAAATATAAATCTTGTTTTGTAATAAGGCGGAAAGCATTTATTTCAATTTAACCATTTACAGGCACTTTTTTACTGTCAAGGAGGTCAGTTAGAAATATGAAGCTAGTTCTCCATTTCAAAGAGTAGAAGGTTCCTATGGAGAAGAACGGGCAAGAAACTCCACGGACACTCTTTTAAATTAAAATATTGATACAAAGTATTGGTTACATCATTCATGTTGAAATTATACATGTGAGAACGATGCAAAACGTCAGAAACGTCCGTGATAAAACGATTAAAAAAAAACAATTTATAACAAAAATAGGTTATTAAAATAAGCCCTGGCAGTTAAGACAAGACCAGTCCCAACTGACAGCGCCCGTTCACGAACCTGACGCATGGATCAGCACCATTCAGCTCAATCATTTTGAAAGGAGAAAAATAAATAAAGGTGATCTATAGGTAAGTACACCTATAGATCACCTTTATTTATTTAGCTCCTTTCAAACATTTACTACTTCTACTACCCCTCTATGTTCTATGTTATAGTGTTTGGTTTCCGCACTTAGTGCTTCATGTGGACCATTGTGCGTGGGCCATGGCTGCCGCCTATTATTTATTCCAACCAGCCCACCTCCCTCCAGAAGCTGATTAGGTCTCCCGGTCTGCATAGAACATCTGTGAAGGATCTGGGTGACCCGAGGGTTTCCGTTCTGATCTGGGTGACGCCTGTGCAGTCAAAGAGCACATGCGCAATGGTTTCTTCAGTCTCCATGCAGGCCCTACACAGAGGGCTGTCCGTTATGCCTATTGTGTGGAAATGTTTGTTTAATGAGCAGTGTCCCGTGATGGTCCCCATCACCAGGCGCAGGCCGTTCCTGTCCAGACGTAGCAAACGCCTGGTTAGCCTGCTATCTAAGGATGGCTTCCCTGGATTGCCTGCAGCCCGGTGTCGAGGTCCACCAGTTCTCCGCTTGTGTGTGGGTGAACTCCTGTAGCCACCTGCGTAGTTGGTTAAAGGGGATGGGTACGATGGGTTCGGGTCCCCAGACTGACGCGCTGGATGCTCTCCTAGCAAGTTCGTCAGCTGCGTCGTTACCCAGTGATCCGCTGTGTCCTTTTATCCATTGCAGTGTGACTGTGTTACGGTTGCACACCGTCATCCGCTCCAGTGCATTGTGACATTCTAGTGTTAGTCTGAAGGTAATATATTTTTTATCTAGGGATTGCAGAACTGAGACACTGTCAGACAGTATACGTATACGGGTGTCCGTAACTTTCCTGGCTTCTATGGCGTAAACCGCTTGTATAATGCCCACACATTCCGCCTGGAAGACGGTGTTGAACACTCCCAGCGGGCTGGATATATTTATGTTAAAGTCGTGTGAGAAGACTCCGACTCCGGTTCCGGAGTTGGTCTTTGATCCGTCGGTGTATACTCTCATCTCTTTCGGGCCTGAGTAGTCACACCGTTCTTCTGTGAGTATAACGTTGTAGTGCTTCTGAAAGAAGTGTAGTTTCTGGGCTTTGTCGCAGGGTGATGCCATCATCGGTTGTCGTTCGATTGCATCTTCCTTTATGCGTGTGTGCTTGACTCTAGAGTCTTTGCTTAGGGTTCCCGATAAGTATAGCCTGAAGGCGGCCAGGGCTGCCTCCTCCCGCACGACGAGGTGTAGAGGTGGCAGTCCTAGCATTACTTGTAGTGCGGCAGTAGGTGCAGTCCTCATACTGCCAGTTATTGCTACACAAGCAAACCGCTGCAGTTTTTCGAGGTCTTTTCGGGCTGTGCTCAGGTCCGTCCTGGGCCACCAGACCAATGAGCCATATGTAATAATTGGTCGGATGACTGTTGTGTATAGCCAGTGGGTGACCTTGGGGCTGATGCCCCAGTTCCTTCCAAGCAGTCGTTTGCACTGCCATAGGGATATGCTGGCTTTTGTGGTGATGTAGTTGGTGTGTTTTGCCCGGTTCAGCTGTTTGTCCAAATAGATGCCCAGGTATTTGGTTTCGGTTGATAGGCTTAGGGTAGATCCAAAGAGTCGTGGCAGTTGTAGTGTCACCAACTTCCTCTTTTTTCTACTACCCCTCTACTTACCCCTTCGGAAAATATAAGCGTGTTGTTAGATGTTATGAAAAGGTCATATACTAAGTGCTTATTTTTATATATTTGTATAGGATCTCCAACAAAGGATGTACATAAAATATTAATCACAATAATATGATTGATTGAGATGAATGATTTCTGAAAAAGTGTGCTATGTAGAAACATCCTTTTATTCTTCCTGTAATCTTTACATACACTTCTATCACATAGAATAATTTCAGATTTTTATCTATGCAAACTTCGGAGATAAGGGGTACGACAAACGGTATTTTTTTTACATTTTTCTTTAAACGTCGGAAACTATAAGAATGAGCAAACAGCGTTCTTTCATATAATACCCCCATGCCCTAGTAGCCCCACTTACTTTTAAGACCCCTTCTTTCGGTCCCTTTTGTAAAAAAGGTATATTTTTTAAAATTTCTTTCTTGTTTGCAATATAGTTGGGCAAACGTCATATAAAATGATTCAAAATTTCAAGTTGATAGCATTAGTAGTTCTTGAGATATCCAGGTGTGACAGACAGACAGACTTAGTCTCACCTTATGGGTCCCTTTTTACCATTTTGGTACGGAACCCTAAAAAGGTTCTTCTACGTGTGCTCCTTCAATTATAAGAGACCACAGCATGAACATAAAACTAGGGGTAGACAGGATAAAAATAAAATGAGCAAAGCCTTAAAGAGGCAAAAGCAAACAATTAAAATATAAATCAAATTAATCATACAAACGCATAAAAAAAACTACCTATAATATCTCATGTCGGCAACAAATCAGTTAGTAACAGTTACTGCGCCAGCACCAGTACTCATTCATGGACAACACAGATAACCTTATTAGCTCCACTTCCGGAGTGATATGTGAACTTGTACGTGGTCACTAAACGTGAATAAAAATATATAATATAAATGACTAGCTGTGCGCCCGATGGATTTTCCTATCGGCAAAAATGACGAACTTCCATACAAGCCTCCATTTCCTATCAGTGGCGAGGTATCAATTTTTTTTTTGTAAAAGAAAAGCCGAGACGGTGCCGGTTTTAACTTACTTAGGTACTTGTCAAAATTAATTTATTAACTTAAAAATTCAAGTTTTTCCATTCATGAATTTAACACCATGTATCGTCAAGTAGCAGAACCAAAAAGACGCTATCATTAAACAAAAATACTTTTCAATGTTTTACAGAAATAAACTCGCTATCATTCTATAGGAAATTATTATAGGAATATAAAGAATCGAATCCAATACAGTTGAACAGGTGAAAACTAAATAAAATGTGCAATATTCCTCCATCTCGTTCTCGCTGATGCATTTTTCTATATCTGTGTCTAATAATTTATTTATTATTTCGTAACCCGTTATACAGCGGCTTGCTCTTGTCCATATCAAGCGGTGCCACGTGACCTAAAATGACGTCATGACGGGATCGCTATTGTATGAATTGTTTGTTCCAGATTGTGACCTTTTGGCACCGGGATATAAAAAAAAGGTTTTGTTGTTGTTTTAATTGAAAGCTAAAAAATAGGTGTTGTTATTGTTCGAATGGTATGGTTAATTCACCATAACATTCAAACAACAAACACGCCTACCGTAGTGTAAATATATTTTTAAGCAATATTAGACACTATTGACTAATCCATTTTTCAATAGCGGTAGAGTTGCTGATGCGAACCTCCGAAGGGAAGACAATAGGTATCGCGTTATATGGTGCTTTCGCCACTGTTTCTTATTGAGTCCCTTTAAAGAGTGTAAGGGATGATTTTCCAAAAATCCTTCCTTAGTACTCACCTTCGTTGTAGTTACCTACCATTTGTCATTTTAATTCTATGCAATACCTACCTAGTTTATTTATACTTTAGAGGCATGAGGAACAGGGTGTAAAGTTCACCCATACTCTATAGAAAAGGGTGGATCCTCCGACCAGACGGGTGTTGTGTCTGGTGGGCAAATGCCCGACCCACGGTTAATGTCGGGACGTTGTATATATGCTAGTTGCGTGGTAAACTCTGCTTGCGCGATGCAGGATTTTGCGTGACATCAGTGTCACGCGTTGTTCGCATGTGGCGATGTTGATGCCACTACAATACTAAATGATATTAAATGATAAATGATTTATTTTCTGTAAGTAGGTCTGTACAAACACTTTTACACGTCAAAAGACTAAGAAACTGCTCTGTTATACCAACTATAGAAATTTTAATACTATATTAATTATATCTAGGTACAGGCTACTGTAACTATGTATTTAATCCTTCAAAAACTATTGTGATTGATTCTACTCTCGACTCTGAACAAACGAGTCTCAAAGTTTTGAGTTATTTCAGTTACAGCTTTATTTATTAACATAGGTAGGTTTTTTGGGTGGGATTTTATCAAATAATTTCTCCCGCTCTGGGCGGAGCACGAGGGCTTGTCAGATTTTTACTGACTAAAACCCATCCGTGTTCCTTCAGTTGCCTGTGTGTCAGGGTCACGGTATCCCTTTCGGACAAACTCGCAACCCTGGCAGGCATTGGCCCTAATGGACCACGTCAGTTGGTGCTGACATCTCATTGAGGCGCGCGTGGAACACGCTAAGGTACCTAAGATCTATTTTTTATACAATGTGTAAACTTTACAGGGTCAAATGAAATTAGCTAACGAAATCCTGCAGACGTGATGAATATCGATATCTAAACACGATTATATCAAAATAAAAAGATTTGATGGATTTTTTGGGGGTCAATGACCGCTGACAGTGTTATTACTTGCAGTATGAGTGGAGACTAGTAGATTGTTATACAAGGGGGCTAAAATGACCCATTATATACGATGTAGTTTTACTGCCGAGCTTTAGCAAGGAAGTAAATAGAAACCGAGTTATAATGGGTTTTTAGCGCCGTGTGTTACACTCTACTTTTCACTACGATTGCGAGAAAATAAAATAATCCAATATCTAAATTTTGACGGCAACATATCGAAAACTATTTCTTTTCCTTTCTCTTCATGACATTGACATTGCTTAATGATGAAATTTTCACTGTTTTAAAATAAATTACGGTCACCAATTCAATTTGTAATTAGACAAAAAATTCTAAAGATTTTGTGCCAATGCCATTTTTAATTTCTTCTGTAGCCGCAACTAAGGAACATTTAGGTATACTCACCTACTAAGGCGCGGCGAGGCCGCAACGCAATGCACGCATTCTACCGAAGAGATCACCGCTATTAAAGTCCATTTCACGAAAGAAGTCCCGCGGAAATAAGTGGAACTAATTATTATTATACGCTAAGTTAGCAACATTCCTAAAATAACCCATGCCTGCAGCGCCACGTCTGCGGGACTTCTTTCGTGAAATGGACTTTAGTTCCATTTTCAAAAATAAAATGTTCTTCTTTTTTTAAGAAACAGTAATAAGTCGGGTCTATAATCATGATTATTTTACTTAAGGTGAATCCGCAGCTGTAGCCCGCGAAATTCAAATTTTCTTACGTTTTTTGCTATTTGCAGGTCTGTGTCAGGTTGTACCTTAATCACAATATGATTCACGACTATAACAGATATGTATTTACAAAATTATAATCATCAATACAACTACAGCTACAGCTGCGGATTTACCTTCAGAATAATGACTTTTTCGTTTTTATAGGCTCGTTGGTAACAGACAAAAAATACTTTTTCCTCTAGAGGAACATATGCTATTTTAGCCCCGCTCTGATATGCTAAAATGACGGACTTTTAGAGCAAGAAGAGTGAAAAATCTGTTTTCTTTTTCTTTTGATGTGAAACATCTACAGCCGCACGTAAAACCGATTTTGTTTTATCGTGTTTAGATATCGATACCCATAACGTCTGCGGAGTTTCGCTACCTAATTTAATTTGACCCTGTAAACAACTAACTATTTATAAATATGTTTACACAATTATTATTTAATTATTATAAATATGTATAAACAACTATTATTGAATTATTACTTAGCTTGTGGTAAGGACCGATGGCCGGTGGAGCAGACGAGTCCTGGAGTGGAGACCGCGTATCGACAAGCGTTGTGTGGGACGCCCCCCAGCTAGATAGACCGACGACCTTAAAAAGGTGGCTAGGACAGACTGGATGCGGAAGGCGGAGGACAGGGTGTTGTGGCGCAGCCTGGGAGAGGCCTATGTCCAGCAGTGGACTGCTAGAGACTGAGTTGATTGATTGTGGTAAGCCAGAAGACGGGTCTCGTCGCCGAGTGAGACGTACAACAGAGTATAGGTCGTTACGTCAGCGTATACTGCCCAGTATACGCTGACGTAACGCCCTATACTCTGTTGGTTTAGGTAGTTAAATAAAGGTAAACAAAAAAAAACCACGTGACGAGAGAGCTGTCAAGTAACCGACTAAACGTAATAGCACTTCACTTGTCAAGCTACGTCACAGCTGTACGCTTGCAGTAGTTTGTATTTATTTTGTTTCTTATTTATAATCTCACTGTATGCTGCACCGGTCGACGTCATCACGTCATCGCCGGCTATCGCTGACAACCAGCGCTGGGGCTCTGTCGCGAATATTCACACTCAAATTCGGTCCACAATTGACGGAGAAATCGGTGAACATACATAAAAAAAATATACAGACGAACATATTAAAAAAGAAAAAAAATAAAGCAGTTTTTGGGTTAATAAAAAACCAGGGTGCACCAGAACTAAACAAGCATTAACAAAAAAATATCTCGGAGTAACACGCAGCTTTAACTTATTATGAAATATCACCTTTTGGAAGAGGCGACTAGAACCAATTCAATTTTTCGTTAATTTTGACGTTCAAAAGTGCCTTTTATGATAAGGTCCTCAAATTGTGATTTATTAAAAATTCACAAAAAGAGCAATCATTATATTAGACTGGTAATAATAGTTTTAGGAAAGTAGAATAGGAATTATTTATGTTGTGCTCCGCAGCAGAACCACTTTGACTATATTATATAAAAATTACAGGATAAAATGTAGATAATGTCTATATTTTTGTAGCTTAATATCAAAAATTGTATATTGTTAGTTTCTTGGAAAATATCACAACATAATTATTTGAGGTTTGATTAGATACATGTCATTACTAAAAGTCACTGACAAATTCTTTACACTTATTCGGTAGCGGAAATAGCCGCCATCCGGTTTTCAACATAACTTCCGGTAACACGAGACACTCAAGGCCAAGGAACCTAAAGTATAACGGAAGACTGACAACATTTATGACAACGATCAGTTGTTATTATATTACGAGTATAACTATTCACAGTTCATATTATAACCAGTATTTTTGTTTAATTTGCTTAGTAATTTATTCCTGTCTATTACAAAATATATTATCTGTACAAATAAATAAAATTCTAGTGCCTGTTTGTAATGTCAAAATAACAGCTTTTTACTAAATGCATATTATAAAAAATAAAAAAAAATGAAAAAGTGTTTATTCAGATTAATAATACAACTACAGAACATTTACTTCTGCCAAACTGCACAGCAGTTTGTTGGCAGACGTAGCTCCTTTTTAAAGTATATACGGTATATAATAATATAACTTATAACAATTTTCATTTTTTTTGTCTGTCTGTGTGTTTGTTTTGGCTAATCTCTGAAACGGCTGGACTGATTTTGATGGGACTTTTTCTGGCAGATAGCTGATGTTCTAAGGAGTTTTTGACTTTCATTTAAAATATAAGCGCGAAGCCGCGGGCAGCAGCTAGTTTAAATTAAAAACGAAAATATTAGTCGCTAAGAGATTAAACACACCTTTTTTTAACCGACTTCCAAAAACGAGGAGGTTCTCAATTCGGCTGTATGTTTTTTTTATTATTCGTTGTTTGTTTGTTACGCGATTACTCCGTCAATTATGAACAATGAAACAAACAAATTGAAAATTCTTTTTTTGTTTGAAAGGGTATTACTCCCGAGGTGGTCCCATTGCCACCAAATCAGAATCAGATGAGGAGATCTCATTGAAATCGAGAGAAACCCTCAAATTTTATATGCAAACCTATAGCGATTTGGGTATTTTTTATAGTAAGTCGTGCATTTGCTCTCCAAAAGCCCCATTTGGTGAAGTGGAACTGATGACGGAGACCACTGATGGCCACCGGAACAATATAATAATGAGTACCTATTTAACGGGTTGTGATTAAGCAATTTATGCTCGTCACTATGCATATGGTGAGTGGCAGTTTTCCTAGTTCTTACCAGGAGAACTCCTCAACAATCAACGTCCCAGCATCGGGAAAAGCAATATTTTGTAAAAGGTGATGAGCAGTTAACATTAGGGTATTGTAACTTAGATAAATTCAAAACTGACCCACTAAAAAGTGAAAAATAAACCGACTACCAAAAATAACACTACAAAGTGAAAAATAACTTTAATTTCGGAAGTCGGTGGCAAAAAACTCAAATACAGATCCAAAGACACCGACTTCCGAAATTAAAGTTATTTTTCACTTGTGTTATTTTTTTGTAATCGGTTATAATTTTTTTGTAAAAAGTTTTTCTCCATTACATTTCAACATTGGATTGATATATTATATTCAATCCAATGTTTCAGATTCTAAGAGTTTTCAGTTTCAGGCAACCTGTTGAACGCTCGGGAGATCGTCACGATCACAGAATGTGTTTGTTATCCGACAGCGGTAAAGTACTACTCATTCTCACGTTGCATTGGAACGAAATTACATTTTTAATACTCGTTTTAATTGCCATAATCACAGTAATGTAAATACCAGCTTCCGCCCGCGGCTTTTCCCGCATGGTATGTCGATAAAAAGTGCCCTATGACCTTCCCTTGGGTTCAAAGTATCCCATACCAAATTTCATCCAAATCGGTTTAGCAGTTCAGCCCTGAAAGCGTAACAAACAAACAAACTCGCATTCGCAAATTTTATATAATAATACTAGCTGCGTCCCGCGGTTTCACCCACGTGAGTTTCGATCCCGTGGGAATATCGGGATAAAAAGTAGCCTATGTCTTAATCCAGGGTATCAGCTACCTCCATACAAAATTTTATCAAAATTGGTCCAGGCGTTTGAGCGTGAAGAAGTAACAAACATACACACATACACACTCACGAACTTTCGCCTTAATAATATTAGTGTAATAGCGTAATGTAATAGTGTAATTATTAGTTAGGATTTTGTGTACGATGTAGATATTCTTTACTTTTATAAAAAAGATGCAAATTTTACGGACCTTCATGGGTATACATACATCAATAGTATTTACTAGTAAACCTTTATAATAATTTCAACTTATAATCGGCTTTACAGGTCAAATCCATCAGTAAATACATTTCAATATCTTGTAACTACATTTCTAAATACATTTAAGTACCTTGTAACTTAATAAACTCCTAAGTTCATTTTAGCCGAAAGACATAGATACTGCTGGAGATAGGCTTCCCCCAAAACTTCTAAGTTATTAGCAAAATAATATAAAGTCCAATAGAAATGTCACTTAATTTTTATTAACAGCAATTTGGCGTGATGTTGCCCTATTAACGAGTTGTCCTAATTTTGTCCTGCGGACGAGGTCACCCCCACCCCTCGGTCTAACCTCGATAGCGGGTATAACCTAGCTGGGGGCTTATTTACTTACATGGAGTTATGTAAGGTAAATAAAAAGCACACTTTTGTAGGTAGAACTTGGTTTTGGAATAGGTGTTCGTAGATATGGTAATCAATATAAAACTGTTTTATATTTAACTTGCTTTTTTAGGGTTCCATAGTCAACAGGGACAACCCAAACAAACAATTTGCATTATTTTTAGTATATACAAAACCTGAATATAGTTTGTTCAGAATAAGGAACTGAATCGTTTTAAATAATTTTTACACCATGTTATATTTTGTCCCAAAAATAATTAAGTGTGATGCAAAATGTTATCACCATTTAATTACTTACAATACAATCGCCGTACGGTTAGGTACCTACTGCCAAATTATTATCAATGAGCGCAAGACGACCCTGGAGGCGCGGGGGCGCCGTTAGCATGTTTTTGTACGGACAACCCGGTAACATAACAACCTTATAACTTTGTGAGTTTTCATGATACCTACAGTTTTAGAAATTTTGTACATAGATTCCTTGGGTCCATATTGGCTCAACTAAAGTTCTTTACCCGAAATTGTTCTTCCTAACGATTTGTAATCCGAATGATCACTCTTCCTAAAATTTTTCATCCTAAAGTTTTCATTCATACTATTTGTAGTGCTACCGGCGATGTTCATAACACTCATGTTTCCGAAAATTGTAATTAATAATATCATTAATGTAAATACATTTAAACTCCTACTGTTTTTTATCATAACGCTTTTATCCCTAAAACTATAACTATACATGAGATAATTATGTCTAAAAAACCAACTGTTTAGAATGATTTAAGGTCGTTTCACAGATTTTTGTCTTAAATGAATGAAATTCAGGTCAGAATGTCGTCTTGGGGGCACTATAAAAAAATACTTATAAAAATTTCGCGACCAATTTCGAGGTAGCGCTCGCCGGCCGCTGCCGCGGCACCGCTCGCTTCGCTCGCTCGGCTCGCGCGTAGTTGGTCACAGTTCTAACCTAACCTAACCTATGGATATATTTGCAGGTACACACCGCTATAAACAAAATTAAAATATGACTTTGAATAATATTGTAAAAGATGGTTATGTTGAGAAAATATAGGAAAACAAATAAAAGTCTATTAGATGTTTATTGCTACTGACATTATGAAGTTAAATGCTTCGGAATTATGAACATTAGAGACAGAGTAGTTAGGAATTGTGATTGTTAGGATAAAAAATGTTAGGAAGAACATTTTCGGATTTCCAATTATCGGAGTTGAAAATTTAGGTGAACTTTGGCGCACCCAGATTCCTTACATAAAAATACTAGACACGTGTTTCGGGTTTCACATATACTAAAACTAATATTGTATATATTTATACAACGTGCCGCCAAAATGGCGACATTAATTCAACACACGGGATGGCTAGTGTCCAGTAATCATAAAAAAATATAAGTAACAAGATAAAATAATAAAAAATTTAAAAATTTCAAACAAACTAAATATTTAAGCTCTCTCCTTCCTTCAATTCATTTATTATTCATTTTAATTTCATTGATGCGATGTTATGATCCATGACCCCGGCAAATAACCTCTGTTCTTTAATTACAGGTTGCTCCAAGATGCTGTTTTAGAAAACTGAAAATGAATCAATAAATAATAACGTTTAATGAAATTAAAATAGCTCATAAAACGTAATGACGAAACCGTATACGTGTGTTAAATTAATGTAGCCACCAAAGCGCCACGCTTACTAAATAAGTCTATGCTTTATTTATGTATATATTTACGAGTATTGTATAATACGTAAATAGTACATCACTGACTACCTACAGTATTGTCTCTTTTTATCCCTTTGTCCATCCAAAGATTGTCTGTTAAATATCGCTTTTAGCGATAAGACTGCCCAGTTTGTCACCCTTTGTAAAATTTCATCATTAATATCTGTATTTTTTATATAATAAAGAGTATTCTATTCTATTCATATTAAACTTAATAAAGAAATCTCTCTATGTATTGTGAAGTCGTAAAAACTCGTCGCTAGTAGCGTTATAATGTTAAATAGAAAGGAATAGTAGCTATTTAGGTACTAATTTATATAATTAAACTTAAGTTAATCAGAAAAAAAAACATAGTTGAACAAGCGTGGAGGCAATGTGTTAATAAAAGCTTTTTAATCCACAAGTTTAGTAGTGTGAGTTATAAAAGGCGGAGCTAGCATCGGATCGGTAATATTAACGGCGAAATAGTTAATAAAGAACTCGAAACCAGCGGAAAAGAGTCAGTAATCTATAAAATTATATTCTTATACTTAGAATCGATAAGTTTGTAAACTTCTTTATTAGCCCGCGCTGTCCCTCTCCTGTGCCATCGCCTCCCTTCACTCCTTTCAATAAACTTACTTTACATTTAAATTATGCATACTAGCGACCCGCCCCTGCTTTGCACGGTTTACCACTACACAAAACATCAGGATTTCTTTATTATCATCATTTCTGCCGAAAGACGTCCACTGCTGGACATCGGCCTCCCCCAAAATGGGGGTTTCCATAACCGCTACGCTTGGCAGGCGGGTTGGCGATCGCAGTATGGTGTTAAAATGCATAATAGAACGCTGCTGCCCATTCTCTGATAGGTTCTTTATTATATGTAAGTTTAATATCAATGTATTGCACACATAATAACCTTCCGGAATAAATTCTCTTTTTGGTGAAAACCGCATCCAAATCCGTTGCGTAGTTTAGAAGAACAACGCGGTCACACAGACAGACACGAAACGCGACTTTATTATACAGGGTTACTGGTAACTGGACGTATTCCTTGCACGAAGTCATAGTGGGGTTAAAATGCAACAAATTAAGTCACCAAATGTTCTACCGAAATTCAGTAGTTTTTGAGATTTTTTTATAAAGTACTTAATGACAAAACGTACGAAAAATCAATTGTTTAGTTAGTGATTTCTGCCAAAGTATTAGGCATTTTGGAATTTTCAATTATTCAAAGTCAAAGTCAAAGTCAAATTGTTTATTTCAAATAGGCACATAAAAGGCACTTTTGAACGTCAATATTTACAAAAAAATAGAATTGATTCTAGTCGCCCCTTCCAAAAGGTAGTTTCGTATGGAGAAGAATGGGCAAGAGACTCCATCGGTACTCTTTTAAAATCTAGTACAATATTTTTATAGGTACATTAATTATATAAATTATATGTGAAGACGATGCACCTAGAATAAAATTACTATACCACAATAGGTAATAAAAAGAGTTAAGAATGAAGCAATGACAGATAAATTAATTATGTGATAGATAATTAATTGCTCACATATTTACAAAATTTAAAAAAAATATATAGGTACGATTTCCTAAAAAATAACAATATCAGTGTGAGTTAAGGTAATCACAGAATTTAAAATAAATGTCATTAAAATAATAAATTATACAATTAAAATAGCAACCTGTTTGATTTTGTCTAGACTCTAGATGGTCCTATGGAGCAGGACCAGCATGTTTCCAAGCATTCTTATCTTGTATATAATCCTCTAATTTGTAATATGCTTGTTTACAAAGTGTTCTTTTAATATGAGTTTTAAATTTTCTTTCATTTAGTTGCAATATATCACAAGGTATTTTGTTGTAACATTTAACACAGTACCCCATAAAAGATGTATGTACTTTAGATAACCTGAAAAATGGTTGATCTATTTTGTCTTTATTTCTAGTATTAAAATTATGTCTATCACTTATTTTATTAAAAAGATGTAGATTTTTCCTTACATACATAATATTTTCATAAATGAATTGGCAAGGTACCGTCATGATATGAATATTTTTAAATAGTTCCCTAAGAGATTCGCGGCGACTTAGATTATAAATTGCTCTGACAGCTCTCTTTTGCAAAATAAAGATGGACTCAATGTCAGCAGCTTAGCCGCCCCGCAAGAGATATTATATGTGGTCCCCATTGTAATTTCTCGTCTAGAGTGATTCCTAGGAAAACCGTTTGATTAATAAATTCCAGTTTTGCTCCATTCAATATGATATTACATTCACTACTTCTAACATTAGGTAATTTAAATCGAATGCATTTTGTTGTTGCTTTATTTAGTACCAAATTATTTACCGTAAACCAATCTTGGACCTGAAGAATAGAGTTATTCACGTCGTCAAGATTTTGTGACCGTCGGTCTATTTTAAATATCAATGATGTGTCATCTGCAAATAACACCATCTTCGGTTGATTTTGAAATAATTGGGGTAAATCGTTAATATGAACTAAAAAGAGGAATGGACCCAATATTGAACCTTGAGGAACGCCCATTGACATTTCAGACCCCAATGAGTTGACGCCGTTCACTTGAACTTTAACCTTTCTATCTTTCAGGTATGATCTTAGTAAATCAAGAGCTGTATACCTAATCCCATAGTGCTCTAGTTTCAGCAAAAGTGTCTCATGGTTTACGCAATCGAACGCCTTAGAGAGGTCGCAAAAGATTCCAATGGCATCTTGTGCTTCCTCCCAGGCGTTAAAAATGTTCTTTATTAGGGAGACACCGGCGTCAGTGGTACAACGCCCTTTGGTGAAACCGTACTGTTGTTCATGAAAGATGGAATTTTTATTAAAGTGACGTAACATTTGATTGAGCATCAACTTTTCAAACACCTTACTGAGAACTGGCAGAACTGACACAGGCCTATAATTGTTGGGTTCTTTACTATCTCCGGATTTGAACAAAGGAACTACTTTACTGTGTTTCATGAGATCCGGAAAGACTCCTTGGTCCACACTGGTGTTAAATATGAAAGCTAAATAGGGCGCAATGGTTTCTATGATAGATCTACAGACTTTTACAGACATCCCCCAGAGATCTTCTGTTGATTTAGTTTTAAGGTCTTTAAAAGCTTTTATAACAACCTCGGGGTTTGTATGCTGAAACCTAAACTCCATAGGGCAAGCCTTTACATTCTTTCTAAGTAAGGCAGCAGAAAGCGCGGGTGAGGAATTTAAAGTTTCAGTAGTTTTAAGGGGAATATTAGCAAAAAAGTTTTCGAATTCCTGAGCTATCTCTACATCTGAAGTGATGGGCCCATGTGCAGTCTCTAAATTAAATTCAGTATTACGCTGTTTTTTCCTACCTGTTTCATTATTTATTATTTGCCAGGTAGTTTTTATTTTATCATCAGCAGATTTTATTTTATTGCTAAAACAAAAAGAGCTTTAGCTAATTTGCACACACTTTTAAAAGTTTTAGAATATTTTGCAACATGCTGATGAAAGCTAGTATTATTCATATGTTGCTTTAGGCCATAAAGTTCAAAAAGATTTTCCCTGCTTTTACGAATTCCTGGAGTCGCCCAATCACTAAATAAGAACTTTGTGTAAATGCTTTTAGTCTTTAGTGGAAAAGTGTCATTAAATTGCGTCTTTAATAGTGAAAAGAACTCGGCGTAGAACTCATTTGGGTCACACATATGATTAAAACTCTGAACACATAATTTACTGGCCAAAGAATTATTTAATTTCTCTAAATTTTTACTTGTGATTGCCCTAAACCTTATTTGAATTTTTTGTAAAGGAATAGAGGCGCAAAATGTTATTGTTTGTCCACTGTGATCAGATGGCAACTTATTTAAAATTTGTTTGTGTAAGTAATCACAATTACAAAAAATATTATCTATACAAGTGGCAGAAGAAGCCGTCACTCGGGTTGGTTCATCACAAACGTTTGACAAATCTAATGACCTAAAAAGACTTAATCTGATAGTATTCGCGTTATTTTCTAATAAGTTAATATTAAAATCACCACATATGATCATTGACTTACTATTTGTACTAAGTTTTTTTAATACATCTTCCATTACAGAATCAAACACGGATAGATTCTGGTAACTTGGAGGACTATATACACGTACTATAACATGCTTATCGAGCTCAATACAGGACAATTCAATGGTGTGTTCAACAGATAGTCCAATGATGTATTTTCGTTCTTTCGATGTAATATAATTTTTAATTAATATTAATGATCCGCCATGTATCATACGTTTTCGGCTAAAATGGCTAACTACACAATAATTTTCAAAATTAATTGACATCACTTGATGATCTTTTAACCAATGTTCTGTTAAACAAATGACATCAAACTTGGTATTTTCTAAAAACAATTCTATTTCCAGTAACTTCGAACTATTAACTATTAACAAAGACATATAAATATAAAAAACAGAACAAAGATCTGCTACGGCATCAGCTTACTAACTTAATAATTTAAATTCCAGTCTAGTCACGCCGTAAATCATTTTTAAATTGAATTTTTCATAAAGCAACTAAAAACCGAATTAACTCAAAAACTACTGAATTTCGGTACAAATTTTAGTGAGTTAATTTGTTGCATTGTAACCCTACTATGACGTCCTGCAAGGAATACGTCGAGTTACCAGTATAGGCCTGGTATAATATGTAAGACGGCGCAGCAAGTGGCGCCGTCTATTTTTGTTACGAAGTTACTGGAATCACTGAAAAGGTCGGATAAGAGTGACACTGGTTGCTGACAGTCTCTCTAGCAGAGCGTCGCATCCTTAGGTCACATCTATGGTTGCGTGGCGGCTGTCTTCTGATGACAGAAGACGTCATTGCCGATGTGCCGCTGTTCTACCACAAAGACATTAAATTATTTACCAAAAGTGTAATCCGATACATTTGTCCTAGTGGGCAAAACTCACTCCCCCTTAAAAAAAACCTTAGATAAACCTTGTTTTGTAATCAAAACAAGGTTTATCTTCAGACCCAGGTTAAAAACATGGAGCCATTATTGAATTTCGGACTTTATTCCGACTAAGGTAAAGTTCCTAAACACAAAACTGACAACTTAGTACCGAACTAAGTTTTCAGTTATGTAAGAACGGTATTTCAATCACTGTTACGTTCTTATTACAAAAACTAGCTCCATGGTTTAAGCCATATCAAAATATAAATCTTGTTTTGTAATAAGGCGGACTCAGTCTAGTGTGGTACGCCTGCATCTCAAGTCGCATTCGTGTCCACCAAAAGACAATTATTTTCGAAGCATACGCCTAATTATACAATTTGGCATTGCAAATCTCGTAGTGATGAAACGATTAGACTTATCCAATGTTTATATTCGTTAATATTTTGTTATTTACCCAGAATTTAGATAAAATAAATAATTTGCTTAGATGTTTCAAACTATTTGAGGATTCGTAATCAACGGGTCGGTAAAAGTGTAACGTATCAAACTTAGCTTTTATTGAATTTTGCTATAATACGCTTGATGTCGTCACTGAGACCTGGGAGAATGGGATCAATGGGATCACAATATTTTTCTATGACATTACTTCTAATAGCCACACTGAAAAAAATGCGAGGTAACTAAGATACATTTTCTTTTAGTTGGCATTAAAATGTTTGGAATCATTATTTATCTATTTACTATAAACAAGATAGCATATTTGCCAGAACAAATTCATTTTATTTATATCGACAAAGTGACATGTGCAAAATAATCACCGGTCTTTGTTACATCATACATGCTTTGTTTGATTTTACTTGTTCACTTTTGTATATCAAATAATAATTTAATTTGATGGTAACAAGCAACTTGTTAGCATTATAACATTCTTAAACTGGCCAACATTTGAGTTAAATTAAATAAGTACCCCTAATTAAACTAATTAATTACTTAGTTGACGGACCTATGATAATTTAACAAAATTCTCCCAGCTTCAGAAGTCAAGATCTTGTTAGGCTGGTATGGAGTCAAGATGCGTGATCACATTAAACAAGATTTTTGTTAAAGGAAACTTTTTTTTTCAGTGCATCTTAAATCTCTTTGTTCCGTGCTTTGTGTTTTGTGCTATATTCCGGCAAGATCCTGATAATACTGAAGATGCTGAACCACTAATACGATGATCACTTCTGGTAAAGACTATCGTCCGCCATTATGCATAGTAGATGTATAGTCCCGTCCCACCAAGGGGTATCGTGTTACCCAGTAACTGTGTTGTGGAGGTTAGTTAGGCTCGACCCATAGACAATACTGGTATTCAGCTGCATCTGGTTAGACTGGAAGCTGACCCTATCATAATTGGGAAAGGGCAATCAGATTGATGTAAGTTTACAGGGTCAAATTAAATTAGCTAGCGAAACTCCGCAGACGTGATGAGTATCGATATCTAAACACGACAAAAAGAAAAAAAATATGATCCATTGTTTTTTTGGGGTCAACGACTATAGTTACTTGAAATATAAATTTCAAAATCAGTTTTTTTTCGTGTAAACTTCACAGACGTGATGGGTATCGATATCTAAACCAAAAAGAAATAGATTTTCTCAACTGTTTCCAGTAACTTCACTACCAGTGGTCATTGACCCCAGAAAAAAACCGTCGGTGCTCCATGGACCAATTGAAATTTGACCATTTGGTCTATGGGGAAAATTACATGTTTCCATCGTCCAATTACCAACTGGGCTATGGATAATTGAGAAATGTTCCGCTGCCCAGTTTAATAGTATAGTAAAGCCTTGTCCATATTAAAAAATAATTTCTCATAATTTTTTTTGAAACAGCTTTTAATAGATTGTGCGTTTGTGAACCACTGCTGCAAGGTATCGGCCGGGCCTGTCACCTTGCAGCAGTGATGCCACAAATTGTTTCTGTGTTAATGTTTTACCAACATAGTTTGTAAGTAGGTATATGATTTCTAACACTGAGTCGTGTTGCTTGAATTAAATGATTAAATTAAATTAATAATAAAGTATAGCAAAAGCTTTTTTGAACCTAGTATAGACTGGTGTGAACTCAGGGTTATAATGTTACAATGGAACATAGTTTTTGTAGGTTTTCTTTTACGTCAAGTATTCTCCATAGCCCAGTTGGTAATTGGACGATGGAAACATGTAATTTTCTCCATAGACCAACTGGTCAAATTTCAATTGGTCCATGGAGCACCGACGAAAAAAACCATCAAATCTTTTTTTTATTTTTGTTTTATCGTGTTTAGAAATCGACACCCATCACGTATGCGGAGTCTCTATAGCTAATTTAATTTGACCCTGTAGATACATATAGATATATCTAGAAATATATTAAAAATATATGTCACATAATTTGTAACGTTAGAAACCGTAAACAAATATGAGCCGTATTGTGTTGTGTTCTCAAAACATTGGCTAACGAATAGGCAGATATTTGCGACCTGCATTCAATGTAGGCCTTCGCGTCCTTTTGTGTACATGATGCCGGTTTTCAGTTACAGCTCTCGTCTGCAGTTTCAATTTGTTGATAAATGACGACTGTATGTGTATTGGTATTTCAGTTTGTAAACTTCCACTGCTGAATATACTCTGAATATTTTCTCGTATTCTTTACTTACTAGAGAATGGGCAGCAGCGTTCCCTATGCATTTTAACATCATACTGCGATCGCCAACCTGTCTGCCAAGCGTGGCGATTATGGACTCCCCCCTCTCCCCCTCCTTCTGGGGGAGGCCTATGTCTAGCAGTGGACGTCTTTTGGCTGAAATTATGAAATGGTTAAGGAATGCAAGAATAGGTATTTTATTTAGTTATGAAAATTAATATAATGCACAGTAAAATTAAAACTACCACCACGAGTTCAATGATAGTGGTGATTATGATGACATATTTAAATTATTTCGATAGAATGGAATCTATTGTTTACAATGACTAAATGATGAGTGGTATACCTACGCATAGTAATATTACTACACACTGACGTCGTAGCTCTTAGTAATTTATGCAAAATTTTGTTTATTCCTCCGACGAAGATTTTTATTTCTGTCAAGAGTCCTCGTATGCTATTGTCGTAGCGCGTGGCAATAATATACAGTACAGTTATGGCTAAGACTCTCTGTTATTGCTTCATTTTTAATGGTTTTTACCTAAAAATTTCTATACCGCAAAAAGTGTTGTGGTATAGTAAATTTATTCAAAGTCCATCGTCTTCACATATAAGACTTCTACACCTTCTACACCGGTAGAAAATTTTCTATGAAACATTGAAGGAAATTGTTGTACTGGTGTCGCGTCGCGCGATAAGTGAAGCCTTAATTAATGTATACAAAATATTGTAAAACATTTTAAAAGAGTAAGTGTGGAGTTTCTTGCCCATTCTTGTCTATTAGATACGATTGGAAGGGTTCTATTTTCATTTAAAATTTGACGTTCTAAAGTGTCTTTTAAGTGCCTATTTAAAATAAATATTTTGACTTTGTCGATACTTCTCGAAGCGAGAATTCCCGGGAAATCTAGCCTTACTCGAGACGAAAAGAAAGTCTACGAGAAATCGAGAAATCGCGTCAAGACAATGAACATCCCAACTTTTGAGTTCAAAATGAAAAAGATTTCGATACATTCAGCTACTGCTTGTTTGTAATATTATATATATAATTATAAATATTTATTTTATTTCAGATCAAGATCCATACCTAAGTTGTTACTAAAGGTCTTAACCTAATGTTAGTAAAAAACCACACTCTATATACAAAATTGAAGCACATCTACGTGTGCAGCCGTATCCAGTGAGCCAGCATGGGGCTGTCCCACGTATCCAGTGAGCCAGCATGGGGCTGTCCCACATATCCAGTGAGCCAGCATGGGGCTGTCCCACGTATCCAGTGAGCCAGCATGGGGCTGTCCCACGTATCCAGTGAGCCAGCATGGGGCTGTCCCACGTATCCAGTGAGCCAGCATGGGGCTGTCCCACGTATCCAGTGAGCCAGCATGGGGCTGTCCCACCTATCTCACAATACACTCAGGATGCTGTCGACTCTGGCCTCGGCAAACATCCCGCAAGCGCTACCAAAGCGTGGTAGACCCAACAACATCCGCCGACCGTAATGCCGACGGTCACATAATTAGACAAGAAACGCCCAACCTTAAAAATATAATAAAATTCGAATGTCACAGGTAAACGCAAAATGTGTAAAAAAAATCACGGATTTTCTCGTTATCTGAAAACTATGTAACTAAAATAGGAAACCGATGGTCAGATGAAGGTAATTTGCTTTTAAAAATAGAGACCAATGGTTAACGGTTGAGGTGGTTTCCCGTTTTAATCTAGTTATTTTTTTATCTTATCCTATGTTTTGAAAGGATAGTAATTGCTAGGTCTACTTTTTGAAGATTCTCAGTGTTGAAGTAACTAACCCAGACATTTTAGGAACAAGTTTTATTGATAGATCAGAAAGTATTCAGCATAAATCAGCCTATAATGTTCCCACTGCTGGGACACAGCCCTCCTCTCTTCAAGAGGGAGTGCGCTGTAATCCACCACGCGGGCCCAGTGCGAGCTGGTAGATGTCACACGTCTTCGATTTTTTGGTTCTAGGACATGTCGGTTTCCTCACGATGTTTTCCTTCACCGTTTTGAGAGCAGTGGTGATGAAATTATTTACACAAAATGCTTGCCTGGGTTCGAACTCACGACCTTCAACTCGTAAGTCAGGGCCATTACCGTTGGGCCACCACACCGCTTTCAATACGATAATAGTCAACTTCAGGTACCAAGGATATATATCTGTTTAATTAAAACATTTGATTTAAAAAAAACTTTTTTCGTGAAGGAAACTAAGATAAATTTATATTGAAAGCACACCTGTTCATAAAAAGACATACAAACATTATAGGATTAAGTTAATTTTGTTATAAAAACGTTTACATTACAGAGGGGTTATCATAACTCAAAACTCGCCAAACTTTTACGTTTATATTGGCGGCACGGCATTTTTAGGCTACGAATAAAAAAAAAACCTTAACAGTGTGGAAATAAAGTTGAAATTTCAATGTTAACGGTCGTAAGTACGGAAACAATACCACGGTATGCTGAGGCATGCCGTGTCGGCAGCCTTCGGAACCCTTCGGCATCTCTCGGAACGCTTTGGCAGTCTTCAGGATACCACGGCAAGAAAGCGCCCGCCCAAACCCCGTGGCTCCGCGCGTAGCTTCACTATGCCTAAGGACGCTTCGGTATGCTTAAGGACGTCGCGGCATACTTAAGGATGCCACGGCATAGTTACCGCCATGGATCAGGGATGCCGAAGGTTCCTGCCGTGCCGTGCCGCCAATTTGCGCCGATGGTTATTAATATGCGTAATTTTTACTTGCAATTTAACATTTTTTTATATGGTTTTATAGTTTCTCGAAACACCGAGAATTCCCGGGAATTCCTAGTACCTAGAGACTTCTCGATTCTTGGGAAATAAAATACGTCGAGAAAACATTAACTGTAGTGCCTGTAAGTACCTACCTAAGTATTATTGTTTGTGTTCAGAATCAACGTCTCCGTAGGAGGTAGGTACCTATGTAGTTTCCTATGCTGACGTCGTAGCGCGAAGTCATTTACATACTTTTGTTCAGAAGTCCGCCTTCACTGATTTCGTAGCGCATAGAAAAATACATACTTTTATTAAGCAGTCCGCCTATGCTGAGTAATTATATAGACTTCGTAGCGCGTATAAAAATGGATACTTTTGTTTAAGAGTCTTTCTCCAATGACTTCATAGCGTGTTGCCACATACATACCTTGTCTGGGAATCCCCCTACGCTGTCGTCGTATCGCGTAGCAACATACATACCTTGTCTGAATTCTCACACAAAGTATGTATGTTGCTACGCGATGACTTTGACCCTTACGTTGACTTTGTAGCTAGTAGCCACATATATACCTTGTCTGGAAAACCCACTACTCTGACGTCGTAACGCGATGCAATATACAATTATACATACCTTATCTGAGAACGCCCTATGCTGACGTCGTAGCTCGATTCCACATACATACCTTATCTGGGAATCCCCCTACGCTGACGTCGTAGCGCGTAGCAACATACATACCTTGTTTGGGAAGCCACCTACGCTGGCTTCGTAGCACATAGCCACATACATACCTAGCTTGGGAATTCCCCTACGCTGACTTCGTAGCGCGAAGCAACATACATACCTTGTCTGGAAATCCCCCTATATGTTGTCGTACCGCGTAGCAACATACATACCTTGTCTGAGAATCCCTTACGTTGACTTTCTAGCTCGTAGACACATATAAACCTTGTCTGGAAATCCCACTACGCTGACGTCGTAGCGCGATGCAATATACAATTGTACATAACTAATCTGGGAACGCCCTACGCTGACTTCGTAGCTCGTAGCCACATACATGCCTTGTCGGGAATCCCCCTACGCTGACATCAGCGTCGTAGCGCGTAGCAATATACATACATACCTTGTCTGGGAAGCCGCCTACGCTGACTTCGTAGCGCGTAGCCACATACATACTTTATGTAGGAATCTCCCTACGCGGACTTCATAGCGCGTAGCCACATACTTTGTCTGGGAATCCCAATACGCCGAAATCATAGCGCGTTGCAACATACATACCGTGTCTGGGAATCCCCCTACGCTGACTTCGTAGCGCGAGGCAACATACATACCTTGTCTGGGAATCCCCCTACACTGCCTTTGTAGCACATAGCGATATACATACCTTGTCTGGGAATCCCCTTACGCCGACGTCGTAGCGCGTTGCAATATACATATCTTATCTTGGAATCCCCATACGCTGGCTTGTAGCGCGAAGCCACATATATACCTTGTCTGGGAATCCCCTTACACTAACGTTGTAGCGCGTTACAACATACATACCTAGCTTGGGAATCCCCCTACGCTGACTTTGTAGCGCGAAGCAACGTACATACCTTGTCTGGGAATCCCCGTATCATGACGTCGTAGCGCGTAGCAATATACATACCTTGTCTGGGAACCCCCTACGCTGACGACGTAGCTCGTAGCCACATACATACCATGTCTGGGAATCCCCCTACGCTGATGTCGTAGCACGTAGCAACATACATACCTTGTTTGGGAAGCCGCCTACGCTGACTTCGTAGCGCGAAGTACCATACATACCTTGACTGGGAATCCCCCTATGCTAACGTCGTAGCAAGTTTCTGTTGTCTGGGAATACCCCATAGATACGCTGACTTCGTACCGCGTAGCAACGTACCAAGCTAAAGTAAGTAAGAAAGAAAATAAATTTATTTGACGCAGATTCTGCACTTTATCTAAGAGTCGCTAACATCGAAACTTATATCTACAGACATTCTACAAAAATGTATCCACAGTGACACACTAAACTTATAAATGTATCCACAGTGACACACTAAACTTATAAATGTATCCACAGTGACACACTAAACTTATAAATGTATCCACAGTGACACACTAAACTTATAAATGTATCCACAGTGACACACTAAACAGTGACACACTAAACTTATAAATTACGGTGTTAGGGTGCCCACACGCAGGAGCGTGCGGCGTCGTCGTATCGCATCGCATCGCATAGTTCCTACTACGAAGGAACGAGCCGCAGATATTTGCGATGCGTTGCGAATTCGCAGTTATGTGTGGGAGCCCTTAGGCACGATAATATGATATAAAACAAAATGCGGATATTAAAATGTTTCACCATTTTGAGTGTTGTCAAATGTGTGTGAAATTCAGACGTCGGTGTTCTTTCCCATTTTAAAGTTTCTATATCGACATCTATATATAGTACAAAATAAAGTCGCTTTTCGTGTCTGTCTGTTTCTCCGCTTAGTTCTTCTAAACTACACAATTTCACTAACAGATTCTGATGCGGTCTACAATATAATTTAGAGAATTTATTTCAGTTAAAGTTAATATAAGTACGATCTTAAAAGCCAGCAGTTTACTAATGTGGAATGCAGACCTAAGTGCAACCACACAATAAGTAATAAACTAAGTCCAGTCACTAAGTGAGTTGGAATCATTTATAGATATTTGCCCCATGGGGCAAACTCCTATCGATCGTCTTTTAAATTCCCAAGTATTTTCCATCTCATTACGCATGTAGTTTCCAAAGATCTAAGTCATTTATTCATTTGTTTAGCATAGGTACAAGAATAAAGGCTTCTACATACCACCGCGACTTGTCGCGCGACGCGACACGGCACAAAGGCCCCGCGTGTCGCGGGACGAGCGGTGCCTTTGTGTCGTGTCGCGTCGCGCGACAAGTTGCCCCGGTATGTAGAAGCCTTAACACTTAAAGATAAGAAAGAGTGCGCTATGTTATGCCAGAGGGCGTACAATTTTTTGTAATTAAGTAATCAAGCGAGCCAACTCTCAATCCTACTAATATTATAAACGCGAAAGTTTGTAAGTATGGATGGATGGACGGATGGATGTTTGTAACGTTTTCACGCTCAAACTAAACAAAAATAAAATTTTGTATGAAGGTAGCTGACACCCTGGATTAACATATAGGCTACTTTTTATCCCGATATTCCCAAGATCGAGACTTACGCGGGTGAAACCGCGGGGGTGCAGCTAGTAATTAATAAAGTTAGCCTGGACAAACAAAAAAAAACAGTTTTAAAGAATCAAACATTTCATAATACAAATTAATGATTTATTCCGTTTTAATACCAACAGCTAATACCACTGGTATTTGTTTCAACTCATATTTATTTTCTATTCCGAACGGATCACTTTTTTTAAATAATTAAATGTAATGTGCGAACGAATAAGTACTAACAACTTGAATTTGCAGTCAGCTTAGTCAAAACTAGTCATATTAAATTTGTTTTCTGATATTTTTATGTATTTTGATGATTTAACAGATTTATTTTTCAATTAAAGGTCTTACAATAAATTACATACTAAGCATTTTTACTGACTATACCATATACATTTGAACTTGTTTTGGTATTAGTTTTAACAATGGTATCCGTTCAGAATAGAAAATAGTAATGAGTTGAAACAAATACCAGTGGTATTATAGTAATTGGTATTCGAACGAAATAAATCAAATTAATTAATAATAATAACTTATCTAGGCAGCTAGACATGATCTTTTTCTTTATAATTTCAGTAACATGCTTATAATAGTTTGTTATCAAGGGTCTCTCATCCCATTACACGCTACAAGCAATGGATAAGTAAAGGGTAAATTACCAAAATAAAAGCACAGTTGGCAAAAGGTTTCATGATTGCAGATTGATGTTATTAGCAGACAGGAAGATGTAGGCAGCATCCTCCTGACGCATCCAACGTTAAGATATATATTTTTTTAAATTTTATTCGTGACTTAAATAAGTCGTTCAGTCGGATACATAAATGGGTTTTAAAAAGTTTGTTTAAATAATTATGAAATGAATTTTATATACTTAATGCATAATAGATGATATCCCCGCCCGCCAGCTCCCCTTGAGTTTCAGTAAAGATGTGGCACTTTACTGAGACCTAACGCGGACTTCATGAGAGAATTTGAATTGATGTTGCACTGTTTTGTTTCATTTGCCTACACTAATGCACGTTCACAAACACTTAATGATTAATAATCCCCGGTTATTACCTACACATTAATATTCGGCTCAACCCAAATTTTAGAAAATAAAACAATACTGCTAAACATGACGCTTCACTTTCCCGCCAAGAATCCGAGGCGATTCCGGCGGCGAATGAAGGGTTAACCCTAGCCATAATATAAGGTAAGCCATAATAATCTTCGAGTATTCTATCTAATTAGGGAGGTATCTTAGAATAATAACTATTATATCTATGGGTTCATTGTCATCAGTGCATAAATTATAGTTTGTTCGATTTGATAACGATGTAGGTAGGTACCTAAGCTTTTATAGACTAACTATGACTATTATGCAAAATACCTATATGTAAAATAAATATACTCGAACACATTTAGATACTTAAACAAAGTTAAATGAAGTGAAAAAAATACATTAAGGCGAACATTGGCAACTTGACTTTCATCCGCCATGTTGCTAAAGAGTCATTGACCTCTTTACTGCTAAAACCGTAACACATCACGAACACACACGACTATAAAATAAATAACACTAACTACAAAAAGAAGAAAATAAAATGAGTATAATAGGTTTACACAATGGCCAATGATGGCCACACTGTGGCCACACTTTACTTAGTGAATATAAACTTATTCTGTAAATCCTCATTTGAAAGGTTGCATTAGGACCTCTTGCTGGCTGATTATATTGAAAAACAAACTAAGTATGGCCGTTTTTACAATCCTAAAAAAGGAAAACGAAAATTTATTATTGTTAATGGTTTTTTATTGGCTATTTTTATATTTTCTTAACGTGATTTGGCCAGCACTATTAGGTACCCCTTTATTTATTTAATATTGAACTGGGTATTAATAATAATTTGTTATTTAATATAATCTTATCGCGCTATCGCATTAGGTTTTTAGGATATTTTTTAATAAATATATAATAATAAATCAATCTTAATTGACAAAGCAATTAAAAAGAATAATAATATCCATTACAATTTTATTGTAATTCAAACTTTTTGTAAATGTAGTAAAAAGCGATGCCATTAAGAAACAAAAAAAAAAATCGTTTGTCAGGTTTTTGTAATAGTTATTGAGTTATGCTTTCTAGAAATTGCTAATTAGTAATTTTTAATGATTTGTTTAGTTTTTATGTTAAGTAGTGATTGAATCAAGCATTTCTATTATTCGATACTCATATGAATAAATAATCAGTGCCTCAAAATGTGACTCAAAATGTTACCAATATGCCAGAGGGGGAGTGATATGAAGATTTGAATGACGTTATTGCGACGCACGTATTTCAGAGCACCCGAAAAAGGCACAAACTGCTGCAGAAAATTAATCGGGTAAGTTTAATGTAGAAAGGTGTTTAGTTTTTGTTTGGCATTGTTTATCATAGGTATGTATAAGCAATGATGTATCTATTATTACCTTTAGATGCGTTATCTGCGCTCAATACTGGCAAAGTAAATGCCAGGCAATTGCCTGACATTTACAATAATAATAATTATTATTACATACGCGCCAATGAACATGCAGCAGCTAGTGACGTAACTAAATATGTGTGTTCATCTCTTTCTAACAACAGATATCGGTATAGGTCTTTCCTTTTCTTCACGCGCTGCATGAAAGTTTGCAAGTATGTAGCTACAATCATGGCTGACGTTGTTTTTGAGTGCACTAATGTTCGTGTATGACGCGTCTATTTATAATACGTCATTGGGTATAAGTAGTACATTTTACAGTTCACAATAAGCTTAGTGTGAACTGTAAAATGTACTGAACGCAGGTAACGCATCAAAGTCAAAGTCAAAGTCAAAGTCAAATTGTTTATTTCAAATAGGCACATAAAAGGCACTTTTGAACGTCAATACTTACAAAAAAAAATAGAATTGATTCTAGTCGCCCCTTCCAAAATGTAGTTTCGTATGGAGAAGAATGGGCAAGAAACTCCACCGGTACTCTTAAAATCTTGTACAATATTTTTATAGGTACATTAATTATATAATTATATGTGAAGACGATGCACCTAGAATAAAATTACTATACCACAATAGGTAATAAAAATAGTTAAGAATGAAGCAAAGACAGATAAATTTATTAGGTGATAGAACATGGTGCTCACATATTTACAAAAATTGTAAAAAATATATACGATTTCCTAAAAAATAACAATAATATCAGTGTGAGTTAAGGTAATCACAGAATTTAAAATAAATGTCATAAAAATAATAAATTTTACAATTAAAATAGCAACCTGTTTGATTTGGTCTAGACTCTAGATTGTCCTATGGAGCAGGACCAGCATGTTTCCAAGCATTCTTATCTTGTATATAATCCTCTAATTTGTAATATGCTTGTTTACAAAGTGTTCTTTTAATATGAGTTTTAAATTTTCTTTCATTTAGTTGCAAAATATTACAAGATATTTTGTTGTAACATTTAACACAGTACCCCATAAAAGATGTATGTACTTTAGATAACCTGAAAAATGGTTGATCTATTTTGTCTTCATTTCTAGTATTAAAATTATGTCTATCACTTATTTTTATTAAAAAGATGTAGATTTTTCCTTACATACATAATATTTTCATAAATGAATTGGCAAGGTACCGTCATAATATTAATATTTTTAAATAGTTCCCTAAGAGATTCGCGGCGACTTAGATTATAAATTGCTCTGACAGCTCTCTTTTGCAAAATAAAGATTGACTCAATGTCAGCAGCCCGACCCCACAGTAAAATGCCGTACGACATAATGCTGTGGAAGTAGCTAAAATAGACCAAACGCGCGGTCTCTACATCTGTTAACTGTCTTATCTTTCTAACAGCATAAGCCGCCGAGCTTAGCCGCCCCGCAAGAGATGTTATATGTGGTCCCCATTGTAATTTCTCGTCTAGAGTGATTCCTAGGAAAACCGTTTGATTAATAAATTCCAGTTTTGCTCCATCCAATATGATATTACATTCACTACTTCTAACATTAGGTAATTTAAATCGAATGCATTTGGTTTTTGCTTTATTTAGTACCAAATTATTTACCGTAAACCAATCTTGGACCTGAAGAATAGAGTTATTCACGTCGTCAAGATTTTGTGACCGTCGGTCTATTTTAAATATCAATGATGTGTCATCTGCAAATAACACCATCTTCGGTTGTTTTTGAAAGGTCATCAAAAGGTAATAACCTTGACCTTGATCCGTCATCAATGGACGCAACACAAAATATTAAATCAAATTATTTAACTTATGTAAGCTAGCACATACCACTATAACAAAAATATTACCTTATCACAGATAAAATAATAGGTACCTACTAATATAATCTTAGTACCTAATAAAACTGTAAATACACTCTAGCTTTACATTACACATTACATTTGCTGCATGCTCTCAAAATGGTGAAGGAAAACATCGTGAGGAAACCGGCACGTCCTAGAACCAAAAAATCGAAGACATCTGACATCTACCAACCCACGCTGGGCCCGCGTGGTGGATTACAGCCCACTCCCTCTCACAGAGAGAAGGCCTGACTCCCAGCAGTGGGAACATTAGGTATAGGCTTATTATGCTGAATATTGTATTATCTATTTGTATTATCTCTCGAAAAATCGGAACCCTTATAGGATCACTCGTGTGTCTATCTCTCTGTCCGTCTGTCACAGCCATTTTGCTCCGAATCTAATGGACCGATTAAGTTGTTTGGTACACACATTGATGTATTAAATAGGAAGATATGGTACGCGCTCCTCGATGTGGACCGCATAAATGAGGGGAAAGGACACAATCGACCTACATTACTCTCGGTTTGCGGGGAATACCCGAATTGTAGTTTGTTTCTGAGTTGTTATGGGTACGTAACAGTGACAATTATTGCGATCTCGTTCCCGCTATTGCCCGCGTAATAAGTCTCTCTATTTCGGTTGTCGAGCACATGACGCACGACATCGGGTCCATTTAATATTAACGTGATGTTAGAGAGTGGCCTATCTTCAAGAAAGAAAAGAAAGAAAAATTGTTTATTCTGCACAAACAAAACACACATTACAAAAATAAAATACAAATTGACGAAAAAAAAAAAAAAAACACACTAATACAAGTAGCCAAATTGCAATCATAATAATTCCAATAATAATAATTCATAATTGCTTCCTATTTAATACATCAATGGGTACCCATATGAATTTCTCTGACCCAAAGATAGACGTGTAACGAAAATAAATTAATTATGGGGGTCACTTTTGGGAGACAAATATGAAAATAAAATAAAAAGTTTTGTACCCTTGGGATAAAAAACGTGGTAGATAACATATTCGTAGAACGGAACCCTCACCACGCGAGAATCCAAAATATCTGTATTAAATATCAACGTACGGTTGGTATTTATTTAATAACAAGAACATCTTATTTGTATGCAGAACTTGGTTGTTTTTTATTTTCGATTACTCAACTCATTTTTGAGTAAATAAATAATTGCTTCATATTTTGCAATAAATTACAAGCGTCATGTCATCGCGCTTCTCTTTCTTTTGTATGCAGTGACAGTGACATTGTTAATAGAATAGAATAGAATACTTTTTATTTCAGACAATTGTCCATAGAGTTAGTAACAATTTTACTTATCATCTAGTGTTAGTACTTACAAAGATTAACAAAACAATTAAAATCAAAATTCAGCGTGGAGCTGCATCCACCTTCGCAACGTCGGGGAATCCCACCGATCTGTGAACACACGGAGAATACTGTTGGTGCTGCTGCGAACACGCGACATCAGGGATGCACATCTTTTTCTTATAATGGCGGCAAAACCATCAATGTTATGGTCCGCAAACATCCCTGACGCATCCATTAATCGTAAAATAAAATTTTAATTTTATCTCAAGGATAGCTGACGCTCAGTGTTTGATTTTTAAATTTCATGATGTGTTGCTAAATAATAGGAACAAAAACATTGAGACTGGGTTTTAAAAAAAATATAGGTTTTTCCAACATTATTTTTCTGCTATATTTTGTATCGAAGTTCAAAATAGTGCTTTAACCACATGCAAATAGACCATATAATGATGTTGCAGATATTTTTTAATGTTCAAAATCAAAAGTAGTTTCTTCTAAAAAGATGATCAAACGTTAGTCTCGCGTTATTTTTCGGAAAACTTGTTGCGAGTATTAGTGATTTTCCATAAATACTTAGTTTATTTGAAAAGTCCCTTCCAGCACCATGCAAAACAAGGAACTCGACTTTTCAAATTACAAACAATTTTGTTTAAATTATGTTTCCCTTTCTCACAACCAATGAACAAAATTGATCAAAATCAGCCGATTTCATGCACGGCAAATGTAGTTATATAAACAATATTATAAACAACTTCAGCGGGCAAGTATGCGCTGGATGCGGGAAGCACAGAACCGGTCGAAGTGGCGGTGCTTGGGGGAGGGAGGCCTATGTCCAGCAGTGGACGTCTTTCGGCTGAAATGATGATGATGATAAACAACTTCCAATAATCTCTTGATTGTATTTTGACAAATTTTTTTTTTTCTTTTTTTTTTTTTACTTTGCCCCACACTAGGAATTTGTCCTGTATTGTGGGTGCGTTTACAAACATTTAAATGCACATACACAAACAGCCAGACCCGGAACAACTACTTGTAGGTCATACAAATATTTGTTCTGTGCGGGAATCGAACCCGCGACACACAGTGCAGCAGTCAATTGCATAACTAACTGCGCCAATCGTGCCGTCAAAAAATCCCATCGCCGTTTTTAAAAGTAATAAACAGGCATACAAATTGTGTCAGTCATTCTTGGAAAATACTTTTCTAAGAACGTGACTCTGAAAATATACCGTTGTGTTAAAAGTATTTATTCGGCAAAACTCCTCCTTCCTTATGCTACATACTTACTGGTCTGGCGGTTTACTACCTTGCTTCCGTAGCGAGCGCCCCGCATTCCTGATTCCTTAAGGCGACGATAACCGACTTTTAATGATTTTATACTGAAGATCACGTCTAAACGAGTAGTATTAATGATTAGAAAAAAAAAATATGTTAAATTAGAGCATTTTCTCAATAACTTAGTATGTGAATATTTTAGATTATGTTTATATTACCTACATAGTGAAATTAATTTGTAAAGTTATGTCTAACGCGGATAAAAAACTGAGAATGGCGCAAAATCTACTAAGCGTATTTTTCTGAAACCTTCACCAATTTAGAGATAATTTAATTATTGATTTTTTAGTACACGCATTTTATTAAAATACCTTTTGTTTTGTGTATAATAAATTAATAATGCGTCAAATTGGGGACAGCGCTCCTTGATGGGCGAGTCCTGCTGGCTGAACGTACGACGGCACTCAAGGTCACTGGCATATATCTGCGTCTTAAGTCTTAGAGACTTCTAGGTTAAATTAATACTCTGAAGTTTTCATGGCATGCCTTTTCATCCTTTAGATTTAGAAGCATTAAAAGCTTAAAGTGCCCCTGGAATTTATCAAAGAACTCGTTGTTGGCTATTTCAATTTAGTTTAGAATAGCAAGCAATACAATCTGTTTCGCGTATGAAAGGCCTTTCATTTTGACAATATAACAAGATGAATTGCGTTAGTTACAATGTCCAGCAGACGTGGCGTGGAAAAGAGTTTCTAAGATTTTTTTTTTTTATTATTTAGGATGGGTTTGCTGTTGACCTTAGTCTAGGGCAGAGGTGACAGAGACAAAGTCGACGATGGAGTGAGCTTACCCAGAAGATGCCTGTTTACTCTAACTTTGAAGAGATTAGGGTTGTATGCGTTCGGAAACACAGACGCAGGTAGAGAGTTCCACTCTTTTGCTGTGCGCATTATAAAAGTAATTTGGAAACGCTTAGTGCGAATTGGTGGAATAGCAACAAGGAAGGGATGGTAACCTGCAGTGCGTCTAGATGTCCGATAATAGAAGAGGGCCGGTGGAATACACGCTGCCGCTTATTGGTTGGTGGTTCGGTTGGCAATTATATAGGTAATGAATATTTTGTATGAAAAACTATTGTTGCCAATATTTTGTAATCATTTCAGGCGAAAGACTCCACTGCTGGACATAGGCCTACCCCAAATAGGGGGGGGATTTGCCATAATTGCCACGCTTGGCAGGCGGGTTAGCAAAAATGTTAAAAATGCATAGAGAACGCTGCTGCCCATTCTCTAGTAAGTCCCTTAATCGCCTTTTACGACACCCACGGGAAGAAATGGGATGGAGCTATTCTTTACTTCCGGCACCGAACGGAATATTTTGTAATGAACAAAGTTAAATTCTTCAATTAGCAGTTAATGTTTTGTTTGTTTTTACGTTTTCATCGTTTGAAAAGTAATGTCTTGACAACTAAATTACTTCTTAACCAGAGGCTTTTTCAGAGTTTCGGTCTTCCTATAGGTACTTATTTTATTGGTTGGTAAAGTCATCACGGTCCAATTTTCAAGTCAATTCTGTTGTTTAGAAGAAACGTAATTTCATAATATTTTTTAGGATACGGGTAATTTGGTACTCAGTAAAAATATGAACTACATTTTGTTTTTTCTGAGTAGGTATTATGTGTGATATTTATTACCTTGTACCCTGAGTTTAAGAAAAGCGGTCCAGTGTGAGTCGGACTCGCACACGAAGGGTCCCGTACCATAGTACAATATTTAACGCTACATATTTTTTCGTTTCATAGATGACCATTTTTAACTTTTAACTTTATTTTATTTTTATTATTAGTTGTGTCATGGTGTGAAAATTTCAAGTTTTTACCTAATACGGTTCCAAAGATCGTCCGTCTGTTACAGGGCTGTATGGATGGATGGACAGCGGAGCCTTAGTAATAGGGTTCCGTTGGCACTCTTATGGTACAGAACTCTAAAAAACGTTGCAAATAATAAAGAAAGAAAAATAATTTTATTTGTCACAGTAAAAAACGTGCGTACGAAAACATAGTAATAAACCGAGGGTTTCACAAAACAGATCTAAGTACTATCACAAACAAACAAATAGTCGGAAGCTGCAGCATGATGCTATGCTATGTGGGACCCACAGCACAGCGCTGATTTTCAGTGGTCACCCGAAAAATACGTGCGGAACCCAAGTCAGGTTTGATGATTTGTACATAATTAAATAGGTAATAAAATAAAATAAACAGTACTTAGTATATAATGCATATTATTATACAACCAATTATAAGAATAAATATTATGAAAAAAAAAATGAACAAAAGATAGACACATACTTATAGATACACAGCTTAGCTATATTTGCAACCTATTGATTTATAGCAAATATTTGCAACCTATTGATTTATTGTGCGCTACATTATAGCAATGGGCGACAGGTTTATCAAAGTCTCTCGTTTTAACTTTGAACAACATGATTGTCTTTGAGACATGCCAAGTAACAAAACTTTTGTCCCCTGGCTTGAGTTTGGCCGCTCATTAGAAGGATATCTATGCAAATTTTATGCCTCGTATGTGATAGACCATAAACACTGCTTAATTGCTTTTAAAGGACCTTTATTGGCTCACACATAAACACGCTTTTAAGTTTTATTTGTACTTAAGACGCAGATATATGCCAAGACGCAGATATACTCGTATGCCAGTGACCTTGAGTTAGCTTGCGTGTTCTATACTGAGCTCACGCAACGCGTCGTACGTTCAGCCAGTAATAGGACTCGCCCATCAAGGAGCGCTGTCCCCAATTTGACGCATTATTAATTTATTATACACAAAACAAGAGATATTTTAATAAAACGCGTATACTAAAATATCAATAATTCAATTATCTTTAAATTGGTGAAGGTTTCAGAAAAATAAGCTTGGTAGATTTTGCGCCATTCTCAGTTTTCTATCCGCGTTAGACATAACTTTACAAATTAATTTCACTATGTAATATAAACATAATCTAAAATATTCAAATATTAAGTTATTGAGAAAATGCTCTAATTTAACTGTTGGAACCTTCAGTCTGGTTGGCGAGGGATGTAAATGAAATACCGGAGTCCAATTAATACAACGTATATTACTAAATCAGGAGTTACGTTACAGTGGCGTTTCTTACAAGATATTGATAGTACACAAGTTAACTCTAGGGCGCGGCGGAGACGACGCCCGCTCGGCCGTGTGCATGCGCGGGGCCCATTGCAATATGCCTCGTTTGCATTATTGCTACTGTAGTTCCTACATTAACATATATTTTTTTCAAATCATTACCACTCTCGTTTAGACTTGATCTTCAGTATAAAATCATTAAAAGTCGGTTATCGTCCCCTTATGTACAGTAGTTTCATAAACTTGGACAATTTTCAGTAAATTGCTTGCTATGGTTTAATGTTCACTGTTCAGGTACGTAGTACGTACGTTCCCATACCTTCTATTTGCCGATTAAACTCACTTACTAAGTGGGTTCTTTAATCTAAGTACCTTATTAAACGCGAACCCTAAAAGTAATAAAGGCTTCTACTTACCAGCGCGGCTCGCGACGCAACACAAAGGTACCGCTTGTCGCGCGACACGCGGGGCCTTTGTGTCGCGTCGCGTGTCGAACCAGTATGTAGAAGCCTTTACAGTTAAACCAGAAAAGGTATGCGCTTCGGTAATTTTCGTGTAACCGAATTAGCAGAAACGCCGCGCCACAGAGTAAACTCCAACCGAGACAATGCTTCTAAATTATGTAATGCCGCGCTTTATTAATAATGCACCGCATTCCGCATTTGTATAACGTTCTCTCTTTCGGTTTACCTACTACGATCACACCTCATCATCTGTCATTCAAAAGCTTTTTGGAATTGTATAAAGTTATCAATTTGTTAGTTTAAAAGAAGATGTAGTGACAAAAAATTAGGGGACGCCCTAGGAGGACATAATATAGTGACCTAATTGGTGATGTTCTTCAGAAAGGCCAGGTGCGTAGTTCTCGCAACCGGCGTGCGTGTATGACAGGGGTCTACTCTCTAATCACAAAATCCGTAGTTTCGGCAGAAGTTTTGGGCGTTTGTTACTGCGTATCACTTAGGCCTGAAACTGCGTTAAGCGGGCGCCCGCGACGGGCAACCGTCGCGTGTCAACGCGCGTGGACACGCGGCTGGGCTCCGTGGGAACGCGACGGTCCCCGTCGCGGATACCCGTCGCGGAGACCGGATTATTTTATTTACGCAGTGTCGCTAGTTCAATTTACCTTCAGTCTGTCTGTCTGTCCGCCTGTCACCAGGCTGTATCTCATGAACCGTGATAGTTAGACAGTTGAAATTTTCACAGATTATGTATTTCTGTTGCCGCTATAACAACAAATACAAACATTTTTAATTAAATAAATATTTCAGGGGGCTCCCATACAACAAACGTGATTTTTTTGCCGTTTTATGGATAATGGTACGGCACCCTTCGCGCGCGAGTCCGACTCGCACTTGGCCGGTTTTTGAACATAGTAGAATATGGCATCTCCATAGTATTCCTACCTCAAATGTCAATAGCATCCGGTGGAATGACAGCTCCCTTCAAGCTCACTTTTTTGAGAATAGACCAGCAGGATTTTTTTAAGATACGGAAGGCTAATAAAGTCCTCAGGGTTGCGAGTTTGTCCGAAAGGGATATCGTGGCCCTGGCACACAGGCAAATGAAGGAATACGGGTGGGTGGTCGCAGAGCGGGAGAAGTTATTTGATAATTTCCCACCCAAAAAAAAAAAAAGGGCTGTATCTCATGAACCGTGATAGTTAGACAGTTGAAATTTCACACATGATGTATTTCTGTTGCCGCTATAGCAACAAATACTAAAAATCAGAATATTTTTTTTTGTCATTTTTATAGTAATGGTACGGAACCCTTCATGCGCGAGTACGACTCGCACTTAGCCGGTTTTTCCATATTGAACTCTCAATCTAAGTACCTACATAATCACCTACGATAAAAATGTATTCTCAGAATGCCTCTTTTACATGAATCATGTTACCGGTCCGCTGGCGGGCACCGCGCATGCCCCCCGCGACGGGTTTCGTCGCACGGAGGCGGGCCCCGTTGCGTGGGTGCGGGGCGCGCCTCCCCGTGACGGACTCCCGCGCGGGTCCCCGCGACGGAGCACTTTTGTATGAAACCGCGCGGGTGCCCGCTTAACGCAGTTTCAGGCCTTACGGACATAAGATTAGGAAAAAAATGAACGACAACATGACTTGACAGTTGTCCCTAATCCCAATATAATAAGATGTAATAATAATATAGAGATATATATGTAGTAGTATGTGTTGTAATATATAATATGTATTTTTAGTTACAAAAATTGAATTTGTCACTTGTTTTGACGGATCAACTACTTTCGGACGGGCCGTATCTTCGTTGACGGACTTAGAGAATAGACCCCCTGATGTATGAACGTAAACGAAGCAAAAAGAGTATGTAAGGAGCGTAACAGGTGGCGTTCTAGTTTACCCCCGTGGGAATAAGGCGTGAGTTTTCGTATTTATGTAAAGTTATTAATCTATGATTTTCTAACCATGGCACCTAATACAAAATAGGCAAGGTACTTCCATGGTTTTAACAGCTCGATATTAGATCTCACGATCGCGTGTTCGTATTTCCGAAGAAAGATGATGATTCTCGAAGCGCTTACTTTTCCTGGGAGATCTGTAATATCTATTTAGATTTTCCTGTTGCGTTATGCTCGAACCTGGGAAAGTTTTAGTTTATTTTTACAATCGTTATTCAAACAATCCTACGTAAAATAAGTACCTATAGCTTATATCGTCGAATCCATGTCTCTCACGTGACATGATAATTATGATGGGCTCAATGTGCATTGAGACGAGAGGCAAATGATAAAAGTAGGCTTGGCTTTTAAACAAAAAAATTGCCTAATCTATAAAATTTGTGGTAGCGGAAAAAATATATGTTATTCTTGTTTCTCAGAACTTACACAGATTAATAACAAGGACGACTTATTTGTATGCAGAACTAACTTGGTTGTTAGGGTTCCGTACCAAAATGGTAAAAAGGAACCCTTATGGTGAGACTAAGTCTGTCTGTCTGTCTGTCTGTCACACCTGGATATCTCAAGAACCACTAATGCTATCAACTTGAAATTTAAAATAGTTTTAGATGACGTTTGCCCAACTATTTTGCAAAGAAGAAAGAAATTAAAAAATATATATCTTTTTTGCAAAAGGGACTGAAAGGGGGGTCTTAAAAAATTGAAGTGGGGCTACTAGGGCATGTGGGGTATCATATGAAAGAGCGCTGTTTGCATATTCTCAAACATTTTTTTTTAGGCAGCATAGTTTCCAAATTTTGATGAAAAATGTAAAAAAAAAATACCGCCCCCCCCCCTTATCTCCGAAGTTTGCATAGATAAAAATCTGAAATTATTCTATGTGATAAAAGTTTATGTAAAGATTACAGGAAAAATAAAACGATATCTCTAAATAGCACATTTTTTATGTTACGATATCTCTAAATAGAACCCTCGGTGTGCGAGTCCGACTCGCACTTGACCGGTTTTCTTTTTAAATTTTCGATTACTCAACTCATTTATGAGTAAACAAAATAATTGCTTCATATTTTACAATAAATTGCAAGCGTTGTGTCATCGCGCTTCTTTCTTTTGTATGCAGTCTGACAGTGACAGCGGTGTACCTGTTGTCAGCGACTTAACAATCAATTTTCCTGACCTTACCTGCAGCACCGGCCTATCAGTAATGGGGACGTATTCAGGACAAAATAGTATCAAAATAATATAATCGACCTTTTTTTAAAAATAACACGATGAATATTAATAATTACAAAGACAATACGACACCAGTGAAGGTCCTCCTGCAGAGAATGATTCAGAGGTCCTCGGTATGAGTCACTCGGTAACTAGATTATTTGCTAGGTTATTTTTATGTCGACAACAAATGTCATTTTAGTCTAGCAAATGAATAATAAATAGTAAATCATTTTTACTAAAATCAATATTTAGTGGCCAAATAACGCTTGTTTGGAATTACTTTTCAGAAGACGCTTCAAGGATTTGTTTGGAAAATGTTAATCAATCGGTTGAAGGACACTGAACGAGACACAGAAGTTTTATTATTATTACGTCTGGGGGCGTTTACTGGCCCGCAAAGTGTTGGGTAATTAGTTTGTAATAAGATTATTTAATGTCTGCTCCAAATGTATCTGATGACAAAAACGAGCGAGCCTTACAGTAGTTGCATAATTATGATGTGTAACATCTGACATCTCACCTCTGAGCAGCGACAGAAATTATCCTCAAAATTTTATAAAAAATAAGTATTTAAATATTTATTCGAAGTCTTTATTAGGGACCCATTGGTCGAAATTCGACCCCCTCTACTAACTTAGTACTTACTAATTCCATGAGTACAATAATTCTATGCTATTATAAAGTACTTACTTATTCCATGCACAAGCTGTCACTTCCACTCCCACAAAAATCGTGAGGAAAGATGTTCTCTCATCTACGAGTACATCACAAATGTAAACAAATGAATAAGAAAAACAGGTGCGTTTGGATGCACAGAACAGTGTTTGGATGCCAACTTGTAGTGTCACTTAGCTACAAAAGGACTTTTATTTGATTATTTGCATACTTAAACCCGAATTTTTAATTTAAAATCACCTAGATGTAACAATTGGCGCAATTGGCGGTTGGCGCAGTGGTTAAGCGATTGACTGCTGCACTGCGTGTCGCGGGTTCGATTCCCGCACGGAACAAATATTTGTATGACCTACAAGTAGTTGTTCCGGGTCTGGCTGTTTGTGTATGTGAGTTTAAATGTTTGTTAACGCACCCACAATATAGGAGCAATTCCTAGTGTGGGGCAACGTTTAAAAAAAAAAACATATAAGGTTAATTTTATAACCTACGTAACTAATCCTAGATATTCCAGTTATTTTCAATAACCTACTTATTTAACCACTAAACATATCAACGTTTGTTCGAATTAATCCAAGCGGCATACATCCCTACAACCATACACTATCAATTCAATTTTCCGGGTAATTTGCTTGGATAACAACGCGATTGAGTATCATTGTAACTGTACGTCAAAATTACGGTGTCTATAAAGGCGTACTTTGATATTATTTATACTTCCATAGCATTTGTCTCTTCATAGTATTTATATGATTGAATGAAATGCACCGGCCCCAGCGTGGTTTGACCGACTACTAAACTCAATTTCGACAAACTGTAATACGAAAAGATATAATTACAACATTAAGGAACTGTGATACGTCTTCATTTCGACAATACCTACTTAAGGGGACGATAACCGACTTTTAATGATTTTATACTGAAGATCACGTCTAAACGAGTAGTGTTAATGATTTGAAAAAAAAAATTATGATAAATTAGAGTATTTTCTCAATAACTAAATATGTGAATATTTTAGATTATATTTATATTAAGTACATAGTGAAATTAATTTGTAAATTTATGTCTAACGCGGATAAAAAAACTGAGAATGGCGCCAAATCTACCAAGCGTATTTTTCTGAAACCTTCACCAATTTAAAGATAATTTAATTATTGATCATTTGGTATACGCGTTTTATTAAAATACCTTTTGTTTTGTGTATAATAAATTAATAATGCGTCAACTTGGGGACAGCGCTCCTTGATGGGCGAGTCCTATTACTGGCTTAACGTACGACGACGCGTTGCGTGAGCTCAGTACAACATGCAAGCTAACCACTCAAGGTCACTGGCATATATCTGCGTCTTAAGTGGGAACAGGCTAGGCAGATTGACTGAATTAGTCAGGTGGTGGTGGTGGCGTACCACTTTTGACAACAATTCCGTGAATAGAAACTACTAGAAAGTAGAAGAGGCAAATAGACCTTGTCGTTTTACGTGAATGTCACTTGCACGTCGCAAGTGACGTTCAACATTATGGTGATAAAGCAAATACGAGGCGGACTACACAATTATTGATTTTGGAACGCTTAAGGCGACGATAACTGACTTTTAATGATTTTATACTGAAGATCACGTCTAAACGAGAAGTGTTAATGATTTGAAAAAAATATATGTTAAATTAGAGCATTTTCTCAAGAATTTAATATGTGAATATTTTAGATTATGTTTATATAACATAGTGAAATTAATTTGTACAGTTATGTCTAACGCGGATAAAAAACTGAGAATGGCGCAAAATCTACCAATCGTATTTTTCTGCAACCTTCACCAATTTAAAGATAATGTAATTATTGATCGTTTAGTATACGCGTTTTATTAAAATACCTTTTGTTTTGTGTATAATAAATGAATAATGCGTCAAATTGGGGACAGCGCTCCTTGATGGGCGAGTCCTATTACTGGCTGAACGTGCGACGCGTTGCGTGAGCTCAGTACAGAACACGCAAGCTAACCACTCAAGGTCACTGGCACATATCTGCGTCTTAATGAGTACTGATACAGCATGAGCCCATATGCATGAAATTTTTAGGGTTCCGTACCCAAAGGGTAAAACGGGAACCCTTTTACTAAGGCTCCGCCGTCTGTCTGTCTGTCTGTCCGTCTGTCACCAGGCTGTATCTCATGAACCGTGATAGCTAGACAGTTGAAATTTTCACAGATGATGTATTTCTGTTGCCGTTATAACAACAAATACTAAAAAATAGAATAAAATAAATATTTAACGGGGCTCCCATACAACAAACGTATTTTTTTTGCTCGTTTTTGCTCTATATTGATAACGGCAACAGTTAGACGCTTGAAATATTCACAAAATATGTAGATATATATTGACTTTAAAAATAAATAATTAATTTAAAATAAAACAAATATTTAAGGGGGGCTCCCATACAACAAACGTGTTTTTTTTTGCCATTTTTATAGATAATGGTACGGAACCCTTCGTGCGCGAGTCCGACTCGCACTAAGCCGGTTATTTTCTCTTAATCAGTAAAGCACAGTAACATAAAGTATTAAAAGTCAAATGTGAATACTGTTTGTTGCTCAAAAGAGTGATTAAAGTCCAAAAAATGTCTACAGTTCATACATCCGTTATTGTTGCAGCCACAATGTGACGTCATTCACCGCGATACTGATTTGTTAACATTTCTTTTACAGCCGAAATTCATGTAAATTAAATTATTTTCTGTGCTTTATTCAAGCAGAAATCGTACTTACTAACTTACCTCAGTGATAATTTAAAAAGTTTGCTAAGGAAATATATAAATATTCACATAGCTTTTGAGGTCACTTCTGGCATTTTTGAAGACGACGCGTTTCGAGTTTGCGTTCCAGTCCAGCAAAAAAACGCAATAAAAATACCAAAAATATTGCAATTTGTTTCTTGACTCATATAATATAATGTATATTATTTAAATAATGAAAGAGTTTTGAATTACATGCATATTCCCTATTGAGGAAAATTGGGTTTGTGCCCGGTTAGGGATCGTCAATTAATAACGTGATGATTTAGCAACTTTTTAAACCCTTTTCCTTGGCGATACGTGGTGAGGTTTTAAACCCTATCACTACGTGTACTTTGTACCATCAATCTTAAGTATCTTACTTGCGACTGGCAAGCGAGCCGGGCGGGGAAATCGTTGCCTGGCAACGGCAAGTCAAGCTCACGCGCCACTTTTCCTTTTAGAAATCGCGCGTTCAACAAAAAAACAAATACACGTGATAATCTCACTACACCCCCTTGTGATATTTTCATGTAAGATTTTCTCCATAATTTTATAACCTTAATTTTCGTCGCTGATTTTTCAATTACAATTTTATAATGTTATTAAAACAATAGTTGTTGGAACAAGTGGTGAGATTTAATGTTGAAACCTTCTAAATAAACATGAATGTGTTACCAATTCCCATTAGTAAGTTATTGCGTAAGTATTTAACCTGAACAGATTTTACTCGGAGTTTCTTTGAAGGATAAGATCAGAAATGGCGTTATCCGGAAGAGAACCGGAGTTACCGACATAGCCTGCAGAGTAAGCAAGCTGAATTGGCAGTGGGCTGGCTGGCCATGTTTGTCGAAGGACCGATGGCCGGTGGAGCAGACGAGTCCTGGAGTGGAGACCGCGTATCGGCAAGCGTAGTGTGGGACGCCCCCCAGCTAGATAGACCGACGACCTTAAAAAGGTGGCTGGGACAGATTGAATGCGGAAGGCGGAGGACAGGGTGTTGATTGCTATAGGCTGAGTTGAGGTTTTGACTACACTTTTATCAGATACTTTTGAAACAGACTATAGATGTATTCAAGTGACAAACCATAGGTAACTAGTGGTTCACGGTACTTGGTCTTTCCATCCTCCTTTTTTACTTACCTCTGTCCTGACTGGGCCACATCGCTGGATTTAGGAGTCGTCCGTGTTACGCCGAAGCTGATTCTTCGCCTCCCACTGTGTCCAGTCCTTCTTTTTCTATGCTTTCTTTATGTGCCTGTTTAGCAGAGGGGCATGCCTTGCAACGATGGTGAATTCTTTGTGTAACAATAAATACCACAGAGCACGGAGACGGGTCGCTGCTAGAGCCAGCATTGTGAACATTTTCCATACAAACCACGCGTGTCTCCGGTTAAATGCAAATGTCATATAGAAACTGACTGCTTTAAGACGCAGTTATATGCCAGTGACTCATGAGCTTGCGTGTTCTGTACTGAGCTCACGCAACGCGTCGTACGTTCAGCCAGTAATAGGACTCGCCCATCAACGAGCTCTGTCCCCAATTTGACGGATTACTAATTTATTATGCACAAAACAAAAGGTATTTTAATAAAACGCGTATACTAAAAGATCAATAATTCAATTATCTTTAAATTGGTGAAGGTTTCAGAAAAATACGCTTGGTAGATTTTGCGCCATTCTCGGTTTTTTATCCGCGTTAGACGTAACTTTACAAATTAATTTCACTATGTAATATAAACATAATCTAAAATATTCATATATTAAGTTATTGAGATAATGCCATAATCTAATTTACCATATATTTTTTTCAAATTATTCACACTACTCGTTTAGACGTGATCTTCAGTATAAATCATTAAAAGTCGGCTATCGTCGGCAAAAAACGTAAGCAAATTTGAATTTCGCGGGCTACCCTGACGCTTTGCCTTAGGCGGTCCGTGACTGAAATCGTGCGCTCAAAGCACTTTCGGAGCCACGAATTTTATTAGCACTGCCTTCTCTACGACGCTGCCGCACGCTATGGATGGTGATTCCGTGTTCTGTGATAAATACTGATTCGTTTGCTTCTTTATCATAGGTAAAGGAGTCTTTCTGGGAAGGACCCTACAAATGTAAGTTTTATTAATAAACCTACTACTACTGAAAAACTATCAAATGAGCCATAAAATTATCGTCTTACACCAGCGGGCCGAGCACGGGCGTGCCAAGACGTTTGTGACAAGTCATGATAAATTATGTCTTGTCAATTTGTACTAGCATTTTATGACAAAACAGTTTTATCGCTCAAACTGTGATAAAATGTGTGACTCAAGTCATGTCATAGTAGGCCGTGCTCGCGCAGCAGGGGGCCTACTCCAAACGAATTTTCGGCCATTTCTTGACGTCCAAAGTTTCCCTATTTGTCTTTTAGTTCTTACCCCACGACTAGCCACATTTTGACTTTGAGTTATCTCTTTGACTGTCGTTTTTGTTCGCCTTTGTCAGCCATAGTCAGGGTAAACGGTCGATACTTCGGATTTATCTTCGTAGTAAACCCCCAGTATTAACTTTAACTCTTGGCTTCGCATTCACAGATGTCTTGAGTCCAATTAGGCTAATTAATAGAGACTTTAACTACAGTGTGTATCTTCATCAAGGTCTGTACCTACCTACACTACGTTTTAAGTTTTAACTTGAATTTCACTGAACTATTTCAGTATAGCGATATTGGATTTCAGCGGGTTTAATTCCATCACGTAGTAGGTAATTTAACACTAAAGAGATTTTTGAAGTAAATTTTCTTTACGCACGCTTGACTTGGGGAGATGGTGATTGCGTGACGAGAGCGTTACGGAAACTGATCGGGCGAGGCGAACGGAAGTTTAAATTTGAAACATGGAACACACCGCGTCACCGCCGGGGGCCGCCCCGCTTAATAGGTATTTTTTTAAATTTACACTGGCTGTTTATACACTTCTGTTTTACTCCAGTCGTGTGGTCTAATCTCTAATTAGTTTTCATAAGTTTTCAGCAGCTTTTGTCGCTCATGGGGATGTTCTATACACACGGTTTTCATTGGATTGTATTTATTATCTAAGATTTGCAAAAGCAATTCCACATTATCACTACCTTACGAATTCCGTAGTCGTTTTTTGAACTTTATATTTCAGAACGTTTTCTATAGCACAAGTTATTTCTATAAATTGTATGTTTGTATATGTCACCGTAAGATTGTGAGAACCGTTAGCAAACCGCGCGCGAGCCGAGCGAGCCCTACTTCCAAGTTGCTCGCAGCTAGACGGGAGAAGTTATTTGATAACCTCCCACCCAAAAAAAAGCTAGGCAGACTATATTTACTAGTAGCGCAAGGTGCGTTACGTCGCAAGCAAGTTTGATACCAGTTCACAATTTGTCGGTTTCCCATGGATAAATTATGAACTACCGCAATTATAATGCGTTAAATTGTAAATGTTTTGTCGCAGTTCACAATTTTTCGAGTTTATAATTTAACGAAAATAATTCCGATAGATTATAAACGAACGAAGTTCATAATTAAACGGTGACATATCGTCGACCTAATTCTAATATGGCGTAAGTTAACATTGGCAACTATTCAGGACACGAAATGAAACGTTTTGTTTCTATGAAGTTCTTAATGTTCTACCGAAAATATTACTAATCAAATCTGCTTTTTATTTTTAAGGTTTTATTTACTTAAAACATTTTAGATTGATCAAAATCGGACTAACGGCTTATCAGCCGTTGGTAGGCCAAATTTTGACTTAGGTACGCTTTATTAGAATTAGGTCGACGATAAATATGTATAACGAAATGGAAATGAAACGAATCGAATTGAGTCGCCTTTGTGAGCTGAACAATGTTTGTGAGCTGAACAATGTTTCTCCCCTCAGTTGACTAGTGTAATTTGAGCTCAATGATAAGCAGCTGATAGATACATTGTATGTTTAACAGCACAAAACATACAAGTGTTGGTAGTTTTATGAATGTTTTTGTTTAAGATACTCTCCGACTTCATTGCCTTGATTACTTGTTTCATCTTGTGTTTCGAGGTATAACTCCATCAGCGTCAGACCATATGTGGCCGTTCATAAAAATTTTGCAAATCTGATTTTCACCGGATGTGTTTAAAACGACATAACTATCGTATTTTTCTTTGAGACACCCTCCCTTTTTTTACTAGATTTTATCCATGTGACATTTAGAACATAGACGGGGCCAGATTTTCAAACCATTTATACCGAAAAAATGCGACAGGCCCATGGCTTTCATTTTGAAAAGTTTTCGTCAAATGTAGGTATAGAAAACGTGTTCCTACAAGACACACAGGACTTTTACCAAGTAGAAAGATGTGGATACTTTTTGATACACAATGTTACAGACACTGTGTGCCAAAGGTGTTGAGATCCAATCGACGCGCAACCTGTTACCATCGATTCAGTAGAGAAATGAAATGAAATTATTTTATTTCTGTAAATAGGTTTGTACAAACACTTTTACACGTCAATCATATTTTAAACACTAGATGAGGGCGGCGTTTCCTATCTGACTACTCTGAGAAGAAAGGCCGAAACAAACTCAGAGATTACAGTCTCTTTTAAAGTCCAGACATAATCTTGGTCAGATCATGTGAAGACCATGTAGATTGGTGTCTGAAATGGTTTTTGGACAGGTTCTAAATAGGGTCAAAATGTATGGAAAACCTATATGTATGTGTTACCTATGTGTGTGTACCTATATGTCTACGCTAGGGGGCTAGAATCATGTGCTGAATTCATGGTTACAGTTTGCGCTTTTTATCCGATGTCCTGTCACCCTGTATGTATGTATGTGTAAGGTCATGTCGTGCCAAAATTAAACTAACAAATAATTCAGTTCAACGTTTATTATTACTGCAAGTTGATTTACTTAAAATTACTTCACATAACAGTTTGTCTTGTCAACATTCATTGACTCAGTTACAAGTCATGAAGTTCGGTAAAGACGAATATTTGTAGCAACAATTGACAATAATTACTTGTGATATCCTGATTATCTCCGTGACATAATTCGGTAACGTATACAAGGGGCGTTTTGGAACCCTATACAAATAAATTACAATCGTGCCTATAGGGTAGGGTAGTAAAAACTTACCTGTGGGCCCAGCAAGACACAAGTTGTCACGCATATTGTCATATTTCTCGACATATCTCGTAGTTTGTGTCTGTCTTGTGCTGGGTCTAGGGATCATCCTTTCAATGAAAATATATCACTGATATCTATTACAATATCTATCTTGTACTACGGCCATACCTTGGCTACGTTAACCACAGATTAACGCGTTATAAGGAGTCTAATTACATACATATGGGTTCCTATTCTCATATCAAATGGATCAATTTTTAATTCTTAAGGAAAATAGGGAATCCTCTTATGTTCTAAATGAGACTCCGTGCTAAAATAACTGCTTAAAAGTACTAGCTGCAGTTGTTTTCGTATTTTTTCCTTACTTAACATGCCTCAATTAAAAAATTACGCGTTAAACATAATGACATTTAACATACCCAGGCCGTAGTCCCAACGCGACAGCTCGTCACAATCAAAACATCTTCCTCACGATTTTAACGTTACATTATAAAAATATCTAGAAAATTCTCCGTGGACTTAATCAGTTCGTTCTAGAAGTTTCCTTACGAGTCTCCAGTCTTCCATGATGTCTGCATCAGGCAGCATGTAGACCACGTAAGGAGGGGCGACTGTCACTTGTCTTCGGCGCCTCTTTCGCCCCCATTCCGGTCCGGTTGACCAGAGGTCCACCGTATGACGCTCCTCTTCAAGTTTTCTGATCTTTTCTATGGTTTCCTCTTTCAGATTCTCGTAGGCCAGCCATTTTTCACTCTGTTGACAACAGAAAAAAGTTGGTTAAACAACTTGCTCTTTGGATAAGACCAAACTAAGGGTGGTTTGTTTTGAGGTTTGGGGATCTTACTGGAAAGTAAATCTCACAATGTTTTTACATTGTGATACTTACTTCACTTTAAGATCCCCTTTTTAGACTTAATACTTTGTTGTGATTGTTTCAAAGAGCAGTTAAGGATATTTTTTGGGTTCATAACAAGAACCTATCAAAGGAATCCTTCCAAATATAGAAATTCATTCAATTGAAGTTAATATCTAGACTGACTTTTAAATAGTCAGCACTTTTAGCATCTGTGTTAAGTATTGTAGAGCAAACCTTACAAATTTATAAAATACACCTTTTTTTTTTTTTTTTTGGGTGGGAAATTATCAATTAACTTCTCCCGCTCTGGGCTGAGCGGGAGGGCGTGTCAGACTTTTACTGACTAAAACCCACCCGTGTTCCTTCCGTTGCCTGTCTGCCGGGGCCACGATATCCCTTTCGGACAAACTCGCAACCCCGGCAGGCATTGGCCCTAACGGACCCCGTCAGTTGGTGCTGACATCTCTTTGAGGCGCGCGTGAAACACAACGCGCCGTCGACCCGGGCCTGGTCCTTATCGGACGGCGAGCTACCCATCGCTCACCGTCCGCAGGCCCGCGCCTACGGTGGCCGGAAATCAGCTTGTGACTCCCGACGCCCGGGGCGTCTCCTGCGGCGGCTAAGGGCGTGAGGGCGCGAACCCTGGCATACCCTCACGCGTTCCGCCTCCTCCTTCACGAGCATTACTGCTTCGCAGAAGGAGGTGACGGCCTCCCATGCACTCTCGCTCCGAACCATGGCCTGAACCAGGGCCGGACGCGAGAGATCGCCGCCGCCGATCGCCTCCGTGAGGACACGGCGGTGCTCCGCCCAAGCCGGGCAGACCTCCACCGTATGCTCCACCGTGTCCTCCGGGCGATCCACACAGTGGTGACACCCGGGCGTTTCCTTCCGCTTTATCCTGAACAGGAACCTCCCGAAACAACCGTCTCCGGTGAGGACCTGCGTCAGGCGGAAGGTGAGGACGCCGTGGCGCCTCTCTAGCCACTCCTCAAAGAGGGGACTTATCGCCACAATTGTGGCGTGCCCTGCGCTGGGTTGCGACAATCGCACTCTCCATGCCGCCATGAGATCCCGCCGGAGCTCCGTCCGCTGTGCCGCGATTTCTCGCGGCAGCGGAGTTTCACCCCGGCTTTTCGCCTCCTCGCGCCACTCCCAGATGTGCGCGAGGACTTTTGCCTCCAGATCCCACGGCGGCAGTCCGGCAAGGAGGCTCGCCGCCTCACGGGAGACCGTGCGGTAACCCCGTACCAGCCTGATGGCCATGACCCTTTGGGACGCGTTCAACCGCTGGGCTGATCGCAGCCTCAAAGAACGCGCCCACACCGGTGCCCCGTAAAGGGCCATGGACCGCACGATCCCCGCGTAGAGCCTCCGGCAGGAGGCGTTTGGACCCCCTAGATTGGGCAGAAGCCGCTTCAAAGCAGCCCCGGCCCTCTCCAGTCTAGGAGCCAAACGTCGGAAGTGCTCCACGAAGTTCCACTGGCTGTCGAGGACGAGTCCCAAGTTCACTTCATCGTCGACTCGACACCGATGTGAACTCCTCCCGCCGTTATCTGAGAAATAAAATAATAATAAAAATACACCTAAAACCCATTTAATTTTCCATTCCTTCATTCAATTCATTAACTTTCAAGATAACTTATTCGAATCATCGTTCAACCTCGCCTCGTTTAACGTCATAACGTGGGCTGAGCGGCGCGCACGCAGGGCAATTTTTGACCAAACCGGTTTCCGTCCTCGCCATGATGAATTTACCTGACACTATTGAAAAAAACACCAGGCTGTCTGACGGGCCAGTTATTTTTGGGTTTTATTGCAAATTTCAATGAATGAAGGCGTTTGAATGTAGGTGGAAAGGATATGTCTGTATGTCTACATGTTTAGGTAGTTGGTATATGATATTAGATGATTAATTAAAGTGCTCCTACTCTTAAGTTTGTAGTTGATTCAATAACGTAATCGTGGAAACTTAATGCTTGCTTACTACAAATATGGAATAGTAACTTAAGAATGTTTGCGACATAACGAAATGCTTATAACTAGAGGTACCTACGAAGGTGTTAGTTTAAAGTTAGCTAATAAATACACCAATATTTAAGTACTACCTAACAGTTTCTTCGATAACTGTAAGTACAACAAAATAGACAATACCTAGAGAGAATATAGAGTTTTGTTAAGTTGACTACTAAACTACTGATTAAGGCGACTATAACCGACTTTTAATGATTGTATACTGAAGATCACGTCTAAACGAGTAGTGTTAATGATTTGAAAAAAATATATGTTAAATTAGAGCATTTAATAAAAACATAATAATAACAAATAATAAATAATAATAACAAAAATTAACATAATACAACAACAACAACAACAACAACAACACAACACACCAACAACAACCAACAACACCAACACCACCACAACCAACAACCAACCACCACCAACACAACAACAACAACACCACCAACAACAACATAACAACACAACACAACAACAACAACAACAAACAGCAACAACAGCAACAGCAACATAATTTTAGCATTATGTTTATATTAAAAACTGAAATTGATTTGTAAAGTTATGTCTAACGCGGATAAAAAACTGAGAATGGCGCAAAATCAACCAAGCGTATGTTTCTGAAACCTATACCAATTTAAAGATAATTTAATTATTGATCTTTTATTAGTATACGCGTTTTATTAAAATACCTTTTGTTTTGTGTATAATAAATTAATAATGCGTCAAATTGTGACAGCGCTCCTTGATGGGCGAGTCCTATTACTGGCTGAACGTACGACGCGTTGCGTGAGCTCAGTACAGAACACGCAAGCTAACTACTTAAGGTCCTGGCATAAATATATCCCCGTCTTTAGTATGTTAATAATAAAACCTACTTAACGCTACAGAAGTAGTACACTTGTGTAAAAATAAACTCACAAACATACATACATACATGAAACCTGAAAACATAACACTCCTTTTTTGGGTAGTCGTGTGAAGGCTTCTACATACCGGCGCGACTTGTCGCGCGACGCGACACGGCACAAACGCCCCGCGTGTCGCGGGACGAGCGGTGCCTTTGTGTCGCGTCGCGTCGCGCGACAAGTCGCCCCGGTATGTAGAAGCCTTAAAACTGAACTATTTCTGTAAATTACTACTGAATAGTTTCTTGCATTTGTTCGAAGTATAATAAACACATGTTCGAACTGGAACCGGATATCTACCAGTGTGTTTTTTTTTAATAATAATGTAGTTTCATTAATTGCTATGTAGATAAAGTAATGGTTTCAAGTATAATGTTTAGTGGCATTTAAGTGGGTATTACGTAAACACATGGGAGGGAAAACTGCAGTAGAAAAAACGTTAACACAGTAGTGTTTATGTATAGCTAATTTAACGTTTATTGATAGTTCTAGAAATTTCCAATTGTTAACTTTTGTCTGGTAATGATTCATCGACATCAATAGAGTAGTGTAGCTATGGTCAAGTCCAGGGTCAGATTAAATAAGCTAGCACAACTCCACGGACGTGATGGGTATCGTTTTTAGGGTTCCGTACCTCAAAAGGAAAAAACGGAACCCTTAACCCTTAAGAAACGCGTGGAGGTATCAAGTTGAAATTACAACAATAAATATCAAATACGTAGATCTACGGTCCCATGGAGCTCTTAAAAAAATCAAGCTTGCAAGTCAACGCTTTAAAAAAATACGGCGATTTATTTAAGCGTCATATTTTGATACTCGCACATTAATCAAAACCTATACGGTACTTCCCGTTGACTCAGAAACATGAAATTTGGTAAGAAGCAAGGTTTCACAGGCTCACAGCACAAGTAAACTTATCATATCAGCCGAAAGACGTCCACTGCTGGACATAAGCCATAAAGGCCCCACAAGTAAACTAAAAAGTCCGTCCGTCTTATTACAAAACAAGATTTATATTTTGACATGACATAAACCATGGAGCCAGTTTTGGTAATAAGAACGTAACAGTGATTGAAATAGGTACCGTTCTTTATACAAAACTGAAAACTTAGTTCGGTACTAAGTTGTCAATTTTGTGTTTAGGAACTTTACCGTAGTCGGAATAAAGTTCGAAATTCAATAATGGCTCCATGTTTTAAACCTAGGTCTGAAGATAAACCTTGTTTTGGAATAAGGGTGCGTAAGTCGATAATTTGTAGTTTTATAAAAAAAAAATACAATTACGAACATTTTCAGTTGGAAAATTGTCCGTGGGGTATATCGATGTAAGGGAGAACATGATGTTCTACTACTTACAATGTTAAGTTTGTTTTTGGGATAAATTCATCCCAACTGGACGGAACACGGAACCCTTGTGCGAGGTCCGACATGCACTTGGCCGGTTTTTTTTTTGTTTTATCAAAGTCAAAGTCAAAGATTTATTTGCAAAACTAAGTGTACATTTTGGGGTTATTTTATATTAAAGGTGCTTACAACTTAGCGGCCTTTTCCAGGCATCGCAAATTTGAGGGTTAACATTAAAATCAAACAATCATTATTCAAATCTACTTATTATACTACTTACTTATACTTATGCCGTCTAAATTTAATATACATTTTACTATTAATTATTCAATTTTACTCATTTAAATAATAATTACACATTTTTTATAATTCAATACTTAACAATATAAATACATTTTTTATTAATTAGATCGCCTTATTAATTTATTTAGAATAGGAAGTCGGTAGGTAGTAGTGTACCTAAGTGTGTGTAATGTGTGTGTAATGGTTACAAATTTATTTTTGGTGCAAAAATTCTTCAATTGAATAGTAACAATTTTTTAAAAGGTAGGTTTTTAATTTATTGTTAAATGGGGCAAGCCTGGTTTCATTTTTAATCTCTTGAGGCAGCTTATTATACAGGGTGTTTGGTAGATGGGTGCAAAGCCTGAAGGGGGTGATATCTTAGACCATTTAGAACTTATTAAGCTAAACTAGTCTTAGACAAAGTCTGTTCCTTGTATTTTTTTTTTGAAACTCTAGGTTTTTAACAATAATACCCATTTTTTTTCAATGAATTGTTAATAGTGTCCAGTAAAAGCTGTTATGTTATTATTTTCTATTTATTTTTTATTTATGTAATGTGTCATTACTCAAACAAAATAATTCCTAAGCATCTGTATCATCAGAGAAACATTCTAAGCCATATTCAAGTTTAAGAAACTTTTATAAATCAAGATAATGTTTTCTTTACGGCATAATAAAAAAATTAAAAAAATTGCCTCAGTTGTTCATACCTTTTTAGAAACATGCTTGGTTATTGCCCTTTCTTTTGAGGTATTATTTACACAGCTGTCTCATCAACTCTTGGAATTAGGATGTACATCCTAATTCCAAGAGTTGATGAGACAGCTGTGTACAAAGTACAAAGCAAAGTGAGGTCGAATATTAAATTTTTAAACATACCAAAATAATGCAACATTTTTGCTAATGCACTATTATTTTTTGTTAGAACTGATAACTGATTCATTCTTAGAATTATGGTGCACGCACACCAATTAAATTCTGGGAACTCGCATCACAAAAGCCGCCGTGCGACGATAACAAACTGGCCCTTTTTTCGACTCTCGGGTAGCGTCTAGTGAATTGTTATTATTCAATAGAAATATCAGCTACCCGAGTAGTCGGGTGGACTCGTCACACCTTCGGTCCCTCAGTTAGTCAAGTAACGACTACCCTTGTGACAAGACGTATTACACATTTCACCGCATGAGGTTGTGCGCTCCTTCACGTGTTGATTTTGGAGGTGTTTAAGGTGTCGAGCCTAGCCCTAACTGTGAGCTCCTTCACTGATTTTGGACTTTTATTTGTGTGATCAATCGACTATGGCTACTTTTTCGAATGAAGAATATGCGGATATCGTCTTCATGTATGGCAGAGCTGACGGTAATGGATCTTTGGCGCGACGGATGTACCAAGAGAGATATCCGAATCGCAGATTACCTAATATCAGAGTGTTTTACAACACATTTCGTCGGCTTTCTGAAGTTGGAATCCATCACGTGGCATCTGGATTCAACCCGGGAAGACATCACCCAAGTATCGAGGAAGACATTATTGTAGATTTTGATGCAGATCCTACTACGAGCGTCAGAGTAGTAGCTCGAAACCTCAGCATTTCGGTATGGAAGGTGTGGAATACGATGCACCACAAATATCCCTTCCACGGCACGGGTGTACAAGGTTTGGAAAATGAAGATCCCCCACGAAGGATTCAGTTCTGTCGCTTTTTGTTAAATAGTGACATTGAAGATGCATGGTTTTTAAAATCCATCTTGTGGACCGATGAGTCAAAATTTTCAAAAGAAGGAATTACCAATTTTCACAATCTTCATCGATGGACTGACAAGGAGAACAATCCACACTGGAAGAAGCAAGTGTCGTTCCAAAGGAAATTTTCAGTTAACGTGTGGGCTGGAATAATCGTTCGAACGTTGATTGGTCCCCACTTCCTACCAGATAATTTAAATGGAGAAAATTACCTGGAATTCCTCCAAAATTATCTCCCAGAGCTTCTGGACGAGACCGAAATACCAATATTGGCAATGAGAAGACCAATGATTTTTCAACAAGATGGTTGTCCAGCACACTGGACCCTAAACGTGAGAGAACATTTAAATAATTGTTTCCCAGAGAGCTGGATTGGCAGAGACGGGTCCATCCCTTGGCCACCTCGATCACCCGATTTAACTCCTATGGATTTTGGCGTTTGGGGACGGGCCAAGGAGCTCGTCTACACGCACGTTGAAATCTCAACTAAAGAAGAATTAATAGAAAGAATCCAAACGGCTTTTCAAGTCATAAAGCAGGAGATGAAATTAAAAATCACGACTACAGAAGTAAGAAGACGGGCACGCGCTTGTATAAGAAACCGCGGTCAACATTTTGAACATGAATAATAAATAATTTTAACAAAAATGTTGTTTCATTGATATTTTCAAAAATAACCATTTTCATACTCAATTTGCTTTGTACATCCTAATTCCAAGAGTTGATGAGACATCTGTGTAAATAATACCTCAAAAGAAAGGGCAATAACCAAGCATGTTTCTAAAAAGGTATGAACAACTGAGGCAATTTTTAAAATTTTTTTATTATGCCGTAAACAAAACATTATCTTGATTTTTAAAAGTTTCTTAAACTTGAATATGGCGTAGAATGTTTCTCTGATGATACAGATGCTTAGGAATTATTTTGTTTGAGTAATGTCACATTACATAAATAAATAGAAAATAATAACATAACAGCTTTTACTGGACACTATTAACAATTCATTGAAAAAAAATGGGTATTATTGTTAAAAACCTTAGAGTTTAAAAAAAAATACAAGGAACAGACTTTTTCTAAGACAAGTTTAGCTTAATAAGTTCTAAATGGTCTAAGATATCACCCCCTTCAGGCTTTGCACCCATCTACCAAACACCCTGTATATCCATATTGCCATGTATCGTGGGCTTTGGTGTAGCATTTTTAGTCGTGAAGGTGGTTGGTATAGGTTAAGTTTGTGCCGGGTGTTGTAATTGTGTATGTCCTGTACTTTAGTGAATGTGTGCATGTTTTTGAATACGTATATACATATATCGTGTAATTATATACAAGGAAGAGTGAGTAATTTATATTTCAGGAAATAGGGTTTACAGCTTTGTCTATTATTTATTTGAGCTAAGATTCTAACACATTTCTTTTGTAAAATGAATAGCTTATGTATGTTCGCACTGTTTCCCCACAACAAAACACCATAGCTTAACCATGAATAGGCGTATGCGTAGTATGCGGATAGTGCAGTTTTTGTGTTAGTGCTGTATTTTAATTGGAATAGCGCGTAGGTGAATTTTGATAGTTTAATTATTAATTCTTCTATGTGATTTTTCCAATTTAGGTGTGAGTCAATATTAATTCCTAGTAATTTAAATGTATCTACTGTTTCTATAGATCATGTTTTGACATCGATACAGATTACGTCAGTGGACTTGCGCTAGCTAATTTACCTTATATAGAGAATCCCAGTTTTGAGAGAAACTACTAGTAAGTAAGTACTACGTAAAATGGCTAACTTTTTTTCGTTTACTACATCATCTATCTATAAGTACATTTTATAATAAAATCGTTGCAAACTCAAACTGTACATTGAATATTAACAAAAAAAAAAAAATTGCTACGAGGTCTGGGAACGATTCCAATGCCGAAAATATAGTTTAAAAATATTTGTCGATTTGTCTGTTTGTCTGATTGTATGTTCCAGCATCACGCAAACATGTACTACTGGATAGATTCTGTTAACATTTTGCATAAGTAGATATTCCCTATTTATAATCTTTTCAGTCTGTAGATTATAAATTATAACGCTTTTTGCTATGGGGATAAGCAGTATTGCATTATGTTCATATTCTTCTATAGTTTACCTGATTACGGAAAATTATAAAAAAAAATTGCTTAAAAACAAAAACAAAAAATACTTTTTCGTTTTGATATACTTATATATTATTATGTATGTAAATATATACATATTTGTCAAGACCTTTCTTTCGATACCAATAATGTCATGATTAGATAATCATGACATTATTGATCTTATCATTATTGGTTTATTGAGATCAATAAAAAAAAAAATCGACGGCAGAAATTTTCGTGTAAAGTCCACCATTTTAAATTTAGGGATAATTTATATACCCTATGTCACCCGGATCATTATTACGAATCTATTGATACCTCATTCATCAAAATCAGTTCAGTAGTTTATGCCCGCCATAGACATTCAAGTAATTTGATCAAACAGGCTGGTTCAAACAGTTTGATCAAATTGGCATGATTTGATTACTATTTATTACCATTTGATTACTCATTAAATGACTGTGATCACGTAAATACAAACATACTTACATACATACATAGACTGCTAAAATCGTAACCCTTCCTTTTAGCTTTGCCGTAGTCGGGTAACAAAGCAAAAAACTGAGCGGTTTGACGAGTGCTTTAAAACCCTGTGGCCGTTAGTTCAATTTTATTGTTGATATTTTTTAGTGATTCCTTTTATTGTATTTTGATATAGATAAGTAGATACTATGCAGGAACACAGGCGTTAGTTAATTCACAAAAAACTAAAAACTGCGCAAGCAATGGGAAATTGCTATTGAAGGCTACGGTGTAGACTTCAGGAGGAGTTGTTCTTACACGGACAACTGTACGTCGGTCACTTGCTCCCGCGTCACCAATCCTGACCTTCTGTATATTTTGGTGACTGAGACTAAAACTAAACTACAAACGTAGTATACAGGGAAGTTTTATAAAAATGTGGCTGTTATTTTAGTATATTGTGGTGTCTTACAACTTCCACACGAACGAAGTCGCGGGCAAAAGCTAGTAACTGTAATGAAATGACATCAACAACTTCCACCCCACAGTCACATAGCTTACCTACACACATAATAAAAAAAACCGTAAGTACCCGACAATAGTGCGCCGTGGGCTCGTTGGGGCACTCAGGTAGATCGCGATCAATGGCCTGCTAATAATAAAGTCCGCACATCTGCCCGTGAAGGACGCAGGCGCATGTTCTCTTGCACGTATTGAGATATTTTATTTATTTTGAGATATCCAACCCTTGTTGGTAAAAAAATATGTCTGTACGCAGTGTGTTCGAAGTTCGGGTAGGTAGAGATGTACTTACAAAGGTAGCTTAGTACGCAGGTAGTTAAATTAATTGAGTACCTAGAGTCTGGAAATCGAAAGTGTGATCTGAGTAAACGCGGCAAATAAAAAAAATAATCACATCCATGACAGTCAAGGCTCGGTCACACCAAACGGAGCCATTCAAAATAAAAAATAAATAAGGGGGATGCGCTAAGGTAGCCCGCGAAATTCAATTTTTGCAACGGTTTTATGTTCCGCGAATCATAATTAGATCAACATAAAACCTGTTACTGACCTGAAAATTGCAAAAAACTTTGGAAAATTTGAATTTCGCGGGCTACCTTAGCGCATCCCCCTTAAGTATAACAAATTCAATAAATAATCAAGTAAGTATCAAAACATTTAACTAGAAGTAGAGTTAGTAATACCACATCTCAGATTTGCCGCGTTTTCTAAGGTCACGCTGTCGGTTGCCAGACTATAGTTACTTAATAAATTTGTGAACAGAAAACAATATAACAATATGATTAACTACTTATGTTACGCGAGACTTCATCTTCAGCTAGTTTGCTGCCAAAAATTAAAACACGACGCATTTTTTTTTCTCGAAATATATTAATAAGTAACCACAGTAGGTACATACTGTGTAGTAATGCCATACAAATTTATATTCACCTCTATCCACATCTTTCACACAATCTGGCTCTCTCGCTCTCTCTCTGGTACAGCCATTCGTCATACACACGCTCTGTACAATTATATTAATGACTGTGGAAATTATCAACAAATTCTATTGTGAAGTGTTTAAGATTCAAAGAATAATAAATAGTTGTGTCTGGTGCATAAGTGTTTCCTTCAAACAACTAACTACTAACTCAACACATATACCATGCAAGCATGCACCAATTAATTACAAAAAGACTAAAAAATGTCCTTCGATTCCTAATGCTTAAAGATGGAAATAAGTAAATTGAGCAAAAGGAAATTGTTCATATGGAAATAAATAAAGCGAAATATCTCTATTTCGTTGAAACTGTATTAGATTATTTACATGAAGATCGTAGCACTTAGAATCTAGTAAGTAGGTACTTATACTTCTTACAATCAACTTGTTGCTTGATGACATCTTTATGGGACAGATAGCATAGGTACGTCATTAAATAATCATTAAAGGCTCTTTAAAAATAAAATGCGACTATTAGAGCCAATATTTCCTACAACGTCTATTTTCAAACAACTAAAAACAGGCAAAGTTTAAAAATATACCGACGTAATTCGGTACTTTTTCACTGACATTAGGAAGAGGTTCATGAATGTGGCTTCTGCTGTGTCTGACGCAAAAGTGCTTGTATCAAAATTTTAAGAAATATTACAGGGTAAAAGAAAAAAACTAAAGAAAATAGAATAAGTTTCTTTCGACTTCATTTCTATTGTTTATTTATACTGAAGTCGCTTTGACATTTTTATGTAAGGAAAGGTTCCTCACCGCCCTACATAAAAATTTCATAGTTGTGACTTTAGCCTTTTTGGTCATTGGTGTATTAAATAGGAAGTTATGGTACGCGCTCCTCGACTTGGACCGTATAAATTAGGGGAAAGAACACAATCGACCTTCATTACTCTCGGTTTGCGGGGAATACCCGAATCGTAGTTTGTTTCCAAGTTGTTATGGGTACGTAACAGTGACAATTATGCTATCTCGTTCCCGCTATAGCCCGCGTAATATGTCTCTCTATTTCGGTTGTCGAGCACATGACGCACGACATCGGGTCCATTTAATATTTACGTGATGTTAAAGAGTGGCCTATCTTCCTATTTAATACATCAATGTTTTTGGTTAATGTTTTGCTCGCTTCCAGTGAGTATTTCGTTATTTATACCGGAATTCGATGTTACTGCATTTTCAGCATCACTTATGTCTGAACGTTACCTACCTACTTCAAACTTATCTGCATTTGAATGCAATCTGAATATAAAACAATATTAAGGTAATTACGGGCCGCGACTTACGAGGCGTAGGTTCGAACCCATGCAGGCATGCATGCATAACTTTGTGTAAATAATTTTATCACCACTGCTCTCAAAACGGTGAAGGAAATCATCGTGAGGAAACGGGCATGTCCTAGAACAAAAAAATCGAAGGCATGTGACATCTACCAACCCGCACTGGGCCCGCGTGGTGGAATACGGCCCAATCCCTCTCACAGAGAGGAGACCTGTGTCCCAACTGTGGGAACATTAGGCTGATTATGCTAAGGTAATTACTTCATAAGTTAATGACCGGCCCACTATTGTTTTACCTGCTCGACTTTATGTTTTCGTATGCACGTGTTACTGTGACAAATAACATTATTTTTCTTTCTTTCTTTTCTATTCGGACCATCTCAAATAATAAGCATTGTTCGAAAGATTTTTAGTTACATAATGTTAGATTTATTTTGCTCACTTTTTTATAAGAGTACAAACGCTGCTTCAAAACTAATGTTTTGTCCTATGCTATTTTTAGCAGTATTACTTAGTACTTACTTAAGTAGCTTATTAATCAAAGAATACTTCGGTATAAGGCCTATATTTTTTCTCTTCGTATCCATAACCTGCAACAAAATCTTTCCTAACAGTCACCTAAATATACGCCATCATAATTTCATATTGACGATACAACTCACTTTACTCACTAAAATGTTCTCTTGCTACGTTCGTTCCCCTATCGCTTGATTACAGCGCATACGCAAGTGTGCGTCACGTTGAGCGTCCCGTGCGCGCTCACAACATGGCGGCCGCGCTGCGCAGACGCCGTTTCCGGGAAACACAACGCGCGCCAACCGACGCGACCGCCATCTTGTTTGGTTGCTCGGTAATTTATGTGAGCGTCTAGAAACGAGGTTTTGGAATTTTGTTTCGTGTGATATTTTTTTTTGTTTTGGTTAAGTTATGTAGTTGTCGATAATGTAGGTACTATTTTTAGATAATTTCAGTATCATGAATATATACAAAGTATTAAACTTGGTGGATCACCGTTAAAGATAAACACCTAAAAATCTAAAACTGAAACTCTGATGTCTTAGTTTACTTAGCCTAGTTACTGTTTAATAGTTATATTTGCCTATTTTTAACAATGCAACACGATTAGAATCATAATTATTATTATATTAATGAATGATGCATAAACAAATAGAGAAAGTCTATTTACTATTGAATGATGCAATCAAATCAAGTAAATACGTGTCGTGAGTAATACTACTGCTTAATTCTAGTTGCATAGTAAATCGTAATTTGGATAGTTTTAATCATCATAATAGCCTAATCCTCATCATCATCATTTCAGCCGAAAGACGTCCACTGCTGGACATAGGCCTCCATCAAAAAGGGGTTTGCCATAATCGCCACGCTTGGCAGGCGGGTTGGCGATCGCAGTATGGTTTTAAAAATGCATAGAGAACGCTGCTGCCCAATCTCTAGTAAGTCCCTTAGTCGCCTTTTACGACACCCACGGGAAGAAATGGGATGCTGCTATTCTTTGCGTCCGGCACCAAACGGAGCCTAATCCTGAATAGTAATAATACATCATAAAAAGCTTCCAACTTTAACTGCTAAAAGAGAGCCATCCTACTATACAAATAATTAAAAATCGGGAAATTAGATAGCACCATGTGTTGCGTAATGCTTGATTTAATTAGCATAGGTAACCATAAAATTGGTTTGTGGACATAAGAATGGAGTTTAGACTGAAAATTATCCCTTGAAACTTTTTAACAAAGTGCTAACTTTAATAACAATTAAAGTCATTATTTTTATAACATAAAGCCCGTATAGCTATACTTGCAACCGGCGTGCGTGTATGACCAGCATAGCTATTCACAACCAATCGACAGGCTATCGTGTCGAAAATGACTCATTGCGATTACCTGATTTGCCTTGCACCCGACAGCAAACAGCTGTCGGAAGCATAGCGGTCGACTATTTGATTTAAACTGACAAAATTTTCGTGTTATCGATTTGTCAACAGTGTTAAGAAGACTTCCTTCGATGCCATTGATTGATGTTCGATTCGGCACGGAAGCGTATAGAATGGTTGTGAATAGCTATGCAGATGTAAACAAAGCATAAGGAGTATGCAAGGATTGTAGCAGGTAGATTCTGTCAGATCTGTAGATCCTGCCTACCCCCATTGGAAAAAGGGTGAGTTTATATGTATAATGTATGAATATTAAATTATACAGAAATCTCATCAAATTAAAGCGTGGCTAGTGAGCTAGCCGATCATAAATTCAATAGATTCTACGCAATTTAGTTGAACTGCAAACTGTTCAAAAAAAATCAAAAATATTTTTATTTCACATAAGCCTACATTGGCACTTATGAAACGTCAGAAGCTAGGTGCACGGTTCCAAATGGTCGTTTCCTATGGAGAAGAGCCGGCAAGAAACTCCACGGTTACTCTTTAAAAAAAATAAAATTGGCTTTTACAATGTTTTAAAATTACAGTGTTAGTAGGTATGAGAGGACAGCGTAGGACCTTCAAAAGTACCAGGTACTTAACAAAATAGAAAATGGTCTACAGATCTACAGCCTTAAAACGCTTAAAACTAAAAGCTTAAAACGTCCTCACATTGACAAAATTGTTTTTAATTTGCACAGCGATGAAAACCTTCATGTGATGAATGATTTGATGTCGTGAGGAAAGTTTTGAGACTGAATGTGGATGGCTAAGACTGGCTGACTGTGAGACTACCGAGATGAGGACTAATAGAGAAGTGTGGAACAAGAAGACATGTTGGGGCGAGGTCAAATAAACTGGGATAACGGCAGGAGAATGTTGATGATGGATGATTTTATTTGACGAAAAACTGCCACATATCAAGTCTTTGAAAACTTCATAACACACCATAAGAAGTTCTCACAATTAACATTAACACACAACATTTTTTAACATTTTTTTTTTTTTTTTTTAATTATATTGAACACCTAACATAATCTACATCATTCATACATCTTCAGTTCATTCATTCAGTGAGAGTCAACCAATAATGTATTACCTTTAGATGCGTTACCTGCGCTCAATAATGGCAAAGTAAATGCCAGGCAATTGCCTGACATTTACAATAATAATTATTATTATTACGTACGCGCCAATGAACATGCAGCAGCTAGTTACGTAACTAAATATGTATGTTCATCTCTTTCTAACAACATATATCGGTTTAGGTATTTCCTTATCTTCACGCGCTGTATGATTGTACGCAAGTATGTAGCTACAATCACGGCTTACGCTGTTTTTGAGTGCACTAATGTTCGTGTATGACGCGTCTATTTATAATACGTCATTGGAGTCAACCCACAGCCTAAACCGCTGGGACTAGAAGCGTGGAACTAAAGGGTTTAAATAAGGGATGAAAGTTTGTATAAAAGCTCGTAATTTTTACCGATGGGACATCCCATTGGGCACACGGCTTGTCCTCCAATAAACAACGTGTTCCTTTTGATATCCCATAACTCTAGGGTATTCATGAGACCATGTCAAAGAATCAACTGCCTATTTAATACATCAATGCTGGCATATGAATAATTTTTCAAATTTTATTTTCGTTTCTTTTTTAAATAATTCGTCAAAGTCACGATTATTTATGTAAAACACCCTTACATGGACAACGTCGCCATTTTCTTAGCTTTAAATATGAATGATTGGTTTGAATAACAACGATGCACTCGTACTTATCAATGATACTTAGATACACACATCGAGAGTACAGTGTTAGTAGTAGTATATAGTATATATCAAGTATTTATGATGTTATCTTCAAAACTATGTAAATTTTTGGAACATTTGTTCTACGATTTTTTTATTATTTTTACATATACAGGGTTACTGGTAATTCGACGTATATCCGGCAGGGGCTGATAAGGGGGCCAAAATGCAACAAATTGAACCCCCCATATGTATGGCCGAAATTCAATAGTTTTCGAGATATTAGAATTTTAAGGGTTTTTCGATATTTACCCAAAATTTGACATTTCATTCCAAATTAAAAAAAAAACTACATATTTGAATGGGTACCATTAAAAATGATGTTGTAGCTGGCACTTCAATTAAGCTATGGACATAATTAAAACTACTTAATTTAACAAAATAATGAAAATAATGAGCGATATAAGAATAATATCTTACCAATATTTTCATTTTACGCTTCAAAAATGTTGTCTCGTCACAAAAATTTCTATGACATTAATCGTACAAATAACTAAAACAACTTGCTTATCTTGTAAGCTTTCCAGAAAGGTATAAAAGTCAATTTTAAAATACATAATTCGTGGCATGGCATGTGTTTGAACCGGCGCGGGGAGAGAAATTATCTGTGTTTTTAGTTTATGATCCTCGCTAAAACAACCGATTTTCCTGGCGAAATTCTTCGCGATGGGGCGGGGTGTGAGGGCGGGGTGTGCGGGCGGGGGAGTACACGGCGTCTGCTGCGCTCGCGTCGCCTTCCTTAGTAAGTTTTGACTCTCCGCCGCGCAAGCACGTGTGTTGTTATCTTGCTACCAATCTCTCATCCCGTTAAATTGTTATCGATCATTATTGTTAATTCTTGTTATTCTTTTTGTTATCATTGTTATTTCGGATAACATGGCTTCGTATCCTAATAACGAATACGCAGACATAATGTTTTGTTATGGTTTTGCCGATGGAAACGCGGCTGCGGCTCGGCGAGAATACCAACGCCGCTTTCCCGATCGTCGACTTCCCCACGTTACTGTTTTCGGGAGCACCTATCGACGATTGTCTGAAACTGGCAGTGTTCAAAGAGCACAATTCAACGCTGGCAGACCTCGACGGTACACGGCTGACGAAGAGGACACCATTCTTCAGTGTTTTATTGATGACCCAAACATCTCAACGAGCATTGTTGCAAGACAGCTCGGTATGTCCCAGTGGAAAGTGTGGTCGGTAGTACATCTATCAGGTAGACACCCGTACCATTATCAACCTGTTCAAACATTGCACGAGGGAGATCCTGCCAGGCGACTCGAATTTTCTCGGTTTATGTTAAACGCTGGCGCTGACCAGGAACATTTCCTAAGAAATATTTTGTGGACTGACGAGTCAAAGTTTGACCGGGATGGAATAACGAATTACCATAACTTACATTTTTGGGCACCTAAAGCAGGCAGGAATCCAAAAAAACTAAAAGAAACTGCGTCGCAAATGAGATTTTCCCTGAACGTATGGATGGGTGTCGTTGATAATTATTTGGTGGGCCCTCATTTCTTGCCCCAAAATTTGAACGGCGAAAATTACGAGGAGTTTTTGAGAAACAACCTAGACGATTTGTTGGCGGATGTTCCCGAAGAAATAAAAAACAACCTCATGTTTCCACATGATGGTTGCCCAGCACATTACCGGATTACTGTCCGACAGTGGCTAGACGAGAGATATCCAAACCGATGGATTGGGAGGGGAGGGCCAATTCCGTGGCCAGCACGAAGCCCTGATATCACACCACTTGATTTTTACGTTTCGGGTCATATGAAGGCATTAGTTTATGTGACCCCAATAAATTCAGTCGAAGAACTTCGACAGCGAATAATAAACGCGGCGCAACAGATGAGAACAACGTTCACATCAAGAGTGACGAAAACCGAAGTTAGGAAGAGAATTCGAACCTGCATTCGTAATCGAGGGGCTCATTTTGAACAAGATGTGTAAAATTTGTAATAAAATGCATAAAAAAATGTACATCAAGTACATTTTTTTATGCATTTTATTTCATACAAATACAAATGACCCTTTCTCTCCCCGCGCCGATTCAAACACATGCCTTGGCACGAATTATGTATTTTAAAATTGACTTTTATAGCTTTCTGGAAAGCTTACAGAATAAGCAAGTTGTTTTAGTTATTTGTACGATTAATGTCATAGAAATTTTTGTAACGAGACAACATTTTGAAGCGTAAAATGAAAATATTGGTAAGATATTATTCTTAAATCGCTCATTATTTTCATTATTTTGTTAAATTAAGTAGTTTTAATTATGTCCATAGCTTAATTGAAGTGCCAGCTACAACATCATTTTTAATGGTACCCATTCAAATATGTAGTTTTTTTTTTATTTGGAATGAAATGTCAAATTTTGAGTAAATATCGAAAAACCCTTAAAATTCTAATATCTCGAAAACTATTGAATTTCGGCCATACATATGGGGGGTTCAATTTGTTGCATTTTGGCCCCCTTATCAGCCCCTGACGGATATACGTCGAATTACCAGTAACCCTGTATAATAGCATATAAGGAAAGATTACTGCTACAAGTAAATCCGAGCAAAGTTAGCGTCGCGCCAGAGTACACAATACACATGACGTCACGTACAAACACAGACGACATTGCGATGTATTAACGTCGCAGTAAGTACGGCCATGGTTTACATAGCTACATAATGTGTTAGACCTGGCAAGGTCAGCAGATTTGACTAGCAGACTACGCTGAAGCTTACCGCTAATAAATTTAATTTATAACATGTAATGCGTACATATTAAGCAGTTACTTAGCGCAAAAAATATTTCACCAGCCATTAGGCGAATACTAAAGTTACGACACCGATTCGCCTATGATGCGTAATGCTTAAACAACTCTTGCGGGTTGCCTAGTAATAGATTTCTAACAAAATTGAGGGGCACAGAATTTGACTTATAAAACCGCAGAAAAGTGTAAAAAATATAGATTTCAAAGCTTTGGAGTTGCCTTCTGAGCAAGAAATGGCGAAAAATGAGTTTCATATAGGTTACTTAAGGATCTGGCGTTGCTAAACTTGCCGTTAGTGAAAATGGACATTAGTTCGCTATGTTTAATTTAGTATCTTAACATTACATTTTAATGATTTTAAGGATTTTATATATGTGAGTAGGTACATCTGTTATTTAATTTAAGTTATATCTAATAGTATAATTTATTGTGGTGTGTATTTAAAGCTTGGTTACTAACATAATTCTTAAGTATACTAACAAAAAATGGATCACTGGTGTCTGACATAAATAAATAAATTATTTTTTTCTGAAAAATAAGACACTGCTGTTCATGTTTTAGTTTTTGTAACGAAGACCTGGCTAGGCACCATTGCATGGGAAGAAGTAACGTTTTTTCCTCTTCGATCTTTTAATAGCTTCGCCACCAGGTTGGTGGCGAAGCTATTAAAAGACAGGTCAGGTCCTCTCTGTTCTTGACTGTCACTGCTATGTTGTATTACACGTTGTTGATTCCAGAGTCTGTCTAAGGTCTCACTATCCGTTTCAGAGTTCTTGTAAATCTCGCTAGCAGCTTTCTTTATCTTACGATGCCACCCGATTGCGTCTAGTCTAGCTTCGCCGAGCTTCTTGAATGATGAATCTTTTGGCGGGAATAAACTGCTGTCTCGACGCTTTTCTATGTCACTGCTATGCTGGCTGCTGTTGCCATTGTCTTCATTCGAGGTTTCTGGATTTTTGGTATAACTTTTTGTCCTACTGGAGGAAAAAATTGCGTATACTTGGCATGTGGCAAACTACGAGTATAATAGGGTCTTTCGGAATTCCCCGAGCCCTAACGTAATGTCTGACACCTTTGTTCTGTCTTCACGACTCTTTTTTTTTGTAGTTCGGTTGGAATGAACACTTGAAAGCTATATAATATTAGGCATTTCGGGCTATTTTCCATCTAGTATTTAACTTAGTTTGCTTAGTTTTCCCAAGTTTCAAGATAACTAATTATGTAAATGTAATTAAGTTTTTAGTTAAAGTAAATACGATGGGCTAAGTAAATACAGTTAAGTCGACAATAAATACTAAATGATAGTGACAAGATCTTAATATTGAAAGCTAGCATACCAGACGGCTTACCAAATTAAGTTAGTTTATAGAGACATCTAAGCTTAAATTAACGGCTTCTTGTCTATAAATTGTAGTAATCCTGCTAATGGAACTCTGATAAAACATTGGAATAAATAGGTTTACGCATTCAAAGCGCTGTAAGATTAAATGAGAATTGCTTGGGAGAAGACGTCCAATGTTTTTAAGGCGACGATAACCAAATGTTGATGATTTTGTACTGGAGATCACGTCTAAACGAGTAATGTTAATGATTTGAAAAAAATATATGTTAAATTAGAGCACTTTTTCAATAACTTAATATGTGAATATTTTAGATTATGTTTATATTACATAGTGAAATTAATTTGTAAAGTTATGTCTAACACAGATAAAAAACTGAGAATGGCGCAAAATATACCAAGCGTATTTTTCTGAAACCTTCACCAATTCAAAGATAATTTAATTATTGATATTTTAGTATACGCGTTTTATTAAAATACCTTTTGGTTTGTGTATAATAAATTAATAATGCGTCAAATTGGGGACAGCACTCCTTGATAGGCGAGTCCTATTACTGGCTGAACGTACGACGCGTTGCGTGAACTCAGTACAGAACACGCAAGCTAATCACTCAAGGTCACTGGCACATATCTCCGTCTTAAATCTTGAATCGATTAACAATAGGAGAAGTACAGTATGCTATCTACAGATACATAAGGTGAGATATGGATTACGACTTATGTTTAAACCATAATAGTAGTTTATGAAACTGTTGCATAATGAGGGGTATTCAAACACGGGTAGTATCACACGAGTGTTTTAATACTTAGTTATATGCAGTAACTTACACTACTTTATCTACTCATACTTTGGGATTGAACCTACTAAATAAAATATCAGAGTTAAAAGAGTAAGTAATCGTTTACTGCACCGCACATGTTCTAAAGCAGGCGCTGCCACAGCAAGTCAAAATTGGAACCAAAACTTTTTGGTAAGAAAAAAATAAGTTCAAAAACTAAAACCCGACTACTGAAAAATCACGCTCCAAAAATCTAAAAAGAATGAAACAAGAAAATATTCTCATTGAAATTATTATGTACAAACGTATATGTATTATGTATTTTGTTAAGGTTTGTAGAGAAAGTATATTTATTGTTGCTTATGATTTTATAGAAATTATACCTAATTATTGGGTGCTTGCAAGCAAAGCCATGAGCAAAAACAATATATATATTTTTGAAATGTGCTAATTAAGGCCTTTCATTTGATACCCAACACGGCATGAATAAACAATTTTGTTTTTTTAGGCTTTGACTTTGTGTCCGCTAGAGGGCACCATATTAAATTTAATGTAACCGCACATAACCAGCCTATAACCAGCGGACGATCAAGACGCTTCTAACAATACCTCATTTGTCAAATTATGACAAGCAGTTTAGAAGTAATGAGGGAACAGATGAACATTCATACATACATACCGGTCAAAATCATATCCCTCCTTTTTGCTTCGCCGTAGTCGGGTAAAAATGGCGCACCCCACCTCTAAGAACCCCACAAATGCGTTCCATTAGAAAAAATAATTCATGGAAACTCCTTGGTGATATTAACTTCTTGGATTTGCCCATGTTTTATAACATTATTTCGTTAGAGAAAAAAAGTTATACTATGATTCTATTTTTAAATTTCGGTATTGTGTTTATAAAGTATGTCAATCAATATAAAGTCGTTTTGAAGTTTCTAATTCGAATTTTACGTTATGAGATTTACTTCTGCATCTAAGGTTTGGTTCTAAAGTAGGTAACAAACAGGTAAGTAATTTTCAGTGCTGATGACACATTAAAATGTCTGAAATCGATTCAGTAGCTGTTTCTCTACATGTAATATGAAACACAGATAATACCTACATGCCCCGGATTTTTCTTTTACCACCAAAAATGCTTTTCTATTCTAACTTGTACCCTGACCTCACCGCCAAAGCGTATATTTTCCGGAAACAATGCATGATGCAAAATACCAGGAATCTGAATCACTAACATATTTTCGCCAAACATCTGAAGGCTTACGACGAAGTATGACTCATGGAATTTTTGTGACCAATCGCGTTGTTTTCTGATGTCATGGAAGATGCCGTCCGAATATGATTTCAATTGTGAGATTAATTAAATTGCGTTTAAGAAGACATTTAGGATATTAGGTATAGTAGGAAATAACATTCTTTAAAACGTAGTGGACTTTAAAGGCGTTTGCTGCAGAGACACTCACATTGACGTACATTCACATTGTTAATATGTTGGAGCCGGTCACTAGTACGGACAAGTAACGAATCAAGCCCGCCACCGGTGACATCGCGTGATCTACCCACCACACCTCTGGCGTGCTTCTACAGAGTCGTGATGTTTTGAGCCGATGGCGAGGAGGACATTCAAGATTCAGTGTCTGGTCTGATCGCATCGGAGTTAAGACGTCGCGTATTAGACTGTATTCGATTCGTTATGCTCGGTTATAGTGGTAATTATAATATAATTTGTAGTGATTGTGTTAATTTGTAATTTCAATAAACGCTGTGTATTGCACCCAGTGTGTTTTCATTGCACGAAACCCAACTTCTGCCCACATGATGTCTGAATCTAACTGAGTAAAATCCTGACGATCCGACATATATTATATGGAGATACTCGTACAATGTATGGAAGTAGCGAGCATTGTTTTTATGTTATTGCTTACGTCAGAGACATTTACGTTTCATGATAGTATACAGTATAACTCGCGACCTCGCTGCGTGAGCTGTTTATCAATTTGTTCTCTCGTATCGGCACGAACTAAAAAAGTATAGCAGAATGGCTTGATAACAATATTAGCCAGTCAGCATGGTAGCGAGAATGACTGCCCAAATTGTATTAGATTGCCTCATTGGTCTATTGGTCGGAAATGCTACTGCTGACCATGGTCCTGGGATCGATTCCCAGGTCGGGCAAAGTGTTATTGGGTTTTTACATCAGGAACATCTCAGTAGCAGCCGGTAGTCTGGATTCGTGCCCGGTTGGTGGCAATAGGCTTGCCCTTATTACATGAGCCTTAAATTATCTGGCGAAATGTGGATGTAGGTACACTTCTGCCTAATCCTTCGGGGATTACAGGACTTTTTTATAGTGTGGGAATCCTCATTGATGCCCTCCACCCTGGAGTGGGTGGAGCTGTCTGTCAGACGCTTACTGACTAAAACCTGCTGCTACCTTCAGTCGGGGTGCTGGAGTGCTTGCGCATTTCGTCACACTCCGCCGGCAAGGTATTGGCCCGCATGAATTCGTGCGGATCCAGTCACCCTCAGCGGCCGCAATCCTCCGCATTTCCTCTAGAAAGAGGCGCATGCATGGAACAAGGCGCGCTGCCGTCTCGGGTCTTTCACTGTTCAGGCAACAAACTCCCCAAGTCTGTTGCCTGCAGGCCTCACCCTAAGGCGGCCGGAGATCATTCCGCGCCCTCCGGCGCCTACTAATTCTGCTACGGATTGGAAGGGAGGTTGTTTCCTCCAGCTCCCTTCACGCCACCTCCTTCGCGACCATCACTTCCTCGCAGAAGAAGGCGACGGCGTCCCACGCGCTATAACTTTCGGCCATGGACTGGACCATGTCCGAAAGCGAGAGAGTACCCGCGGCACTAACCACCGCGACGGGGTCACGGCGCTGCACTGCCCAAGCAGGGCATTTCTCAAGGGTGTGCTGTACCGTGTCATCAAGACCGTTGCAATGATGGCAACCGGGAGTCGGTTCCCGTCTATGCGGCACAGGTACTTTCCGAAGCAGCGGGGATTACAGCCCTGATTTTATGTTATGTTACACATTTACCTAAGTATCGCTTCTTGTAAAGGCTATTGTTATTTTAATTCCTAACTTGAAACAAATCGGGAAGATCCATGAGAAAACCCGTGATAAACAATCATAAACGTCTATTGTTTATAACAATTTCAATAACACGAGGAACAGTGTGATCTTGTCGCTTATCTGCCACTTATCGGGTGCTACACGTGACGCCACTGACTTATCTTATGAATAATGGCGCGTCGTAACATAATGCCATACCTACGTACATAATGTGTGGAATCGTTTGTGAAACATTAAACATATATAACACCTCGCGTTTAATCCCTGAAGGGCTAGGCAGACGTAAACATGTAGTACACCCAAATTTTGTCAGTTATGTTTAAGTCCCATCGGTTAAGTTACGCTTGCCGCGGTTGGTCCGTGGATGGGCCATCTTTACATACCAAGACCCCTCCGTGCCTCGGAAAGCGCGTTAAGCCGTTGGTCCCAGCTGTCATAATTATGTGGACTCCAACAGTCGTTATGGGTCGTCAGAAGCCCGAAAGTCTGACAACCAGTCTTACCAAGGGGTATCGTATTTCCCAGTAACTGGGTGGTGGAGGTCAGATAGGCAGTCGCTTCATGTGAAATACTGGTATTCAGCTGCCTCCGGTTAGACTGGAAGCTGACCCCAAAATAGTTCAGAAAAGACTAGGCAGATGATGATGATGATTAAACATCATCATAATCTGCCTAGTCTACAGCCCCATGTAATAGAGGGTGAGCTTATTGCCATCAACCGTGCACAAATCCAGACTCGGAGCTGATACTGAGAAATTCCTAAGTAATAAAAAAACCCAATACCTTTGCCCGACCTGGGAATCGAACCCAGGACCGTATGGTCAGCAGTGGCGCTTGCGACCACTAGACCAACGAGGTAGTCTAGTTTGTGGAATGTCGCACCAAATCCAAGGAATATACAGTACGTCAACTGTGGTACTGCAACTGGTACCTAACGGGTTTTTCAACAAGAATTTTGTTTTTTTAAACAAAATAAATCAAAGAGTTTATATGAAAATGATTCAAATTTTTATTGTAATAGAAAGAGTAAGGCTTGGCAATTATGAATGAAAAATGATATCGGACACGTCCACCACGACCACGCTCACAGATGTCGATTCTTTCATCATGAATTTATTGCAAACCATCGTGTGATTTTTTATGTGGGATTATTTTATGTGGGGCTATGTTAAAGATCGAGTCATACGGAGCCACTCGAATCGATTACAGCCTTAAAACTCATAAAACTCAAAACCCGTGATGTGATTAACGAAATAGACCCGCCATATTGCCAAAAAGTGATTGAAGTTTTTGATGAAAGAATCGACATCTGTGAGCGTGGTCGTGGTAGTTATTGCAGTAAAGTGTTACCTGCTTTTACGCAAGTTTATCGAAATATTTGTAGCTGAAAATACATCAACGACGACAGTATTTTTTCTGGCTTATCAACTCGGAACTATTCTAATCTCCTCATACGTTGATCTACGTATGAAGGACCTAAAAAAACTAATTTTGTAAAGGAATTAGCTTTAAACCAGTTAATTGGAGTGCGCATAGATATAATAGGTAATCTGATGTCTGTTGACAGCTATCGTGGTATTTGATGGGTTTCGTTACGTAAAGTGGTTTATTATTAAACCATCTGCCCTCACGACCGAAATACAAGATGTCAAGGTTAATTTTATCATAATAAATTCACCTTATCGTAATTGCTTTATTTACATCCATCAGAACAACCCGAAGGAGAAAGAGAGAGAGATAAGAAGCCTTGTATTCATTAGACAACTTATCTACAGTCCTTTGTGTGATTATCAGAACGAGCTAAACATTTTGAAGTGAATAAAAACCACATCTTTTTACCCGAATATAGGTAGTATTCTTTATGCGTGGGATTCTTTATACCCTCGAAGTATCGTAACCGCTGGTTAGATTTTAATACATAAGGTGTCCATCGACTCGTCTAGGTCGTGCGATGTTTATTAGGTTATGTTTTTATAAAATAAAAATGGCGGATTTTAGACGTTCATGATGTATTTATGATATTTTTTGTTGCAGTCGGGTTTATCAATATTTTTCATATTTTTTTAAACATTGTGTTACTCTTAATATAATTTTATATAACTTTTATAAATAAAATAAAATACATTTAATTCAGACCTAATTTTGGTCCATATTTTGTTAGTCTTACATTAATTATCTTAAACTATGTTAGTGTTTATAATAGGTGTTACTGCTGTAACTTCAAGAGTCCATGAATAAAAAGGTGAAAGTTTTTTGCTCATGCCTTCATAGTACTAAAACCTAGCTTAATTAAGTTATTAAGGATTAGGTATTGGTAAGCAGTTTATTTGTTAGCTAATCTAAAATTAAAACGTAGTAGAAATTAGGAGTATATCCAATTTCGAATAATTAATTTCGTAGCACCAAGACCGCTACGAAAGTGCTACTGCTAATGCTAATTTCATAAACTATTGTCATATTATTATTTTATAGTGTTTTCATAAACCTAAGTTTTATAAATAATGGAAAAAAATCCTAAGTTTAATAATATATTTTTTAAATAAAATGTTAAAAACCTTAATTGACATTATTATCTGTTCCTATAATATGAAATCAGTAACAAATATAATACAAATATACATAATATACAAGTATACATATGTATAACTAGTACATATTCCATTTCGTAGCACGTCTGGTGCTACGAATTTGCTACGCGCTACGAGGTCACTGATCGATCGGAAAACAGACAACAAAGTCCAGAATCCATATTTTTACGTACGAAAGCCTGTTTTCCTTTACTTTAGCAATATTACTTTATTCAGAACCTTATGACGATGCAATAAGATATAAAATCATGTACTGTATATTAAAACCAATTTTTTTACCGAGCAATCTTTTGCATATTTTTTAGAATATGAAAGGTATCTTTCATTACTGTCTTCCCAGAGGCAATAATAACATTTGTCTTCATTAAATGAGACTATTTCATTTTACGCCTTCTCATTTTATAAGCCTCGTAACATTGGAAAGTAAAGACCTAGCTGATCATTAGTTCTTATAATAGTCATCGGCCATTATAAGTTGGACTATGCATTCTAGTAATATATTTCAATGTTTCAATTTATACTGGATTAGCGGTTGCTCGCGAATTCGTCTGCGATTTAGGATGAAAAAAGTTGTCAGCACCAACTGACGGGGTCCGTTAGGGCCAATGCCTGCCAGGGTTGCGAGTTTGTCCGAAAGGGATATCGTGGCCCTGGCACACAGGCAAATGAAGGAATACGGGTGGGTTTTAGTCAGTAAAAGTCTGACACGCCCTCCCGCTCCGCCCAGAGCGGGAGAACTTATTTGATAATTTCCCACCCTAAAAAAAAAAATATGAAATGAGAAATGATGATGAAAAAAGAAATATGAGTTTCATAGCGAAAGTCGGGTTTAATTACTCGTATTGAAGAATCATCTCACACATACACAGCTGCACTCACACAAACACACACACCCGACACATAAATAGATACTCCCTTTTCCTTATTTTTAATTAATTTAATCAATCCCTTTTTTCTTTCCCCCGTTTTTATACTCAAAATATAACAAAAACAAAAGAAGTAAAATTAAAGTAGTAAGTAAAATTAATTTAATTAAATTTGCCAAAAGTTCACACTACATTATCCATAATGAACGGATGGATGACTCCTGTAATACAGTTTTTTTTCTAGCCGGGGTCGTGGATCACGTACCAGGCTATTTGCTTGGTTAAATTAGGTGTCACTCTGTGTAAGTGTAAATTTTTATGTCAAATAAATATATAATATTGTTAAATGGTATTTTTCACGAAAACATCCTCGTACCACAAAGGCTAAAAAGCCGAAACAGTTTTTCAAAGTGTCGTGTGTTGCACTGGCGAGCGGGCAAAATAAAGACTAACACTCAGTTGCAGAAACGATCTTTAAATTTTAAAGACTACATTAAACACTAATGTAGCATTAAATCATTACACGAAACCATTTTTTATTTTATTTTAATGCTCTATTAAATTTAACTAATGAAATGTCAAACCTAATGAAACCGGCCATTTTAAACACTTTTACGTTGCACGTAACTTCATTAGCGCCCATTAGCAGGTGGTGAACTTTAAGTTTGACATTTCAGATTTTTTAATTTTAATGGGCTGAAAAGCATCCATTAAGAGCAACATTAGTGTTTTCTACGGTACTTGAATGCATTTCTGTAATTGAAAGATGTCTTTAACCAGTCTTTCGTCATGATCTGATTCTTATTTAGTAGATTTACCTCGCCGTCGAATCCCAGACCGAGTGAATTTATTTTTAAAACATGATGGAGAAGAGTTTTGTGTAAGGTATAGAATTTCCAAGGAGGCAGTTCTTCAAATTTGTAACCTACTTGATTAAGATTTAGAACCAATGACGCAAATAAATAAATTCATTAATGGCCTGACACAGCTTTTAATAAGTTTGAGATTTTTCGCCACTGGATCTTTCTAGCAAGTATTGGGTGATTTAATGAACATAAATAAATCAACAGTTTGTCGGAAACAGGTTGGGTCGGGTTGTTTGTCAGTTTGTTTATACAAAAAGTATCCCGTGAACTTGCAAAATTAAGCCACCTCTATATTAAAATGCCAGACCGGACGGAACTACGTAGAGTTGCAGAAGCTTTTTATGAAATTGATGGATTTCCACGTGTGGCAGGAGCTCTAGACTGCACACATGTTAAAATTATTAGAAATTCAAACTTTATTATGTTTTTTGCAATTTGCAGGTCAGTAACACGTTGTATGTTGATCTAATTATGATTCGCGATCATAACCAATATGGCTTTACAGAATTATAATCATTAGAATATGAATCAGAAGTATAAAAATTGCAAAAAACGTTGGTAAATTTGAATTTCGCGGGCTACCTTAGCGCATCCTCCTTAAACCAGATTATTTAACCTAGATTAAACCACAGAGTACACTGAATACACATAAATAAACTACATTTACTTTATTTTATGCTAAAACTGTGGTGTACTTGTACGTACGGATAATAACAGAACGCAAATGTTCACTCTTTTCGTTCAATATGGTAATTTGTTCCTGGCAATATTGTTTAAAGTCTTCTTTAACTAAAGTGGTTTTAAAAATGTCTAATGCTATCTAAAATTTGTTTGTGCAACTTCATTAAAGTAATGAATTCATTAGCGATAATGCTGCTTTATGTAATGAAGTGTTAATGGTGAGCTTTCTGCAACAGAGTGTAAGGCCCATTATCGTACCATCGTATCGAAATAACGATATCTTATTGGTCGTTTACAAACATCTCCTCTCCTCTCCGCTTTGGTGGAGTCCGGACCTAAAGCTGTGGCGAGACAGTGCATCCTTACCCAAACCATTCGTCCCACCTGCTGGATATCTCCCACCTGGACATGAGTTTCCTTGGCTACCCTGGAAGTCTTTAAGGGTCAGATAATCACCGTTGACCTTGGCCATACAAATGCGCATCGCGCTCATGCCGCGCAACCATTAACTTTCATAGGGAATATTTATTTTTAGTAACGAAAAAATTAATATTAAAAAAAATCTATTCATACAAAAGTAGTTTCAAAGTAATATCGTTTTTCATGCTTTGGGTAGACATTACTTCCTGACTTTATTTCATAAAGTATTTTACTACAATACTTAAATATTCACAAACACACAGCTAATTATTTACACTAAGAAGATACTAAATACGAAAGTAAAATTACAACATGAAAAAAAAATTAAAAAAGACACTTAAGCGTCGAAGTACTCGTCCGCATCGCTGTCATCCGGAAACGTGCCCAGAAGACTGGCAGCATTGCCACGTTGAATGGCAATGCTAATTCTTTGGCCGAAGAACGAGCCAGCCCTCAGAAAAGTTAGTAAATAATAAAAGTTGTAGGATTTGAAATATAAAATATTCACATAAAGAATTAAAGTAAAATGTGTTCTAGTTTAACACATATTTTTTGCATAACTTACTTGCATTTTATGAAGGCGTAATAACAGATTTAATAGTCAGTAAAATCACGTATCTGCGCCTTAAACAGACTCCGGACCCAGGTTGACCGAAGCAAGGAAAACCTGTTCAGGAGGAGATTCATAGACGCCTCCGCCATGGAGTGTAAATGTGGTGCTGTTCCACAAACGATGGGACACTTAGTATCATGTCTTGCGAGTCCTGTCAGCTGCACGTTGCAGAAACTGATGGACACGGAAACACGTTTCTGAATTCTGGGTCGAATCCATTTAGATTGCCATCGACACGATAAGAATATATTATATCTCCTAAAGGGGTTAAAATTAATGTTTGTATGTAATTTTCTCATTTTGTCCGGTGGGAAATCCCAACGGGAGGGGCGTATGGCTTGTCAGTAGATTATGTACAATTAGAACCAGTTTATTAAACCACTTTTGTGCTTAATTTAACTTTCTTCTAATAATGTAGCCCGAACTAATGAACACATTATAAGAAGTATTAATAAGATGTAGATTTATTTTCCTGCAGCCTTCACAAGGTCATCGGTCCACCTTATGGAAGGCCTTCCAACGCTACGCGGTCGCCACTCCAGAACCTTTCGGTCCCATCGGCCATCAGTTCTGCGAGCAATGTGCCCTGCCCACTGCCACTTAAGCTTGGCAATTCTTCGGGCTATGTCGGTTACCTTGGTTCGCCTGCGGATCTCTACATTTCTGATTCGATCACGTAGGGAAACTCCAAGCTCCATTGCCCTTTGGGTGAATTTTAGCCTTGGGTATCCGCTGGATGCGGGAAGCACAGAACCGGTCGAAGTGGAGGTGCTTGGGGGAAGCCTATGTCCAGCAGTGGACGTCTTTCGGCTGAAATGCTGATGATGATGATGAGATTCATTCTTAGCTCAGGGTCAAATAGCATGAATATACCAATAACCGTAGCAGTACTACATAAAAACAAAATTGAAGGATTATAGACGATTAAGATTATGTTTATCTTTGATTATTTTAGATACTGAGCCTGCACGTTTTGTGGATATTGATACGATGTAAGATTATTTGAAATACGAACACATAGGTAAGTACTTACCTATCGTACTTTTGGAATTTTCGCATTTACTCCAAATGTTAGTTTTTAGAAACTATTTGATGGCTCATTTGAAGGCAAAAGCGCCGAGTAGGCTTGGATAGGGATATTCATTTTTTTTTACGTTTATTGGAATTTGAACGGTAGTGATGGTACCAAACACGTGGCCGAATTCTGGGCCGAGAAGCTATTATAAGCCGAAGAAGATATTATATCTCCTAAAGGGGTTAAAATGAATGTTTGTATGTAATTTTCTCCTTTTGTCCGGTGGGAAATGCCAACGGGCGGGGCGTATGGCTTGTCAGTAGATTACCTAGCTACAATTAGAACCAGTTTATTGTTTAGTATAAGGTTGTATGTTGATTAAAATATGATTCTCGCGACCGTAACAAATATGTATTTACAAAATTATAATAATTAAAATCATATCGTCGTTCGAATACTACTTTCATCATCAAAACTATCTTACGTTAAATCCTATCGAATGACTATTCCGTGAAATTGTGTCATTAGAGGACAATTCTAACAGAGTTCTAATGGTGATTTGAGTGATTATGATTGTGTGAACAAATATTTGTTACGGTCGTGAATCATATTTAATTCAACATATAACCTGCGGGCCAATTGCGTAACACACTATCAGTAGGAATCGGTTTCAATTTGACAGTTCAACAACATTCATTGCGTTACTTACAATGTTGAGCAGACACATTTTTCTAACTTAAGAAGCAATGGATTAGTAATATACTTCAAAATTATTCCGATTGTGATTCAAACTGTGATAGGCAATTAGGGTGCTTGTATCTAGTAACTGACTTGCAAATTGCAAAAAACGTAATAAAATTTGAATTTTGCGGACCGCGTTAGCGCATCCCCTATTCATGCTTCATTTCAGCCGAAAGACGTTCACTGCTGGACATAGGCCTCCCCAAAGGGGGGGGGGGAGGGTTGCCATAATCGCCACGCTTGGCAGGAAGGTTGGCGATCGCAGTATGGTGTTAAAATGCATAGAGAATGCTGCTGCCCATTCTCTAGTAAGTCCCTTAGTCGCCGTTTACGACACCCACGGGAAGAAATGGGATGGTGCTATTCTTTACGTCCGGCTCCAAACGGATTTATATAGGACTGCCTTATTGGTCTAGTGGTCGCAAGCGCTACTGCTTATCATGAGGTCGGGCAAAGTGTTATTGGGATTTTCCATTAGGAATTTCTCAATAGCAGCCCGCAGTCTTGATTTGTGTCCGGTTGATGGCAATAGGCTCACCCGCTCGAAATACGGGTGTACTATAGGTACACCTCTGGCTAACCCCTCGGGGATTACAGGCGTGATAATATGTTATGTGTGGAAATAATAATTATAGGTAAGTAATTATAAAAATTTGGAAACAACTTTAGGAGTTAAAACGCTCCTAACAGAGAGTAACGTTATGGTTTTACAACCAGTTTTACGAAAAGAGGTGTCTGAAAGAAATTGAAAGAACCTAATTATAGCTAAATCCAAGTTCTAATTAGTATAAATGTATACTTAGTCAATATTAAGTACATGAAGCCTTATGTAAGTATATATTTAGGGGCGCCCACGAGCGATTTTTTCGGCGACTTTTGTCGGAAAGAATACATTCACACAAAAATCGCCGAAAAAATCGCTCGTGGGCGAGCACCCTTATGATCGGCAATGAGCGTCAAGGACAATATAAAAATTGATAAAAGAGAATTGCAAAATAAAGAAAGGATAAATCTAATCTAATGAATCTTCGCCAATATTACAGCATATTAGTTACCGGACTCTTTAAATATTGAATGCGGCTTACCGATACGATTCTCCACAGATTATTTTATTAACAAGCCCCAATTGGTAATGAATCGTTTTTGTAATTAGAATTTATGATACTCGTAGGTATCAAACTAATCAAGTTCGGGCTATCAAGATCAATAGTGATCATGTCATTTGGTTTAATTAGGTTTTTATTATTTTAGTAATACTTTTATATAAATTATTTTTTAATTTGTAAATGTTAGAACGTTGTAGGCTTAATAGACTGTAGCTTTGTATACCATTTTCTATTTTGTTAAGTACCTGGTACTTATTGACATGCCTACACTGTCCTCCCATACCTATTATCACTGTAATTTGAAAACATTGTAAAAGCCAATTATTTTTAAAAGAGTAACCGTGGAGTTTCTTGCCGGCTCTTCTCCATAGGAAACGACTAATTGGAACCGTACACCTAGCTTCTGACGTTTCATAAGTGCCCATGTAGGTTTATGTGAAATAAAATATATTGATGTTGATAATACTTTCCTGCATCATATCAAATCAAATCAAAAGTCATTTATCCAAACTAGCCTAAAAATCAGCACTTTTCGAACGTCAACATTACATAAGACAGTCCCACAAAACGCCCGCCCTTCACCACTTCCTAGTGCTTTAGCTGGGAAGAAGAAGTGGCGCAACAAACTCCCCAGCAGCACAGCTGTCTGTTCAATTTACAATATTTATATAATATAATTTAATCGACCTTCACTCAATGAAGGACATTTAAGGTAAATAAATGTATTTACCTGTCAACAGATTACAAATAAAAAATGTTAAAGTCAGGGCAAGGATTTTATCAATCGATTGAATCCATCACTGTCAACATCTGAATTGGTTCATTCAATATTAATAAATAATATTTTAAAAGTCTCAAATCTAATCTATCTAAACTTCTAAATTAATATTATAAAGATGTCAAATTGTTTGCTTGTTTTCAAGAGGCATTGATGGATTTGAGGTTTTGATTGCAAACATTATTTCAATAATACAGGGCTATTTTTAAATCGTCAATAACCTCTTAAGGGGGCTTCTTTACATTTATGTTCGAATAATTCGTAAAAATGTAGGGAACAGCTGATTTTTTTTCGCGATTTTAGGTTTGGACCCATAGTAAAAGTTGTTCATAATGATGAGTACAATGACCCCTTAAGAGGTTATTGACGACTTAAAAATAGCCCTGTAGAAAGCTACACTATTGCAGAGTGCCCATGATCTGTTTTATGTTAAAACAAGCTTTTCACGCGGACGAAGTCGCGGGTAGAAGCAAGTCAATCTGCCCAGCCTTTTCCCAAATATGTTGGGGTCAGCTTCTATCTTATTTTACATGGAGCGACTGCCTATCTGACCTCTACAACCCAGTAACTGGGTAATACGATACCCCTTGGTAAGACTGGTTGTCAGACTTTCGGGCTTCTGACGACCCGTAACGACTGTCAAAGATCCACGAATGTCAGCCGGGACCAACGTCTTATCGTGCTTTCCGAGGCACTGAGGAGTCTCGGTATGTAAAGATGGTCACCCATCCACGGCCCAACCCCTGCAAGCGAGCTTAACCTGATGAATCGACCGTTACGGCTGTTATTAGTTAGCCACGAGATATCGCGACGCTGCGGGCGAGTAGAAGCTAGTATATAAAGTAAAATTAATATGTAAGATTTTTTGAGTTGCATATTACTTTATCTTATATATAAAATTCTCGTGTCACAATGTTAGTTACCATACTCCTCCGAACCGGCTTGACCGATTTTGATGAAATTTTATATGTAAATAAATAAATAAATCATTTATTTTGGACCAAACACTTGTACACATTTTATAAACCTGCCAAACTGCGTGACAGTTTGTCGGCAGGATTAGCGCTCGTCTTAAAATATTTGGTTTACACAATAAATAGCATACTTCTTCATCCAAGAAGGTAGAGCCAGGTAGTTTTTAACTGGTTCAGTGATCGATCAATTACTGCCACATGTTGCGACCATTTCATTCAGCAGTTCAGCCTTTAATTTAGTCCCCACTGTTCTGTTCTGTTCTGTTGTGTTATATATTCAGTAGGTATGAGAATCGGCTACTATCTATTTTTTATACCCCTTCCCCACGGGATTGAGATTTACGCGGGTGAAACCGCGGGGCGCAGCTAGTATTTATATACTATTGTCCATGTGGTGCCGGACGTAAAGAATAGCACTAAACCATTTCTCCCCGTGGGTGTCGTAAAAGCCGACTAAGGGACTAATTACTACAAAATGGGCAGCAGCGTTCTCTATGCATTTTAACACCATACTGCGATCGCCAATCCGCCTGCCAAGCGCGGTGATTATGGCAAACCCCCCTTTGGGGCAGGCCTATGTCCAGCAGTGGATGTCTTTCGGCTGAAATGATGATACTTATAAGTAACTTAGTTTCACTTTTCTTCATTAGATAGATAAATCTAATGTTCAAACACCAACTCGTACATTTTTTTACCTCATAAGCACACTTCAATCAATAGCTTAGGTAGTACATAACAAGACTAGTTAAAGAAAATAACTTATACATAACACCAAGCCTGGGGACGAAGGGCTAGCCAAAACTGTACCTATATAGGTAGTACAGGCACATTTCGTCAGTTATAAACATAACTCTTGATTATTTACATTTATAAATACCTAGTACATTACTGCAGCGGCCTGCAACAGGAGCATTGATAGATGAACGTGAAAATGTGGGCCGAGGCACTCATACGTGAGTACATCAATGCCTGGTTGCGGCCAAGGCTTGTATAGGTACTTAGTGCTTTTCTCAAATGATGCGCGGAAATTCTAACAAAGTAAATTATTTATAAATTCCAGATTAAATGACGAACAACGATATTTTTTTACGCGCCAATGTGTTCATTTGTTTTTTTCTTTTTCAATAAACAGCTTTCTATTTGCAAATCAGTTCGAAATTTAAATAAATCCTTTGATAAGTTACCTCTTTGGTTGCCATGTTTCGGACTAAAAGACCGTTCCATTTTTAAATTGCACGATAGATATGACTTTACTATATAATTTATTTGTCCGCTAACACGACACATGGATTTTCATACAACTTTTGGTGGCCGCTGCTCGCATGTACGAGTATTTGGCCAGTACAGCAATTTCGATTTATCTCGAAGAAGGTTGTCAAAATAATGCTCGAATTTCCAAGCATGTTTCAGGAATAATTATTTATACTTGTAAAAAATCAAGAGCAGTACAAAAAAAAATTGTCGCCAGTACAAAAAATACCTCCTGAAGAACTATCGACCGCCTTCCGTTCGACTTATTTAGTACATAATCCTTATGTACTGTTTCCGTACGTCACGGCCGCATCGCGTCGTCGTCATGCGCACTAGGGCGATCGATTCTACCTTACTGTACACTAATGTTATTCTATTTCAAGACTTTATTTAGTAATCATTGAGGGTTTTGGTTATTTTTGGTTATGTATTGGATTTTTTTGTTGTTTTTCGATCGAGTCATGAAAATCTGTATTCTTAACTGTTCTTTTTGAAAGGATTTGTTTTTGTAGGATAAAGGAATTGGTCGATAACGTGCTATTAGTTTTAAGAAGTTTTAAGTTTACTTTAGGAACTTCTTTTGGGAAAAAATGTATGAAATAAGTAGAGATAATACATGTAATTCAATGCTTTATAGTTTTTTATTTTGATACCATCTTTTAATTGTTAAGTACCTATGTTTCCTCTAATTTAGTTTATCATTCATAATTTCAGCCGAAAGACGTCCACTGCTTGCATAGGCATCCTCTAGCCATCGCCATAGTGCCGATAATTTAATTAAAACAAAAATATTAAATGAGAATGCAGGATCAAACCACACTGCGGTTGACGCAGGTGTTAGCTGCCGCGCAGCAGCTAAAACTTACGTCAACCACTGATTCGGTGGAGTTTCTTGCCCATTCTTCCCCATACGAAACTACCTTTTGGAACGGGCGACTAGAATCAATTTTATTTTTTTGTAAATATTGACCATATATTGACGTTCAAAAGTGCCTTCTATGTGCCTGTTTGAAATAAACAATTTGACTTTGACTTTGTCGTGCGTTATATAATACAATGTCTTTACAGCAATTTTCCTTTACAGCCGGAATTTGTAATGACTGTTATAGTACTTATTTATCAGTGCTTTACCCTTTTAGATTCACTTCTTTACTGAAAACATCGAATTGATGTTGAAAATTAGCTAACCGTTTCATTTTTACGTTTTACATTTACTTGACCAAATGTACCTACCATGGTTTAAAACTACTGAAATCGATTATAGAATATTACCTATTCTGATCAGTTTGCACATCTAAGCAAATAAATAAAATTGGAGTGTCTGTTTGTACTAAATGCATATGAAACAGCTTTTGTTTAACAAAATTCCAAAATAAATATAATTGTTATATTATATTAACTAATTTAAAAACAGATTATTAAAATGGCTGAAAGAACATATATGTTTCATGACACTAAGGATTTTTTTTTACAATTAATTAACTATACATTACTGGACTTTTGTCATTGTGGATAATGCTCAGATAAAACTATTATATTGTTGTATTGAACATAAATATCTGTGACATTGAACAACAATTAACTAATAATTATTATTTTGCATGCAATTGATACATATTATTCTGTATAACTAAACATGTGGACTTTATAATAACCTAACTGTAACAACTTGGTACCATGTTTAAGGCAAATAAAATCTTATCTAATCTTTTACTAAATACATACGAAAGTATATAAGTACAGTACTTATCACAAAAAAACTATTTTTAAATTTTTGTCTGTTGTTCAGACTAATCTCCAAAACGTCTGTACCGATATTGACGAGACTTTCACTGGCAGATAGCTGATGATAGAAGGAGTAACTTAACCTACTTATATTTTAGAAAAAGCCGCGGGTAATGCCTAGTTATTTATAATATCTAAGCTTGTAGGTATAATAGATAGTGACTTTAAAGTAAAGTAGAGCATAGATTTTACTGCACATTTTAAGACGATCTTGACCTATATAAAAACAACGTGCATATATCGAAGGAAAGACTCGGAAGACCTTTAATATTGAACGATAAACGAGCCCGCGTTCCGAGCCAGTCTCGCAAACATTCAATAATCATTCCATATGTACTACTTCGCGGAATTACATTGACATAGTCTCGAATAGGCAATGATTATATCCATCCTTTTTTGGAATACTGATGAAGTGATGAGTTATCATGGAGTAAATACGCGGAGAATTTTATTGTCTGTCTATGGCAGTAATTTTATTGTCTGTCCATAGCAATCATTTTATTGTCTGTCCATAGCAGTAATTTTATTGTCTGTCTATGGCAGTAATTTTATTGTTTGTCTATAGCAGTAATTTTATTGTTTGTCTATGGCAGTAATTTTATTGTCTGTCTATGGTAGTAATTTTATTGTCTGTCTATGGCAGTAATTTTATTGTCTGTCTATGGCAGTCATTTTATTGTTTGTCTATAGCAGTAATTTTATTGTTTGTCTATGGCAGTAATTTTATTGTTTGTCTATGGCAGTAATTTTATTGTTTGTCTATGGCAGTAATTTTATTGTTTGTCTATGGCAGTAATTTTATTGTCTGTCTATGGCAGTAATTTTATTGTCTGTCTATGGCAGTAATTTTATTGTTTGTCTATGGCAGTAATGTTATTGTTTGTCTATGGCAGTAATTTTATTGCTTGTCTATGGCAGTAATTTTATTGTTTGTTTATGGCAGTAATTTTATTGTCTGTCTATGGCAGTAATTTTATTGTCTGTCTATGGCAGTAATTTTATTGTATGTCTATGGCAGTAATTTTATCGTCTGTCTATGGCAGTAATTTTATTGTCTGTCTATGGCAGTAATTTTATTGTCTGTCTATGGCAGTAACTTTATTGTCTGTCTATGGCAGTAATTTTACATAAACTGCAACAAGGATATTTTGGCGACGTAACGTTGACAGGCGGGCACTGTTGGTGAACATTTGAATGAATGAATGAAATGCAACGACCCCAGCGTGCAGACAGACTCGATTGCTCGAATGAACCCAAAGATTCACACCAGCCCCTGGAGCCTCGTGTTTCATGGGACTACAGAGACCATTGCATATCAAAGAGTAGACCGGGGGGCGCGATAACTGTAAGGATGACGTGCCCTTCGGATATGGAAGGATTATTAGAGCCATACCGGATATGCATCCTTGAGTAGGCAATGGAAAAGTGGAGAGACAGGTGATATTTAGTAGCGCTATAGACAGACGGACAAATAACTGGTTTGGTGGAGCACTAGCAAGCGTGACTCCAGAGCACCCACGTTCATTCCTGTGTTCAATCTCTGGGTTAGCAGTGTAATTTAGTTTTCCACAAGGAAATTTTCAGTCAGGAGTCTGGATTTTCTCGAGAATAGATTCGCCCCTTTCACATGAAACTTACATAACTGGCTAAATATGGGTTTCTGTTTAAACCCCTGCCTACTCCTGTCAAAGAATAGGCGTAATATTACGTAACGTCAGTGTTTTTCATTATTCTTGCTATTTTTTATATTGACATGACATCATTATTACTGATCGCTATTTTTTTTAATATAAATATAATTGTATATAATTTTATTTTTATTCATTGCATTGTAATCTAAATTTAAATTATGAAATTATTATAAGTATTTTAATGTTATTGCTAATTACTAAATGTGTACTTCTTGTATAGCCAAGATGTAAAATCTAAATATTAGCTCGGCTGAAATGCCGAATATAGTGAAACCCATAGCTATTAAGAACTTATGTATACCTATATTCTTGCAAATAAATATATCATTAATTAATTAGTTCCTTTTTTTATAAATAATACATAGCCTAACATTACGCCTTAATCCCCGAAGGGCTAGGCAGAGGTACACCTATAAAATGCACTCACTTTTCGCCAGTTATGTATAACCACATGTAATAAATGTATAACCCCATGTAATAAATGTATAACCCCATGTAATAAATAAAAATGGTATAAATATTAAGCTTTACTTTGTTTTCGTATGCATTGTTTCCAGTCGATCGCATATCTAAAAGGAGGTTTCCTAGCAACGGCAACCCTTTCTCAGTCGATATTATTTTATTTACGGCCTGTGGGGATCTCAGGTAGCCAGGCAACTGGTACCGGCCGTGTTGTTTTTTATATTAGCATACAGTTGAAGCATTATTAAAATAACGTAGGTATACGTTGCTTACTTGCTTTTATTACTTATTACTATAATATGTTATTTACTTTTCCTTATATATATATATTTTTATAATTATATTATAGACTAACTTTGATTGAGTTTGGTTTAGGTGAAGGTAATCATCATCATCATCATCATTTCAGCCAAAAGACGTCCACTGTTGGACATAGACCTCCCCCAAGCACCTCCAGATTGACCGGTTCTGTGCTTCCCGCATCCAGCGGATACCTGCAGCCTTCACAAGGTCATCGGTCCACTTTGTAGGAGGCCTTCCAGCGCTACGTCTTCCGGTACGCGGTCGCCACTCCAGAACTTTTCGGCCCCATCGGCCATCAGTTCTGCGAGCAATGTACCCTGCCCACTGCCACTTAAGCTTGGCAATTCTTCGGGCTATGTCGGTTACCTTGGTTCGCCTGCGGATCTCTTCAATATGGTGAAGGTAATAGTTTTCCTTTTCCCAACTATATTGGGGTCAGCTTCCAGTCTAACCGGAAGCAGCTAAATACCAGTATTTTACATGCAGCAACTGCCTATCTGACCTCCACAACCCAATAACTGGATAATGCGATACCCCTTGGTAAGACTGGTTGTCTTTCTTTCAGGCTTCTGACGACCCATAACGACTGTCAAAGATCCACGAATGACAGCCGGGACCAACGGCTTAACTTGCTTTCCGAGGTACGGAGGAGTCTCGGTATGTAAAGATGGTCCCCAGACTCAAAACCCATCATTTGGTGACCCATCAAACTCAAAGCATTTATTTCAATTAAACCATTTACAGGCACTTTTGAATTGTCAAGAAGTCGGTCAGTTACAAATATGAAGATAGTTGCCCATTCCAAATAGTAGGTTCCTATGGAAAAGATCGGACAAGAAACTCCACGGACACTCTTTTAAATTAAAATATTGATACAAAGTATTGGTTACATCATTCATATTGAAATTATACATGTGAGAACGATGCAAAACGTCAGAAGCGTCCGTGATAAAAAGAGTAGAAAAAAACAATTCAAAACTAAAATAATTAAAAATAAGCCGTGGCAGCTATATAGCATCCACGGTACAACCCCGGCAGGCGTAGCTTAACCTGATGGATCGACTCTTGCGTCTGTTATTACTTAGCCACGAGCTCCTCTTTTATTTCCGACGTATAAAGAGGGAAATGAAAAAAATACGAGTCTGCAACCACTTTTCACAATATGTGGTTCATACTCATTCATCATTAAAACGACGCAAAGTGCTACTTTGTAGTATTGTTTGTATTCCCGTGAGCGAGCAGGAAGTATAAATATTCAGTGTTTTTGCAACTCAGCCAATAATATGGCCAGCTAATAATAGAATGAACTCCACCAACCTTGCAGGCATGTGTAAAAACGATTGTATGCAGCGAATTACGAATTAGGTATTGAAGAAATGTTGAAATACTAACATAACTTATCATGTATCCAGAAGAGTTAGGCAGAGGATATGGGGCTAACCTATTGCCATCATAATCAGCCTATATTCCCACTGCTGGGACACACACCTCATCTCTATGAGAGAGAGTGGGCCGTAAACCACCAAACGGGCCCAGTGCGGGTTGGTAGATGTCACTCGTCTTCGATTTTTTTGGTTCTAGGACATGCCGGTTTCCTCACGATGTTTTCCTTCCGTTTTGAGAGCAGTGGTGTTGAAATAATTTACACAAATTAAGGCGCCTACGAACTACAACTCTTCGAGTCACGATCGTTACCACTGGGCCACCACAATTGCCATAATTGCGCGGTATATAGCCATCAATCGGGCACAAATACAGACTCCGGGCTGCTATTGAAAATTTCCAGATGGAAACACCCAATAACACTTTGCCCGACCTGGGAATCAAACCCAGTACCACACGCTCAGCAGTATTGCTTGCGACCGCTAGACCAATGAGGCAATCGAGATCTATCTAATTTGTTAGTTTTTAACCTAATAAAATAGACGCACAATGGTCCACATGAAGTACTAAGTGCGGAAACCAAACCCGCTAACATAGAACATAGATTGTGTATGTTTGTTACTTCACGCTCAAACGGCTGGACCAATTTTGATAATATTTTGGATGGAGCTAGCTGACACCCTGGATTAGCATATAGGTTACTTTTTATCTCGATATTCTCAAGGGATGGAGACTTTTGCGGGTGAAATAAAGCGTATAACGACAATAACCCTTCAGAAGTCAGAAATATCTTGAAATCATTACGTACCAAGTAAGATATTACTAGTCTCTTGTTGCCCCACAGCTGGGCAAATGTCTTATACAGAGACGGCACGAGCATTCAACCACCACTCTTGCTCAAGACCAAGCAGAATCCAAGAATTTTCGAATCCAAGCAGGCACTTAACTTTGTGTAAATAAAGGAAACCGGCATGTCCTAGAACCAAAAATTCGAAGACATGACTGTGACATCTACCAACCCGCACTGGGCCCGCGTGGTAGATTACGGCCCAATGTCCCAACTGTGGGAACATTAGGCTGATTATGCTAAGGTAATTACTTCATAAGTTAAATAAGTTAATGACCAAAGGAAACCGACATGTCCTAGAAGCAAACATTCGAAGACATGTGACATCTACCAACCCGCACTGGGCCTGCGTGGTGGATTACGACCCACTCTCTCTCGAACAGAGGAGGCCTGTGTCCCAGCAGTGGGACATTACAGGCTGATTATAAGCTCAAGATGGGTTTGCAGACTGATATTAACTTTAAGACGCTGACAACAGGTAAACCGCGGTCACTGTCAGACTGTAAACAAAAGAAAGAGAAGCGCGATGACACAACGTTTGTAATTTATTGCAAAATATGAAGCAATTATCTATTTACTCAAAAATGAGTTGAGTAATCGAAAAAAGAAACAACCAAGTTCTGCATACGAAAAAGACGTTCTTGTTATTAATTTAATACCAACCGTATGTTGATGTTTAAAACAGATATTTTGGATTGAAACTCAAACTAAAGGGTTAATTTACCGTTAATTTGCATCGAGATTAACGTGTTTTGGTAACAACCAAGTTCTGAGAAATATGTTCAAGAATAACATATTAATATTTTTTTTCGCAACCACAAACTAAATAGATTTGGCAATTTTTTTGTTTAAGATAAGCCTACTTTTATCTCTTGCCTCTTGTCAGCGCCTTAAGTAAGTCTTTATTATTATAGCTTAAAATACTTAGGTACATATATTATTAACTGAAAAAGTTACTTTGGAAAAGCAAGATATTATGTTGGGCTTAACCGGATTCCCAGCACGTAGAGACCATTTAGAGAATTTTGATCTAAAATGTAATGGGACATTAAATCAAGACTTAGTTAAGGTTCTGTGCGGGTTCCGGAAATGAGTAAGTCACCCGGCCTTACCCATGGGTATCGTAAAAGGTAACTCAGATGGAAAACAATCTTCCTGTCTGCTAATATGATTGCCATTCGTAGTGCTTATGTGTTCCGTTTGGTGCCGGACGTAAAGAATAGCACCATCACATTTCTTCCTGTGGGTGTCGTAAAAGGCGACTAAGGGATTTACTAGAGAATGGGTAGGAGCGTTCTCTATGCATTTTTAAAACCATACTGCGATCGCCAACCCACCTGCCAAGCGTGGCGATTATGGCAAATCCCCCCCTTTTTGGGGAGGCCTAAGTCCTGCAGTGGACGTCTTTCGGCTGAAATGATGATAAATGAGTGCTTATGTGAACCTTCCATACGCACAAAACAATTCGGTAACGGTGGGTACCGCTAAGGGGTGAAACACCTTGCAGGACTCTGTGTTAACAAATAGTTGTAGCCTCTAGTGCTTCAACGTGGGTCTTCAACCTTATTGGAGTCCAGGGCCGAGAATGCTTTGATTTTGGTTCGGCGGCGGCGGCGGGCCACAACATAAGGGAAATTGATTAAATTCCATTTTAAACTTATAAATAGGTAAGTAATTAAAACACAAAAATCATTGCAGCTATCTAAACAATTTTACAAGGTTAGAAACAGGAAATGATACTAACAAAATTCAATCAATGAGATGTTTGTTATTGTTTACTCACAACTAATTTATCAATATCTGCCTCAATACTTAGTGGTTGTTGCAATTGTCAAACTGTGGGTGAGTGTAAGTATATGTCTATTTTGTTTTTATTTCTAGGCATGAATATATCTCTCATATCTCTATCATAAATCAATTTAATTTTGCCAAACTATTCCCGGACCGCCAAGGACGACAGACACAGGCGCGGGTTGAATACCTTTGCTCTAGTGCATAGGTTATTCCTAGGCAAGCGTGCAACATCGTGGATCATTGCATGCTTACCACCAAGTGAGACGTGGTGAAACGCAAGCCTAGCCCATCAATTATATTTAAAACTAGTTGCGCCTCGCGGTTTCACCCGCAAAAGTCTCGATCCCGTGGAAATATCGGGATAAAAAGTATCATATGTTTTAACCCAGGTAATGGTCTACCCATTTGCTAATTTTCATCCAAATCCGTTCAGGTGTTTTAGGGTGAAAACGTAACAAACATAGAAAAATAAAAACTTTTCTCTTTATTATAATACTAGCTGACCCGTGCCCACTCCGTTGGGCGGTAAACATTTTTACTCTATGACACTCACAAATAACGTGGATTTCTATGGGTAAAAGAATACCTACCCTACCTGCCTAACCTATCTACCTACTTACCTAAAAAAACTTCACATAAACCATCTACTAAATAGTCCGAACAAAGCCTAAACCTTTTTTTTTTTTTTATAGTTGTGTCCGTTTTTGAGTTATAAGATTACAACGAAAAGTGGCATTGATTTTTATAGATATAGATACAGAGTGTTTGGTGCATCGTGTGCGAAATTGAAATAGTCGACTAAAGGGGTCATCTGCTAGCCTTTCAGACCCCTTAACACCTCTCATGCCCTGTGGATTTTTTTTTATCGACTTTTTATTATAAAAAAGTTTTGTTTATACGGTAGTACCGGTTCTATGCACAATCGTGAAGGAAATGTTTTTTTAATACAATCGATCTATGATGATAGACCCGGGGCATAGATCTATCCGGCCGACTCTATCTCTAAGGTGATTGCTTATACTCGTAGCTGGCAAAATTTTGAATTTCGTGGACTACATAGAAGGGATCACACCATAATAGCAAATTTTCATTCATCGATAAGTCGGTCGATATACAGCATGCGGGGACTCCCCGCAGGCGTGTAAGTCATCGGTTGGTAAAAAGCGTGCAGAGGTTCACACCCAGTAAAATTGACCAATGAAAATGTGCCTTCAAAGCAACTGCCAAAAGTGCGGTGCAGGTTCTCCGTATACCGCAGTCGTTCCCTATTGACTAATGAAAACGGGTACCCGAATACGGGCCCTGTGGCGTGCTTTACAGAAATCTCCAGCACCTATCGACCATACGAGCCCTATCGAGCAATGAAAATGAGCCTTAAGGGGAAGATAACCGACTTTTAATGATTTTATACTGAAGATCACGTCTAAACGAGTAGTGTTAATGATTTGAAAAAAATATATCATAAATTAGAGCATTTTCTCAATAACTTAGTATGTGAATATTTTAGATTACGTTTATATTACATACACTCAGTTGCAGAAACGATCTTTAAATTTTAAAGACTACATTAAACACTAATGTAGCATTAAATCATTGCACAAAACCATTTTTTATTTTATTTTAATGCTCCATTATAATTTAACTAATGAAATGTCAAACCTAATGAAACCGGCCATTTTAAACACTTTTACGTTGCACGTAACTTCATTAGCGCCCATTAGCAGGTGGTGAACTTTAAGTTTGACATTTCAGATTTTTTAATTTTAATGGGCCGAAAAGCATCCATTAAAGAGCAACATTAGTGTTTTCTACGGTACTTTAATGCATTTCTGTAATTGAAAGATGTCTAACCAGTCTTTCGTCATTATCTGATTCTTATTTAGTAGATTTACCTCGCCGTCGAATCCCAGACCGAGTGAATTTATTTTTAAAACATGATGGAGAAGAGTTTCTTGTAAGGTATAGAATTTCCAAGGAGGCAGTTCTTCAGATTTGTAACCTACTTGATTAAGATTTAGAACCAGTGACGCAAAGAAAAAAATCCATTAATGGCCTGACACAGCTCACACAGCTTTTAATATGTTTGAGATTTTTCGCCACTGGATCTTTCCAGCAAGTATTGGGTGATTTAAACAGTTTGTCGGAAACAGGTTGGGTCGGGTTGTTTGTCAGTTTGTTTATACAAAAAGTATCCCGTGAACTAGCAAAATTAAGCCACCTCTATATTAAAATGCCAGACCGGACAGAACTACGTAGAGTTGCAGAAGGTTTTTATGAAATTGATGGATTTTCACGTGTGGCAGGAGCTCTAGACTGCACAAATGTTAAAATTATTAGAATAAGGGGGATGCGCTAAGGTAGCCCGCGAAATTCAAATTTTATTACAATTTTTGTAATTTGCAGGTCAGTAACACGTTGTATGTTGATCTAATTATGATTCGCGGCCATAACCCTTAAGGCTTTATAGAATTATAATCATTAGAATATGAATCAGACGTATAAAAATTGCAAAAAACGTTGGTAAATTTGAATTTCGCGGGCTACCTTAGCGCATCCCCTTAAACCAGATTATTTAAACTAGATTAAACCACAGAGTACACGGAATACACATAAATCAACTAAATTTACTTTATTTTATGCTAAAATTGTGGTGTACTTGTACGTACGGATAATAACAGAACGCAAATGTTCACTCTTTTCGTTCAATATGGTAATTTGTTCCTGGCAATATTATTTAAAGTCTTCTTTAACTAAAGTGGCATTAAAAATGTCTAATGCTATCAAAAATTTGTTTGTGCAACTTCATTAAAGTAATGAATTCATTAGCGATAATGCTGCTTTATGTAATGAAGTGTTAATGGTAAGCTTTCTGCAACTGAGTGTATGTGAAATTAATTTGTAAAGTTATGTCTAACGCGGATAAAAAACTGAGAATGGCGCAAAATCTACCAAGCGTATTTTTCTGAAACCTTCACCAATTTAAAGATAATTTAATTATTGATCTTTTAGTATACGCGTTTTATTAAAATACCTTTGTTTTGTGTATAATAAAATAATAATGCGTCAAATCGGGGACGGGGTCCTTGTTGGGCGAGTCCTATTACTGGCTGAACGTACAACGCGTTGCGTGAGCTCAGTACAGAACACGCAAGCTAACTATTCAAGGTCACTGACATATATCTGCGTCTTAAGCAATGCTAAAGTAGAGTTTGACAAGTTCTCAACTTCAAATTCTCAATTCAGAAACCAGGTGTATGTCCAACAGTGGACACTCACGCTTGTTTATTTAATTCATTATTAAGGTAATGCCTTATGAACTCAGTGAGAGCAGTGGTCGCCCAGTGGTAACGGCCGCGATTTACGAGTACCTAGTAGTAGGTCGTGGGTTCGAACCAGGGTTGTTGCGAACGTCAGCATCAGCATCAGCATCCGCATTGATCGATGCTGATTATTAATGCTGAAGTTCGAGTCGTGACATGACCGCAAAGGGCACGTGTTGTTTTCGTTTGCGAGTTATGTAGGTACATAACCTGCTATATCTATCAGTCTAAAGTAACCGTCATGAGAAGCTATAAATACATAAAATTGCAAATTATACAACTATCAACTTTAAACTCAAGATATCTAAGTTGATTTATTAATGAAGAAATTATCGCTAAACGTCATAAAATAATTTTAGTTGCAATGGAAACTGAACCATACGCAATTTCAGTTAAAGTTTTAAATCCCAAAGTATGAAATTTATCTCGTCTCATGGCGTTGACTTTAGGTACAATCTAGTACTAATTAAGGCTCCTACAAACTGTCTGTAGAAGCCTTTATTACTAAACTAGGTACTTAGTTTTATTATATTTTCTATTAAAAGTCACAAAATTATTGAAACAATATTTTATTTCAATACCAAGGATAAATTCATAATGGTCACTACGTTTTCCCTGCTTTTTTTAAGAAAGTAATAAAATCAAATCAGCATCCGCTGATGTGAAAAAAATATGCATCACCAACAATCCTGGTTCGAATCCAAGCAGGCAATTTACTTTGTGTAAATAATTTCATCACCACTGTTCTCAAAACGGTGAAGGAAAACATCGTGAGGGAACCGGCATGTCCTAGAACTAAAAATTCGAAGACATGTGACATCCACCAACCCGCGCTGGGCCCGCGTGGTGGATTAAGGCCCACTGCCTCTCACAGACAGAGGACTGTATCCCAGCAGTGGGAACATTATAGGCTGATTATAAATAAAAATAAAATAAAAATCATTTATTTCAGGCAAGTTTTTTACACATACACCCATAGTATCCGAAAATAAATTAAATTAAATATGAAATAGATATTAAATTATTGTTACATTCAAATAGATTAAGTATAGTTTTCTTATAAATGTCAGGTAGCTTTAATATAGGTTTAAATTCAAATAGTCATACTAAAATGCAATACTTAGTGATACTCTACTACTTACTTATTGATTACTTTATTAAATTTATATTATTTTTTGAAAAAGTGAAATACCTACATTATTATTATTATTTTATTTAAATGAATCAACAAAAAAAAAAACAACAAAAAAACTATGGATATTATAGGATTATGTTCATGCTATGAACTCAGTCGGTTCAAGGCAGTCAAGGTTATTTCAGTCTTACTAGCCCTATGGGAGAGACTATAGGGTAGGTAATACTCCCCAAAGTGCTTAGTGTCAATGTAAGGTCATTACGTCTACTAGAGTGTGTAAACAGAGGGCTAATTGCGTAACACACTATCAGTAGGAATCGGTTTCAATTTGACAGTTCAACAATATTCATTGCGTTATTTACGTTGTTGAGCAGACATTTTTTTCTACCATAAGAAGCAATGGATTAGCAATATACTTCAAAATCATTCCGATTCTGATTCAAACTGTGTTACGCAATTAGGGTGCGGGACTATATTTAAAAATATAGCTCATCATACACTTGTTAATTAATAATAGTAAGTAATAATAGATATATGTTGTAGGTACACACGGCTACACATCAAGCTATACATTTCTAGTATAAGCAGATCTCGCATTGTATAGGATTGTCGTACAATGAGAAGTCAGCGTATACTGGAAATGTATAGCTTGATGTGTAGCAGAAGTACTTAGGGATATCATAGGGGAACCCTAAATATTATTTTACCCATCAGCTACATCTTTTATTTAAAAAAATCCTAGTCTTCTTGTAAATGATATAGTTACCTACCTAATTTTTAGAAAATAATAGAGTTCAATCTTTCTAAATTGCCTAACCTTGGTATCTAGGTTAGCAATACGAGGGCGACACTGAAAGTTTTTAGAACTGGCCACTTGTAAACGATATGATAACAAAATTAGTTCAAATTTTGAAAAAGGAACTCTGCCAATATTATTGTCTATGTATTTTATTAATTTGTCATTTTTTTACGATTTGGCAACAAATTGAAAGTTGTCTGTGTCACGTCAGCATGAATTTAACCCGAGAAAATTTTCATACAATGATTTTTTATGACTTTCGATGTCATTTAAGTCAACAAGAAAGTTATGATAGACTTCGATTGGCCTTTCACGATGAAGCCCCAGCTCGTGTCACTGTTTACAACTGGTTTAATGAGTTTAAACGTGGTCGCACTAATCTCACCGATGATCTGCGTGAGGGACGGCCTTCTACGGCGACGACTGAAAACAACATCAGTTTTGTGCGGCGTATGATAGAGACTGACAAAAGAGTGACTTATCAGCAGATTCGGACAAGCTTGGGCATCGGTATGAGTCAAGTGCACAAAATCCTTCATGAACATTTAGCGGTCAGGAAGCTATGTGCCCGGTGGATACCTCATAATTTGACAGAGGCCCAAAAACTCCGTCGTGTTGATTGGTGTTGTGAAACGGTTCAAAGATTTAACGGAGGTGACTCAAATGCTGTGTTCGACATACTTACGGATGGCGAAAGCTGGATTTATTGTTATGATCCTGAAACTAAGAGACAGTCTGCTGTCTGGGTGTTTCCTTCCGAGGAGTTGCCAACTAAAGAGAAGAGAGGTCGAAGCGTGGGAAAAAAGATGGTGGCCTCGTTCTTCGGAAGGACAGGTCATTACGCAACAATTGTTTTAGAGGATTGAAAAACAGTTACTGCAGAATGGTACACTAACAATTGTTTGCCACTTGTCTTGGAAAAGGTTCGGGAGAAACGACCTCGCAGTAGGATCCTCCTTCACCACGACAACGCCTCGTCGCACACCGCCAAGCAAACAATCGACTAGTTGGCAACGTCAGATTTGGAATTACTGGGTCACCCGCCCTATAACTCCAACCTCGCACCTTGCAATTTTTATTTATTTCTGAAATTATAAGCAAAACTTCGAGGAAAACGTTTTATGGAGGCCGAGGAAGCAGTGGCTGCGTTTCAAAATGCCGTCGAAGAGACCCCTAAGGACGAGTGGGCAAAGTGCTTTTCTCAGTGGTTCCATCGGATGCAGCGATGTATTGATGTAATTGTACACTATTTTGAAAAGATATAATAAAACTAATAACTTGCTAGTTTGTTCAGTTTTTGATTTTCTAAGAACTTTCAGTGTCACCCTCGTACGGCATAAAATAAAAAATCGACTAAGTGCATGTCGGATCACGCACAATATTAAAGGTTCCGTAGTTGGGATGAATTTATTCCAAGAATAAAATTGTAGTTCAAAAACATGTTTTCCCATTCATTCGAACTGCAAATTTTAATGTTAATGTTATTTTAAGACCATAGACTTCTTATAGGTTTTCCTGTAATCTATAAGAAGAGAACTTTTTTTTTACATGTGTTCCGGAGATAAGGGAAATTATCATCAATTTTCTTAAACACCATTAAATCTATTTATTTTAAAATGTTAAAAAAAAATATCTGAGTCCCCCACAATACTATTTCATTTAATAAAAAATAAAAAAAAACAGACTCATACATCCATTTGATTAGTATACACACGACTTAAAAACTAGTGTTAGTACTTAAATCTACCAGAAAAACAACACAAACTATTAATTACTACGCCACAGTGGCATGTAGGTGTATCCAATGTCCCAGTATGGGGCTGTCCCACCTATCAGCTATTGTTTTTAGGATGCTGTTGGGGCTGGCGGTACCCTGCGCATGATGGAAGCGCAACGCTTGCGCATGATGGCGTGAAAGCCATCTATTCTCGCCTCTGCAAACATGCCGGAAGCACTGCAGTAGCGCGGCAACCCCATCAACACCCGGAAAGCATTATTATATTGTACGCGTAGAGCGCACACGGTACAGATTATAAAACTTTTTTTTTTCTCATTTATCCCCAAAAATTACCCTATATTCAAAATTCATTTATTTGCGTTACACGTCCGTGTTTGGGTCGCAGAAATTCATAATGTGTACTAAATTTCAACTTAATTGGTCCATTAGATTCGGAGCAAATTGGCTGTGACTGACAGACGGACAGACAGACAGACAGACCCCGAGGATCACTCGTGATTCTGAGTGATCTTATGTTTCCGTTTTTTTCGAACGTACGCAACCCTAAAAGTACAGTATTAAGATGGCTAGTTTAAAAATCCATAATAAGGTACTTATTTGCGATGTAAGCAAAATAGTTCTAGCTAAGACGTACATAAGGTAGGATGAAAACTAATTTAATTTAATATTACGAATAAGAAAACTAATTTCGCCAAAGTTTTAACGAGCTCGTAAAGCACGTCATAAACAACTTATTTTATTTCGTAGAAGCTCAAGAACTTTTCTAGATTTATACCAAACCGCATTTTTTTTTACATTTATAAATAACTAGCTTTTGTTCGCGCCTGCGGCGTGGAGGAAGTTATCCCTCAGGAACGTACCTATTACCTAACCTAATATGTCCTAACCCTGGGTCATGGTCGGCCTGTGCACATAGGTAGAATTCTTTTTTTTTAACTTTTAATATGTTGTGTTATGTGCCTTCACCAACTAGATTCAAGCCATTTGATTGGTTGAAATTTGTTTTAAGTACTGTTTGAGTATTGAGTGACTTTCTGTAATACTGGCCTTAGTCTGTGTTATTTTTTTTTTTAAATGTATTGTTGTATGTGTTGTTGTATGTATTGTTGTATGTGTTGTTGTATTATTGTTGTGTGTTATATTGTTGTTTGTTGTTGTTGTATGTGTTTAAATGTATTTTCTTTCTTTCTTTTCTTTCTAAATCCGCAAACTTTGATGGTCAAAAGTTACAAAACACCACGTCCAAGTGCTTGGTTGCCGGCAGAGGTTATCCCAGGGTACACCCACATTCCTAATGGGAAAATAAAACTTATTAAAACATCAATTTTGATCATTAAAGTTAGAGCGTTGAAATGTGGACATTTTTGAGGCCTTTTTTATGACGTTTACAGACATTTGGTTTTTGTAAAAAAATATCCTAAAAATATTATCATTTACAGTAAAAACCGATGCAAACTGTAAATATTCATGTCCTACGTAAAAAGCAGTAGAAAATCGTTATTTTCCTTGATTTTGATTGCATCTCTCAGGCAGCTGCAATCGGGCCGTCCATTACACTGAAACAAATTAGATAAACAACACACCGTTCCAGTCCAGCGAAATTAAACTTTCAGGACGAAGTCGGCTCTTTGCTTTACAAAGTCTACTTTAAAGAAAGTTGGTTTTATCTTTGTTTAATTTTTCATTGAAGAAATTTGAAATGAAAAGATGGAAACAACTGATCTTGTTTAAACAGGTATTTTTCTTCTTTGTGGCAAAACTGTTGCTTATTATTGTGCCTTGGGGGTTTTTAAATATTCCAAGGAATTATATTATTTACACGGTGTATCGTCTGTACATAACAAGATTGAGGGGACTAAAGTCGGGTTTCTCGTGTGATATTTTTATGTTTTTTAGCAGGTTGATTTTGATTATCAGCTTTCTAAATGAATCATCGTCGTATCAATTTCATTGTCATGTCATAAAGGATGTAAAAGCAATCACATAGCCGTTATTTGCGCATTTTGTACATCAAACTAAGTAATAGGTATTGAGCAAAAATTATTGCTGGGAAACGACAATTTTTTCGTCGAATATCAAAGGTAATTTGTTCGTGGTGATTATTAATGATGATAATCAGATAAACTAGCCCAAAATACAAGCTTGACTTACTTTGGGAGTTAGTAGATCATTTATTATGTGCTGCTGTACAACCATCAAACATCTTTATACATTGTTCTTTATAGATTATGGTTTTGTTGTATTTTGAGAGCAGTGGTGGCCCAGTAGAGCAGTGGTGGCCCAGTTGTAACGGCCCCGGCTTACGAGTTGTAGGTCGTGGGTTCGAACCCAGGCAGGCGCTTTACTGTGTGTAAATTATTTAATCACCACTGCTCTCATAACGGTGAAGGAAAACATCGTGAGGAAACCGGCATGTCCTAGAACCAAACATTCGAAGACATGTGACATCTTCCAACCAGCACTGGGCCCGCGTGGTGGATTACGGCCCACTCCCTCTCGAAGAGAGGAGGTCTGTGTCCCAGCAGTGGGAACATTATAGGCTAATTATGCTATGCTTATGCTATTTATATTAAATCGTGTAATCCAAAAATCTATGTTGCAACATTCCAAAAGACTCGTTGAACTCTTTTATACTCTAATTTGACATTCCTATTTTCATAACTTTCATATTAATGTAACACCATAAACCTTTTATAAAGACCACTACATTGACATCACACATTTCATTAAGTATGCATATTTTTATAAGCTTGTAGAAAAAATATCGATTTATTGAAATTTTTGGTTTGATATATCGATTTTTTTTGGCGATATCTATTGATTTATATCTTTTATCTATATTATTTCGAAGCATCGATACCTATAAGTACGTATATAAAATATCAAGTATCGAAAATGTATCAAATACGGTAAAATTACAATAGCAACACATTTTTTATTATCAATGTTTTATTAATGTAAGATTTTACATCAGAAATGATGTTCCGAGTTTGGTATTTACATGAATAAAAAACAAACGTAATAGAATTTCATAGAGGATGAAATCATTTTTTTTGAAAATTTCGCCGGTAAGTATGTTTTTTTTTTTGAAATATCGAATTGGATATCGTTATTTTTTTTAAATATCGAGACGATGTATATCGATACTTTTTGGCACTTCTTGCATCCCTATTTTATTAGGTGTTGCCAACTCTGTCCCAGTTAATTGGTTGGTCGTTTGCATGTGACCTACGAGTACTCGGGCGAAAACCTCGAAAATGTTCAAATTGTTTACCTTGCTTTATGGGGTTAGGCAGAGGTTCAAGATTTGTTTATATTTGTGCTAGTTCAGTGTTTGGGGAAATTTTGTTAGCTAAACAGTAGGTTGTGATTTTAGATAGGAGTACTTGGTTGGCTACTTTCAAATGAAAGGGTTTTAATCACAAAAAGCTGTATTTTAACATTACAAACAGACACATCAATTGTACCGTGTGGTGCCGGACGTAAAGAATAGCACTATCCCATTTGTTCCCGCGGGTGTCCTAAAAGGCGGCTAAGGGACTTACTAGAGAATGGGCAGCAGCGTTCTCTGTGCATTTTAACACCATACTGCGATCGCCAACCTGCCTGCCAAGCGTGGAGATTATGGCAAACCCCCTCTCTGGGGGAAACCTATGTCCAGCAGTGGACGTCTTTCGGCCGAAATGAATGAATAAATGAAAATTTCAAAGAAATACATTGTACCTAACCCAAATTATAACCGTCCACAATTTAATTCTAAACAACGAGTGTTCTAGTTTTTTAGCGTACACTTCAGCAGTAAAGGTAATAAAACAGCCTTGAGTAACTAGGCCAGCGTGTCGGGTGATCCTGCAAGGTGAGCCGTGCTATGTCTACTTACTTTGTTCTCTTCACTTGTTACTTGTTGGCAACCAATGAAGGACAATTGGACCTACAAACTTTTTGTAGACCAAGAGAACAAGGTTGGCGAACAGGAACCAATCCTCACACATGCCAAAATCGAGATAAGTTACAAAAAGCTTTAAGAAAAGAAAGAAAATTCGTTTACTTGCGGTAAACATAACGCAAAGAAAAAAAAAACACAATAACGAAAGAACAAGTTGAGGGAAAATATGCGTCACATTCACGCAAAACCGCCACCGCTCAGCATAATGCTGCGACCCTATGCGAGACCGAGCCTCAGCGCTGGTTTTCAGCGACACCCGGCGTTGACGTGATGACGTCAAACCGGTGCAGCATTTAAAAAATGCACCTTAATTATATTTATATTACCTTATTTATATTTGTATACATAGAACAAATTATTTTGTACAATATTGTAAATACACTTTATTCAAAATAACAAACAATTTTATTATAAGTACTTACACTTTTTCACAAAAACGGATTTTTCTCAAAACTGTCACTGTGTGGGTTGATCCCGTTTTGCGTAAGTAGATCCAATTGTGTTTGAACTACGGCCACTACTGGGTCTTGGGAGACATTTAATTCATAAGTTTACAAGCCATGTGGCTAATTAATAACAGCCGCACCTGTCAATCGATCAGGTTAAGCTACGCTTGCCACGGTTGGTCCGTGGATGGGTGACCGACCATCTTTACATACCAAGAATCTTCCGTGCCTCGGAAAGCACGTTAAGCCGTAGGTCCTGGCTGTCATTTGTAGATCTTTGACAGTTTTTATGGGTCGTCAGAAGCCCGACAGTCTGACAACCAGTCTTACCAAGGACTCATGGCGGCATGGAGAGTGCACTCATGGCGGCATGGAGAGTGCGATTGTCGCAACCCAGCGCTGGGCACGCCACAATTGTGGCGATAAGTCCCCTCTTTGAGGAGTGGTTAGAGAGGCGCCACGGCGTCCTCACCTTCCGCCTGACGCAGGTCCTCACCGAACATGGTTGTTTCGGGAGGTTCCTGTTCAGGATAAAGCGGGAGGTAACGCCCGGGTGTCACCACTGTGTGGATCGCCCGGAGGACACGGTGGAGCATACGGTGGAGGTCTGCCCGACTTGGGTGGAGCACCGCCGTGTCCTCACGGAGGCGATCGGCGGCGGCGATCTCTCGCGTCCGGTCCTGGTTCGGGCCATGGTTCGGAGCGAGAGTGCATGGGAGGCCGTCACCTCCTTCTGCGAAGCAGTAATGCTTGCGAAGGAGGAGGCGGAACGCGTGAGGGAGAGGCAAGGTTCGCGCCCTCGCGCCCCTAGTCACCGCAGGAGACGCCCCGGGCGTCGGGAGTCGCAAGCCGATTTCCGGCCACCGTAGGCGCGGGCTTGCGGACGGTGAGCGATGGGTAGTTCACCGTCCGATAAGGACCAGGCCCGGGTCGACGGCGCGGCCGGCGCAACTGACGGGGTCCGTTAGGGCCAATGCCTGCCAGGGTTGCGAGTTTGTCCGAAAGGGATATCGTGGCCCTGGCACACAGGCAAATGAAGAAATACGGGTGGGTTTTAGTCAGAAAAAGTCTGACACGCCCTCCCGCTCCGCCCAGAGCGGGAGAAGTTATTTGATAATTTCCCACCCAACAAAAAAAAAGAAAAAAAGTCTTACCAAGGAGTATCGTGATACCCAGTAACTGGGTTGTGCAGGTCAGGTAGGCAGTCGCTCCATCATGGGAGGCCGTCACCTCTCTTCGCGGTTCTCTTCATCGATCAAAACCGGTATAGGTGTAAACAGCACGTACAATAAAATTGCATGTGCAATAAAATAGCATTCAATTCTACAACTACGAACAAATTAAATAAATAAAAAAAAATTGAGAAGACGTTCAATAAAGTTTCATAAAAATTTTGGCAGCGCAAATAAGGGTAATAATTGCATCAATTATACAAGGACGTTCAAATCTGTATTAGGACGAGGCAAAACTTTCATGCAATAATCTCCTTGAAATAAAATTGCCTTGATGTAAGACGCATGTATTTTTATTGAACGGCAAAACTTGGTTTAAATTATTGTATGCCATTTTATGGAAATCGCACGCGTGTAAACACTTGCATGCAATTCTTGAATGGCAATAAAATTGAACGCGCTTTATGGCATGCGATTATTGCTCTTGAATGTTTGAGAAACTTGCACAGTGTTAATGGGGTTATAGTGCTCACTTTCGATAAATAAGGAACTCTTGTGCAAAATGTCTTGCTTCTAGATCCAGATCCAGCGGTTTAGGTTGTGCGTTGTCTGCCAGTGAATGAATGAATGAATTTAAGACTGCTATTGAGTAGATTTCCATCACGAAAGAAGGTAAAATAGAGGCAATGAGAAAAAGGGGAAGACTGAGGAGAAAGTACATAGACAAGCTGCAAGAAAAGGCAAAGGCAGATACTAAAAGAATTAGCATTGGATAGAGCGGAGTGGAGGTAAGTCTTGAATGGATGGGATGTCCACTGCTGGGCCTTGATTAGCTTTGACAGTGAGCAAGTAACACGACTGTGTGGTATTTTATGGTGCACCTAGGTGTCCATACGTAGGGCAGTTGGCAAAAAAAGAATATTCAAATGATATTGCGATTTTACGCGATAGTTCGTGGTAATGGCTCTAAACGTGAAAACTTACTATTGGCTTTCAGTTGATTCTGTTTTTATTTATTCAGTTTTTTTTGCTGTACCTACCTAAGGCTTTCCAGCTGTAAATAAATACACGAAGAGGTCCATGTCTAATATCAAATACAGAGATGGATAAACGGTATTTAGTCCGTTGTTGTTACCGGTATCTTGATGTTTGACATCGATTGGTGTTTATAGTTTGTTCTATTTTGCAGATTAGACAATGTTGTTGACTCCTTTGTTGGATATTATGCGACCTTTTTAATGGGGATTGCATGTCTTTGTCGGTTATTACACATAGCACTGCAAACGTGTTTATGCTGTAATGTTAATCTTTTCGTCATGGCTCTCTTTTAATTTTCCTTTGGATGTTATATACCGGTTATTTACATTTCGACAGCTCCACATACGATTCGTCTCATTAAACAAATGTTTAGAAATCTGTCCGGTTGGTAGGTAATTGTCCATGGTTCACATAGATACAAATTACATAAACATCCTATAACATTTGTCAGTGTATATAAAATCCACTTCGTGATACTTATCGTTGGCAGTTGGTAGAAACTGGGCAAAGTGTCGTGTATCGAATGCAACAACGGTGCAACCTACAAAACCGACGATTGTAACTGTTCGCCCCACTCGCCGAGCTGCCACGACCGACAGTTGATACTAAATTTCTAATTTAAGATAGTTATAATATTTTTATGCAATTTAACGACATACCAACTTATTTAATTGTATCCGTTTTGACTTCATTCATTAATCTAATCTAAGGTAGATTGTGCAAGGATCACAATCGTTTTTTATTACCTTATGTACCGACAGATTGTCGGTACATGCAAATAAATAAACTTCACTAAACACAGTATTTCACTTAGGTATTCTTAAACTTTGATTTCACACAGCGCATAAGTAATGGACCTTTCAACTTATTTTTTGTTGTTGAATTGGCTTTTACTGGTACCAGAATACTATGTGAACTTAACACTTTACCCTCCCCCCCCCCCCTTGCCTACATACCCTCCTGCAGACTATAAAGGTGAAAAGATTTCATCGCTTTTACAAATGCGAGTGCGTAATACATATGAATCTGTAATTTTTAAGCCAATCAAATGAGAAAACATTGAATAAAACACCGTTTTAATGACGGATGGATGTTTATGAATAAGAGTGTTAGATTACTGTGTACCTATCTGGTTTAACGACTTTTTCTTCGTAATGAAAGTTACTGAATGAATTTTCGTTGCTGGTATTAAGTCAAAGAGTTCCTATCTAACAGCTAAGTATTGCTCTGCTTTGTAACCATAAGCAGAGATACACATAGTTCAATAAAAAAGTGCTGCTGTCATGTAATCTTCGCAACCCAATATCTGGGAAACACCGTTAAGGCTTCTACATACCAGGGCGACTTGTCGCGCGACGCGACGCGACACAAAGGCACCGTCCCGCGACGCGCGGGGCCTTTGTGCCGTGTCGCGTCACGCGACAAGTCGCGCTGGTATGTAGAAGCCTTTACCCTAAGGTAGACAGTTAGTCACATAAAAACTGCCATTACCACGCCCCCCGGTCTACTCTTTGATATGCAATGGTCTCTGCAGTCCCATGAAACATGAGGCTCCAGGGGCTAGTGTTCATCTTTGGGTTAATTCGAAGTGCATTAGTTACTACCTATACTAATTACCAGATACCTAGCACACAAAGGCTGCGGAAAAGCGTCCTTAGTCCGAAAACAAATTGTCAGAGTGGTTACAAAAAACGTGTTTTCTCAAACTTGGAAATTCGAGCATTATTTTGACAACCTTCTTCGAGATAAATCGAAATTGCTGTACTGGCCAAATACATGCGAGCAGCGGCCACCAAAAGTTGTATGAAAATCCATGTGTGCCGTGGTTTAGCGGCCAAATCAATTACATAGTAACCTCAATTTATCATGTAATTTAAAAATGGAACGATCCTTTACTCCGAAACATGGCAACCAAGGACGTAACATATCAAAGGTTTTATTTAAACTTCAAACTGGCTTAAAAATAGAAAGCTGTTTAATGAAAACAAAGTACACATTGGCTCGTGAAAAATGATCGTCGTTCGTCATTGAATCTGGAATTTATAAATAATTTACTTAGTTTGAAATTCCGCGCATTATTTTGATAAAAGCACTATACAAGCCTGGGCCGCAACCAGGCATTTGTGGACTCACGTATGAGCACCTCGGCCCACATTTTCACGATCGTCCATCAATGCCTCTGGTGCAGGCCGCTGCAGTAATGTACCCTACCTACAGCAATAATTTTTAGAACATAAAAATATTTGTAAGAGTATAGTTAGTGAATTTATTGTGGATTAAAGGACATTTGTATGTAATAATAATGCGTGCTAATAATGTATTATTAATAGAATCTACGTAATAATTGTGACTTATAAACATGAACAATTTGCACGGTTGCTCGCAGGCAGAATACAATGACTTTAAAGCTGTAAGGTCTTAAAACCATGTATTTTTTTGCAAATAAACAATTTGAATTTGATTGGTTGAACTTTGAACGCAAAACGTAGTCCGGAACGGTTCAGCCTCTCGATAACAGAATGGGTCAAATAAAATTATTTTCTTTCTTCCTTTTCACGAAAGTTGTTTAAGAATAAATAAATATGGACATTTAATAATAAGGTCTCCATTTGTTGTGACAATATTTTAGTACCTATTGTATTAAAGACTGGATCGATTTGAAAATGACCTTGTCGCCAAAGAAATGCCTTGTAAAGATCCGACATTCAAAATAGGTTCTAGACTTACTAACCATTGTAATTTTCTTTAGAATTTAATGATAGGACTAGTGAAGACAGACTTAGTTATAGCCTGAATGAATGACTAATAGTTTATGTCGTGATCATGTACTGCCTTCTTGGCTTTTTGTCACAATTAGATGCCTAAATCCAGTTTTTGTAGGAAATGGAAATGAAACTTAACCGGAAACGGGTATTGGCCAAACTGTTGCAGTTTTAAGAAGAGTGAAATACCATTATCTTTCCACTTTGTTATAGTTGAATATACATCATTATTTTTAGTATACATGCGAAACCCGAAACACGTGTAGAATTTTTATGTAAAGAATCTATGTACAAACTTTAAAAACTGTATCATGAAAAAGCACAAAGTTATAAGGTTGTTATGTAACCAGGTTGTCTGTACAATAACATGCTAACGGCGCCCCCGCGCCTCCAGGGTCGTCTTGCGCTCATTGATAATAATTTGGCAGTAGGTACCTAACCGTACAGCGATTGTATTGTAAGTCATTAAAATGTGATAACATTTTCCATTACACTTAAATATTTTTGGGACATAATATATCATGGTGTAAAAATTATTGTAATCGATTCAGTTCCATATTCTGATCAAACTATATTCAGGTTTCGCATAATAAATGTATACGTATCATATTACATTATATTTAAGTAATATTTATTTAACTTGGAAGTAAGTACGTAAAAAAATAATATATTTTATTTAAATACTAGCGACCCCGCCCCGGTTTCGCTCGTGTGCAATTTATATGTGAAGACGGTATTCTATTCACGACACGTTGTGCAAGTCCTGAGCAGTACCCTAACAAAAAGTTCTAGGCTTGCATGAACTCAAGAAAGTATTTCATTAGTATGATTAAGCACTTGTTTTTGTATATATTTACATAATATATAACCTATGCCCATCCGGATTAATGTACCTATCAAATGGTGAAAGAATTTTTAATAAGAGCTGTGGTTCCAAGTTTAATTTCCACATATACACAAACTCACAAAATTCGCTCTCTGTCTTTATAATATTAGTATAGATACGAGTATGTACATCATTTTAAATTTTATTTTATTTTCTTTCGACTCTTACACACAGTGTCCACATCTCTTTTTATCCATTCTCCCATCGCAGGTATGCTGGAAGAGATTTCTTTAGAAATAATCATCACCTTTGTTCGTATTTTCTGTTATTTTCTTCTTGTCTGTTTATAATTATATCTTCTTCTTAGTCGTTAACTTCATTTCTGAAAGTCGTGCTTAATCTGAACTGTTGACCACTCAATGCACTATGCTCTTCCAAGTGATTCTGTCCTCAGCGGTCTTAATAGCCTTGTGCATAAACTGTTAAATAAATATATTTCAGGACATGCATCCTGCCTTGATCATCGAACCAGGAATTTCTCCAGTATAGATACTAAACTGTCAAAAAATTTGGAGGCATATCTAATTCTGAACCTATTAAAGATTACTGAAAATTGCTGATTTCATAATTTTTTCTATAGAAGTTACAATACATAATAGCCTTAATGATAAACCATCCAAAATAATGGGATCATCGTCTAACTTTCGCCCAATGTTTGAGAAATACGTTTAACATATGAAAAAATTAAAATTTTTGGAAATTTAATTATTCTTTTGATTTGTTTCAGTATAATTTTCCGAATATTTTAGCTTTCCTCTGTCAGGTTTTCAGAGCTTACAAAAGTCTTGTAAACAAAAAATAAAAAAAAAAACGTGTACTGAACACATGGATGTGGAAGGCAGACTATTATAACTTGTGCAAAGTTTAATTTTCTTTGAATGTATAAAAACTAGGTTCGCGTCAGAACATAGCCACGGAAGCACCTGAATAGGAGAGGTTTTCTCACTAATACTACTTACCTGTAAATGTGAAGTTTGCAAGTTTACTTATTTCGTATAGAAGTCCCAGTTACCTAGTACCTACCCCTTAGTCGACAGTATTAATGTAGATAGGAGGTTGTACCTGGCACGGCGATTTCTAATTAAAATATAGGATCACAATTTAAGCTGGGCTGCTCTACTGAGCACCAACATTTAACCGAGGCTGGTAACATACAAGCGGCCACTGGATTCCGGAGTTTCGGACCTGTAGGTCTACATTAGGATAGGTATGTCATATTATTATGTAATATTTATTTATGCTTACGTTAACCAAACCTGGATGAGGCTGGTGGAGTGTAGGGATTGGCACGAGTAAACATCCTTTTTTTAGATCTTACATTATACATTGGTTGTTTGTAGCCGTAAACTAGCCTTGTAAACTGACATATTTATTTCTGCTCAATCGCACTCCGCCTCCCAAGATATAAGCCCTGCTTAGTTTGGGGGTCAATGATCAAACCAAAATACTGTGATGTCCAATCTCAATTGTTTGTTTTGTTTTTGTTTTTTTAATAAAACGTTGCCCCACACTAGGAATTTCTCCTGTATCGTGGGTGCGTTTAATTGTGGTTGGGTTAATTGTGTTTATGTGAAATCACTGTCTGTCAAAAGTTCACTTTTTCCTTTTACCAATAAAACTTTTTGTATTTTTTGTTTTGTATTTGAAATGAATATAATAATGTTATAACATAACATCACGCCTGTAATCCACCAAGGGTTAGGCAGAGCTGTAACTATAGTACAACCACATTTCGCCAGTTATTTTTAAGTCCGTGTGTGTTGTGTTAAGAGTCTACAATACCTCAAATTGTTTAGCAGGATCCTCTGTTATATCGAATCAAAAATACAGCAGCATTCATTTTGAAATAAATATATGGTAAAGTTGAGGATAAATGTTAAGTACTACCTATGTTTGGCGAAAACACGATTCAATGATATTATCTCGACAGAATAAAATTACAAAGTTATCACAAAACCAAACAATTAATCACTAATATAAAAAAAAAAAACTTCAAATTAGATCATGACACTTTACATAATAACTGAACTAAATATAAAGCAGATACTATGTTTTTGATGTGTCACATATTTCCAATCGTGTCATCCTGTGGGAGGGATTTCGTGAAAACGGACGGAAGTGTGTAACAAGAAGTGACAGCTTGAGTATGGAATAAGTGAGTACTTTTTAATGGCATGGAATTAGTAAGTACTTTATAATATCATGGAATTAGCAAGTACTATATATATTGTAAGTAGAGGGGGTCGAATTCTAGTGGGCGACCAATAGTAATGAATTATTATTTGAATAAATATTTCAGTGTTTAGCTTTTTTAAATTTTGTGTTTATTTTCTGTAGGTGCTCAATTGCTTATTACTAAGGTGAGATGCCAGATGTATCTTCATATGCGATTACTGTAAGCCTCGCTTTTTTTTATTACCATTTTACTTTTCTCTGAGACCTCTCGGAGAGATCTCTCTGCTGCGGCCGCCCTGTCTCGCTTAGTCGCGAGCAGTAGTGTGGCGTTGAGGTATTATGGACTCTTAACAATGTTGTGTAGATTTAAATACTGACCTAAATAATTTTCAGCATCCTTTTCTTCCTGAAAAAAATAAAGATGGCAAAAGCCAGCCATATCCGAATGAGCTTTGACCACCATGCACGCGGGATTACTGTGTGTTGGTCTATAATCGTTTTTAGACCAACAAGATAATTTCCCCAACATGTTTTCTTTCAACATAACTTACACTAAGACCAGATATATATAAATTATCTTTAAATTGGTGAAGGTTTCAGAAAAATACGCTTGGTAGATTTTGCGCCATTCTCAGTTTTTTATCCGCGTTACACTTAATTTTACAAATTAATTTCACTTTGTAATATAAACATAATCTAAAATATTCACATATTAAGTTATTGAGAAAATTCTTTAATTTAACATATATTTTTTCAAATCATTAACACTACTCGTTTAGACATGATCTTGTATAAAATCATTAAAAGTCGGTTATCGTCGCCTTAATCATTGTTACTTGCCAGTCTGGCTCCATAGAAGCACGACCATAATATTATAATTATATTAAAAACATATTTCTCAAAAATTTGGAATCCACTTATTCAATGATCAAATAAGCAAAAGTAATCAAATGGAAATCTAATGACGGGAAACGAGCTGAAAAGCTGTCAAACTTATTTCATTCCAAAACTTTCAGAATCGGCCACGTCAATCTTAATATTTCGTGTTTTCAAATCAACGTTCAGCAAAATAACTTTGAAGTGTAAATATTCAACTATTTTTACCTTTCCAGCAAAACTTTTACTAGGTAAGGTTTTTAAGGGGCCGGCGTAGCATACGTAGTTCATACAAACGTAATACCAAAATAATTTGTAAATGAAACACATTCTTAAGATAGTGTATATTTATTTCGATTGGATTACAGAATATCTATGTTCCCAAATATATATTTTGAAAGGACAATGATATAAAGACGAGATATGAGGAATTTAAAATTTCTATAGAAAACTAATTTTTTTCATAACTCTAGTGTATGAACTATACGCATCCATCGCCGGTCTCTAAAGGATTCTATGAAATATTCAGCCTATATCGCTACCAGTATAATTTTTTTTCTGCTTTAAAAAAAAAAGAACGTTGCCCACACATGGAATTACTCTTGTATTGTGGGTGCGTTTACAAACATTTAAACTCACATACACAAACGCCATATTATTGTTCTACTACAGGGCAAAGACTACTTTTTACTCAGAGAGGGCTGGCATGTATCAGTAGTATTGAAAGAATAGAAAATACTTTTAGAATCAAATTCAAAATATTATATTTCACATAAATCTACATGGGCACTTAGGAAACGCTAGAAGCTGGATGCTCGGTTCCAATTGGTAATTTCCTATGGATTAGAGCAGACAAGAAACGCCACGGTTACTTTACTCTTTAAAAAGAAGAATTGTCTTTTACAATGTTTTCAAATTACACTCTTAATGGGTATGGGAGGACAGTGTCTTTAGTATCACCTATTAGTGTCTGTTAAATTGACTCAACAGTAACAATTAGAGGTAAAGCACTAATTACAGTTAAGCTTAGACCTGTAGGGTTAATTAATGGAATCGGGTTGGGTTAATCAAGTAGAAGTTTTGTTACAGATAAGAAAAGAAAAGATTTTCCGTTGTTACACAAAACTTGACTCGAGATTAAGGGGCCATGCACGAAATCGGCTGATTTTGATAAATTTTGTTCATTGGTTGTGAGAAAGGGAAAAAGAATTTAAAACCAAATTATTTGAAAAGTCGAGTTCTTTGTTTTGCATGTGGCTGGAAGGGATTATTCAAATAAATTAAGAATTTATGGAAAATCACTCATATTCCCAACAAGTTTTACAAAAAATGACTCGAGACTGCCGTTTGATCATCTTTTTACAAGAAACAACTTTTAATTTTGAACATGAAGCACTTTTTTCAACTTCGCTATAAGATATTGCAGAAAAATATGTTGAAAAAACCTATATTTTTTTAAAAAACCCAGTTGGTAATGTATTTTTTCCTATTATTTAGCAAAAACTCTTCTTTAAGTAAAGGCGAATTATACTATAATTTTCAGAGCACAAGTGGTGAAACTATTAACAGGTGTGCTGAAACTAACACGAATGGTTTAGCACCACGAAAACTGTACTTTTATAGTTACACAGATTTAATGTTTCAATTATTTCAAACTTTCTCACAATTATATAAGAAATTGACGAAAAAGGATTTTTACGTGCACGGAGCCTTAATAAGCATATTCTAGAGTCTCCGCCTGCTGCTACTAACTACCTATCTGTCTGCGGTGATTTTCGCAACAAATACTTTAGTTTTTGTTATTGTCGGTGAGCCTGGCGCTCTTGACTTCGATCCCACCTGGTGGAAAGCGATGGATGAGGCCTACGAGGGAACGAGCGTGCCTAGAAGATGCTTGTTCACTCTAGCTTTGAAAGCTGACAGGTTACAGCTAGAAGGGAACACAGACGCTGGCAGAGAGTTATAGATAAATGTGGAGGAGAAGCGAAAGCAGTATTGTTTCAACGTGGACGAAGCAAAAGGAGTTTTGTAGGGAGAATCGTATTACGTGGAGTCTAGTTTGTACCAACACTCTTGGCAAAAAGCGTAAATTTAGTATTTTTCAGCCATATTAGTTCCACAGACTCCTCCGTTCTCTCACTCAATCCGTCCTTCAATTAAATATCGTGCGTTTTAGTGCTTCTGGCATTAATTACCACATGTATGTATGTTTAGCGTAATAATTGTGTAGGTATGTGTACTTCTATGCTTTGTTTTCGAGAGGCCCATGTCGCACCTAAACATGTCCTGAAAAACATTGCCCTATGAAAATATACATATAGGAACGAAGCACATAACAACTCTGAATAATCTAAATAGTAAAATATACTAAAGCGACGTTTGTTATAAATATAAATGTACAGAAGTGGAGTTGTGTGGGCAGACAGACGGTGACGTCACTCGATGACGTCAGACCCACTAACGAATGTAATGGTGTTGGATTGATGAATCTGTGAGCTATTGAAGGTTTTATGTTTATGTGCTAAGGCACGGGGCAGGCTGAAATGTAGGTTTTGTACACTCAGATTTATCAGAGATCGTACCTATCTGGTATAATTTAAAATTAAAAGAGATAGAATAGAATATTCTTATGTACACTATAAAAAATACAGATATAAATATTGAAATTTTACATAGGGTGACACAATGGGCGGTCTTATCGCTACATAAGCGATCTTTGAGATATTTGTAGACTTTTGAATATATTTTTTTTGTTATGTTAATTTTAATAATAATAATAATAAGGATGGAATGAAGGAATAATAATAAGATTAATTATTATAATAAGGATGTTGTTTTAAAAGGGGAGATTATTCAAACTTGATTTTGATTGTCAGTTAAGTTTTCAAGACACAAAAAAATCGTGGTTTTGATAGTTTTCTCCATATATACGTTCTTTACTTCCAATTCAGCCACACTTGCAGAAAACAAATTACTCATTTATTTTTATCTTGGTTTAAATAATGAAGTTTAATTTAATTTATTTATTGATTAAGGACCTCCAACAAAAGATGTACACAATACTTACATGACACGTGAATAAAGGGCAAAATCAGTTATTGCTATTGTATTGTGTGTATTGGTGTTGTCTATTGTGTTGTATTGTTGTTGGTATTGGTGTTGTTAGTTCACTCCGTCACTTATATTAGGTATAGGAGACCACATCATCCACAATAAAGTGAAAAGTTAATAATTGTTTAAAAGGACATCATCATTTCAGCCGAAAGACGTCCACTGTTGGACATAGGCCTCCCCAAAGAGGGGGGATTTGCCATAATCGCCACGCTTGGCAGGCGGGTTGGCGATCGCAGTATGGTGTTAAAATGCATAGAGAACGCTGCTGCCCATTCTCTAGTAAGTCCCTTAGTCACCTTTTACGACACCCACGGGAAGAAATGGGATGATGCTGTTCTTTGCGTCCGGCACCAAACGAAAAATATATAACATTTAGAGATACTTCAATTAAATTAAATCTGTTAAACATTTCTTATATTTCTCTCTTCTCTTTGAGACTCGCATACGAGATTAAGTGCCAATTTCACCAATCAAACTGAACGCGATCAGCACAACTAAACCAAGTTCAAGAGCTGTCAGTGTCAAAATTACAAAGAAAATAATGACACTGACAGCTCTTAAACGTAGTTTATGTGCTGATCGCGTTCAGTTTCATTGGTGAAATTGGTACTTAGGGCCGATTAAGACACCAATGAAACTGAACGCGATCAGCACATCTAAACAGAGTGTCATCCAAACAAGTTAGTGTAGGTACAGCTGGAGTAGACAGTTTTGTAATAACTCTCGCCTTTTATTTGTTTCTGCTCATAATTAATTCTAAAGAAAGAATAAAAGTGCAAGCAATGTAGCAATACTTTCAGCGTCCCTTTATAAAAAGACAATGACGAGACACAACGAATTTTTGAACACATTTTGAAACCCCTTATGAAAACTTTAACCCTCCGCTACTGCAACGTCGCACAAAACTCCCCTTACACGCATGAAACGATCCCAAACTCCCTATAATTTAACACCCTAAAAACAAATAGGATTTACACTGCGTTGCAGTACGACCCCTGTGCGTACAGCGCCATCTATCCGTGCCAAGGAACAGTTTAAACCCACACATAGAATGAATACAGATTCTGTTATACTACAGACGTGTTTGGTACATAATGATGTTATACTATGTTTTCATAATATGAAATCGTGTCGCTCTCGTGATGAAGAATGTTAATTTTAGTAACATGTCTTGCTACATGGACCGTGTGGCTGTGTGCTACGTAGAGGTATTTTGTGTGTATGTGTGAGTTTTTTAATGGTTTTATGGGGTTGTTTGAAACATGAGTTATGTTAGAGGGTTGTCTTACGGTCTGTCATTATATTAAGAATACTCGTAATAAGATGTGCTTTACGTCATTAGTAAGGATGAAGCAATGGACTACAATAATAAAATATGTAGGTATATGAAAGAAAGAAAGAATAAAGTTTATTTGGACACAGTTCGTGAAACACAAAATACAAACAACACAAAAACAGTGACAATAATGTTTTAACAACAATGATATGTGCCTCACGGCTGCGCCAAAAAGGTTCATTTCAGCATTAATGCCAGACAAATGCTGCCTGACGCTGGTTTTCTAATGAACCTTTAGGGACAAGTGACCGAAAGTACAACAGTTTCAACATACTTACCTAATACATATTTTTATACTTATTAGATTAAAAAATATATTTATTTATAAATCAAACAATTATAACAAAACCAAAAATACAAGAAGTATTAATAAGTAAGTAAAAAATATTATAAAAAAATAATATATATATAGACATAAATAGTTTATTTTATCAACGTAGATCTTATTGACATAAATAGTTAATTTATTACCTATTCGGAGAACGTGAAGTATCAAACGAGTAGCAGCGTCAAACGAGTCATATGCATGAAGTCAGATTTAAATGGGACAAGAACGGAACTCAAAATACTAAATATTTTGAAATTCTAAACGAATTCTACCTACAAGGATCAAGTTTTGTTCACAATTGTCATGAAAAAGGGCAGCTGTGCACATAAGGGGTAACAAACACCTCTAATCGGATATGAGCAATTACAATGAGCGTCTGCAGATGCAGTATGATAGTGTGCTAAACTATTTAGAGGAACCAAATAACTGTTTTAAGAATTAGAAATAAAAGCGTTCCTACATATCAAAACAATTATGTGAAGAGTCTTTTTTATAATTCTACCGATGTTTTTCAATAGTGAATGCCTCTACACAGTGCGTGCAGAATTTGGAAAACTGTGGGTGATATTCGCATGATTGATCTTCAACCTCAGAATGCCTCATCAAAAGATCAAAACCATATATATTCAGTCCTTTCTTCTCTGGAATGCGCTTCTTCTCGATATCGGAACGGTCAACAGTCGGTATGCATTTAAGCGAAAATTGCAGAGTTATTTTCAAAGCAAATGAAATTCAAAGAAATTCAAGGAAAAGACATAAAATTTTTTCCTTGAATTTGTATGTATATATAATGTAGGGATATATTATAGTAAATATATGTGTATTATATCTAAGTTTATAACCTATTTATGAACTTGTGTACCTATTTTATTTGTAATTAATTATGTTATATTTTTATATTATCTTATCTCTTCACTACCTTTGGTTGACTGGTAGAGAATGCCTAAGGCATTCAGTCCGCGTTTGTAAATTATTGTGTGTGAGAAGTTTAAATAAATAAAACGTAAATTTTCGTAATTTCTAAAGAAATATATGTCTTAATAAATGACGAAAATGGAACTTTGATTCTTGTAAATGATTTCTAGTCTCTATCTAGCAGTATTTTCTTAGTATTGCTTGCTTTATCAGTACGCAAGTCATAAGGTTGGTAACCTACAAACAAAATTATATTCTGACGTCAGATGTTGATGTTTAATTAATTAGTTCACACGATGTGGTTTACGTGAGAAACTTTCGAAAACATTGATTTTATAATGTTGTAATGACTCACATAAAACTGGATAGAGAATGAATGTATAAAGGTTTTATTTGTAAGTTTTTAGCAATGGTAGGTGCAACTATTACCCTTTGGGAAATAAAACCATTACATCTTTAGAGGTATGAGGAACAGGGTGTAAAGTTCCCTCATCCTCTATTGAAAAGGGAGGATCCTCGGACCAGACGAGTGTTGTGTCTGGTGGGCAACTGCCCGACGGTTGATGTCGGGAGTTCGGGACGTTGTATAATTGTATATACGCTAGTCGCGCGGTAAACTCTGCTTGCGCGATGCAGGATTTTGCGTGACGTCCGTCAGTGTGACGCGTCGTTCGCATGTGGCAATTTTGGTGCCGCTACACATCCTAAGCAATTTGATTAAAATAATCTTTATTGCAATTCATAATGTGCACATAGAGGTGGTAAATGATACTACATAGAAACAATTGTGTACCCGGTCGGTGTCGGGCACAGCAACTTTTTAAATAAGTAGGAGAGGAGAAAAGCGCTTTAATGAAGCTTTTCAGATCGGCAAGTAACATTTCAGTACCTACTAAAATATAATTCTGACATCCTGAAGTTCGATCTTATAATATGTTCCCCAGCCCATACAAAAACATAAAATGAACAGCACAACGTTCAACCAATCAGATTTAGGATGCTGTGCACGTAGTACGTACCTAACATGACGTTACGCCGTTACGTACGAAACAAAGTTAGCTCTGTAACTTAACTATGAGTGAATGAAAAAGTACGTTTACGTGTACGATTTCAGAACCTTTTAAGTAAATATAAAACGAATGGTACAAAGTTCATTAGTCAGTATTGTGATGCAATGCAGATGCAACTCATGTAACCAACATATTTTGCAAGAAATTAATCAATAAATGATTACAGAATGATTTATAAACAATGCTATATCTAGCTAGAAGTCATATGGGGAAATGGAAACTGTATTAATAGTAATACACCCGTAACGGCCAGAAAAATCATCATCATCATCATGATGATCATCAGCCGAAAGACGTCCACTGCTGGACATAGGCTTCCCCCAAAGGGGGCGTTTGCCATAATCGCCACGCTTGGCAGGCGGGTTGGCGATCACAGTATGGTGTTAAAATGCATAGAGAACGCTGCTGCCCATTCTCTAGTAAGTCCCTTAGTCGCCTTTTACGACAAGAAATAGGGCGGTGCTATTCTTTACGTCCGGCACCACACTGAACAATAGAAAAATACATAACTTGAATTATGTATTTTTCTGGCCGCTACGGGGATAATTAGCAGTGGTGCATGAAGCAGTGCATCACACAAACCGCAATAGTGGCTATAAAGTATGACCCCAGATTTAGCCCTCCGGGGTGGAGGGCCCTCCACCCCAAGGGTTAAAATATTTCAAAATTCAACACAGAAAACATTTCATGCAGACATAGAGAAATGATTTTGAAAAATGTGAGACAGTTTCACTCAAACTCAAACTGAAAACATTTATTTTAATTAAACCTATTAGGTACAGGCACTTTTGAACTGTCAAAGAGTCGGTCAGTTAGTCAGAAAGTTGAAGCTATTTGCCCATTCCAAAACGTAGATCTCTATGGAGAAGAACAGGCAAGAAACTACAAGGACACTCTTTTAAATCAAGATATTACAAAATCCTGGGTACATTATTCTTGTTGCTTCTAAATGTGAGAACAATGTAAAAAATTAAATTGCTTATTTAAAAAACAATACAAAATATAAGATTAAAAGATTACAAATAAGCCCTGGCAGTTAAGAGAAGACCAGTCTCAACTGACGGCGCCCGTTCACGAACATGACGCGTGGATCAGCACCATCCAACTCAACCATTTTGTAGGGAACCGAATGATCCCACACACGCGCCGCCACCATCAGCGAGCCATTTAAGTGAGCATGACATACTCTCAACTGCCACGTTTTTTTAAGTCAACATACATCTTATCATAATAAACGGCTCCATGGTAGTCACATTAACAAAATTGAAAAAATGCTTCTAAATCATACAAAACTATAGCTTGCAATGTATTTCACGTTTAGGTAAGTATCATTTCAGGAAGACTATCCCTATAAATTGCTTTTATACATCTGCGAACAAATACAGTTTCGTCCCATGTAAAAAGGAATATCGAACGACGCAGAATTGTAATGCAGCATACGTATTAATCTGCCTCCAAATGAGATCACTGCGCACATGTGACATGAGTACAACAGTAATTACAACGGATAAAATGGCCGCGGGGCAAGTCCTTTCATTCTGTAATGTATGAACAATTTCTTTGTGATTTCGTGTTGAATAATCGAAAAATAGACTTCCAGAGAGACAGAGGTACTGTTTAATTTGTTTCCAAAACCAAAGCGAATACTTATCGCTGAATTGTAAGAGCCTGTTTCATAGTCTATGGTAAAGTAGTATCTACCAGATTAATCTCTAAATAGTATAATAATACAAAGTCACTTTTCGTGTGTCTGTGTGAAATAGTTCTACTAAACTACACAATGGATTTGTATGCAAGTTTCACCATTGGCGCGGGTTACTATTTAAAAATAAATTAGTATGAAATTATGCGCTTTTTACGTAAATCGGAACTTTCTAGGAGATAGTGAAACTCGCGTTTAAAGGGACGATAACTGACTTTTAATGATTTTATACTGAAGATCACGTCTAAACGCGTAGTGTTAATGATTAGAAAAAAATATATGTTAAATTAGAGCATTTACTCAATAACTTAATATGTGAATATTTAAGATTATGTTTATATTACATAGTGAAATTAATTTGTAAAGTTATGTCTAACGCGGATAAAAACTGAGAATGGCGCCAAATCTACCAAGCGTATTTTTCTGAAACCTTCACCAATTTAAAGATAATTTAATTATTGATCTTTTAGTATACGCGTTTTATTAAAATACTTTTGGGTTTGTGTATAATAAATTAATAATGCGTAAAATTGGGGACAGCGCTCCTTGATGGGCGAGTCCTATTACTGGCTGAACGTACGACTCGTTGCGTGAGCTCAGTGCAGAACACGCAAGCTAACCACTCAAGGTCACTGGCATATATCTCCGTCTTCATAGGAGATAGTGAAGTTGGCTTTTTAAGTCTCTCTCCATCTACAGCTTTGTCTGATAATAATAATCACCATACGCAAAATACACTCTAGCTAGGTGTCGTAGAGTTGCAGACACCAGCCCGATATACATTACAATCAAGTGCCAGTAGATTCTACTCTCTTTCCACTGAATTTGAACCCTTAGTTAACAACCACGGTAGAAGTAGAAGAGGTTTATTCTTGGTTGACGCTCGCACTGAACGAACTTTGCATTTTATGAAATTCAAAATACAGTCAAGAGTTCAAATATATATTCGCTGAATACAGGGAAAATGTATTCTAAATACCTACATATTGCAACATCAATACCTAGGTTTAAATCGTTTGATATTCAGAAACGTGTTACCAACACAACTAGAATGAATATACCTACTTAAGTACTTACTAATCTGATAAAGTAGATAATTTAGTCAAGATAAACAATATTATCATTCAAGGCTTCTCATTCGATACTAATCAGTAACAAATGGCTATCTTTTATTATTACTTAACAGGTACAAGCATCTAAAGCAAAATTGTGTAAAGTCTCGATACTTAATCGTGCATTTCTATTCGCTCCACGTCAGTTTCAAGTGGCCGTAATTTAAGCCAAGCGAAGACAACTACATGAGAACAACGTACGACTTTATGTCTCGACCAAGTTAATAATAATAAAGAGAGAAAAAACGCGCTCCCGACGACCGAGGGGTTAGCCGTCTTCCGTGAGATAGTGTAAATAGATGGCGACCGACAAAAAACATCATGTGACGGTTAATACGCACAGTTTTAACTGCGATTTCTCGTTAAAATTAGACTGAAATCCCAAACTTTGATGTTGATTTTACTATAAAACAATTCTAACTTGAATAAAATGCCTCAGAGCACAAGTTTATAAGTGCAGAATTCAACAAAAACCTAAAAACAATATCTTGCAACACATTCGTTGTATTCAGCGCGCACTTGGTATTGCTCGGGTGCGCTCGGCAGTTTCCGCCGTCGTCGTTCGGTTAACGGCTCTTTTCCCCAGCGTGCGCCAGCGCAGACTTTCGCTACAAAAATAAACGCTCCTTGGCATCACATCAAGGCGAGCCTTCGGTTTTTAACATTATTGGACGCAGTTTATGGGCGGACTGCCATCTGAGTTGCGTATTTGTATTGTTAATTACAAACTTTCTACTTAATATTGAAGGTTTTAATTAGATTTAACGATGGACCCTCTAATTGCTTAGTAATCGGTCAGCAAGCGTGGTTAGGTTGCCCAAGCGTCGGTTCTTTGTTACGTAAACGCGTGACAGCTATTTCAATATCGTGTGATAGAGACCTTTGCCCGGTAAATAGGATATTAATTAGCTGTCGTGGGTATTTATCAACTTTATGATACAAACGACGATGTTATAACGATTCTTCTTTGCTCCATTCAGCAAAATATATTTTGTATTTTCTCTAGGAGAATAAATAGAACACAGATTGCGTTATATTTATTCGGGGTCGAAGCCATGAAAAACGAGACAATCATTTGCGACCCGATTCTGAACAAAGGGTAGTTCGTTTCGAAATCGTAATAGTATTTGGTATTGCATAACTGGTCCTTTGAAACAACTAAAGGCAATTTTACCTTTTAATGCTTCTGAATAAAGAAAGGGTCTCTACGCTAAGCTATGAATCTAGGACGCTTCGTATAAAATCAGAGCGTAGTCAGTCTACGCTTTGATTTTAGCGAAGTTACGTGTATGTTTGATGTTATAGCGGTTAATATGAGAATATGGTAATAGCCAGTAGAAGAATCCGGTAATTTTGTAAGATTTATCATGTTTAGAACTAGTTTAACTTGGAAGTTATTGTATGTTTCTTGATTTATAAAACCTAGAGATTACCTTTGATAAATATTGTCCAAAAATATTGTCGGATGATTAATAGAAATAAATAAGTACTTACTTTATTCTCGTGATCGAATCAGAAATGAAGAGATCCGTAGGCGAACCAAGGTAACCGACATAGCCCGAAGAATTGCCAAGCTTAAGTGGCAGTGGGTAGGGCACATTGCTCGCAGAACTCATGGCCAATGGGGCCGAATGGTTCTGAAGTGGCGATCGCGTACCGGAAGACGTAGCGTTGGAAGGCCTCCTACAAGGTGGACCGATGACCTTGTGAAGGCTGCAGGTATCCGCTGGATGCGGGAAGCACAGAACCGGTCGAAGTAGCGGTGCTTGGGGGTGGCCTTTGTCCAGCAGTGGACGTCTTTCGGCTGAATTGACTTTATGTTCAAACCGATGCCAACTTTGTTTCCGAAAATTCGCGTTTAATTTAAACTTATGAAGTTATGACGTACTGGCGTATAAAATTCCATGTTTATATCTACGAAAGGCTGTTAACAATGATATAATTACGATCTGTTATGCATCTGAACGTCGTGTAAACCGTGTTCCCACACTCGGACGCGTACCCGCGAGAATGTTCGCACCTGTCTCTGTTGGCTCAAACAGTTGCTAAATATGAGTAGGTAGTCGTAAAAGGCCATGGTTTATAATAAGGGCTTTATGGGCCTTATTACAAAACAAGGTTCTTCTTCAGACCCAGGTTTAAATCATGGAGCCATTATTGAATTTCGAACTTTATTCCGACTATGGTAAAGTTCCTAATACAAAACTGACAACTTAGTATCGAACTAAGTTTTCAGTTTCGTATAAAGAACGGTATTTTTATATTTCAATCACAGTTACGTTCTTATTACAAAAACTAGCTCCATGGTATAAGCCATGTCAAAATATAAATCTTGTTTTGTAATAAGACGGTATGTGTTTTTAATTTGACTGCTCCACATGTTCATTATTCATTTTAAATATTGATTTACATCCCTAAATATATTTATGAAAACATTTTTAGGGTTCCGTACCAAAATGGTAAAAAGGAACCCTTATGGTGAGACTAAGTCTGTCTGTCTGTCTGTCTGTCACACCTGAATATCTCGAGAACTCCTAATGCTATCAACTTGAAATTTAGAATAGTTTTAAATGACGTTAGCCCAACTACTTTGCAAACAAGAAAGAAATTTAAAAAAATATATCTTTTTTGCAAAAGGGACTGAAAGGTAGTCTTAAAAATTTGAAGTGGGGTTACTAGGACATGTGGGTCATCATATGAAAGAACGCTGTTTGCACAATCTCAAACATTTTTTATTTTTTTTTAGGCAGCACAGTTTCTGACTTTTGATGAAAAATGTAAAAAAAATACCGTTCCCCCCCTTATCTCCGTAGTTTGCATAGATAAAAATCTGAAATTATTCTATGTGATAGAAGTTTATATAAAGATTACAGGAAAAATAAAACGATGTCTATAAATATAGCACAGTTTTTCAGAAATCATCAACATCATATATACGTACGGAACCCTCGGTGCGCGAGTCCGACTCGCACTTGACCGGTTTTTTTTTATCGTAGCTTCCCAATGTCAGGACCATCGTCAAAGATAGTGGCGGCGGCGGTAAGGTCTTTACAGGGAGGAACCGCCTAAGATAAATAAAATAAGTACTCTTTTTTACACTCCATGAAAAATACAAATAAGATTTTTTGAGCGTTAAGGGGTGTGACAATGAGCTGTCCTAGGATAAAATCGATATTTTACAGACAAACTTTGGATGGAATTGATAGACTCCTAAAATACACGTTATTTCTAGAAGTAACTATCTACCGCTTCTGTATCCAGCCTCTGAACCAACTATACACATTACGAGAGTCTCTACTTCGACCTCTAATTAAGATTCTTCAGTTCGTCTCAAATTAGCCATATTAAAGACTTTACAAGTAATTTTATGAAAGTTTTGCTCCTTTTGCAGTTGGTTTAAAGTTTCATGTTATGAGGGAAACTGAACCTAATTGTTTATTATGTAAGGGTAATGGTGAGTCGTAGAATGACAGTTTGTACCAAAACTACGCCTTCAACAGAAGTTGGTAGAAACAGAGATGTGGTATTTTCAAGAAAGTTCTGTGTTCTCTTCCACATACTCGTATAACCCGTCAGCCTTCAAAGCAAGAGTGAACAGGAATCTTCACACGGGCACGTTCGTCCCATCATAGACCCTACCCATTGCTTTCCATAAGGCGATATCAAGGTCAAAAGCAGGCCCAATCAACAATAAAAAAATAAATAAAAAAGTTAGTACCGCAAGCATAAAAAGCTCGTTTACAGGTTTCTGATTACCTGCCAAAATCAGAATCGATTTGGTAATTTAACCGCAATTTATAGGAACCAATGAAACAAACACCGCACAAAGATGGAGGAAATGAGGGTTAAATATTTAGCAATGAGGAAATAGGATTCCATAAATCGGTTGGCAACTTAGAGTTGAATGTGTCGAGAACTTAATTGTGCCCATTTGTATCATCTCTAGTATTTTTGAAGAATTACAAGTTAATTATATTGATGAATGGGGTGACAAGGAAGCTTTCTTTAGGATCTCCAAAACTAACTTAATTTTCTTTATTTAATAGACACTATTAAGAGCTTTGTAACATTATTTTTGACAATTGCATAATTAGAAGTTTACAAAACTTTTAAAGTTTCATAGCAGACCCGCAATTAGGGATCGAATCCAGGAATTTAACCACTCGTATGACGCGTAATAACATAAACAATTATAAAGCCATTGTGTCTCGCGTGGACCCTCGTTCCATAAGAAGAGTTAATAGTTATTCTCCATGGGTATATTATCCTTAGAAAGGCATTTGGCACTTCTAGTCTTATATTATATTAAGGGGGATGCGCTACGGTAGCCCACGAAATTCTTACGTTTTTTGCAATTTGCAGGTCAGTAACAGGTCGATCTATGAATGGATGATGAATGATTATTTCTGAAATAATCATTCAGTAGGATTTTAAGAACTTAGAGTAAAGCCGATTCTAATGATTATAATTCTGTAAAGCCATATTTGTTATTGCCGCGAATCATATTTAGATCAACATACAACCTGTTACTGACCTGCTAATTGCAAAAACTTAAGAATAGACATTTTGAATTTCGCGGGATTTTTGAATAAAAACGATTATGAATTAAATTAAAAAAAAATAAAATTGTTTCATCATTCATTCATAATTTCAGCCGAAGACGCCCACTGCTTGGCCGGCGGGTTGGCGATCGCAGTATGGTGTTAAAATGCATAGAGAACGCTGCTGTCCATTCTCTAGTAAGTCCCTTAGTCACCTTTTACGACACCCATGGGAAGAAATAGGAGAGTGCTATTTCTTTACGTCCGGCACCACACAGACAAAATAAGTTTATAGACACAAAATACCTTTGTATAGAATTCCAATACCTACATTTTACAATAGGTACATTTGATTTTGGGAAAAGGCTGCACAAATAGTGAAAAACCCTGCCTCCTAAACTAGAAGATCCGTGTCACCTAGGAGTCAGTAGGTCAGAATTCAAAGCATTTATTAGAATTAAACCAATCACAGGGTTGCGAGTTTGTCCGAAAGGGATATCGTGGCCCTGGCACACAGGCAACGGAAGGAACACGGGTGGGTTTTAGTCAGTAAAAGTCTGACACGCCATCCCGCTCCGCCCAGAGCGGGAGCAGTTATTTGATAATTACCAACCCAAAAAAAAAAAAAAAACACTTTTGAACTGTCAAGGAGTCGGTCAGTCAGAAAACTGAAGCTAGTTACCCAACTGATCGATAATTTTCATGTAAATGTCAAATCAATATAACGTATAAAGTTTTAGTTAAACCTAAACAATAAAGGTTACCTATCTCAAGTAGACCCATCAACGAAACCAAAGTTTGTCTGTATATTGGACGATGTAACGAAGCTTTTTAGGACAGTGGGAACTTTGGCAGTGACAGTCTACAAGACGTATTGTTGATTGTGTATGGGGCCGGCGTAGCATGCGTAGTTCTACAAACGTAATACCAAAATAATTTGTAAATCAAACATATTCTTAAGGTAGTTTGTATTTATTTCGATTGAATTACAGAATATCTATGTTCCCAAATATATATTTTGAAAAGACAATGATATAAAGACGAGATATGAGGAATTTAAAATTTCTATAGAAAACTTATTTTTAAAACCCCTTCAATGGGTTACCATTGAAAGGGTTTTATACTAGAAACCCATTGAAAGGGTTACACGATAACCCATTGAATGGGTTTTATACTTGAAACCCAGTGTAAGGGTTACTTGATAACCCATTCAATGGGTTCTATACCTACTTGAAACCCAGTAACATGAAAAAATCATAATATTATGTTATTTCGTTATCCGTCCAGCACGCGTAGCATGACCAATTCTATCTCTATCCTACCCAGGGACCATTTTGGTTACCATTTTAGAAAAACCCTATCGAAAACCCTTTCAATGGAAAGAGTTTTCGTTGCCGTGACTTGGCCTTATGGAACACCAGTATTGTCCGAAGTAGTAGGCAGAGGTAATTATCGGTACCTCAATTGCGTACCACACTAATAATTACAATCCCCTTCATTTTACAGAGGATTCATAATCCATTGCTGAATATGTTGGAAAAATTCCATGTCAAAAAACGTAATGAGTATTGTTGAATTGTCAAAATGAAAGGGTTTGTGATCGTGAGTATGTAGCGCAATTAAGCTGATGGCTCACCGACATTTTAGCGGGTAGAATCTTTAAATTCCATGTCATTGGGGGTAAGCCTTTTGTTTTAACGTTTACCGCGAGGCACAAATCCGAACTCCAAACTGCTTCTGAGAATTTACTCATGGAAAACTCTTGGCCTTACTTAGGTTTTGAATCCAGCTTAGCCGTCACGAGTCACGCATTACCTGTAGGCAGAGGTGTATTACATGGGACTTTAGTTTACTGAGCTAATTTCTATAACTCCTACCGTATCTACTGTATAGCATTAACATGGCTCGTGGCAAAATGATAAATGATTTTTATTTCTGTAAGTAGGTTTGTACAAACACTTTTACACGTCAATCATATTTTAAAAAACTAGATGAGGTCGGCGTTTCCTATCTGACTACTCTGAGAAGAAAGGCCGAAACAAACTCAGAGGTCACCGTCTCTTTTAAAGTCCAGACATAATCTTGGTCAGATCGATTTATTCCAGAAATCCCCACCGACAAATCCCCACTGGTGGTGTGAAGGCCATGCAGATTGGTGTCTGAAATGGTCTTTTGAGGAAAGAACCACACAAATTGAGTGGACCTGACCTCAGTGCACGCATTTGTCAGTAATCGTGCAGCTCTACTCAGAACTTAAGGAGCTCAACGATGCGACGATTAATACCAAAGAAAGGACATTTGGGTAGGCCGCTTATATGACTCAAACTGCATGCCCAACCATGATTAACACTAACTGAGAATAAAAGAAAAGGAACAAAAAATAACCCACATGGTCTTCACATTCACAATAATTTAAATAATATAATACTTTACAAGTAAATTTTCATGCCATTGTGTATAAAATAATAATTAAATGTCACTGTATATAAAATAATAAAACAAAAAAACATCAAACAATAAAAATAAACCACCTCAATATGTAAACAAAAAAAAATGGAGCAGCTCAATCCCAGGCTTTTTTGTCCTCAATATAATCTTTAACGGTATAAAAGGCTTTCTGGCACAACTTACGTTTAATGAACGATTTGAATTTATTAAGGCTTAGATCTTGAACGGTAACAGCCCCACGTTTCGATAGAGTTAAGCTACGCTTACTGCGGTCGGTCCGTAGATGGGTGACCAACCATTACATATCGAGACCCCTCCGTGCCTCGGAAAGCACGTTAAGCCGTTGGTCCCGGCTGTCATTCGTAGACCCAAAAGTCTGTCAGCCAGTCTTATCAAGGCTATCGTGTTGCCCTGTAACTGGGTTGTGGAGGTCAGATAGGCAGGCGCTCCATGTAAAACACTGGTATTCAGCTGCATCCGGTTAGACTGGAAGCCGACCCCATAATAGTAGGGAAAAGGCAAAACAGACAGCATAAACAAGACAAAACAGCAAACACGAGAAAGAACGCAGACCTCTGAACAAATAAGTAAAATGAAATAGCTTGCTCTTTTCATAGTAAATAATAATATTTATCCACATAAGAGATACAGCAGCTTTCTAGTTATTTGATGGCGAGTCTAACATTATTACTTCGTGTTATTACGTAAATTGGATTTACTGCGACGCAGCTCAGCCGTAATTACGTAGTGCGAGCTAGTCTTTGTGTTACAATGAAAATCTACTATGTTTGTTATATTCTGTTTTATTTGAGGTTAGAGTGTTGGGAAATGGAACTATAATATCTATTTTTATTCTTTAATTTCTTTTCTATCTATATTCTATAATATTAATTTTCTTTCAGTTCGTATGACACGTGATTTTAGATCAAAGGCATAGGGCATACCTACCTATCCGAAATCGATTCTTTAAAATCAAATCATTGCTAAGCTTTTTGTATGTGATATAATTATGGTGGTTGTGACGCATATTTTCCCCCAACTTGTTCTTTCGTATTTGTGTTTTTTTCTTTGCGTGATGTTTACGCAAATAAACGTGTTTTCTTTCTTTCATACATACATACATACATAAACTCACGCCTTCTTCCCATGGGGGTAGGCAGAAACTATAGAACGCCACTTGCTACGCTCCTATACTCCTTTTGCTTCGTCTACGTTCATACATCTAGTCATACACGCACGCCGGTTGCGAGTACTACGCAACTGACATTTCTGAAGAACACCACCAATTTGGTCACTATATGTCCTCCTAGGGCGTCCCCTCCCGGCGTTTCCACTCACCTCTGCTTTATAAATACCTTTTGTTAGTCGCCTTTCACTCATCCTCTCCACATGACCAAACCATCTAAGCATACTCTTTTCAATCTTTGTCACTACAGTTTCTTTCTTTCATCTTCTTTATATACCCATATAAAAAAACACCACGATTTTTTAGTTAAGATGAATTTATTGAGTTGGAATTCCAGGCCAGCATCAGAGATATGACGACTAAAGTTGGCTTCCACAAGTTGGTTTTCAAAGAAGCTTTGATTCCTCAAAGCAGACAAATGAAACAATCTCCTCATAGACAATGGTCCAGCTTTCTTTCATGCGTAACATTTATTATAACCTCTAACAATATTGTGTGAAGACCAATGTTGAGAAATTCTCTGCAAACTTTATCAGAAGAAAATCTTTATTAAATCTTTCACTTTTATAGTTAGCTCTAAGTTAAAAGGTAACAAGTCTTGCATTTCTCCCAGAAATTAATTGCAATCACATTGCAACTGAGATAAAGTGAATGAATGAATGAATGCAAATAGATCGAGTTCGTTTACACGTGTGATTCAAAAATAATCGTGACAAATTAATTAGTCGCGTTTATAACGCTGATGTTTTTCTGCATATAAATAAATCACTGTAATTCTTGGCTCCACATCGCAGAGCCAAGGTTCAGTGATTTCTTGTGTGTGGAGTTTTTTTTAAAGGTTTAATTGAGCTTATAGTACCAAATTACAGCCAAAACCGAATCAAACAAGTAGGTAGTCGTGACAAATTAAATAATTAGTCGCGTTTATAACGCTGATGTTTTACTGCATATAAATAAATCACTGTAATTCTTGGCTTCACACCGCAGAGTAAATGTTCAGTGATTGCTTGTGTGTGGAGTTCTAGTGAAACGTTTATTTGAGCTTATAGAACCAAATTACAGCCAAAACCGAATCATACAAGTAGGTAGCTAGCCGAGCTGGGTATTAAAAAATGCTCTACTTGAATATACTTGTAGAGAAAGGAAATTTCTCTGTACTAAGTTATACATAGAAGAGAGTGTAAGTTTTAACTTATGACCATTGGTGCATTAGACATAGCACCGAGATCCGCAATCAAAACAGAAGTAGACTTCTTAGGGAAAATTTCACTTCTGATATTAATTTAAATTAAATCAGCGTTGAGCGTAGTTAAAACCATACCTAGCATTTTCCCTTACGTCCATAAGTTTGTTTATTTACTCAAAAACAAAGGATTGTTGTACAGGTTAGAAATACAGTTTTACAAAATAAGTACTATAACATATACACAAACGTGTGGGTGAGCACTGCTCTCCTAGCTAGGTTATGAAAACCTGTGTTAAGGAGCAGCACCGGTCCCCTAAGGTATAATGACGTAAAGGTTACATAGTGCTTCTGATGTTACTGTTACAATTTTGGAGTATTGAGATGGACAAAAAAATTGAGATGGACAAAAAAATTAAGATACGTTTTATTAAACGTGATAATAAAATAATTTTAATTTTAAGGTAAATAAATGTGTGTGTGTGTGTGAATGTGCGTGTTGGTGTGTGTATTTGGGTGTGTGTGTTTGTGTGTGTGTGTGTTTGTGTGTGTGTTTGCTTGTCCATGTTGTTTATGTTAAGATTTTTTCTGTTTCGTCATATGACTTATTTTGGAGGTACGATTGCACAATCTTTTTGCATTTGTAATACGGTAGCTCATAGATTTGACACTCTTCGTTTATTTATCGTCCTCGTTTCGTTTTTTTTCTTCGTTTATAAGTTGTGTGGTAAATCGTTGTCATAAAGCCCGACTTTCGATTAAGCCAAATACACTTATAATACTTTATTTCTTATGATCCTTCACCCCATCTCAAAAATACTATCCGCTTTTTAGTTTAAGTAGGCAGGTACCCACCTAAACAAAACGTGGGACTTAAACATAACTTGCGAAATGTGGGTGTACTATAGGTACAGCTCTGCCTAACCCTTTGGGGATTACAGGCGTGATGTTGTTATGTAACCTATCTATTTTACGCATTTCCCTGTTTAAATGTTACTACTACGTATCGGATTTTCTAGCTTATACATTTTAGTTCTAGTTTCCCTTAGAATTTAAAAGCATAAATAGCGCAACTTATTTAAAAACAAATTGAAGACATATTTATTGAGGAAGGGCTATTACAGCGTCGATGAGTACCTAGATGACAAGCGACAACCGTAATATTATTGTTTTAGATTGTAATTAATTATAAATGCTATGTTGACTCTTATCATTATATAGTGTAATTATAAATTTGTCTCTGAAACTTTATTTTTACAATATTAGATGACATCGGAACTGATGCCACTTCTGATGCCGAAAAATTAAAACTTTTGACATTATTTAAAATCTAAAATATTTTGACATCATAATATTTAAAACTGTTTGACATTTTAATTGTATTATTTTAAAACTGTGACATTGTAAGTAGGTACTTTTAAAATTGTTTGACTTCATAATTATATTTTTTTTTGAACTGTCTATTATTATTTTAAAACTGTTTCGACATAATATTTGAAACTGTTAGGCACTATATTTTGAATTACTTGAGATTTTAATTAATAATTCATGGTTCTTATATTTTTTATGTAAATTGCATGTAATATTCAACACAATGTAAATTGTTCACGAATAAATAAAATGAAGTTGTGTATCAATGTTTGTATGTTTGATGATGAACTGCATCAATGTTTGCATGTCAAAATGGTAGGGATACAAGGATTCTTTAATATTATTGTAACCACCGTATTGGTCTACATGGTCCTCACATAAACTGACCAAGATTATGTCTGGACTTTAAAAGAGACTGACCCCTGAGTTTGTTTCGCCATTTCTTCTCAGGGGTAGTCAGATAGGAAATGTCGACTACATCTAGCTTATTTTTTTTATTTTTACTATGACGTGTAAAAGTGATTCTAATATCCTATTTACAGAATAAACGATTTCAATTATTTTCATTGTAAATACCTATATTCTGAGCAAATAAATGAATATTCTATTCCCAAGTTGACAGTTCCCAGATATCAACGTCAGAGATACAAGTACAGCTACATCAAAAGCAGAAACCCCATGGCTAGCAAGGCTGTGAATACGCAGAGCCACCTGTTGCGTTAAGGCTTCTACATACCGAGGCGACTTGTCGCGCGACGCGACGCGACACAAAGGCACCGCTCGTCCCGCGAACGCGGGGCCTTTGTGCCGTGTCGCGTCGCGCGACAAGTCGCGCTGGTATGTAGAAGCCGTTAAACTGCACACGTCAATCGAACCCCACACTCAGTCACTATTGCATGCGATGCGGACCCACTCGTCTCAATTACTGTACAATACAGGTAGGATGCCCGTACGCATATTTGTACAGTCAGGATTCAGAAATTTAAATATTGTAAAAATATATGTAGGTACCTAATAATTGACATATAACACAAAATGAATAGTAGATTTGAAGTATAAGTCAGTTAAAATGCGGCCTTTAGTTTTTATTATTTTGATCTTATTTTGCGGTGAGGACGTTGGAGGCTTAATAGACTGTAGAATGTAGACCATTTTCTATTTTGTTACTTTGACGGGCCTACGCTGTTCTCTCATACCTATTAACACTGTAATTTGAAAACATAGTAAAATCCAATATATTTTTAAAAGAGTAACCGTGGGGTTTCTTGCCGGCTCTTCTCCATAGGAAACGACCAATTGGAACCGTGCACCTAGCTTCTGACGTTTCATAAGTGCCCATGTAGGCATATGTGAAATAAAAATATTTTTGATTTCGATATGACTCATTATTTGTTGTTATAGTGCACAGTCTGAAAATTTCAAGTGTCTACCAATAATTACGGTTCAAAATATACAGCCCTGTGGCACATGGACGGGCGGACGGACATCGGGGCCTTAGTAATGGTCCCGTTGGCACCCTTTGGGTACAGAAGCCTAAAAAGTGGAAGAAACTCACCAACACAAGTACCTAACTGTCTACCAATTACGGTTCAAAATATACAGCCCTGTGGGACACGGACGGGCGGACGGACATCGGGGCCTTAGTAATGGTCCCGTTGGCACCCTTTGAGTACAGAAGCCTCAAAAGTGGAAGAAACTCACCAACACAAGTACCTAACTAGTAGTTCTGCGAACAGTAGACCTCGCGAGCACAAACTTTTTGCAACAATTAATATACATAGCACTAAAGTTGTTTGATTTGGATAGGAGAAAATAGGTTGTCCGAAATAAGCTGCACTTCGTTCGGAGCCAATTTTTGCATTCGCTGCAGGCATATACTATAATACCCATCGCTAGATAGTAAGCATAGGTCAACATCGAAATTTTGCTGCTGCCATACACGGCAGCAGTCGCAGCCATGCCGAAACATTGTTGCTTTGCAGCAGAACAACGTGAAAACCTGCGGGCTATCATGTTGGCTCGCACCGACAGCACCCTCCACTCCCGCTCCATGTCAGCATGGTCTTTTAGGTCGCGAACTACTTTAAGGTTATGATCACAACATGTGAAAATGGTTTATTTGGATAACGAAACGGCGCGGCGCGCAGCGGCGGTAACAAATCGCGTCTCCATTTGCAGGCTGAGGTCCCAAACTTTAGACACTACTGTTTCATCAGAGCCATGTATTTCTAGAAGGACGTTAGTTATAATGCAGTTAACAAACAAGCAACATTATTTTATCGATTAAATTAATTCGAATGTAAAAGGAAAGTGAGTTGAGAAGAATGAAAAGTTGAGAAGAATAAAAAGTTGCTCGGAATGCTTTTTTAACAGTTTCTGCTTATTTAGACATACACCACAAACAGGCACAAACACACCCAAATACACAACATATTTTTTTTATTGTTATTTACGTACACACAGTAAAAAATACAGAGAGATACGACATAATTATAATTTTAGTACAACGGTACTGCTTATTTCTTAAGAAATTTCTTCCAGCAGACCTGCGGAAGGAGAAATGAAAGAGAATATGTGTCTTAGCTTGCATTTTTTTCAGTTTGTTTGTTACTTATTCACGCTCAAACGACTGCACCAATTTTGATAAAATTTAGTATGGAGGTAGTTGACATCCTGGATTAACATATAGGCTACTTTTTATCCCGATATTCTTACGGGATCGAAACTTACGCGGGTGAAACCGCGGGGCGCAGCTAGTAGTAAGATAAAAATAGCGGGTACAAAAAGGTTGAAGAGGAAAACCTGCTTGTCATCAGAGTTTTTCTTGGCAAATTGACAAACTGCATTTAGAACATAGCGTGATGTTTAGCCTTGCTGTTACGAATACCATTAGTCTATTTAGCCTCGAGAAACTGCATTCTGCTGAATAACAAAACAAGAGTTCATAAAAAAAACCGGCCATGTGCGAGTCGGAATCGCGCACGAAGGGTTCCGTACCATTATCTATAAAAATGGCAAAAAAACACGTTTGTTGTATGGGAGCCCCCCTTTAAATATTTGTTTTTATTTTAATTTAATTATTTATTTTTAAAGTCAATATATATATTCTGTGAATATTTCAAGCGTCTTGCTCTGTTGCCGTTATCAATATAGAGCAAAAACGAGCAAAAAAATCACGTTTGTTGTATGGGAGCCCCTTAAATATTAATTTTATTCTATTTTTAACCGACTTCCAAAAAGGAGGAGGTTCTCAATTCGGCTGTTTTTTTTTTTTTTTTTTTTTGTATGTTTGTTACGCGATTACTCCGTCAATTATGAACCGATTTTGAAAATTATTTTTTTGTTTGAACGGGTATACTCCCGAGGTGGTCCCATTGCCACCAAATCAGAATCTGATGAGGGAATCCCATGGAAATCGAGGGAAACCCTCAAATTTTATATGCAAACTTATAGCGATTTGGGAACTTTTTATAGTAACTCGTGCATTTGCTCTCAGAAAGCACCATTTGGTGAAGTGGAACTGATGAAGAAGACCACAGATGAAAGAATATAATAATGAGTACCTATTTAACGGGTTGCGCTTAAGCAATGTATGCTCGTTACTATGCATATGGTGAGTGGCAGTTCTCCTGGTTCTTACCAGGAGACCTTCCCAGAATCGGGAAAAGCAATATTTTATAAAAGGTGATGACCAGTTAACATTAGGCTATTGTAACTTAGATAAATTCAAAACTGACCCACTAAAAAGTGAAAAATAAAAAACTTTTTACAAAAAAATAGTAACTGACTACCAAAAATAACACTACAAAGTGAAAAATAACTTTAATTTCGGAAGTCGGTGGCAAAAAACTCAAATACAGATCCAAAGACACCGACTTCCGAAATTAAAGTTATTTTTCACTTTGTAGTGTTATTTTTGGTAGTCGGTTACTATTTTTTTGTAAAAAGTTTTTTTTTTGTATTTGTTGTTATAGCGGCAACAGAAATACATCATCTGTGAAAATTTCAACTGCCTAGCTATCACGGTTCATGAGATACAGCCTGGTGACAGACGGACAGACAGACAGACAGACAGACAGACGGCGGAGCCTTAGTAATAGGGTCCCCGTTTTACCCTTTGGGTACGGAACACTAAAAACTAAATAGTTTAGTGTAGTGTAGGGCTAACTCGTAACTCGAAACCGAGTGGTGTCCTGGGGGCCTACTCCGAAGCGAAAATCCGAAGCCGTTTCTTGACTTCCAAAGTTTCCTTATTTGACTTTGCATCCTTACCCGACTTCAACGTTTTTGACTTTGACTTATCTCTTTGACCGTCGTTTTTTCTTTTCTTTCGCCTTAGTCAGCCATAGTCAGACGTAGTCAAGAAACGGGCGATACTTCGGATTTCTCTTCGGAGCAGACCCCCAGGGAGTGGAAGACGGAGTGTCGGTCGTCCGACGAAGAGATGGGCGAACGATATTGTTACCGTCGAGGATAGAACCCGGATGAGGCTGCCTCAGGAGCGTGGGGCACAAGAAGAAGCCTATGCTCAGCAGTGGATGAAATCTGGCTGCGGATTATGATGAACTGGTAACTAAGGCACAGGATCTCTCCTCATGTATAGGGATTGCACATTTAGTACCACGTTTACTTAAGACGCAGATATATGCCAGTGACCTTGAGTGGTTAGCTTGCGTGTTCTGTACTGAGCTCACGCAACGCACGACGCGTTGCGTGAGCTCAGTACGTTCAGCCAATAGGACTCGCCCATCAAGGAGCGCTGTCCCCAATTTGATGCATTATTCATTTCTTATACACAAAACAAAAGGTATTTTAATAAAACGCGTATACTAAAAGATCAATAATTAAATTATCTTTAAATTGGTGAAGGTTTCAGAAAAATACGCTTGGTAGATTTTGAACCATTCTCAGTTTTTTATCCGCGTTCGACATAACTCTACAAATTAATTTCACTATGTAATATAAACATATTCTAAAATATTCACATATTAAATTATTGAGAAAATGCTCATATTAACGTATATTTTTTTCAAATCATTAACACTACTCGTTTAGACGTGATCTTCAGTATAAAATCATTATAAGTGGGTTATCGTCGCCTTAAATGTGTTTTAGCGACTTCAAACTACAATTCCAAGTTTTCTTCACCGAAAATAAAATACTACTTAATATTCTATGAAAATATTGGTCTGCGGTATCAGTGACAAAGTAACGTGTTAGGTACATCGTTATCAGTTGTTATCAGTCTACGTGCCGACACATTCGGTCGCCGCAAGTCGACGCCCGGAATGTGGAATAGCTTTTAAATTATAGAACACGTTATGTCAATAATTATGGCACGAATTTAATATTGTGTTATTGTGATTTGGTTGAATATTATGAGCCGGCTGCTCATGGTTACAAGCGCGAATGCTGAGCGTGGGGTCCTGGGTTCGATTCACGGGCCGAGCAAAGTGTTATTGGGTTTTTCCATTAGGAATTTCTTAATAATAGGCCGGAGTCTGGGAGGTGGCGGTGTGATACCCCCGTGCCTTGGAAAGCACGTTAAGAGTTGGCCCTTTTTTTTTTTTTGGTTGGGAAATTATCGAATAACTTTTCCCGCTCTGGGCTGAGCGTCAGACTTTTACTGACTAAAACCCACCCGTGTTTCTTCCGTTGCCTGTGTGCCAGGGCCACGATATCCCTTTCGGACAAACTCGCAACCCTGGCAGGCATTGGTCCTAACGGACCCCGTCAGTTGGTGCTGACATCTCTTTGAGGCGCGCGTGAAACACAACGCGCCGTCGACCCGGGCCTGGTCCTTGTCGGACGGCGAGCTACCTAACGCTCACCATCCGCAGGCCCGCGCCTACGGTGGCCAGAAATCAGCTTGCGACTCCCGACGCCCGGGGCGTCTCCTGCGGCGGCTAAGGCCGCGAAGGCGCGAACCCTGCCTCACCCTCACGCGTTCCGCCTCCTCCTTCACGAGCATTACTGCTTCGCAGAAGGTGGTGACGGCCTCCCATGGACTCTCGCTCCGAGCCATGGCCTGAACCAGGGCCGGACGCGAGAGATCGCTGCCGCCGATCGCCTCCGTGGACACGGCGGTGCCGGTGCTCCGAAGATGTTGGTCCTGCGCCTAAGCTCTCTCCGGTCGTGTCAGATTGCATGCCGTTCCATCGGACTATGAGAGTGACCCAGTGAGAGCGTGCCTGTGTCTACTCACACACTTGTGCACTATAAATATCTCCCGTGTCGAAAAGGCTAGTATCCGTTGAAATTGGCCGCCATGGCCGAAATACGGTCTGAAGGACAATTTTTTATTATGAGCCGGTTTAATATTTTATGTGACTGTCAAGACAATAGCCCACTTCCTTTTATTAAGATTTACGTAACTTAAATCTTAATAAAAAGAAGTGACACCACTGAGAGGAGACCTGCTTTCCAGCAGTGGAAACATTCTAGGCTGATGTGCTTTGCGAATGACGTTTGCAAGACTTAATTTAATGCAGCATCAAGTTTCAAGCCCTTGTTTTTCGAAATGACTAAACCGATTTTAATTAAACTTCATACGCATAAACAGGATACAAACGTCTAAAAAGTTAGTAAAGAACATTAAAAAAAATAGAGTTACAGCCAAATTAGACCGATTTTAAATTTTCCATAGAAACAGAGATTTCCAGTTATCTGTTTTTAAATAAGACATTTCGAAAATGTTCTCTTCTAACTTTTTAGACTTTTGTATCCTGCTTATGCGTATGAAGTTTCATTCAAATCGGTTCAGTCATTTCGAAAAACTGCAAGGGCTTGAAAGTTTGTATGAAATGCCGTAAGGTGTAAACGCTCTTATGTGCTCCCACTTTCAATTCAAGGATATTCAGCTTAGTTGTAGGGCTTAGCAGGAATACTGTATTATGTAAAGTTATCTTAAAGCCGAACTTACATTACGAAACTAGTGCGCAGACTTAATCTACTTTTCTCTTTTCTTTTCTGTGTGGTTAGTGACTAAGCTGGTGTCAGAGTTTTGATGCCGCCCATGGGCCTCTGACTTGGCTTTACATGCTTTTGAGAAATATCTCTCAAGCAAACCGGTTTCCTCACGATGTTTTCCTTCACCGTTTTTTAAACAAGTGATAAATATACAACACGCACATGAATTCTAAAAGTCGGGGGTTACCAGTGTAAATAATGATCTATTATATTTACACGTGAAATGAAACTATCAATGAATAACTAGATTTGCGCAACTAGTTTCGTAAAGTAAAATCGGGTTTAGGTAAGGAACACAGAATGTTCAGTATTGACACGAACCGGTTATTTGAACTTAAGCAACTATTTACTTACGGCTTAACGGCTAACGGCCAACGGCTTAATTAATTAATATCATTTTAGAAAATCAATTCAGTGAAATGTTATATTGCCCCTTATATCAATTAGGTGTTCAAAAGCACGTAAACCGATAATAATATATTTTATGGTTGTTTCCTTCAGCGGATTTCATTATTTCCGAGCCATTGGAGTGTTTCCTTTCTCATTTTCTATAAGAATTGGAGCTCATTTTATTATAGCTTTAGCTGAAGATTATATAAGTAAAAGAGATATTTCGTTCACTAAACCATGTTCAATTTAAAACTCATTAAAAAGATAAAAGAGAGATAAAGATAATTTTATTTGTTATAACATGTGTATACTTACATGCAAATTAAGCATGAAGCGGGATGTCACAATATAAATAGGTATTTCGTACGTACATGTTTCACCCGTCAGGCGTCCAAATTTATGAAATTTACAAAAAATACAAAACTAAATTACTAAAGGTACTTCAATCCAAATACATAATACTCGTAGCCAGTAATAAACATTGATAAGTCAGTAAAATAAATTAATTACAAAATGTCACAAATGTAAGTAATAATAAAAAATTCAAAAAAGAATTTCAAACAGTGCCATCCAAAAAGTCATTTATATTGAAATGAAATGAAATGAAATCGTTCATTCTGTAAATAGGATATTAAAATCACTTTTACACGTCATATTAAAAAAAAAAAAAATCTAGATGTAGCCGACATTTCCTATCTGACTACCCCTGAGAAGAAATGGCGAAACAAACTCAGGGGTCAAAGTCTCTTTTAAAGTCCAGACATAATCTTGGTCAGATCATGTGAGGACCATGTAGATCCGTGTCTGAAATGGTCTTTTGAGGAAAGAACCACGCAAATTTGAGCGGACCTGACCAATCAGTGTAAGCATTTGTCAATAATCGTGCAGCTCAACTCAAAACTTAAGGAGCTCAACGACTCGACGAACAGTACCAAAAAAAGGACATTTGGGTAGGCCGCATAAAGCGCTCAAAATGTCAGACCATCATTAAAACTTAACTGAGAAAAGAAAGGAAAACATTTAAAGAAAAAAAAAATGACCCACATAGTGCTCACATTCACAATAAATTAAAGTAGTAAATATAATACTTTTCAAAGTAATTCATGTAAAATTGTATACAATATTCTGCAATGTCAATATGTATATAAAATCATGCATAATAATTAAAATGTCAAGTTTTATCACAAGGCTAGCAGAGCGAGCAGCTCAATTCCAAGCTTTTTTGTCCTCTAAATAATCAGAAATCTTATAGTACCCTTTTTTACAAAGTTTAGTTTTAATACAGATTTTAAATCGTTTAATGGGTAAGTTCCGAATGTCAGTAGGAAGTTGGTTGTAAAAGCGTATACATTGACCCATGAAAGAGTTGCCTACTCTGTGGAGGCGAGTGCGATGTACAGCAAGATTGTGTTTATTCCTGGTATTTAAACTATGAATATCGGACATTTTCTTAAAATTTGATTTATTTTTGTGTACATATAATAGATTTTCAAGTATATATTGAGAGGCTACAGTCAGAATATCTATTTCTTTGAATATTTCACGAAGTGAATCTCTTGGACCTAGATTGTAAATGGCTCGAACAGCCCTTTTCTGTAAAATAAAGATATTATTAATGTCCGCACATGTTCCCCAGAGAAGGATCCCATACGACATAAGACTATGAAAATAACTAAAATATACAATTCTGGCAGTATCAGTAATCTGTCTAATTTTTTTAACAGCATAGGCGGCCGAACTAAGCCTTCCTGACAATTTTTCTACGTGTGGGCCCCATTGTAATTTACCGTCAATAGTTATTCCAAGAAAAACTGTCGACTCAACAGGGTCCAACTCTATTCCATTAAGTTGAACATTAGTAGTTAGCTGCCTGACATTTGGCATTGAAAATTTAATGAGTTTAGTCTTTTTCTCGTTCAGGAGAAGATTATTTACATTAAACCAATGGACAACTTTAGAGAGTGCATCGTTAACATGTTCAAAATTGACTAGCTGACGTTTGATTTTAAAAATGAGTGAAGTGTCATCTGCGAATAATACAATCTTGTGATTATCCCTTATGTGAAAAGGTAAGTCATTTATATAAATTAGAAACAAGAATGGACCTAGAATTGAACCCTGCGGAACGCCCATAGTGACCGCAGATCCTGCAGATCTCTTGCCATTAACATCAACCCTCTGAATTCTGTTGTTCAGATAAGAAGTCAGAAGGTCGAGAGCACTGTCCCTCAAACCATAATGGTGCAGTTTTCTGATGAGTGTATCATGATGAACGCAATCGAAGGCCTTAGACAAGTCGCAGAAAATGCCAAGAGCATCCCGCGACTCCTCCCAGGCCTCGAATATGCTCTTCAGTAATTCCACGCCCGCGTCTGTAGTTGAACGACCCTTAGTAAAACCAAACTGTTTCAGATGTAGTTTATGATTATGTTATAGATTATGTTTATTAAAATGTCCTAACATTTGTTTCAAAATTAATTTTTCAAAGATTTTGCTCAATGTAGGTAATATCGAAATAGGCCGAAAATTCGTAGGATCAGTTGTGCTGCCAGATTTGAACAGAGGAATCACTTTGCTAAGTTTCATCAGATCAGGAAATACACCAGATGCAATACAAGAATTAAAAACAATTGCTAAAAAGGGTGAAATAACATTAATTATTGAAGACACGGTATGTACTGATAACCCCCAAAGGTCCGCAGTTTTTTTTATATCAAGGTCTTTAAAAGATTCTATAATGTCTTTAGCGGTAACGACCGTGAATTTAAGGTGTTTATCACATTCTGGTACACATTCTTTTAATATTGAGTAAGCAGAAGTGGAGGACGACGATGACAGAGTTTTGGTTGTTAAAATAGGAATATTAGTGAAAAAAAATTCAAACTCAGTTGCCACCTCCATGTCTGCCTTAATATCTACATCATTGATTTTTAGATGGAAGTCACGATTCCGTACTGTCGTTCTTCCCATTTCTGAATTAATAATATTCCAAGTTGTTTTAATTTTATTTCCAGAAGATTTTATTTTATTTTTAATGTGTATGGCTTTTGCCGAGGAACAGGCTCTTTTAAAAGATTTAGAATATTTTTTAACAAATTCTTTAAAAGTTTCATCATGGTTATATGTATTTTCATCATACAATTCATATAACCTCTGCCTACTTTTGTAAATACCTGGTGTTGCCCAATCACTAAATATTACGTGGTCACAAACAGGCAATGTTTTTGAGGTGAACACCTTCCTAAATTCACAATTAATGAGATTAAATAGTAAATTATATGCTTGATCTGGGTCGGTGTGATAAGGCAAACCCGATAGTTTTTCCATTAAATTATTTTTAAATTGTTCTAAGCGACTTTTGTTTACAGGAATATAACTCACTAGTTTTCTTTGAGCTCTGACTATTTTCCGAGGGAAAGTTACTAACTGGCCACAGTGATCAGAGTCCAACTCGTTTATAATTAAATGGCTAGAAGGTCTTAAGTTTGTAAAAATATTGTCAATACAGGTAGCGCTAGTGGCAGTTATTCTAGTCAGCTCAAAGAATGTATTGTACAAATTATATGACTTTAATAAGGTTATAAATTTATTTACTGTAGCAGATTTTTCCAGTATATTAATGTTGAAATCTCCACAGACAACAACTGTTTTATTTCTGTTACAAGTCTTTAATAATACTTCTTCCATATATTTCTCAAAAATATCATATGAAGCACATGGGGGCCTGTATATGCTCATTACAATGAACTGCTCAAGCTCAATGCAAGCTATTTCAATAACTCGCTCAACAGAGAGGCTCACAATATCCTTACGTTCTTTAAATTTCATATTGTTACGAACAATTATTAAAGAGCCACCGCGTATCATATTAACTCTGCTGAATGAGCTGGCAACCTGGTGGTTGTTAAAGTTGAACATGAACTGGTGGACTTTTAACCAATGTTCAGTTACACATAAGATATCGATATAACTACAGTTCATGAACAGCTCCAGTTCTAATTCCTTACCTATCACACCCTGTATATTTTGATGAACAATTTTTAAAGTATTATTATTATAATTACATTTATTTAAATTACTACAATTTAATGGGTGTGATAATAAAGAAGTTTGTGTAACATTTTTTAAGCAAGAGGTTTCCTCTTTTGTCCTAATTTCTAATTTAAATGATAATCAATGTCATTAGTCGTTGCCAAATTATTGGCAGAATTATTTAAAAAGTCATTGCATTGCTCAAAAGAAGCAAGTTGTTTAGCCAAATTTTTGGCTGAAATAGAAAAAAAATATGATAGCGACACAGCTATCTGTCGTTTATAATAGTTAGAAAGATAGTACATATCAATATTATATCTATCTTTTGTCAAATACAAATTGTTACCTACATAATTGTTAATATCCACTAGATGGAATAAATTATTGTTAAATGTCAAATTATGCAATGTCAAATTAATTTCAAATCTTATGTTATTTTCTTCCTGTGGCAAACTGTTACTATATGGGAATGTAAACAATACAATTTTTCTTAAACTAAGATTACTCAATGTTCTATAATATTGGAGCAGTTCTCCTTTGTTCACATTTCCCCTATTTCCCATAAAAATTAATAATGTTGTTTCCTGTCTAAAGTTACATTTAATAATTTCTTTCATAATATCAAATAAAGAACAACCAGGCATGCAGTAATTTATTATTGAGTGTCCTGGGTATTCATCTGTCAGCAAGTGGCCTAAGTCCTTGCCAATCTCATCACAAAATAATACAATATCATTATTTACAATTTGTTTACATTGTTTAATGGAGCAATTAGTAAAAGGAATTTTCAAATCAACACAAGGCAGCGGTAAGGTGGTATGGCATGTTGCCAATGAATGGTCTGGTGTAGGTACATCGGATGGTGTTTGACAAAGCTCACAGTTGCTTGTTTGTGAATTTACCAGCTCATTCATTGCCAACTAAAATATTAAAATAACACTTGTCTGTTATATGAATATATAAGTATGTTATATAAATCTCGAATATTTTTTTTTAACTTTAGGTATCGGCAATGCTTTTATGACTTTTTATTACAAATTTTAGGAGGCATACAGAAAACGCTTTTCTCCATTAATGCTGTCTTTGACGTATGCGAACACAGTAGATTATTGAAAGATTTCCTATCTCGATTGAAATCCTATATGTACTATTTACGCGATTACAATGACCGCAGGGTTTAAGCAAAGGAGTACAATAATACTATTTATTTATATAAATTAGGCTGAAATAAGCCTTTTTAGAGAGTTTAATTTTATTACACTTCCCTACAATGTTTACCCTTTACACGGCTTTTATATCTACAGTTTTCCAAAGTCGGTAACCTACGATACGACGACAAAAAGGTTTACTTACCTTTGTAAGTTTGTGGCCCAGACGTCCTTTGTAAACCATTTAGACTAATATATAAGCAACAGTTACGTGATATACGGTCTGCTCAACTGTACAACAAAATAAACAAAAATATTTACTTATACACAAAAAAAAGCTATGAATGTAAGAAAACAATAACCAATTGGATAAAGACTACGTGGGATGATACGGAGGCGCTTTTGGAGCACATAAAGTAAGTAGCAGATACACTCTCACATACACTCTCACATACACTCTCGCATACACTCACTTACAGACACATACTCTCACTAATAAACTTATTTTTATTTGGTTTTGTTACTAGATTAAGTAATTATGCTGTACTATGGAAGAGCGGAGTCTCCTATCACAGGCAATGTTTGCTTTAAAGGAGGGTCTTAACACTAAACCCTTTTTTATAAACTGAAGCATAAATAAATAAAACTTATTAAACTTATTAATTACAGGGTCAGTGAAAAATTACTTATATTAGTTGTTATTATTATTATTAGTTATTAATTGTTTGTAAAATTACTCTTGGTTCGTAATAATAATTTATGTATAATTGTAGTCTAATCTTTATAAGCTATTATAACTACGCTATTGTATTAAGTAATTAAGCCTGTGATGATAGTTGTACGTGTTAATAAATAAATAAATAAAATACTTATTTGATTTTCCAATCACAACTAATGCTGACCAGAAGAAAAGAAGGACAAGGAAGGCTGATCCCAAGTAAATGGGACACACGGTCTAGGAGAAAGATGATTTTCCAAGTTTTCTGAAAACGACGAACTTAATTACGCATGAACAATAATTTCCAGTTACCTACTAACCAAAGGTTAACGCCATAACTACTCATATAAATGCTAAACTAACTAAGGCAAGTTATTACTAGTTAGGGGACTATAACAATTATTAAACTGAAACTTTATCGTGAGACGTGACTACGAGGAAGGTCGGCTGAAACTGAAAGTTTCGTAATCTTGTGTGACAATCTACGGGCAGACTGCAATAATGTCCTAGTTCGGGGATAAAGGATAGTGACAATGATAATAAATAAAGGCTAGTTTATTGCTAAGAAAGACTACACGCTGAAGGCAGATTAAAATTAATGAAACTTAACAGAATTATCAACAAATTTCTTAGAAGTATATGTAAACCTATGTTGTCTGCGTGGTACCGGACGTAAAGAATAGCACCATCCCATTTCTTCCCGTGGGTGTCGTAAAAGGCGACTAAGGGACTTACTAGGGAATGGGCAGCATCGTTCTCTATGCATTTTAACACCATAATGATTGCGATCGCTAACCCGCCTGCCAAGCCTGGCGATTATGGCAAACCCTCCCATTGGGGGAGGCATATGTCCAGCAGTGGACGTCTTTCGGCTGTAATGATGATGATGATGATATGTAAAGGTTTTGTGACCCTCTTAAATGTACAATGAAGGTAACGCAATGAATACACAAGACATTTTCAGTATCCAAGTTTAGGCAAGGCCGCAGAAATCCGCTGGATGCGGGAAGCACATGAACCGGTCGACGTGGCGGTGCTTGGGGGAGGGCGGAGGCCCATGTCCAGCAGTGAACGTCTTCCGGTTGAAATGATGATGATTCAAGTTAATCGCGTTTTGTCCCTTCTCTTCTTCTTTGTCATTCCCTCAATGCTGAGGATTACGAACATATAAGACGCGTCTCCAAGTTATGCAGACTTCTGCAGTGTGCACCGTTTAGTGAAGGTTGCCACCAACAGCCTTATTGATAGCGTCTGACCATTTTGCTCTCTGCCTTGAGCGGGTTTTTCTTCCACCCGGCCCAGTATCATAAGCCTTTCCTTTAGATGACCTTCATGCCATCATACGCAAACGGTGTGCTCCGATGTTGCGGCGATTCAGGGGTAGCCCTAACAGTATTTTAGCTACACTGGCGGACAAGGTTGATGGACCATTTATCAGGCTCTGGGCAGGCAGACATGTGCGTGCATATGTTCATGTAGCTAATTAATTTTTATTTATTGTATTTTTAAGTTGTTGAGTTTACTAACATAAGCTAAGTTCTTACTAACACTATATGGATCCTTTGTGTGAAATATTTTTTTTGAATTTCAGGCTTTGGTGAACGCATAATATGTCCGAAAAAGCTGAGGGCACGCTCCTGGCATATTGTAGATAATCGCTTGGTGATGTTGAGTTCCTCCAGTATAAATTAATTCGTGTTCATGACGGTCCTTGGCATACGAAGTCATCATTCATCATCATTCCAGCCGAAAGACGTCCACTGCTGGACATAGGCCTCCCCCAAAGGGGCGGGGGGGGTGCCATAAGCGCCACGCTTGGCAGGCGGGTTAGCGATCGCAGTATGGTGTTAAAATGCATAGAGAACGCTGCTGCCCATTCTCTAGTAAGTCCCTTAATCGCCTGTTACGACCCCCACGGGAAGAAATAGGGAGGTGCTATTCTTTACGTCCGGCACCACACGGACAACAAAGTAGCCTCCGCCAATACCACATCTCGAAAGCATCGATCTTACTTCTTTCAAGGCTTTTATTGCATCACGTTTCTGCAGCATTTTGTCTGCTGATGTCAAAAACTTCGTGTGCGTAGGCCGTAGGCTATGGATACAGTTCTAAGATGTATCTACAACTTTATGCCCCTTCATTCAACGAACTATGGTATGCGGTCCACTAACATTATGTGACGCGTGAAGCACTTAGCACCTTCTTGCAAGTTATAAATCAGGGTATGAGTAAGATAGAAAAAGCGCTTTATCATGTTAGGTGTGGATGATATAGCTTATTTAAGTAAGTAACTTGAAAACGAAAGTAATTCCGCAGATATTGGCGGATATAAAATATCGAAAATATATCTATAGATATAAAATGTATTGCTGTTCGTTAGTCTCGCTAAAACTCGAGAACGGCTGGGCTGGTTTAGCTAATTTTGATCTTGAATTATTTGTGGAAGTACAGGGAAGGTTTAAACGGTGGGAAACATAAATAATAAGTAAAGGAAAATACTAAAAACGACAATTTAATTTTCCAATAAAAACTGGTAGGCAGGTAGGGTAGGTAGACAGTGTAGGGTAGGATAAATACTTAGCTCTACCCGTGCGAAGCCGGGCCGGGTAAAGCTAGTTTTCGATATTTTCTTTACATAGACTGTTCGTAAGTGGGGATGTTGCGGATGCAGATTTTTTTATATTCGCGGGCGGATGCGGATTTTTTGTAGCTCACATCCGAGGATGCAGATCTCAAGTTTTTTTAAGAGATCCTTCCTTCAAGGCGGCAAGGCGAAATTCAACATTTATTACGTTTTTAGCAAATTTTCCGCATCAGCGCTGTTTCATTGTATGTTGATCATAATTCAATTCACGGTAAATATAATAAAATAATTAACAAATTATAATAATTTAAAAAGCTCTCAAAATTATATGTGTTTGATGGTTATAAGACTATTTCGTGAAAATGTGACGATTTAGAGCTATATTGATGATTTAAATGATTATAATTTCAATTTTGCTTATTATGATTTTACTTATATTCACCCTTTTCCACCCAAATCTGCATGCGCATGAGCTCCGCATTGCGGTTGCGGCGGTTTAAATAAATGCGGGAGTTCCGCAATTGCGGATGCGAATATTCGCAACATCCCTGGGGGTCTACTCCAAACATAAATCCCAAGTATCGGCCGAATGTTCGGCCGTTGCTTGACTACGGCTAAATATGGCTGACCACAAAACAAAAGCCATCATATTTCAACAAAAACTAAACTGAACTTAACACCTGCATACTACCCGTATTAATGTATGGAAGCCAAACCTGGGCTCTAACAAGGAACTCAGCAAATAAAATTGCTACATGCCAACGTGCGATGGAGAGAAGCATGCTAGGAGCTAAAAAAGCAGACAAAATGAGGAACAAAACCATCAGACACAAGGCCAAGGTTCAGGACATAACTATAAAAATCAGAAGACTAAAGCGGAAATGGTCTGGACACGTGATTAGAGGGAAGGACAAATAGAGCAAAATAGTTACACAGTGGTACCCAAGAAACGGCCAAAGAAAGAGAGGTAGACCACAGAAAAGGTTGGACGATGACATCAGACAGGTCGCTGGAATGACATGGGGCAGAGTGGCCAGAGAGGCAGGAATGGAGAAGGCCTTTGCCGACTGGCAAACGGACATACAACACGTAACTAAACGCCAAATACGAGACTGACGACTACACTATGTTTGTCCGACTGAAAGGCTAATATTAAAATGGCTGACCACAGCGAAAGAAAAAAAAACACAGTCAAAGAGATAAGCCAAAGTCAAAAATGTAACTTTAAGTCGGGTAAGGATTCAAGGTCAAAAAAGGAAACTATGGAAGTTGTAAAACGGCCGAACATTCGGCCGACACTTCGGATTAACGCTTCGTAGTTATGAGCTATATAAAGACTCAAAAACGTTCTTCAGGTGCATGCTATAGGGAAAGTCAATTCTAAAAGTTATTTAAATACAGCTCAGTTTAATCGAAAACTAGTATGTCAATATTACCTAATTTAAACCACCCAACGACTAGGGATGCAAGAAGTGCCAAAAAGTATCGATATATATCGTATCGATATTTAAAAAAAATATTGATATCGATTTCGATATATCGAAAAAAAAGTATCGATATATCGGTAAAATTTTCTAAAAACTATATGGTTCTAGGTATAAGAAATTGTATTGTTTGTTTTTTATTCATAGAAATACCAAACTAGAATCATCATTTCTGATGTAATAAAACATCATCAGAACTAATAAAACATTGATAAGGAAAGTTTACATTTTTACGGCTCTGAATTCTAGCGGTTTTAGTCAGTGGAGACAACCGTGTTGCTGTTGGAAATATATCGTATTTGATACATTTTCGATACTTGATATTTTATATCGATATATCAATTTATCGAAATAATAGATATCGCCGAAAAATATCGATATATCGAATAAAAAATATCGATATATCGAACAAAAAATATCGATATATCGATACATCGATATTTTTTCTGCTAGCCTACCAAGGACTCTACGAGACAGGCTCGACCTAGTGTAGAGTTCTTAGGTAAAAGTACTTCCTTTGTGTCTTATATAATTATGTAAACCTAGCTATTAATTTATTTAGCTTATAAGGAAATGTAAAGCACTATTTTTGGAAAATAAACAAACATCAAATTTCAATATGTCTGTCTCAATGCACCTTGTCGATAACGTAATGAGGTTCATTACGTTATCGACAAAATGCATGTCAGGCAGTTATAGCCCCATTATTCATAAAAACTTGACATTTATATGTAGTGTTGTCCTTCTCATTTGAATGTCATTAAAGTGAGGAGGCAATAGACTATTAAACTCTTATAATAAAACGTTTATAAGATGAACGTAGAAGAAATAAAATGAGTATGTGAAGACCGTAGCAGGCTTGATGTTATGTAGGCTCGGAAACCGGTTAATTTTCTATGTAACCTTAACCGTTAATATATTTAAAGGTTTTCGACCATATTTCGTTAATTATTTAATATGTTGTTACAAAACCAACGCTGAACTTAATGTGATGAAGCAATTTTCGAAGCTAATATGAATTGTATCAAAAATAAGTTGTATCTTCGGAAATAAAAAAAACAAGTGTCCTCTAGACCACACAACTAAAGTTTTTTTTTTTTTTTCCTTATTAGTAAGAACCAGGTTCTTACTAGTTAATTGCAATCTAGCCTAAGAAGACTAATAAACAATTTAAATCTAACTTATTATGCTACGTTACAAATTATGTTAATGCTAAGAATAGTGTCCATAATTAGGTATGCACTTTTACACACGTTCGTAACACTTCCTTAGAGTCTGGTAAAATTGATAAAACACTTTGTTCATGTGTTATATAAATAGCACAACATTGTTACTATTATTGATTCACTTACACTACACTAATTCAAATGGTTTAGTTCTCTTTAGTCTACGCACTATGCCTGTGTTGTCTAACAGCTGGATTGCCTCAACATTCACGTGTCGATGGAGTCTGTGTTCGTGGGCTTCAGCAAATTTTTGTGTGATGGTGGTGACGAATTCCATGTCGAGGTCACGGTGGAGGTCATCGTTTCTTATGTACCAGGGTGCATTTACAGCAGCCCTGAGTACTTTATTTTGGAACTGTTGAATTATTTTGACGTTGGTTGGCTTAGTACAGCCCCAAAGTTGGATACCATACGTCCAAATTGGCATCAGAATATGCTTGTATATTATCAGCTTATTATGTATTGATAAACAGGATTTCCTTCCCAGTAACCAATGCAAACGTTTATAACGAATATCGAGTTCCTGTTTTTTCTTTTTGATATGGGCTTTCCAACGCAGCTTGGCGTCGAGAGTTATGCCAAGGTATTTGGCTGTATTAGCATAAGGTATTTGCATACCATTTATGTAGAGTGGGTGGTAGTCACTGTGTTTGTTTGTGAAGTTAATGTGAACTGATTTTGACTCATTCAGATTGATCTTCCACTTTTGTGTCCAGTCGTAAACTTTGTTCACAGCTAGTTGAACTTTCTCTACCGCTTCTCTGTGGCTTGATCCGGTGGCCATAATAGCAGTATCATCTGCAAAGGTCGCTATGGTGCTGTTTTCCAGCTCTGGGATGTCACAAGTGTATAACAAGTACAAAATTGGGCCAAGCACACTTCCTTGAGGCACCCCAGCTTTTATGGTTTTTAGCTCGGAATATGCGTCCTCTTGGCGTATTCTAAACATTCTTTTAGTTAAATACGACTCTAGGATATCTACAAATTCTGGTAGCATGCGTCTGAGCTTAAATATGAGACCCTCATGCCAAACTTTGTCAAAAGCTTGCGCGACGTCTAAGAACACGGTAGCACAGACTTCTTTATTTTCTAGCGTTTTTTCAATAACATTAGTTATTCTATGTACCTGGTCTAACGTTGAGTGTTTTTCTCTGAAGCCAAACTGGTGATCTGGAACTAGGTTTTTATCTTCTATTACTGGTTTTATCCGTTTTAATAACAGTTTTTCAAATAACTTTGATAGTACGGGTAACAGAGAAATGGGTCTGTATGATGATGCTTCGTGGGGAGGTTTCCCAGGCTTCGCAATCATAATGACTTCAGCAACCTTCCATGGCTCGGGTACATATTTTAAGATAAATGAAGCATTTATTAGTTTGGTCAGCTTTACTATGGCTTTGCGTGGGAGGCGTTTTAGAATTTCCCCTGTGATGAGGTCGTAACCGGGAGACTTTTTTGAGCTAATGTTGTTTTGAATTTCTCTCATTACTTCCTTAGGAGTCACAAGCTTGATTCTTTGGTTTTGTGATAAATTTACACTCTCATGTATTTCTACAGAGCTTTCGTTGGGTTGAAAGGTTTCTTCTAAATGTTGAGCAAATCGGAACGCCTTTTGGTCATTGCTTATTGCCCATTTTCCGTTGCTATCTCTGATGGGCGGTATTTGTATAATCTGCCTTTTTAGATTTCTCGTTGCTTTCCAAAGTGAGTAATCCGTTGATTTGTCATTGGTAAGCTGAAGAAGGTTGGTATTCAGAGATTCATCCTCAAATTGTAGAATTTTACTCTTTAGTCGTTTAGTTAGGTTATTTAGTGTTGTTTTATGACGCGGGAACCTTGTTTGCTGCCACAACTTCCTTTGTTTTCTTTTCTCTGATAGTAAATCCACAATTTCTTTAGGATGGATAAATCCCTTATATTTGCGTTTTAGCTGAGGTGTATTGCTCCACGCACATTGTTGAATATTAATAATAAATTTGTTTACTTCTGAGTCAAGCTGATCTTGCGATTTTATCGGAGTTTTAAGGTCGATAATATTATCTAGATCAAGAGCAAAACTGTCCCAATCTGTGGATTTATTAACCAAGGTTAAGTGGCTTTCTTTTAATAGGATTTTTTGACTTAGCATTAGTATAATCGGAGAATGGTCAGAGTTCATAGTAAAACTTTCCTCCAAACTGATGTAATTGGTGGATATATTTTTGCAGATGAAAAAATCTATAAGATCCGGTATTTTCTGGTGGTCAGTGGGCCAGTATGTAGGTTTGCCTGTACTCATTACTTCACAATGTGTTTCTTTAACTGCACTTAAGAGCTGTCTTCCTTTAGTTGTAGTAAGTCTTGAACCCCAATGCGTATGCTTAGCATTAAAATCGCCGCCTAGGATAAATCGCTGGCCTAATAATTCAAAAAGATGTAAGTATCGCTCTTTTCTTATCATGTGCCTAGGAGGCGAGTATATGGCTGCAATGGACACTTGACAAAACTTAGTTTTAACAGATACTGCCACTGCTTGAATGTCTTCTTCTTCATATTTACACTGCACGTAGTGACTAATGTTTTCTTTAATTATAACCGCACTACCCCCCCTGGCAGAGTTGCTAGGGTGGAGGGAATTATATATCATGTATCCTCTAAATTTGATAAAAGATTGCTTTGTGAAATGCGTTTCGGAGATTAAACACACGTCTATATTTTCTGTATCTAGGACCGCCTGCAACTCATGCTGATGTTTGAGGAGTCCATTGGAGTTCCACGCCATTATTTTGAGTGTGTTATTCATTTTTGATTATTCAAGACAGCTGTTTTAGTGCTGGATTCTAGCTTCTCTAATCTCTTATCAAATGAGGTAATGCACTTCAAGATCTGGTTAATCTTATCCTCTAAGTTCAGATGTTGAGATCCTTGTTTTGCAATTTGTGCGTAAGTACCAATGTTGGTTACTTGCATGGCTGGTTGTTTTGCAGTTGACTGGACACTTGCTTTCTGCGCCTGTTTACCAGGGTGTGTTATAGGAGGAAACTGTTGGGTATTAGGCACCGTAGGTTTCTTTTTTAAAACTTTATTTTTCATAATTTGCATCTGTTTGGCTACTTCACACCCTCTATAATTGGCAGGGTGAGGTAGGCCGCAGTGGATACATTTTGGTTTCTCTTGCGGAGATTTGGTACAATTGGCTGTAAGATGCTTGCCAGTGCATTTCACACACCTTGGCTCTTTTTGACAATATTTATGTGTATGCCCATAAGCTTGGCATCTCTTGCATTGGGGAATGAGTGCTGGATTTTTGAGTGGATGTATTTCAATTTTACACCCTAATATGTACTTAATGCCGTAGATTTTGTTGACATCTTCATCGTTATAAAATGATAAAACGAACATGTTGAGTGGTTCTTTGGTCTTCCAGCTCAATTTACTATCTACCTTTTCTATTTTTAGGCCTTGGGTTGTTAAATCTTCCTTAATTCGATCTGGTTGGCAAGAAGAGTGCAGTTTCTTTACCACAACTCTAATTGGTCTAGCCTGCTTGTTTTCGTATGAATGCCAGTGGTAGTCTTTTTCAGACAAGAACCTAGCAATTACTCTATATGAGTCTTCTGATTTGGCGTTAACCTTCACACAATCCCCATTCATCATTTTTGCTGTAAATGATTCCGCTGGTTGGCTTTCAATTAACGAATCGTAGAACGTTTGATAGTTCTTGATTCCGTCTATTATGATTGGCGGTGGTAAGGGCACTTTTTTGACCGAAGTCACTTTCTCATTTTTTTGTTGATTGTCTTGTTGGGCGCTTCCGGGTTGTTGTTTTGGAGAGAGGGAGGTGTTAAGCTTCCTTTTCTTCCTGCTCTTGGCCCTAATCCACTCAGTCTCTTTAGCAAGGTCATCCTCGTCTGTACAGTATTCCACGTCGTTTTTTGTAGTCTGTGCAGGTTCTGTAGTCCCTTTTGTTTCTTTGATGCAGTTCAATTCTCCTTGAAGTGTCTGAACTTGTTCCTGCAGGGCATCAATTTGTACATTCAATTTACGTACCATGACTTGCAGGTTTTCTCTATCTGTTTTCTCTTGGAGATAACAGTCATATAACTGCCTTTCTAGGTCAGTTTTAATAGTAATAGACTTTTTTGTAGCCATTATTAAGTTGTAGGGCGAGTTTAACACCTATACAATAAGTTATTGTAAACACTTCATGATTTCCGCACTTGTAACTAGGTCATGACACTGACCCCGATATATTGACGTAGGTACACCGCGACGCGACGTTGTTGTGATCCGTCAGCAGAAAACTCTCGCGAAAGAGCTCGCGCGCGCGATCGTACGTCCGTGCACTATACTAGGTAGACAACAACTGACAACAACACAACTAAAGTAAAACAGAAGTGTATAAACAGCCAGTGTGAATTAAAAAAAAATACCTATTAAGCAGGACGGCCCGCGGCGGTGACGCTGTGTATTCCATGTTTAAAATTTAAACGACTTCCGTTCGCCTCGCCCAATCAGCTTCCGTAACGCTCTCGTCACGCATTCACCAGTTTACTCCCCAAGTCAAGCGTGCGTAAAGAAGTTTTACTTTAAAATTAACCGGTTTCAGGCCCTGCTACTAAGGAAGCTTATTCTTCTAACCTGATCACTACAACCAATCTTATTCTCTATCGAAAATCTAATGAATTCAAGAGACATCTTTTATCAAAGTGTCCTTAACCTCTGCTCACCCCCGGTGAGTGCAGCGTCAATATTTAATTACTCCAATACTACGTACGTATACAATAAGGAGCTATTTGTAATGCCAGCGTCGTCTGCCGATAGATAATGAACCTCCAAGGTCTTGTGTAAAACTATCCGTTTTTATAAATACATAGTGTCACCAGGTGAAGTTGATTGGTCTAGTATTTTGTTTTCTTTCTTTTTAGGGTTCCATAATTAACAAGAAACCCGTATAGTTTCCTCATGCCTGTCTGTCTGTCTGTCCGCGGCTTAGCTTAGAGACTCTTAGTGCTAGAAAGCTGTAATTTGGGTATACATATTAATCACGCCGACAGTGTTAAAAGTGTTAAAACAAAATCTTGTAAAAATATATTTTCTAGGGTACCTAGCTTCCTTGCACGTAAAGTGGAGATGATATTTTTTTTTCTCGTCTATCCCATGGTGTGGGGTATCGTTGGGTAGGTCGTTCAAAAATATTGCGTTAATAATATTTAGTTCAATAATTAAGATATAAATAGCTGAAGTGTGTATTTTTGTCGCAGATTGTACGATTAGGAGAACCTGCTTCATACGAAATAATTTCTCACAACACACGATGCAACAGAAAAAAAAACAGCAAAAGAAAAAAAAATACTGACAGCAACAGGAATAACTAACTATAAATTTAAAGGTATAACATAAAAAATACCTCCTTACTCAAGCGGGTACTACTTACAACTTAACCAAAATTTGACGGCACGGTTGGCGCAGTTAGTTAAGCAATTGACTGCTGCGCTGCGTGTCGCCGGTTCGATTCCAGCACGGAACAAATATTTGTATGACCTACAAGTAGTTGTTCCGGGTCTGGCTGTTTGTGTACGTGAATTTAAATGTTTGTAAACGCACCCACAATATAGGAGAAATTCCTAGTGTGGGGCAACGTTTTAAAAAAAAATATATATTTTTATAGGTGCATGAACAAATTCAATATTAGAAGAAAAAAATGGTCATAAAATATAAATACAATTACTTGAATAAGTACCTTAATAATATAATTAGCGCTCTTCCTCCTCTCTCCTACTATGCTGTGCCCGACAGGGTCCATAATTGTGTCTTAAATTTTAAGCCTACCACCTGTTTTACTAACATTATGGAATGCAATAAAGAATTGTGAATTGTGTGAAAACTTTTATCAATTTTCAGCACTACCGGTTACACACAAAAGCCATGCAGGGCAACTAAAATCTGCATAGAATAGGGTCGCGAAGCCAGTCGGTAACCGATGGTGTGGAAATCAGCCTAATCCATTAAAAATAATTATATCTATAACATAATGCTAAACAACACTCATTTTGGTTCCTCTTTTACAGGTAAATAAGTGGTGTTGCACATAGTTAAATCCGTCGTAAATTCGACCAAGAGTGTTATCTAGCATACATTTAGAGAACCACAGAACTAGGCACGTGTTCATTTAATTCTATTCAATTATATAACTTTTAGGTAGGTGTTCTGTTTCAGTTACAACTGGCATGGTTCAGGGTTTTAGTTAGATATGACGTAAGCGCTTTGTATACCTACATACAATATGTTCTAATAGGTATACTCGTATATCACGTTTCGGATCCTGAAAATAAGGAGTCACACGTCAGGTGCATTTTCGGCACGGTTGCCGCAGTTAAGCGATTGACTGCTGCGCTGCGTGTCGCGGGTTCGATTCCCGCACGGAACAAATATTTGTATGACCTACAAGTAGTTGTTTCTGGTCTGGCTGTTCGTGTATGTGAATTTAAATGTTTGTAAACGCACCCACAATACAGGAGAAATTCCTAGTGTGGGGCAACGTTTTAAAAAAAAAAAGAAAGAAAGAATATTGATTTCTTTTGCAGCCCTTCAACTAAGATTTAAGAAATGAAAACGTCTCAGAATTAATGTTTTATAGAATTACCTAACTTGTAAACAGTGTGTAAATTGAAGAACGTTTTACCTGGGCAAGAATGTCTTGCCCAGGCAAAACGTTATTCAATTTACACTGTCATATTTTTATGAATTAAGAGCGTAGTAAAGTGACTTATCTCTTTCGAAACAGCCCGCTAAATTCAATTTTTTTCACGTTTTTTGCAATTTGCAGGTATCAGGTTGTATCTTGATCATAGTATTCGCAAAAGTTAGATTTGTTCCCCAATTTCATGATTTCATGAAAAAGTCATTCTCTATATCTACTTATTGTAACCTATTATCACAGTAAAAGTAAAAAAGTAAGTAAAGTAAGTAAGTAAAATATTAACTACAAAAGTGCCTTTTAATGGTCTACTTGCGATCAATTATTTGACTTTGATACTAAAAGTTATTGATTTATGCATGAGATTTGTAATTATTATCGTAATGAAATACGTCCCTGAAACTTCCTGAATCCGTTTGGAAAATACTATCACAAAGAAAACAATAATACAAGCTTCATTCTACCGGATCACAGCACAGGAATCGAAATAAACTAAGCTAACAAGATGGAAGCGAAGTGCCGGTATCGCTAGATTTACGAGTAGTCATCTCCCGCCAACTCCTAGTTGAGGTGCGAGGCGTGGAAAATCTTATTTCAAGTTTGCACTTCCATGAAAGTGGAGAGGTCCATTCTCGTGTTCATCTCAAGTATTAAACGATGTGATTTGAGGTAACTGATATCGAGTATCTGTCTTCATAACAGGCTACGATGACACGCTTATTTATTCTGAATCGCTTTTGTAAGATCAAGAATAGAATAGAATACTCTTTATTATGTACACCATAAAAAATACAGATATAAATGTAAAAATTACAGACATAAATGTAAAAATTACAGATATAAATGTTAAAATTACAGATATAAATGTAAAAAATTTACTTAGGGGGACACAATGGGCGGTCTTACCGCTAAAAGCGATTTTTTAAAGACAACCTTTGGATAGATTAAATGGGAAGGAGAGACAATACTGCAGCTAGTCTGTGGTGTACTATTTACATATATACAATAAATACATACATACATAACACGTATTAAACACAAACACATTTCAAGGTGTGCTTGCAAGTTTCTTTAGCAATTAGCAAGGATAGTTTTTTCCTGCATACGATCTGAATGATTAACATGTCAATAGCTGACTGAATGGCAAACAACGCATGGTAAAAACCAAAAGACAAAAAGATATCGTCTGTGACAAAATCATTATTTTTCTTTCTTTGTTTCTTTCTTTAGAGACTAGAGGTAAATTTAAAAGTGTTATTCGGGATTGCACTCCTTGGCAAGTCATTTGGGGTGTTAAAGTGTTCCAACAAAACTTAGCAGTGAGTCTAGTCAAACAAAAACAAAATTATAATACAGTATAATCAGCTTATAATGTTACCCACTGCTGGGACGCAGGCCTCCTCTCTTCGAGAGGGAGTGGGCTGTAATCTATCACGCGGGCCCATGCGGGTTGGTAGATGTCACATGTCCTCGAATTTTTGTTTCTTTGACATGCCGTTTTCAGAGCAGTGGTGATGAAATTATTTCCACAAAGTAAAGCGGGTTCGAACCAGTGACATCTTTTACTGCATCCTATACATCCGCATATAAAATCATCACTACATTACATAACGTTCTAAACAAAGCACAAGGCAATAAAGTTTATATGCATGTTAAAACTTTCTATTTGCTTATAGAAATGTTGCATAAACTGTATAATCGAGTTAGGCTAGCTTGTCTGCTTATTTAAACTGAGGTTACGGCTGATTTGCATGAGTTTATAACTAGGTTGAATAGCAGGAAGCCAAAGTGTCTCGGATTTTGGGAATACAGGTACAGCATTTACATAACCGTTTAGATTATATAATTGTGTTCTACTAAACTTTATACAAATGTTACAGTAGGATCTACTGAAGACCAATAAATAGTTTACAGCGAGCATATACCTAGGTGTTCAGAGAAGGAAATCCTACGTGTGAGATAAACATTTCCGGAATGTCAGGTTTATCATCATCATTTCAGCCGAAAGATGTCCACTGCTGGACATAGGCCTCACCCAAAAGGGGGGATTTGCCATAATTGCCACGCTTAGCAAGCGGGTTAGCGATCGCAGTATGGTGTTAAAAAAGCATAGGGAACGCTGCTACCCATTCTCTAGTAAGTCCCTTAGTCACCTTTTACGACACCCACGGGAAGAAATAGGGTAATGCTATTCTTTACGTCCGGCACCACACGGAACAAAATTAATTGAATTGAATTTAAGGGTTGATTCCACCTAAACCCAAATTGTAGCTTTTCTGATCACTAAGAGACGCTACGTCATCGGGATACTCGATATGACGCAGCGATACTTCTCCGAAGCTTATTTTTTGGCTCGTCCTGATTGCTAGAGCGTGGTTAACTTGAATGAATTTTAACAAAGGAGTTAGAATTAATTCCTGTTGATAGTTATCATCATTTCAGTCAAAAGATGTCCGCTGCTGGACATAGCCCAAGCACCGCCACTTTGAGCGGTTATGTGCTTCCCGCATCCAGCGGAAAGTCACACAAAGGGCAATGGAGACTATGCTTGGAGGTTCCCTACGTGATCGAATCAGAAATGAAGAGATCCGCATGAGAACCAAGGTAACCGATATAGCCCGAAGAATTGCCAATCTTATATGGCAGTGGGCAGGACACATTGCTCTCAGAACAGATGGCTGATGGGGCCGAAATGTTCTGAAGTGGCGACCGCGTACCGGAGGACGTAGCATTGGAAGGCTAATATGATAGTATGCACTTAAAAATCATCCTACGTTTAGTAAAAATGCAATTTATTCTAACAAACATATACATTAAAAAAAAAATTATAATAACCGAGTACCAAAAAAAAACACTACAAAGTGAAAAATAACTTTAATTTCGGAATTCGGTGTCTTTGGATCTGTATTTGAGTTTAGTTGCCACCGACTTACGAAATTAAAGTTATTTTTCACTTTGTAGTGTTTTTTTTTTGGTAGTCGGTTATTATTTTTTTGTAAAAGTTTTTTATTTTTCACTTTTTAGTGGGTCAGTTTTGAATTTATCGAAGTTACAATAGCCTAATGTTAACTGCTTATCACCTTTTACAAAATATTGCTTTTCCCGATGCCGGGACGTTTATTGTTGAGGAGTTTCTGTGGTCTCCATCATCAGTTCCACTTCACCAAATGGTGCTTTCGGAGAGCAAATGCACGAGTTACTATAAAAAATACCCAAATCGCTATAGGTTTGCATATAAAATTTGAGGGTTTCCCTCGATTTCCATGAGATCCCCTCATCAGATTCTGATTTGGTGGCAATGGGACCACCTCGGGAGTATACCCTTTCAAACAAAAAAAGAATTTTCAAAATCGGTTCATAATTGACGGAGTAAGCGCGTAACAAACATACAAAAAAAAAAAATAAAAAAAAACATACAGCCGAATTGAGAACCTCCTCCTTTTTGGAAGTCGGGTAAAAAACTGACGCTTTTTTCCCATGGGGGTAGGCAGAAACTACAGATCGCCACCTGATACGATCCTTACATACTCCTTTTGCTTCGTTTACGTTCATTCCTCTGGTCATATTCGCAAGCCGGTTGTTAGTCTTACGCTCCTGACCTTTCTGAAGAACATCACCAATAAGGTATACGAGTATGCCCTAGGGCGTTTACACTCATATCTGCCTTGTTTTATTTTATTTTATTTGGGAAAATAAACGGTTACACATTACAATGTTATGGTATAGAACTTAAAACTAAAATAGGAGTATAAATGTATAACCAACAACATTTTCCACATAATATAAAAAAAAAAGTTAAACAAACACGAACGGCGTGCGATATAAATTACCCACATTGAGAAGAGAGTATGGTAAAAATTAAATATAAAAAATTAAAACTAAAATGGAACATATACAGGAAAAAATAATACTAATAGAAAACAGATATAATAGAATATTTAAAATAGAAAATATGATTTTAGGATTGTTGTGTACTTAATTCTGCTATAATTTTAAGCGCAATACTTCTAAATTTTCCAGCAGAAACATCAAAGAACTCAATATCCTGGAAAATCTTATTGAACTGAGTAGTAATACGCTGTAGGGGTGCTCGCGATCCTGCGTTTGATCGACAAGATGTTACAGCAAACAGCGGTCGCGCGCGCACACCTCGACACATACGAGTAGTAGTTCTGGGTACTACATAACTTATTCTATTGCATAAGTCTATACAATCATATGAATTGTTACATAAATCATCATATCCCCACCATATCTGCCTTGTTAGTGTAACGTTGCTAACAAATTACAATAGTATGTTCAAAGAGCATTATGGCAAACCGAACAGTTCCTTTTAACTGTTCAGTTTTCCATTTCACCCTGTGAAGTGCACACTGGATATAAAATTATGTTTTCGTGTCAATCCTATTTAGCTGGTATTAACTAGATTGGCGGCCTCGTCGTGTCGATTGAAGAGACTGTTGTAAGTGAATAACGTGAGCGTAGTTCTCGATAAAACACACGACGACTTTACTTATGCCCATATTATGTAAGTAAGATAAAACTGTATTGTAAGATGGCGTAGAATGACCTACTGTTACAATGATAAATGTATTTTTTTTATTGGTTCAAAAATGAACTTTTGCGCGTCAGAAATAAACTAGATGAGTTCGGTGTTTTCTATCCGACTAATGAAACTTCATACGCTTATACAGGATACAAAGGTCAAAAAAGTGAGTAAAGACCATTTTCGAAATGTTTAAAAAACAGATAACTGTGTTAGCGATACCCACATTTAATAAATAATTGAAGGTAGAAACAAGTTGTTGATTTGACAGATAGTCGGAGGCGAGCAGCGCCGGCGGCCTTATGTAGAAATTGGAACGTTAGGTGTAACGCTTGTAAACATTTAATGTAAGAAAAAGTTGTAGCCTATTGATTAAAGCATTTTCAGGTAATTAAAGGCTGTGTATAATTTGACCTGACACCGCTCACAACTGGAATTCTCTGATTCTATGGAAAATTTAAAATCGGTCTTATTTGGCTGTACTCGTAACACTATTTTTAGAAAATTATCTTAACTAACTTTTTAGACCTTTGTATCCTGCTTATGCATATGAAGTTTCATTAAAATCGGTTCAGTCATTTCGAAAAACAAGGGCTTGAAAGTTTGTATGAAATGCCGTATGTCGTAAAAGAAAGAAAAAAAAAGCAAGAAAAATTGTTTATTCTGCACAAACAAAACGAACATTTCAACAAATAAACATAATTAAAATACACACATACAAAGTAGCCAAAACCCTCGTATCCAAACGCGTAAACGCTCTTAACAATCTCCTCGAAATGAAGATGGCAGAGTTTTCAGCTAATGCCGACCATTTCCAGTAAGGTAAAGTAATTGCCATCGTTTCCCGGCCTAATAATTAATTAAATCAAATCTACCGTCTCCCCGTCTCCCACTAAACAGTTTATTTAATAAATAAAATGTAATAAACAAGATAGGCATTTGAATTTCCTCTGCCCGCCTTCAGTGGTTCGTGGGCGAATATTTTCAGTTTGTCTAAGATTATCATCGTACCAATATTATATTCTGGATTTTCATTGAGCTTTTTATTAAGACGGAGCGAAATAAATATTATTTATCTCAACTTAACGTTATTTGATTTTCGGTAAGTAAGATACTTAGATAAGTAAGGAAAAACTTGCAAAAATATCCATTAACTAAGTAAATTAGGGAAGATTTTACTTTTATAAACCCGTAGCCTGGATTTAAGACGCAGATATATGCCAGTGACCTTGAGTGGTTAGCTTGCGTGTTCTGTACTGAGCTCACGCAACACGTCGTACGTTCAGCCAGTAATAGGACTCGCCCATCAAGGAGCGCTGTGACGCATTATTAATTTATTATACACAAAAAAGGTATTTTAATAAAACGCGTATACGAAAGATCAATAGTTAAATTATCTTTAAATTGGTGAAGGTTTCAGAAAAATACGCTTGGTAGATTTTGCGCCATTCTCTGGTTTTTACCCGGTTCAGACATAACTTTACAAATTAATTTCACTATGTAATATAAACATAATCTAAAATATTCACGTATTAAGTTATTGAGAAAATGCTCTAATTTAACATATATTTTTTTCAAATCATTAACACTACTCGTTTAGAAATGATCTTCAGTATAAAATCATTAAAATTCGGTTATCGTCGCCTTAAGTGCGGTTGATGGCAATAGGCTCGCCCCTATTACAGGGGACTTAAAAATAACTGGCGAAATGTGTGTGTACCATGTACAGTCAGCCAGCACATCAAGTTACCACAAATTGACAATTTTCTCATTCAATTTTGAACTTAACCATCAACATTTTAGGGTTTAAAATCGTTTGTAGAAATTGACAGTTTGGTATAATCCTGATGATGTGCTGGCGACTGTACATCTCTGCCTAACCCTTCGGGGAACAGGCGAGATGGTTTTTTATATGTAAACCCTGCGATTAAAATAGATAGCCAGTGCTGATGCCTGGCGATAGCGGCAAGGCTTTCCTTTAAGTATTTTATTTCATGCCTACCTATACTACTAACACTAGAATATAAGTTGTTTTTTAAAGGCTTCTACATACTGGCACGACTTGTCGCGCGACGCGACACCGGTAGAACAATTTCTATTAAAAATTCAAGGAAATTTTTCTACCGGTGTCGCGTCGCGCGACTAGTCGCGCCAGTATGTAGAAGCCTTAATACTAACATAAAGGCTTCTACATACTGGCGCGACCCGCGACGCGACACAAAGGCTCCGCGTGTCGCGCGACGAGCGGAGCCTTTCTATCGCGTCGCGAGTCGCGCCGGTCTGTAGCCTTTAAATGGATCACTGTTGTCTGTAATAAATGAATTTTAATTTAATTAACAATAGATGTCAATATTTAAATAGACAATAACTAGTCAGCAAGATTTATTATTCTGCAAATTCTATTTATTGTCCATAAACAAACAATTAGTTTCTATGGTAACGCATATCTCCGATGGATAAGTTCTTTGGAAATGCCCGTAATTACATTTTTAACGAATAGATTGAATAACAGCTTCCAGTGGATTGTTTTGAATTAAATAAATTCATTTTCGAAGCTCTGTTACTAAGTTTAATAACATTCCATCTCAGAATAATTATGACAAACTTGACACCGAAACCAACCCATAATAATTATTATTTTCTATTAGTTTATTTAGTAACTTTACCAAATAAGAACTTAAAATGTACCTATGTTTTACAATAAATAACTTAATCTGAATCTGAACGATTCCCGTATAAAGGCTTCTACATACCGGCGCGACTTGTCGCGGGACGCGACGCGGCACAAAGGCCCCGCGTGTCGCAGGACGAGCGGTGCCTTTGTGTCGCGTCGTGTCGCGCGACAAGTCGCCCCGGTATGTAAAAGCCTTAAGTCGCATAAAAGCACATGAGCTTAAACTTCAAAATGTATATTTACCCAAGTATTGATAATTGAAAAGAGTATGCTTAGATGGTTTGGTCATGTTGAGAGGATGAATGAAAGGCGACTAACAAAAGGTATTTACAAGGCAGATGTGAGTGGAAAAAGTGGAGCACGTTAATTTTGAGTAGCGTCGTGGACGATCGGCCTTATGTAAACAACATTATTTTTAGTATATGCGAAACCTGAATATAGTTTGTTCAGAATAAGGAACTGAATCGATTTCAATAATGTTTACACCATGTTATATTTTGTCCCAAAAATATTTAAGTGTGATGGAAAATGTTATCACCGTTTAATTACTTACAATACAATTGCCATACGGTTAGGTACCTACTGCCAAATTTTTATCAATGAGCGCAAGACGACCCTGGAGACGCACGGGTGCCGCCGCCGTTATCATGTTTTTGAACGGACAGCCCGGTAACATAACAACTTTGTGATTTTTCATGATACAGTTTTGAAATTTTGTACATATATTCTTTACATAAAAATACTAGACACGTGTTTCGGGTTTCGCATATACTAAAACTAATATTGTATAGTTTTAATCTTAGTGAAGCTTCAATTGAGTGGGAATTGTTGTCAAAATTAATGAATTAATTATTACGAAGTCGACTATAGGTATAATAACGACTTGACACGTATCTACCTAATCAAGACATATGTGATTGGCACCAAGAATTTCAGAATCAAGGCGATAGACCGTTCTTAAATTACAAATAGGCAAGCTGCATTTCTTTTACCTATCAAAACGTGTACCCATTCATCCAAAAGGATCAATAACTAAAATCCAACTTAGGAATAACTTCAAATGGCCTGGATATTGCGACACTCTCGCTTACTTGAATAACTGGAGCATTTCCTGGTAAATTCATAGTATTAGTGTCGCTCTATATTGTGACTTGACGTTTATCCTTTTATATTTCAACACGGAAATGCAAGGAAGGCTCCATTTCACGATGAATGGGTTTGAGTGCAGTTGCAATGATAACGAATGACCTTTCGATAACGGGGACGATAACCGACTTTTAATGATTTTATACTGAAGATCACGTCTAAACGAGTAGTGTTAATGATTTGAAAAAAATATATGATAAACAAGAGCAATTTCTCAATAACTTAATATGTGAATATTTTAGATTATGTTTTTAATACATAGTGAAATTAATTTCTAAAGCTATGTATAACGCGTATAAAATACTGAGAAGTGCGCAAAATCCGACAAGCGTTTTTTTCTGAAACCTTCACCAATTTAAAGATAATTTAAGTATTGATATTTTAGTATACGCGTTTTATTAAAATACCTTTTTTGTGTATAATAAATTAATAATGCGTCACAGCGCTCCTTGATGGGCGAGTCCTATTACTGGTTGAACGTACGACGCGTTGCGTGAGCTCAGTACAGAACACGCAAGTTAACCACTTAAGGTCACTGGCATATATCTGAGTCTTAAGGCGCTGGCAAGAGGCAAATGATCTAAGTAGGCTTGTATTAAACAAAAAAATTGCCAAATCTATAGTTTGTGGTAGCGGAAAAAATATATGTTATTCTTGAGCATATTTCTCAGAATTGGTTGTTACCAAAACACGTTTTGAAAAAAAATCTCGATACAAATTAACGGTAAACTAACCTTGTACTTTGAGTTCCAATCCAAAATATCTGTATTAAATATTAACGTACGGTTAGTATTTAATTAATAACAAGAACGTCTTATTTGAATGCAGAACTTGGTTGTTTTTTACCATCGATTACTCAACTCAATCTTGAGTAAATAGATATTCCTTCTTCATATTTTGCAATAAATTACAAGCGTTGTGTCATCGCGCTTCTCTTTCTTTTGTATGCAGTCTGACAGTGACCACGCTTTAGCTGTTGTCAGCGTCTTAATGTTAATTGTACTTTGCATACTATTATAATAACAGCCGCACGGATCGATCAAAGTTTAAGCTACGCTTGCCGCGGTCAGTCCACGGATGGGTGATCATCCATTACATATCAAGACCTCTTCGTGTCACGGAATGCACGTTAAGCCGTTGATTCTGGCTGTCATTCGTACATCTTTGACAGTCGTTACGGGTAGTCAGATGCCCAAAAGTCTGACAACCAGCCTTACCCCGAGTAACGTGTTACCGAGTAACGTGTTACCCAGTAACTGGGTTATGGAGGTCAGATAGGCGGTCGCTCCATGTAAATTCCTGGTGAACAGCTCCATCCGGTTAGATTGGAAGCTGACCCCAACATATTTGGGGGAAAAGGCTATAGGCAGATGAAGATGACAAGGCAGACCACTACTGTATCGAAGTCTACTTGGCTGCAGTATTGACTGCAAAGGCAGATTGACTGTTGTATAGAATCAAGTTCTTCTAGCTTAAGGCGCTGACAAGAGGCAAATGATAAAAGTTTAAACAAAAAAATAGCCAAATCTATAAAGTTTGTGGTAGTGGAAAAAAAAAAATATTATTCTTGAACACGTTTAGAAAAAAAATCTCGATACAAATTAACGGTAAACTAACCCTTTACTTTGAGTTTCAATCCAAAATATCTGTATTAAATATCAACGTACGAACGTACGGTTGGTACATACCAACCGTATGTTTTTAACATTGATAACAAGAACGTCTTATTTATATGCAGAACTTGGTTGTTTTTTATTTCCGATATCTCAACTCATTTTTGAGTAAATAAATAATTGCTTCATATTTTGCAATAAATTACAAGCGTCGTGTCATCGCGCTTCTCTTTCTTTTCTATGCAGTCTGACAGTGACAGCGGTTTACCTGTTGTCAGCGTCTTAACAATAGATGTGTTGCTGGGGAGTTTGTTGTGCCACTTCTTCCCAGCTAAAGCACTAGGAAGTGGGCGTTTTGAGAATCTGTCTTATGTATTATTGACGTTCAAACAGTGCTGATTCTCAGCTTAGTTTGATTTAATGAGTTTTATTGTTATGACCCTTATTTCAAAGACTACCACATACTTTCGAATTGAGTGTATTAAAATAGTATGTACAAGCTAATATTTTTACAAACGTGTGATAAAAAATATTGAATCAAAAAAATTTATGTTGACACGAGGAAGAATTTTCCCAGCTCTATTTCATCATCATCATCATTTCAGCCGAAAGACGTCCTCAAACTCAAACTCAAAGTCAAACTCAAATTACAGGCACTTTTGAACTGTCAAAGAGTCGGTCAGTTAGTCAGAAAGTTGAAGCTATTTGCCCATTCCAAAACGTAGATCTCTATGGAGAAGAATAGGCGAGAAACTCCAAGGACACTCTTTTAAATCCACTGCTGCTGCTATGTCCAGCCTCCTCCAAAGGGGGGTTGGCAATAATCACCATGCATGTCAAGCGGGCTGGCGATCGCAGAATGGTGTTAAAATGCAAATGGTGCAAATGGTGTTTCCGGCTCTGTTTAATTATTCCTTTTCTATTAAAAAAAATAGGTCTTTGCCCTGCTAAGGACCATAATCATACTTTAGAAAGGATAAATTAAAAATAAGTAGGTACTGATTGCCATGTACAGTGACTGAAAAACAGGTTTCAAAAACGTACGTTGATATAATTTCACGCCGTTTTTATATAAATTTTATAGGATCATGATGTGCAGGTTTATCCTTTTTATTTTAATTACTTACTTGGGTAAGTAATAAAGCTACTTTGTGCTTTAAGAGGCCGGCGATTGATCCGTAGTTCATACAAACGTAATACCAAAATCATTTGTAAATCAAACATATTCTTAAGGTAGTGTGTTTTTATTCCGATTGGAATACAGAATATCTAGGTTCCAAAATATATATTTAGAATGGACACTAATTTAAACAAGAGTTATGAGAAAAATAAGTTTTCTAAAGAAAACTTAAACTTAATTTACTTACTTAACTTAATTAAATTTTAAATTCCTCATATCTCGTCTTTATATCATTATCCTTTCAAAATATATATTTGGGAACATAGAAAATCACATCAAAATAAATACACATTACTATAAGAATATGTTTGATTTACAAATTATTTTGGTATTACGTTTGTATGAACTACGCATGCTAAGCCGGCACCTTAAGAGAGCACTAGCCTTGCGGTCTTTAACCCTGACGGCTTTTCCCAACTACGGGCAATTTCTCCTTTTAGGGATACACCTAGCTTAGAATTGCGATTGCCCGAGTTGATTTACAAGCTGATTCAGATTCACGTTATTAAAATTCATTCATTTGAGTGTTATCTCGTGAGTGATGTTTTGATACTTCACTTACCTGATTAATAACCAACTCTTTCATGGGTTAATACACACGCTTTTACAAAAAAAAAAAAAAAAATTGACATTAGAAACTTACCCATTAAACGATTTAAAAGCTGTATTCAAAGCAAACTTTGTAAAAAGGGTACGATAACATTTCAGATTATTTAGACGAAAAAAATGCTTGGGATTCAGCTGCTCGGTCTGCTAAGCCTTGAGACAAAACCGTAAAACTTGACATTTTAATTATTATGCAAAATCATCATAATATACCAGTTTTGTATACACATTGACATTGATGAATATTATGTACAAAATGACATGATTACTTTGTAAAGTTATTATATTACATAAATTATTGTGAATGTAAGCACTATGATGGTTATATATATTTTTTTTTTTATTTCTCAGTTAGTTTTAATGATGTTCTGGCAGTTTGAGTAGTTTACGCGGGTTACCCAAATGTTCTTTCTTTGGTATTGTTCGTCGAGTAGTTGAGCTCCTTAAGATCTGAGTTGAGCTAAACGATTACTGACAAATACTTGCACTGTTCGGACGGGTCCACTCAAATCTGTGTGGTTCTTTCCTCAAAAGACAATTTCAGACACTAATCTATATGGTTCTTACATGACCTGACCATGATTATGTCTGGACTTTCAAAGAGACTGTCTCCTGAGTTTGTTTCGCCATTTCTTCTCAGAGGTAGTCAGATAAGAAATGTTGACACCATCTAGCTTATTTTTAATTAAAAAGAAAATATATATGACGTGTAAATTAAGTGATTCCGATATCCTATTTACGGTTCGGTCACAATACTCCAAGAGATTCGTATTGTTGGCCGTATAAACAGAGCATTAGTTCTATTTTCGTGGGTGGGGCGGTAAATTACGGGGCGGTTTTTGATTTTCGAGTTATCTATCCCCTATGTTGCACCTACCATGTTTTGTCTATGCATCACCCTAAGGTTGACTGGTAGAAAATGCCTCAGGCATTAAGTCCGCCTTTGTACAGTATTTTTTTACTTTTTTTTTTTTTTTTTAAACTTTGCCCCACACTAGGAATTTCTCCTGTATTGTGGGTGCGTTTACAAACATTTAAATTCACATACACGAACAGCCAGACCCGAAACAACTACTTGTAGGTCATACAAATATTTGTTCCGTGCGGGAATCGAACCCGCGACACGCAGCGCAGCAGTCAATCGCTTAACTAACTGCGCCAACCGTGCCGTCAAACTGTCGACTGTTCTGTGCCATAAAAAAAACTTGTGCATGAGTTTTAATAAATAAATAAATAAATTGGTACTTAATGTGAAGTGTTGTGCACAAGCACATATCAAGTAAAGTTAAAAATATAAACAGTAAAAGCTTCTACTTGTCCCTAAAAGTAATAATTAGCGTTTAATAAATGTAATTCGAAGGATAGCTTCTCGAAGTTGTGAAGGAGTACGTCTACCTAGGGCAAGTTTTCCAGCTTGGTAGGCACAACTTTGAGAAAGAAGCCGACAGAAGGATCCGGTTGGGTTGGGCAGCGTTTGAAAAACTTCGTCAAGTCTTCTCGTCGCCAATCCCGCAGTGTTTGAAGACTGAGGTCTTCAACCAGTGCGTCCTGCCCGTTATGACATACGGTGCCGAAACGTGGACACTGACAGTCGGGCTGGTCCACAAATTCAAGGTCACTCAGCGTGCTATGGAGCGGGCTATTCTCGGAGTTTCTCTGAAGGGTAAGATCAGAAACGAAGTTATCCGGAAGAGAACCGGAGTTACCGACATAGCCTGCAGAGTAAGCAAGCTGAAGTGGCAGTGGGCTGGCCATGTTTGTCGAAGGACCGATGGCCGGTGGAGCAGACGAGTCCTGGAGTGGAGACCGCGTATCGGCAAGCGTAGTGTGGGACGCCCCCCAGCTAGATGAACCGACGACCTTAAAAAGGTGGCTGGGACGGACTGGATGCGGAAGGCGGAGGACAGGGTGTTGTGGCGCAGCCTGGGAGAGGCCTATGTCCAGCAGTGGACTGCTATAGGCTGAGTTGATTGATTGAAATGTAATTCTGATCGGTAACCTAAAGGGTCATACAAAATAGATTATTTAGTACGGCTTCTTTTGGGTTACCAATCAAAAGCACATTGACAATATCACCACTCGTAGAGACCACAGAAACGCTTACTAGCCATAATTAAAATCAATAAATCGTCTCATTGCATCAACATTACGAGAAGTATCAAACAATTTATCAAGGAATCATCTTACAAGTGAATCACAGTGACACAGTGGCGTCATGTTTTACCATTCATGATTTTATTCTGTTTTGGGAGAGTCCAGATTCGTCAGCACATCGTTTAAGGAGAATGCGTCACGATTTCTTGATAAATTCGAGGGACACAATTAGTAAAATGGAGCTAAAGGAAAAGGGCAAGTGTAGTGTACTTTCTTGTTTTGGACTTTTTGTAGCTAAAGTAAAGTAGGTAAGTAAAGTTTAAAGTAACAATACAATGTGACATAATATCAGCGAGCCACAAACTAAGCACTGCTTGTTCCTTGTGGCAAAGCGCGATTGTAGGTTAGGTATATCAAGTTTTATAACCTATATTATTACCTTTGTGAATTTGCCTGGAAACCCGGAAGTCTTCTTTTTAGCGTGTCGATGACAATCTAAATTGAGTCCGCCCACAAGTTGTCGTCGTGCTTCCGACAAATTTAAATTTCAGTAACTTTTCACAACTATTGTTGAGATAAAAGAATCTTATTCATTTAAAGCTTAAATAAGGCTCAAATAATAAGGATTTATTGGATACAGGCTTAAGAAAATATTCGAAAACCAAATCATGTTTAATTGGTTTGGTAAGCCCAAAATATCCCGCCGCCACTAACAGGGTTCCTAAATCTCAATAAAGGACCCCCTCAGTTGGCTCCCCATGGTTCTAAAACCGACGCTTCCGGTAGCCATTGTTTCTAAACATAGTCACTGTAGCTAGTTTGGTTGTTGTAACGTTGTTTATGAATAAATATTCAGTTTTAAATGGAACAATTTTTTTTGATACAATGGTTTTTACACCATATACAATGGTGGAATTTTGATGAGTAGATTAATACATTTTTGTTGTATTCAGTATTCAGCTAGACTGGAACCCAATCTCAACTTAGTTGAGTAAAGGCAAATTAAGAAATAAATAAGTAAGTAATCTCTCAATAAGTTACGTAAACATTACCTTGTAGGGACTTATATTTCTGTGGTTAATACAAATAATAACGATTTCGTAAAGACAAGGCTAAAGAAAGACCAAAAAGCCAGAAAAATATTCATGTGAAGACTTCAGGCATTCGTATCAGTAACCCCAGTTTGTAAATGTTTAACTTTAAGGGGACGATAACCTACTTTTAATGATTTTAAAGGAGTAGTGTTATTGATTTGAAAAAAAAAAATTTATAAATTAGAGCATTTTCTCAATAACCTAATATGTGAATATTTTAGATTATGTTTATATTACATAGTGAAATTAATTTGTAAAGTTATGTCTAAGGCGGAGAAAAAACTGAGAATGGCGCAAAATCTACCATGCGTATTTTTCTGAAACCTGCACCAATTTAAAGATAATTTAATTATTGATCTTTTAGTATACGCGTTTTATTAAAATACCTTTTGTTTTGTGCATTATAAATTAATAATGCGTCAAATTGGGGACAGCGCTCCTAGATAGGCGAGTCCTATTACTGGCTGAACGTATGACGCGTTGCGTGAGCTCAGTACAGAACACGCAAGCTAACCACTCAAGGTCACTGGGATATATCTGCGTCTTAAGGGATAAAGCATTTCATATACTTACATAGAGAAGAAACAGTCTTGTATGGATCAGAATGTTGGCTCCCAAAAGGGATGAATGAAAGGTAATGCATGCAGCTGAGATGAGAATGCTAGGAGGGATGTTTGGTGTGACACAAATGGATAGAATAATAAATGAGTATACAACATTATTTTTAGTATATGAGAAACCTGAATGTAGTTTTGTTTAGAATAAGGAACTGAATCGATTTCAATAATTTTTACACCATGTTATAATATTTTGTCCCAAAAATATTTATGTGTGATGGAAAATGTTATCACCATTTAATTACTTAAAATACAATCGCCGTACGGTTAGGTACCTACTGCCAAATTATTATCAATGAGCGCATGACGACCCTGGAGACGCAGGGGCGCCGTTAGCATGTTTTTGTACGGACAACCCGGTAACATTTACACCTTATAACTTTGTGATTTTTCATGATACATTTTGTAGTTACATAGATTCGTTACATAAAAATACTAGACACGTGTTTCGGGTTTGGCATATACTAAAACTAATATTGTAAAAGAGGAAGTCTGACAGTGGCACCGGTGACTGAAAAGTTGTGCGGAAATCGGTTGTCATGGTATGGGCATGTGATGCGGAGGAATGAGGAAAATGTTGTAAGTATTAATGTCGATGACTATAAGAGTAGGGGAAGACCAAAGAAACGATGGATGGACTGTGTGAAAGATGATATGGCTAGGAAGGGACTGACTACCGAGATGACGTCTAATAGAGAAGTGTGGATGAAAGGGACGTGTTGCGCCGACCGCAAATAAATTGGGATAAGGGCAGGGGAATGATGATATCATTATCATCATCATCATTTCAGCCGAAAGACGTCCACTGCTGGACATAGGCCTCCCCCAAAAAAGGGGTTTACCATAATCGCAGGCTTGCGCATTGGCAGGCTTGGCGATCGCAGTATGGTGTTAAAATGCATAGAGAACACTGCTGCCCAATCTCTAGTAAGTCCCTTAGTCGCCTTTTACGACACCCACGGGAAGAAATAGGGTGGTGCTATTCTTTACGACTGGCACCACACGGGCAAATGATGATATAGAGAAGAAAAGATCACAGCACTTTTTGTAAAAGCATGTTATTGATTACATTCTACGTTTCCTTACAAATTTTTCCTTTAGTGGTATTTCAACTTAGATTACCTGACCAAGAAACATTAGTAACATTATGACAGTGAAAGTTACACGACAGGATAGAACCAACTAAATTAACATTATCAAGTGAATAAAGATGGCGCAGACTGAATTTTCCGCTAAATTGGAGGACAACTTAAAGGCTTCTACATACCGGGGCGACTTGTCGCGCAACGCGACACGACACAAAGGCACCGCTTGTCCCGCGACACGCGGGGCCTTTGTGCCGTGTCGCGTCGCGCGACAAGTCGCGCTGGTATGTAGAAGCCTTTAGAAACATTGTATTATATCTTGGTACTATGTGTCACAAGTATGTGTCCGGCTTAATGGACAACAAACAATTCTGGAAGCTGCGGGGTACGAAAAAATAATAATTCTTATTATTATTTATTTGTATTCCGTAGACTGTAATAAGAGCTTTATTTGGTTACGGGATTATATTAAGAAGATGCGGAAATAAAAATAACCTTCATAACTGACGATGCTTAAGTAGGCACGCGGACCTAATTCTAATATTTTCACCATGATGTTTAAGCTATTATCTTATAGCTCATGTGAAGAAATAAGAATCTATAGTTCATCTAAGAAACAATTATAAAGACATACTGTAAATAAAAATGTAGTACGTAATAACTTACAAAATCTGTAACTGCTAATAATTACCTGAAAAAATGAAAACAACTGTTAATATCGTTGCACGTAAATATAATACATTATTTAATTCCATATTTATAGAATATGATAAATATAAGGAAGACAGACATATCTAGGAAAGACAAAACTTCTAATGGAGACGTATTCTTGAGGAAAACTTTATAACAATAACATCCAATTTCAACTAGATATCTAAACTGGTTAGCTAAACAGGCAAATCTTGGCACTACTCTTCATTACATTACATCATAATATCCACCTGTATTCCCCAAAGAGTTAGGCAGAGATGTAAGTACCCATACACCACTAGCGAGCATTACCTACAGTTGGTCGAAAAAAGCTTTAAAACACAAGCTTATGTACTAACTTGGTTCTAACTTGAAGCTGCCTCAACTGCCTCCAACGGTACCACGGCTGGTGTTCATTCACCCCGCAACGGGAAAGAGCGTGACAATACACACGTGCAAGAATCTAACTTACTTTAATTATAATTACTTCGCTTTAATTTACTCAGCTCGTTAAGTTTAAAATTAATTTTTGAGCCTGTGATTCAGAACATATTAAAAGTGAAAACGAGTTTGAAGATGTTTTGATAGATTACATTACATCTAAGATTATCTAGTTAGCTTTTATTATACAAGGACTGTAGATATTTACTTAATTTTAAAGGTTGAAAGATGATTCGCAGTGATAACGTTAGTAAACATAAGTTAAATGATAGTTTCATTATAATAATCCGTAAAATATACAATATGTAACAAAAACCCTGTTGTTCCTTCTACATACGTTTTAAGAATCGGTATACATACGTAATAAAGCAAGTCATTTATAAAAACTGTTCAACAAAAATAATTAAAATAAATATTTAATTATTAATATTTGTAATGTTTAACTGATTTCTTACCTCTTTAATTCTTTGGTTTTGACTTCTCGACTAGCCAATGCTTAGTTTTTTTAAATTATAATTGCACCAATGTTGTGCTTGTACGTAAATGTATACGTCCCTAAAAGGAACAACAGGGTTTTTGTTACATAATGTATAGTAGAACGTGGTATTATTTAGTTATCTATTCTAAAACAACAACAAAATTCCTTAACAGCTTCAAAATAACCTGAAAAATATAACATTTTTATAGGCCAGACCTGTTTCCAAGTCGGCGTGATAAAATTTTCATAGCGTTGTGCCCCACCCTCAGGTTTACGTGTCAAATGACTAATGATCGCGATCGATCGTAGAACGGGCCGCGTGCTGCCATCTGTCGTCTTGGCTCTGCGCATGCGACGTTTAGAGGACCGTTTATGTAATTATGTGTACATAGTTCTGCTTCTAGGACTTATCAGATAGCATGGTTATTTTTAGAATAATTTTGAGACTGTGCTAGTTTTTGATAAGCAATGACCTATTTCAGAATACTAATTGTTTTAACCGATTGATGAATAACTAGAATCAGAAAACTGAAAGAATAAGTACAGTATTTTTGATACATAAGATTAAATAAATCTATTTGCAATAAAACCGTAAACGGAAATCTCGAATAAAACAACATTAAAATATAATATAAAACGTTGTTTGCAGATTCCAGCTATATACAATTAACAATTATTTACTATCAATTTAATTTTATTAATTTGCACGACTGTTTCACGACCGTACAATGTAGATGTTATGCATAATTCATACAACATTGACGAAACATAAAGCCAACTTTCATTATGTAGCCAGCGATAACAAGGATTCCACTTTAAATATCCATAATTATTATCAAACAAGAACATAAAAACGTATTCGGGAAACTAAATACCATAACTCATAACATAGGTAAGGAAAAAGTCATAACATGATACCGTTTTCCTTCTAAATAAGACCGATTTTCCCCTAAAATTAATTTAGAGTTGCAACATACAAAGCTACGTTTTGAAGAATTTGCACGCGCCGATGCAAATCGTGCGTCAGACTACCAAACGGTTCATGCTACCTTAATATCAGCTATAAATAGAACTAGCGTCTATGCGATACACAAACCTTCACAAAAACGTTGCATATGTCAACCAAAACAGAATAATTCAACCGTTACAACCCAAAACGTTCCAGAACATTCAAATTTTCAAACATTCAAAAACAGAATTCTATGTAAGCGTTGTACATAAAACAAAATGGTGGGTTCGGTTGTCCGCGCCGCCCAATGCACTCGCGTTTATCGCCCGACATATCGAGTGGAGACTTGGCAACGCTGCGGCCGCATTCCTGCAGCCGCACGGCAACGTCGCAATCGCAGCCGCGATCACTACCCGTGCCTTTGTTGATTGCTGTGACGTCGCGAAATGATAAAACGTGAAATGTTCGCAATGTGAAAACTGGTCAAAAACCGATTCTACGTTACATGAAATCGATTTTGTTGTTTTTTGTGGGTTTGGATCGGTTTTTACCCAGTTGCGCGTGCGCATGTTTATTTCCAGTCGGGGGTGGAAAGTACGCTTTCTCTCGCAACTCGCTTAGAAATCGATGTGCATTGTTGCTTCTAGACACGTTTCGTCCATGTTGTTCGTATATGTCTACGTATGCGGATTCTTCGCTCTTGTCTCGGATCCTTAGCAACAGTTTGATTTATAGGCACATATAGGATGGTTCGTGTTTGCGATGATATATACATTCCGGCGGGGCGTGGTCGTTACTCTAAATACTTCCTAATTATACTGATAACTTCGTTCGAGAGGCCACTATTTGGTCGCCAATAAGACGGTGATATATTATATTTTATTACGTAGGCAGCATTGTTTTTTAACGTGATCATCGATTTATGACTAGTAACATCAGCGATGACGTAATTTCAGAAGTATTTTGAACAAAAGAAGGTTTCTCTTCGATTATTTTTATACTGTTGGCAATAGTAAAATAATCTAGGTATAACTAAATATGTACCAGCAACGTCAAACCCTTTAAATGCTCGCTTGTATTTTACGAGTGATATAAAATGTATGAATTTACAACGTTAAGAGTTGTTTATGATAAAATATACTCGTATCGACATTATTATTTTACATTATAGCTTTACGGGTACTAAATAATAGGTCGTGATAATCATTGAATATGTTGTTTTGGTGCCAAACTAAATTGGATGCAATATTTACGACGTTCATAAAATGATGTGTCCATTGGACACCCCTTAAAATAAAACGTTTGAAAAGTACTGCAATAATAATATGAATATTTAATTAAAAAGTTAATTTAACATGCATTTTAGGCATAGAATAGAATATAATTTATTTCTGAGTATATGGTACATTAGGTACCTATAAATACCATCCACCTACCATTCCATTCCATACCATATACCTATCAAAATAAAATTTATATCAGTTCACAACCGTCATTGGTAAAAATGGTCCTCTCATTGACGGCGTAGCAGTTAAATATCATAATTTCTATTTTAAATATTATATTGTAAGGAGAATCCCCTCTTACGTCAGTAATTACCCTACTTCGCCTATATAAGCAAGGCGCTACGGATAGAACGTTCACTTGCTGCGCTGCGCTCGGACTGGACGGACGTGTGAATCATCGGCTAGTCGTAAGGTTACGTAAGCCATTTGAGTTTAGTTTAGTGAGTGATAAAGTGTGCAGTGTTCCGTTTAGTGAATTTTAATTCTTAGTTGACTTTAAGTAATTTTGTTGATTGTAATTTGAGTTAATTGTAATTATGAAGTAAAAATGTTTTCTTTGTGGTAAACTGTTTATTTTCATTGAATTTCCACTTCTGAAACTTATATCAGAAGTGGGATAAAGGACTTTTAAAGCCCACTTAGACGAAGTTCCGTAGCTAAAAATTGTTGCGAACAGAAAAGCCGTTTTCTTTTGAATCTTTCAACTTTTTGCAATTACCCACTTTATCATTTTTTATTTTTATTCGATTATTTTGCTTGTCTGATTTGTTTGTGATAATGGGGCGTGAAAGCTTGCGTACCCGTGAAAAACGGTCACATACTCGGGATAAGTCACGCGATCGCCAACGACGTCGATCTCGTAGGTCATATGATCGCAGTAGTGGTAGATCATACCGCGATTCGAGTAGGAGTCGTCGTACTTCGCGAGATGGCTCACGTAACCGAGATCGGCATGATTCTCGTAGTCCCGAAAGGCACCGATCGCTTACTAGGGATAGGCGCGATTCACGTAGTAGGGATCGTTCACGTAGCAACATTGGAAATAGAAGGCGCACACGTATTCCTTCGCCCCCGGTTCAAACGAGTTCTACCCACAAGAATAGCAAGGTTTTTCCGAAAGCTGAGGAGCCAATAATCCCTAATACGTCAGAACAACATCGGTCTATGGAGTCTGGTGTCCCTGGCTTCGAGGTATCCACTCTTGCTCATGCCTTAATGCAAGCAATAAGAACAATGCAACCAGCAAGGTCAAAAACTATTACGTGTCTAACTTTGACCCATCAATTAGCGGCATCGAGGCATGGTGCGACGAAGTGAATCGTGCTAGAGAGGCCAACGGTTGGAGTGACCATGAATGTCTGGCGCGTGTAGCTACCTGCCTTAAGGATGACGCTAAGGTCTGGTTAGGGGAATGGGTGACGAACGATAGGACGTGGTCTAATTTCGTACGCGAGTTCAAACCCCTTTGCCTGAATAAATTAGACTACGCGAATATTTTGTTCGAAGCTATGAATACTACGTCAGATAAGTATTCAACTTACTCAGAATACGCCCGTTGTACCTTATTGCGTTTGAGAATAGTTCAGGGGCTAAGTGATGAATTAAGAACGCTAATCGTTATACGCGGTATAGACAATCCACAGGTGCGTGCAGCTGCTGCTAATGCAAACTTAACCCCTGACACTATTGTCTCGTGCCTATCAATTTACGCGAAACCTGCGAGATACGACAAGGTTGTCGATCCTAAAAGACAAGGTCAAATGAAATCAAACCACCGCTCTGGGCCAAAATGTTTTAATTGCAATCAAAACGGTCATCTCAGTCGCCATTGTAATAGGCCTAAGGCAAACGCGACCAATAGCAAGCCTGCTAACGTGGCTTTGGACACATCTTCAATACACAACCCTATTCGAGCAATTTTTGTACGTTCTGTAAGAGATCAGGACATACTGAGGACAAATGCTTTACCAAAGTTAAAACCGAGCAACGAAATCCGCGTAATGTCAACTTTTGCTCTTATCGATCAAATATCGCACAAAACGACATGACTACTGCAATCGTAGATGGAATATCCGTAGACGTGCTCATTGATAGCGGAGCCCTTGATGTGTCCCTTATTGTTTTAGATATTTTTAAACATTTCACGTGTCAGCCAAAACCGAGACGCTGTGTTGAAAGGTTTGAGTGAGATAGAAGTGGTCGCCACATCTTACGTGGAATTCAGCGACATTGCTATTGAAGTTGACTTAGTAGTAGTTCCATTATCTTTTATGAACGCTCTTATCATAATTGGCACTGATTTTTTTGAACCGCGAAGGCATCACTTACATTCGTACTAAATATGAACAGTACCTCATGCGTTCCGATAACGTTAGCGCAAAAGTCAATGCCATTTGTGTGATTGATCAGGTCAAAGTAAATACACCCCTTCAGGGTATGGAGTCGGATATCCTATGTTCGTCATAAACGAGTTTTCCGACTATGTAATATCAGGGACAGCTATGACCACAGTCCAAATAGGTGAGATGGAGATAAAGCTTACCAGTTCCACCCCTGTCGTCTATCGTCCGTCTACTCTCTTACTCCGAGAAACTCAAAGTTAGGAAGATTACACAAGGGATATACCTTTTAGTTAAGGGAGTGATTAGGCGGTCGATATCTGAATATGCGAGCCCTATTATACTCTTAAGAAAACGTGATGGCTCAGATAGGCTCTGTGTCGATTTTAGGGCGCTAAATCAAATTACAGTGAAAGATCGATATCCTCTTCCACTAATAGACGACCACATTGATAGGTTAGGCGCTTGTAAATTGTTCTGTAGCCTTGATATGGCTACAGGGTTTCACCAAATTCCTCTTAGAGAGGAATGTATTCACTTCACTGATTTTGTGACGCCGGAAGAACACTTTGAGTACGTCAAAATGCCTTACGGATTAGCTAATTCCCCAATAGTTTATCAGGGAAACGTCCTAGTCTACGTCGATCACGTTCTTCTGCTAAGTAATTCTGTGTCAGAAGGGATTGAACTGTTGCGTAAAGTACTCAGGACGCTTACATCAGCCGGTTTTTCAATAAATTTTACTAAATGTTGTTTCCTCGTCACTGAAGTAGAATATTTGGGGAGGTTAGTTGGTCAGGGTCAGATTAGGCCGAGTCCACGAAAAGTGAAAGCCCTAGTTAATACCTTGCCATCTGAAAATGTAAGACAAGACGCTGGTGAGTTAAAACGTGTCGTTTCTCAGGCTTTTTCTTTGTTCGGAGTGCCTAAGCTTATGGTCAGTGACAAGGGACGAATGTTCGAGTCTAACGAGTTCGTGACTTGGATAAATGAACTCGGTTGTAACCTGCATTACATAACGCCGGAAATGCACCAGGCAAACGGTCAAGCTGAGCGTTACATGCGAACCGTCCTCAACATGCTACGTATCCAGACGAACTACAAGAACGTACCCTGGTCAAAAACGTTGTGGAAACTTCAGTTGGTGTTAAACGTCACGAGGCAGAAGACTACGCAAGTATCACCATTGAATCTTCTGATTGGTACTGAATCCACAACTCCTGTTGTTCGAGCTCTGGTGCGCGATATAGCTGTCGAAGGATCGACACCGAACAGAGAGGCCCTACGTAAAGTAACCAGAAGCAGGGTCCGTGAACTCCTAAGGAACAATCAGGCTAGACAAGACGAACAGGTCAACCAACGGCGACGTCCACCTCGCCATTTAATGTTGGTGACTGCGCGTTTGTAATAACATTTTCCCAGTCAACAGGAAAACTTGACTCTGGAATGCGTGCTCCGTATAAGGCGGTAGAAGCACTGTCTAGTGGACGCTATACGCTGCGTTTGCTAAGCGGTAGCTACGGTAAAACTACGCAGGCTGCTGCCCAGCACATGGTGCCGTGGCGCGACAGCAGTGACGCTTTGGCCACCGCGTTGTGCTGCGGTGCCGCCGGTAGCAGGTGTGCGTGTGTCGCCGGTCATGTTGGTTGCTGAGCTACTGGTAGCCGTATAAATTTGGCCATGTGCGGTCAATTTGTGGTCTCACATGTATGAATACTGTCTGCATGTTGAGAAAACTCGTGCGTATGAATACGGTCTGCGTATCGAGTGGGCTCATACACATGATTGCGATCAGTGTATGGGTTGGCTTACACGTATGAATACGGTCTGCGTGTTAAGCGGCTTGCACGTATGAATACGGTCTGCGTGTCAAGCGGGTCTGCGGGTTGTCAGACCATGTTGAAGGTGTCGGCTTACACGTATGAATACGGTCTGCGTGTTAAGCGGCTTGCACGTATGAATACGGTCTGCGTGACAAGCGGGTCTGCGGGTTGTCAGACCATGTTGCAGGTGGCGAAAGCTGAACGCTGGTCGCTGTCGCGGTCGCCGTCAGCAAGACAGCAGCAAAGAAACCGCCACTTGGACGCTGGGCACATACAGGACAATGCTTTAGCTTTGTTTATGGTTTGAGAAAGATGGATGTGTGTGTCAATTCAAACTTATGAACTATTTGAGAGGACGATGAATGAATTAATTGGCTGAAGATGAACGGATCTTTGTGAGAGGCTGAACGCTTTTACACAAATTGCTCGGGTAGCTTCTAATAAGATTTTGTTTGCAGATGAAGATATTGATGACGACTCTGAACAAACGGCGTCTTCTACTGCAGTCGACAGGTCGCCTCAGCCAAGGGGCGAAGCGGAGGTCGAGTTGCCGACCTCTCCCATCGCGGGTCCTAGCGGGGCCAGTCCAAAACTTTGTGTCGAGGACGACACCTCGTCAGGAGAGGCCGTGTAAGGAGAATCCCCTCTTACGTCAGTAATTACCCTACTTCGCCTATATAAGCAAGGCGCTACGGATAGAACGTTCACTTGCTGCGCTGCGCTCGGACTGGACGGACGTGTGAATCATCGGCTAGTCGTAAGGTTACGTAAGCCATTTGAGTTTAGTTTAGTGAAAAAGTGATAAAGTGTGCAGTGTTCCGTTTAGTGAATTTTAAGTCTTAGTTGACTTTAAGTAATTTTGTTGATTGTAATTTGAGTTAATTGTAATTATGAAGTAAAAATGTTTTCTTTGTGGTAAACTGTTTATTTTCATTGAATTTCCACTTCTGAAACTTATAATATTATATCTTTTTTCTATTATTATTATTTATTCCTGTACTTATATGTTTCAGTTTAGTTTTATTTTATTATATTTAATTGTAACCTTACTCTCTACTCAATGTGGGTAATTTATACCGCACGCCGTTCGTGTTTGTTTAACTTGTTTTTATATTATGTGGAAAATGTTGTTGGTTATACATTTATACTCCTATCATAGTTTTAAGTTCTATACGATAACATTGTAATGTGTAACCGTTTATTTTCCCAAATAAAATAAAATAAAATAAACGTGAAATTGCACAGCATTGGAACAGCAGGAAGTTGCTGTTGAACATCCACTTCATAACAACTCTTAGGACCATGTTTTGACATTTCTAGGGCCTAATCATTACCAGATAATGCCACAAAACACTCAAGTACCTACATTCAATACGTTTGGCTTACTTATGGACGATGCGTAAAGTCCGCGAAATTCAAATTTTATTAAGTTTTTTGCAATTTACAGGACAGTGTCAGGTTGTATCCTGATTATAACAAATATGGCTTCACAGAATTATAATCATTAGAATCAGCAATACAACTCCTTAAGTTAGAATTGGCCTCAAATATCATTCTACTATCCTACTAATCTTGTAAGTATGGACCAATTTTGATAAAATTTTGTTTTAAGGTAGCTGACACCCTGGCTTAACATATAGGCTACTTTTTATCCCTATATTCCCACGGGATCAAGACTTACATGGGTGAAACCGCGGGGCGCAGCTAGTTATTTCATAAAATATTCATTCAATAGGGTAATAGGAACTTAGAGAGTTGTATTGATGATTTTTATGATTATAATTCTATAAATAAATATTTGAGACGGCCGCGAATCATAATTATTTAGATCAACATACAACCTTTCGATTTCGCGGGCTACCTTGTAGCTATCTCCTTAATAATAGAAATTGCTCTGCAAAACCATAAAAGAGAAAATGATAATGTATCGGTAATGCATCTCACGTGCGTGTCGTAAGTATGCTTTTCGAAGACATTATGAACAGATATTTATATCCATTATTTGGAGATAGTTTTAATGCTTTTGACAAATAATCAATTTATATTTAATTTTTCGGTAAGACGTATTTACACTACCCAACACCCCAACACCTTCGACTAATATACAATTACACAAAATCACGCGCACATACACACATTACACACAGACCCACACTCATTTTTGTATGGTTTTAGTATTTCTGATTCTTGTTTAAGATCATTCAATAATGCATGTCTTTTGGGCTAATATGTATATTATTGTCTGTTTTGAGGGGTCTGTCGCTGTATGCCGAGATACAGGACTCGTCCTAGTTCGGCTACAGATGCTCCCATGTTATACCTATACTCCATATTACTAGCCCATACGTTAGTGTAATCCATTGTATTCATCATCATTATCATTCATAATTTCAGCCAAAAGACGTTCACTGCTGGACATAGGCCTCCCCCAAAGGGGGGGGTTAGCCATAATCGCCACGCTTGGCAGGCGGGTTGGCGATCGCAGTATGGTGTTAAAATGCATAGAGAACGCTGCTGCCCATTCCCTAGTAAGTCCCTTAGTCGCCTTTTACGACACCAACGGGAAGAAATAGGGCGGTGCTATTCTTTACGTCCGGCACCAGACAGATCATCCGTTCGGATCCATTGTATTATTTTTGGTGAAATAAATTAAATTATTATTATAGATAATTATTATTACATATTTACATTAAATAAATATCAATGTACCCCCGTAAACACTGTGCAAAACAGGGTCGGGTCGCTTGTAGTCAATAATTGGAGTAGCAATTTGAGGTTTAAACACAACTAGGGACTTAGCTGTTGCACGCGACTTCGACTGCGATCCAGAATGAAAAGTAGCCTATGTCCTTCTCCAGGTCATGGTCTACCTATGTGCTATATTTCATCCAAATCAGTTCAGCCGTTTTAGCGTAACGAACAAACACACTCACTTTCACATTTATAATATTAGTTAGGATTGCCATAGCGCCCATGAACGATAAGGATGGCCAAAATTAAACGGTCATAAAGGATAAAGGCTTCTACATACCGGCGCAACTTGTCGCGCGACGCGACACGGCACAAAGGCCCCGCGTGTCGTGGGACGAGCGGTGCCTTTGTGTCGTGTCGCGTCGCGCGACAAGTCGCCCCGGTATGTAGAAGCCTTAATGCCCCGTGTGGTGCCGGATGTCGTGTTATCCTGTTTCTTCCCGTGGGTGTCGTAAAAGGCGACTAAGGGACTTACTAGAGAATGAGCAGCAGCGTTCCCTATGCATTTTAACACCATACTGCGATCGCCAACCCGCCTGACAAGCGTGGCGGTTATGGCGACCCCCCCCCCCTTGTTTGCCATAGCGCCCATGAACGATAATGATGGCCATAATCAAACAGTCATAAAGGATAATGCCCCGTGTGGTGCCGGACGTCGTGTCATCCTATTTCTTCCCGTGTGTGTCGTAAAAGGCGACTAAGGGACTTACTACAGAATGGGCAGCAGCGTTCCCTATGCATTTTAACACCATACTGCGATCGCCAACCCGCCTGGCAAGCGTGGCGGTTATGGCGACCCCCCCCCTTGTTTGCCATAGCGCCCATGAACGATAATGATGGCCATAATCAAACAGTCATAAAGGATAATGCCCCGTGTGGTGCCGGACGTCGTGTCATCCTATTTCTTCCCGTGTGTCGTAAAAGGCGACTAAGGGACTTACTAGAGAATGGGCAGCAGCGTTCTCTATGCATTTTAACACCATTCTGCGATCGCCAACCCGCCTGCCAAGCGTGGCGGTTATGGCGACCCGCCCCCCTTTTGGGGGAGGCCTATGTTCAGCATTAGACGTCTTTCGGCTGGAATGATGATGATGAAAGGATAATTAAATTACCATTTTCAATACTTTTGACAAACGAATCAGTTTCAGTGATATTAGTAAGTCATCGATTCATCATCTGCCCAGCCTTTCTCTTCGCCTTCTTTTCGTTAACTTTGGGGTCAGCTTCCAGTCTAACCGGATCTAGCTGAATATCAATATTTTAAATGGAGCGACTGCCTATCTGACCTCCACAACCCAGTTACTGGGTAATACGATACCCCTTGGTAAGACTTGTTGTCAGACTTTCGGGCTTCTAACGACCCGTAACGACTGTCAAAGATCCACGAATAACAGCCGGGACGAAAAGCTTAACGTGCTTGCCGAGGCACGAAGGTATCTTGGTATGTAAAGATGGTCACCCATCCATGGACCAACCGCGGCAAGCGTAGCTTAACCTGATCGATCGACCCGTGTGGCTGTTATTTCTTAGCCACGAGCTATTACAAGGGTGTCCTTAGAAACCAATAACCATATTATATTATGAGGTAAATTATCAACTACGTCTACCATACCTTAGTAAAGTTGATATCAGACGATTCACTCGAGTGAATGAGAGTGAATGTTCATTTTTGTTTCATTCCAAAAAAAAAAGTCGTTATTTTTTTATTTAGGATGGGTTTGATCTTGACCTTAGTCTAGGGCAGAGGTGACAGAGACAAAGTCGACGATAGAGTGAGCTTACCCAGAAGATGCCTGTTTACTCTAACTTTGAAGAGATTAGGGTTGTATGCGTTCGGAAACACAGACGCAGGTAGAGAGTTCCACTCTTTTGCTGTGCGCATTATAAAAGTCATTTGGAAACGCTTAGTGCGAATAATTATTTTATTTATTTGCATAAATAAGGTACAGAAGGTTGGTAAAACGTATAAAATTGTTCCTTATTCTGCCTTTAATTTCGGCGTGCAAATACTATTACGTGCATATAATATTTTATTTAAATTAATTTACCATAATCATGCAGTCATTAAACAAATAATCCCATTAAAAACATTATATTATTGAATTAAATAAATGTCAATTTATTAATGAAAAAATAATAAAAATTATAATCATAAATGTCAATAATAATCATGTCAATAATAGGAGATTCCACATTCACACGACACCATGTTCACACAAAATTACCTACATAGGAATTAATAGTAGATTGTCGCACCGAGCGCAAAGTGAGTTAACGAAGCACTTGCGTTATGTTGGCAAGCGAGGGCACTAAATTAGCACGAGTGCATTAATTACTCACTTTAGCAAGGTGCGTAATCTACTTTTCTTTCAACTACTAATCCATAAAATCCTACCGTGATAAAATAAATATACCTACTCAAAATATACCTACTCAAAATAAAAACTCAAGTTAATGAAAACAAAGTTTTTCACCAAGTCGGTTTTATTCAGCCGATTTTTATTTTCAGCCAGATCTTTATGATCTAATGCATACATTTTATATTAAACTTAATGGGAGACATGAAACCTCTGTGGTAAATTTATGTCTAAATAAATAATAAAAACAGTGCAGAAATGTTGTATGAAATCTCATTGTTGCACTGAAAAACAGTGCAACAATGAGATTTCATACAAAATTTTTGCACTGTTTTAGTTCTAAGCAAAAAATACGCGTTTTATGATCGGTTTTGTAGTGATTAATGATAACATTACTACGTAGTTGAAAGAAAAGTTTATTTTCTGCTCTTGTTTCAGTTTTCGATCAGACAATGCGAGTGAAAGATGCGGAGTAGCGAAATTCAACATCTTCATTAAAAGTCAGTTTTTCATTCACGTAAAGTGGGGATGATATTTTTTTTTCTTAATTATTTATCGTTCGATAGGCCGTTAAATTTCCATTTTTAATTCAGGGATCCGCTTGCGTAATATTAAGCTTAGGGGGCACTTGACTCTAACCAAAATTAACACTTTAAGTGCCAATATGGTTAGCGGCAAGTGTTTCCCCCCCCCCCCCTGCCAGATAAATGGTTGTTTTTAGATATGTGGAAAAAATCATGGCAGTGAGTATATATGTATATCGAAGTTAAAAGGAAAACCATCACAGCTAAGTAGGCTTTAAAAGTGTACGAGTAATAGTCAAACAACTTATATTTGCAGTTGGAATGTATGGTAGAGCATGTTTTTCAACTACAATGTTAAGTTTGTTCTTGGGATATTCATCTCAGCAATGGGTGATTTGTTTTTCACTTTTGATAAATTTTGTGTTGAGAGGTTCAGTTTCACTTCGAGCGAAACATGCCGCTGAATCAAAGACAAGAATGAAGAAGAAATGAAGAGTCTGATATCTGCTACCTGTCAGGCCCTATGACATAACAAACGTCAAAACGCTCAAGCACTGGCCCATAACTTAATGGCAGAAGGAACGACTAAAGAAGGTTAATTTATTTATTTTTAAAAGTTCGAAGGCGTACCAACATACAAGTTTCAGTACCGTAAGTTAATCTATTTTTTTCGCCGTAGTCAGCCATAGTGAGCCGTAGTCAACAAACGGCCGAACATTCGGCCGATCCTTGGATTTGATGTTCAGAATAGACCCCCTGGTTATAACTTGTGCTTGCATCCTTTTAGTTCATTTCTTGACCCAACAAGGATTACCTAACGATAACTTTTAACAAAAACGGGTCCGTATTATTAAAAGTTTAAAGGCTTCTACATACCGGGGCGAATTGTCGCGCGACGCGACGCGACATAAAGGCACCGCTCGTCCCGCAACACGCGGGGCCTTTGTGCCGTGTCGCGTCGCGCGACAAGTCGCGCTGGTATGTAGAAGCCTTAAATCTTATTTTCAAGTTGATCAAAAGAATTCCTTTGGAAAATTCTGTTTGTTTCAAATATTTTAAAGAATGAATGTGGGTTCGTGCCATTGGTTCGTACAAAATTAGGGGAAGGGGAATTTCTCAGCAGCAGCCCGTAGGCGTAAGAGCCGGGTATAGTAGGAGCAGGTTATGGTTAAAGAAATTACAAGGATTTCACTTACTTGAGAACATTTATAGAACTTAAAAATACGTATATAGTATTCTATGAACAGCAGGTATTCTATGCAGGTTATGTTATTGAACTTCGGAAACATAACGCCAGAGCTTAGAAACACCAAGCAATACTTTAGGAAAATTGTTTAAACGAAATAGGCCTTTCCTAATGCTTAAGAGGGATGCGCTAAGGTAGCCCGCGAAATTCAATTTTTCTTAAGTTATTTGCAGGCCGTAACAAATATCCTCGCCTACAGCTCGGCCTTCTAACTCATACTCGACCTGTAATTGCCTATTTCACGGCCTTTGCAATAATGTACTATTTAATCAACATACAACCTGACACAGACCTGAAAATTACCCGGACGCTTTCGCCTTAAGTTGGTGCAAAGGACACGCTTCAGTGACAGTAAAGAGATGCAAGCTTTATTACCGCAATGCAAACGTTTACTTGACTTTTATAGCCGCAGCTTAAGTTATTATAAATGGAAATTATGCGTTCGTGAATCGTGAGAGACGATTTCACGATTTATAAACAAATTGCTTTCTCTTTAATCATGCTAAGAGATCACACGAAGAATGGAGTGTCGCGTTTATTGTGTCGGTCAACTTAGAACGAGACGACAATATTCACGACACTGAATTGGTATTATAATGAACTCGTAAGGATCCAATGTCAACATCAAAATCAAAAGTCAATTACTAAAAAAAAGGCTGAGAATCAGCACTTTTCGAACGTCAAAAATTTCATAAAACAGTCCCCCAAAAATGCCCACCCTTCACAACAAACTCCCCAGCAGCAAAGCTGTCTGTTCAGTTAAAAAAAATGATTCTATAGAATATATTGTAAAATAATTTGCTTTACGCAACACAAAACATTAAATTAAATTATTTGCATTATGATAGCTAGCACACGCCTAAATACCGAAAAAAATTTATAGGTAATAATCGTCAAAAACTATACTCAAGCAGAAAAAAAAAAAAAAACTAAAACTAAACATGTAAACAGAACGTATCTACCTATACAAAAAAAGAAAGAAAAAAAATGTTTTGTGACACGCACAAGAAATACAAAAATAGCATTTAAAACTAACAATAAACCAAAAAATATTAACAATCAAGACTTGTGCGAAAAAATAAATACCGCAGCATAATGCAGCGCCGGTATTCTGATAGGGCCCGCTGTGATGCCACGGACTCACCTACGGATACATACATACGTATATATGTAGAATAAATATTACGACTCACGCCCGACACTCGAAACATCACTCGTCCATGCCATAGACTAATATCAATATCCCATCCATAACACTACATAACATCACGCCTGTAATCTCCTAAGAGTAGGTAGAAGTGTACCTAAGTACCTATACACCCACATTTCGCCAGTTACGTTTAAGTCCCATGTAATAGGGGGCGAGCCTATTGACATCAACCGGGAGCAAATCTAGACTCCGGGCTGCTACTGAGAAACTCCTGGTTGATAATCCCAATAACACTGACCTCGAAAGAACCCAGGACCTCATGCGCAGTAGTGACGCTTGATACCGCTAGTCCAAACATCGTATTAATATCTTCGCCATGTTTTCTATAATATGGTATACACAACATTAATTTTAGTATAAGCGAAACCTGAATATAGTTTGTTCAGAATAAGGAACTGAATCGATTTCAATAATTTTTACATGTTATATTTTGTCCCAAAAATATTTAAGTGTAATGGAAAATGTTATCACCATTTAATTACTTACAATACAATCGCCGTACGGTTAGGTACCTACTGCCAAATTATCATCAATGAGCGCATGACGACCCTGGAGGCGCGGGGGCGCCGTTAACATGTTATTGTACGGACAACCCGGTAACTTATCAACCTTATAACTTTGTGATTTTTCATGATACAGTTTTTAAATTTTGTACATAGATTTTTTACATAAAAATACTTGACACGTGTTTCGGGTTTCGCATATACTAAAACTAATGTTGTATATATCATAATGATCAGCACGTTGATCTTAGCGCCCGGATACCTTTGTCTGGTTTTGTGGCCGGTTGATACTTAGAAATGTGAGTGTACTTTAATATGTATAAGTTACACCTCTGCCCAAACCTTCGGGGAAATAAGGCGTAATAATATGTCATGTGACACTATGTCACTAGATATGGGACTGGTGATCAAAATACCCTGCGGCTAAATCATCCTGTAGTTTCCTTATATGGAGATAAAATTTCGGATTTTATTTTCAAATTATCTCATGATTTTATGAAACTCGCCGAAAATAAGGAGGTTTTTAGGGTTTCGTACCAAAATGGTAAAAAAGAACCCTTATGGTGATAAGCTAAGTCTGCCTGTCTGTCACACCTGGATATCTCAAGAACTACTAATGCTATCAACTTGAAATTTAGAATAGTTTTAGATGACGTTTGCCCAACTATTTTGCAAACAAGAAAGAAATTTTAAAAAATTATATCTTTTTTGCAAAACGGACTGAAAGAGGGTCTTAAAAATTTGAAGTGGGGCTACTAGGGCATGTGGGGTATCATATGAAAGAACGCTGTTTGCACATACTCAAACATTTTTTTTTAGGCAGAATAGTTTCCGAGTTTTGATGAAAAATGTAAAAAAAAAATACCGCCCATTATCTCCGAAGTTTGCATAGATAAAAATCTGAAATTATTCTATGTGTGCTATTTAGAGACATCGTTTTTCACATACACTTCTATGTATGTGAAAAACGATGTCTCTAAATAGCACAGTTTTTCAGAAATCATCAACATCATATATACGTACGGAACTCTCAGTGCGCGAGTCCGACTCGCTCTTGCCCAGTTTTTTTTTAATTTATTTAGGTAACACAGGGTGCTACCGCGGGTACCTATCGTGTTACTCTGTGACTGGTTGTGGAGGTCAGATAGGCAGTCGCTCCATGTAAAATACAGGTATTCAGTTGCAACCGGTTGGACTGGAAGCCGGCCCCAACACAGTTGGGAAAAGGGCGGGCAGATAGATGACGATGACAAGGCTGACTACTACTGTATCGAAATCTACTTAATAAAAATCTTAAATTAATTTGTTGTATACAGGCTGAAATTTTAATGGTTGTTTTCCCGCGGCAGAACAATTTGCCCTCAGTGGTACTATAGATTCATAGTGTTAAAACTTACAAAATAAAAATAAAACAAATATTTTTAAATAGTAAAAAAATATGCATCTACTCGAAAGCGTGACAAACAATTGGTTCTAGATCGCTTTCGAGTTTTGTTTTTCACAATTGTAAATCTGCCATTTATTAATATTTTACTTAATTTTTTTTATTAATAGATTGTACTACCAAAACCAAATCATATCGCTGCGGGAAAACAACCATTAACATTTCAGCTTGTATACTTAGGTAATATGTATAGACAACGTACAACCTAAACCGCTGTATCAAGAAGCATGAAATTTTGTTTAAACTAAGGTAATATGTATAGAAAGAAAGAAGGAAAGAACAATAATTTTATTTGTCCCAGAAACACGTCCATACGAAAACATAAACTCGAGTAGGTAAACATTACACAAAACACATCTACAATGTAATCACGAGCACAAAAAAAACAAATAATCGGCAGCTGCACGTCATGACTGTGACAAAAAGGCTTGCACTCAGCATGATGCTGTGCTATGAGGGAACCACAACACAGCGCTGATTTTCAGTGGTCTCCCGAAAAATACGTACGGAACCCAAGTCAGGTTTAATGAGTTGAACATAATAGGTAACAAAATAAAATAAAATAAACAGTACTTCGAATATAATGCCTATACAACCAATTATAAGATTATAAATATGATTAAATAACATAAAAATTAATCCGCTGGCATCCGGAGTTCCATAAATAGCGATAGCTTTGGATAATTCATCCCATAAAGGGAATGAAATTTCGTCATTTTTCCCGATATGAAATCCCATCGGGCACATGGCTTGTTGTAACATAAAATTACATTAATTTAACTTTTACTGTATGAAACAATAGCGATCTCAGAGGTGCTCCAACGACCTAGTTATTGATGCAGCCCCGTGTGAACGAGCCGTGAAGTTTCGTAGAATTGTGCAACGTACACCGGATCCATTTTTGATATTAGTTCGAACATTGTTTTATACTCCAATGAAACGAAATTTAAGTCTGGTATAGTATAAAACGTGCAATAAGCCAAGCATATTATTGTATGCGGGGTTTACAATTATATCGCTGACAAAAATGCTTGGCTCAAAGCTGCACGCTGGTCCTGCTCCACAAGGGCGCATACACAAATTGATTAGCATTCGAAAATATTGTCGCAGCTGCTGAAGATTATAAATACTATCTTTGTACTGTATAAATCCAATCTCTTAGTATTGTATAATTGCATAGCACATGTGAAAGCACTATCTGCATACTATAAAGCTACCATTTACTGGGTACGTCTTTCATTGACTGCTCACTCAAATATGTCACTGTGGTGGCGTGTGTTGGATCATTAAGTTCCTTTCAAAACGGGTTGAGCTGAATGGTGCTGATCCATGCGTTATGTTCGTGAACGGGCGCCGTCATAAGGGACTGGTCATCTCCTAGCTGCACGTCTTATTTTAATTTTTCAGTTATTTTGTTTTTATCTTTTTATTATGGGCGCTTTTAACGTGCACGTTTTTCTACATCGTTCTCACATGCATAATTTCAACATGAATGATGTAACCAATATTTTATAACATTATTTTAATTTTAATCTTTTTACAAAAAAAAAATAATCAGCTTCCAAAAAAAACACTACAAAGTGAAAAATAACCTTAATTTCGGAAGTCGGTGACAAAACACTAAAATAGATCCAAAGACACCGACTTCTCAAATTAAGGTTATTTTTCACTTGAGAGTTTTTTTTTTGGAAGTTGGTTATATTTTTTTGTATAAAGTTTTTTTTCGACGGTTTTTCATACGGTTACAGAATTTTTATCGTTATCTCAGTGTAGATTGTTTGTATCCTTTTTCAGGCAGTCATAAATTAACTTCGTCGATAAAACATGTTTTTATCGTGATTTTAAATTTAATATGCGGGTCACTTAATCGCTATCTTTCGGTAGGTATGTTAGGTACTTAATTAGCTTTTTAATAAAACAACGTTTTTTTTTAAATCTTTAAACTTATTGGTTCAAAATTCCACCCACACAGCCAAAGAATAACATAATTTGTTATTCCTTGAAATACAGTGATGTTTATAGTAACTAAGTATAAGTTTATGTATTCCTTTTACAGATGGCAAACGGTGCAGTCGAACAAATCTTTGGGAAAACCCGCGGAAAGTAGATGAAAAAGAAAAATATGCTAAAATCACCAAGTTTAGCAGACAGATTAGTGGTTGCAGTATTTTGTTATTAATTGACAAAACCTCGCTGTTGACGTCACCTTTAGCATTCCAAAAGACGAAGACGAATGAAGAACCCACGCAGCACGCAAGCGCTTCAACATCAATATAGCAGCTTATTTAGAATTTAGAGTTCTTTTAGAGACGTATAAGAGTGGTAATAAATTATTTTGTCTTTGTAAGAGTGATTATGAGTTACTATACAGCTAAAACTGTATAGCTTAGGGTGCTTAAACAGAATATTCAAACTCTACTATACAACTTTAAGTATTTTGTGACACTCCAATCTGGTTTTACGAGTATCATTAAAGCTGCATCATGCAAGCTGTATTTTGCATGTAATCACTTACTTATTACAGATGTAAGTGTTATTATAGTATCACTAGATACTTGCTTCTGTAAAATGATATATGTATGCAAACTCCGTTATCAAACTTGTTTTTATGGCGTAATTGAATACTCTTGTAAATACAGTGGTTTTATGACTTGAAAAATGACAGCTATAGTACAGCTTTAGTCTGTATTACTGACACAGTCATTCGATTGCATTAATTAATGTTTTCGTTGTGAACAAATGCAATATGTGGAAAAAAATAAAAAGATCTGGAGGATTGAAAGGGAATATTTGCATATAATAAATTACCAACCATATAACAGTAATGATAGTGTACCATCGTTTATTGAGGAAGATAGAGAACCATTAATAAAGTGGACAACCTACAGTCATGCGTCAATTCCATCGACGTCTAAAAACTAACGAAGAGGGTTCCGTAGCAAAAACATTTAACAGTGATACCATGAGATCCTTCTCTTATTGCTTCGTCATATGACGATAATAACAGCCTTTTCACACAGCGTTTTGAGGTGGGACAATTATCTAAAGGCTGAGATGTCTCATCTTGGATCCCTACACTAACGGCCGAACCCAATAACTTATATATCACCAGTTTCGGCCTACTGGAGATATAAAAATATATTTATCGATGGTTTTAACGTCCCAATAATCTAGGAATCATACCGGCCCACGCTATCTACTGATGGGAGGGTGTATCGCCTACAACAGATATCTCTTTGTATGAAAATGCCAAAAGTATGCGTCCCAATATACGATTTGTTTGACAGGACAGTACTACAGATGGCAGATTTGGCTATTCACCGAATTGCAGGGATACACGTAAAGTAGCCAAACTAAAATGAACTCTTTAGTACTTGCAATAATGATCATAGATGTTTTTAACCCCCCCCCCCTTACTAACACCCCCCGTGCAAGCACCATTCCAACATGAATTTAAGTTAAAAAACAAAAATAACATTAATGCGCTAAGGTAGCCCGCGAAATTCAAATTTTATTACGTTTTTTGCAATTTGCAGGTCAGTAACAGGTTGTATTTTGATTCGCGGCCATAACAAATATGGCTCTACAGAATTATATCTTAATCCAGTAACTTATTTAGAAGTAAGAAACAAAGAAGTTTTAATATAACCCTAATTACAAATGTTGTTTTTTAAAGTGATGTAGGTTGTAATGGAACGCACGGGAGGGCGAAGTAGAGAAACCTACTTATTCTTTTCGTTAGATAGAAGCCTTTATCAATGATTGTGAGACGCCATCCGAGCATAGATATAATTATACTGTCTATCATCAATAGCGATCTGTCTTTAACTGAAAATAAGTTATTGGGTTCGGCCGTTAGTGATATAAGAAAGAAAGAAAGAAAAATGCGTTTATTGGCATTACAGCAAAAAATACACGATGATGAAACAAAACCGACCGCTTTGAATGTTCGTAAAACGATGATTTATTGAAATATATTTGTATACAGCTTGCAATGCTACTTGGGAAGTGGGTTTGTGTTTCTGAATACAAACTATTTCCCAGGCGAATGCACTGATGGAGTCCACTACGTCCTATGTTGAACAAAAACGCAATAGTAATTTTAGTACACTTATTAATTAAAATAATCACATATTTCTCTGTATTATTCTCATTCGACAGAGAAATATATGATTATTTTAGCAAATATAACTTAGAGAAAGATATTTCTTCTTTTCGAGTCGATGGGCAATGTAATTGCACCGTGTGTTAACTGCTCCGCTGATCTCGTGGTTACAATCGCGAGGTATTCCTCGAAGCGCCACCGTTTTGAGGCGCACCTAATGAGGCGCACCTTTATTATTCCTCAGAGCGCACCTTTTAGTAGCGCTCCCGATAACATTTAAAAATATTAATATTTTTTTCCTCGAAGCGCTCCTATGATTAACTTTCGAATAGAGATAGGATACTAACTGAAACTATCGATAATAAGTAAAACACGTTATTTCATACAATTTGCAAAAACTCTGTACTCCTTGACCATAGATTGGTTTAAAAAAATAAATAAAGTGGTCCTGTGTGTGTAAAGTGGACAAAGACAACTGTATCAGTCAGTACCTACGTACTTTAATCTCTGGCGATGCGGCGCGCGCGGCGCGGGAGCACTGCAAACATAAGCCGCAGCCTCCCCATTGTATCCTAGATAGTCGCGTCACAGGTCGCGTTCACCGAGTTCACACGAATCCAGCCGAGCATTTCCATTTTATTGCGAAATAGCTGGAAAAAACAACTTTTTGCATGCGGTTGCTAGCAACCAAAAATATGGGTCTAAATAATATAAGTAAATAAAAACGTACTTAAATACTATGATTTTTATTTAATACAGGTGCGTGACCGGACTTTTTTTTCAAAATCAGGATTTTTAGACATGCCACACAGGATTTTGCATTTTTAGGCCTGGTAACCCTAGTCCTGCTGCAATGTGATTATTATACGCATATCATTTATATTATATCTGTGCGTTTTATTTATTAATAACATCCTCTTTGAATACACGTTACTCTTTGAATACACAATACACAATAAGAGTTAAAACAAAACTATGCAATTTTAAGTAAACAAGTTCCGGAAATGCTCGGCTGGATTCGTGTGAACTCGGTGAACGCGACCTGTGACGCGACTATCTAGGATACAATGGGGAGGCTGCGGCTTATGTTTGCAGTGATCCCGCGCCGCGCGCGCCGCATCGCCAGAGATTAAAGTACGTAGGTACTGACTGATACAGTTGTCTTTGTCCACTTTACACACACTGGATCACTTTATTTTTATTAAAACCAATCCATGGTCAAGGAGTATAGAGTTTTTGCAAATTGTATGAAATAACGTGTTTTACTTATTATCGATAGTTTCAGTTAGTATCCTATCTCTATTCGAAAGTTAATCATAGGAGCGCTTCGAGGAAAAAAAAGTTAATATTTTTAATTGTTATTGGGAGCGCTACTAAAAGGTGCGCTCTGAGGAATAATAAAGGTGCGCCTCATTAGGTGCGCCTCAAAACGGTGGCGCTTCGAGGAATACCTCACAATCGCGACTGCTAAGCGTGGGCTCTTGGGTTCCATTGCAAAATGTTAGATATTGGATTTTTCCATTAGGAATTTGTATGTAACAGCCCGGAGTTTGGAAATTGGCGGTGTGGTACCCCTGTGCCTCGGAAAGCACGGAATCTCTCTCCGGTCGTGTCGGATTGCGGTCCCATCAGACTATGAGAGTGAGGGAGGAGTGAGTGCACCTGTGTCTGCCACACACACTTGTGCATTATAAATCTCCCGCGCCGAGGGCTGGTCTCCGCTGAGACTGGTCGCCATGGCCGAAATTCGGTCTCTATACTTAAATGTAATTATTATTATATTAGATTAGTTGTGTCTATAGCCCACGCAAATTGAGAAATATGTTGATTTGTACGATTATAAATAAGGAATTAATATACAATTATTACTGCCGTGTATTGTACTTTATTTGCAGAGCTGAAATTGCGCATCCCCCTTTTAGGCTTTTCCAGGTACCACCGCGAAAGTTCCCAGGTCGAACACTTTTCAACCTTATTACTATGAGCATAAGGGCGAAAAGTGGTCAACCGGGATCGTACGCGGTGGTACCTATTGTGAAAAATCTCGCAGAATATTAGGTATCGTACTAATTTCACGGCTATATTTTCTTGTATAACATCTTTCTAAATACTGCATCAGTTAAGAGAGCCACTTACTCTATTACATTATAATTTCGAGGACCAATAAAACGCATTGACATGCACTGTCAGGTGTCACATTGACACAGATTAGCTGAAGTGTCATACACTTCATTTATCGACAGTGTCATAAATCCTTGAGCTTTTTACATACCACGACTATCTTGATTGGCGTTGGGCAGAGGGCCTCGGTAAATATTTAATAACGTTAAAGTCACGACTTCCGGTAATCAATTCGGCCCCTGTTTTACTCATATTGTTAAACGCAAATAATGGCTTGTGTCCAAGGTCTATAAACATTGCAAATAGGTTCTAAACCGATTCTATTACAAAGAACAAGCAGGTTTTCTAAGAGATTAGTGAAACAGGTCGGAATGTTGGTAAAAATACGAATGGATAGGTTTCTTTACATACAATTTTGTATATCTCATTTAAACATTGATAGAATAGAATAGAATAAGTACTCTTTATTGTGTACACCATAAAAATTACAGATATGAATGTTGAAATAATGTTATTAATGTTGTTGTATGCTGATTAATGACACGTTAGAATAATTCATGTAAGGTTTTAAATCATGGGCTCATGGTAAATAGGATGCTTTTCATACTATGATTGAAAATAACCTTACAGGAAATTAATTGAAGCATTTTTTTATAGGTCTACCTTGGAAACAAAAATACTTACCTAGAATTGTTAGTTTAAAATCCTTTACCGTACACATGAACATTGTCCCGTCGCTAAAGGTTTTTAGTAACGTTCCTTTCATTTTAAGCCAGGATTAAGACGTCATGTCAGGGAAATAAATTGTTTATAAAATTGACTTCCAACTTAAAATTACCGTATATTTGAACGTCATTCTTTGACAGTTGTATGAAATTGCTATAACACGGCTAATTGTCGTAGTGTATCTATTTGACAAACAATTAATCTCCCTGACTATACAAGACCACTTTCGTAGTTTTGAAGACTTCACAGCTACGTGTTCTTTTGTTAACTTAGCATACTATTTTTAAGAAAAATCAACTTATCAAAAATCAAAAAAACTTGAAAACCAACAAAAAATCTCCTTACAATCGCTTCCCTCAAATGTTTTCAACCGCTATTTAAATGTTGGTAATCGACTCAAGTGGGCCACACTGGCCACTTCTGAGGGGATCATATGAGGGTGTGCTAATTAGACCTGAGTGGATGTTTAACGTACATTGATCCCCCTATGCAAACGAGAGTACTGTCCATTGCTTCATTGGTAAGTATTTTGTTAGACAGTCTGTATACAAGTGCATCGATGGGTGTAGTTCATTCAATGCTAGCTCGACTTAGGAGGGGTCGTAACTGGAGAATGTGTTTGAAGTTTTACCCTATGCAAACGAGAGTTCTGTCTATTGCTTCGTTAGCAAGTACTTTGGACAACATTTTGCATACAAAAGCATCGATTGATGGAGTTCTTTCAATGCTGGCTCGTTTTAGCAGGGGTTTCAACCAACTGGTGGGTATAACGCTTGTAATTCTACCATATGGGTACGAATGAGGGTTCTGTACATTGCTTCTTTGGTAAGTACTTTGCAGAAAGGTTTTATGTAAATGCATCGGTGGATGCTAGCTACTTCAATGTAAGGTCGACTTGGCAGGGGTCCTTAGTTGTTTGAAATTTTCTCCTTATGCAAACGCTGCTTAATGCTTAGTTACGTACATTGCTTCTTTGGCAAGTGCTTTGTTGAATATGTTTTATGCAAATGCATCGATGGATAGTTCTTTATTCGAATTTTTGATGCTGGGTCAAGTTGGCAGGGGGGGGGGGAATCACAAATGCTTAACTTTTAACTTGTTCAATTAAATACTTAAGCTTTTGAGTTTATTCCATGGGGGTAATTTTCATCTGTTATCAATATAAATTAAGAGTTAACGATATTTAGTTATATGTTTTACAGTCTTGACCGGTTTCAGAGAAATGAGTACTTATACAGGGTGGCATCCCGACATCGACGCACAACCTGTGGATTCAGTACATGATGCTGGACTCCCTTTGTTGAAATATAGGTATCGTATGTAATTAAAAAAAAACCGGCCAAGTGCATGTCGGACCACGCACAATGAAGGGTTCCGTAGTTGGGATGAATGTATCCCAAAAACAAACTTAACATTGTAGTTGAAAAACATGCTCTCCCATACATCGATATAGGTTACGGTCAATTCTCCAACTGCAAATTTAAGTTGGTCGACTATTACTCGATAACTTGTGAAGCCTACTTAGCTGTGATAGTTTTCCTTTTAATTTCGTTATATACACTACTGCCATGAATTTTTTCACATATCCAAAACCAACCATTTAGCTGGCAGGGGGGGGGGGGACACTTGACTCTAACAAAAATAGCACTTTAAAGCTTAATATTACGCAAACGGATCCCTTAATTGAAAAATGGTTTTGCCAAACCCACAATATTTTTGAACGGCCTATCCAACGATACCCCACACCATGGAATAGACGAGAAAAAAAATATCATCCCCATTTCACGTGTAAGGGAGGTACCCTAAAAAAAAATGTTTTTCATAATTTTATTTTACCATTTTTTCGGTATGATTAATATGTATACCCATGCCATATACAGCTTTCTAGGACTAAGCGGCTCTGAGCTAAGCTGGGGACAGACGGACGGACGGACAGACAGACAGACAGACAGACAGACGGACATGGCGAAACTATAAGGGTTCCTTGTTTACTACGGAACCCTAAAAATATAATAGTATCGTATTATAATAGGTCTGAAATATAGGTATCGTATGTAATTTAAAATTGCTGTTCCATATATTTTGACCGGTATTACACTTTTGCAGGAAACAGCTTTTTTTTTAATAGCCGACGAAAAAGAAAAATTTCAACGCAGGGGGGTCCAGAATCATGTACTTACTGAATCCATGGCCAGGTTGTGCGTCGATCACCCTGCCACACTGTATAAGATAAATCTGAAAGTGGCATCATTGTCTGAAAAGTTCTGTGGAAACCGGTTGTCATGGCATTGGTATGAAATGCGGAGGAATGAGGAAAATATCGTGAGGAAAGTTTTAAGTATGAATGTGGATGGCTATAAGTGTAGGGGGGAAGAGTGGGAAGACCAAAGAAACGATAGATGGACTGTGTGAAAGATGATATGGAAAGAAAGAAAGAAAATAAATTTATTTGATCCAGGTTAAGGCACACAATATTCCACAAAAACAGAAAATGCTTAAAATATTGTGTGCCTCACGGCTGCGCCAAATAGGCCCAGTTCTGCATAAATGCCAGACAACTAGTGCCTGACGGTGGTTTTCAACTGCACCATAAGTTAAGAATACATCTTACGGATGTAAATCACTTTTATAGTGTGTATAAATATTGGCTAGGAAGGGGTTGACTACCGAGATGACGATTAGGTAATAGATAAGTAAGTGTGGAAGAAAAAGACCGACTTTACATAAATTGGGCTGAAAGGAAGACAATGATTCGACGGCACGATTGAATGTCACCCCCATATTTATAATTCATCTATGTAGCGTAAGCTAGATGTCCGTCTTTGGGTTACAGAAATATGTACCAAATTTCTACAGGTCCAGTAGATTCGGAGCAAATTGGCTGTGACAGACGGAGTCCACACAGACAGTTCCGTTTTTTTATTCGGACGTACGGAACATCAACAATCTTCGACGAAAATTGAGGTTATAAAATTAACCTCCTTTGTCAATATAAAATCATTTTATGGTGATTTAAAATTAGAATTTCGTGTTTAATTATTCAAATTATCAAATGAAAGCTCTCAATTTGTGAGTGGCACTACAAAAATATTATAAATGCGAAAGTGAGTTTGTTTGATTGTTACTCTTTCACGGCTGAACGGATTTGAATGAAATTTGCCACATGGGTAGACCATGACCTTGATCAGGACATAGAACACTTGTTATCCCGATATTCCCACGGGATCGAGAATTATGCGGGTGAAACCGCGGAGCGCAGCCTGCTAGTTTGTTAATAGTTTCATAAGATACTTTTGGAACAGACCACACGTCAAAGTCATCAAATATAGGCATCCTACTATCGATCTTCCATCCGACATACAAATCCTCGGAAGCAGGTTGGTCTTTAATTACGTTAATTAATTACAACCGTCCTAGTTCGCATACAAACCGGACACCGGACAGATCTCAGCCTAGACCGTCTCTATTAATTGGATTAACCCCTATTATAGTTAACTGTTGCTTAACCAAGCGATGTAAACTCGTTATGTTATGACTTGGGTTAATGTTGGTTTAGTAGTTTAATTTAAAGTCAAAGTTGAAATTATTAAGGGTTATGTTGAGTAGATAAAGGGTCTGTGGCTGAATAAATATAATTTTTAAGGGAAAAAATAATAAATAAATAAGTTTATTTATTTTCTTTCACAATGGTTTTGTAGCACTTAAGGCGACGATAACCGACTTTTAATGATTTTATACTGAAGATCACGTCTAAACGGGTAGTGTTAATAATTTGAAAAAAATATGTGTTAAATTAGAGCATTTTCTCAATAACTTAATATGTGAATATTTTAGATTATGTTTATATTACATAGTACAAAATTAATTTGTAAAGTTATGTCTAACGTGGATAAAAAACTGAGAATGGTAGTGACCATTCTCAGTTTCTGCGTGTTAACTGTTTTAAACTATAAAATTTACATTGTGAGAGCTGGTGCCTGAAGTAGGTTTTAGAAAAAAAACCTGTATTAGAGGTCACCAGGCCCCACTTAGTGGCATCATACAAATAAACAGGCAGGTAACATGTATTACTACTAAACAATTAAAACAAAAAATAAATAAATGTAAAGGAAAATTAAAACAACAAAAGCAGTCAAAGGGTGCGTGGTGAATGGTGATGAATGTGTAGGTGAATGGTGGAGAATGGAGTTGAATTTGTAGGTGAATCGTGGTGGATGTGTAGGTGACTAGAGGAGAATGGTGGTGAATATGTAGGTGACTGGTGGTGTATGTGAATGGTGGTGAATGCTTGATCATGCTTGAATGGGTAGCTATAATAGATGCGTGGCGATTACGGCAACTCCCCTTTGGGGGAGGCCTTTGTCCAACAGTGGACGTTTTACGGCTAGCAAGAATTTGAACTTAGGAAAACTTTTGAGAATGTTCAACATGGAAGTTCAACTTAGGAAAACTTTTGAGAATGTTCAACATGGTTTTCCTACCCATAATAATAACAAGCTACGATCACCAATTCGTTTTCTACGCGTGATGTTTATAGAAATGTACCCAATATCAAACAACATTCAAGGACTAGAATAACACATTATTGAAGTAAAGTGGCGAAGCACTACGAAAGTAAGTAAATCACCTAAAATGATCATCTGCAGAAATCATTAGACTACTTTGAATAAAAATTACGTATAGCTATTTTTTTTATAATTGGCATCTCGCACGTCAATCTAGGAGGTTGTCGGCTGCTTAACTAGCTTGCCTGTGGGTGCCTTAAGAGGCCGGCGATGGATGCGTAGTTGATACAAACGTAATACCAAAATAATTTGTAAATCAGACATATTCTTAAGGTAGTGTGTCTTTATTCAGATTGGAATACAGAGTATCTAGGTTCCCAAATATATATTTTGAATGGACACTGATTTAAACAAGAGTTATGAGAATAAATAGTTTTCTATAGAAATTTTAAATTCCTCATATTTCGTCTTTATATAACGTCTCGTCTCGTTTTTATTTTTTCGTCGTCGTCCTTTCAAAATATATATTTGGGAACATAGATAATCTGTAATCCAATCGTAATAAATACACACTACCTTAAGAATATGTTTGATTTAAAAATTATTTTGGTATTACGTTGGTATGAACTACGCATGCTACGCCGGCCCCTTAATAAATTAAGGCCTCCATTCAGGGCATAAAACTTAAAAACTAAAATAAGCAAAATCCGCATTAATTATACCAGTACTCCATCCCTTAACTAGACAACGATTGTTGATTAGCATCCCTCTGCTACACTCTATTTCCCTCCACATTTTCTACGTTTAGTGCTCCGCCTCACTAAAGTAACTTAATTTTAAAGTGCCAGTCTGAACCGTATTACGGCGTGTAAGGATAATGGATTAAGCAGTACTACGGCTAGCTAAGTGGTAACCTGAAACGGGTTGAATAAAAGATTAGGAAGTGTCTATTAGATTCTCGGATATAGGATATATATTCTACATACCGTTCTCTGCTAGTGAATGGTTGATAATTAAAAGCAGGGCTCAGAAACCGGTTAATTTTCTATGTAACCTTAACCGTTATTATAAAGGTTTTCGAACATATTTCGTTAATTATTTAATAATTTGTTACAAAATCAATGCTGAACTGAATGTGATGAAGCAATCTTTGAAGCTAATATCAATTGTACCAAAAATAATTTGTATCTTCGGAAAAAAAACCGGCCAAGTGCGAGTCGGATTCGCGCGCGAAACATTATCTATAAAAATACCAAAAAAACACGTTTATTGTATAAAAAAAAATGTAATATTTGTTTTATTTTAATTTAATTATTTATTTTTAAAGTCAATATATATCTACATATTCTGTGAATATTTCAAGCGTCTACCTGTTGCCGTTATCAATATAGAGCAAATGAATGAAAATTTCAACTGTCTAGCTCTCACGGTTCATGAGATACAGCGTGGTGACAGACGGACAGACAGACAGACGGCGGAGCCTTAGTAATAGGGTTCCCGTTTTACCCTTTGGGTACGGCACCCTAATAAAAATTAAACGGTTTCAAGCCCTGATTAAAACTACCAATCATCCAATTCAGAAAGCCAACCTTTGTCTTTTTACTACACATGTCTAAACTACTCCTAATAAATAACATAATAATAATGTATAATAATTATAATATCCTAATTAATATTATAAATGCGAAACTGAGTTTGTTTGTTTCGCTTTTACGCTAAAACGGCTGAACTAATTTCGATGTTTGGCACTGGGCAGACTATGACCATGATTAGGACAGCGGATACTTTTTATCCCGATAGTCCCACGGGATTAAGACTTATTCGGGTGAAACCGCGGGGCGCAGCTATTTAGTACCTAATTCATTTCAACATTTACGTATTTCAGTTAAAATGATTTCAGATTATTTGCTCTCAAACTCAAAGCATTTATTTAAAATAAACCAATTACAGGCACTTTTGAACTGTCAAGGGGTCGGTTGGTCATAAAGATGAAGCTAGTTGCCCATTCCAAAGCTTAGTAGGTAGGTACCTATGGACAAGAACGGGCAAGAAACTCCACGGACACTCTTTTAAATTAACGTAATGGTTACAAAATATTGGTTACATCATTCGTGTTGAAATTAAACATGTGAGAACGATGCAAAACGTCAAAAGCGTCCCCGTAACAAAAAGATAAAAAAAAACAATTCAAAAATTAAATTTAAATTTAAATAAAATAAGCCAAGGCCGCTAAGAGATGACCAGTACCTACTGATGGCGCCCGTTCACGAACATGACGCATGGATTACTCTCACTGAAATGTATATAATTGTATAATATTTCTCTCACTGAAAATTAAAAAGAAATGAAAGTGCAAATTACAGAGTGAGAATTACAAGCTAAGACGATATTTTGACAACTTTTCAAGCTCTAACTAAAAGCATTGATTTCAATTAAACCAATTACTGGCACTAAGGTAGATGAAGCTAGTTGCCCATTCCAAAGCGTAATAGGTTCTTACGGAGAAGAACGGGCAACAAACCCTTGGTTACTCTTTTAAATCAAAATATTTTGTCATTCTTAGGGGTCTCAGTTTTATCCAAAAACGGGAAGGAATAGTGAAGATGGTGGCTATCAATTTAGATACACAAACTAGTTTTGCTTTAACCTCTGAAAATCAGCACTTTGGCCTTCATCTATATTAGTATTTAACTGACGTTACTTCCTAACAATTACGAGGAAAAAGTTAAAAAGAACGAACCAATTCAACATGGCATTGAGATTAAACCAAACTGTTTTCCTGTTGAAATATGATTACAGCAACATTAAAACGAAAAGAAAATTGTTTGCAATAACTTCGTTCAGTTGTTCAAATTAAATTATCCGCGAAAAGAACTGCAGTTGCCGACATAGCTTGTAAGCAAGCTGAGGTGGCAGTGGGCTGGCCATGATTATCGAAGGACCGATGGCCAGTGGAGTAGACAAGTTCTGGGGGTCTACTACGAACATAAATCTGAAGTATCGGCCGAATGTTCGGCCGCTGCTTGACTACGGTTAACTATCGCTAACTACGGCGAAAAAAAATCTCGACAGTTAAAGAGATAACCCCTGGAGTGGTGACCGCGTATCGGCAAGCGTAGTGTGGGACGCCCACAAAGCTATATGGCCAAACGACTTTAAAAGGGAGGCTGGGGCAGACTGGATGCGGAAGGCGGAGGGCAGGTCGTTATGGTGCAGCCTATGTCCAGCTGCAGTGGACCGTGATAGGCTGAGTTGGTTAATTGTGTTTTCTATCTGGAATTTCTCAGTAGCAGCTCGACGTCTGGATTTGTGCCCGGTTGATGGCAATAGGCTCGCCCCCTATTACATGGGACTTAAACATAACTGGTGAAACGTGGTGTGTACTCCTCTGCCTAACCCTTCGGGGATACAAGATACAAGGGGTGATGTTATGTGTAAAGCAAAACAAGTGCCTGACTGGGTTCAAACCTACAACTCGTAAGTTGTGGGTGATGATAGGTTTATATTAAAATAATATGTATTTTTAGGTTAAGGTATTTTTCTATGGGCCTGTGTCGCCTGCAATAAATGGTATTATTATTGTCAAACCGTGGAGCTTAAGGGGACGATAACCGACTTTTAATGATTTTATACTGAAGATCACGTCTAAACGAGTAGTGTTAATGATTTGAAAAAAATATATGATAAATTAGAGCATTTTCTCAATAACTTAATAAGTGAATATTTTAGATTATGTTTATAATACATAGTGAAATTAATTTGTAAAATTATGTCTAACGCGGATAAAAAACTGAAAATGGCGCAAAATCTACCAAGCGTATTTTTCTGAAACCTTCACCAATTTAAAGATAATTTAATTATTAATCGCGTTTTATTAAAATACCTTTTGTTTTGTGTATAATAAATTAATAAAATGCGTCAAATCGGGCAGAGCTCCTTGATGGGCGAGTCCTATTACTGGCTGAACGTACGACGCGATGCGTGAGCTCAGTACAGAACACGCAAGCCAACTACTCACGGTCACTGGCATATATCTGCGTCTTAATAGCTGCTTGGGGTGACAGCAAAACAAAAGTTAAAGCTTTCTTAGCTATCTTCTCTACTTTAAGAATTATTTTAATCTTTCAGTAAACGTTTTTCCAACCAGTGCTACGAGACAGAATGACTCCAACTTTAATCTGAAACTGTTTTCAAGTATTTATATAAAATTTCTGAAATCCTTTTCATTAAAACGGCAATATAAACCAATAGTTATGGGGGTTATACTCTATTCAGATATAAAGCGTAGGTGTTATGTACACGAGCATCGTGGGTGAATCGTTAAAGCAGAAATGTTTGTGTCATTGGAAATAGCGTTATTTCTATAGTAAATGCCGTGAATGGGTCTTTCTGAAAGCAGTGGGAAATAAAATCCTGAAGCTTTCAGGATAGAACTCTTTAAAATTGTTGTTTTTCAGTAGGTAAGTAAGTAAGGAATAAAAGTTAATGTAAGGTTTGAAGTGGCTATTCCGTAACTTCGGTAATAACAGAGTGTTGTGTCCTTTGATAATAATTTTTGCAACGAAGGTCCACCAGTTTTAGTTGGTTTCTTAGAGGTTTATAATAAGAGTTTTTATCATAAGACATAGAAAAAACATCATAATAAAAAGTCCAAGGATCACTCTTACACGCTCGAATTTATATAATTATATATAACCCGCTTGAATTATGTAGTGAATTAAAATTTAAATTGTGTATTTAAATAATTGTTATACATTAGGGTCTTAAACTAGAGGTACAGTGATGGAGAAAATTCTTGAGATTTCACAGATTGATAAAATTCAAACTCTATCAACTAAACGCATATAAGTTTATACGAAATGGTAATAAGTATGAAACGAACAAAACAAACTTTGAAGTTCACAAAATAAAAATAAAAGAGAACGCTTTTACTAGATACTCGCCCCAGTTTGTGTAGCATGGCAAATATTTTGCAAAACAGGTATTTAATATTTCTGCTCAAAATATGATCTAGGAATTCCATTAGAGCAATGGTACATTTTCCATTATAAGGAGAATTGGACGAATATGGGAATTTAAGATACAATGTGGCATTTTCTTTTTCATTTTGTGAGTTTTTTCGACTCATGTGTATTACTCATGTTGGCAGGAACTAATCGTGAGGATGAAAATACGTTTTCTTTTTCGCGAATTTCAGTTACACGAGAATAATTTTTGAAATGGTAAAAATATAACGCAGTTGGCGAGTTTAGCTTCTTGGGGTGGTGTTAACAAACAAACAAACTCCTACGTAACTGAAATACTGAATAGGAAACGGTGACGCCAAAGATCGATAACCTGGGGAATTTGAAGCCTACCATAACCTGAGGAATTTGAAGCCTACCATAAACCCACTGTATTCGGAACTGTGTTATTGTGTTGCTTATTTACTCCGAATCACTATTCGTACGCTGAGTATCCTTCCTAATTAATATTATAAACGCGAAACTGATTTTGTTTGTTTGTTATGCTTTCGCGCTAAAACGGCGGAACGGATTTGGATGAAATTTGGCACACGGGTAGACCATGACCCGGGGTATACTCCGAACATAAATCCGAAGTATCGGCCATTGCTTGACTACGGCTAACAATGGCAGACAACGGCGAAAAGAAATAACGACAGTCTAAGAGATAACCCAAAGTCAAAAATATGACTTTAAGTCGGGTAAGGATTCAAAGTCAAAAAAGGAAACTATGCGAGTTATAAAACGGCCGAACATTCGGCCGGTACTTGGAATAACGCGTCGGGGTAGACCTCCTGGATTAGGACGCTTTTGGACATAGGATACTTTTTATCCCGATATAGCCGACGGGATCGAGATTTATGCCTATAAAACCGCGGGGCACAGCTAGTGTAATTATAAAGCCAGGTTAGTTGATCAAACCTAGTCTCTGTAAACGGCAGCCAGACTTGCATCTGCATCTAATGGAACAATGATGGAATCTTGCATCACCATAAGTATGACAAATTCAGCTTTTTATGAACACGTCTATTCTTCTTAGCTTAGTTTATCGTCAACGAGATTCATCTTTAATAAGTTATTTGTTCATGGAATCTTCCCTATGATTCTTACTTGGTAACTAATCGGTGGATTTTATGTAACTTCATAAAACTTTAATGGGAATCAATATTTACTACCTCTACAGTTAACAGTTACTGTTATAACCTATGTCCCGTTTCAGCCTGACTGGCTCTGACTGCCTTGTTTCTGCCTGACTGGCTCTGACTGCCTCGTTTCAGCCTGACTGGCTCTGACTGCCTCGTTTCTGCCAGACTGGCTCTGACTGCTTTGTTTCTGCCTGACTGGCTCTGACTGCCTCGTTTCTGCCTGACTGGCTCTGACTGCCTCGTTTCTGCCTGACTGGCTCTGACTGCCTTTTTTTTCTGCCCGACTGGCTCTGACTGCCTCGTTTCTGCCTAACTGGCTCTGACTGCCTCGTTTCTGCCTGACTGGCTCTGGCTGCCTCGTTTGTCTAATGAAATGGTCGCAAGCGCTACTGCTGAGCATGAGGTCCTGACGTCGATTCCCGGGTCTAACAAAGTGTTATTGGGTTTTTCCATCTGGTATTTCTTAGTAACTTTGGATTTGTGCCCGGTTGATGACAATAGGCTCGCCTCCCGTTAGCTAGTTCTTCTATATACGAGACCTTTGCCTTACCGTGGAACACTTCCATGCTGGTATTGCAGGAGCCGATGCCAAATCGATTATTCAACTTTAGAGGACGTAACACATTTTCTTGTTCATGCCATAATAAAGTTATTATTATAGCATTAACAAACGAATTTACTATTTAGCTACGTTAAACCCTTTCGATATACTGTCAATATATTGAAATTTTCCTGTTATTATCTGGCAATCAATTTTTGTAGCCTCATGGTGATGCGAAATGCGTTCCTTGCGAAGCATGGCTGGCGTGACTATGAATGATAGGCTGAAAAATGAGGTGATAAGGCAACCGCGCAGTTTAAAAGAAGATGTAGTGACAAAGATTGAAAAGAGTATGCTTAGATGGTTTGGTCATGTGGAGAGGATGAGTGAAAGGCGACTAACAAAAGGTATTTATAAAGCAGAGGTGAGTGGAAACGCCGGGAGGGGACGCCCTAGAAGGACATATAGTGACCAAATTGGTGATGTTCTTCAGAAAGGTCAGGTGCGTAGTACTCGCAACCGGCGTGCGTGTATGACTAGATGTATGAACGTAGGCGAAGCAAAACGAGTATGTAAGGAGCGTAGCAAGTGGCGTTCTATAGTTTCTGCCTACCCCCATGGGAAGAAGGCGTGAGTTTATGTATGTATGATGATTAATTAAAATTGAATTCGCTCAATTTGTACCTATAGTAGTTGAACATATCTTATTAGTTTAAGATTTGCATAATAGAATATGATATTATAATCGATATTAATAAATGATTTTAGCAATGTTTGTGAGTACATAAAGTCATGGATACATATCTAAGGACCAGATAACCGATGTCAATCGACAGATATGTATAATATTGTTTAAATGAAAACTACTAAACAATACACAACGGCGAAGCGATGATGTAGGTCGAACTAAATGTTCTGTTCTGCGTTATCATACTTCGTATCGTATATCACCCGTAGACCTTAGCAAGGTGGGTTCCATAGACAGAAGTTAATTCAAAGATTTATATATGTCTAGATACAGAGTCAAAAGCTGTGAAGTTGTCGAAAAAAATGCGTCCAACTGTTGGCTGCAAAATGCACGAGAATACACACTGGGATAACACAATGAGGTGACGCGATCAAGTGTGAGACGTAGATGTCATGCACACCAGCCTACCAATGTTGGCCTGTTTGCAGGGTTGGATTTTGTACTATAATTATAGTATTTGTACTATAATTTCGCCATTTGTACTATCCACATCTAAGGATAAGACGCTAAAATACTATAATTTAAAGTTTGCTCCCGAATGCTTAGTATCTATTATTATCATATAATATTATAATCCTAGAATATTCAGTAAAGTGAACCTTACCAAGACTAAGATACGATACGAAACAAACTGGCAACACAATCCAGGCATTTTATTGTCTTGTGACGCTATCAAAAGCGGTAGGAAAAGTGGGAATTGTACTGATTCTATTCCTACTGAGGATAATGAGATGAGATTAAATGCCAAGGATGAAGATAGAACTAATAGTAATATTCAAGAACTGATAAATTAGTCAGTGGGTCGTCTTATACTGCAATCAAATTGGTAGATATTCGAAAAAAAACTATACTCCAACCGATAAACTTAGAAGAGGAGTAAATTTTGCCTTAACGGGTGTTGATTTTAATGAGTATTATATGTTAAATTAAAAATAATGAAAGTGTACTACTTATAATTTTTTATAAATATTATCCTTTTCATTTTTTGTGATATCTTTTTCAACATACCTAAATCCAAACCTGCCTGTTTGTTTTGGTTCTTTTGCAGCGCGACACTCTTAAAGACATAAATAATCAAAGGTTAATTTATTATATTGAGTACAAATATCCTTCTAATGTTGTTCATGTTACAGCTAATATAAAGGATCACCGAAACAACTGCATAAAGAACAATTTCAGTCATCAAGCAAGCTGAATACAAAAGGCAATTAAGGAAAAATACATTCGTTCGACAAAATCCGCACAACCTCGTCGCGCTCGCGCAAGTTTGCAAACGTGTGCGCAAGGGTACATCACCTTGACACGAGGCCCCACGGGGTACTACCGCCATCCCTCTCCCACGAATACGTAGACGTAGAGGGAGAGAGAGATGCAAACATCCGTAGAGAGACGCTTTCAGAAACGCTACGCGGTTTATTCGTGGCCGCCATTTTGTATGTTCCTTTTGTCGACAGATATTAATTTGAGGACCTTATTTTTTATGATGCATTATTTTAAACGGAACATCTTTCTACGGTTTATATTTGTGATTGTTGATCGGAGGAGAAAGCAATATGCGTTTTAATGTATTTTTAGATGCTGTAGCTGTGGTAACAAACAGTAAAACTGAATATTTCTCAATTTAGCGTGTTAATCTAATCTGTCTTGACCCGGAATAACGATTCCAACGACCTCGCGTACTTCGTTTACTTGTTATTGTCTTACTTATTCATGTTCCACCATTTTCTCCGTAAAATAATACCTTTTCATAGAACATAAAGAAAGGCTGACCTCATATAAGACCTTTTTATACAGAATTCCGATGAATGGATTTATTGAGATCGAATATAATTAAACGATAATCTAATTACGGGTGACGTATGTTCCATTGTGTAGCGCGCATTAGTCGGTAAAGGTAAATATAAGACCACAGAACAGAACGTAACGTGACATTACAAGAAATTGCGCATTTCAATGTTGAATAATTGAATATATAATAGGTATAGTGTATCTATATTACAGATAAGATAACGTGAACATTACTACGAAATCAACTTTAAAATCGAATCTTTGTTAATTTTCGTAGCAAAATACTTATTACACTACACACTTACACTTTATTGTGGCTAAAACGACTGTTTCGCAAATAAAGTGTGTTAAAAATACTTTATATAAGCGAAAAAAGTGTAAAAACGTGATTACTGACGTGACCTGAAAACTGTCGCGAGTGTAGAACTTTTCGGTACGCGCAGCGCCATCTATCGGTCAACTTGGCAATCTATCGTGATCTTCACAAGGTTAGGCTGTAAGCCCACGGGCTGCGGCTATTTATACAAACACTCAGGTTGTGACACGTGTTTATGATATCTTTAATAACGCCATTAATTCTTTAAGTGTTAATAAGGAAAATTGGGGAAATGAAACTGTACTGTTTTGGTTTGCTACGCGTGGCTACGTAGAGTATTTGTCTTTGATTTTCCATAGATTGTTCGAGGTGACGTCACGAGGCGACGTGTTGAAATACATCGTGAAGCGTAATGAGTTTATCAGATATTGTTTATAGAACTTTATGAGCATTCCATATTGAGGAAAACTTTTACAACACCATTATGCTTATGTGTTTATGGTTAAAGAACTGTAAAACAAACATGAATTAGAAACTTAAGAGCCCGGCGTAGCATGCGTAGTTCATACAAACGTAGGTAATACCAAAATAATTTGTATATCAAATATATTCTTAAGGTAGTGTGTCTTTATTCCGATTGGAATACAGAATATCTGGGTCCCCAAATATATATTTTGAATGGACACTGATTTAAACAAGAGAGTTATGAGAAAAATAAGTTGTCTATAGAAATTTGAAATTCCTCCTATCTCGTCTTTATATTATTTTTCACTTTTCACTTTCAAAATATATATTCGGAAACATATTCTGTAATTCAATCGAAATAATTACACACTACCTTAAGGATATGTTTGATTTACAAATTATTTTGGTATTATGTTTGTAGGAACTACGCATCCATCGTCGGCCTCTTAACATCTATTATTTTATTGTTTGTGGTCATAAAAATTACATCAAAGAAACAATCAAACCTATAAATGCGCTATATCCTTGGATTTCGGTCGACCACGTCAGCACACTCAGCGCAATGCTGAAAAATACGTACCTACGTATGATTCACGATCACATGGCATACAGAGCAGTGAACAACACCGCAACTAGTACTGTAAGTCGTAGGTTCAAACCCAGACAGGCGGTATACTTTCGTTTAAATTATTTCAACACCACTGCTCTCAAAACGGTGAAGGAAAACATCGTGAGGAAACAAACCGGCATGTCCTAGAACCGAAAGTGGTGGGTTACGGCCCACTCTCACCGAGAGGACGCCTGTGTCCCAGCAGTGGGAACATTATAGGCTGATTACGCTTATTCTACACGACATACCAAAGTACAACAACATTCGTAGCAACATAGTGTGAGATGTTTCGCTAAAAACGATTACACAACTGGGGGGGCTAACATGGACGCTTTGGCAGAATCATAATATGATCTGCGTACAATTCATACATCCCGCAATTCATCTGTTTGACAGCTGCTATTTGACATTAGACTTCAATAAAGCAATTCATATTTTGTGGACCATTTTACGAAACTCCATACAAAACTGTCATACAAATGAATTGCGGGATACTAATACATAACATACTAATTTTGTATTCGATAAAACAAAAAACACGGCCAATTACGTTAAATTAATATTAAGACTTCGCTCTGGACATTATCCATCAGCGAAGTTTGCATTCGTTATGAAAAAAGCTGATTCGCCGAATTGCAGAGTTTGTAATCCGATTGTGGACGTATAACATTTGCTGATGGATTGTGTCCGGAACAGGCGCGAGAGGGAGTCATTTTTAATATAATTTGACTTGAGTCATAGAATTTGACTTAAACAAACATAATATAGGGTTAATTCAGTCAGATTTATCGCAACCAACGTTAGAAGGTGCCAAAAAGTTGTGTAGTTTAATTACAGTCCTTAAACTGTGACTTCCATCTTTGTTAACTATTATAATAAGTTTGTTTGTATAGTGACACGGACCTATTCTGTTGTTCTCTGGGTGAGTTCACAAATAATGCATTATTTGTAATAAGTTACAAAATTTAATTATAATATAATAATAAGTTAGGATAAGACTTTAGATAAGTACACTATCGCATTAGGTTAGGTTAAAATAAATCAATAAATAATTAATAATTATTCATGACTATCAGCTGTCTGTGTACCACTGCAGGCAAAGAAAACAAATTCTTCCACTTATATCTACTGTTGTTCGTTGCCAATCCATGGAGTTCGTCCCGCCATCACCTCCTGGGCCGTTAGTTTTCCGTATCTTTTTTATTATCCAATAAACTCTTCGTAAAGAAGAAATACCAAGTATTGATTACAAAAGTCTTTTAATTTGTCTATAAATATAAAAGCAATCACGTTAGACGTACTTACGTAGTTACAAATCATGGCTTAATTGATCTCGATAGATCTACGAAGTTACGCCAAACTTCATATGGTCAAGTCTAAGGTGTATACATCATCATCTGCCCGCCTTTTCCCAACTATGTTGGGGGCGGCTTCCAGTCTAACCGGATACCAGTTTTTTTTTTTTTTAACTTTAGCCCCACACTAGAAATTACTCCTGTATCGTGGGTGCGTTTACAAACATTTAAACTCACATACACAAACAGCCAGACCCGGAACAACTACTTGCAGGTCATACAAATATTTGTTCCGTGCAATATTTTACATGGAGCGACTGCCTATCTGACCTCCACAACCAGTTACTTGGTAATACGATACCCCTTGGTAAGCTTCCTGCCCCTTGTACCAAGGTCTTTGGTTTCTAAGGTGTATACATAATCAGCCTATAATGTTCCCACTGCTGGGACACAGGCCTCTCCTCGGTAAGAGGGACTGGGCTGTAATCTACCACGCGGGCCCAGTGCAGGTTGGTAGATGTCACATGTTTGTCATTGTCACCCTTTTGGTTCTAGGACATGCCGGTTTCCTCACGATGTTTTCCTTCACCGTTTTGAGAGTAGTGGTGATGAAATAATTAACGCAAAGTAAAGCGCCTGTCTGGGTTCGAACGATCTACAACTGGTAAGTCGCGGCCGGTACCACTTTTTATTTCTTTCGTTCACGGGGTGGAAAATCCTCATGGATGTCCTCGAGGTCTGTTAGACTCTTACTGAGTAAAAACCACCCCCGTGTTCCCTTCCCACACTTGCACCGGGGATCTTGGGATCTGTTATTACTTCCGCAATCCCCGGCTAGTGCCGGCACCGGTGGTGAGGTGTTTGACCCCCCCCCCCCCCCGCGACGTCTAAAAGGGGCGCGCGTGGAACACTACGCGCTGCCACCACGGGGGCCGTTACCACTGGGCCAACACTGCTCATAGCTAAGGAGCTAAGAAGGTGTATGACTATTTTGAATACTACTGGCAACTAGCTTCATATTTCTAACTGACCGACTTCTTGAGAATTCAAAAGTGCCAGTAAATGGTTTAATTGAAATAAATGCTTCCAGTTTGAGTTTGAGTTTAAATAAGTCGAGACCCCTCAAGGAACACGTAAAACACTCTATACCTACTATAAATTGAAGTCGCTGTGGGTCGTGTCTGTCTGTGTGACCGCGTTGTTCTTCTAAACTACGCAACGGATTTTGAAATGCGGTTTTCACCATCATTTAAAGTATTTATTCCCGAAGGTTTATGTTTATAATACATTAGCTTCAGCCCGCGACTTCATCCGTGTGAAATTTCTTGCTCCCCCGACCCACCCTGCGCATCGCATCGCCCGCGCTGTTACTTCGTTTTAGCTTAGCGTTGGTTTTAACCTTTTGCTCGTCTCCTTATGGTCCTAGCGTGATGGTAAGGTGATGGTGGTTTCCTTCTTCAAGAATTTGGAAAAAATATTTTTTCATATCGGACTTGTTCTAGAGATTACCGCCTACATACAAACTTACAAACAATTTTTACCTTTTTATAATATTAGTATAGCTAAGTAATAATAGCCACAACACGGGTCGAAAAATCAGGTTAAGCTACGCTTGCCGCGGTTGGTCCTTAGATGGGTGACCATCTTTACATACCAGGACCACTCCGTGCCTCGGAAAGCACGTTAAGCCGTTGGTCCCGGCTGTCATTTGTAGATTTTTGATAGTAGTTACGGGTCGTCAGAAGCCCAAAACTCTGACAACTAGTCTTACCAGGGGTACTCGTATCGTTTTACCTAGTAACTGGGTTGAGGAGGTCAGATAGGCAGTCGCTCCATGTAAATACTGGTATTCAGCTGGATCCGGTTAGACTGGAAGCTGACCCGAACATAGTTGGGAAAAGGCGGGCAGATGATGATGAATATGAAACATACATAATAAAGAAATCTCTATGTTTATTTAGTCAAGTAAGTAGTAAAAAACCGTGCAAAGCAGCGTAGGCTTGTAGATAAAATATCGATGTATCGATATATCGATATTTTTCGGCGATATCTATTATCGCGTATATCGATATAAAATAGCAAGTATCGAAAACGTATCAAATACGATACATTTCCAACACCGTTGTCCCCACTGACTAAAACAGCTATAATTCAGAGTAAGAAAGTAAACTTATTTTTATCAATGTCTTATTAGTTTATCATTTTACAGATAATGATACAAAATACTCAAAAATGTGTACACCAGTGGACGTCTTTCGGCTGGAATGATGATGATGATGATTGTACAACCTATGAATGATCTCAATAAAATAAAGTTTCTTATTATATTTAATTAATGTTAATAATCTATAAAATTTTTGATTGCTTATTGTTTCCTAATTTTATTTTAAGAATTAATTTTATTATACCTTTTGCTGTGCCCTACAGGGTCCGTAATTGTACCTTAGCTTTAAGCCATTGTAACACCTTTACCTATACATTATGGAATGCAAATAAATATATGAATATGCATATGAATATAAAAATGCATCCAGGTTAACAATAAATATAATAAAGGTAAATGAAAATATCGTTTTACATGTTTGCAAAATACTATGGCGTGCAAATATTATGATTGGTAATAATGAATTTCATTACAATAATTTAACTTCAAACAATAATGAATCAACTATGTCAAAAAAAAAATGCATAAAATCTATGACAAAATAGAAGATTCTGCCAGAAATTCATTAATAGTATAGTATGCTTTGTTAATTAGAAATGTCTTAAGCTGTTTTTCCAACTGTACATTATTAAGCTGCGTCCAACTTTTAGGTAACTTATTATAAATAGTGGGAGCCATGCAGAAAACACTTTTGCGCATAAGTGCAGTCCCACTGCTATGCAGACAGAGCTGACTTTGATCACGCCTGTTTCTGGGAAATTTATTTGCCATTCGCGAAAATGAGTTATTATTATTTCTAAAAATCGTTACTGTTTCCAGAATATAAAGGGATGCCAATGTCAATATTTTATACTGTGTGAAAAAGGGCTTACAACTATCGGTGGATTTCAACTTGAACATCGCTCTGAGGCATCTCTTTTGCGCTTTAAATGCAACTTCTTTATTAGTTGAGTTACCCCAAAAGATAACACGCGTAATAAGCAGTTAGTAACGCATGTATGTTAACAGTGCGTGACAGAATATACAAGGCGTACGCACTACTGCTTATCCTTTTAGTCAGGGCCTCTTTATGCGCCTTCCAATTTAAATTCCGATTTATTGTAAGTCCTACAAACTTAGTTGTATTAACTTTACTGTGTCAATTGTAATGTCATTGTATGTTATGTCAAGATTGGAAAGAGTCAATACGCGCTGGCTAAAATGCATAATTACAGTCTTATTTAAATTAAATTTTAGATTATTATTGTCTAACCATTCTTTCGTTTCTTTTAATGTATTATTTATGTCCTCTTTATAAAAATCTTTGATTGCAAGGTATCGTTATTGTACTGTCATCTGCGAATAGTGTCATCGGATGTTTGATTGCCATTAGAAAGTCATTTATGTAAAAAGTAAAAAGCGGTGGTTCTAGTATACTTCCTTGTGGAAGTCCGTAGATAACGTTACGTGCATCCCATTGGAAGATTTCTTCCTTTTTGGTGCTTATATTAATTCTGCTTATTTCCGTTATTTGTTTTCTGTCATGTAGGTACGACTTTAAGAGCTCAACGACGTTTCGACTTACCCCGTAAACATCAAGCTTTTTAGGGTTCCGTACCAAAATGGTAAAAAGGAACCCTTATGGTGAGACTAAGTCTGTCTGTCTGTCACACCTGGATATATCAAGAACTACTGATGCTATCAACTGGAAATTTAGAATAGTTTTAGATGACGTTTGCCCAACTATTTTGCAAGCAAGAAATAAATTTAAAAAAATATATCTTTTTTGCAAAAAGGACTGAAAGGGGGTCTTAAAATTTTGAAGTGGGGCTACTAGGGCATGTGGGGGGGAGGGAATCATATGAAAGAACGCTGTTTGCACATTCTCAAACATTTTTTTTCTTTTTTTTAGGCAGCATAGATTCCGACTTTTGATGAAAAATGTAAAAAAAATACCATCCCCCCCTCTTATCTCCGAAGTTTGCAGATATAAAAGTCTGAAATTATTCTATATGATAGAAGCTTATGTAAAGATTACAGGAAAAATAAAATGACATCTCTAAATAGCACAGTTTTTCAGAAATCATCAACATCATTCGTACGGAACCCTCGGTGCGCGAGTCCGACTCGCTCTTGGCCGGTTTTTTTAATAAGTACATGAGAAAATATGTTTCTAGTTTGGACTTTCTATGAATAAAAAACAAACACAATACAATTTCAGGTTCATATATTTTTTAGAAAATTTCACCGTTATATCGATATATCGAACTAGATATCAATATTTTTTTTAAATATCGATACGATATAATACCGATACTTTTTGGCACTGGTTGCATCCCTAGGGGTGGGTTGCTAGTATGTGTTCGATAAAAGGCTTATGTCATGATGAATACAGCATCAGGAGGTTGAGTCAGTTACGTTGATAATGTTAATCCTTCTTTTGTTAGGACCATACACAAGAGAACAATGAAATTGATGACGTATCTAAGCAAGTTGCACCTGTTTACGCTTTCGCAGTTCATGATCGATGATTAATTTTATAGCTCGGCTGGCAAATAAGAAAACACTGTCCATCTTATTACAAAACATGGTTTATCTTCAGACCCAGGATTAAACCATGGAGCTTTTATTGAATTTCGAACTTTATTCCGTCTATGGTAAAGTTCCTTATACAAAACTGACAACTTAGTACCGAACTAAGTTTTCAGACTTGTATAAAGAACGGTATTTCAATCACTGTTACGTTCTTATTACAAAAAACTGGCTCCATGGTATAAGCCATGTCAAAATATAAATCTTGTTTTGTAATAAGGCGATGTAAGTTTAGAAACTAAAAACTTCCCAGGAAAGCTTGTAAGAGCCAAGTCTTTAGAAAAATATTTCATTGGGCTACCAGGATAACCCTAACAGTTGAAACTAGAACATGACATGACATTTTAGTTTAAGACTTCGCATATTCATATTTTCTCTTCTTGTTCTCACTCACTATTGTCTACATTTCTTTTTCATTTCTCCTTTCGCAGGTCTGCTGGAAGAAATTTCTTAAGAAATAAGCAGTACCTTTGTACAAAATTTTTGTTATGTCATATCTCTTTGTATTTTTCTGTGTGTACATAAATAATAAAATAAATAAATAGAAGGAAAATTATAGAAAAAGCTAGTAAACATTTGAGAATATTTTATGTTTAGTAAATATATCAAATGCCTCTGATTTGGAAACTAGTAGGCGTACTTTACGTAGTTTATACAAGCCTTTTAAAAACACAACTTCATTTATTTTTAATTGGATTTAATTACTAACAATAGTTTCTAAATTTGGGTTTTTGGATCTAGTTGTCCCAAAAAAAAATAATTTGAACATTTTAATTAATTAAAATATCAAAAAAACACTTTTAAAAACACACACTTTCTCATATACATTCAACCTCTCATCGTATAGCCAACGTTAATCCTCAGATGAAATACTGTTTGGTATGCATCGCTGCAGTCGGTAACTGCAAGCGGACCGTTGTTGTCAGGCCACTTCATACAACGAGGTACACGAGGGGCAGACGGACTGCATGCAAATTGCCTTATCAGTGATTTTGAGAATTTTCAGTTCAAAAGTTTAAAAGCATGCAAATTGTTGTCATTTAAACATGCAATTTTGGGGTCTCCGAAATGTTCAATCGTATTATTTACTCGTTTTCGCGTAAAAATTGACAATTGCAATTGATCGTTTCGGGGACACTTTACAAATGAATGCCCCACTTTCCATGACCAAAGAAAGATACATTCTAGGTCTACTTGTGGTTTAACTATTGCATAATTATAACATATTTTTGTATTGTTTTCGTTTATAGTCCAGACAAGTACACACGGCTACACATCAAGCTATACATTTCCAGTATACGCTGACTTCTCTGATGTACGGAAATCCTTATACAATGCGAGATCAGCTTATACTGGAAAAGTATAGCTTGATGTGTAGCTGTGTGTACCTAATACTGACTGGACTGCCTCGTTGGTCTAGTGGTCACAAGCGCTACTGCTAAGCATGAGGTCCTGGGTTCAAATCCCAGGTCGGGTAAAGTGTTATTGAAATTTTCCATTAGGAATTTCTCAGTAGCAACCCGGAGTCTGGATTTGTGCCCGATTGATGGCAATAGGCTCGCCCCCTATTACATGGGACTTAAATTAAACATAACTGGGGAATTGTGGGTTTACTATAGGTACACCTCTGCTAACCCTTCGGAGATTACAGGCGTGATGTTAAGTAATAGGTTGTCTTCTGGATTCAAATACAGCTGGTAACGCAGGGTATGTAAAGGAAATACCTGCAATATACCTACTTATCAAAAACAAAAAATGTACAGGCTGCTAAATCCTAAAATGTACAGGCTGCTAAATCCTAAAATGTACAGGCTGCTAAATCCTAACTATCCCAACTACCTAATATTATAAATGCGAAAGTAAGTTTGTTTGTTTATTTGTTACATTTTCACGCCTAAACCACTGAACCGATCATCCTGAAATTTTGCATAATATGTTATCAGGTGTACAGAAACGGCATACAGTATTTTTTTTTCTGAAAAAAAAGTACTGTTCCCGAGGAAAACAACAATAACATTCTTATGATAATAGATGGCGCCCCGTGTCTTTCGAATCATGATTGAATTATATTAATTTAGAAACGTTAACAGTGTGTTAAGAGTTTTTTGCCGCCAAACGCCAAACAACAAGCAGTGTACAACTCGAATTGATTGTCAAATTCTAAATTAACGCGAGCGAAGCCGCAGGCAAAAGCTAGTTACACATAAACATAAACAACGCTCTTATACATAAACACGATACGACGTCGCGTCATGCTACGACGCGGCATCGTTTCACCAATATGTGCGAATTTTGTGTAAATGCCGCGTCGTAGCACGACGCGACGTCGTAACTCAAACTCAAACCCAAAACATTTATTTCAATTAAACCTATTACAGGCACTTTTGAATTGTCAAAGAGTCGGTCAGTTAGTCAGAAAGTTGAAGCTATCTGCCCATTCCAAAACGTAGATCTCTATGGAGAAGAATAGGCAAGAAACTCCAAGGACACTCTTTTAAATCAAGGTATTACAAAATCCTGGGTACACGACGCCACGTCGTATCGTGTTTATGTGTTGGATCCGTTTATGTATGGGCTCTCTCCATACGGCAATGATCGAAGGTGTTGTAAGTTGTCAACAATTCATTAAATGCAACTGTCTGTATAAACACCATGGTGTCCGAGTGTAACCATGGTTTATAGTTAATTAAAACGGCACAGGTCCAATTACATAGAATTATAAAAATTATAATAAAATAAGCATTCAAATAACATACAATACAAAAATTAAATTCAAATTCAAAGATAAACAATTCGTGGATAAAATTATTTATAATAATTGGTTAAATATTGGTAAACCTTAAAACACATTGCATACTCCCTAAAATTACCTATTCATTCCAGTTCAAAATGAACATTTCAATGAAAAGATAACTGAATAACCAGCTAAACAAACTCAAAAGCATCATAGACTAATTAAAGCTGAAACTTTCAGGACTGAGCGTAGTTTCCATTACCGTTGCTAAATACATTTGCAAGTTTTAAGAGATTTATTTTACTTTCCTTTTCAGTAAAACCGCGTTGTTACTCCCTGCCGAGCGAACATTTGTTCAGAGCAAATGTTTGCTGTTCTGCCGATGTTCGCTCAAAACAGAAAACATCTGTTTTCACTACAACGAGAAAACGAACACTAGAATGCATAGAGCGAATGCTCGCTCGCTCGTGGGAAAGCCCTTTCATTTGATGTGTCACACGGTAAAATTTGAAAGTTTTTTAATTATTTATTCTTTATGCCGCCTAAAATTGATTCAAAATTCATTTATTTACGTTAGACGTTCGTGTTTCATCATTTAAGCCGAAAGACATCCACTGCTGGACAAGGGCCTCCCCCACAGGTGTTTGCCATAATCGCCACGCTTGGCAGGCGGGTTGGCGATCGCAGTATGGTGTTAAAATTCATAGCCTAATCTAATTCACCCTAATCCCTTCAAAGTTAGAGTGAACAGGCTTCTTCTGGGTAAGCTCACTCCATCGTCGACTTTGTTTCTGTCACCTCTGCCCTAGACTAAGGTCAAGGGCAAACCCATCCTAAATAAAAAAAAAATAGAGAACGCAGCTGCCCATTCTCTAGTAAGTCCCTTAATCGCCTTTTACGACACCCACGGGAAGAAATAGGGTGATGCTATTCTTCACGTCCGGCACCACGCAGACAACGCACGTCCTTGTTTGGGTCACAGAAATTCATGTGTACCAAAGTTCAGCTTAATCGGTCCATTAGATTCGGAGCAAAATGGCTGTGACACACGAACAGGCAGACTACCGATGGATTTCCAAGCGTTAGTGAACGTGGTCATAAACTTGCCGTTAGAGCCTGAATTATATACAAAGTGCATGCTTTCAACAATCCTTTCAGGAATTATGTATTTGTATTATGGTTTATTACGCGACTGCGGCGAAGCCAAAAAAGGAGGGTTATGTGTTTGACCTGTATGTATGTATGTCTGTCCCTATGTTCCCTCGTAACTAGTAAACGGCTGAACCGATATTGATGAGTGATATGTCGTTAGATTCGTCTTTATTGCGAAAGTGTTATAGTATATTAAAATGATTAAAAATCAAAATGGTGGATTTTTGGCGCCAAAAGGTTTGTTTTCGAAAAAAAAAATATCTCCCAAGCCTATCGAGTAGGGTAGCAAAATGAAGAGTTTTAAAAGGTGATTGAAAAATATATACTTATTATATGTTCAAAAGTTATTTAAATGAGAAATGATAAAAAAAATATCCCGAATTTTTGGAGTGAGTAAGAGGTTATCACCCGATTATAAGTGAGTATATAACCTAATTTACCATCATATAATCCTAACTAAAAAGTATAAAATTAAAAGTATAAAATAAAAAGTATAAAATAAAAAAAGTTAATTAATAATGCATTTAGAGCTAATTGCTATAGCTGAAGCTTTGGCCTATGTCGAATCTTTGGACGGTGACCGATTTGTCATTTTCACTGACTCAAAAAGTGCTCTTCTCCATCTGATGAAATGCACGAGTACTTCACCTTTTAGGGGCCTTCCACTGGCGTACAATATATTAAAACCGGCCAAGTGCATGTCGGAACACGCACAATGAAGGGTTCCGTAGTTGGGATGAATTTATCCCAAAAACAAACTTAGCATTGTAGTTGAAAAACATGCTCTCCCATACATCGATATACGTTACGGTCAATTCTCCACCTGCAAATTTAAGTTGGTCGACTATTACTCGTTAACTTGTGAAGCCTACTTAGTTGTAATAGTTTTCCTTTTAATTTCGTTATATATACTATTGCCATGAATTTTTTCACATATCCAAAACTAACCATTTAGCTGGCAGGGGGGGGGGACACTTGACTCTAACAAAAAATAGGACTTTAAAGCTTAATATTACGCAAACGGATCCCTTAATTGAAAAATGGTTTTGCCAAACCCACAATATTTTTGAACGGCCTATCTAACGATACCCCACACCATGGAATAGACGAGAAAAAAAAATATCATCCCCATTTCACGTGTAAGGGAGGTACCCTAAAAAAAAATGTTTTTCATAATTGTATTTTACCATTTTTTCGGCATGATTAATATGTATACCCATGCCAAATTAAAGCTTTCTAGGACTAAGCGTCTCTGAGCTAAGCTGGGGACAGGCGGACGGACGGACAGACAGACAGACAGACGGACATGGCGAAACTATAAGGGTTCCTTGTTTACTACGGAACCCTAAAAACCCAAAAAACCCGACTGCAAAAACATGAACTGAAAAGATGGAAACAAGATGAAAAGAAAACGCAGTCGGGGTTTTTGTTTTTTTAATTAACTTTTTTTTTTGTTACTTCCTTGAGTTAGATAAGCCGATTACCAATTTGGTAGACGTTCCCATCAACAGCTGTGCTTTGAAGTCCCTAATTGCTCGTTTACTCGCTTGTCAAGGATCCTACGAGGGACCTACCACTGCAATATGCGTTACTTTTTTTGCATATTGCAGTTCTATTGTTGTTCTGCCACAGAGCAATTAAATAGGTGATTTGATTAGTTGATGTGAGGTTCATAAAAAAAGTCCCAATAATGATCATCAAAACGAAAGTCGTCATTACTTTCACAGCACGTCAAAGTTCAGACCAGGGTTGTTGCTAACATCAGCATCCGCGGAACTTCAGCATCATTTTCAACATCAGCATCAGCATCCGCATTGATCGATGCTGATTATTAATGCTGAAGTTCGAGTCGTGAGATGACCGCAAAGGGGGCGGGGCTTTTAGCACGTGTGGTTTTGGTTTGCGAGTTTTGACTAATAATGCAATGGACTTGCTCTTTGGAAATGTTCCATTCTTTTAACATTGTCTCTTCTTTCCCGGCGATAACATCACATTGCCCGGAAATACGAAACAATGTTAAATGAATGGAAAATTTCCAAAGAGCAAGTCGATTGTAGATCGATAGTAGATCCTTCGTCTCTAATAATTAGAGACGAAGGATCTACTATGACCTAACTAGACTAATAAACCGTAGGAAACAAGGAACCCTTATAGTTTCGCCATGTCCGTCTGTCTGTCTGTCTGTCCGTCCGTCCGTCTGACCCCGGCTTATCTCAGAGACGCTAAGTCCTAGAAAGCTGTAATTTGGCATGGGTGTACATATTAATCACGCCGAGAAAGTCGTAAAATAAAACCATGAAAAAAAATTTTTTTTAGGGTTCCTCCCTTGCACGTAAAACGGGGATGATATTTTTTTTTCTCGCCTAATACATGGTGTGGGGTATCGTTGGATAGGCCGTTCAAAATATTGTGGGTCTGTGAAAAACATTTTTCAATTCTGAGATCCGTTTGCGTAATATTAAGCTTTAAAGTGCCATTTTTTGTTAGAGTCAAGTGTGTGTCCGCCCCCCCCCCCTGCCAGTTAAATGGTTGGTTTTGGATATGTGAAAAAATTAATGGCAGTAGTATATATAACGAAATTAAAAGGAAAACTGTCACAGCTAAGTAGGGTTTACAAGTTAACAAGTAATCGTCGAGCAACTTAAATTGGCAGTTGAAGAATTGACCGTAACGTATATAGATGTATGGGAGAGAATGTTTTTCAACTAAAATGTTAAGTTTGTTTTTGGGATGAAGTCATCCTAACTACGGAACCCTTCATTGTGCGTGGTCCGACACGTACTTGGCCGGTTTTTGTTTTATAGTATAGGTACTTAATTACTAATCTAGGACTATCATTATTACTAAACTAGGTGCTTACTTAGTTTGATTCTATTTTCTATTAAAAGTCACAAAATTATTGAAACTATTTTATTCCAATACCAAGGAAAACTGTGCAACTTTAAGGTATAAGTTCATGTTGGTTTTTAAACGTTTTCCCTGCTTTTTAAGAAATTAATTAAAATCAGCATCAGCATTCGCTGATGTCAATGATAGAAAATCAGCATCAACATCCGCTGATGTGAAAAAAATATGCATCAACAGCAACCCTGGTTCAGACACACCGTTTTTATATACTTACGAGTATCACAAAATATGTCTGTTTTCTTAATGTGCAAAATGGCCATGAACTTATTTATGACGTATCACGATCAATATAAATGTTGTAACAGTAAATATTGTCCAAATCTACATTCAGAATATAAAGTGGACCTAACGGGATTGACAACATTTAATAGTAGGCATTATGTGTCTAATATTGTGGATACTTGTATCGATTAAGGGGCTAGTGGCTAAGTAATAACTGCCACACGGGTCGATCGATCAGGTTAAGCTACGCTTGCCGCGGTTGGTCCGTGGATGGGTGACCATCTTTTCATACCAAGATTCCTCCGTGCCTCGGAAAGCAAGTTAAGCCGTTGGTCCCGGCTGTAATTTGTAGATCTTTGACAGTTGTTACGGGTCGTGAGAAGCCCAAAAGTCTGACAACCAGTCTTACCAAGGGATATCGTGTTACCCAGTAACTGGGTTGTGGAGGTCAGATAGGCAGTCGCTCCATGTAAAATGCTGGTATTGAGCATGCAGCAAATATTAGGAGGGTCAGGAGGTTCATGGGGATGTTTAAGGCGACGATAACCGACTTTTGATGATTTTATACTGAAGATCACGTCTAAACGAGTAGTGTTAATGATTTGAAAAAAATATATGTTAAATTAGAGCATTTTCTCTATAACTTAATATGTGAATATTTTAGATTATGTTTATATTACAAAGTGAAATTAATTTGTAAAGTTATGTCTAACGCGGATAAAAAACTGAGAATGGCGCAAAATCTACCAAGCGTATTTTTCTGAAATCTTCACCAATTTAAAGATAGTTTAATTATTGAACTTTTATTATACGCGTTTTATTAAAATACCTTTTGGGTTTGTGTATAATAAATTAATAATGCGTCAAATTGGGGACAGCGCTCCTAGATAGGTGAGTCCTATTACTGGCTGAACGTACGACGCGTTGCGTGAGCTCAGTACAGAACACGCAAGCTAACCACTCAAGGTCACTGGCACATATCTCCGTCTTAATTCAAAATCAATAAGTATGATTATATTAATACGTAGTTATTTCCTTTTGGTGCCAGCCGTAAAGAATAAATAGCACCATCCCATTTCTTCCCGTGGGTGTCGTAAAAGGCGACTAAGGGACTTACTAGAGAATGGGCAGCAGCGTTCTCTACGCATTTTAACATCATACTGCGATCGCCAACCCGCCTGCCAAGCGTGGCGATTATGTCAAACCCCCCCTTTAGGGGAGGCCTATGACCAGTAGTGGACGTCTTTCGGCTGAAATTATGATGTTAATACGTGAAGCGACAACTTTGTATCCCTTTTTACGAAAATTACGCGAACGGAAGAGTATGAAATTGGGCACAGTTAACATTTATATGGAGGAGTGCTTCGCGCGTGGCTTCTACATACTAGCGCGACTTGTACGACACCGGTAGAACAAAAATTCAAGAAAGTTGTTCTACCGGTATCGCGTCGCGCGACAAGTCACGCCAGTATGTAGGAGCCTTTAAGCTAATCACTACATAGTATAAAAAAGTCACCTCCCGCTTCCTGTCTGTCCCTATGTATGCTTAGATCTTTAAAACTACGTAACGGATTTTGATGCGGTTTTTTTTAATAGATAGAGTGATTCAAGAGGAAAGAGAAAAAGCCACACGGGCGTATCCGCGGGCAGCAGCTAGTATTTTTATATAATATGCATTAAAAATAAAATTAAACAAATAAAAAAATATTACACCACTACCATGCGTTTGATACACATACACATAGTACCAGGGCCTCATGACTTGATGATAGATAAGTGACAGAAGTGACAGCTTGACCATGGAATAAGTAAATACTACTCATGGAATTAGTAAGTACTATATAGATTGTAAGTAGCGGGGGTCGAATGTCGACCAGTGGGCGACCACTAGTTATAGTATTATTGTACCCATTTATGTACTTGTGTATCTATTTTATTTATAATTCAATATGTTATGTCTTTTTTTTATTATTATTTCCTCTCAATCAGAGCACCTGCCATCTTATCTCTTTACCACCCTTGGTTAACTGGTAGATCATTCCTAAGGCATTAAATCCGCTTTTGTACCTTGTTGTGTGCGAGAAGTTTAAATAAATAACTAGGTATAACAAATATATTCTTAAGCGTCGTTCAGACTGGCGTGATATCGCGGGCGCGACAGGCAGCGCGAGAAGCTTCGCGCTGAAGTTTTTATAGAAATTGTGCTAATATTGTCGCATTGCACCTGTCTACGGGAGCCTTTAAGCCTCTACGTACATAACATACAAAATAACAGCTCTAACATCTGTACCTACTTTAGAGCCTCTATAAGTAAAGTTGAAAATACTAGTATTCAGTTCTCTAGGTATCTCAGTATCTGGTAAGACTACAAGCCGACCCTGACATAAGTAATTGGGAAAATGCTAGGCAGATTATAATGAGGTGAGTAAGTAAATGAATATACTTACTCTTGGTAAAAATTTAGTATCGTTTGGCAGGAGGAGGGGGTGGGAGGGAGGGGAGAGGGTAGGGGGGTGTTTCCCCTTTCCCCCGGCACTACTCCCATGAAAAGGTAACGCACCGTTCTTGAGAAAAACTAATTATTGTAAACTAACTTCAAAACATTTTAAAGTTGCTTAAAAAGCGTAGTCGGGGGAGGAGAGATGGTTTAAAAAAATAATAACCTCGAACCTTCGAACCTAACCTGTCCGAGTCGGGGTGCCACAAGTCCCGAGCTCGCTTCGCTCGCTCTTGCATCTTAAGTTCTCCTAGTATCATTGCCTGTAGTACACATACACTTAACTCACTTTCTTCTGAGCAGAATTTCTAGGTTGTTATAAAAACAAAACATTCATAAATTTTAAATCCAGCATTTACAACTGTAATTATTATTAGTTCCTCACAAAAGGATCTCTTTTATTTCTTTCTACATCTCTTCTCCACAGATATTCATAAATTAAATCATTATTATATTAATATTATTATTAGCACGAATAATGTAGGTAATTGTCATTATGTAAATTATTGCAAAATGCCTAAAATACAGTTTTTTTTTTTTACGTTTCGTTTCAAGACATTTTACACTACGAACAATATACTGCTAGGACAGATTTGGTAGTCAATCGCCATCAATCGCCCATTTTAACGTTTCGTTTTCGCTTTTTATCGGATTTGAGGTTAGAATTAGAAACGATTTTTATTAATTTCTCGAAAAATATGCATTACCTTGTAATAAGAATGGTAGCGTTATAATCGGGGACCCAACCCCTACCAGTTTTAACCCCTTTTAGCCCCCAACTCCTGCCAAACGATACTAGATCCAACCCTCTCTTTATTAAGTAGGTACCTTAACTATGAAGACAAGAATTACCTATGTGGAAAGATGACACCGGTAAAGTTTTCTTAAAAACTGAGCTCATTGCTTCAACCTACTTCTTAAATTTACCGCTAACTTACCCGTAGGTTTATTTAAGTAATTAATTGACTAACGCCCGGTTCCTAAGGTCAAAAAACATAACACTCAGTACTAATCTTAACACTAGATCATGAAGTCAATTTCACCAGTTAAAGTTGGATATAAGAAAAGGATTTTCTTGAAGATAAGCATAGAGAACAGGCAAAACACAATAAAATAATCATTGGCATACCAATTAGTAGATTGTGTCATAAGGGACCAAAATAATGTATTGAGGGCGAGAGCGATTGTTTGAATCCAGAGCGAAGCGAAGGATTCCAAAGTAGAATTCTAAGCGTAGCGAGGGATTCAAAGTACGTCGCTCGAGGTTAAATAATTTTGGTACCGTGTGACACACTGCTTTTCACTTTCACTTTTCACACGCTGCTTGCCCCCTCTATGAGAAATATGAATGCTATATGCTTTTAGTAGTGACGAATATTTATATATTATTTACATAACCAAATTACAAATTTATATTAATATTAGATAAGTTTTCGCAATTTTGGGAGTTTATTGTAACTGTTTTTTTGGGAACAGAAAATTTCGTTGACTTATTTATCACTTGGGTATTCGTAATAATTTCAGACTCTAAGTATAAGAAGTTCCCGCGTACATTTTTTTTAAATTTGTTTACCAATGCCGCTTCAGTAGGCGCGGTTTTTTTATTACCGGCCAGGACTTTATCGAAGCGAATTGCGTTCAAAATTAAATAGTGTTCCAAATTCAAAAGTCATTTCGTCACTGTTATTTAGTGCGCCGGAATCACCCATTTTGCTCGCACCTACCGAGGAACCCTTCGGCTCTTTTCGAATAGATGGGATGAAATGGTTATTTGTAGCCTTCGACAACTTAACACACCAGTCTATGATGTTCTTTGGCATAAACTGCTTGAAGAGACCACTGCGCCAAGGGAGCTGGTATCTGGCCTCAAATATTACTCAGTAATCAAAAGAATGCTGTCAGATGGGTCAACACGCATAGTCAGGAATATAATCTGAAATGCGGTGTTAGGCAAGGCGGGTTGAACTCCCCCAGTTTGTTTAACTTGTTTGTTAACCAGCTGATCGGCAGGCGCAGCTCCGATCGGCGGAGCCATGGTCGCATGCTCAATACATGGAAGAATGATCAACAATATTAGTTATGCGGATGACATGGTTCTGTTGAGCCCGTCAGTGAGTGCGCTCAGGAGACTTCTGGGTACTTGTGAATCATATGCCCTGTCACATGGACTCGAATATAATGCTAGTAAGAGTGCTGTCTTGCTTTACAAATCAGGGAACAAGGCTCCCTCGAACGCGCCGCCAATTAAGATCGGTGAGTCTGCACTCGTGAAGGTGTCTGTAAAATATTTGGGTCATAAGCTGACAGATTTACAGGACGATGAAGACCAAGAGAGGGAAAGGAGATTCACACGATGTCCCAAAGAAGTTCAAACTGTTACTTTTTAGAGCCTTCTGTCAGTCCTAGGGCTTCTCTCAGGGCTTACAACGCCTTGCGTGTTCTGTACAACGACGCTATGAGAGCAGCATTGAAAAAACTCCGGTACTGCTGTACTTCCGCAATATTTGTGGATGCTTCCATCGATGAATTCTTCGCCGTCATTAGGAAAAGAACTGCTTCGACGATGAGCAGGGTCCGTGGTAGCACCAACACTGTCCTCAGAACGTTAGCAAGCAAAATTAATAGTCCGTTAACTGTGTACTGGGCAAGTGAAAGTGTAGATGGCACAGAAATAGGAAATAGAATAGTAATTATAGTATACTTGTTTTGTTTACAAACAAATTACTAACACTTTTTATTTTTTGTGTACTACTAACAACCCTACTAACGCTATCTTTGTTAAAAAAATATAGACGTATGTCTGAAATAAAGATAAATAATAATAAACCTTCATGGGCACTTATGAAACGTCACGGTCGTTTCTTATGAAGAGCCGCCAAGAAACTCTACGGTTACTATTTTAAAAATAATTGGCTTTCACAATGTTTTCCAATTACTGTGCTAATGGGTATGGGAGGATACTAGTAGGTAATTAATTCATTTATTTTATTGTTTATGTACACACAGTAAAATACATAGGGAAAAACATCGACACAATCATTAATCATATAATTTCATGGCAATCTAAATATGATCAGCCCAGAACCGAGCTACAAGAAATATAGCACCATCAATAGCGTCCTGTTAGTTGCTTATACGTGAAGCACGCGTAGCATGACCAATTCTATCTCTATTCTACCAAGAAACGACAAAGCTCTTTCTATCCAACTCGTTATCTCTTCTGCCCGAGCATGGCGCGACCCGTAGACTCGTGTTTCTATGAAGACAAAGACATAGATATTCTTTCAATAGCAACGGGGGGTAGCTAGTGATGTAGTAAACTATGAATTCTACGATGATTATTCGTGTATAGTTTTCGAAAAAAAAGTTTCAAACGTCAAGTTTTTCATTAATAAAAACCAGCAAAATTCAAATATCTCGAAAACGAGAGGGGACGCACGTCCTAGGCAAAAAAATTACTGAAATTTAACTCCGCCATGAGTGCAACCCCCCGTGCAAATAGGATGCCAACATGAATTTAAGTTAAAAATAATCTTTGTGAATTTAATAAAAAAAAAAAAAATACATGATTTTAAGGCAAAAGTACTACTTTTTTTCACTGGTCTTTTTTTTTCTGCTCGTAGTGCCCCTAAGCATATACTCCAACTCCGCCCCTAAGACCACCCCACTGACCAGATTGTTCAGTGAGAAGAAATTTGGACGGTGAAAGTATTGAATTGAGTATTAAAAATCAATATAGACTCTTGTCTATACTCAGAATTTTAATTCGATTCCAGATTTAACAATTTCAGTGTTGCAACGTTATGACAAGTACTAAATAGTGACGTTGCGAAATTATTCGATATGGAAATGGAATATTTCCAGATCGATTCTTCTCGTTTATAATTTTACGCTCGTAAACTAAGTATATCAGGAAATTAAATATTTCTGAACCAATAATTTAGTTTTGACGATTAATTAACGATCTGAGACTTTTCTTTTATAATTGTGTGTGAAATAAACAAAAAAATGTGATCATGAAGGAACATGACAAATAAAACAGATAGATAGATGTATTATGGTAATAAATTATTTTATAAATTGTCGCCGTCATCGCTATCGCTATCGCTGTCACTTTCTGTAACATTTATTATAAATGTGTCTGTGATATTGTCAATTAACATATCTAGCCTACTCATTTTTTGCTCTTCTTTGACAACATGGGATACGCATTTAGACCATTCGGTAGCCGTAATTTTTTTAATGCCTTCCTGAAATAAATTTCTCACGTCTGTCAATTTGAAGGTTTTATTATTTTGAGCTACATGCCCCTTTACCTGCGCCCATATCAATTCGATAGGGTTTAGCTCGATTGTTTATCGATTTTTGTGTTCATCACTACACTATTATATGTGGTATCATTATTTCACAAAATGACAGTAGCTAATGTCAAATCTGGAATCGAATTAAAATTCCGAGTATAGGTCAAATGTGATGTAGACTATTTAACGCTTGTCGAGAAGAAATGTTTCTACACCAAGTGTCAAAAGTAGAGAAAAATTGGTCGTCATGCTCGACACTATAGACTTTTGTCGACTGAAGAATAGAAACATTTCTTCTGTTCAGTTTTAACATCGCCATGCTTAGGACGGTAGAAGTCTTTCTATATTATGTCGTTTTGTCGATTCTTCCATCAACAAAACCCGTTTCTACAGTGGTCATGCTACGCGTGCAGGTATCAGAGCACGTAGAATAATTATACCCATTTTCCTAGAATTTTCCCAAATATGTTGAGAACAGCTTTCAATAATCCAGTCTAACCGGATGATTAAGGGCGAGCGGCGTCGTATCGCATCGCATCGCGGTTTTGCGTGGGCGCCCTAAATACTATAAGCCTATCTCACAAACCAAAGCCATCATATCTATCCATCCAAAGGTTGTCTTTAAAAGATCGCTTTTGAGCGATAAGACCGCACATTGTGTCACTATGTAAAATGTCTACATTTATATCTGTAATTTTTATGGTGTACATACTAAAGAGTATTCTATTCAATTCCTATCTGACCTTCCTCAACCCAGTTACTGGGTAACATCATACCCCTGGTAAGACTGATTGTCAGACCTTTCAGGCTAAAATATACCTACCTATACAAAAACTAAACTCCTCATTCTCTATATTTTATTAGAATAAGTTTCCAAGCCCTTCAAACCGTAGCAGTGGCGTCTGAAAACGTACGAGCGTCCGTTGAACCCGCGGGCCGATGAACCTATTTCGGGGCACGGTACTGCTCCGACTAATTTGGCGTCATTTTGTTACACAAGGCCATTAATTGCCGCGGGGCGAGTATGTGCGTAAGTGTTTTTGAGATCGTTTTGATGGTGTGGCTAGGACTACGAAAGAAAGGTTAAGGGCTCGTACAGACTGGTGCGATATAGCGGGCGCGACGCGACACTAGTAGCACAATTTCTTTGTCGGTGCCTGTCGCGCCCGCGATATCCCGTGAGTGGAAGTTGGAAAACATGTAGCCACGTGCTCTTCGGGAATCGTCGCTGCATACACTGCTTCAAGGAACTTGTGGCGCACGAATGACGTTGCCAGGGGGGCGCTGTTGGTGGTCACTTGTATGTTTAGTGAAATGTATTGAAAAACACGATGGCGGGTTAATTCCGATTTTGGCCAAGCGCAAAATGATCCATTAAAGACAGTTTGTTTCTTTGTATAATTTTCCTCTATAAAGCATGTTTGTTGCGCATGGCCAGACCACTCAAATAGCAGGCCATTGAGGTCCATGCTCGGCCACTTTTAAGTATCTATCTACTCAAAAATATCTATATCTAGACAAAATCAAACTGCTTGCTAATTTAATGATGTAATTTATTATTTGTATGACATTGATTTTACATTCTGTGATTACTTTAACTGACACACTGACTTATTACTTTAAAATGTTAGGAAAATCGTATATTTTTACAATGTTTGTAAATATGTGAGCACCATGTATCTACCACACAATTAATTTATTTGTCATTGCTTAATTTTTAATTATTTTTACCTATTGTGGTATAGTAATTTTATTAGTGCATCGACTTCACCTATAATTATATAAATAATGTATGAATGAAATGCACCGACCCCAGCGTGGTTGTACCAGACTCGATTGCTCGAATTAACCCAAAGATTCACACTAGCCCCTGAAGCCTCATGTTTCATGAGACTACAGAGACCATTGTATATCAGAGAGTAGACCGGGGGGCGCGATAATGGTAAGGAAGACTTGCTCTTGGGATATGGAAGGATTGTAAGAGCCTACCGGATATGCATCCTTGAGCAAGCATTGGAATAGTGGAGAGACGGGTTCGCCGCCAGGTTGGCCCGGGTTCTCTCGGTTCATGTATGTGTCACTGCTATGCTGTATTACACGTTGCTGATTCCAAGGTCTTCGTCTGAAGTCTCACTATCCGTTTACTAATTATATAAATAATGTATACGAATTATTGTAAAACAATGGAGTTAAGGTAACGTTAAGAGTAACGATAGAGTTTCTTGTCCATTCTTCTCCATACTAAACTACCTTTTGGAAGGGGCGACTATAATCAATTATTGTTTTTTGTAAATTTTGTCGTTCAAAAGTGCCTTTTATGTGCCTATAATAAATAATTTTACTTTGAGTATCCGGATGATGAACTCGTTTCGGTCGAAGAGAAAAGTCGAGTATCATGCTTCACGGTTCACGTAACCTAAGTAGTCTTAATTTCTAACACCTCGAGTAAATGGGTCGTAAGACTTACAATCACTCCTTCGATCGATCACTTATCTCCTAAAAAAGTACTGATAGCTCATAATTTGACTGTGATGAGAACGAATCGATATTGAAATTATTTATTATTTACTGTAATAACACCATAACAGCTTTATGTGCCAATGCGATGCTACTACAATAAAAGTTACATTATACTTATACTAAATTAACAAAAATAATAAAAAGGCCTCTAAATGTTTTCAATGCACTTCAGTGCTACTACAGTGAATCTGTTCAGGCTGCAATGAAATAAATCTACCTCCATAGAAATAATATTTAATAATCTTATGGCTCGTGACAAGGGGGCCAACTTGTTCAGGTTTGTCCTAGAACAAGGCTCCAGTAGCGTAGGCGTGGGGCGACGCGCGCCTCCGCATCCGGGCGGCGCGCGCAGCCCCAACTCTGCCAGCAGCTCAGGCTGATGCAGCCAGCCGCGCAGCACCCGAAACACGAAACTACAAATTGCGACGTCCCTCCGAATATACGGTCGATGCGATTCGGATGGTCTCCGTAACGTCAATTACTTATTTTTCTCGGTACTTTCGAGCTAATCAATACTATAACCAGTACATATACAAGTTAAGTCCACAACGTTCCATAGTTTATATTTTTAGACCTTAGCTGATACCCTGCAACTTGCAAATGTTGACTTTTTAGTCCTACCGGGGTGCGAGCAGTCTTTTTCTAAATTATGTGAATTTCGGAAATTCGTGCAACTCTATGAATAAAACTTGCATAGATAAAGTCAGGGAAATTAATCGTTATCCAAATTGACTACCAACTTAAATTAGCCGTGTATTCAGTGTATTCTTTGAGTGTTGTATGAAATGCCTGTAACACGGCAAATCGACGTAGGTTGCCAATTTATTAAAATTAATCTACCTGACTAGATTTCCTACTGATATCTGTATATTACTCGTATGTGTGTCAAATTGTGTTGAAAATAATTTGGATAAACCAAGACAGATAACGTGAGACAATTATCTTCCCCAGCAAATTCTAAAAATAGGCTTAAGATAACTAGATTCAGTAAGTAACTATACATTTACCTACAAGCACAACATTGGTAGAATTATAATTAAAAAAAAATAAGTATTGGCTAGTCGAGAAGCCAAAATCAAAGAATGGAAGAGGTTAGAAATCAGTTAAACATTACAAATATTAATAATTAAAAATTTATTTTAATTATTTTCGTTGAATAGTTTTTACAAATGACTTGCTATATTAACGTGTGTATACCGATTCTTAAAACGTAGCTAGAAGGAACAACAGGGTTTTTGTTACATATTGTATAGTTTACGGCTGTGCTTATGTACCTGAAACAGTGGTTTATCCATGTGTCCCTCACTATGATAGTCACTATAAAGGCCAACGCACACCAGCGGACGGCATCGAGGAGGATTCGCCGAAAAGCATCCCGCCGGATGCCGCGGTATGCTATGGGGGAAATGCGGAGTGCACCCGGGGGCGATCGCGATCATATGCTAGCGGACTCCGTCACATGCCTTCCGTCGTATACCGTCACATGCCTTCGCATCCTGCTGCGGTATCCTCCAGCGCGCTCTTCAATACCGCAGAGAGAAATGCCCTTTGATAATCCGTGGTCGCGCGGTGTCTGAGCTTTGGAATATATGTACCATAAGATACGTACGAATTTACGTTGGTAAATTTAAAATACTCTGCCCCGTCGACCGCCAACGTGCGCTGGCCTTAACAGTCCATATTAGCACAATTTAGGAACATTATAATTAACTTAACAATTAAGGCAACAACATTTGGTACAACACTAAATAACAATTCATAATTATACCATTGCAATACAAAACACGACCTAGGAAGTTCACTTATGTAAAAATGTAATACTTTCTGTTTCAGTAAGTTCTTTGTGTTTCCGCGGATTGTGAGCGACTTTTCAAGACTTTTCAGAACCAAGTCGTTTTACTTTTACAGTCTTGCCGACTATATCACAACGTACTTTTAAAGCGGGAACATACAAAATATCCTGAATCATTAAGAGGCCGATGCGTAGTTCATACAACCGTAATACCAAAATAATTTGTAAATCAAACATATTCTTAAGGTAGTGTGTCTTTATTCCGATTTGAATACAGAATATCTAGGTTCCTAAATATATATTTTGAATGGACACTGATTTAAACAAGAGTTATGAGAAGAGAAAAATAAGTTTTATATAGAAATTGTAAATTCCTCATATCTCGTCTTTATAGCATTGTCCTTTCAAAATATATATTTGGGAACATAGATATTCTGTATTCCAATCGAAATAAATACACACTACCTTAAGAATATTCTTTGATTTACAAATTATTTTGGTATTACGTTTGTATGAACTACGCATGCTACGCCGGGCCCCTTAATCAATACTAAGTACTATGAACATTAACGTTTGAACTGACACCACAAACCATGTTGTAATGTCATTGGTTTATGTACTGCTAAAAGGCTTCTACATACCGGGGCGACTTGTCGCGCGACGCGACGCGACACACAGGCACCGCTCGTCCCGCGACACATTCGGGGCCTTTGTGCCGTGTCGCGCTGGTATGTAGAAGCCTTAAATAGTCACCATGGCTATTACTTGCGACCGCAGTAACGGCTAGCGTGGCCATGTTATTTTAGTAATAATCATACATCTATGGTGACCGCAGTTTGGCTTTGTGGCCACAGTCCACAATAGCCTTATCATTGAACTCTGTTACTATAAAGCAATTCTGGAAAAGTGGGACAATAGTGATCGCTTTAAAATGTTAGGCATAATGTCATTTTTCAGTATACTTTCCTAAGAAAGTTTGGAAAAGACGTTGTGTTCCTATTGTATAACAGAGGAAATGCTGGGTCCTAACCAAAGAATCTAAAAATCAAGGTGGAGATGTATATCGTCACAAAGTCACGCCTGTTTTCCTCGAAGGGGTAGGCAGAGTTGTACCTACAGTACGGGCACATTTCGCCAGTTATGTTTCAATCTCATGTAATAAGGGCGAACCTATTGCTATCAACCGGTCACAAATCCAGATTCCAGGTTGAAACTGAGGAATTTCTGATTGAAAAACCCAATAAAACTTTGCCCAAGCTGGGCAAACTGGGAATCAAACTCAAGCACAGCAGTAGCGCAGTTATAGTTTATATCTGTATTTTTTATGGTGTACAGACTCCAGGTTGAAAATGAGCTGCCAGGGTTGCAAGTTTGTCCGAAAGGGATATCGTGGCCCTGGCACACAGGCAACGGAAGGAACACGGGTGGGTTTTAGTCAGTAAAAGTCTTTTTGAGAAAATAAATATCTTTAACCGTAAAAGTCTGACACGCCCTCCCGCTCCGACCAGAGCGGGAGACGTCATTTGATAAATACCCACGCAAAAAAAAAAAGGTTGAAAATGAAGAATGCCTGATTGAAAAACCAAAAAAAACTTTGCCCAACCTGGGAATCAAATTCATGCACATCAGTAGGGCAGTAGTTTATATCTGTAATTTTTAAAGTGTACGTATTACAGAATACTCATGAATTTGTTTGATCGAATTTGTGTATGTTGATGGATCGAGAGGGAGAGGAAGGCCAAAGAAGAGATGGATGGATTGTGAGAGTATTGACATGGAAGACAAGAAGGTGAAGGGAGAAACCGACCCCAAGTAACGTGACAAGGGCAGGGAGATGATGATGCCATAATAAAGAGTATTCTATCCATCCAGCGCTTGTGTGTGCGCGACCATTAGACCAATACGGCAGTCGAGGTGGAGGTATAGTTCCCTGGAAGATCCCTCTTCAGTTTTACACGTTGAACGCTGCCAGGGCCAGTTGGACCCAATTACTCGGCAAACACACGTTGTCTGCCATGGCCCACGGGGAAAAGTATTGATTTTAAGCTCGCCGCTCAACGTGGCTTTATTTGTGGTTAATAAAACAAACCCGTTGTATGAATCTTTCGTATCTCAGCCTCAACAACTATCTACATTAGGTAACTAGCAACACGTTTAGCAGCTCAACATACAACAACTTTCATCAACAGAAATCCTTCAGCTATCCGTTTGACCCACTTCTTCAAACAATAGTAGCGCAATTATCTACGTGTACACGTCACATCCGCGACGCCTGCGCAAGCAATATTGTTGCTAAATCGATTTGTAATCGATACCAGAGTTTATTTAGAGTATATTCTTTCTAATGTTATACAAAGATGTGAAAGTTTGTGAAGATGTTCGTTACTCAATCACGCATAACGGCATAAGTGATTTGCATGGACAGACAGTAAGACATGTTCCGGATTAACACATAGATCCTTTTTATTTGGGTGCTTGGAGTACAGTGGAAGGTGTGGGCAGCAGGCAGGAAAATACCCTAAAAGGAGCAGTAGAATTTCTACAATACTAGGTAATGGACTCATAAAGGGTCACAGGGCAGGTTATGAGAAGGTGACGACCAGCTGGAAATCGTTGGATTGGTCAGCCTTTCTTAGATACAGACATACTCGTATACTAAAAGGCGATCAAAAACAACCCAAATAGCATTGCGAGCTGTTTACAAGCTGTAAGTATTTAAGTTTTTTTTATACTAGAAGCTGTATATTTAGGCTGTATAAAGGCTGTATAAGCGCTTATACAGTCCTTTTAAGTTAAAAATCAGCAACATTATACAGGTTTTTGCATTAGTAGAGCTGTATAGTAACTGTAGAAGCAATGGAGAAGCTGTATAATAGCTGTTATTCGGTGTACAAAGAAACCATTACACTACAGATATCATTTTATAAGTATCGTTTATCACTGTTATTTGGTTGGTAATTTTTAATATTCAAATATTCCCATTTAATCTGTAAAAAAGGTTTATTTAAATGTTTTATCTTATTTCAAATGGAGTATAGAACTGTAATAAGTAAGTGATCACATGCAAAATACATCTTGTATACAGCTTTAACGATAAAACCACATTGAAGTGTCACAAAATACTTAAAGTTGTATAGTAGAGTTTTAATATTCTGTTTAAGCACCCTAAGCTTACGCGGATCCCTTAATAAAGATTTTATACAGTTTAAGCTGTATAATAACTCATAAATCACTCTTACAAAGACAAAATCATTGTTTGACACTCTTGTACGTGTCTAAAAGAACTCTAAGTTCTAAATAGGCTGGTATTTTGATGTTGAAAACACTTGTGTGCTGCTTGGGAAGGAAGCGGACGTTAAATAGCCTTCTACTCGATGGACAGACGACTGCGTAGGGGTTGCGAGTCCCCATCGAATGCCCAGATTAGATTTTTGTGAACGTCTATGAAGGAGGCATTGCTTAGCAGTGGACGTCTTCCGGAAAACTCAATCTACAGACTCTATTTATTTATTTAAACATCACACACACAATAATGTACAAGGGCGGACTTAATGCCTTAGGCATTGTTTACCAGTCGACCAAAGGTGGTGCAGAGATAAGATGGCGGGTGCTTGATTGAGAGCAAATTTTAATATTATAAAATATTTAAATATAACTCAATTAATTACAAATAAAATAGGTACACACGTACATAAACAGGTTATAAACTTAGATATAATACACATATATTTACTACAATATATCCCTACATTATATATACATACAAATTCAAGGAAAAGACATTCATTGAGATGACTCTACGCTACACATGCGCTTCACTATAATATATGATTGACGTGTAAAAGTGTTTGTACAAACCTACTTACAGAAATAAAATCATTTATCACTATGTATTTTCCTTGAAATCGGTAGGTCCTCAGCCATCGACCATCAGCAGCGTTTATGTGTACTTGCATATTATACTAAATTATAGCAAAGGGATACAGTAAAATTTTACAGACATAAGATGAACCTCATTGCTTTTCGGATAGCTACACAAACGATAGTGGCGCCTTACATTAATTTCTAATACTGTCTGAAAATGGACCTAATCATTACGATCCCATTAAAAACATTTCATGTAAAGTAGGTTGACTTACATAACGCTTTCACTGTTAAAAATGTATCAGATCTAATGTAGTGTCTGAGATCTGTGTGGTGTCGGACGTAAAGAATAACACTCCCCTATTTCTTCTCGTGGGTGTCGTAAAAGGCGACTAAGGGACTTACTAGAGAATGGGCAGCAGCGTTTCTATGCACTTTAACACCATACTGCGATCGCCAACCCGCCTGCCAAGCGTGGTGATTATGGCAACTTGCCCTGGCCCTTTGGGGGAGGCCTGTGCCCAGCAGTGGACGTCTTTCGGCTAAAATAATGATGATGATGAATGTAGAGTCAAGCCCCTAACTCTACAAACTTTACATCTTGGTCAAAATGTATGGATTGGCCGTTTCGTGTCCGTCGCCCCCTATGGGCTGTAATAAATTAAGTCACTAATCTTTAATGTTGTTTCATGCAATAGTTCAATGGAACGGCTAAACCATACATTTTGACCAAGATGTAACTGATAACTTTTTAACAGTGAAATCGTTCAGGCAACCTAAATGTTTTTGGTGGGATTTCATTTATTTTTATAGGGTGCTGTATTTATTTTTATTTGAGCGGTGATATTGTACTGATATTACAGATACACGTCAAAATCATAACCCTTAATTCTAGCTTAATGCGGGTAAAATGGTATTTCTTGCACGCCAGCAGTTACTTTCCTCATAGCCAACGATTAAAAAAGAGTTTTTTCTTCCTTTTTTTATGTGTACATACTAATCTAGCTTTCATAACAAATGGAAGTCGATACATCTATTATCCGTAAGAAATACAGAGTTGCACCTCCCTTTAAGGGGGGTTAGAGGGTGAAAGTTAAATCTATTTTGTTATTGTTTGTGTGCAAATCCTAGCTGCATACCAAATTTTCGCTTTCTGGGACTTGGGGAAGTGCCCTAGAGATTTTGATGGATGAGAGAGTAGGTGACGAAATCGACGTATTTTAGGTTTTAATAAAATCCAAAGTATACAAGCTACAAGCTAGACAAATGTGGTGTGTTTTATAAGTCTGCTAACTACACCTCATCCTGAGAATTCAAGCTCTGTCATTTCCCAGCCGAAGCTACGAAGGTTTGAGAATACGACGAAACGCTTTGAGAAAAGGTAGGTAGTGCTGCTTTTTGTTTTTGGCTCGTCTTGAACGACCGTGCCCCCAGATGCGATCTCTTACAGAAAATCTCATTTCCGACCTAGTACTCGTATTTGCGAGGTCGATCACTAAGAGCGTCCACATAACTAATTTATTTTCGCCGACGATTGTGAAATAAATCTTTTGACATACTAATTGTTGTTAGGAATTATTTCCAAATCACTCACAATTCCTGTTGGGAACGATGTCCTTTTTAATTGAAATCACAGACTTTTTTCCACAAGGTAACCTATATTTGTAATTTTATTCACAAATATGTACATCTCGCCAATCAAACATAAAATGCCACTTAGGATTATGAAATCTACAAAGACATAAATGGTCAGTTCAACTTACAGATCCGTTTGACCTCATCAAAACCGTACCGAGTGTAACTGTAACAACCTGAAGATCTACGCACCTACGAGGACCGGAGCGAACGAGTGTACGTGCGCTATGTGCAGTGTGCACGTATGGTTCATCTGTTTAGATTGATCTCGCCATGTTTGGTTGCTAAAGTCTTTAAGTACCAAGAGGCTAAATAATATACCTTTTTTTTTTTGTTCCCCACGTGGAAAATCCTCACGGATGTCCTCCGCCCTGGGGCGGGCGGAGGGGTCTGTCAGATTCTTACTGACTAAAAACTACCCCAGTGTTCCCTTCCCACACCTGCACCGGGGATCATTGGATCAAGTGCGACATCCGCGATCCCCGGCCCGCCTCTGCGGGGCACTTCAAGTTGGGGTGAGGTGTTATACCCTCCCCCGCGACGTCTGAAAGAGGCGCGCGTGGAACACTACGCGCCGCCACCTCGGGTCCAGTATGATAGGGGGCGGCGCGGACGTCCCCATGTCCGCCATCCCTGGGCCCATTTAGGGAGGCCGGAAGAGGGGAGTCCGCCTGCTGCGGGTCGGATGAGCGGAAGAGATCTTCCGCTCCCTTACCGCAGCCTCGTTCTGCGACACGACTGTTTCGCAGAAGGAAACCACCGCAACCCAGGGGTCTACTCCGAACATAAATCTGAAGTATCGGCCGAATGTTCGGCCGTTACTGGATTACGGCTAACTATGGCTGACTTCGGCAAAAAAAAAAATTACAGTGAAAGAGATAAGCCAGAAGCCAAAAATGTGACCTTAAGTCGGCTAAGTATTCAAAGTCAAAAAGGAAACTATGCAAATTATAAAACGGCCGAACCTTCGGCCGATACTTCGGATTAACGCTTCGGAGTAGCCCCCTGGACTCCTCGCTGCCGACCATCGACTCGACCACGGCCGGCAGCGATAGATTTTTTCCACAATGTCATGATTTCATGAAAAAGTCATTCAATAGAACAAATCTAATTTAAAGAGATGTATTAATGATTCTAAAGATTATAATTCTGTAAATACATATTGTGTATGTTATAGTCACGAATCATATTTTGATACTAGGTACCTACTAACTAGCCCACACTCCACTAGGTCCATATTTTTTTATCTCTCATATTTAAAATAGTGTCCCATTTAACTGAAAACAAAATACTCAGTGTCTCTCAAAGATTACAGCGTCGTCGTAACTTTTATTTAACTTAGAACAAGTCGACTCTGCCCCAGTTCGAGCACAAGTTTGGGGTTTACTTCTCTTTTAATAAGTTCCCAAAGTTACACACAAACTTAGTCAGGCAAAGAAAACTAAGTTGTTATAAACTTTGATAACGAATGATTTATGGAATATTACTTAAGTATGGAACGTATGTTTTGCTGGCTTTAGGACGGCGTTACGTTGCGTGGCTGTAGGATTTGATGTTTTAAGATCGATTTTCAGATATTGCAAAGGGAACCTAATTAAGACGCAGATATATGCCAGTGACCTTGAGTGGTTAGCTTGCGGGTTCTGTACTGAGCTCACGCAACGCGTCGTACGTACAGCCAGTAATAGGACTCGCCCATCACGGAGCGCTGTCCCCAATTTGACGCATTATTAATTTATTATACACAAAACAAAAGGTATTTTAATAAAACGCGTATACTAAAATATCAATAATTAACTTATCTTTAAATCGGTAAAGTTTTCAGAAAAATACGCTTGGTAGATTTTGCGCCATTCTCAGTTTTTTATCCGCGTTAGACATAACTTTACAAATTAATTTCAATATATAATATAAACATAATCTAAAATATGCACATATTAGGTTATTGAGAGAATGCTCTAATTTAACTCATATTTTGTTCAAATCATTAGCACTACTCGTTTAAACGTGATCTTCAGTATAAAATCATTAAAAGTCGGCTATCGTCGCCTAAGTTAATTCGGCAAAATCGCGAAGAGTCCAGCTCTGCATAATTTGAATAAGCGTTTCGCAAATCAATGGAAGACTTGGTAAAAGTTTAATGGATTCTTTGAAAAACTACACTTGTAAGTTTTCAGAGCGTTTTCAAAGAATCTGTTAAATTAAGCAACTCTTTTAAAGAATTAAAGGAATTTCCATGCTTCGGTATGAAGACTACGCTTCAATATTAGCAAAGATACGACGGTGTTAGTTTTCTGATGAATGATCGTGATCGTGTGAAGTCATAGAAATGCTGATGACGAAACCCAGTGTTATTTTTATAAACTACAGTCAGTACGACAGAGGACGGTTCCTACAAGATACATTTAGGAAGAAACAGAGAAGTGAGAGGGAGGAGATTTTTAAGGCCCAGAAACGGTGTATTAGATCTATGTCAAACTTTAAAAGCACAAACAGCTGTGAGCCTGTATTTCGGTCTCTTAGGATACTGACTTGTTGAGCTGCACGATTACTGACAAATGCTTGCACTGATTGGACAGGTCCACTCAAATTTGTGTGGTTCTTTCCTCAAAAGACCATTTCAGACACGGATCTACATGGTCCTCACATGACCTGACCAAGATTATGTCTGGATTTTAAAAGAGACTGTCCCCTGAGTTTGTTTTGCAATTTCTTCTCAGGGGTAGTCAGTTACGAAATGTCGACTACATGCTTATTTTTGATATGACGTGTAAAAGTGATTGTAATATTCTATTTACAGAATAAACGATTTCATTTCATTTTATTTCATTTCATTTCCATTTTTGTACATACCTATTGGAGGTATGTACAAAAACGAATCTTTTTCTATTTGTAAAAACGAATCTTAATTTATTTCCGTCACTGGACAATATAAGAACACGTAATACAAGAACTTGCTACATTCGGGTAATTACAAAATAGCACTGTTTAATTACAAAATAGCACTGTTAAATTACAAAATAGCACTGTTCAATACAATTCATTTTTTTTTAAGGTTCTAGCACCATCGATAACGTTCGATGATTTTGCCAATGTCAAGGTATGAGAAAGTAAACTATAAAAACTATAAATTGCTATAACTATTGATCAGTGTTAAGGAAGAGTATTATGACAATGGGACCTGTCATTTATAATAAAATACCTCATGGTTTTAAGGATTGTTCTGTAAACATTTTTAAATCTTAGGTAACTGCACTACTTTTAGGCAAATGTTATTACTCAATGAAAGACTTTTTAAATGATATGAGTTTGTCTAGATTATTATTGTTATAATTAATTGCAAATTTGACCATGACTTAAGTACCTGACTATATTATATTAATTGACTTCATTTTAATTTCTGTTTTGTTTTGTTGACATTATTTTGTTTGTATTAATATTTTAATTTATGTAATAATTTGCACGCCGTAAGTTAGACTGTAGCCGATCTGCCGATCTCGTTAATTTATGTACAACATCTTATACCTGTACCTACATTCATAGCAAATAAAGTTCTGTAACTACCCCGAGTGTAAGTATGCAAGTGAGGAAACGTAACGCGTTTGCGTTAAGATTTTTATTCTCACCCTTATAATTCTTCATTATGATCAATCGGTCAAATTTTAACGCAACCGAAATAGTTACGTTTACTCTCTTGCAAACTTACACTTGGGGTACTGATTCTGTTTCTGAACACATAACATTATATCACGCCTATAATCCTCGAAGGGTTGGGCAGAGGTTTACGTATAGTACATCCACATTTCGCCAGTTATGTTTAAGTACCATGTAATAGGGGGCGAACCTATTGCCATCAACCGGGCATAAATCCAGACTCCGGTATGCTACTGAGAAATCCCTGACGGAAAACCCAATAACACTTTGCCCGACCTGGGAATTGAACCCTGGACCTCATGCTCAGCAATAGCGCTTGCGACTACTAGACCAACGACGCAGTCAAGAAAAACATAACGGCTCGCATAAAGCTTAAAAGCACTCGCGTCATAAATAAACATGTTCGCGTTCCTATTCTCTCCGAAACACAATTACGACACTAAATAAATGAACACTAATTACCATACGTATCATATTATCAGGTAAAAGAAACAAAAGCCGAGCCAGAGAAAATAAAGAGTGATTAATTTTAGCCCACATCTGCGGGGGCGAGATGTGGACGAATTGGATAACACCTCGTTTGTCAAAACTACACTAAGATGTAGATGAAATTTCACAATTATTTTTTAATTAATTAAAAAACTCAATACATCTTCTCGTTTTTTTTGTTATTTAATAAACCTTTTAATTCAAAAATTCAATTCTATATTAATTAAGAGACAGTTTATATTTCATCCAATATTTTACAAACAAATAAGAATATTATAATTTCACAAAAAGTTTTGATGTTCATCACGTTATTTTTACTGATTAGGTTTGAAAGAAAAGCACGGAATTCTAAGAACTGGGAAACCGTTAAAGCAGCAGCCATAGATGGTGTATGGTAATGAATCTTGTCCACTACATCATCATCATCATTTCAGCCGAAAGACGTCCACTGCTGGACATAGGCCTCCCCTAATGGTTTGCCATAATCGCCATGCTTGGCATACGGGTTGGCGAACGCAGTATGGTGTTAAAATGCATAGAGAACGCTGCTGCCCATTCTCTAGAAAGTCCCTTAGTCGCCTTTTACGACACCCACGGGAAGAAATCGGATGGTGCTATTCTTTATGGCCGGTACCAAACAGACAAGTTGTTCACTTGCTCAGAGAATAAAACAAAACATCCTAATTTTGGATCATGTCAACTTTTACGGCGTACTGCCGTTTCACTTTGCTAAAATCCTTAACAGTGTGGCTCTAGCAAATGTCCATAATGAAGAGTTTCTGTGCTAAGTTGCTAACTACTAACATTTTTCGGGTTCATTAGGAAAACATTGAAATCATCGTGGAACTTTCGACTGTCGTATGAAACAGGAAACGGACCAAACTGATTTTATTGCACACTATAACTTCTGCCCCTGACTACATCCGCATCAGAAAACATATTATGGAAGTAGTATACGGTCCGGTACGAGTCGGCAATAGTATAGTTATCCATCAGTGAAATATTTTTTGTAATCGGATCAGTACTCTGCACTACCTACTTGGAGATTAAGAGATAGCCTCTTACGAACAAACAATTTGACCACTTTAAAAATAGTTTAGATAAAGATACTTAATAATAATTTTATTTTCCCATAATAGATTTTTAACAGGTTATAGAAATAATTTCACCAGTCAAACTGGATACCCTTAGCCAAAACCTGAGGCTTGAGGGGACGATAACTGACTTTTAATGATTTTATACTGAAGATCACGTCTAAACGAGTAGTTTTAATGATTTCAAAAAAATATATGATAAATTAGAGCATTTTTTCAATAACTTAATATGTGAATATTTTAGATTAGGTATGTTTATAATACATAGAGAAATTAGTTTGTAAAGTTATGTCTAACGCTGATAAAAAACTGAGAATGGCGCAAAATCTACCAAGCCTATTTTTCTGAAACCTTCACCAATTTAAAGATAATTTAATTTAACTATTGATATTTTAGTATACGCGATTTATTAAAATACCTTTTGATTTGTGAATAATAAATTAATAATGCGTCAAATTGGGGACAGCGCTCCTTAATAGGCGAGTCCTATTACTGGCTGAACGTACGACGCGTTGCGTGAGCTCAGTACAGAACACGCAAGCTAACCATGAGTGGTTAGCTTGCGTGTTCTGTACTGAGCAAAAAAATATATGATAAATTAGAGCATTTCTTCAATAACTTAATATGTGAATATTTTAGATTATGTTTATAATACATAGTGAAATTAGTTTGTAAAGTTATGTCTAACGCTGATAAAAAACTGAGAATGGCGCAAAATCTACCAAGCCTGTTTTTCTGAAACCTTCACCAATTTAAAGATAATTTAATTTAACTATTGATATTTTAGTATACGCGATTTATTAAAATACCTTTTGATTTGTGAATAATAAATTAATAATGCGTCAAATTGGGGACAGCGCTCCTTAATGGGCGAGTCCTATTACTGGCTGAACGTACGACGCGTTGCGTGAGCTCAATACAGAACACGCAAGCTAACCACTCAGTGAGTGGTTAGTTCAAGGTCGCTGGCATATATCTGCGTCTTAAAGGGCTGGCGTAGCATGCGTAGTTCATACAAACGTAATACCAAAATAATTTGTAAATCAAACATATTCTTAAGGTAGTGTGTATTTATTTCGTTTGGATTACAGAATATCTATGTTCCCAAATATATATTTTGAAAGGACAATGATATAAAGACGAGATATGAGGAATTTAAAATTTCTATAGAAAACTTATTTTTCTCATAACTCTTGTTTAAATCAGTGTCCATTCAAAACATATATTTGGAAACCTAGATATTCTGTATTCCAATCGGAATAAAGACACACTACCTTAAAAATATGTTTGATTTACTAATTATTTTGGTATTACGTTTGTATGAACTACGCATGCTACGCCAGCCCTTTAAGACGCAGATATATGCCAGCGACCTTGAGCTAACCACTCACTGAGTGGTTAGCTTGCGTGTTCTGTATTGAGCTCACGCAACGCGTCGTACGTTCAGCCAGTAATAGGACTCGCCCATTAAGGAGCGCTGTCCCCAATTTGACGCATTATTAATTTATTATTCACAAATCAAAAGGTATTTTAATAAATCGCGTATACTAAAATATCAATAGTTAAATTAAATTATCTTTAAATTGGTGAAGGTTTCAGAAAAACAGGCTTGGTAGATTTTGCGCCATTCTCAGTTTTTTATCAGCGTTAGACATAACTTTACAAACTAATTTCACTATGTATTATAAACATAATCTAAAATATTCACATATTAAGTTATTGAAGAAATGCTCTAATTTATCATATATTTTTTTGAAATCATTAAAACTACTCGTTTAGACGTGATCTTCAGTATAAAATCATTAAAAGTCAGGTTTCGTCCCCTTAAGCCTCAGTTTTTGGCTAAGGGTATCCAGTTTGACTGGTGAAATTATTTCTATAACCTGTTAAAAATCTATTATGGGAAAGTAAAATTATTATTAAGTATCTTTATCTAAACTATTTTTAAAGTGGTCAAATTGTTTGTTCGTAAGAGGCTATCTCTTAATCTCCAAGAACTACGCATCCATCGCCTCTTATGTAAAACATTTCAGGCTAAAAGAAATTGTCATAAACTCATGATTTATTGACTCACAAACTGGCCTCGTGTCGAAAAGAAACTAAGATTTTCATTAATCTTTCAATTTTCTTCTTAAAATAGAATAATAAATACATATAGTACGAATTAACTAAACATAAAAACAGCAATATGAATGCCAGCGATCCATACCACACGCTATTACACAAGTATCACAGGAGCCGTGCACAATGCGCGCGCGCACCGGACGTGACGTCAGCGCTTCATGAATGGCCCTAGTGTCGATGACACGCCGCATTGTTCGTACATATGTGGCGGTTTATCTCTGTATCTTTGTATGTAGGTAGCTATGTAGGACGATTTGCTGTTTGTTGAACTTTTATATGGAGAGGGCAAAGTTTTGTGATCGGTGTAATAATTGTATTGTTAAGGGACCGGCGGCGGCGGCGCGGCGTAGAATGCGTAGTTCATACAAACGTAATACCAAAATAATTTGTAAATCAAACATATTCTTAAGGTAGTGTGTCTTTATTCCGATTGGAATACAGAATATCTAGGGTCCCAAATAAATATTTTGAATGGACACTGATTTAAACAAGAATTATGAGAAAAATAAGTTTTCTATAGAAATTTTAAATTCCTCATATCCCGTCTTAATTTCATCGTCAAATTATTTTGCTGTTACGTTTGTATGAACTACGCAACCATCGCCAACATTTTAACTTAGAATTTTGATGAAGTGGATACTGTAGAGGTTCAACCGGGATGGCTTCCTCGTCCAAGCTTCACGAATATTACATATGGTTTCTGCATATCAGCTTCATCATCATCAGCCCATAGTAGTCCACTGCTGGACATAGCCTCTACAATGATTGCACGCCATTCAGCTCAATCCTCGGCAACTGTCATCCAGCTGCCACCAGCCACCCTGCGAATATCGTCGCTCCAACTAGCCTGAGGGCGTCCTACCTTACGTTTGCCGATTCACGGTCTCCACTCAAGAACACGTCTACCCCAACGGTCATCGGTTCTACGGCTAATATGGCCGGCCCATTGCCACTTCAGCTTGCTTCTTCTGTGAGCTATGTCGACAACTTTGGTTCTCTGCCGGATCACCTCGTTCCAGACTCGATCCCTCAGAGAGACTCCAAGCATAGCCAACACAATACAACAATAGGCTGGTATTATTAACGGCATAATGTGGAGATAAACACTATTTCATATTTAGAAGAATAGGAAAAGATTAGAAAGTCAACCCCGTTGGCTGACAGCGATGTATTTATCCAAAATAATTATAGAATTGCGAGTCTATATGCGTTTCATTCGATATACCTAACTAAAGACGCGGCAACAAAAGAGTGCTGAGTTCATGCAGTATTTTAAAGGGCCTAAAGGGCTAAATTTGAGCCGCGTAAAAGCTTTTCTTTATAGTGGGCTCTTATGGCCAGTCGGTTTAATTTAAACCCTGCATTTCATAAGACTTACCTGCGTTTAAACACGATAACAACAACTGCTTCAGAGCCGAGGACCAAAGGACAAGAACTCAAGAATGGACAAAATTGACAAACTTTTATTGCTTGAATAAGAGGCTTTTGGCTGCGTTGTATGTGCGTATTTTATGTATTTTTTTTTTGTAATGTGTAGTTTGTTTGTGCAGAATAAAAAAAATATATATCTTTGAGCATTACGCGATGGTTTTATGTAAGAATAGGAATTCGGTCAAAACGACTTCTAATCTTATACTCTCTGTTCCCTGATTCAATAGATCTGCATAGACTAGGAACTCTACAAAAATGTATGCTATTACGAAACTAGAAAAATCTAAAACAAGATTCTGCTTTACCCATTCCTGGTTCCCACCACCACCTCTCAAAATACTTTATTTATGCTGAATCAATTAATAATAAAACTGTATTTATAAAGTAGTTACTACCTAATTAATTACATAATTGATATAATAGACTAGTTTCTGTAAATGGAAACAGGAGCCGACAACTTCCAGGTAAGCTGCGAAGTAGGTTCTACGAACTGTCGCATACCATAAACAACAACAGTTACATTCTTAGAAGAAAAAACTAGTTAAGAGTACTTGGACATAGTTATTTATTCACTTTTTTACATGCCATATGTAGAATGTTTCAAAAGTATAATTATATGATTCAGTTGATGGCAGTAAGTTACTAAATAAATAACATAAAAATAAAATGTCCTAATAATATAAACACACGCCTGTAAAGTTGTATCTACAACATTATTTTTAGTATATGCGAAACCTCAATATATAGTTTGTTCAGAATAAGGAATTGAATCGATTTCAATAATTTTACACCATGTTATATTTTGTCCCAGAAATATTTAAGTGTGATGGAAAATGGTATCATCATTTAATTACTTACAATACAATCGCCGTACGATTAGGTACCTACTGCCAAATTATTATCAATGAGCGCAAGACGACCCTGGAGGCGCGGGGGCGCCGTTAACATGTTTTTGTACGGACAACCCGGTAACATAACAACCTTATAACTTTGTGATTTTTCATGATACAGTTTTGAAACTTGTACATAGATTCTTTACATAAAAATACTAGACACGTGTTTCGGGTTTCGCATATGCTAAAACTAATATTGTATAAGTATATGATTCAGTTTATGGCAGAAAGTTACTAAAGTCAACGCCATGAGACGAGATAAATTTCATACTTTGGGATTTAAAACTTTAACTGAAATTGCGTATGGTTCAGTTTCCATTGCAACTAAAATTATTTTATGACGTTTAGCGATAATTTCTTCATTCATAAATCAACTTAGATATCTTGAGTTTAAAGTTGATAGTTGTATAATTTGCAATTTTATGTATTTATAGCTTCTCATGACGGTTACTTTAAATAATTAAATAACATACAGATAAAATGGCCGATAATATAACAGCCTGTAATCCCGAAGAGTTAGACAAAGTTGTACCTATAGTAAACCCACATTTCGCCAGTAATGTCTAAGTTCCATGTCATTGAGCCTATTTTTTTTTTTTTACACGGAGAAATTCCTAGTGTGGGGGACACTAGGAATTTCTCCTGTATTGTGGGTGCGTTTACAAACATTTAAACTCACATACACAAACAGCCAGACCCGGAACAACTACTTGTACGTCATACAAATATTTGTTCCGTGCGGGAATCTAACCCGCGACACGCAGCGCAGCAGTCAATCGCTTAACCACTACGCCAACCGTGTCGTCAAATATTGCCATCAACCGAGTACACACGGCTACACATCAAGCTATATATTTCCAGTATAAGCTGATCTCGCATTGTACGGAATCCATATGATAACGATCTAAATTGTGTCAGCCACGAAATTAGCTACGAGTACACCTTTCAGTGGCTTTCGTAAAATCCTCCAACATGCAGATTTTAGGGTACGCAGGACATGATGTTAAGGAAGAATAAAAACCGGCCAAGTGCGAGTCGGACTCGCACGAAGGGTTTTGAACCATTATCTATAAAAATGGCAAAAAAAAATGGTATGGGAGCCCCCTTAAATATTTGTTTTATTTTAATTTAATTATTTATTTTTAAAGTGTATATACAACTAAATATTATGTGAATATTTCAAGCGTTTACCTGTTGCCATTATCAATATAGAGCAAAAACGAGCAAAAAAAAAATCACGTTTGTTGTATGTGAGCCCCCTTAAATATTTATTTCATTCTGTTTTTTAGTATTTGTTGTTGTAGCGGCAACAGAAAAACATCATCTGTGAAAATTTCAACTGACTAACTATCACGGTTCATGAGATACATCCTGGTAAAAGACGGACAGGCAGACAGACGGCGCGGCGGAGCCTTAGTAATAGGGTCCCCGTTTTACCCTTTGGGTACGGAACCCTAAAAATGCGGCTTGCAGTCTTACCGGATGCAGATGAATACCAGCATGAGCGACTGCTTATCTGACCTCTACAACCCAGTTACTGGGTAACACGATATGTCTTGGTAAGACTGGTTGTCTTTCGGGCTTCTGACAACCCGTAACGACTGCGAAAGATCTACGAATGGCAACAATTAAGACGCAGATATATGCCAGTGACCTTGAGTGGTTAGCTTGCATGTTCTGTACTGAGATCACGCAACGCGTCGTACGTTCAGCCAGTAATAGGACTCGCCCATCAAGGAGCGCTGTCCCCAATTTGACGCATTATTAATTTATTATACACAAAACAAAAGGTATTTTATTAAAACGCGTATATTAAGAGATCAATAATTAAATTATCTTTAAATTGGTGAAGGTTTCAGAAAAGTACGCTTGGTAGATTTTGCGCCATTCTCTGGTTTTTACCCGCTTCAGACATAACTTTACAAATTAATTTCACTATGTAATATAAACATAATCTAAAATATTCACATATTAAGTTATTGATAAAATGCTCTAATTTAACATATATTTTTTCAAATCATTAACACTACTCGTTTAGAAATGATCTTCAGTATAAAATCATTAAAAGTCGGTTATCGTCGACTTAAGTCATGTCCTATCGTTAGCGAAAAATGTAGTACCATGTTTGCTCTCTAGTTCAAATCCTGTGTGAACCGCTACCCAACAGGGTTCCCTGGCTTCGGTCAACCTAATCTCTGGGGCACTCTAAGATATCGTATATTAAAAATAATTAATAATTACGGCATTACTGAAGCTTGGGTTAATGTGTAGCGGCATCAACATCGCCGCATGCGAACTACGCGTCACACTGACGTCACGCAAAATCCTGCATCGCGCAAGCAGAGTTTACCGCGCCACTATACAACATCCCGACACCGCCCACCAGACACAACACCCGTCTGGTCAGAGGATCCTCCCTTTTCTATAGTGGATGAGTGAACTTTACACCCTGTTCCTCATGCCTCTAAAAATGTAGTTCAATTTCCATCAATTACAAACGTTAGCACATGTGATTTCAAGTCTTATGTCTAAACGAAATAAGAATCATTATTTAAATAGCATTGATCTAGATTCTCATACGCAGCACTCTTTCATAAAACTTGCCATTAGTAAACACGATCTATCCTTGTCGTTTTCATGTCAGCAACGTAAAGGAGTGCCTGTAATATCATTTTTAACCGACTTCCAACAAGGAGAAGGTTATAATTATGTTCGGCTGTATGTTTTTTTTTAAATATATAAATGAACATAACATAACATCACGCCAGTAATCCCCGGAGGGTTAGGCAGGGGTGTACCTATAGTACACCCACAATTCGCTAGTTATGTTTAAGTCCCATGTAATAGGGGGCGACCCTAATACCATCAATCGGGCACAAATCCAGACTCCTGGCTGCTACTGAGAAATTCCAGATGGAAAACCCAATAACACCTTGCCCGACCCGGGAATCGAACCCAGAACCTCATGCTTAGCAGCAGCGCTAGCGACCACTAGACCAGTGAGGCAAACATCATCATCATTCAAGATTTCAGCCGAAAGACGTCCACTGCTGGACATAGGCCTCGCCCAAAACGGGGGGGGGGATTTGCCATAATCGCCACGCTTGGCAGGCGGGTTGGCGATCGCAGTATGGTTTTAAAAATGCATAGAGAACGCTGCTGCCCATTCTCGAAGAAATGGGATGGTGCTATTCTTTACGTCCGGCACCAAACGGAACCAGTATGAGGCAGTACATAAATGATCCCTGTTTTCCTTTTTGATGATACATTATCTTTATAAGAGCTGGAACCTTCTGAAAATGCTCAACATTGCCTGTTTAGACCGCTGACAACAGAGGGCTATTGTACAAATTTGCCAACTATTAATAAAAAAAGAAAAACATAGGGACACAGTATATATCCTTCTTATTCAGTATAAGACATATCTTTTAAATTGGTCCAATATTGGAGGAGGAAATAGACGAGAGCCGAACCTCGATTTATGACTTTTTACTCTAAAAGTCTCTCCGCCCGCATTTCCTCTTAATGTTACGATTCAAACGAACAAAGAGTCTACTCCGAAGCGTTTATCCGAAGTATCGCCCGAATGTTCGGCCGTTTTATAACTACCACCATAGCTTCCTTTTTTGACTTTGAATCCTTAACTGACTTAAAGTTACATGTTTGACTTTGGCTTCTCTCTTTGACTGTCGTTTTTTTGTTTTCTTTCGCCGTAGTCAGCCATAGTTAGCCGTCGTCAAGCAACGGTCGAACATTCGGTCGATACTTCGGATTTATGTTCGGAGTGCCCCAGGCGACAAAATCAAGACGGTAAATCGTAAAACATCAAATCAAAATCAAATCAAATCAAAAGTAATTTATTCAAACTAGGCTGAGAATCAGCACTTTTCGAACGTCAAAAATTACATGAGACAGTCCCCCAAAAACGCCCACCCTTCACCACTTCCTAGTGCTTTAGCTGGGAAGAAGAAGTGGCGCAACAAACTCCCCAGCAGCACAGCTGTCTGTTCGCATAAAAAACTTGAAGCTATACAATACAATATAAAATAATTTGCATTACGCAACACAAAACGTTAAATTTAATTATTTGCCTTATGTTAGCTAGCACACACCATTATACCAATATATATATATATATATATATTAATACTCGTCGAAAACTATACTCAAGCAGAAATAACGTAAACAAAACGTATCTAAATAAAAGCCTCCAGGCATAATGGGCGTGCCCGCTTAAATAAAGCTACAGCTATCAGGGACTTTATACGTGAAAATAAGCTAAGCCATAACCTATAGAAATCGTCGTCAGAAAATATGTCACTATATTTAAAATCGGTATGGGATGTATGCATTACGTAGGTAATTTATTGTTTCATATGTCAAAGGCTATGAGTATTGAGAGTGTTATTGTCCGCGTAGTGCCGGGCGTAAAGAATAGCACCACCCTATTTCTTCCCGTGGGTATCGTAAAATGCGACTAAGGGACTAACCAGAGAATGGCCAGCAGCGTTCTCTTTTAACACCATACTGCAATCGCCAACCCGCATGCCAAGCGTGGCGATTATGGCAAACCTCCCCTTAGGGAGAGGCCTATGTCCAGCAGTGGACGTCTTTCGCCAGAAATGATGATGATGAAATGTATTGGGTTCAAAGAGTCATTCGAAAACAAAGATCACTGCTGTATTTCCTAATCTCGTAGAACGCGCTACGAAAAACTTGGCACTTGGTAAACGGGTTGATGATCGCAATATAATTGTTGAAAGATAAATGATTCCTTTCCTTTAAACGTTATTGACCCCGACTTACGAGTTTGTAGGTCCTGGGTTCGAACTTCGAACCCAGGCAGGCGCTTCCTCTTGTGTAAATAATTTCATCACCCCTGCTCTCAAAACGGTGAAGGAAAACATCGTGAGGAAACAGGCATGTCCTAGAACCAAAACTTCGAGGACATGTGACATCTACCCACCCGCACTGGCCCCGTTTTTTAGGGTTCCGTACCCAAAGGGTAAAACGGGAACCCTATTACTAAGGCTCCGCCGTCTGTCTGTCTGTCCGTCTGTCACCAGGCTGTATCTCATGAACCCTGATAGTTAGACAGTTGACATTTTCACAGATGATGTATGTCTGTTGCCGCTATAACAACAAATACTAAAAAACAATAAAATAAATATTTAAGGGGGGGGCTCCCATACAACAAAAGTTACTTTTTTGGTCGTTTTTACTCGATTTTGATAACGGCAACAGGTAGATGGTTGAAATATTCACAGAATCTTTATTTATATATTCACTTTAAAAATAAATAATTCAATTAAAATAAAACAAATATTTAAGGGGGGCTCCCATACAATAAACGTGATTTTTTGCCGTTTTTATAAATAATGGTACGAAACACTTCGTGCGCGAGTCCGACTCGCACTTGGCCGGTTTTTAAATAAGAAGAGTTGAATTCTCTTAAACCAAAAGTTTACATGCCGTTTTCAAGAGCTAAAATGTTCCGAACGCCACGTGCGAGCTACGATCCTCTTTTTGCTTAATCAATTTCAATTCATTTATTTCTATTTCTATGTAATTATTAATTAAGCATGTAGAACAAAATATAATTATGATCTTTATTTTATTATAATGTAGGGCATAGAAATAGGTTACACAAAGTAAAACCTTCGCATTTCGTGGTACAAGCGTAGGTCGTGTTATTGATTTTATTACTGTAAGAACTGCAGGGCTTCTTTCTGTATACCTACTCCGCTAACACGTAAGTTCTGATGTTTGGCTTATGATAATGTAGCGGGAAAATGTGATGATATAAGGTACTTGAAGGGGTAGGCAGAGATTTAGGTTAGGTAAATGTGTGTTTGTCAATGCACCCACGATGAAGAATATACTTATTCCTTTTTTTTTTTATAGTGGTGTGTGCTAGCTAACATAAGGCAAATAATTTAATTTCATATTTTGTGTTGCGTAATGCAAATTATTTTACATTTTATTGTATACATTCAAGTTTTATATGTGAACAGACAGCTGTGCTGCTGGGGAGTTTGTTGCGGCACTTCTTCTTCCCAGCTAAAGCACAAGGAAGTGGTGAAGGGTGTGCGTTTTTGGGGGACTGCCTCATGTAATTTTTGACGTTCGAAAAGTGCTGATTCTCAGCCTAGTTTTAATAAATGACTTTTGATTTGATTGATTTCAGCAATGATTCAATGGTACATAACTTTGATTACAAATGGACGGTTTGTTGAACTCACTAAGCAAATGGGGTAGATTTTCCCTCTTATTAACCGACTTCCAAAAAGGAGGAGGTTATAATTATGTTGGTCTGTTTATTTTTTATCTAAGTTCACCGTTCTCGGTTCATCGGTGGACCTATTTTGTTTGAAAGGGTATGCTTTCGAGGAGATCCCATTGTCACCAAGTTAGAATCTTATGAGGGGATCTCATGGAAATCGGGAGAAATCCTCAAATTTTATAGGCACACCTAAAGCGATGTGGGTATTTCCTATAGTAACTCGTGCATTTGCTCTCGAAAAGCACCATTATTTTAGTGAAGTGGAACAGATGATGGCGACCACAGGTGGCCACCGGAACTATTCAATAGTAAGTATTTCACGGGTTGCGATTCAATTAGGTACTTTAATATGGTTGCTAAGCAATTTACGCTCGTCACAATGCATATGGTGAAGTGTAGCTGATGGTGACTACACTATTAGCTCCAGTTCTCCTGGTTTTACCAGGAGAACTCCTCAACAATTAACGTCTCTGCATCGGGAAAAGCCATATTCTGTATAAAGGTGATGATCACATGGTGGTGATGGTGGTGATTCATTTCAGCCGAAAGACGTCCACTGCTGGGTATGCCCAGCAGTTGACGTCTTTCCCTTCCCGTCGTCCCGTAAAGGGAGGGGTTTGACATAATCGCGACGCTTGGCAGGCGGGTTGGCGATCGCAGTATGGTTTTAAAATGCATAGAGAACGCTGCTGCCCATTCCCTAGTAAGACCCTTAGTCGCCTTTTACGACACCCACGGGAAGAAATAGGATTGTGCTATTCTTTACGTCCGGCACCAAACGGACTATTGTAACTTAGATAAATTACAACCTGACCCACAACAAAGTGAAAAATAACTTTAATTTCGCAAATCGGTTGCATAAAACTAAAGAAAATGCAGATCTAAAGACGTTATATTTCACTTTGTAGTGTTTTTTTTTTGTCGTTTAAAGGCTTCTACATACTGGCGCGACTTGTCGCGCGACGCGACACCGGTAGAACAATTTCCTTGAATTTTTCATAGAAATTGTTCTACCGGTGTCGCGTCGCGCAACAAGTCGCGCCAGTATGTAGAAGCGTAGCATGCGTACTTCATACAAACGTAATACCAAAATAATTTGTAAATCAAACATATTCTTAAGGTAGTGTGTATTTATTTCGATTGGATTACAGAATATCTATGTTCCCAAATATATATTTAGAAAGGACAATGTTAAATAAAAAGATATGAAGAATTTTAAATTTCTATAGAAAACTTATTTTTCTCATAACTCTTGTTTAAATCAGTGTCCACTCAAAATATATATTTGGGAACCTAGTTATTCTGTATTCCAATCGGAATAAAGACACACTACCTTAAGAATATGTTTGATTTAAAAATTATTTTGGTATTACGTTTGTATGAAGTACGCATCCAGCACCTCATAAGTCATTTGTTTTTATTTTAGTTTAAAAAAAGTTTTAATTTTTGCATTCTGTTTAATAGGTACACGAACTTATCAAACAGAATTTCACTTAAACTATCTAGGTACTTAATGTATCACACAAATGCGTTGTGACCTCTCCACCCGAACACGTATTAGCATTGTATGAGGATTTACCTATTCTTATCTGACCTTCTATTCAGTTCCGAGCTAAGTGCTGCGCAATGCTACGTCGCTTCTTAAACTTATATGCTTACAGACTGAGATCGAAGAATTGACTACGGAACTGGAGAGATTTACGGACTTCAAGGTGCTAACCTGTTTTTTAGGGTTACGTACCTTAAAAAGGAAAAACGGAACCCTTATAGGATCACTCGTGTGTCTGTATGTCTGTCACAGCCAATTTGCTCCGAATCTACTGGACCGATTAAGTTGAAATTTGGTACTTATATGGATTTCTATGACCTAAACACGGACGTGAATCGTAAACAAATGAATTTTGAATATATAGGAGGCAAATTATAGAAAATAAAAAAATATATGTTTTGCTAACTGTACCGTGTGACATATCAAATGAAAGGGCTTGTTGTGAGGGTCTCAGACATTATTTTTTTATAATTTTAAAATAAATAGTTTTAAAGTTATTTAAGAAAATAGATGAAAATTTACCACCCCCTTCTCTCCGAAACAACTGAGCCTAAAATTTAGAAAAAAAAATAGAAAAAGTTCATATATATTACAGGAAAACCTATAAGAAGTTCATGGCGTTCACATAAAGGCTTCTACACACCGGCGCGACTAGTCGCGCCGGTATGTAGAAGCCTTAACATGGTAAATTACTCAATATTGTGCGTACATTGCAGTTGGAATGTAGATGGAGAACATGTTTTCAACTACAATGTTAAGTTTGTTCTTGGGATAAAAAACATGGTAGATAACATATTCATTACACGGAACCCTCACCACGCGAGTTCAACTCGCACTTGACCGGTTTTTTTTTTTTGACACGCCAAAAACTGATCTTGTTTTTGACAAATCTTTTCGAATCGTTGGTATTGCTCGTTCCAGACAGGAGGTTACGGTTGGGACCGGGGGAGAACTTTTTAAAGTTCCGGCAACCCGTACAAACTTATTCAAGTTTGCACCAGTGATTCGTGCAATAAAAATACTTAATAGTGTCTCTCGTCGGTTGGACATATTTTCTTGCTCTTTGGCGGAATTCCAGAGGGTGACACTTAAGTGTGTTGTCCACTGTGTAACTTGTGCTTTACCCGGACCCGATAGTAGGGACCGAACAATTAGAAATGATGACTACTTTTGTTAGCTTGTGTATTAGCGATTAAAACAAATGTATGTGATGTTGAATAAATAAATAAATAAATATTTTCCTACAGTAGGTACAAAAAGTACTGCAGCAAACAAAATTTAATATTGTATTTTAAATTATGTGAATAAGCCCTCGTTTTTTCCGAGCGACATTAAAAATCAATATTGTTCAGAACAGAAAACAATCATAAACCTACCTACTTAGCTACTCAATCAATTTCAATTTCTTTGTTCTATACAAATAGAAAAATTCGATGAAAATAGAAAAACAATGGCTGAATAGTGCGCGTGTTGCGTTGAAGTCTTTTATGGGGGACCTACGTCATCCATAGAGTTGCCATGCTATGCTAGTTATAATGCTATTTTATGAAATATAATCGTATTCGCTATCGGAATGAAGAATATTCGTATTGATAGCCTAATTAGAGCAATAACAAATAAGTCTGTAAAATGTCACATTAAAATAACAGATTAAATTAATTGTTACTTAAAGTTAGTCGATAACGAAATGAGTATTAAAGAAACACAGTTTTAAATACATCTTGTTAAAATATGTAAAAGAAGACGAGGAATTTAACAACCCCTCCACGTCGTAAAAAGTTTTACGAATGCATTTCACGTCATCGCTACTGAAATTTAGAACTGCTAACGCCATCTATTGGTACAATTTCGTAACACGTGCGAACATATGTATGCTGCTTATTGAGAACCGCGCCATCTAGTATACTTTTGACACAACTTTTGACCGAACTTGTAGCAAAAAACTTATTTTAGTTTATTTCTTCTTAATAACTTATTTTCTACTTACTTGTCAATTCAAAGGATTATTATTAGTTAAACGCGTCTTAAGTGCTCCAAAACAAGAAAGTTACTATATTTTTAAACAGTTTTCTCCTCATTTCCGTAGCAAAGCCAAAATTATTACTAAGCTAATCCTACCTTAAAATGCTGGTGTGCTGCTTGCTCCTCTGCCTCGTACTTGTGCTTTATGTTTTCGATGCGCATCTGCTTCAGTATGCCGGCCACCTCGATCCTGATACAAGAAATAAACTATTAGTAATTATGAAAAGCGTAGTCAAAGTCTGTGCTGTAAATAAAGTAATTTTACTTATTTATGATACTATATATTATTTTATAGCTTACCAATTAAAGTGGCATGTATTCTTTAAATGAAGATAATCTTTGATAATAATAATATTGCCACATTATTCAACTGGAAGCCATTTGGACAAACACTGTTACAATGATAATATTTTGCTTTTTTACATTTGATGATTAATAAAAATAAAGCTGGTAATAATCAGACTTTCCAATAATCTTACTACAAATATTTTCTAGTTGAACTCAATCTCACTCAACTGAACACACTATGTAGCTTTGTGGGATTCAAGTATTCATTCAATCATTATAAATAAAATAGCAGTACCAAAACATAAGGTATTAATGATACCTTTTGTCATCTATAGTAATTAATTGGTCAGCTTAATGATCACTTATCACTTTACGGATCAGTTGATTTATAGTATTGTTACAATTTATTCTAATTATGTACCTAATTCTCATATTCTCCTGCAATCTCCGCAGAGGACCAAGGTACTCCTGGGACCGGCCTCCGCGTACTTCAGCTAGCTGGTGGTCCACCTGCTTCACTCTCTCGCAGTACAGCTGTTCACGTAGGACCGAGAACTGACGTTCCAGGTTAGCTGAAGAAAAGAAAAGGTTTAAATAAAAAAGTAATCTAATTATATTAAAATAAAAAACCGGCCAAGTGCGAGTCGGACTCGCGCACGATGGGTTCCGTACCATTATCTATAAAAATGGCAAAAAAATCACATTTGTTGTATGGCCCTTAAATATTTGTTTTATTTTTATTTAATTATTTATTTTTAAATTCAATATATATTTACATATTCTGTGAATATTTCAAGCATCTACTTGTTGCCGATCAATATAGAGCAAAAACAAGCAAAAAAATCACGTGTGTTGTATGGGAGCCCCCTTAAATATTTATTTTATTCTGTTTTTTAGTATTTGATGTTATAGCGGCAACAGAAATACATCATCTGTGAAAATTTCAACTGTCTAACTATCACGGTTCATGAGATACAGCTTGGTGACAGATAGGCAGACAGACTGACAGACAGACCGACATACAGACAGACCGACATTATGGTGTAACTATGTTTTAAGACTTTACTGTGATAGAAGCAGATCAAAAGGTCAATGGATAGTAAGACATAATATTATATTGGAGCAGTACTGGAACATTGATACTGGTTATGATTTTATGGACTGAGGGGAGAAATGTTCTGTATTATCTATCTATCAAATGATGATGTGATACCATTTGTGGTTTCATGTGTGGTATGTCCCATGAATTTTGACGGATAAATAATTAGAATGTGGGTTGTGATTGGTGCATATCAACCAAGAAGATAAAGACAGTGACATTCATTGAAGAAAGTAGGTATTACAAATGTGGCAAGGGTGAATTAAACGCCTATTTATTTACAAGAGTGTTACGGTGTTTGTAAGCAGTACTGACCAAGATAAGTCAGAACAACGTTATCTGCTTTGAAAATAACAAAAACAAACAATAAGAAAATTGGCGCACCATGTATACTGGTGATCTGTAGTTCAACAATGATATGCAAAGACATTCTAAGGGTTAATTTAGAGCTAACACAATATGGGTCAAAAGACAAAAATGAATGTTATCGGGACAGAATGACAACCCATCACCCATCCTTTAGTTCAAATTTTTTAAATACAAGCATTTTTCTTAGCTCATAACCACTTATAATATTCCACAAGATTCCTTTACAACCAGACAGCGAATAAAAATAAACAATTATTAACAATTCCGCCAAAATCATAGATGTTTTGTAAACATAACCTCAAATCAAAACAAGGGGACTCATCGGGTACAAACCTAAGTTATCGAGGCACTCGTTCCGTCGCCTCTCGCACTCGCTCTCGTCCATCTCTGAGGAGTCATCAGAATCTGGCTCATCAGCTTCTTCAGCACTCGAATCCCTATCTGGCCCTCTCGAGGACCCATTGGAACGCTCGGTATCACCCCCCGACATCTCTCCATCCCCATCACTGTCACCCTCCACTTTCATGGACGGCATTTTAGGTGAGATCCAATGATTTGGTGGAATTTTAAACTGTTGAGAGGATTATTTTACAGTTTGTTGATTTTCGCTCCCTTTAGAAAGTGGAACGTCAGTTGTCACTTGTCAAATAATTAAAATTGTCAACCGTGTCAACGTCAAATTTTGTGTTGCCAGCGTAGTGATGACCTAAACTACTAAAATGTTCTATAATGAAGCAAATAAATAAATAAAGAAAGAAAATACGTTTATTTGCGGAAAACATAACACAAAGAAAAAACATAGATACGAAAGAACAAGTGACGCAAGGGTTATCCGTCACATCCACGCAAAATGGCCGTCGCTCAGCATAATGCTACGACCCTATGCAAGACAGCGCCTCAGTGATTAAAGCGTGTTTTTTTGTTTGTTTTCTACTTTTTAGTTTGTTTTTCTATTAAGCGTGTTATTTAGTTTTACTATTACTTTTAGTTGTAAAATGTACGGAACTCTTTGCTAAACCTGCAGCTATGCTTGTCTTAGAGACCATGCCATGCATGTCTACACCTTAGATTTTTACTTTTTTATTTTGTTTATAAATAAAAAAATTAAAAACTAAATATTATTATGTTTAACTTTTATTTAGATGTTTCCTACGTCTAAATAAAAGGTTGTGGTAAATTTTTATTCATAATATTTTTGAGTTTGTAACTACGTCCCCATGCCGGGAGTGGGTAATTTGCGCGCCTACTACCTTCTTTGGTTATGGGATTTCTCAGTCGTTTCTCAGGGTCCCTACCCTGAGAAACGACTGAGAAATATTAAATTAAAATGACTAATTCTGAAAATCCTGGTCAGGATAATGAGACAATTTTTTTTTTGTTGTGAACAATTTTTTGTTTTAGACCATATTTTTCTCCATTTGATCCTGCCAATACCCTTAATAGGCTTGTCTCAAAGTTTAAGTCATGTATGCCTTCGTACTTGGCACAAATCACTACCGTATCTCTGAATATGAAACATCGATAATCCTGAAGATCCTGCTATGGATAATGGGACAAACTTAAATTAAATTAAATTATTGTATTGTCATCGGTCCTTGATAGGTGTGCAAAATTTTAAATGATTCGACATGTCACAATAATAAATTGCACAACACTGCAATGCACACGCGCGGGCGGTCACCTATAATTATATAAAAGTGTATAATCTATGGCGGTCACCGTTTGTCTGAAGTGTACCGCTCGTTGCCCGCCCCCGCGCCGCTGTTTTCGAAGGCCGGTCCATTTGATTTTACGCATTAGATCTCCCATATTATTATTATACTCTTTGCATTAGATCCTGCCGCTCCCATGCCACCGCCACCGCCACCGCCCCGCTGCCCGCAAGATTCGAGGCAGAGGCCTTAAAAAGGTAGATCGCAGCTGTCATTTTGGTCTAGCAAATTGAAAATCAGAGTATGTTGTTTATTGATAATGATAGAATAACTTCCTGTCACTGAGTAGGTATACAAAATTGTGTGAGGTAATACGGTCGGTGCTCTGCATTACCTGACCCACTCTTACAAAGAAGAAGAGGGATCGGGTTATGCAGGTCATTGACTGTACCACAACAAATAGGTGAAAAATAAAATATTACTTACTTATTTTAAAAAAAATACAACCGTCTTCCAAAAAACTCTAAAAAGTCACCGACTTAGTAACTTTAAATTTCAGAAGTGTCTTTGGTTTTGTATTTTCGGCTTTGGCCACAAAAATGTTTTGATTGGTGAAACAGTTATTGGTAATTACCTACGACTGCCTAACCCAGTTGTGCCAGTGCCACATAATCTTATTATGTGGATTTTAAATGAACGCTGGGGCATTTCTGTACTGGGCATGCCTGATAGCCTCGGTGCTATAAACCATTACGTCCCAGGGTTCAAGCCCTATGTCCGGCTAAAAATAAGGTAAGTAGGTGTTGGTATTTTGTGCCAAAACAAATTCTCGGTGGCAGCACGGAGTTTGGTAGTTGACATTGGTCTTTGGGAATGGGAGAGAGAATAGAGTGACATACCATTGAGGTAGGAATACTAATAGGTCAATGGTTCAAGCAGTGTGTAGTGCATTTATAGACTCAAAATATTTTATCGTGGCAATCACTAAAATATATTGTGCACTGCTGCAATACATTTTATTAATGAGTAACCTAATAGCACTGTGTTTAACCAAAATAAAACAAACATTTTTATCTGATATTAAATTTAATAGGTATTCTATTATTTACAATAAATTGATCACTATTAACATGTTATTTATTTATATCTTTATCATTTCCTCAATTGTTAATAAATTATATACATGGCTATTTATAAATAAAATAATATCAATACTGTGAAGTTCGACAAATCCACAATTTCGTATTATGAGCATGAAAAATATATGGAAAATTGTTATTACAATACAAATATTATTCTTGCTCATAATAGTTTAACAATAACATAAAACACACAGAATTATGAAAAAAAGAAAAACAAATTATAGTTTACATGTTTTAGCACCTCCACAGGTTACAACTGATTTATATTTTATTCAAATACGAAATAACTTACACAACTAATGCTATTTCTCGATTGATTTGAAAAAAAACTTTATATAACACAATGTCTCAAAATCAGTACACATAACATGAAATTAGTGGTAATGATGAATACCTACAACATACACATAAAATAACATATTTAAAAATTGTGATTACGTTAAAAATGAATATTAAATCCACAGTTCGTCGTGGCCTTATATATTTGGCACTAAATTATTTGGATGCACATGTCTATCTACATAGATATACAAATATTAACGGAACTAATGAATCAGGACATTTAGAATATTGTTGGCGTACGTTAATTTGTATTGCAATGAACTATATCGCAGTGTTTAATCGTAACCAGATAATATTAATACTAATAACTCTAAATCATGTCTTTCAAACTTTGTACCTAGTATAGTAACAGCTGCGAATTTATTTAAGATACTGTAAATAAATCTACATATTTTAATTTATTTTGTATAGGATTATTTCCAGTATCGCTGGTAGAATCACTTCATCCTCGAATATTATCCTATGTTATTATTGTCTTGTACAGTTTGAATCGAACTTGTAACTTTGTAACATATTTACTCCGACATAATAAAATAAGGTTCCGTGGCTTTATTCTATTTGACAATAATCTTGTAATAATTACTTGCATAAAGGGTCGTACAGACAAGCGCGACGCGAAAACAATTTATATGAAACCTTCACGGAATTGTTCTACCGGTATCGCGTCGCACTGTCGCGTCGCGCCTGTCTGCATGGGCCTCAAATATGTAAATTATTAATATTTTCTGGTTACACTAACGGAACCATGTAGACGCAGTAGCTGTATAATACACCCAGTTCGCGAATATTCATTCTAATATTATTTTATCGTAGTTATACGTTAAATGGGTAAACTTGCCAAAAAGGATAATTTATTGGCCGAAAATATTAATTGAAATAGGTATACTATAAAAAACAGATATGTCGTTGTACAGTAGGTAAATTGATTATACGGATATAAAATATTGCTTTTCTACTCACTATAATAGCAGTGTTAATTTTAATCGGTTTTATTGTAACTATTAACTTCCTACCACCGAGTCATTTCTTTATAGAGAAATCCACAAGAAGACTACAGGAGAAATTTTTCAAAAAATCCTATTTTTTTATAACTACGTACCGTATAAATTTGGCATTTTAGAGAAATATTTTATTGTTTTATCATCGTATTTATTAAATATCTATTTTATCCATCGCAAACTATAAATTCCACTGCATTATTGTTGGTGTAATAGTTTAGAGTTTTTAACAATCTTATTATTTTTAACATGCTTAATATAATTTATTCGGACTGGCAATACATTCGAAATATTTTAATAACTGTTTAATCACAAACATCTTTGACGACGTAGTTTTATAATTGGAATTAAGTACAAATTATGCAGGACAACAAAGCAAAAAATATGGTTGTCTATAGCATTGGACAGTCTTCACGATTGCGTAATATTCTTTTATAAAATATTATTAATACTACTAAAGGAATGTCTTCTATAATTACTTTGGAATGTATATAGTTTCGTATTTCAGCAATTTATTAGCAAAATTATAATACGTTATTAAATTATTGAAACCAAAAGGTTTTTAAAGGGGAAATATATTTTTTTGCCAATGTAGAGGCAATTGTGTAGGTATTTATTTAAATACAAAAAAAATATTCCATGTACATTAATCCATGGCCTTGTTTAAATTATAATATCAAGCAATAAATATAATAATAACATGCCTTTATTCATTTAGTTTACATTTTATTGGCGCTTAATACACTCATATTTTTTAGGTTCAAAAGTTTGGGGCGTGCGATGCCGAGTCAGTCAGGACAAAACGTTGAAAATATTATCTCGAATTTTTATATATAAATGTCTAAACTACCGAAGGATTTAATGACTGACTCTCGGGGTCATTTATTACAATAACTATTTCTAAATATTATTAAAATAAGAAACAAAGATAACACTAACCTTCCTTCGTTTCTAATTTTAACAAACAAATTACTTAGAAGTTTAAAATGACATAACATCCACGAATAAGGCAGTATATTTTGTTAAAATTTTTAAAAGAATCTCGCTATGGATTTATATGATAAACTCACTCTTTTATTGTAATCACTATAATAATGCACAAAACATTCTTAACACCAGACGATATCGGTGATTTTATTGCCAGTATTATTTATTTTAAAATGAAGTGTTCATCAATTAACACGGATAAAAACGTACGAATTTCGTGGTATATCGATTTTAATTAATAAATATTATTTTATTTCTCTCATTTTGATGTCATAACACCACCTCTACACTCATCTTCATAAGTAAATCGCACCTCACTTGTAACACTTATAATATTTTTGAAATAAATCCATAACTAAACTAAAGTGATGTTTGAAACGATTATAATAGTAAGTACATTCGTTCTGTAAAAATCGACTCGAAAGTACAATCGAGTTACACTAACGTAAAAGATCTCGTATTCTCGCTTTGATTTAAATATTCAATTTCAACTAAACAAGATTTTGGGAACACATTTCTAAATTCTATATTTTCATCTACATCGTTACGACCTGAGAACGTATCCGTCTCTCTACATGCCTCTCTATCGCTACCGAGTACTCTCATATCCGTCTTTTTAAATTTCTTTTTGACGTCGCAAACGTTAAGGAAGTAGAAAAGCAAATGTAAAACCATTTGCGTGATGATATCGAACATCAAGATCAGTTTGGTCATACTGAAGTCCCTGGCGACGTGTATGACGCTGACGGTTCGACGGCGAGTGTCGCGGCAGTGCGGGGCGGGCGCCGGGTGCGCCACATAGTGCGGGGCGGGCGCCGGGTGCGCCACATAGTGCGGGGCGGGCGCCGGGTGCGCCACATAGTGCGGGGCGGGCGCCGGGTGCGCCACATAGTGCGGGGCGGGCGCCGGGTGCGCCACATAGTGCGGGGCGGGCGCCGGGTGCGCCACATAGTGCGGGGCGGGCGCCGGGTGCGCCACATAGTGCGGGGCGGGCGCCGGGTGCGCCACATAGTGCGGGGCGGGCGCCGGGTGCGCCACATAGTGCGGGGCGGGCGCCGGGTGCTCCACATAGTGCGGGGCGGGCGCCGGGTGCGCCACATAGTGCGGGGCGGGCGCCGGGGGCGCCACATAGTGCGGGGCGGGCGCCGGGGGCGCCACATAGTGCTGGGCGGGCGCCGGGGGCGCCACATAGTGCGGGGCAGGCGCCGGGTGCACCACGTGGCAGTGCGGGGCGGGCGCCGCGCGCGCCTCGCGGGGGCGCTAGGTGTGCTTGAGCCAGTGCGCCGGCACCCACTGCGGCTCTCGCTCCAAGCTGTTGATCTCGTTCAACAGTTGCTGGTAGGCACGTTGGGTATCGTTATTTATGATAATCATGTCGAACAAGTGGCCCCATCGCAATTCCATGTCTCGTGCGGTTGCGATTATTTCTTTTAACTCTTCCTCCTGAAAATAACAATTTAAATAAATTAGTAAAAGGTTTCATCAAAGCCAAAAAAAAAAAAGCTATGAACATCATTCACATAGACGTAGCCGTTTCATTGTTTCAGAACCAAATAAAATAATTGAAATTGTAGATCATATCTGAGAACTACCACTTAGCAAAGATATCGGCATTATAATAATTATGATTTTTTTATCATCATCGCTCAACGGGTATTTTATAAAAGCCTTGTGCTAGATCGAGCTTGCTACAACTGTTATGGGAAGCGAATTTAAAATCCACATTACCTTGAAAGCCTCTCCATTTCTAATCTTCTTTTGCCTGAGTTTCTCCAAGCTGGGTGGTGCAACGAACACGGTGTAAGGTTTCAGATCGGAGTTGCGGAGGATCTTCAGTGACTGAGGGTGTAGGTTCAGCACGCAGATCTTCCCCGAGTTCACAACTTCACGTATCGCTTCTAGCGATGTACCTGGATGATGGATACAAGAATATTATTTTCTGCACTATCCTTCTTCTTAACAGATATTTTACAAATACAATGATTTCGTTTTTTTTTTTGTACTTTGGCCAATTGGGCTTCAGGAAGCTGTATAAAATGAGGGCAACCCCTCTATTGTAATATTACTACTTACAACTTAACCAAAATAATTATTTACTAAATTTATAGGTGCATGAACAAATTCAATATTAGAAGAAAAAAATGGTCATAAAATATAAATAAAATTACTTGAATAAGTACCTTAATAATATAAACACAAATAAGCGCTCTTCCTCCTCTCTCCTACTATGCTGTGCCCGACAGGGTCCATAATTGTGTCTTTAATTTTAAGCCTACCACCTGTTTTACTAACATTATGGAATGCAATAAAGAATTGAGAATTGAGAATACCATCCACAGCGTAGCTATATTGAATTAATGGTTTTTGGTTTCTCAAATGACTATGCTTACCGTAATAAGCTTTCTCGTACTCTCCGTGTTCGACAAACTTTCTGTTCAGTATGTCTGCCTCAAATTGTGTGCGCGATATGAAGTGGTAGTCCTGGCCGGGCACCTCGTGGTCCTTGCGAGGACGTGACGTGTCTGTAAAATTAACGAGATGGTTATAATAATTTATGATGGCAAATAAATTGAAAAATACCTTGATTCGTTGATTGGATAAAAATATTGTTATCTGTTGAGCGGGCGAGCCCTTGCTTGGAAATTATTGGGTATAATACATAAGTTATAGCATCATAAAATACTACTTTAGTAGGATAAAATGAGTTTATCAAAATAAAAATGGTACTTACGCGGCACAGCAGCAGCGAATCTCGAGCTGTCCTCCATTAACCTCTGCCTCAGCTCATGTCGGCCGATGTTGGGAGGACCAATCAGGACGATTGGCCGCTTGTGTGACGCCCGAGGGTAGTATAACGCAACCTCTTCATACGTCAGGATCTCCTCTTGCTCGTATTCTGGAAGGTTTAATCTCACTAATCTCACTTAAAATGCTATTTTGTGGGATAATTTGGTGAGTTGAATTGTCGAGTACTTAATTAGTTCTCGTTTTGGAAATAATTAGTACCAGTTTTAATTTTAAAATAATGAACGATTACGTAAACCTTACATTTTTAGATATTTTTTTGTTCCCCAACTTTAAAAAGTAAGATACGACCGCTTATACCCAAAAAACTACCATTAGTAACCAATTTATTTAACTCTGTCCACACTAAAACAAAAATATCTCGAAACCATAGATTCTGTATCTCAAGCTTATTTTTTATCTGTTCTTGATTCTTTTGATTCCTAAAAATATAACAGGTCTCTCTATTGCTGGCTCCTTATTAGGAATATTATGTGATGTTGAGTAACTCACCATCCCCACCAGACGTAGAGTATAGCGGGTATCCAGCTTCACTCGTGGCCTTCTTTCCCTTCTTCTTTCGCGGCGGTTTCTTGGCACATAGTAAAGTGCCTCCCTTGCGGGGCTTGTCTCTGGCTGCTACTTCACCTGCTAGGGTCAGCTTCATTGATTCTCGCCTGAAAGAAGAGGTAAGAATAGTTAGACGAGTTCAGAGTTGTGATTTAAAAGGCTCATGTTGCAGACTTAACAATTCGAACATCACTATTTCTCTCGGTGTAGCCTATTGCTTCGAGAAAAAAATACATACAACTGATAAATACAAAGACGAGATAAGAATAAGAGATAGTAGATAAGAGTTTAGATCAGTGTTTTTCCTTATCAAATTAATCCAAAAGAACCCGAATAAGATAAACAAAGATCTTAATGAGCAGAGATAGTAGAATAAACTAAGTGACGGTTTGTTCAAGTTAAGTGAAACAAAAGACTGTGCATTTAATCTCGAAGAACACATTATTAATTTAAAATTAAAAAGTTCAGCAACAATACTTACTGGTGCTGGAACGCCTGGCTGGGTATGAGCCCGGCGAGGGTCTGGTCTTCCTCTCCCTCACGGAATGCTTGCCACCAGTTCGGGTCCTCGCGGCTTATCACGTGAAGGACGTCGCCTTTCTGGAAACTTATACCTGGAACACAAAGATATGGTTATAAAAGCTGGATTTATAAATTATAGGTTTTATCTCGTTTTAATTTGCAACTGAAACATGAATTCTAAACATAATACAGGGCGAACGAATTCCATGAGGATTTCCATAAGATACAAAGAGGGTTCCTTGAATTTGAAAGGTGATGGATGCTGATAAAGTTTACAGCATTTTTTTTTAATGATGTTCGTGGCGTCACTCCAAAAGGCTGCCAAATTCACTTTTACAATATAACGTAACGCTACGTTAACTTTTAACCCTTTGTATCCACGCAAGACACAATGGCTTTTTAATTGGTTCTGCAGTACGAGTGGTTTAGGTTCAGCTGATCAAATTTTCAGCTGCAGTAATAACAATCATAAATTCCAGTGGCCAATTTCCTAGCATGAGTCATCAACATCATCATTTCAGCCGAAAGACGTCCACTGCTGGACATAGGCCTACCCCAAGCACCACCATTTCGACCGGTTATGTGCTTTCCGCATCCAGCGGTTACCTGCAGCCTTCACAAGGCCATCGGTCCACCTTGCAGGAGGCCTTCCAACGCTACGTCTTCCGGTACGCGGTCGCCACTCCAGAACCTTTCGGCCCCATCGGCCATCAGTTCTGCGAGCAATGTGCCCTGCCCACTGCCACTTAAGCTTGGCAATTCTTCGGGCTATGTCAGTTACCTTGGTTCGCCTGCGGATCTCTTCATCTGAGTGCTGCTGATTAATTCCGTCCCACAAAGGATAAGAAGAATTATTCGCAGTTGCACCAAAAGAAGAAGTGTCCACTCACCAAGCTCCCGACAGGGTATATAAACATCATCCTCTGGATCATAGTCAAAGTGCGCGCGAACATGAAGCACGCGGTGCGAGGGCGGCGCGCGTGACGTCACGCGGCGCGGCGCCAGCACGACGCACAGCGTGCCCGACAGCGCGCCCAGCACCTGGCACACCTCGTGCACTGACTTGCCGCGCATTGCCACGCCGTTCACTTCGAGGAGCTGGTGGTAGAAAGAGATAGAGGTAAGGAAATTAACTTATTGCCAAAGACCATTATCATCTTCCAGTCTAACCAGATGGAGCTGAATACCAGTATTTTACATCGAGCGACTGCCTATCTGCCCCAACCCAGCTTCTGGGTAACACGATACCCCTGCCTGGTAAGACTAGTTTTAATTGGCTTAAACCATGCACAATATTAAAGACCATAGTAACATATTATATATTATGGCCAACATCTGCCTGGTTCATAGGAACCTTGGTGCTGGCAAAGGTTACTTTTTCTTAAAATAAATGATGACTTAATACAGCAAACCACTGGCAGAAATCGAATAAGTGCATCATCACGTGGTCCTTCGATAAGAAAAGATTTTTAAAAGTTTTATTGACAAGCTATAACGATGAAGTAATTAGGCAGTCGCTGTCGTATTCATTGATTAGCTGAAGGCACTATCCGACTGTTTGGTGACTTTACCATCAATGCAAAAACGTCTAGATTTTACTCGGTCTGCCTCAATGTTATGATGTAGTCACTTACCTCATCTCCTTCGTGTAATAGTCCTGACTTCTCCGCCGCGCCTCCTCTTACTATCCTGCCGATTATCACGGCCTCTCCTTCGTTTCTTACAGTAGCACCTGTGGATAGAAAATAAAATATAATGTAATTTAAACTTTTGGCACTATATGTATCATGTTTTGGGTCAGATCAGCAGGGAACTTCGGATTCTTCGGCGCTCACCCGTCAATCTCAATGGTCTTTGCATTATGCATTATTTGCATTTATGTAGATTGGAAAAATGGAAATAAGTAGCAGATGTTGAAGTAGAATTTGTTTAAAATGTTTGTTAATAGGTATTATACGATCGATGGTGTGCTTACCAAGTGGTTCGTTAGTCTTCTCAATTTTGATAATTTTAATATGTTCGCTGGGGTCGTCGGGCGAGTGCGCCGTCAGCCCCTTGTCGTTCTCACCCTTATGATTGAAATTGTTACCAGTCTGGAAAATAACATTATGAACACATTATAGTATAGCGAAAGGAATGGGAATTGTTCTTCATTGCATACAAAAATCAAGAGAGATACAACCGAGGTTAAAATAAGACTCAATAAGAAAACACAAACGGACTTTTCGCAGAAAGGAAACTAACGCGCATGACGAGTGGGTTCACAGTAACTATTAGGTACAGTAGGTAGGTGTAAACTAAGTGTTCAGTACCCCGAGTGTAAGTTTGCAAGAGAGTAAACGTAACTATTTTGTTTGCGTTAAAATTGGACCGATAGATCATAATGCTAAGAGTGAGAATAAAAATCTTAACGCAAACGCGGTAGTTACGTTTACTCAGTTGCAAACTTACACTCGGGGTACTGAACACTTAGTTTACACCTTGTTGAGAATATGAAAGTATTGCTAAAGAGTAAAGTTATCGTAGACGCGTGGTTCCTAAGTTGGGGAACGCTGCGTCGAGTATTTTTTAATTATTTTATGTTATAAGAGCGTTTACGACGTACCGCATATCATACAAACTTTCAAGCCCTTGTTTTTCGAAATGACTGAACCAATTTTAATGAAACTTCATACGCATAAGCAGGATATAAAAGGTGTAAAGAGTTATTTAAGAACATTTTCGAAATGTCTAATTTAAAAACAGTTAACTTGAAATCTCTGTCTCTATGGGAAATTTAAAATCGGTCTAATTTGGCTGTAGCACTATTTTTCTAAAATGTTCTTAAGTAACTTTTTAGACCTTTGTATCCTGCTTATGCGTATGAAGTTTCATTAAAATCGGTTCAGTAATTTTGAAATACATTGGTTTGAAAGTTTGTATGAAATGCCGTACGACGTAAACGCTGTTAAACAACGTTCTGATCACTAACACTGAACACCATATTAGTGTTCTAGTTAATTTCTAAAATAATTCAAGGTCATAACTTCAAACCTGAAATATAATCTAACAAAAATAAATCCCATAAATAAAACAAACGATCGCATTTACAATGCAATGTCAGAAATGAAACTTCGTACCTACCTAAAAATCATAAATAAAATATTCTCATCAAAACGTTTTTACAATTTCGACCGAACGCGAACTTTTCTAACTTGGTGTGGAATGTCCGAATACATAAGTAGGTACGGTTTATGAATTTTACATTAAACAATTTCCTATTTTGTCAGATTGTTTGTTTTCTTTGCTCTTCAGTTGTTTCGATAAAAAGTTGAAAAGAACTTGAGATTGATGTAAGCATTAAACCACCTGATACTAAAAGTGCTTTAATCTGGGAGGAGTGATGGTGGTCGGATAGAAATTGAAAGTCTGCAGGGTTCCAAATATTTGAAGTTGACTAAAATACTGTTGCAAGGTTAACAAACTTGCAAATACTAAACTTGAACTGTTTATGCCTATTGCACAAAGACTGGTTCTGCCAGATGGGAAACGAAAGACTCTTTAAAGAGACTTAGACGTTACCAACTCTAAAAGTTTCCCTATTGTGTGTGTGTTAGACGTTATACCAACTTAGTTCTTGTGATTGACAGCTCATCCTGCTCATCACAAAGGAATTATTTGTACATCTCAGCCAGTTGTTTGATTAGTGATTAAGAGATCGTCTGTGCAATCGATGCGATAAAAATCCTGAACATTATTGTCTTTATGGCCAAATATTTTTTGAACTTCAATAAGTAGGTCATTCTCACCTTATGCCTCTTGCCCCTCGTAAAGCACGCAGGGTCGAGTAACGCAGCCGCCTGGTCGTGCGCCTGTATCAGACTCTCGAGCTCCAACCCTCCAAGTATCGACAGTAGCTCAGCCGCTAACGCAGACGACTCACTGCCTGTCGCCGTGTGCGCCCCTAGTACATCCATGCACTGTTGAGAGAGGTTTGGGTTAGAATTTTATATAAATGATGGAAGGACCAGATTTTCTGGACATGATCATTGGTCCTTCGAGCCGGATCTTCACATCGCATCCGCTGCTTAGATGTTTTAAATTCATTCTTAATAGAATCGAGACTTTTGTCATTTAAACAATTAAATTGGTGATGAATTGCATGCTTTATTGCTGCATAAGTTGCTTCTTAATTTAACTGCTTAATTAATGAATTAACTTCTTTTTGTTACAACTCATGTTGTGGTGGAAATATATCTTTGGGCAGTCAGATTGTGGATTATGGTGGATTATTTTATTTTTATTTTATATGTTTATTACTTGATTCACCTGGATGAAAAGCCCAGCAGTGCTATTCTGTAACCATCTCACCGTGAAAACTTAGATGAAGTGAACGTGGAGTGAACTGGCAGTGTCATCCCACCTGATGCTAGGGATGGACCAAGGATTATATTAACAATCATAATCGAGATTTTGAACAGAAACTCAATTTTGTTTTTTTTTACATTCAATTGAGTTTGACATCCCCATAAATAGTAATGTTATGACACATAAATACTAGCTTTAAATAACATAAAATGATCAATAGAAAGCATAAGCAGCAAAAGCATAAAAATATTATTAAAATCTCGATTATGATTATAAATGTAATACTTGGTTAATCCCTAGTATCAGTGGAATGACACTGACAGCTCACTCCACGCAAGAATTCACGGTGAGATTTTTACAGAATCGACATGCAGATCTACTTACGTCTTTCAATCGATCAGTAGCGCGGTGTGTGTGTGGCGGCGCGAGGCCAGGCCGCTTGTGCCTGACCGCTGTCAGCACCGCAGACCGGGTGGCCAGGGCCGTCCGTAGCGCAGGACATAGCAGGGCCCCCGCCGCACCCGCCACCCGCGCCGCCAGCGCTGACTCCCCGCTCGCGCCAAGGGCCTTCTGCACGCGGGTGAGCGCTGCGCATACTTCTTGGTAGTCTGAAAACAAAATTTGACATTGATTTAGGTACTGTGGGGACCTTATTACAACTTCATCCTGCAATCCTTTCTTCTATTTAACGTGAGGTCATCATCGGTTGAACTGCTGCTGCTCTAAGTAAATGAAATTAAAGCAACTTAAACCAACTTTAACAAATATTATCAATTTGTAGCTTGAAACGGTCTATACATTTGGGCCCTCCAAAGTACGGAAAAAGAGACAATGTCCTGTCCATAAAGTATTCTAGAAGTGGTCAAAGATCTTATGTTAAGAACGGTCGTGGGGAACTCTTGGTATGTAAGGTGACCTTTATTTTTAATATTACTGTTAAACAAAAATTGTGGGAAAATTATCCCAATTCACGTATCAAATAATTATTAAGAAAATTATTCAAAGAAATTCAATGCTGTTGGCAATACGATAATTAAATGATACCTTATCGTGTACTGTACATGCCACTTCAATTATTATTCTTGTAATTAAATTCATTTGTATGACACTTAGCAAAAACACCTATTATATTTTGAAAAACGTTACCAGTTACAGTGGGGTATCATCTTCACACATAGACTAAGAAGAATATAGATGATGCTGTCATTATTTAACCAAGCGTGCCTAATGTCAATATGTACGGGAAATCGTTTTCAATTTCCGAAAACCTAACCTAATAACCTAACTAAGGTGTCAAACCCGCGACTTGCATCTGCGACCCTTTGTTTTGCCTCCACAATCTAGACAATCCTAGTTTAATCCGTCAAAATAAAAAATCCGTATCTATTTATAGAAACCCTGTTTACTAAGCAACCCTTTCCCATATCCATTACTTCGTTTGACCTTCACGACCTTTACCAACTCCTTAAAGATGTTATCAATATACGGGTGGAAACCGACAACGACCCTTTGATACACAACCCGATATTGAGTGTTCCGTGTTTGTATACGTAGGTAGTATGTAACTCGAGAAGAAAAATACAAACTTTGTGATTGGAATTGGTCTTTCGGTACTAAATACATACGTTGACATTTGCAAAAATTATTAATAGGTATGTACTCGTAGCGGAGTAATCTCTGGAACTACCAGTCGGATAAAATCTTTTTGCATTTCGATAGCCCAATTCTTCAGGAAGGTTATAGGCTATTTTATATGTATTTATTTAATAATAAATTATTTATTATTATATATTTTTTTATTTTATTTTTTTAATATCACGCTACGACCTTAACGAGCCGACTAAAAAGAAAAATTTATAGCAAGAACGCTAAGCGAAAACGAAGTAATAGCGCGGGCGGGCAATGCAATGCAATGCGACGCAGTGGGTCGGGGAAGCAAGAAATTACACGCGAACGAAGAATAGTATACAACATGTCCCAGAATTAACAAACAACCTCTTAAGGGGTCATTGTACTCATCATTATGGACAACTTTTACTAAGGGACTTTTAATATGGGTTCAAACAAACCTGAAATCGCAAAAAAAAAAACCAGTTGTTCCCTACATTCATGTTCGAATAACTTGTCAAAATGTAGGAAACAGCAGATTTTTTTTTTGCGATTTCGGGTTTGAACCCATATTAAAAGTTTCATAATGACCCCTTAAGAGGTTGTGCGTTAATTCCGGGACATGTTGTATAATAAATTATGACCAATGCAACGGAACTAACTAAAGTATCAACACTCAACAGATTAGGAAAATAAAAAGAAAACGATACTCAGCTATATGATAAGCTTTTAATTCTAATAAGAACTAACTACCTAACTTAAAATATCCTACAAAATAATAGAACTCACAAAAAAAAAAGAAAAAAAAAAGTCATTTATTCAAACTAGGCTGAGAATCAGCACTTTTCGAACGTCAAAAATTACATGAGACAGTCCCCCAAAAACGCCCACCCGTCACAGAAATAAACAATGATGTCTGAAGCAAATCTCCTGAACTTGAATATGAGGGAACAAATAGTGGAAATAGAACATTACAACTACAGCAAAAACGAAATAGAATTAATCAGATCCGACAGTAAACAAATCACCGCCTCAATCCCACAAGGAAGCGTGATAGGGTGTTTCTTATTTCTCGTTTACGTAAACGACCTTCCTAATGGAATTAATGAGCCATGTGTCCTGTTTGCGGATGACATATCCATACTGACCTCATGCGAAAATAACACCAATTTAAATGATAAATTAAATTCCATACTTGATTCTAAAATAAATTGGATGACTGAACACAACCTAAAAATAAACTTCAATAAAACTAAAATAATTTCATTCCACCCTCGCCAAAAAATACCAATAAATATAAACTTTAGCTTTAAAAATAATAAATTAGAAGTAGTTGATAAATTCACGCTACTAGGCCTAAACATTGATACACATATTAATTGGAAGTCACACATTCAGAAAGTAAGAGCAAAAATATCCAAATTCTCATACGCACTCCGCGAGATTAAAAAAACTACAGACATTAAAACTGCATTAGTAACGTACTACGCGTATGCCGCCTACGCATGGCTCAAATACGGTGTAATCTTATGGGGCAACAGCACTGACGCACCGACGCTATTTACCCTACAAAAAAAACTAATTAGAATATTAGTAAATATTGAAGTCACTGATAGCTGTAAACCCCACTTTCAGGAACTAAAGATTTTATCCCTACCCTGTCTTTATATATTTGAAGTTTGTAAGTTCGTGCGTAAGTACCCAGAGTTCTTTACAAAAAGAGAGGACATACAAACGAAAATTATTTTGAGACATAAAAATAGACTGAACTTACCAATATCGCTACTAAAAATGCACTCCAATAGTACCTTTGTCATGTCCATAAAAAATTATAATAAGTTACCCGAAATAATTAAGAATTTAAGTACGTATAATATCTTTATAAATAAATTGAAGCTTTTCCTTGTAAGCAAATGCTACTATAGTTTATGCGAATATTTAAATGATAAATTATAGGTAATTTCATAACTATTTACTTCTAACTACAAATACTCTCTCTACTAATAATAAGATTTTTTTTTTTTTAATAAGTATGGAGTGTCCAATATATTTATTGAACACTCCATATTTACTTACCTTAGGGATAATAAATATAATTAAGTACTAAATAAATATAATAATAATTAAATAATGAATAATTTAAAAATAAAGGGTTTTTAAAATGTTAATAAATAAATAAATGTATATAATCTATAAAACAATAATTATAATTCTTAAATTCAATTCTGTATTAATAAAACAATTTAACTTAATATCTCATAACCAATAATAAAATGTATCACATTAAATACCCAAGGTTCGTCCTCCTCTCTCCTACTTGATCTATGCTGTGCCCGACAGGGTCCATAATTGTGACTAAAATAATTATTTCCTTACCAACTATGTACATTATGGTACGCAATAAAGAATTGAGAATTGAAAACTTGGTAAATATTGTTGTAATCAGAGCCTTATCTACTTGATAAGAAGCAAGTTTAAACCTTACCCTCGCCTACCTTACGTCAAAGCCGCTTGGGTCAACAAGGGACCATATTCCACGTAAACCCTGAATATAAAGGATGTTTTGGTATCTCGGAGCTCCCGCAAGTGTGAGGTAATTCAATAGCCTTATCAATAAAGTATTTTCGAGTAACTTTTGACTAAATAACTTCGAGGGTCTATTAACTGCCCCCAAATCACGATGTCTATTTTTTATAACTATTTTTGTTTTATTTTTCCTTACTTCCTTGATATATAATTTTTTTCATTTGTTGACATTTCAAATATTTATTAGTCGCTATTGTGGAAAGGATGTAACCTATTACTTAATTCAGATTTGTTACAGTTGTAATGGCAACCATGTCGTTTGGTTTATACAGCGTGTCACGTAAAGGGTATATACATATCAAAGGCACGGATTATTTTGGTAATAACAAACTACATGGCAACATTTTTTTAATAATACCTACATAATTATAAAGTTAAGAAACATTTAACGAATAAAAATCAATTGAATTCTACACATCACTAGACCAAGTCAGCTGATCGGTACACGTTTTAATCCATTCTTTTGATCCCGCCGCCAATCGTGCCGCCCTCGCCGCCGCGTGTCGGTGCTGTGCTGTGTCGCAGAGCTGTGGCAGGTGTGTGTTTGTGTGTGTACTAGGCGCACAGATCAGATAATGTATAATGACCCTCGTAGTGCGGTGACACGTTTGTTATGATTTAAATTTAATAAACTATAGAAATAAAAAAAATATCAAACATTTTCAAAGTTGAGCTGAAATTTATTCTGAACCGGATGCACACATTAACGACTGTAGATTTGTAGACAATTTTCTATTTTTTTAAGTACCTGGTACTTGTTGACAGGCCTACACTGTCCTCCCATACCTATTTACACTATAATTTAAAAACATTGTAAAAGCCAATTATTTTTAAAAGAGTAACCGTGGAGTTTCTCGCCAGCTCTTCTCCATAGGATACGACCAGAACCGTGCACCTAGCTTCTGACGTTTCAAAAGTGCCATGAAGATTTAGTTGAAATAATATATTTTGATTTTTGAAAGTTTACGAATGTCCACAGCACAGTTAAAATGTAGAGAGAGTGAATTCCTTTTACTTGAAAAAAAAAACTTTAAAATAACTTTAATTTCGGAAGTCGGTGGCAAACAACTCAAATACAGATCCAAAGACACCGACTTCCGAAATTAAAGTTATTTTTCATTTTGTTGTGTTATTTTTGATAGTCGGATACTATTTTTTTGTAAAAAGTTTTTTATTTTTCACTTTTTAGTGGCTCAGTTTTGATTTATCTAAATTACAATAGCCTAATGTTAACTGCTCATCACCTTTTATAAAATATTGCTTTTCCCGATGCTGGGACGTTGATTGTTGAGGAGTTCTCCTGCTAAGAACCAGGAGAACTGCCACTCACCATATGCATAGTGACGAGCATAAATTGCTTAATCGCAACCCGTTAAATAGGTATTCATTATTTTATTGTTCCGGTGGCCATCTGTGGTCTCCTTCATCACTTCCACTTCACCAAATGGTGCTTTTCGAGAGCAAATGCACGAGTTACTATAAAAAGTTCCCAAATCGCTATAAGTTGGCATATAAAATTTGAGGGTTTCCCTCGATTTCCATGGGATTCCCTCATCAGATTCTGATTTGGTGGCAATGGGACCACCTCGGGAGTATACCCTTTCAAACAAAAAAAGAATTTTCAAAATCGGTTCATAATTGACGGAGTAATCGCGTAAGAAACATACAAAAAAAAAAAAAAAACATAGTGACGAATTGAGAACCTCCTCCTTTTTGGAAGTCGGTAAAAAATGGACAGGATGTTATCGTGGGTGGTCACATTCTTAATTGTATTGTTTTAACAAATTGAGAATATATATTTTTAATAGTGAAGGAAAACCCAGGAATGTTGTAGTCTTAAACAAAACCATTTTTCAAGCATTTTAGAAAATACTTTTAAAATTTTTTTTGGGTCGTATTTTTCCATAAAATAAGTAAGTGTCTTAACTTCTGACCACACACACCGAAAACCTTTATCAGTTCATCAGCAGATAACTTGGCCCAACTTTAACTGGCTGATATCATTTTATCAGCCATCTCGCCGTCCTAGTTACCAGTTCCCAGTAATGTCGTCCGCACGACGAGCGAACTAGCGACATGTGAACCGGAATTAACGCGACCCCTAGTTCGGACGGGAAAGTGAAAATATGGGCCAGCGGGGACATATATATATCGGGGGTTAACGGTATGCACTTTTTAGTTGTGCAGGATTCATAGTGTATTAATATGTACCTACCTATCAGGTTTTTAAAATAGGCCACGACGCGACGTAGTAGTTGCAAGACTCTTGAAGTCATCCATAATTTACGCTTTTATATTTATAGCCACCGCGATTAAAAGAAAAAACCTCAAAATTATTTGGTTAGCTTTAGGTAGGTACTTAAAAAATTCTACCTTTTTGCCGAAAAGTTGCATTTATCATCATTGAGTTTCTAAAAAGGGTCTCGGTATCTTTTCAAAAGGGTCGTAAGTCGTAAGGGATTATATCAAGGGAATTTGGAGGTATTAAGTATCCCGTAAATTAATAACACCATATAGTAAAAGCATGGTCTGCCTAGCGGATTGTAAAGGTTGAGCTATATCATGGATGAATATTCATATATCCCTCTATGAATATATCTGCCTTTTATAAATCTGGATTGGCTAGTTGTTTTTGCATAACGACAATTTTGCTTTGGATTTTGGGAACCTCACAATATCATGTTGTAGGTGATAGAGCAGAGAGATGAATATACAACATTCGTTTTTGTTTATACTAAACCCGAAAAGGGGTCATGGTACTCATAATTTTGAACAATTTTTTCTATGGGACCAACCTTGAAATCGCGAAATAAAAATCAGCTGTTCCATACATTTTGTCGATTTAAGTGAAAACAAATGTATGGAACAGCTGATTTTTTTTTCGCGATTTCGAGGTTGGTCCCATAGGTTTTTTTTCAAAATGATGAGTACAATGACCCCTTTTCGGGTTTAGTATAAACAAAAACGAATGTTGTATATCTATGCCTTAGCCGCATGGTCCCAGGACAAAATATAGGTCAACAGTTTTTTTTTCCTAATAGTGATTACATCAAGAATATGGGCTGCAGCTGCAGTATCCTCCTCTACCAATCCTGTTGGGACTATGTAATAGCCACTTCGACCTTTAAGACAAAAGCTTTTTTTTTAATCAGTAATCTTCGGTGTTTTTTTATCATAAGCAGATTATGTAGTCATTGGAAGATCTATGTTATGCAAACTAATGATAACTATACAGAACCTTACTCGAAACTCATGCATTACTTAAAACTAATTTGAACCAATCAAATGGCTTTCAATCCAAAGGTTGTCTGTAAAACCACCCATTGTGTCACCGTATGTAAAATATTTGTAATTTTTATCTTACTCATTACATCGATTTTATTTCTAAGAAGTTCATACAATAATAATTATATAAGGTGTATCTATTCATAATCTCATAAGGGGTCATTGTAATCATCTTTATGAACAACTTTTACTATGGGACCGCACCAGAAATCGCGTAAAAAAATCAGCTGTTCCTTACATTTATGTTCATATAACTCGTCAAAATATTGTATGGAACAGCTGATTATTTTTTCGCGATTTCAACTTTGGTCCCATAGTAAAAGTTGTTCATAATGATGAGTAGTGACCCCTTAAGAGATTTCGTGTATGAATAGATACACCTTATATACTCAGAATGCGAAAGCGGAATGGTTTGCAAGCGACAGGGAAAATAAAGCTATCACAGCCCCTTAAAAATCCAAATTCCTAATATATTTTCTTGCAAAGTAATTTCAAGCATCACTGAATTATTTGCTTCACTTGAAATTTCGCTGATCCGCGGGAAAAATTACCGCAAACGGACGTGATCCGAAAATTAGATTGGTTGAATTTTTCTCGAATTTCTTTCAGGAACATTCCAGATTTGAATTTGAAAGACCAGCTGCTGTATTTGCAGACCATATTGAAGAACTATGCAGGAAAATAATCTACATATTATACGCATCTAAATTATATGGCAGTTATAAATTATAATCACCAGTGTTACAAAATTAAGGCGCGGACTGACTACGGTTTTAAACGCTGCAACTGCACTCACACAACCGCTTGAAATAAGGTTGAAAATTGAATAAACAATTGTGTTGACGATGTGACTAAGCCGCGAATTGGCATTTATTTTACGGGTTTTATTTAGATTATTCGGAATGTACACATTATATTAAATAATTGTCCGGTTAAAGTTTTAAAACAAAGCTAATGCAATTAGAATCCAAAAAAAATATTGTTTTCGCTGAAAGTACAGAGATATTCGACGCCAAAGTTTATTTTTGTGAAATAACTTCACAATTTTTTATTGCGAATATCAAACCATATTTTACTATTCTATTCAGTTAAAAAAAATCTGTAAACCGTTTTCTGTCCACTGTATTTTTTGCGTCGGATATTTTCATTGCGTTACGTCATACTCGACTATCCAAGAAACCAGTTTTGGTGAATATTGAGGTAACACCGCGCCTTAAGAAAAAAAATCTAAAAAGCACTCACCGACAACAGCATACAGCTGCGTGGAGTCATCGCTGGCATCGTCTTCGTACGCGTCGTTGACGAAGGCAGTGCCTGACGAGGGGGGGTTGGACTCCAAGGCCTGAAGCTTGTGGGACCCTCGCAGCGAGGTGCGCAGGAACTCGTTCTGTGCTGCGATCCTCTCCTCAGCCTCCTTGCGTTGGCGAAGCTGTTCCTGTGGCCAAAAGAGAAGTTGAAGTTAGTGAATTGTCATTTTGTTTACGGGATTCGGATTTGTTTTCTCATTGCGTGACCGACAGAAGTGTAGAACACATGCACGTAGGTGCGGTAAGCTGCCCGTCTGTTGTAACTAAACCAGTATAAGCTGGCCTCTAATTTTATTGAAACTCTGTCCTACGCTAAGCCAGCTTAAGGTCAAAATGCTACCACTGACGCGCGGCCGACTGTATTTACTTCACTTTTAGTGGAAGGTAGATTTTTAAAGGGGTACACCACAACAGACTTGTAGTAAGAATATTAATAGCTATTTATTTGAAGACTTCGAACAGCGAGCTACCTTCAAAATTTAACTGACAATTTTCTAACGGAAATTACTCGAGATTACAATTGAGTATTTTCTATTACTTCCACTGGTTATCTAATAATATTAATATTAAAATAATATAATTATCATCATTATGAGAACTGAATTAATAGAACTTTATTAATTAATAGAAGGTAGAATTATTAATTCATCATCATTCCCAGAAACGGACATAACTTTTTACACTTGCAATACAATTTCACGAAAACCACATAAATAGAGATATATTTAGTTCACAATACCGAACTAATTCGTATTAGTTCACATGACTGTGGTCCCGACTGGTGCTGCAATCGCTTCTATAGTTCACTTGGACAATGCTTCATAGTTCGTTATATGACCTGTGACCGATCCCACGGCAAAACCTTTGACTAACCACGTTGCCTTATTATGATACCTGATTACTTTCACTATAATCTTATTAGAGGCATGAGGAACAGGGTGTAAAGTTCACTCATTCTCTATAGAAAAAGCAGAATACTCCGACCAGACGGTTGTTGTGTCTGGTGGGCAACTGCCCGACGGTTGATGTCGGGATGTTGTGTATATGCCAGTCGCGCGGTAAACTCTGCTTGCGCGATGCAGGACTTGTGAGAAGTGAGGTCTTTGATGCGTAGTTAGCATGTGGCGTTGTAGTTGCCGCCACAATCTCATCATTGAATACTGTCATGGCCGTTTACCGAAAAAAATTGAGTTTGCAACCATCATGTATTGATGAGAATTCTTTTTTTTTTCGAAGTTTGAAGAATCATATATCAGAGGGCCTAGAAATCCGCATCGCTTTTAAAGCGTTTCGTATTTCTACAACGTCTTTCAATAGAATTGATATCAGCTTTTCGGTAGCTTAGCAATCCAATACATTTTTTACTTTTCCATCATTGCTATTGCTGATAAATGTTACTTTGTTAGACCCTCTGGATTATTATGCAAGGGACTGATGAGGACTAGATGAGTCAAATGACCCTGAAAATATTATCGTGATACTCATTTATAATATACATTACATGATTATAGACTGATATGAAAACATCGGACTTAAGGACATGATTCATATTACCGGTCACTTCAACCGAGTATCAACACCTGGGTTATCATTAACTTGCGTAGTAGCTACATCAACAACAGCTGCCTCTTGCACTAACCCCCGGTTTTTATGAGCCTGACCTAGTCTATCAATACATCTGTGTAAAATCTTCATAGCTGATTCTGATTGGTTCATCGAAGTAACATCAGCCAATTTCATAATTGAACGATGTGACACTGTTACCAACAATTTTCTTCTTAGCATATCGATGACATTTTTATATTGTTTTGACAAGAAGTTTTTTGTTTATGTTTGGCACATGCTTGCGAAGCACATCGGCACGCGATCATTCTTTTGTTATGTTGGCCATTATTTATATGTAATGTTCATGTATTGTATATAATATATCTTTTGTTAGAGATCCTAAATAAATAAATAAATAAATACTTCTTTTCGTGTCAATACTTATCAACTCAGTTTACAGCATGATACAATTTTGTCATGCGTGATTATACAGGGTCAAATTAAATTAGCTAACGAAACTACGTAGACGTGATGGGTATCGATATCTAAACACGAAAAAATAGAAATGATAAAGATTTAATTATTCTTTTTGGGGTGAACGACCGCTCGTAATAGTGTTACTGTAAGTATGAGTTGACAAAATACCCAAAAGGTCGGTGAAACTAAAAAAAACAACTGATGTTTTAAGTGACTAGGTATTACTGGCCGTTAATGACCTAAAAATATAACATCAGATTAATTTATTTTTGTTTTATCATGTTTAGATATCGATATCCATTACGTCTGCGGAGTTTCGCTAGCTAATTTAATTTGACCCTGTATATGACGTCAAAACTTCGTCGCACAGTGGTACCCAATTGATAAGGCGCGTCGTGAATCTTCGTTCGCACAGAAAAGAAAGTATGGCCCCGAAGATTAACGAAAGAATGCTTAAAACTTACAATCAACCTTAGGTCACTATTATAAGGTTCATAATACACTGGAGCTGCTAGCGTGCACTCGATCAGAAGTATGGCGGCTGACAAACATGCCACGCGGCGCGCGCTAACATGGCGGCAGCTGCCGACCAATAGCGGTACAGGAAAAAGAACCGCGGTGCGTGGAGCGTGCCGATTGGTCAATAGCATTTCCCGCACTTTTAAAATTCACCTTCTGCGCAGGTACATCGGTAAGCCATATCAATTGGGTACTACTGTACATGGTGGATGGCCCTGTTTACCTCGATCATTAAAACCTTATCACATCTATTACTTCTCAATAAATCTGTGTCACCAATATATCAGCTGTCCTGCATAACATAGCATCACCACATAAGGCCATGCAGCCTTAAAACATGCGCCTTGACCGACTATGTAACAAGCTTATGTAATGTTTACCTATTTACTATGACGTTTAAATAAATATATTCCGTTGCTACTAAACGACTGATGTTATGTCAAGTATTTTGATGTTTGTTAGTTTTTAATGATATTTTAATTACGTATGTACGACGTATTAAATATGCTTAGTTGATACTGTGATCTACTTTTATAAACAAATATTCCGAAATGTCAACTTTTTTAAATTTATTTAAATCCTCTGGGCTGCCATTTTATGTTCTCTTTGCATTCTTTGTAAAGTTACTTAGTCAAACAAGCAGAAAACAGTTTAAGAACATTCACGAAAACATCCATTCTATTCTAATGCTCAGACAATGATTTACCGTAACTGCCTTCCAAAACATTAAGCTCAAACTTAAAACAAGAGACCACTAATTGTTTAGTCAAACGACTGCTTTCAAATCTACGAATTTGGTTTTCCGAAACATCTGTCCCAGACTCATAGATCCAATTTGCTTTTGGTCTGTTTTTTTTGGACCAGGCGGCCTGGATTCCTTCTCGGTGCATCGCACACTCGTCTGGCTGGCTAGACTGCAAGACCAACTAAACTTTAAGAAACTATTCACTTCAATTTAGGCTAACTTCGTCTGGATAAGATAACTTCACTATTCTAGCCAAATTAAATCCAAGCTCCGTGGTAAACCATGTAGTTTAGATGACAAACGTAGCACAAATCATTATTTAAACCAAAACTAAACTTAAAATTAATACTTTGAAACCTGATATATACAGGGTGTTAAAGTAACAGCGTGCCATAGCTTAGGGGTAGGTTCAGTGTCGATACAGGAACCCAGGAAAAATAAAAACATTTATAAAAAAGCATAAGTACTTAAACAAAAAATTTAATAAAACAAAAAAAAAATAAGTCTCTTCGTACTTTATCGGGCTTAGGACCGTCAAATAAAATAATTTTATTTCTAAACGATTGCTATTTTAAGTTAGTAGGTACTTACTAAATTGGGTTGATCTCGCAATATTTTTATTTTCTTTTTTTTTTCCCACCTGGGTTCCTTTATCTATACTGAACCTACCCTTAAGCTATGGCACGCAGTTACTTTAACACCCTGTATAATGATGATGATGAAAAAGCAGTAAAAGCTCATGTAAAAACAAAAGATACTGTATGGAGTAGGGACAATATATGTAACGTAATGTAGCTTTAAGTTTTAGTAATATTTTGAGGGAAGAATGGATATAGTTGAACTAATAATAAAGTCAGGCTATAAACCCTAAGCCTACGGCACTCAAACTCATAAGTGGAGTTGACAATTCAAAGTTCCCAAGACACATGCTGTAAGTATGAAAAAAAACGTTTAAGCCAAGTATTGTAATATAGCTGTAATGAAAACAGCTTCTGCCGTTCGCACCATTTATCGTGTTTAATGTATGAACTCGTACAAATTCAAACAGAGTATTTTGTTGCGAACAATACGAAAATATTCAAAATTCACGGACCATGACATACAAAGTACAAACTAACCGATATGGTACCATTTGGTCTGCTAAACGCGTTTGGTCGCGTTGTTTAACATACAATGGTGGCCGCAGAATTATGTATGTCGTGTATGTTTGCATGACGTCAGCGCGTTAACTGATAGCCGTGCTGGACAAACAGATCCGGTCATGTTATGGGGTCAGGAGATATGAGAGAGAGCAGATTTTCCAATTTTCGAAATTGAGGAAGTTTACGACAACATACATAAAATAAAATAGAAGAGAATGAAGAGCCAAAAGATATAAAAGACGTTTTTTGAAAGAACAGAAATACTCTGCTTCCAGTTAATGAATTATAAAAGTAAATCTCAATTTCATCCCTCTAGTATTTTATCGTTTGTGGCTTCGTACCAACATTTAAGAAACCGTAAAGGCTATCCCAGATAATCTAAGCGGGGCCAAGTTATCGAACTGGCAGTACACTCGTGGGCTACGGAACGGCCCCATTCTGCCGCAATATCGCAGAAAATTTAATAAAAAACACATTCCCCGTTTGCCCAACATTGAGTTATGAACATCAAATCATTTCCTCTGAGTTCTCACTCAATACTTGGTACTTATAATGTAGGTGCTCCTTCCATAAGTTATTTCCGTCTTATCTGTTGGTTTTGCTTTGTATATAACTCTGGAAACAGATTAGAGCGTGTACTAATCTGATCAGAGTAATGACCTAGTGTTCATTTTATAGATAGCAGAAGATAGTCACTGCATTATAGATATTATAGCCCCTACTGTTGTAGGATGGAATGATTTTGCCGGAAACCGTCAGGGACTTATTTATTTATTTATTTGCGCTCATGCACATCACACATTTTACAATAAGTTACAATAAATTACTGTCGGCTTTAGTACATGAACCCTGTCAGGGCACTGCAAAACATAATGTTGGTTTGCTGTTGAGTTACATTAATTAGTAGGTAGGTACATAACATAAATTTAGTAAAAATTATAAAAACACAATACAATACAATTAATTAGTTACAAACAGTCTTTAGTCAGATAGTATTAGTAGGTAGGTAGTCACAAAAGATAAGAGATAGGTAATACTTTATCGACGTGTAAAAGTGTTTGTACAAACCTACTTACAGAAATAAAATCATTTATCATTTATACAATCATGTCATGTCAAGTTATTCTTAGCAATTACATTGAATAAGGGTAAGTATGTCAATAATCATTATACAATACAAAATAAAATAATGTCACTGGCATAAACAATATTTATTAAATTACGCTTTGATCAGACCGGATTTTGCAAAAAATTAGTAGGTACCTACTTCTATAAAGTTTTATCCGTCATGAATTGGTCTATTGTGTAAAATAACATTTTTCTACTAGAAGCGATCTTAGTTTAATGTAGAATGTATTTTTATTCTCGTCGTTTTTAATGTAATCTGGTAATTTGTTATAAATTGTGGCGATTCTATAGTTGGGGCTATTTTTCATTATTTTTGATTTTGGTGTCGGTGTAATTAACTTAGTTTTGTTTCTTCGGTTATAGTTTTGGTTTGCTTCTATATTTGATCGAAAGTAATCCCTGTGTTTTTGCACGAACGTAGCTATTTGTAAGATGTAAAGGGAGGGTAACGTTAGTATTTTATTTTTTATAAAATGTGGTTTACAACTTTCCCATGGCTTAATATTAATAAGGATGCGTATACATTTCTTTTGCATGATAAAGATTTCATGAAAATATGTACTTTCACCCCAAAATATTATGCCATAATTAAACCAGGCATAAGCATAGGCATAATACTCGTATGTTGAGAGCGCGGTCTCATAGTTTTAATTTGCATAATGCATAAATAAATTTTGATAATTTAGTCTTCAGATTTTCGATATGTTTTTTCCATGTTAGATTATTGTCGATAGATAATTCTAGGAAAACGGAGGAAACATCATTAATTTCGAGCGCTATTTCATATGAAGTGGCGCTTATTGATACGCGGAAACGGGAAAACCTGTCATAAAGTTATCAATACGATGGTACTGCATTTTAATATTGTAGCTGCATCCATTTTATCACAATAAATTGTCTGTATTCATTGGCTATTTTATTACTTATTGAGTGCAATGTGCATTAGTCGGATACGTTGAAAACAGTTTTATTTTGACAAATCTTAAATACAATATACAATCTAACGCTAAGTTATTATACTTATTATTTACAAGTATTTTTATTTTTATTATAATATATATTTTTTTATTTGTTTTTATTCTTATTTTTTTTTTTTTTTGTAGGCGAAGCAAAAGGAGTATGCAAGGAGCGTAGCAAGTGGCGTTCTATAGTTTCTGGCCAAAAACGTCTGTGAAGTTTACACCCCCATGGGAAGAACGCATAAGGCATTAAGTCCGCCTCTGTACATTTGTGTGCATACAGTGTTAAATAAATAAATAAATAAGAAGGCCGCAACGTAGTCAGTGGGAAAATTGCCCAAAAAGCTGGCAGCGTTGCTACGTTGGAAACCAATGCTGATTCTTTAGCTTAAAAGTAGGCCTGCTCTCTGGTCAGTCGGATTGGTAGCATTTTCAGATTTCTAGCAGTAGCTAGAACAGTAGTAGCAGTAGCCAAACGGGCGAAGCCGCGGACAGTAGCCCGCGGCTTCGCCCGTTTGGCTTTTTCTAAAATAAAAGTAGACTAAGTTACTCCTTATAACATCATCTGCCAGTGAGAGTCCCTTCAAAATCGGTCCAGCCGTTTTAGAGATTAGCTGGAACAAACAGACAGACAGACACGAGTTTTTATGCAATAGGTTAGTACCGTACTTTCATATGCATTTAGTAAAAAGCTGTTGTTTAGTAAAACACGGTGACGTTACAAACAGACACGTCAATTTTATTTTTTGTTTGATTGAAACATTTTATGATTTTAATAATTATACCTCCTTGATAAAATCTGTGGTTGTCTTAAATAACAGACCCACAGCCTCTAATGAAACAAAATATATTCCGTATAATTTACTAACTGTCCGAATCACAAACTCAAAGTTTTAATCACAAAATGGAAACTTCCATTTCGTTTGGAATATTATGTCGATTAGCCTCGAAGCGGTGCACTTACGAGGAGCAATTTGCTTTTGGCAACAGTTTAAAGACAATTCTTTCAGAAATATGTTTTAAAATCACTCGTGCATTAGACGTTTGCGAGCGACGCAAAAATTGATTTATGATTTTATTATTCGGTGTCTAGTTTCCAGTGTAAAACTTTGGCGAGAATGCACCCATCAATTTTGGCAATAAACAATGATGTTTGTCTAGCTTTAGTTTCAGGATTTAAAGTGTCTAATTCATTGACAATAACATCATCTTTAACACTATCATCTACAATCCCCTTCCTTCTTTCATTATTATAATTGTAGATAGCTTTTTATACTTCTCATTAAATTTTTACTCTGTGCATACCATCTTTATAGATGTCCATTTTATCCACGTCTTTATTAACATCAAACCCACACAAACACCCATACAAATCACCTACAGCTTTATGCAGGGGGGCCATTTCAAATCTTATCCGTGATATATCTTTACTCTCCGGGTCCCTGATTGTGCAAGAGTGAAAGTCCCCGGTGTCAACAGAGATTTATCGCTGACAAACTGTAATGGTTGCTTATAAACATCACTTACTAGATCAAGATATCGAATGGAGCGATTAAATCAATCAATATATCTTTCCTTATAGGTACTGATTCAGTGTTATGAACGGGAGGACATAAATGGCAAGAATGGGCAGAGATAGATAAAAGACAATCGTGATGCTGATCAACACATGAAGTTACTCCGATGATGTTCAATGTGATGCTAATTTCTAAAAACAGATAACAGTTTCTCAAGTTTTTGATACGCAATCAAACGAGATCTTGTCATCTCATCTCTCTTTGTATCATTTCAATAAAATTCCTCCTTCAAAATTTTACCAATATGTTTGGCCTAACATTATAAGCCTCAGCTACTTATTTTCCTACTACAATAGCCTCCTCAAAATACCCAGCTTGTAGACGTCACTGGAAGCCATTACTTCTATTTCCACGACGCTGCGCCGTATACGGCCCGGTTCCGAATATCTGTCGCATTTCGCGCCAAACGGCCCGGACATCACGATGTTTTTACGTTCTTACGGAGCCCGGTATGACGTCAGTAAGTAGTATAGGATAGGTGAAGGCAGAAGGTACACGACTTATGCCTTATAGCTTGTAAACCTGAAAAAGAGGGTCTTCGTACTTACGAAGATCCCTTTTTCCATCTCAAAGGAACATAAGGCGTCGCTTTCAGATATTTAAATTATGTGATAAGAGTATAAATTCTCTCGTTATAATATAAATTCGGACTCTATGATCTACGATATTAAAACGTAATAACCCAAGAAGAGTTTAACCATATTATGTTGAAACTCAATCATCTTGACAGAAAAAGAGCATAAATCTGTGAGAACACGAACATAAAAGACAAACATGCAACCGATACTTACGAAGCTACTGCTGCTGTTATGATTAGAGGTTTTTATGAAGCTAGCTCCTCTGGTCCTTAGTCCTATATATTCTTAAAGTGCAGTGGTCCTTCTTTACTATTTTACTTGGTGCTAACTGCTAGTACGGCTCTTCTACGAGTTCAGTAACAGCTGCTATGAATATTTTTATTGAGCAATTTGTACAATTTCGTTATTTCTGCGCTGTCAAGAAAAACAGGTGTAGCACTTACTTTTAGTACGCTATTGTAATAAGTCGTGAGCCGAAAGTTCTTGCTCTTCTAAAAGTCAATTGCTTATATCTTCGTATGCACTTTGGTGAACTTTGCGTTAGTTTTCTCATATATTTCTAATCCTTTAAGCAGGTTCTTGCTTTTGAATATCTAAAATGGTACTTACAGTTTTTCTTTTCTTTTAATTTGCAGAATTATTTTCTTACTACTCTTGCACCACATATATAGTATCAAGGCTTCTACATATCAGCGCGACTTGTCGCGCGACGCGACACGGCCCAAAGGCCCCGCGTGTCGCGGGACGAGCGGTGCCTTTGTGTCGCGCTTAACGGACTTCTTATAATCATAAGTTGTGATCTATACCCACATTATACAGTTCCTAATAACATTATACTTCGTGTACTAGAAGGGCAATCCGAATTATTAATGAGATTACTCAATTAACAATGCTAACTATATTCAAAGAAGGTGGTGGTAAAAATGTTTAATATTAGGTGCGATCATAAAATCATTGAATTAGTACGTTTTTTTAATGTTTTCTAAGTGAATATGACTTGCATTCGGGTGAAACCAACTTTTTTGTAATGTTTCACCTACCTTACCTTTGTCATACTCGTACTAATAGGTATGATTCTGTTAAACCGCAATCAGGAAATCATCATCATCATCTGCCAAGCGTTTATCCCAACTATGATGGGGTCGGCTTCCAGTCTAACTTAGGGAATACCAAACCGAAAATTGTTGGTGCTAAAAATAATGAAAATATTGCCTTTTTTAAATACCGAGAAATCCTTCCTACTCACGCAAGCATTCACAATACCCATAGAGAAAATACAACCAAAAATGTATCTGGCATGTGAGGTGATGGAAAAAACTTTTTACAAAAAAATAATAACCGACTACCAAAGATAACACTACAAAGTGAAAAATAACTTTAATTTCGGAAGTCGGTGTCTTTGGATCTGTATTTGAGTTTTTTGCCACCGACTTCCGAAATTAAAGTTATTTTTCACTTTGTAGGTAGCGTTATTTTTGGTAATGGGTTATTATTTTTTTTGTAAAAAGTTTTTTATTTTTCACTTTTTAGTGGGTCAGTTTTGAATTTATCTAAGTTACAATAGCCTTATGTTAACTGCTCATCACCTTTTACAAAATATTGCTTTTCCCGATGCTCACCATATGCATAGTGACGAGCATAAATTGCTTAATCGCAACCCGTTAAATAGGTACTCATTATTATATTGTTCCAGTGGCCATCTGTGGTCTCCATCATCAGTTCCACTTCACCAAATGCACGAGTTACTATAAAAAATACCCAAATCGCTATAGGTTTGCACATAAAATTCGATTTCCATCATCAGATTCTTATTTGGTGGCAATGGGACCACCTCGCAAGTATACCCTTTCAAACAAAAAAATAATTTTCAAAATCGGTTCATAATTGACGAAGTAATCGCATAACAAACATACAGCCGAATTGAGAACCTCCTCCTTTTTGGAAGTCGGTTAATAACTCGAATGGCCGTTCATTAAGAGATACATCTTCAATAATACAAGCTGAGGAGTTAAAATATTAAAGAAACATTACACAATGACTTTTAAGGTAACATTGATTCCTTCTTTTTATCCTCACCGTTTCTAGATAAAAACAAGTTAGTAATTATATAACGTTACATAGCAATTACAACATTGTGTAGCAACGCTACATTGCTTCGAGCCATTTCAAACTGGATTGTTACTAACATTGCTTAAATAGTTTTTTACAGTTTTCGTTCAAGCCATTTAAGACATAGCAAACGTTTTAAAATTCGAGCAGAAAACAGCGGATAAAATGGTTTTAAAAGATGAATGCAAAGAGATAAAAATCCTGTAAATTAACTTAAATGGAAAGATGCCACAAAATGGAAAAGTGACCATTGAAGAGATACCTACTAAATAGAGAAAGAGAGAAACACAGATTTTAGAACACGTAGAGGAAACAAGAGGAAGGAAGAGTTTTACAGCTATCCATTTAAACATAGGCCAGAAGAAAACTAGGGAGAGTAATACGAATTGAAGAAGACAGTGAAAGAGTAGTAATAGCTTAGTTAGCAGCTTAGGAATTAACATTAACAAAGGATAGAAACGAGATGAAGATTGGACATTTTATATACATTAGTACCAAGTAGCTGAGGAATAGTAAGAAGTAGCAGTCGAGAATATGGAATTGGGTTGCTTAGTACGCTTGTACTAGAGAATCAGTGCCATCTTCGGCGATATGTGGGCGTATAACGAACAGTATATTTCTATCTACCCTTTTTAGGAATACAAGCATGATTTGAATTTTTATTATCATCTCGTTGTTACTCTCTTTAATATCCTGTTTATCGTACGTGACATTATTACCTGTCAATGTGAGTTATATTTTTTCAGATGAAATATGATAAAATATTCAATACCGACGTCTTTTCTTGTCTATTCACAAGAGTTACATTTTCATGTCAATGTCGTGTTATCTTTGGATTTGTATATTGTGAGATGAATGACTATACTGTTACATTATCTAAGTATTCGTAGGCGTTCAAATGTCTCTGTAGTAAGGTTGCAACCAATCACATTCTTGAATTCGTTCGGAGCTCAAACATTTCAATGATGACCGAATGGAAATGCAGACTTGAATTCGCCGGTTATGAACCAGATGAACGTATCTACAAATTTACGTATTTTGGGGAGATGCGATTAAATGAACAGAATTGCGAGATGGTGAAATAGTCTTCACTTTTCACCTTTTATTACAATGAATGATAAATGATAAATGATAATGATAAATGATTTTATTTCTGTAAGTAGGTTTGTACAAACACTTTTACACGTCAATCATATTTTAAAAACTAGATGAGGTCGGCGTTTCCTATCTGACTACTCTGAGAAGAAAGGCCGAAACAAACTCAGAGGTCATAGTCTCTTTTAAAGTCCAGACATAATCTTGGTCAGATCATGTGAAGACCATGTAGATTGGTGTCTGAAATGGTCTTTTGAGGAAAGAACCACACAGGTTGAGTGGACCTGACCAGTCAGTGCACGCATTTGTCAGTAATCGTGCAGCTCTACTCAGAATATAAGGAGCTCAACGATGCGACTATCAATACCAAAGAAAGGCCATTTGGGTAGGCCACTTATATGACTCAAACTGCCAGACCATGATTAACACTAACTGAGAATAAAAGAAAGGGAAAAAAAAATATTATGCAATAACCCACATAGTCTTCACATTCACAATAATTAAAATAATATAATACTTTACAAGTAAATATTCCTGTCATTGTGTATAAAATAATAATTAAATGTCACTGTTTATAAAATAATAAAGTTAGCAAAAACAAAAAAAAAAAAACAATAAAAATAAACTACCTCAATATGTACAAAAATTGGAGCAGCTCAATCCCAAGCCTTTTTGTCCTCAATATAATCTTTAACAGTATAAAAGGCTTTCTGGCACAACTTACGTTTAATGAATGATTTGAATTTATTAAGGCTTAGATCTATTAAGGCTTAGATCTTGAACGTGGCTTGGAAGTTTATTATAAAAGCGTATACATTGACATCGAAACGAGCCACCTATTTTCTTGAGCCTTGTTGTAGGTACAACAAATTTGTGTTTGTTTCTAGTATTTATATTATGGATATCACTGTATTTTTTAAATAATTTTATATTTTTATGGGCATATAATAGATTTTCAAAAATATACTGAGAAGGCACAGTCATTACATTAATCTCCTTAAATTTCTCTCTGAGAGAGTGTCTTGGACTTAATTTATAAATTGATCGAACAGCTCTTTTCTGCAAAACAAAGATAGTCTGAATGTCGGCAGCATTTCCCCATAACAGAATACCGTACGACATTACACTATGAAAATAGCTAAAGTACACTAAACGGGCTGTCTCTATGTCAGTTAAATTACGAATTTTTCTAACAGCATATGCTGCGGAGCTTAGCTTTTTTGACAGTTTATCTACATGTGGGCCCCACTGAAGCTTAGCATCCAAAGTCAAGCCCAAGAATACAGTGCTATCTTCAGGATTCAATTCTTCGCCCTTTATTAACACATTAGTTTTCACCTGCCTAACGTGAGGTAGCGTAAACTTAATGCATTTGGTTTTTTTTTCATTTAGAAGTAAATTATTAACATTAAACCAGTGAACTACTTTTGAGATCGCGCTATTTACATCGTCAGTAACCAGCTGCTGACGTTTAAGTTTAAACAAAAGTGAAGTGTCATCTGCAAACAACACTATATCATGATTATCCTTTATGAGGTAAGGCAAGTCATTAATGTAAATAAGAAACAAGAAAGGACCAAGAATTGAGCCCTGTGGGACTCCCATTCTTACTATAGATCCGGGAGATCTTTTCCCATTGACGTCAACGCTCTGAATCCTATTACTCAAGTATGAAATAAGAAGATCCAGAGCGGTGTTCCGGATCCCGTAGTGGCGGAGTTTCCTGATTAACGTTTCATGAAAAACGCAATCGAATGCCTTGGACAAATCACAAAAAATGCCCAAGGCATCGCATTTATCTTCCCATGCATTATAAATATGTCCTAACAGTTCAACACCGGCATCAGTAGTCGAACGGCCCCTTGTAAAACCGAACTGTTTGCTATGTAGTAATTTATGTTTATTAAAAAATCTTTGCAATTGGTCTAAAATTAATTTCTCAAAAATTTTACTAAAGGTAGGTAGTACTGAAATAGGTCTATAATTTGAGGGGTCTGATGTACTACCTGATTTAAACAACGGTATTATTTTACTATTTTTCATAAGGTCAGGAAACTCCCCACAGTCAATACAATTATTAAAGATAAGAGCTAAAGTAGGTGCTACAATGTCTATAATAGACTTAGCAACTTCTACAGAATTACCCCACAGATCTGCAGTCTTTTTTACATTTAAAGTGTGAAAGGTTTTAATTATATCTCTACAGGTAATATGTTCAAAATGAAATTCCGACTCGCAAACATTAACATTTTCCTTAAGCAAAGACTCAGCAACAGAAGGTGATGAGTTTAGGGATTTAGTAGTTGAAACGGGAATATCTGAAAAGAAATTTTCAAAGGCCACGGCGACTTGTGAGTCTGATTTTATTATGTTGTCATTAATTGACAGGCTATAGTCAGTATTTCGGTTACTAGACCTTCCCGTTTCACTATTAATAATATTCCAAGTCGTTTTAATTACGTTACTACTGTTTTTAATCTTCGAACTCAAATAATAATAAAAAAATCAAAAAAAATAATATAAAGTAAATGGATAAAAACCTTATCTATTACATTAACTAGTTATTAAGAATGTTATAAAATAAACTGTATGATTACTATTAGGTATATTTGTTTTTTTTTTGTTTTGGTAATGAAATACAGTAATAATTTTTATTTTTAACGTACTTAGGGCCAAAGCATCGTACAAATACATACATACGTCGATTTGACGTTAATATGTTTAATGTTCAGAAAAAAACTTTGCATCAAAAAGACGCAAAAGCGAAGGTATTGTTGTTTTAATGCCAAAAAAGGTGTCTTCGTAAAGTCAATATTTATTATTCGTTAATTTCTTATACTTCAGTGTGGCACAAACAAGTTTTATCTTTTATGTCAGACATTTTGACGCTATTGAAAAAACGTTCTTATAATTGTATAGCACCGATTTTAAAGAAATTCATGTAGTTCCTTCGAAATTGCACTTAGGTAGCTGTACGTCGTTTTGGCACATCATAATTATTATGACGGTAATTTAAGTTTTGTGTCAAAAAATTTTTTTTGTTAAATATGTGGATACGTTCATTTGGTATTTAACCGGCGGCGGCGGCGAATTGATGTTATTTTTATATTTTATTTTAGAACGATTTGAGTGGCTTGTTCGAACATTTTTAAAATGGCTGACTAAAGATGTGATAGAAGGTGACAGAAGAGTCAATAAATTGGATGAAGAGAGAAGGGAAACACAAGGGACAATTATTTAGTATGGCGAAAGGAAGGATGAACTAACTAAATAAACCAATCATATTGAATTTATAGGCAATTTTGATTTTTTTATACCACCCACAGTGTAAATAGCAGGTCTATTTTTACTCCAAAAACTAAAATATCCTTCTTATTTGCCAATACATCATCAATCACCAACATTATCACGCATTACTTGTACCCACACGCTATTATTATATCGTCACACACTGGGACGCTAAGTGCCTGCCTACGCTTCACTAGCGGCGAGTACTAGCGTCGGGTACTAGCATACTATACTGCTGAACGAGTTACATGGCATTACGTGAGAAACGTTTTACGCAATGGAGCTGTTGGAACGTTAGGCCGAGCCCTGCGTCGGGCCCCGAACGGGGCCCGAACAGCGACGATCGAAGACATTTCAATAAACCGAGATTTTGAACTAAAGAAGAATAATGCTCAGTGACCAATATTTAAAAACGATTGATTGAATAGTATTAGCGATAGTGGGTCCGTAAAACTAAAGCTGCAGACACCAGTCTCTTACAAACTTTGTCACGTACGTCCTAAGCTTGTTTTAATTATAATATATCATGTCATTGTTTGTGAAGAGAACATTCATTATTTGAATTTGTTTGACCCGAGTAGCGAGTGGAACACGCTGCTTCCCACCCTTGGGCGGGAAAGACTCATAGTAATTGCTTCCTTCTCTATGGCGGGAATTAATTTTAAAATAGAACTAAATTTGCTTATGTAATCGGCTACGAACATTTTTACATAAGTCAGAAAATTTAAAAAAATTAAAATCTTTATTGATACAAAAACCTTTGACATTGCTTAAGACTTCATATCACGAGTCCCTTTAGTTTGTGTAAACTCTGCGGTCAGGTATTTACAAAAGGTTTATTTTTAACTGTTAAAACCGATACATGTTGTTTCTACAATTCAATTATAATAAGAAGCCCCACAAAGTTTCTTTTTGTTCTATTGAATTATGCAAGTTTAAATAGAATGGTGCAACTATGACGCCTACTCCTGGCTGTTCTACATTGTTCCAAATTGAATAACTTACTTGCAAACAAGCTTGTGGCTGACTTACACTGTGACAACTCTTGTGCAAATGAAAATAATAAAACTACTCTAAGTTCCGTATTTAGAAAAACAAGAACAGTATATTTTCTTTTCTAAGTACTATGAGCTTTTTGTAACACATACTTGTTTAAGACTTATATTAGACATCTTTGTTATAATGGTGTCACTAGTTTTCTTGACTCACTTTTTGTGTCTCTCGGAGTTAGTAAAATATTTAACTAAAGTTCAAGACCTAACCGAATCTTTTATAATGAGATTAATCGACGTATTCCACATTGGGCACCCTCTTAAATGGCACCTGAGCAAAGGGCACCTGAGGTATTCCACATACGGCACCTATCAATATTTTTGCAGGTGCCATTAGTGGAATAATTTGTTATTTAAAATTTTATTCCACAAATGGCACCCACGGCACTTTGGGACTTCTGTAGCAAAATCAGCCTTGAGTTACAATAGAATTTAGAAACAAATACTTTTTAGGTTTATTTACGATTATTTCTCTTCTTGTGTTTCGCACGTGCCATTTCTGGAATAAATTTTTAAATAACAAATTATTCCACTAATGGCACCTGCGAAAAATATCGATAGGTGCCGACCTATCGATATTTCTAAATTCTATTGTAACTCAAGGCTGATTTTGCTACAGAAGTCCCAAAGTGCCGTGGGTACCATTTGTGGAATAAAATTTTAAATAACAAATTATTCCACTAATGGCACCTGCAAAAATATCGATAGGTGCCGTATGTAGAATATCTCAGGTGCCATTTAAGCGGGTGCCCAATGTGGAATACGTCAATTAATCTTGCGTGGCTTAAATCTAGAATAAAGAAACTGAAAATAGTAATGGATTTTATTGCAGTTTTGCTTAATAGCAGAAACAGTTGTTGCTAAAGTATGTTGCATTTAGACAAAAAGTTCGAGTTTAATCAAAATAAAATACCTACATATAATATATTTAAGGTCTTTGGTGCTTTTGTAGATATTTAATTGATTATGTGTTTTAACAGAATGCAGATAGTTATCGAAATAATCTATTGTTTATCAATATTAGCAGAAGTGAATTGTTGATACTTACTTGTATTTACCACTCACATTCTTAACCTACACAGAATACAGTCATCAGATAACTATTTCAATAGGTTTTAATTAATTTACCGTCAAATCAATTTGTTTAGTATTTATACCAGTCTTTGACAAAGTGATTAGTAATTCAATTAATCGCACGCACGTAAACACTAAACCAATGTCAGCAAATTGAATGGGAAATCCTGAATTTGACAATTTGCGGTTTTACTGAATATTGCAATCACTGGTTCAGTGTGACGCTATTATTATGTTTACTAATTATTGAATATTTTATGCCAATGACCCATATACGTATTTGCCATTGTATAAATGATTTTTATCATATTATGAACTGTTATACTTAGCTGTCACGTCTACACAATCGGGATCGTTAGGAACATTCATTTATTTCAGTAATTTTTTCCACAAAAAACAAGTGTGGCGAATTTCATGTCCACTCGTCTGTATCTTTTTACGTGTTTATTACATTTTTTGGAACATCAGCCTGTATTATTTTTCCATCGACAACATGAGTTCGGTTAATTTTTTTTTTCTACTTTTTCATAATGATTGGTACCAGTGGGCATCTCATCCATAGTAAATGGATGTAGTGTATCAGAGTTATGGTATAGGATTCAATAAGGTTAATTGGTCATTAAGACTCAGATATATGCCAGTGACCTTGCGTGTTCTGTACTGAGCTCACGCAACGCGTCGTACGTTCAGCCAGTAATAGGACTCGCCCATCAAGGAGCACTGTCCCCAATTTGACGCATTATTAATTCATTATACACAAACCAAAAAGTATTTTAATAAAACGCGTATAGTAAAAGATCAATAATTAAATTATCTTTAAATTGGTGAAGGTTTCAGAAAAATACGCATAGTAGATTTTGCCATTCTCAGTTTTTTATCCGCGTTAGACATAACTTTACAAATTAATTACACTATGTAATGTAAACATAATCTAAAATATTCACATATTAAGTTATTGAGAAAATGGTCTAATTGAACATATATTTTTTTTCAAATCACTACTCGTTTAGACGTGATCTTCAGTATAAAATCATTAAAATTCGGTTATCGTCCCCTTAAGCTGGAATATTTGGCTTGCAGGGGACAGTTCAATCATTCGTTAAAGTTTCCTTGATAATTTAATTTTAATTATAATATCAAGGCAAGGTAAAAGTGCATTATATATTTTTCTGGGTTTATTTACAATAGGAAAGGCGTCTAAACTTACCGAGAGATTTTTTTTAAACACGGAATCTAGTATATTTCGTACATACCTAAACGCTAACCTCATGGCTCCAAATCACACGATCACGTACTATTTCAACCAACTCCGCCTAACAATAGCGCGCTGGCGCTCGCACTATCCTGCGATAGCATTACTAGTGCTAGCAAACAAACCCTGTTTGCATTGATGACTACGTTTACTCTGCAGGTGGCACCACGGAACAGATTTAAGGCTTCTACATACCAGCGCAACTTGTCGCGCGACGCGACACGGCACAAAGGCCCCGCGTGTCGCGGGACGAGCGGTGCCTTTGTGTCGTGTCGCGTCGCGCGACAAGTCGCCCCGGTATGTAGAAGCCTTTAGGTAGTTAAGAAGGTCCATTTTTACAGCAATCAAAGTTGTTAAATGATTAGTGAAGTTTTGAAAGGAGTTTTATGAATGTTTTTTTTTCTGAAATAAAAACTTAACTGCATGTTACAATTTTCATCTTTCACGTAAGTACCTACGTATTCTATGGAAAAGGCATAGCATATCCTCAATTAATATCCTAGACAAAGATATAGATAATGTCTAGATGACAGTCAAAGCTCGTCGAATAAAATTGCGACCAACTGTTGGCCGTAAAAAGCACGTACACTAGAATAACAATGACAGTACAACACACCAGCATAACAAAGTTGGCCTGTTTTTTTCAGTTCTTTTGCAGCGCGACACTATCTAGAATTCTAGACATATACAACATTAGTTTTTTTATAAACTAAACCCGAAAAGGAGTCATTGTACTCATCATTTTGAAAAAAAAAATCTATGGGACCAACCTTGAAATCGCGAAATAAAAATCAGCTGTTCCATACATTTTGTCGATTTAAGAAGTGAACACAAATGTAGGGAACAGCTGTTTTTTTTTCGCGATTTCAAGGTTGGCCCATAGAATTTTTTTTTCAAAATGATGAGTACAATGACCCCTTTTCGGGTTTAGTATAAACAAAAATTAATGTTGTATAAATAATATCAAAGATTTTTCATTGAAAACCAGTTTTAATAACTTTCAGAAAAGTTGGCAACTCGACATAACATAGACCAAGATTACCTATACCACCGATATGAGATAAATACATAAAATCGCAACTTATAAAAGTATCAACTTTATACACAAGTAATCTAAGTTGATTTTTTGATAAAAAAGCTATCGCTTGTAGTTGCAATGGAAACTGAACCATACGCAATTAAGTTAAAGTTTGTAATCCCAAAGCATGAAATTTCTCTCGTCTCGTTGGCTTTAGTGTACCTAACTCCGTTTGAAATAAGATTAGACATTTAAATAAACCTTTTGTACAGTCCGTTCAATCGATTTTTACTTCTATTACGTTCGTGGCATGACTAATGACAGCTGTAATAAACAGTTGGTATTGTAACCACGTTTTTGCTTTTAATGCCATCCTTATGCGTACGGAATAGAAGTCAAAATCGGTTGAACGGACTGTAAACAAGTTTATATAAATGTCTAATCTTATTTCAAATGGAGTATAAGTTACTATCAATAAAGGTTCCCATGATTTTCATGGTTTAAAAGCGCTCCTATTTAATATTATATTTAATAAAATTCGGAAGCAAAAAATAAGCGCTTTTATTCTGACCTACTGCAGGTTCTCTTCGAGGAATAATAAATAATAGTTCAGCGAAGATAACTAGCAAATAAATTAATTGGTGCTAAGTATTCGCAGAATAGGAGCAGTTATGGATATACAGGGTGTTTGGTGCATCGTGTGCCAAATTAAAATGGTCGACTGAAGGGGTCATCCGCTAGCCTTTCAGACCCCTTAACACCCCTCATGCTCTGTGGATTTTTTTTATCGACTTTTTATTGTTTTCCAAAAATTAAAGACCCAAATTTTACATTCAAATACAGATTTAAAAAAAAATATAAGGCGTAGACTCTGAATTTTAATTTTATTTCGATGTGTATTGTTTAAGAATACTTTTAAATACAAAATTAGTGATATTAGTCACCTAGATTTTTTTTTTTTATTCACTCGCAAAGGTAAAACTTAAATTAAAGCTGTACATGTTACAGCTATTTATAAGGCTACAAAAAAAAACCAAAAGCGACCGGGATCTTCCAACTCCCTCATTAATTCTCCAGTCTATCCTCTTTCTAATGATGTGCCACATGCCATAAAAGTATTTTAACAACTTTGTGAATTCGCTAGAATTGTGAATCAAGTCACATAAAACTACATTCCAAATTCTAATGAAAAAATATTTATTGCGGAACTGTTACTTGAGAAAGAGGTAAAATTTGTTTTCTCACTCTTTCACAGTAAAATCTATCTTCTATCTCTTTCTTGCATACCTTAAATCGGTTTGAACAAATCGCGCCGCCCGACCCGCCATTTTTTTAGTCGAGACATGACTGCCTCTGCTACCTAACGTGTGTGCTAATTCACCATACTCCGCGATTCTTTTATTACTTTGTTATCGTTAAGTTTTGCTGGTTCTTGTTACATTTGTTTAATTTTTGTTGTTATTGTTAAACTTTGAGTTTTTTGTTATTGCAATGGCGACATTCTCTAACGAAGAATATGCGGACATCATGATGGCTTACGGAGCCGCTAATGGCGTCGCTCGTGCAGCGCAACGACTTTACCAGGAACGCTTTCCTGGTAGACGATTACCTGGCCGCAGAGTCTTCCAAGACACATACCGACGCATACGCGAGACTGGCAGTGTTACTTTTAATGAACCAAGGGGCCATATTGTGCGACATAATGTTGAAGTAGACGAGAGAATACTGGCACTTTTTGAGGAAGACCCTACAAGAAGCATTAGAAATGTGGCATCACATCTTGATATTTCAATATGGAAAGTGTGGAAAGTACTTCGTCAAAACAAAAAGCATCCATTCCACTACACTCCGGTGCAAGGTACGTAATTTTAAACTAACTTTAAACCCGTGCAAGCTTTGTTTGACCTTGCCTTTGTTTAGCAGGTAATGGGTATGGTATGGCGTCACTTCCAGGTAGTGAATCTATTAGCACGAACAGCGGGTCCTTTCTTGTGCAATTACTTATTGCCCAATTTTAAAAGAGTTTTTTGTTTGTTGCAGGTCTTGAGGGTGGCGACTTTGAGAGACGAGTGGATTTTTGTCGGTTTCTTTTACACACGGATGTGGATGATCCTCATTTTTTAAAAAGAATACTGTGGACGGATGAATCCAAATTTACCAAGGATGGGATCCTCAATTTACACAATTTGCACCACTGGACAACGAAAACGCAAAACCCACGTGTTAAAAGACAGAAATCTTCTCAAAGAAGGTTTAGTGTAAACGTTTGGGCAGGAGTGATTGGGAATCAGGTAATTGGACCGCATTACCTGCCCAATAATCTCAATGGCGAAGACTACCTGGAATTCCTACAAAATGACCTGCCCGAATTAGTGACCGATGTGCCCGTATTTAATGAACGTGTGCCCATTGTATTTCAAAATGACGGCTGTCCCGCGCATTGGCGATTGACTGTGAGGGAATATCTCGACAATGTGTTCCCCAATGCATGGATTGGACGCGATGGCCCTATTCCATGGCCGCCACGTTCCCCAGATCTAACTCCGTTAGACTTTTATGTCTGGGGACGTGCCAAAGAGTTGGTATATGCCACGGAGGTTCCAACTAGGGAGGTATTAGTCCAACGCATAGAAGCGGCATTCAATACTATTAAGGAGGAAATACGACTTCGTACAACAACTGTTGAAATACGAAACAGGTGTCGGGCCTGCATTCGCAACAGAGGCCAACAATTTGAGCAAGATTTGTAACAATGATTAAATAAATGTTAAAAATGCAATTTTGTTTTTTTATTTCAAGTAAATCCCACGAAAGATACAGATATGAGACACGAATTTACCTAACCATAAGAATGAGATAGCAGATTTATAGGTTTGACAGGTATCATTTAAGAGATTTTTTTTAAATCATAAATTTGAATATTAGCCTTAGGTGACTTGATTCACAATTCTAGCGAATTCACAAAGTTGTTAAAATACTTTTATGGCATGTGGCACATCATTAGAAAGAGGATAGACTGGAGAATTAATGAGGGAGTTGGAAGATCCCGGTCGCTTTTGATTTTTTTTTTGTAGCCTTATAAACAGCTGTAACATGTACAGCTTTAATTTAAGTTTTACCTTTGCGAGTGAATTAAAAAAGAACTAGGTGACTAATATCACTAATTTTGTATTTAAAAGTATTCTTAAACAATACACATCGAAATAAAAATAAAATTCAGAGTCTACGCCTTATATTTTTTATTAAATCTGTATTTGAATGTAAAATTTGGGTCTTTTTTTTGGAAAACAATAAAAAGTCAATAAAAAAAAATCCACAGAGCATGAGGGGTGTTAAAGGGTCTAAAAGGCTAGCGGATGACTCCTTCAGTCGACCATTTCAATTTGGCACACGATGCACCAAACACCCTGTATATCACACGCTTTGTGTAGGTAGACCAAAGAGGACCAACGCAAACGACCGATTTCTGATGATATTGAATAATACACTTTATGATCAGTAACATGAAGTGCAAAGTTGTACAAACATCAAGATAATTTTTCATTTAAACGTTATGATGAGGTAGGGTACAGTGCTCTGGACCACCCTGCTCTGTCCCCTGGGTAGCGGTGGTTTCCTTCTGCGAAACAGTCGTGTCGCAGAAGGAGGCTGCGGAAAGGGAGCGGGAGATCTCGTCCGCTCACCCGGCCCGCAGCAGGCGCACTGGGCGTCGGCGGAGGGCAGATAATGCCCTCTTCCAGTGGGTCCAGGGACTCCCCTATCACACTGGACCCGAGGTGGCGGCGCGTAGTGTTCCACGCGCGCCCCTTTTAGACGTCGCGGGGGGGGTTAACTAGCCGGGGATTGCGGAAGTATATAATAACAGATCCCAAGATCCCCGGTGCAAGTGTGGGAAGGGAACACTGGGGTGGTTTTTAGTCAGTAAGAGTCTGACAGACTTTCCTTTGATTTTCCACCCCGTGAACAAAAAAAAAAGAAAAGGGTACAGCGCTCTTGTTTCGGCACCAACAAAGTTATTGTTCAGTTGTTTGTGTGTTTAGCGTAGCGGAGAACCCGTTACTAGGTTTCTGTGTAAGACTAGACCTTTTCAGTTTTCTTGTATAAAAAATCGAGGTATTCCACTCAGAGCACTGATTTCAACAGCACTTGTCCGAGCCGCACCTGAGCACTTCCACTAACCGCACCGAAACAAAATTTAGATAAGTGCGATTGTGTGGAACAGTTTATTATTATTAATCTATCAAAAAACCACCGCTATTCGTCAACCGTTGATTGAAATGAACTTTAATTTAACGGATAATTTGAGTTTATTACATCTTTGTTGGTGATTTTTTCCGCTTTATAGAATGGAAAGGAAATAAGGCAAGAAAGTGGAATGCGGAAAGTTTTCGTTATACGAAACTGAAATGCGGGACCTTAAGGAAACGAGTTGAGAGGAAATGGCCTTTAGGGAAATCTGTCGAATCTAATATCTCCAACAGAATGATAGAAGACTACTTTTGCTATGTACTTGGATCAGAATATAAAATGATTCTTGATCGTTTCAGTGAGTAGATAACTACTTTCCAGGAGGTCAAAGTCAAAACGTTTATTTCAAATAGAAGGCACTTTATTTTTTTATTTAAGTACATAAAAATAGAACTGATTCTAGTTGATTCGAATTTTAAAAGACGCAATAGGCTGCATGCCACTTCATAAGAAAGTCAAGATTTTTTATCATGTACATCCAGATTGCACATAATGTACCTAAGTATTTTATTCAGTAGATAACATCACGCCCGTCTTCCCCGAAGGGATAGGCAGAGGTATACCTATCTATAGCACACACACATTTCTTCCGATTCGGGGGCGAGCCTATTGTAATTAAAAGTAAGTACAGAAAAAGGAAAATCACTTTGTATACATGATGTGCATTTATACAACCGCGTTTAGATTAGGTAAACAGTGAAAGAAAAGAACTGCTTAATTGATTCCTAACTTTACAGACATAGATTATAATTATAATGGAACCATTTTCCATTGATAGGAATTGTTAATTCATTGATCTCACCAACTCAAACGAAGGCTGACGGTAATCAATTCAACTGGTGGTCATAAATTATGTATATTAAAGCTTGAGGCAGTTAATTGTAGCAGCTACGAGTATTAGTAATTGAGACTATTAGTCTATGAGGCATGTTAATAATATCCGTTATTTATTTCTGTAACCCTTTTTATGCACATACAAGAAAAATGTGAACATTATGTAATTATTGTAATCATCAACGAATTTGAACCAGGGTAAAATTTGTTTAAAAAAATATATACATAAAGGTAGTGTCCAATTAAATTAGTGATGGGTATCGATATCTAAGACGATAAAATACAAATAATATTAATAAGACATTTTCAAAATGTCTTATTTTAAAACAGATAACCGGAAATCTCTGTTTCTATAGAAAATTTAAAATTGGTCTAATTTGGCTGTAACACTATTTTTCGAAAATGTTCATAACTAAGTTTTTAGTCCTTTGTATCCTGTTTATCCGTGTGAAGTTTCATTAAAATCGGTTCAGTCATTTCGAAAAACAAGGGCTTGAAAGTTTGTATGAAAGTTGAAGAAGACACAAAATACAGGATGTAACGAGAACCGTCACTAAGCCGTCACTCTGTACATCAAACTAAGTAACTTTGTCCAAAAGTAGCTGGTTTTTTTATATTCGGTGTGAAAATTCGCTGTTTACGGTATATACGGTTGCCGAACGTAATGCACTCAAAATATTGTGCATATGCGTGCATTCAACGGTACAGGGGTCCTGGGAGTATTTAAAGTTAAGTTATAATAACATTTAAAAAATGTTTTCGTAAAAAAAAACATCAAAAAAGTTGGAACTTTATCCTTCAATACCTTCATAACCAGAAGGGTCCCAGATATGGTGCAGTAAAAAAGAATGATCTTAATAATGGAAATCACAAGTGACTCTGGGCTTCGTTAAGGGTATTTTAAAACCCATTATAAACACAAAGAAAGAAGGATATTATTACTTTTTCTAAACGAACAAAACGTACAGTTCTTTCGAAGAATGAAAGACAGACACTGAAGGGCACTTTAAGTACTGCAATGATCCTTCTGTTCACTTTTATGACTGAAGTATTGAACGAATGTGCATCTGGGGAAGCACTTTAGTGCCCTGAAGAACTGCAACAAATGTTCATTTAGGAAATTCTTCAGTGGTAAAAGTTGTGTAGTGTATGAGCAGATACCAGAAAATAATCAGTCTACAAAAATAAGACCGAAAATATATACTTATTGTAAAAATGACTGAATAATCATTTAAGAAGAAACTAGCACGGTTTTGACAGCTTGAAGAAACAATAAGATTTCTTTATTAATTTAAGTTTTATATTAATGTTCCATATACATATATATACCATTCGGAATAAATTTTATCTAAATGATGGTGTTAACTGCATCAAAATCCATTGTATAAAAATTAGTGTAACTAAACAATCACACATACAGACGCGAAAACCGGCTTAATTTTACGTATACCATTTAGAGGATACTGAAGAAAGACAAACGATTAGCCACGAAGGCTTTCGATACGATATACCGATACTACGATAACCGACTTTTAATGATTTTATACTGAAGATCACGTCTAAACGAGTAGTGTTAATGATTTGAAAAAAATATATGATAAATTAGAGCATTTTCTCAATAACTTAATATGTGAATATTTTAGATTATGTTTATATTACATAGTGAAATTAATTTGTAAAGTTATGTCTAACGCGGATAAAAAACTGAGAATGGCGCAAAATCTACCAAGCGTATTTTTCTGCAACCTTCACCAATTTAAAGATAATTTAATTATTGATCTTTTAGTATACGCGTTTTATTAAAATACCTTTTGTTTCGTGTATATTAATTAATAATGCGTCAAATTGGGGACAGCGCTCCTTGATGGGCGAGTCCTATTACTGGCTGAACGTACGACGCGTTGCGTGAGCTCAGTACAGAACACGCAAGCTAACCGCTCAAGGTTACTGGCACATATCTGCGTCTTAAGTCAGATGTAATAGTTCCGTGCGGTGCCGGACGTAAAGAATAGCACCATCCCATTTCTTCCCGTGGGTGTCGTAAAAGGCGACTAAGGGACTTACTAGAGAATGGGCAGCAGCGTTCTCTAAGCTTTTTAACACCATACTGCGATCGCCAACCCTCCTGCCAAGCGTGGCGATTATGGCAACACCCCCCTAAATGACAAGCACTAAGACCTTGTGAAGGCCGCAGGTCTCCGCTGGATGCGGGAAGCACAGAACCGGTCGAAGTGGCGGTGCTTGAGGGAGGCCTGTGTCCAGCAGTGGACATCTTTCGGCTAAAATGATGAGATGCAATAGGGGGCGAGCCTATAGCCATCACAAATCCAGGCTCCGGGTTACGACTGACAAATTCCTGACGGAACAACCCAATAACACTTTGCCCAACCTGGGTAACAACCCAGGACCTCATGCAGCAGTATCGCTGCCGACCACCGGAACAACGAGCCAGTCACGCAGCCTTGCTACTGCTGCCAATATTCCCATTCATCAGTAGTCAATTCAAATAAGGATATCACCAATTTCTCATAATAGCTTGCAAGTAAACAACCTCGCCGGGCATTGTGAATGACGTTACCTCTTGACCTCAGAGGACCTTGACTGTCGAAACTCGAGAGATATCACTATTTTCCTCAAACACGAAGGTTTTAGTCAAGCTCTGTTACATTAAATTCGTGGGAAATTGTTGTTTTATAAATAATTTTTTTGACAGTGCCCGACTATCAACATCCACAAGGATGTCAACTAAGTAATAGTGTGTATGATAGTGTGTCACTATGTGTGTATTTTTTTTTATTTTTGCCTTTTTTCTTTATTTCTCAGTTAGTTTTAATGAAGGTCTGACATTTTGATAACTTTATGCGGCCTACCCAAATGTTCTTTCTTTGGTATTGTACGTCGTGTCGTTGAGCTCAGACAAATGCTTGCACTGATAGGACAGGTCCACTCAAATTTTTGTGGTTATTTTCCCAAAAGACTATTTCAGACACGTACCTACATAGGGCTCACATGATCTGACCAAGATTATGTCTGGACTTTAAAAGTGACTTGACTCCTGAGTTTGTTTCGCCATTTCTTCTCAGGGGTAGTCAGATAGGAAATGTCGACTCCATCTAGCTTCTTTTTAGGGTTCTGTACCAAAATGATAAAAAGGAACCTTTATGGTGAGACTAAGTCTGTCGGTGTGACAACACCTGAATATCTCAAGAATACTAATGCTATCAACTTAAAATTTAGAGTAGTTTTAGATGACGTTTGCCCAAGTATTTTGCAAACAAGAAAGAAATTTAAAATAAAAAAAAAATTGCAAAAGGGACTGAAACCGGGGGTCTTAAAAATTTGAAGTGGGGCTACTAGCCCTAGTAGCCCCACATATATACCCACATGCCCATGTGGGTATATATCATATGACAGAACGCTGTTTGCACATTCTCAGACATTTTTGTTTTTCTTTTTAGGCAACATAGTTTTTTTTTTTTTAGTTTCCGATTTTTGATGAAAAATGTAAACAAAATACGGGTTTGCATAGATAAAAATCTCAAAAACTTTAAAAATAACTACCTATTATTTTAAAATTGCAAAAAATATATCTGGAATCCTCATAAGTCCTTTCATTTGATATGTCACACGGGAAACTGCAAACTTTATTTTTTAATTTTCTAATTTTCTCCCAAAACTGAAACCCATATTCAAAATCCATTTATTCACGTTACACGTTCGTGTTTGGGTCACAGAAATTCATGTGTGTACCAAATTTTAACATAATCGGTCCAGTAGATTCGGAGCAAATCGGCTGTGATAGACGGACAGACAGGCAGATAGACACGAATGACCCTATAAGGGTTCAGTTTTATCCTATTGAGGTACGGTACCCTAAAAAGGGAATTAACATTGATTAAAACAGTTGGTTGCCGTTTCCGTATAAGGAAAGATGAAACCGGCATGTCCTAAACTCAAATATTCGAAATATGTGTCTGCCACCAACCCGAACAGAGCCCGATTGGCGGAGGCCTTTGTCCCTACAGTGGCAACGTTATAATGTATACTAATGCTAATGAAGAAAATGCTGAAGAAAAATTAGGGAAATTTTTTAAGTTAAGTAATAATAATAAAATTAGTTATATTTCATAAATAATTTAATATTAATATTTGTAATTATATAATGTAAGAAATATTTCTATTATAGTAGATATTTGCACACCTGTTCAGGTAGGATATGGTTTAAAGAACGCTAACCCACCTGCCAAGCGTGACGATTATGGCAAACACCTCCTTTAGGGGAGGCCTATATCCAACAGTAGACGTCTTTCGTCTGAAATGATGATAATGATGATGGTTTAAGGAACTTGTTTGTATGTATCACCCCATGTACCCATATTCAAGCAAATAAATGATTTGATTTGATTTAATGATTCTTATGTATGATTTGATTTGATTTAATGATTCTTATGTAAGTTTTAATTTTTAATCAATGGAAACTGAAAGATATAACTGGGTACGTGAGAGTTGGTGAAGGCTCATTTGAGTTGTCTCCAATTCGTTTCAATTATTATGCTTTAAAAGGTCGGAATGGCGGAAAATACGTCAAAACAGCCTGTTACCAACCTTTTGACAACAAAGCACGTTTACCTACAACCTTTACCCATAATCATTGCTCCAAACACAACAAATCTAGCCGGCTGGGTAGTCCGGCTTACATCCGGAAGTGCTGGGAGTAATGAAATTCATACAACAACGGTTCACGTTTCGCCGGAGCCGGCCCGGATATCAACCGTTCCGATTGTAAACACTTATGTGCTTACTGACCGGTGATAAATGAAATTAGGGTTAATGATTAAAGGCTCCCGCAGACAGGCGCGACGCGTCACTATTGGTATAATTTCTATGAAAACGTAATGATCTTATGCAGTTAGTGAAAGATTGAATAGAGTATTTATTTTTACTGATAGTAGGAGCGCTATTCAACATGTGGCTCGATGCGTCTCTGGCCGCAGAGGTGCATCGATAGCCTATGATATTCTCAATTGTATTAATCATATTAACAAAGACGAGACTAGGGTAATATTGCAATGGGTTCCAGCACACATAGGCTTACGGGGCAACGAGGAGGCTGACCGTTTGTCAAAGCTAGCAGTGGAAATGGGTAGCGAAAAGCCATACATTCCAGATTACTGGGAATATTGCGGTAAGTTTAAGCTGTCGTGTTTTGACGGATGGAGGAACTACTTCGATGAAAAGTCTCAAGTGAAAGGAATTTGGTATAAAGTAATTCAGAATGGGCCTTCTCGCGTGCCCTGATTTGGGGATACAAGTTTAAGTAGAAGTTATATTAAGTTAGCATTAAGACTGCGTTCTGGGCACTATCCATCGGCAAAATTTGCTTTCCTAATGCGGAAGGCACATCACCTAATTGTGAAATATGCAACAAAATTGAAGATGTGCAACATTTGTTGATGGAGTGTGTTAGGAACAAGAACGAAAGGGAATCAATGATCAGAGAATTTAAATTGAACATTTTGGACGTTGGGCTAATTCATAACATTTTAGCAAACCCTAGATCGGCGATTGCTAAGAGGTTGTGTGGCTTGGTGAAGATGCCTAGTCAATGATTCCATTTCAATTACAATATAGTATTATGTCGTTATAGTTGTTCTTTATTTTAATCAAAGTTAAATAGTTGATAAGGTACGATGGGGTTGGTATATCCGTGTGGATAAAAACCCCCTTTAATTAATAAAGAGAAAAAAAAAAAAAAAAAAAAACGTAATGGAAAGTATCGCGCTGCCCGATGCCCGTTGCGCTGCTTGTCACGCCCGCGATATCGCACCAGTCTGCACGAACCTTAATACATTATGTGCATTAGTATTAAAATTTGTTGTTTCTAGTCCACTTATTTAATTTAATTAAATATAGCATAAATAAATAAACAAGGTCACGTTAAATTAGCTAGAGAAACTCCAGAGGCGTGTTGGAAATGATACAACACGTGTGACTCTGTATTTAAATGCATCTAAGTAATTATATTGTCAGAAACAGCTACAGATTTCTCAAGGTATATAGAAAGAAGTTTTCTCGGATATAATGTTTTTGAATTACAGATTTCACCAGAATTTCATTTCAGAAAAGAAAAGCAATAGCAGTTTCTTATAAAAGTACCGTATGAAAGAGCAGTTGCGTACAACATCTGGAGAAAAGTACCTCATTCGTAGGTGATTAACCTAATGAAAGCAGCTGATAAATCAACCCAATCAATGCAAATAAAATGTATAGATTCAAGAGAAACTCTCTCAGTTGAAAGTAAACACAAACAACAATATACTCACAGAGTAGGCCTTTATTCTTTCTGGGTCGACATCGTGCTGCGAGCGAGCCTGCGCTCGCGGCGATGACGACACCATGATCTATGGATCACGATCTATACGCTCAAGTAACGGTTTATCCAAATTTGAATGTTGAACGCCATATCACATTGCACTTTTAGAAATATTTTTTGTTTGCTGGCAACACTGTTGAACACTGTGTTTCATTTGTTGTTTTTCTAGAGGACAAATATAAGTAAATATTTTTTCGAAGTTTATATTGTGCACGAACGTATGTGAAAATCCGTTCATTGGGTACTACGTAAATTAAGAAACATTTAATTTATAATACCGTAACTCAATTTCGTCTTTTTTCTTCTTAAGTGGGTGAGCCAATACGTGCCATTTAAAAATAATACATTACAAAATATGTAAGTAATAAAATTTTAATACCGCATTTCATGTTACACAATTTTTAATGACATCTCGATAAAAATAATAAAAAACAAAGATAATTGCTGTTTAATGTGTATTTTTGTTAGTTTACGTAAAATTACATCACAACCGTGATAGATAAGCTTAGTAACGTAATTATGCTGTTACGATCGCAAGTAGTTGAGCATTACGTTATGCACGCACTGATAAACATTGTTTACCTAGTTGTTACGAGCGCACAGTGCCCTGTGACATGGGTAAGCAACAAGTCTGCCCAGCCTTTTCTCAAATTTTCTGTCTGCGTGGTGCCAGACGTAAAGAATAGCACCCCCCCTATTTCTTCCCGTGTGTGTCGTAAAAGGCGACTAAGGGACTTACTAGAGAATGTGAGGCTGTTTGTGTATGTAAGTTTAAATGTTTGTAAACGCACCCACGATACAGGAGAAAATTCCTAGTATGGGGCAACGTTTAAAAAAAAAAATAATGGGCAGCAGCGTTCTCTATGCATTTCAACACCATACTGCGATCGCCAACCCGCCTTCCAAGAGTGGCGATTATGGCAAGCCCCCCTTTGGGGGAGGCCTATGTCCAGCAGTGGACGTCTATCGGCTGAAATGATGATGATGATGGGGTCGGGTGCCAGTCTTACCAGATACAGCTGAATACCACTATTTTACATAGAGCGACTGCCTACTGACCTCTCCAACCCAGTTACTGGGTAACACGTCACGATACCCGATGGTAAGACTGGTTGTCAAGACTTTTTGGGGCTTACCATGGGTACTCCCATAGCGACTGTCAAAGATTTACGAATGACAGCCGGGACCAACGGCTTAATGTGCTTTCCCCGAGACACGGAGGGGCCTATACTCCATTTGAAATAAGATTAGACATTTAAATAAACCTTTTTTACAGTCCGTTCAACCAATCTTGACTTCTATTGCGTTAGTGGCATGACAAAAGGCAGCTGTAATAAACAGTTGGTATTGTAACCACGTTTTTGCTTTTAATGCCATCCTTACGCCTACGGAATAGAAGTCAAAATCGGTTGAACGGACTGTAAAAAAGTTTATTTAAATTTCTAAGCTTATTTCAAATGGAGTATAGTTAAATCGATAAACAACAATTGGGGTAAAATTATTTACCGTAATTGGCTTTTATTTAATCATTGAATTAAGTACTCATAGTGCCCAGTGGGGCACGATTAAGACGCTGACAACAGCTAAAGCGCGGTCACTGTCAGACTGCATACAAAAGAAAGAGAAGCGCGATGACACAATTTCATTTAAACCAATTACAGGCACTTTTGAATTGTCATAGAGTCGGTCAGTTAGTCAGAAAGTTGAAGCTATTTGCCTATTCCAAAACGTGGATCTCTATGGAGAAGAACAGGCAAGAAACTCCAAGCAAAAGGAAAATCCTTATTACCTATTGAAGTATTCAACAACTAAAACTTGTTAAATATATTAAAAAAAACGGTAAGATTTTAATGTTAGAACGAAAACAAATTAGGGAGAAGCATCTCTTCCAAATATTAAAATTTTAACAAGTGAGTCCAAGTGGTTGTGGAGCAGGATCAGCATTAAGCCAAGCATTTTTATCTACATTAATCATCTAACTTATAATATGCTTGTCTATGCATGTTTTATATTTATTCTCATTTAGTTGAAGAATATCTAGTGGTATTTTATTATAACATTTTACACAGTACCTACCCCTTATAAGAAGTGTGTACTTTTGACAATCTGAAACGTGGTTAACCTAATTTGTTCCTATTTGTAGTGTTAAAATAATGCCTGTCACTAATCTCGCGTCTGTGGAGGTTGTACATGGCTCTGATAGCCCTCTTTTGCAGAATAAAGATAGAAACAATACCTGCAGCCCGTCCCCACAGCGAAATACCGTAAGACATGATGCTATGAAAGTAACTAAAATAGACCAGTCTCGCTGTATCCACGTCTGTTAATTGGCGGATTTTCCAAACAGCGTGGGCGGCTAAACTTAGCCGCCCTGCAAGTGATGTTAAGTGAGCACTCCACTGCAGCTTTAAGTCAAGCGTGATTCCCAGGAAAACAGTCTTTTCGACGAATTCTAGTCATCTCTTTGATCAATACAACGTGACATTATCTACTTCTAACATTCGGTAACGCGAATCTTATGCATTTAGTTTTCTTCTCATTTAATACCAAATTATTTGCAGTTAACCAATTATGGACCATAAGCATAGCGTTATTTACGTCCGTCGACAAGCTCTTGTGCATGTCTGTTTACTTAAAAAAAAATCAGTGATGTGTAATTTATAGCAAAATATGAAGCCATTATCTATTTACTCAAAAATAAGTTAGTAATCGAAAATTTCAACCAAGTTCTGCATTTAAATAAAACGTTCTTGTTATTAATAATTAACTACCAACCGTACGTTGATATTTAGTACAGATATTTTGGATTGGAACCCAAAGTAAAAACCTTTTACTTTGGGTTGGAGTTTACCGTTAATTTGTATCGAGTTTTATTTTTCCTAAACGTGTTTTGGTAACAACCAAGTTCTGAGAAATATGTTCAAGAATAACATATATGTATTCCGGTACCACAAACTATATAGATTTAGCAATTTTTTTGTTTAAGACAAGCCTACTTAGATCATTTGGCTCTTGTCAGCGCCTTGGAGCAAGCTCAGTTGCCATTTTATGCTTTTACCGTGACTAATGTTATGCATTTCAATTTAGCTTAATTACTCTTAAATTTTAATGTGGGTTTCTACGAAAAGACATAGTTGAAATATCAGGTTGAGGCCCAACAATTGTGGTCCCAGTCACACTGCAACTGACATTCACCACACTAAAACTTAAATGTCAAATTCTCAAAGAGAATGTTCCTAACGTGTCCTGTGTGCTGTAATGTTACTCGTTCTCAGTCTAAAACACTTCATAAATATCGAGTCTATACCTGCTCGTAGTAAAAGTAGCACTCCAAATGTTACGATAAGAGGTCCAAGGTCACAAATCGATTATGAAACGATTCGATACGGTGAATTTAATCGATATGGATATTGATGTAACAGATGTTTTTGGCGGCAAACTGTTCGAATGTCGATGGTAGTCGAATGGTTTTTTGAAATTGGAATGTTCTTAGTATTGCGCTATAGTCATTAGAAGTTGTACAACTATTTCTACCATAATTTTAATGCTATCCGTTATAATAACCCGCCGTTGTGTTGTCTTTCAGATCAACAAAAGAAAGTTTACCAGTAAAAACTGACGCGGATTTTTTTTTTTTTTGGGATGTCAACCCTTTTTGTCCAGAAATGATATAAACAAACCATTATCTACTATTTACAAAAGACTTTATTTGACCGCGATACTAATGCAATGTTACCTACCGTAAAAGATAAAACTGATCTCTTATCGTTTTTCAATGTCAGTGCAAAATGGGCTGCAAAGCGGCAATCTCTAAAATGGATAATTATGTATCTTAATACATACTAAACTAATTAAATATTACTCAAGTCAAAGTTTTACAACCAGTGGTTTTCAAAACAACAGCTATAAAAAGTACACAACAGATGTTCATGTAGGTCCTACTTACATCATATTTTGGTAGCTTGGTATGTTTAAAAAGAGACTTGCATTTTTTTGAAAAACAACTAATTACGTTTCAAAGTATGACAAGTGCTTAAAAGTAGAGAGAAGTTACATGCACTGCTTCAAAATCTAGGTTAAAAGGTTTGTTGGGTATGAATCGGTATTTCCACTTTCGTTCAGCTTGTTTTAATATAAAAGTGAATATATAGCTTCCAAAGGCTGTGTACAAGACTATGTAATAATCCGTAAGCACAAAGATCGGGTGAATGTATTCGTATTTTTCTGCTGGATATAATATTTTCTTCAGTTGCCCTGTACCACCTTGAGATTATCCTAGATTCCTTTGCTACCTAACGGACAATATCCCGCTAGGTGGCAAAAGAATCTAGACTTTTGAATATAAGATTCTTGATAATACTTGAAGCTTTATTTTGGTAGAAAAATTAAAATGCCATTCCCATTAATTATTCAGATTTTTTTGAAGAAGATTTTTTTCTATCTCAATTGTTGATAAAACCAAAATCATCATTCTCCCCCCCTTATCCCAATATCATATCATATCATCTTTCACACAGTCCATTCGTCGTTTCTTTGGCCTTCCCCTACTCATACTCGTATCCATCGACATTCATACTCAAAATTCTCCTCACGACATTTTCCTGATTTTTCATTTTCGTTGTTAAATTCAAAATAATCTCCTAAATATAAATCGCTAAGGTACAAAAATGTTTGCATTTCTTATAGATTTGTGTACACAAACATGTCTTCTCAAATTTTCAGAATACTTCAGCTTCAGTTGAATGCAAGTCGGAAATTCGGAAGCTCCAGTCGGCTACTCAAATGCTATTGCACGGAGAATGCGATTCGATGGTACGTCTCGTCGCTCAGGAAATCAAATAAAGAAGTTTTGAAGTCGCTACGAGAGACAGTGAGGTATTAAGCCGAATGTTTTGTGTTTGAATATTTATTTCGGTTTTGTTTTGTTTATTTTAAAAAGTTACTGTCTTGTTGGTCTAGTGTTCGCAAGCGCTACTGCTGAGCATGCGGTCCTGGGTTCGATTCCCAGGTCAAGCAAGTTTTTTTTGGGGGTTTTTCCAACAGGAATTTCTCATGGTGTCAACATGGGACTTAAACTTAACTGCCGAAATGTGGTGTATACTCGTAGGTACTACACCTCTGAATAACCCTTCGGGGAAGTCATGATGTTAAGTTTACATTATGAATTATTCTCCGTAACTATACTCCATTTGAAATAAGATTAGACATTTAAATAAACTTGTTTACAGCCCGTTCAACCGATTTTGACTTCCATTCCGTAGGCATAAGGATGGCATTAAAAGCACAAAAGTGGTTACAATACCAACTGTTTATTACAGCTGCCATTGGTCATGCCACCAACGCAATAGAAGTCAAAACCGATTGAACGGACTGTAAAAAAGGTTTATTTGAATGTCTAATCTTATTTCAAACGGAGTATACAAGGAAAATTAAATTCGAAAGAGATGTAGTTAAAAAATATACCAAATCAATCCCTTCGTTTTAACTTTCAGATTAACGAAGTATTTAATTTCCGTGACAGCCTGGAAATTAAAGAAAAGCAAGGCTTCCTATCTTCCAGAAATCGAATGCCAAGTGAACGTCTTGATGTTGATAGATAAATTGAAATATCTATTGATAGTGATACTATGATATTGCTAGAAACGTGGTGACTACCGCCATGATGACTGATGGAGAAATCAATGAATCTGACTAGCCAGATGCAGCTAAATACCAGTATTTTACATGGAGCGACTGCCTATCTGAACTCCACAATCCAGTTACTAGGTATTACGATCAGGGACCGTACAACCCCGGTTAAGAGTTAAGCCTTTCGAAGGGGTAACACATTCAGTGGGTTACCTTTATCATGATGTAACCCATTGAAAGGGTTTTATGCTAGAAATCCATTGAAAGGGTTACATGATAACCCATTGAATGGGTTTTATACTTGAACCCCAGTCAATGGGTTACATGATAACCCATTCAATGGGTTCTATACCTACTTGAAACCCAGTAACATGAAAAAATCATAATATTATGATAATTCGATATCCGCCAAGCACGCGTAGCATGACCAATTCTATCTCTATTCTACCCATCAGGGACCATTTTGGTTACCATTTTAGAAAAGCCCTATCGAAAACCCTTTCAATGGCTTTCCATTGAAAGGGTTTTCGATAGGGCTTTTCTAAACCCCTAAAAAAACCCTATCGAAAACCCATTGGTTTTCGATAGGGTTTTTCTAAGCAGTTAATCAAAAACCCATACGGTGTTGGTAATTTCGAATGGCTTAAATTAAGCCGTTCAAAAGGGTTACCCACACCGTATGGCTTTTTATCGAAAACCCTTTCAATGGGTTACCAAAATTTAATTTAAGCCGTTTATAAGGGTTACCCATATCGTATGGGTTTTTGTTTAACCGCTTAGAAAAACCCTATCGAAAACCCTTTCAATGGGTAACCAAAATGGTCCCTGATTACGATACCCCTTGATAAGACTGGTTGTCAGACTTTTGGGCTTCTGACGACCCTTAACGACATTCAAAGATCTATGAAGACACTAGATTGTATTACGTAGTGTCGATGGTTTTAGATAAGATAAGTCTTTATTTGCTTTAAGGCTTCTACATACCAGCGCGACTTGTCGCGCGACGCGACACGGCACAAAGGCCCCGCGTGTCGCGGGACGAGCGGTGCCTTTGTGTCGCGTCGCGTCGCGCGACTAGTCGCCCCGGTATGTAGAAGCCTTTAAACATGGTATAAAGTTCTTACAGTCTAGAATGTCCACATGTTTAGCTATACATAATAATTGTATCAATTGCATGCAAATAATTAATAAACGACTGTCTCACTGTGACTTATATACATTGTACGGCCAGCAGCAACAGTCGACGGCCGATATTAACACTGTTACTTTTTTTTACACATCCTAACATCTATCATGATTTTAATAAATGTTTTGCTCATTATTTAAAATGTTGAAAACAGAACTGTTAATCTTTTTAGGGTTCCGTACCAAAATGGTAAAACCCTTAGACTTAGAACCCTTATGGTGAGACTAAGTCTGTCTGTCTGTCTGTCACACCTGGATATTATCTCAAGAACTACTAATGCTATCAACTTGAAATTTAGAATAGTTTTAGATGACGTTCGCCCAACAATTTCGCAAACAAGAAAGAAATTAAAAAAATATATCTTTTTTGCAAAAGGGACTGAAAGGGGGTCTTTAAAATATGAAGTAGGGCTACTAGGGCATGTAGGGTATCATATTATGAAAGAACGCTGTTTACAAATTCTCAAAATTTTTTTTTTTAGGGAGCATAGTTTCCGACCTTTGAAGAAAAATGTAAAAAAAAACCGTTCCCCCCCTTATCTCCGAAGTTTGCATAGATAAAAATCTGAAATTATTCTATGTGATAGAAGTGTATGTAAAGATTACAGGAAAAATAAAACGATGTCTCTAAATAGCACAGTTTTTCAGAAATCATCAACATCATAATATACGTACGGAACCCTCGGTGTGCGAGTCCGACTCGCTCTTGACGGGTTTTTTTTTTTTGCTGACTGTGGTTAAAGAAAACAAAGTAAATAAAATGTTTCTAGCAGCATAACACTTTAATTCTCACTAGACAGAACAATTCAAATAATTATCATGGAATTATTGTAGTAAAAGTCGTGACGAAACAATTTAAAGACTCCACTTTTGAACTCATTTCTTCGAACAATGAGATGGAATTAAATAAATGGTAGGTACCTACCTTAAAACGCATTGTACCTACGAAAATATGCGCAATTTTCATTAAAACTGAAAAGTTTTTTTTTAAATTAAAAAGTTAGACTAAAGTTACTGAATCTTTTTGTGCTTCCTCTAAACTGTTAATTATTTAGTGAATGGGGTGAAGTTACAACTTCTGGGGTTTCAATTGGATGCACATAATAATGTACTACATAGCCGAGATGAAGAACGAAAGATCATAGCAGTTGACGTGACAGTTTCAAGCAAAATAAATAGTCTCTTTCAACCAGAGACGGACTTTCTCTCTTGGTCTCCACCAAGAGAGAGCGAGAAAATAAATGTGTTTGTCAATAAGTCACCACAACTTAACAATATTATAAAGAATTTGAAAAGCCCCGAAGATTAGACGACGATAACCGACTTTTAATGATTTTATACTGAAGATCACGTCTAAACGAGTACTGTTAATGATTTGAAAAAAAATATGTTAAATTAGAGCATTTTCTCAATAACTTTTTGGTGGTACGAGTATGAGGAACAGGGTGTAAAGTTCACTCATCCACCATAGAAAAGGGAGGATCCTCCGACCAGACGGGTGTCGTGTCTGGTGGGCAACTGCCCGACGGTTGATGTCGGGACGTTGTATATATGCTAGTTGCGTGGTAAACTCCGCTTGCGCGATGCAGGATTCGCGTGATGTCAGTGTGACGCGTAGTTCGTATGTGGCGATGTTGATGCCGCTACAACATAATATGTTAATATTTTAGATTATGTTTATATTACATAGTGAAATTAATTTGTAAAGTTATGTCTAACGCGGATCATCATCATCATCATTTCAGCCGAAAAACGTCCACTGCTGGACATAGGCCTCCCCCAAAAGGGGGGTTTGCCATAATCGCCACGCTTGGCAGGCGGATTGCAGGCGGTTTGCACGCGGATAAAACACTGAGAATGGCGCAAAATCTACCAAGCGTACTTTCCTGAAACCTTCACCAATTTAAAGATAATTTAATTATTGATCTTTTAGTATACGCGTTTTATTAAAATACCTTTTGTTTTGTGTTTAATAAATTAATAATGCGTCGTATTGGGGACAGAGATCCTTGATGGGCGAGTCCTATTACTGACTGAACGTACGACGCGTTGCGTGAGCTCAGTACAGAACCCGCAAGCTAACCACTCAAGGTCACTGGCATATATATGCGCCTTAAGTATCTTCGTTTCTCACAAGCGATTGAGCGAATTGGCAGCCAATACCGTATTACCCGCAATATCCTTAAGTAATCGACCTTCATAATTAAATAGCAGAATGAATTTCACAATTTATCTTTAGATCTCAAGGTTGGGCAGATGAACTGTGAAATTAGACGTCTTGAGGCACCCCAACACTCCTTCCTACAGGCGCCGCGCATGCGTGCTCTCCAATTCATTCATTACTTACAATTAATATAAATGTTAGCAAGTTTCCCTGCCTCGGAGACATTTTATCATGCTCCAATTTCCGGTATCCGGTATAGTTGTCACCCCTAGTTAAATGTGAGAGGAAATTAATATTTGCGTGAAAATTTTCGATGCGAACTTTTTTTTATATTGACCGTTTTGTTTACTTTTCTTAATTTTTACGAAAATGGAAAGTATTTTGGAAAGTGCGATTCGTGTTTGATATAATATAATAATTTGAGATAATAACAATGGAAATTAATTATCAAGGTTAAAATAATCTCATTGGTATGCTGTCTTTATCATTTCCGACCCCATGAATACCAAAACTGTTTTCAAAGACCTATGAAAATCCGCTTAACCTCCAACTGATCATAAGCATAATTTTATGCCCCAAACATACCTCCCAAAACGCAGGTCAAAGGGTTAAGGGCTTAAAGATAACACCCCGAATGCCAAAAGTCATGACATTACAAAGGGATGGGAACACCAAGTTATTTTTAGTGTTATATTTCCACAAATGTTGTAGGAGCTAGGTACGCACTGCGAGTACGACATATTAAGATAGGCATACATTGACAGTATAAGATGAAATCGCATTCATACTAATCCTAACTATATATATTTACATTTTAATTATATTATATTTTATTTATATTATTATATATTACAATATATTTTATATAATATTATAAATGCGAAAGTAAGTTTCTTGTTTGTTACGCTTTCACGCTAAAACGGCTGAACGGATTTTGAAGGTAGACCATGAACTGGAGAAGGACATATGATACTTTGATCTCGATATTCTTAGGGAATCGAGACTTATGTAGGTGAAACCGCAGGGTGCTGCTAGTATATTATAAATGCGAAAGCAACTCTCGTCTGTCTGTTTTCTTTTCAGGTCTTAATGGCTGAACAGATTGAGATGAAATTTGGCACACGGATAGACCATGACCTGATTTAGGACACAAGATAACTTTTTACTTTTATGTGTAACTATCCTCTCGCTTTCTGTGTGAGTGTTTTCGGGAAAAGGGACGGAAGTGTGTAACAGGAAGTAACAGCTTGGGCATGGAATTAGTGTACTCATAGATTTAGTAAGTACAAGGCCCATTGGTCCCATTGCCACCAAAACAGAATCTGACGAGGGGATCCCATGAAAATCGAGGGAAACCCTCAAATTTTATAGGCAAACCTATAGCGATTTGGGTATTTTTATAGTAACTCGTGCATTTGCTCCCGAAAATTACCATTTGGTTAAGTGGAACTGATGATAGAGACCATAGGTGGCCACCGGAACAACATAATAATAAATATTTAACGGGATGCGATTCGATTAGGTACTTTAATATGGTTGCTAAGCAATTTATGCTCGTTACAATGCATAAGGTGAGTGGCAGAACTCCTGGTACAAGGAGACCTCCTCAACAGTTAACGTCCCTGCATCGGGAAGAGCAATATTTTGTAAAAGGTGGTGAGCACTTGACATTAGACTATTGTAACTTAGATAAATTAAAAACTGACCCACTAAAAACTGAATCCTAAAAAACTTTTTATAAAAAAAAATAACTGACTTGGAAGTCGGTGTCTTTGGATCTGTATTTTAGTTTTTGCCACCAACAATTAAAGTTATTTTTCACTTTGTAGTGTTTTTTTGGAAATCGGTTATTTTTTTTTTATATAACTCATATAGGTACATAATGCTCTACATGTGTTTATCTATCAGTATCCGAGAGGGCTACAAATTCAAGAATGCGGATCGTTGTTATCGATAGATAGTGATTGTATCACACTATCTAGTATCTCGTATCGATTGATTCCGCTATAAATACTCTTGCTAGAATACCGGCTGATCTGTTGTTGTTCGCATAAAAAGAATAATGAACAAAATGGCGATTTATTGAACAAACCATGAAAAGGGTTGACAGCACCACATAACAATCAACAAATCGTATGCGATTGTATCCCATCGAACTATCTCCTTAAGGCGACGATAACCGACTTTTAATGATTTTATACTGAAGATCACGTCTAAACGAGTAGTGAGATTTCAAAAAAAAATATGTTAAATAAGAGCATTTTCTCAATAACTTAATATGTGAATATTTTAGATTATTTTTATATTACATAGTGAAATTAATTTATAAATTTATGTCTAACGCGGATAAAAAACTTAGAATGGCGCAAAATAAATCAAGCGTATTTTTCTGAAACCTTCACCAATTAAAAGAGAATTTAAAAATTGATCTTTTAATATACGCGTTTTATTAAAAATCCTTTTGTTTTGTGTATAATAAATTAATAATGCGTCAAATTGGGGACAGCGCTCCTTGATTGGCGAGTCCTATTACTGGCTGAACGTACGACGCGTTGCATGAGCTCAGTACAGAACACGCAAGGTCACTGGCATATATCTGAGTCTTAATGACCAATTAACCTCATTGAATCCTATACCATAACTCTAATACACTACATCCATTTACTATGGATGAGATGCCCACTGGTACCAATCATTATGAAAAAGTAGAAAACAAAAATATACCGAACTCATGTTGTCGAAAAATAATACAGGCTGATGTTCCAAAAAATGTAAAAAAAACGTGAAAAGATACGCACGAGTGGACATGAAATTCGCCACACTTGTTTTTTGTAGAAAAAATTACTGAAATAAATGAATGTTCCTAACGATCCCGATTGTGTAGACGTGACAGCTAAGTTTAACAGTTTATAATATGATAAAAATCATTTATACAATGGCAAATACGTATATGGGTCATTGGCATAAAATATTCAATAATTAGTAAACATAATAATAGCGTCACACTGAACCAGTGATTGCAATATTCAGTAAAACCGCAAATTGTCAAATTCAGGATTTCCCATTCAATTTGCTGACATTGGTTTAGTGTTTACGTGCGTGTGATTAATTGAATTACTAATCACTTTGTCAAAGACTGGTATAAATACTAAATAAATTGATTTGCCAGTAAATTAATTAAAATCTATTGAAATAGTTAGGTATCTGATAACTGTATTCTGTGTAGGTTAAGAATGTGAGTGGTAAATACAAGTAAGTATCAACAATTCACTTCTGCTATATTGATAAACAATAGATTATTTCGATAACTATCTGCATTCTGTTAAAACACATAATCAATTAAATATCTACAAAAGCACCACAGACCTTAAATATAAGTAGGTATTTTATTTTGATCAACCTCAAACTTTTTGTACAAATGCAACATACTTTAGCAACAACTGTTGGCACAGATATATGTTTTTAGTGACTTTTAAATCTGCTATTACGCCTTCATATAATGCAAGTCATCATCATCATCATCATCAGCCCATAGCAGTCCACTGCTGGACATAGGCCTCTCCAATTTCACGCCATTCAGCTCGATTCTCGGCAACTCTCATCCAGCTGTCACCAGCCACCCTGACAACTTTGGTTCTCTGCCGGATCACTTCGTTCCGGATTCGATCCCTTAGAGAGACTCCAAGCATAGCCCGTTCCATAGCTCGCTGAGCGACCTTGAATTTATGGACCAGCCGTACTGTGAGTGTCCACGTTTCGGCTCCGTAACTCATAACAGGTAGGACGCACTGATTGAAGACCTTCGTCTTTAGGCTCTGTGGAATACGTGACGAGAAGACTCGACCAAGCTTCCCAAATGCTGTCCAGCCCAGCTGAATTCTTATAAAATAATGAAAATAATGCAAGTAAGTTATGCAAAATGCATACACATCAATTCTATATGTGAATATTTAAGTATTGGAGTAAAATACTTTATGAAACAAATTCAGGAAGTAATGTCTACCCAAAGCATAAAAAACGATATTACTATGAAACTACTTAAGATATTTTCATGCTTTTTTTTGTATGAATAGACTGTTTTATGATCTATAGTTCCATCTGTGATTTTTTTCAAATATTCATATTTTCGTTACTAAAACTAATTATCTCCTATGAAAGTTAATAGTGGCGCGGCGTGAGCGCGATGCGCATTTGTATGGCCAAGGTATCTGACCATTAAGCAAAACAGTGCAATAAAATCCATTACTATTTTCATTTTTTTATTCTAGATTTAAACCACGCAAGATTAATCTCATTATAAAAGATTCGGATAGGTCTTGAACTTTTGTTAAACATTTACTAACTCCGAGAGAGACAAAAAGTGAGTCAAGAAAACTAGTGACACCATTATAACAAAGATGTCAAAGTAACAATAGTAATTATTGTCATGGCCGTTTTAATTCAATACAAAAATGGTATTGTTCTTAAAATGTTATTATACTGTTCTAACTAAAAACCGGCCAAGTGCGTGTCAGACCACGCACAATGAAGGGTTCCGTAGTTGGGATCAATTTATCCCAAGAACAAACTTAACATTGTAGTTGAAAAACATGATCCCCATACATTCCAACTGCAAATGTAAATTTGTACGCACAATATTGAGAGATTTATCATGTTATTTTAAGATAACAGACTTTTTATAGGCTTTCCTATAATCTATAAGTAAAGAACTATTTTCTGTATTTTTATCAAAGTTTTATGCTCACAAGTTTCGGAGATAAGGGGGGGGATGGTCATTTTTTATCTATTTTCTTAAAAAATTTCAAAAGAATGTATATAAAATTATAAAAATATATATATGAAATCCTTAAAACAAGCCCTTTCATTTGATATGTCACACAATACAGTCAGTAAAACTTATTTTAAAATTTTATAATTTGTCCCCCAAAAGTGACCTCCGTATACAAAATTAATTTATTTACGAAGCACGTCAAAAGTTCATACTCGTATGCGTACCAAATTTCAATTTAATCGGTCCAGTAGATTCGGAGCAAATCAGCTGACAGACGGACAGACAGACAGACACACGAGTGATCCTATAAGGGTTCCTTTTTAGGTACGGAACCCTAAAAATGTAGAAGATTTATTCGTAAATGTTTTTCTTCGTTGTTTTCATGCTGATATATTTTCCAAATTATTTAATAATAGTTGAGATCTCTGCATCGGAGGGGTTTGGCCACGCGGGTCGATCGATCAGTTAAGCTACGCTTGCCGTGGTTATTCCGTGGGTGGGTGACCATCTTTACAAACCAAGACCTCTCCGTGCCTCGTAAAGCATGTTAAGCCGTTGGTTCCAGCTGTCATTCGTGGATATTTGACAGTCGTTACGGGTCATCAGAAGCCCGAAAGTTTAACAACCAGTCTTCTTACCAAGGGGTATCGTCTTCCCCAGTAACTGGTATGTGGAGATCAGATAGGTAGTCGCTCCATGTAAAATACTGATATTCAGCAGAGCAGACTGGAAGCCGAACCAACATTTTGACGACACGGTTGGCGCAGTGGTTAAGCGATTGACTGCTGCGCTGCGTTTCGCGGGTTCGATTCCCGCACGGAACAAATATTTGTATGACCTACAAGTAGTTGTTCCGGGTCTGGCTGTTTGTGTATGTGAGTTTAAATGTTTGTAAACGCACCCACAATACAGGAGCAATTCCTAATGTGGGGCTAGGTTATTAAAAAAAAAAAAGCAGTTGGGAATAGGCTAGGCAGATGATTCAGCGATTAATTTTCAGGCACAGCATAGTCCTTATTATTAATTATTTTACCATTATTGTGTTCTTATCACGACAATTATTAAATAAAGTTTCTGAAATATGTATCTGTTGATTAGTCGCCAACCGCGCCCGATTAATAAAATAATAATTTGATTTTTTTCGTTTGATAACGATTAATCTGTAGGTACGTGAAAACCATACTCGACCTTGCGTCTCTAAACATTGAAGTTATTTTTCATTGATTGATGTCGGAAAATGTTTTAGTATGATTCAGGCTGCATTTACAAAACATGCACAGAACAAAAGATATTGTAGTCTGGAACAAATATTATTAATTTGCTGAATTTTTCGTGACTCTTTTATTCCAAACTGATCTGGCTGGCAATAAAAGCGAACAAAAACCGGCCAAGTGCGAGTCGGACTCGCGCGCGAAACGTTCCGTACCATTATCTATAAAAACGGCAAAAAAACACGTTTGTTGTATGGGAGCCCCCCTTAAATATTTGTTTTATTTTAATTTAACTATTTATTTTTAAAGTGAATATATAACTAAAGATTCAGTGAATATTTCAAGCGTCTACCTATTGCCGTTATCAATATCGAGCGAAAAAATCACGTCTGTTGTATGGAAGCCCCCTTAAATATTTATTTTATTCTGTTTTTTTTTATTTGTTGTTATAGCGGCAACAGAAATACATCATCTGTGAAAATTTCAACTGTCTAACTATCACGATTCATGAGATACAGCCTGGTGGCAGACGGACAGACAGACAGGTGGCGGAGCATTAGTAATAGGGTTCCCGTTTTACTCTTTGGGTACGGAACCCTAAAAATCACAAAGGACCTACCTTTGCTGCTAAGTACCTATTGTACTTTAATTATTGTTGATGGTTAGATAGACTAATTATCGAGCACAGTAAGTTTTTCATCTACGAATTCTAGAAACACCTGAACCATTACAGTATTAGTATTAGAAGTTAGGTACCCAGTCCTAAGTTTCGATCTATCGAGTTGAATCTCAATAATTATCGAGGTTATGTAGTCTCGATCGGCCCAAGGGAAAGTAAAAGCATTTTGCTCTATAGAAACTGTATTATGTAGGTTGACCATGTCGTTAAAGGAGACCTTAGCATGAACTTAGAAAAAATCTAATAACCCATATGAAATCGTGTACTTAGTATTTTCTAACCCGAATATCTTTTGAACGTCTAAAAACTCAGCTAAGGTATGATATAACGCTAGTTTAAATTATAAAAAAAACGGTTAAGAGTGAGTCGGACTCGCGCACCGAGGGTTCCGTACGTAGGTATATATGATGTTGATGAATTCTGAAAAACTGTGCTATTTCGAAACATCGTTTTATTTTTCCTGTAAACTTTACATACACTTCTATCACGTAGTATAATTTCAGATTTTTATCTATGCAAACTTCGGAGATAAGGGGGCGGAACGGTATTTTTTTTTACATTTTTCATCAAAAGCCGGAATCTTTGCCTCCTTAAAAAAAAAATATGGTTAAGAATGTGCAAATAGCGATACCCCACATGCCCTAGTAGCCCCACTTAAAATTTTTAAGAACCCCTTTCAGTCCCTTTTGCAAAAAAGATATTTTTTTTTTATTTCTTTCTTGTTTGCAAAATAGCTGGGCAAACGTCATCTAAAACCATTCTAAATTTCAAGTTAATAAATCAAAATCAAAATCAAAAATATTTTTATTTCACATATGCCTACATGGGCACTTAAGAAACGTCAGAAGCTAGGTGCACGGTTCCAATTGGTCGTTTCCTATGGAGAAGAGCCGGCAAGAAACTCCAGGGTTATACGATAGCATTAGTAGTTCTTGAGATATCCAGGTGTGACAGACAGACAGACAGACTTAGTCTCACCATAAGGGTTCCTTTTTACCATTTTGGTAAGGAACCCTAAAAATACAGAGAAGTATGCTGTAATCAACTAAAATAAATAAGTAACTAGAATCAGTCATGCGGCTAAAAGAATTCTCACGTAAAGACAAATCGTGACAAAAGAAAACGATTTTCCCCAAAACGTAATACAATGAAGATGGATTTATATTTAATATCTAAGCTGCTTATATTGTCAAGGCATTATCAAGGTTTTATCAGAGAGTATCGCTATACAATGTAGGTATATTATTATTATTTATTTATTTATCCAGACAACATGATCCATTTTGTTAGGAAAATAGTGCTTAAAAGTATGATAGTTCACACATAAACGCATTCAATGTTTGAGGAACTCATAGTCATACCTTCCGTTATCACACTCAGGATGCTGTTGCTACTCACAAGTACTTTGTGCAACAGTGACACCGCCTTATTTCGCTTTCTTCGTATATGGCAACATCCATAATTTTCCGATGTAAGATCTAGGCAGAATTTTAGGAAACATTCCTGATTTCATCTCCTCATTCAATAATACCACGTTAATATGCAAATAGACACATCTTAGATCTTAAACGACGAACACATTAATTACCTCAAACGCTTCATTATCGCCTTCGTACCTACGGCATAAGCAGAAGTGCTTCAACCTGTCCACACTCGTGCAACATCGTGTCGTGTCCAAAAGATACGCGTTCAAAGTCTGCAAAACCTTCGCCATTTTGAACTTTAACACTGATCACTGGCAACACTGAGATGAGAAACGTCAAATTGAAAATGACATAATTTGTTTTTTTTACATTTTTGGTGATGTAACGAAACTTTTTTGTGCTAGAGGTGTGCACAGTCGGAAAAGCGTGCTAGTACTGGCTGTTATCAGAGCAGACTATCTTGAGTTCGTCACGCCAGATATTGTGTGTTATGATGACGATAACGCGAGGGGCGTACCGCCGGCTTTGTTTTCAAAACAAAAATAGATTTTTGTTAGAACTGAGGCTGTATTTTGAAAAAACGTTACGTAAAAATAGAGAAGATTAAAACTACTTTTCTATGATTATGAAAATCTTGATTTCCAGTACTTGAGCGCATTTAATAACTTGTGGGTATTGTGTAAAAGTAAAAACAATCAACGGAACTTGTTATCACTAATTAGCTTTTATCTCTTAGTTGAACACCTGATTACCGACTCTATTAATTTTATCACAATGGCAATTCATTCTACTGGCGCATAATAGTATTATTTTAATATTAATTGCACCAACAAATAATTTATAAAGCCTTTGTAAGCTCAATGAGTATGATAAATAATGTGCTATTTTTAACGTTGGCAACACCAGCTGTGGCCGGGTCCGCAGGTGTCAAAACAGCTGTCAGGGACATCCACTGACTAAATTCCTTGGTCATTTATGCGTTTGAGTAGTCTATTGAATGAAAGACAGACGGTAAGTAGTTAAGTAAACTTACGATCTCATTAAACTTAAATAAAAACATATTATTCTCTCATTAAACAGTCTGTTTCATAAGATACAAAAAGATCATGTCCAATCCTCTTTTAAAATGAAAGCAATAATAAAAACATGGTTTATAAGATTATTATCTTTTTGACATGGGTTCTTTTTAATAATTGTCATTTACATCCCTTTTTAAGGAACTCCGGTTTCTATTTCTTTCACGATGGCCCTAGTTATTTTATCTAGCGTCTAAATACCTTATATTCTACCTGTTTAGTAGTGTATCTGTGTAAAACGATTGTAACTAGGTTCTAAAGACATCTGGGCTGTCAGATGTGCTGCCGGCCTTGTCAGTAGCCTTGGCATAGAAATCTGTTATAGTTGCCATTTGCTTTGCTTTGCTGTATTTAACGTTAAAACTATAGGTTTTTAAACATACAGGTATTACAAAGTTTAATTTTATTCTGTTTTATGCTGAAATATAGTCGAAAGATTTTGTGTTGTTCAATAAAAAAATACCAGAGCTGTTTTTTTTTTCAAAAACCTAAACATGTTAGTCTATATAGCCCAATTCTGTTTGAAATAACATGTGGAATTTTTACGTAAAAACATTGTTTTTATTTTGAAACCTGTTTTGATTGATACTTTTACTAAAACAATTTCAGATTGTTTTAGTCTTGCAACAGTCATACAATTTCCACAAAAAGTTTTATAGCCAAATAGGTAGGTACCTACTAGCTCCAGGTAAACAAATTTATTCCAGTCAGATGGCCGAATTTTTACTGCGATACAAAACTTAGCAATAAAAAGGGCCGAAATGATGACCTTTAGAGGTAGGTACCTACTCTGTGAGGGTACGTACGTAAGTCGTTTAAAGGTCTCGTAAATATTTCCCCAACCGAGGATCTAATGTATACGAGTGTAGCCACATTCGGTTTTATGGTCCTACTGGTATATGAAAGTATGGCAGATCTTGATTGAAAATGTTATCATTTTTTGCGAAATTGCTACTGTATGAAAAGTGCCAGACGCAGAAACACTTAACCGTCACGTTGCGTAAAGTTACGCTCTTAATATCCTTTACTACTCCCTAAAAAAATATTTCAAAAATACTTTGAGGTTTTCATGCCTTAAAACGCTTAAAGCAGTCCAACATTTTCAGCTCCAACCAATGATGTATAAGTAAATGCCAGGCAATTGCCTGACATTTACAATAATAATAATTATTATTACTTACGCGTCAATGAACATGCAGCAGCTAGTGACATAACTTAATATGTATGTTCATCTCTTTCTAACAACAGATAGCGGTATAGGTATTTCCTTTTCTTGACGCGCTGTATGATTGTATGCAAGTATGTAGCTACAATCACGGCTTACGCTGTTTTTGAGTGCACTAATGTTCGTGTATGAAGCGTCTATTTATAATACGTCATTGGCTCCAACCATTCAAATGAACCACTCAATTCAATAATTTTACAGATTTTTCATAAGAATTAAGTAATAACTTTTACAATCAATATAGCCCAGCGGATACATTGTTGGTAGTTATTCGAGCCTAGAGCCAGCGATGCATTCCTAAACTAATCCCCTAATCGATCACTGTTACTGAGAATTTCTGTTGGAAAACTCTTAGTTATTTATAGTCCAACGGGAAAAGAGTTGCGACAAATGACAAATTGACGATAGGCTTAACGTAGGACCCAATACTGTCATTGGTAAAAGATGGGTAAACAAAAACAAGACTTAAACAAAAGTTTTTCGGTCCGGTCACAACATGGCGCCTGAAAGCGATCTACAAAAACAGCTTCCTAAGTAAATTTTCATTCTGAATTTCAACAATGTCTTTCGAGAAGATTTCAACATCATTTCGCAATAACTCTTTCAATGACACTGAATGAGACACAATAGAAATGTTATTGTTATGACGCGTCTCAGTGTCCCTGCACGTGTTAACATTAATTTCAGCCATCCTATTGAATTGATCGTTGCCATCTGTCTAAAATCTATTGGGACCATAGCCACACTCAAAGGTTTCTTTTTCATGAATACTTGTGTGACTCAAACCTATACAAAACTACATATAAGCAAAATTAATTAGTCATTAATCTTAGCCACATAAATATTTGTTAGCCCCATAAGTGTGGCCTAAGGCTACAAGCAAATAGAATGTTGTTCTTCCCTAGAATTACTTAAGAAAGCCTTCTAAAATCATCTTGTCTCTCCTTGCTTAGACTGACAGTGAGTTGAATTTAAATGGCGTCAGTAATTGCTTTCCATGCGTTTACAAAGACGTATTAATTAGTTTTTTTTTTTTTTTTTTTTTTTAGGTATGGCATCTCGTAGCAGACCTAGAGAGGTCGTTGCTACTTAACCGGATATTCCTGTGGCTGCCCTAAGGTTTTTAATCTTAAAGCCTCCAGCCAGGGCGCAAATTATATATATTAAAAACTAAACGACAGCGCACTAAGGGCACCCCCTGTGGGGTACGGACCTCGGCTCAGGGCGTCGTTGGGGGATCACAAAATTACTAACAATTTGGGGACGGGCTGGATCAACATTTTGATCATGATTATTATCAGGTTATTAATTAGTAATGCGTCAGTTACATTTATTACAAGTGTCTGTGGAACGTTTGGTAGGCGTAATATTCTTACTCCTTTATCTTACTAGGTTACACTTGAATGACTATGACTTTGAAGCCACGTGTGACATTTATTACGTATTTATGCAAAATCGAGCTGCAGCGTTTCAAACCCATACATATTTAGTAGTAGCAAATTTTTTGAACACTTTATTCGCTCGTTCTTTATTTATTTTCGTCACTTTAAAGGGTGTTAAAGTAACTGCGTGCCATAGCTTAAGGGTAGGTTCAGTATCGATAAAGGCACCCAGGAAAAAAAATAACAAAAAAGAAAACACAAAAAAAATATTGCAAGATCAACCTAATTTAGTACCTAATAACTTAAAATAGCAATCGTTTAGAATTAAAATTATTTTATTTACGGTCCTAAGCCCGTTAAGGTATGAAGAGATTTATTTTTATTTATTTTTTATGTTTAACGAAGTTGTTTGTTTATGTTTTTTTTATTATTTTTTCCTGGGTTCCTTTATCGATGCTGGACCTACTCCTAAGCTATGGCACGCAGTTACTTTAACACCCTGTATAGCTGTGTACTGTAACCAACTATATCAAATTGGTCACCCTTTATTAGGTTTATCACTAGCTAACGACAATTCGACGGTTCAATGAGAGCTGACGAACTATTGATTGTTCTTGATCAACATGTTAATGTTCTGAATCCTCTTATGTATCAATTAACTTACATCGGTCGAAACATAGAGGGCTAAAATCTGACTATTTTCTTCTGCCTCCCCAAAAGCAAAGAGAATTCACTGTATTATCCACGTACTCACTGCAGCAAAATTAATTAAAGCAGCAACAATGAATGAATCCAATCTTGGCTGCCTTAATAAATGTGTAGCAGAATTAAAAGCGAGTATTTGCAACATTCACGGAACAAGCAAATCAAATATAAATTTATTGGAGGCTGTTCTACACATAGTATACAATCCAAACATACTGGAGGTTATAGGTATTATCAATGACAGAAACAATTGAACCAATTATATAAAACAAAACATTGGGGTGAAACTGGGTTTAATTGAGTTAATTTTGATTTAGGGTTATTGTTACCACAAAATTGAAACTTTGTGAAAAGCTTTGGATAGGAATTAGGAAACGTAGTCCATACGGATGAAGAAGATTGAGTATAGGAGCGTAACTTGAAAAGCTATATTGATACAGCAGTAGACTACAGATGAATTGAGAATAGTATCAGTGGAATTCCAGATACTAAGTAACACCCTTACGTCAAAGAGGATCTGCAATTAGATCTAATATTTTGGGTAAACTGTGACTATACGTATGGGGGAAATTATATAATATATAAAAGACCATTGAATGAAGGAAGTTATTGTATGAAGTTTCACAGTATATTAGTTTAAACCACCTCCAAAAAACGAATCACGTATTTAAATTGCATAGCTTAAACAATACCGTCAGGCTGAAATGCACTGATTGACATAGGATGCTGCTGACACCCAAAATAAGAAGCTAATTTGAGGACCAAACTTATGTACGTAGTGTATAATAAATAGCCGTACATTGCTCGCGTATTAGTAAACACTAAGGCCCGTAACCAATCAAATGGCTTGAATCTAGTTTTAAGTAATGCTTGAGTATTGAGTGACGTTCTGTAATACCGGCCATAATGAACTCGAGAGCGGTAATGAATAACGACTAGTGCGATTCAGTTAATACTTTTAAAATCAATTTACGGATGAAAGAAATATTTGAACCAAATAACTGTGAGTGTGGGGCAATCAAAAGGTTATGTTATTTCACATATAGGATGGTTGGACGGATTTAATTTAAATTGACAACATTGCCAGTATTAAATTTATTTAATTTTGGGCAGATCGTGCGTAAACTATTTTTATCTGATAAAATATTCGGATGTAAATTGTTGCCATATAAACTGATACAAAGGATAAACCAGAACCATCAGAACCATCGTTTTCAATTTCGCTACGCTAACTGATCCATTTCGTAGCCACTGAAAATAAAGAGCACTATATTTAGGTACTGTGTGTATTATATACTGAAAGAAAGTTGCATCGCACAAGTTAGAACGATCAAAAATTCAACTCAGTTATAATGGCTAATTTCATAAGTGTTACAACGTTATGATCCGGAAAATTACAGAATAGTGGTGGAATAAAGAAAAAATCATTGTACCCACATACATGCGAACTCGGTACAACACTGCACGGTACGTTTAGTTTTATTTCCAACGATTTTTATCATCTCCAGCAAATTTTTATACATTTGTTCCATTGTATTCTAGTTTAGTTTATAAATTTCAGTAGTTTTGCCTCTGCGGTGAGTAGTTTCTAGTTTTATTGTGCATACGAAATTATTATCTAGGTTTAAAGTGGCCATTTTAGTTAAGAGTAAAGTGGCTGTTATTTTTAGGAGTTATTTTCAATGGTAACATTTGAACAGAAATGACTAAATATCAAGATTGTTCCTAGTGTTACGTCACCAGTTTACATTATTGGAGCACGTCGACAAGTTTTCAGTTGTCTCCATTAAGAGTTAAAGACAAAAAGTCAGTCAGTGGAACATTCATATTGAGAGAAGTAACCTATGCTGTTTAGGAACGATTATTTATGCTTGGTTACATATATCTGGATAGAATGGATGTAGATCTTAACAAAGGTCAAGGTAACGTTAATAGTGGTATAAGGACCAATAACACATCATGTTCAACCGGTATTAATCGCAAGTATTAATACAAATTGCGTACTTCAAATAACAAACAACTGTCAAAACTGTCATGTTCAAATAAGTTACGCGACTGAACAGATTACACTTCGTATTGCATTTTTTTAATGAGAGCCTAGAGAGATCCTAAAAATCTTCCTCATAAGTTGCAATTATCATTAATCATAGAGACAGGTAAATACCAGCCTTAGATATCTTAATTAATCTTTATTAATGAATTTTGTAATTTATTGCCAGCGTCTGTTTTGAATTTTGATAGCAAGTCTTAATGCAAATAAATCAATTAGGAAAGTCTACTTTCACTTAGACTACGTCTTCGCTTTTCATCAGATGACAATGAACAACCCAATAAGATTTAGAATAAAACGCATATAAATTACTATACCTTGCTAAATACGGGAAAGATCATTTATAGATTAATATCTAAGGAAAGCATGTATTTTCTTCAGCAATACATGGTCAAACGAATAAAACAATCATCCAGATAAACGAAAAAGTTTACACACCCAAAACACATCTATCAGAACACCAGAACAATCGCAAGATTAACAAATTCACTTAAACTAACCAAAATTAGGACTGAAACCAATCGGAAGAGCAATTAGCATCCTTCAAGGCAATGATATTACACCGATTACTGCTTTTATCGCCTTTCGGATAAATAGGAACGTTTGCTTCAGTGTGAAAAGTGCCAGATTGTCAGATTTCCTATTCGACCCTAGGGAACCTTCGGGGACTGGGAGACGTGCACTTATTTGTGATTAGCTCTGACTTCTGTGGGATCTTGCTGATCAAGAATTCATTGGGTCTTCGTTAATTGGGAGCGAAACTAACTCTCTGAATTAAGTTATTGGATTAGATACTTTTGTTAGACGAAGTTTAAGCAATCTTTTGGTGCCGCTGCACCGACTAAATTAGATGTTTTCTATCGAGGAAAATAATTTTAAGACCTATTTAAATCATGCCATATTTTATACTGGCATTCAAAATCATTGCTTCTTTACCTAGGTTTCTAATTAAGCTTGTTTACTACTGGAAATAAATCCTTAGCTATAAAATCGTCCATCTTCAATAAAATCCAATCCGGACCTGAATAACAGTAGATACTAAAAAATCCATCCACCTGCATTGAACACGATGAATGCATTCGATCGCACTATCTCTATCCTTGTTACATTAGCGGTGGACAATGAGACGGAAGACGGTTGGGTGTGCATTGATTCGGCAGACGTCGGCACTGTCCGGTGTTGGCAAGCGGTTGCCTTGACGACTGTACCTGATGGTGGGCATGGTGGGGCTATGGAATTCGCGGTAAGAGAGACGAAACCGGTAGCTTCATAATACTTCTGTTAGTGTTAACGAATTTCTCAATAAACACGAAATAACTGTTTCTATGTCATATTTCACTTTTTTTGTGTTCTTCTAATGTTTACGATTGTAGTAATCACCCGACTACGGCAAAGCCAAAGGAACCCATTATGGTTTTAACATGCTATATATGTATGGATGTTCATCTGTTCAATCATAATTAGTTTAATATATAATAGTATACCAGCAGCTATTATAAATAATGAGTGTCTGGGATGCTTTAAGAGGTCTTTGTTTAAATTCCTTTTAGATAGATGTTACTACTCTATCACTGAATTTACTACTGATAAACAGAGGTATGACGATTCCGACTTGCTAATTTAACACTTATGATTTTATTTATTGATTAATAGTGTGAATGTGCTTATTTATCTAAAATTGTAATGACCTGTAATTGATAATTGTAGTATCAAACTGACATATTTTAAATTGAATTATTTTTTAATGTTATTGGCATGCCACCTTAATTGTAATTGCTTGTAAGTATATGTTAATTTTGTACGCCATATATTGGCAAAACTTCGTGCACATATTTTTGACAATATACTATCTGTAACCATAACTATGTTTAACAAATTAAATTGATTGATTGATTTAGTCTATTTTGAATAGAATAGAAATAATTTATTTGCTTAAGTTAAATACAGATAAGATGTAACTTAGACTATGAGGAGTATTCATTTTGTATTTATCCGTGGGGGCTTGTTATTAGCAACTTAGTTATATATTATTGTTATTATAATGTTATTAGTCTGTAAGCCTTCCAAAAATAAAGAAAATAAAATAAATAAATAAAATATAACTCCTAAACTACTGGTCGTATTTTGACAAACGAGGTGTCGTTAGCAGCGTGTTATTGTCCCGCGAGTTATGGGCTATATGACGTCACGTAATGTGTTACTGAAAAAAAATTGATTAATATATCGTGTCTGGTATCTAATGAAAGGTCTTAAGGAGCACTTTCTGAAAATATATTGGTTATAGTATAATTATTGATACATAAGCTACAAAATTTACTGTTGATTTTTTCCAAATCAAAGAAGTGAGTGGAGAAGTGTACGCGTAACTTCAATGATCCCAAACCTCAATATAATTGAAATAAAAATGAAAGTTAAAAACTAAAACCCAACTACGACAAAAACGCCAACTAAAAAGGTAAACAAGACATCACACAGACAAAAAATAAAGTAAATAAAAAAAAAAAAAAAAATCCGGAGTCGCACATAATCTGTTCGGTTTGCCTTAATTACATGAAGTGTGACTCCGTATTTTTAATTTGTCTGTGTATGATGTCTTGTTTAGTTGGGGGTTTTGTAGAAGTTGGGTTTTAGTTTTAATTTTTTTTTTGTTACTTGAAAATATAGTTACAAAATAAATGAAGTAGGTAATTTGTCAACTAGGCTATTTTACAAAGTAACAGTTATTGAAATGTCCGAAATATACAAACAGCAATTCCAGAAAAAACAGTATTCTGTTGACTAATCGTGAATCTGGGTCAACATAAAACTGGTTTTATCTGTTGAATTCAAGAACATATTTTTTTTTACCTCACCGTTAACGATAATGATGTTAGTATTTATTTAGAACCTTAATGCCCAGAGTAATGGACATAAAATATCACCGTTTAAATCTTATGAGTGGCTTTATAATTAAACATAAAATATCCTTAATTGCCGCCATTACAATCATTTAAACATTTGAGAATAACAAAAAAGAACTATGTTAATTTTCAGAAATGGAAAGTTATTTTTATTTTTATTCGGACGTTCACCTTGTTTGAGAATATAAAGACGTCTTATTTAAATGTCATCTGAGATTTATGATTTGCACGAAAAGAGATTACTAATAACTTAAGAAAGATTCGAGTGTACTGCACATTTACAGAACAGCAACCTTTGGTAGATGACAAAAGAGTAAAAAAACTAGACAAAAGACAAACGCTTTGCTAGCTCTGCCTCGCTGAACACTGAAATAATTATCACGAATTCTGTAAAAAGAACCTCTATTTTCACCACAAAAGATCCCCCATTTCATTATTAACACGTTATCTAATCTCTAGATGTCCTAAAAAGGCTAAAACTCCGACCTCAATCTCTGTCAGTTGCATGGAACCTTTTACACTGTGCTATTTCTGTCATTCGAAATAAATATCGCACATCCGAAAGATGTCACAAGAGACAAAAATAGAATGTATTTATAACGCAACGCCCGCACATTTAAAGGCCTGCCCACAGTCGGCACGTACTTCCCGCTTCCTGCTTTTTATGAATGCTGATACGACCGATGAATGGCTGACTTTATTGAATGCTCACTTTTGTATGGGAAGTCGGAGACAATGGGCAGTGGTCGCGACAAAACTTCACACAATAACTTCGAAACTATTGTGTGGCGATATGAAACAATAATGTCACAAGAAGATAATGCTGTTATAGGCAGAAAGGTACCTTTGAAATGCAAGGTAAGTTCTAAAGGCGCCAGGTATATACAGTATTACCACGTAAAAATGTGTGACGAGAAGGGTAGCCCTAAGAAAATACTAATAGAAATAGGCTAAGATAAAGAAGAAAGTGAACACTGAGATTGCGGCTGATAGATAATGGAAACAAACTACGTTCTGTCCCGATCCTCCAAAAAATTGGGATACATGCAGAAGAATGACAATAACACAACCAGTTTAAAGAAACATGAGCACAAAACACGTTATTTCACTGTTGTACGCTAACGAAAATAATTAATTGTCCATAGTGAATATTTCTATTTGTAACACGTTTGCAGTATCAATATTTAACTATGAACGCTACGGTTTGGAGTATATCACACATTCAAAATGGGTTTTCATGTTTTACAATTTCCACATGGACATTATAATTATGGACAATGGACATCCCTCAAAATGAGATGAGTTTATTTCATAAAAAATGTAATTGTTAACAAAAAACTCAAGGTTGAAATTATTTGAATTTATACAAAGAGATTACAATTTAGTATTAACATCAGATGTACGCAACAAGTCATCATGTATTGAATTATAATTAACAATGAGTCATATTGAATTTGTACCGGCGACCTTCAAATTATGTTGTAGTAAAGATACGTAAATAATTAGTTACTATTGGAACGATCAATAATTATAATTTCTCAGGTGTTAATTTCTAAAAGGATATTCAAGTTTTCATAGATTTATGTGACAAAAACTTTGGCTCATTCAATCTTACTTGAAGGGTGAACATTGAACAACCCCGTATACATATAGAATTTAAATGATACTTTTACTAACTTGTGTTGGTCCTACAGAAAGGTCCTGTGCCTTCAAACTTTTACTAGCTATTTCATCATCAACACTTGGCTATACTTACCATTAATCAGAATCACAATAAAAAGCGTCGTATCAAAGGAGTTATATCCATAACTTCCTCATACCCTACTACAATTACAGACCATTGGTTACCAAGTGGAGATCTATTACAACAAACATTACCACATCACATCCCCCATTAAATTGGCCCATAGCAACACAAGCGTGGTTAGATGGATTATCATACATTGTCTACCACAGTGTGGTGACCCTACAGATATATGCTCACGCGCATAGCGTCACTACTGGTATAGGGATGTCGCGAACCGGAAAACCGTAATGCGAACGTTGCAGTGCTCAATTTGGTGAGACGAATCCACAGTATCGATGGCATTCTCCGGTTTGATACACTGATGTTGAGGAGGAATTTGATGAGAGCACACCGTTGTGATCTTGTGCAATGGCGTGACCGGTATGCGAAAGGGATAAAATAACAATTTCTCAAGAGTCACAACTAAGCGTAGGTGATTGCAAAACTACAACTTCGCAAAATAAAAAATATTATTCTGATACGTATTTTGCATCTTGTGTAGCACACAATGTGACTGGGAACAAGTAGAACAGAGAAGAACACAACTTTTAGTTTGAGGCACGTTTCATAGGTCATAGTCACTTAGAAAGGATAGAAATTTTAAGCCCTATTGCTATTCAATAAACTTGAAACCCGAGGCCACCCAACCACCAACAAATGCCGAACCATCTAAATAAAAATGCTTCAACACTATCAGATCGGAATCTGGCAAGGTAGGTGTCGGTAGGTAGGCCACATGTACTCGTAACTGGTTGAAACCGGTCCCGAGATCTCTCCCCACCAAATGACCTACTCTCAATTATTTTTACAATCACATTGTATACATACTCGTACTAACAGTTTTACACGTGGGTCACTTATAGTTATATGCCCAATATATCTTGGACAATGGCAAAATAGGGAACTAAACTTAAAAGGGTAGTTTTGGTAGTTTTTTTACACATGGATTGCGATCAGCGTTGTCATGCCATGCAACTTATACTGAATACCCCTAACAGTACAGGTAGTCGATACGACATTCTTATATTGTTCTATGGGTATAACATAAGTTGAAAGTAAAAATGTAAATAATGGAAAAATTTTGAATAATTGCACACGGATAGAAAAACGGTGAATTGAAATACAAATTCAAATTCATTTATTCGAAAATTTAAAAAAATATATATTTCAAATATCGAATCAACGCTTGTAGTTGATATTTCATGAAAAGGAGCGAATTATTTGACTTCGTAAACAGAGAGCAGATTTATTCCTACTTAAAAAAATGTATGATTGTAAAACCTGAGCTTTGTGCGATTTCCACTCGTTCGTTATTTCAATTTTCTACCTAATTACCTGTCTCGCAATCTCTTATTGATTTTCTTTCTTTGCATACAATCATTTTACAGGTACTCAGTCATAATTAGGTTTTTTTTTTGCTTCGGTATTATCTCAATATATTGACCGACGAAACGTCGTCAACAAGATTGTCATTTTCTCACTAATTCAAGTTTTCTCGAATCCTTATATTTTCTAATCCATCGGTGATTTACTCAGTATCATCTAATCTTTCTACAAGAGCCCATACACAGAAACAAAATCTATTTACCCAGATAACATTTACACTACAAAATTAATCTGATTGATCATCATATCATATATTACATATCATCATCATATCATCATAGTCACCATCGACTTAAATCAAAACCAAGATAGGCACGGTATAGCACGTGTCTGCTAACGTTACTCCTAAAGCAGGTAAGCCAACGGTATCGCATACCTTGAGGGCTGCACCAGATTTCAGATCGTAATATTGCAAACAATAGATCGTTAAACGTAGCCTATCGACTATTATGCTGAAGTTATTGCCAGGTGCAACTGTTGCGAGATGATAAGGTTATAACCTGGATATAAGTCGCTATATTGATGGTATTTATCGAATATATTTCGTTGCTGAGTCGAAAGATGAGCGAATAGCTTAGGTATTAGAAGACGCAATAAAAAATAAAAATAAATACTATAAAAAACAACAAACTTCCATAAAAACACTACAAAATGAAAAATTACTTTAATTTTGGAAGTCGGTTGAAGTGTCTTTGGTTTTGTACTTTCGTTTTTTTGCCACAGACTTCCGAAATTTGTGTTTTTTATTTACATTTAAGTTGTGGTACCTACCCACACAAATTCGAATACCACTACCTGCTATGTAAATAACAGATATAATATATAGAGTGCCAGGAAGTTAATAGGACATCATCCACATAGACTAAGTCGGAAAATACGTATTATGTCGCATAGTTATTGAAGAACGAAATACCTGTAATGTAAGTTGATGACCAGGTAGCCAGGTAGGTACTGTGAGGTCTGTTAGTTTCTGACCATCGACCAAATAATTTGGCCCAAAAATCGAACTCACAAACAGTAAACAAGGATATCTCTCTGATGTCATTCCTATTGTTATCATGCAAAAATGTACGTTGACTTGGAACGGTTTCAAGTGATTTAAATAAAGGATTTGTATGAGAAACTGTCTTACAAAGACAGGAAGGTTTATATCATACGAAGTTGTCATACGTCCATACGTCGCCGCCATGAAGAAAAGTAGTGTCTATCATAAAAATACAAGGCATGTAGGATTGTAGTAGGAATTTTGCCAATTTATTAATCCCTAGGAGTTTTAGTCGATCAAAATCACAGGCCTATGATTTCATAAAGAATATATAGACAGCATGCATTGCCATATTTACATTCATACTGCAATTGTCAATCCGTCTTCCAGGCATGCTATTTTTATAAAATCTCCATCGTCCCTTCATTTTGACACATACCGTACGACCCCTGCTAATCTAACCTTCAAATGTTGTGTGCTAAGCATTTCTAAAATTCCTGTAACCCTTCTAACAAATCTCCCCACAACGTTACACGCAACTAAAATTCGCAACAACAACACAGAACAAGCAACAGAAGGTAGCTACACCTCTTGCTAGTTAACCCGACTATTTGCATACTTAACTAAACACTAAACAAAAGCAAACTGTACAGTTTTTAGTTGTATATTTACTCTCCTATGAACACACGACAAGTAGACGTGAATAATACGACAGCAATACAGAATCCAACGCAGTAGATAAAAAAAAAAAAAAACTTTCAGAATACTTTCAGTTGCTAATAAAATGAGTTTAATAATAAAAAGTAGGTAGATTGAATTCAGGCATGTAAGAGTGCATGCCGGTTCCAATTTAGAATCTAAACTTTTGAGATTGGACGCGATATTATGCCAGTTCTAACGGATGATGTAATAACGAATTGAAAATTGGTTCTTTCAAAGAAATGTTAGGAAGGTGATAAATAGATAATACATCTATCGAGACAGAGTCTAAAACCTGTCAATAAGGATCAGCTCATGTTATGGAGTGGCAAGACTATTATTTCTTTTCGCAGTCTACGAGAATCTTTAATCATAAAGTTGAACCTTATAAACTCGTAAAATGTACGATCACACAGGCTAACGCCATAAATACCACGCCTGAGCGGGGCATCCATGTCCGTAGTAAACAGAACTTTATAAAAGTTTGAACATGCCTCGCGGCCCAGATTAACAATTTTTTTCGACTAAAATTCCATAACTCATCCAATCTGCCGCTCGGAATACCGCGTTTTCATTCACTATCGGAATAGTTTTGTTGGTGTGTACAGTAGATTTCTTTGGCAGTCGATCTGTCATACATTATTACAAAGCTAAATCCTCGAGTAATAAATAAGGATCTTGGCAAGATATCAGGATAATGCTCCGACGAAAAGAAAAGACAACTATTTCCTCGACCGCACTTGTTTTAGAGCGAACGCACTCATCTTTATTATAGAGTGTTTTCAGCAAAATCAAAGACGTTGATCTTTTCTTCTCCAGATCTTTTGAAGGTAACCTGAAAGATTTATCTCCGGGATATAACACATTCACCATTAATCGATTCAATCATTACCACTGTACGTGTGATATTATTTCTGCCTGATATATTCAACTTCATTTACATTTTATCGCCTTTTATTGAAATTACTGATTACACCGACCGTGTATGTACGAATAAGAACAATATCATTTGTTTTGAATTTCTAATGTACTTCATAAAATTGAGTCACTATCACTTAATTTATTTGCTTCATAACTTTTACTAACACAATTCCGAACTCAAAGGAGCCTATCTATCACAGCCCAAACTTTTTCCGCCATATATGCATCAGCTTGTATAACAAAAACGTCTACAAAAATAATTATATTCACCACTAGCATAGTATCGAACACATGAAAACCTAAATTTTCAGTTAACAGAAAATTATTCCCCTCGAAGCTGTGACTCGTGTATCATCCGCTATTCTTTTAGCTGCAAACGATTCGATGCACAAACGGAACAAGTCTGACACGTTATTTTTCTTCCTGTCCGGGAAATGTGGAACAAATAAATGAAATAATCCATGATGCCGAAGAAGTAGGAAATCAAATATGTTTTACGAATCAACAGTATTGATATTTGTTATCTTTGGCTTTATGATGGACAATTTATTATCGTACGTCTTGCAGAAGTTACTCGTATCGAAAGGGATGGACAGATAAATCGTATTGTTACTGGGGAAATTGTAATGAAGAAAACAAGAAACCTGCCATATTATACGATTTCAACTGCCTTCTGCGGAACTAAGCAATTTTACATTTGTTAAAGTTAAACAGAATTTGACATATTCAAAGGAATTCTAGATCACTGACTGTTAATTTAATATGCAGGATCTGATTGCGGTCAATCTTTCCGTAGTGTTATAGCTAATTACAGGAAATGGGAATGATGAAACGATCAACTATTCACGGATTATTGCACTGAGTTGGTATTAACATTCGCAGTATTTCTAAAGATTAGATTACTGATTATCCTTTTACAATTAGATATTATGCAGAAGCTTCGCCTACTCTACTTTCATCAATAACTATTTTTACTTGAAAGTTTGCTCGCATGTTATGTTTGCTCGCATGTTATGTTTGCTCGCATGTTATGTTTGCTCGCATGTTATGTTTGCTCGCATGTTATGTTTAAGATCTTAAAAATAATCTTGGGTCTTTATCTTTATGGCTGATTCGTCTTCGTCTTCCAATACTTATGTCATTTTATGAACCTCGTTTGTTTCGATAGCAAACGTCAAATGAAAACTCACTTCCGCATCCGCAATATCAGAAAATAAGGTCCATTCCATATCAATAATGAAAGTAGCGTTAAAGTTAAAATACTAGAATTTAGAACAGGAGTGAGTGAATTCTGTCTGATCTGAATTCTGTTCCTAAAGAAAACCATTAAGTAATTGGTTGCCGACCGTCCGTCAGACAATTTAATTTAATTAGAGAACAGCATCCACCAAAACTTTACTCTCATTCCTGAATTAAAATAACAACATGTTCTGAATCGGCACATTAATATGATTACAAAAATAAAGCTACCGAGACAAATAAATTAATCAATATCAAATCAATTATGATTAATTGAGCAAGTACTCATAAATTTTTCTGTTTGATACCATTAATAAATATGGTTTACTCTTTGAATCTTGAAGAGTTTGAAAGGTCATCTAAAAGCATTAAAGATATTGCAGCAACCACATAATTTAAGAAGCATAGTTAGGATTATAGCATCACTATCCACTGTTTCAACATTCCTTAGAAGGTTGACACCATGACGTGATGATATAATGGACATCAAACAACCCATCCTTACGGGATTGTCATGCCAACATTCAAGTCGTTTGCGACTTGAGAAGTAGAAATGTTTTTAAACTAAACCTCTTTGCAGTCGTAAAGTTATCACGTGGGGCCAATAAATCCTCTAGCGTCCAAATGTCAGGGGTCATCGCGTTAGTATTCAGCCAGCGATGTATGTAGCGTGGGTGTAAGGCCGCGAAGTGGAGAGCCAGCCGGATGGACTGACGAAGCTCGCTGTGGAGTTACTTTTAAATCGTTTTTCAGGCATTGCTAGTAGGATGCTATCGGTTTTTGTGTGCTGAACTGAATACTAGCTAAGATTTGCTTTACGAACCTAAGAATAACTCTGCTATCATAAAACAACGAAAAACTGAATTTGGAATCAATTATATATTCCTGGATTAAATATATTTTCGGTCCAATTCTGACTCCCGACCTGGAACACACAAGCCGAGTGACGGCTTAACTGGCAGCACTGAAAAGCCTTCAATATTTCTGTATTGTTCAAACACTGTCCGCCTTATTACAAAACAAGATTTATATTTGACATGGCTTAAACCATGGAGCCAGTTTTTGTAATAAGAACGTAACAGTGATTGAAATACCGTTCTTTTTACAAAACTGAAAACTTAGTTCGGTACTAAGTTGTCAGTTTTGTGTTTAGGAACTTTACCGCAGTCGGAATAAAGTTCGAAATTCAATAATGGCTCCATGTTTTAAACCTGGGTCTGAAGATAAACAAAGAAAGATCACGTCAAACTGACACTACCAGAAAATATATTAGCTAAACAAGTGTCGTCCTTGATATCTTCCTATATACCGTTTATGTCTCATCAATTTTCGAGAATGTTTGTTTCAAAACACTTGCTTTGAAGCAAGCTACTAGCTTCAACAGAGTTTTTGAAGTCGTCAAGACTTAATACATTTTCTACCCGTAGCAGCGTACTGCATACAAAATATCACATATTTTCTTAACGAAAATCCTTCCTGGAACAATATCTCTACAATTTCTGAGCTTGCTGCATACTATGAGCCGTAGCCCGTAACCTACATTTGTTTTAAATTACTAACAAGATTTGTAGGATGCGTCAGGCTTTAACAACAAGTCGCTATGTTATTTTAAAGCCACTTTGAAATACAACAATTGAAGTTATTTTCTTTTGAAAGCGCGGAACAAAACAAGTGCACACTGGTTGGTTATCGTCCTACTACACTAGATTTAAGTCAATACAGAGAACGGAGTTATCTCGGGATGCACGTCCGTTCACAGCTTTGCAGTTTTCGTTTTCAAACATTTTTTGTTGGAACTACGGATACAGGAAAAAGGTGGTCACAAATGCAAAATAGTGGCACAAAAGGCTACAGAGCTAGGTGCTGATAAATTTTACTGGAACCAATTATGTTAAAATAAATTTATCAAATTAATATCGTTTATTTATTTACAAGAAGCATGAAAGTAGAACAAATGCTGTTGAAATGCGTTCGTTGCGAAGCAAGTGTGGTGTGACTACGAATTATAGGCAGAGGAATGATGTGATAAGGCAACAGCAATGGTGCGGTTTAAAAGAAGATATAGTGACAAATATTGAAAAGAGTTTGTTTAGATGTTTTGGTCATGTTGAGAGAATGAATGAAAGTCGACTAACTAAGGGTATTTACCAGGCAGACGTGAGTGAAAACGGGAGGCCCTAGGACGACATATAGGTGATGTTCTTCAGAAAGGTCAGGTGCGTAGTTTTCGCAACCGGTGTGCGTGTATGACTAGATGTATGAATGTCAACGAAGCAAAACGAGTTAGTAAGGATCGTAGCAGGTGGAATTCTGTAGTTTAATGCTTATCCACATGGAAAAATGGTGTGAGTTTGATTACAAATAATTTCCGCGCAGTTTACTTTTCCGAAAGAACACAACTTGCACAGGCTTCAACAGAATAGGAATATATGCATTCAAAATTCGCCGAGTTTTGCAATATCAAGCGATCGTTAAAAAGAACATGAACCCTGCATACCACCATTCTACCAACCGTATTATGTCTTGACAAAGAGGCAACCAAAAGGCATTCGAGCTCCTATATAATTCCAAAACGCCCTGGCCGTCTCATGTAGGGCTCCTAATATTAGCTGTCGTCAAACCCCCTTTATCTGGCGAACCTTTTCTATATTTAAGCACAGTGTTGGCCTGATTGGTAGTAGAATGGCTCAGGGAAGGGTAGTAATACAAAGTTACGCAACCGACGGATGTCCTCATTCCTCGGCCAGAAATATCTGTCGGCTCGTCTCGGCGCAAACTGTCTAATGCCTTCGAGTAGCGAGATGTCGCGGTTTCAGTTTTGTAGTGTGTTGGGTAGTTTATTATTGAATTTCTGGCTGACATTTTCAAGCGTTGTTTATGAGCTCGAACTAATTACTCTAAATCTAATCATGAGCATAAAGGGACTAACGTAGGTATAGATAGCTGATTTCTAAAGTGAGGTTTTAAAATGGCATTCGGAAGTTAAGCGATAACTAAGCAGATTAATTTTGTATCTGAACTACATTGAATATTTGTTACTAAGAAAATCATTGAACAAAACAATCGACAAAAATTGAGCCCTGTATCCAACATTGCAGGTTCTAACCCGGGGGCAAATGGTTTACCAAACAAGCATACTCGCTATATCTTCTAAAAAGCACCATCCGATCCGTATAGGTCATATAGAAGCCTCTTAACGCGACCGCTGACAGCCGTCCAAAGCCTTGAATGCTCACTCTACGCGCTATGCTGACATTTCACAATCAACACACACTGACACTGATGTTTTTGACACTTGTACACTAAAGTTAAATTTCTATGTCCGTTATTACAAGGAAAGAAGTTAGAAGCTTTCAAAGATTGCTCTATTCAAGTATCAGTAAAATGATGACAAATATCACGTTTGCTGTTTTGATTGGTTGACCATATTAGGAAAATTGGTGACATATATCACATGTTTTGTAAAACATTGTTGTAATGTGGTTTTACAAAACATGTGATATATGTCACCAATTTTTAGAAGCATGATCAAACTTAACCTCAATAACTCTATACTCAAATCTCAATGAAATGTTGTGATTGGTTGACCAAATTAACAACAACCAATTACTTACAAAAAAACAGTATTAAAAAGATAATTATTTCAAGCAGTATTGAACAGCCATTTAAACCGATCTGTCAGAATAGTCCTCATGGATCCTTTGCCTGTTAGAAACTGTCGCTCTCCCAGAATGGAAGCGAGTATATATCCCTTGTGACAGGGGAGAGTTTATTGCCATTTATCGGCGGTAATTCCAATCCCGTACTACCTACTGATCTAAATATTCAAAGAGAAAACCCCAATTACGTTTTATATGGCCCAGAAACTTCTGGCCACGCACTAAATTGCATAATTAACCATAAAATTTGGAAGGCCTTAAGGATGCATAGATAAGCTGTTGATAGTAATGATTCGGACAGTCAACATTGCTACCATCCTTGCTGACTGACCAATCATCTGTACTTATTCTAAAAAACCTCATGCCAACACCAAAAATATAGAAGTGACCTCGAGGGTAACAGCTGTGATTGCCCTCAATCAATCAACAGACCGACTGGTTCAAAACAATAACATAAATAAAAACAGTCGTCGGACACAAATCAACCATTCGAACCTTTGTGACGTTTGCCAACTGTCATTGCAATACTTTTTAAAAACGGGTGCCTGTTTTACTGTTGCAGACTCAGAAATATAACTAAAATTGAGGAATTCATGAAGATAATGGATAAAAGTCTCTTCCTTACATAATATTCTATAGATTTCCCGTTCTTGCTTTTTCCAGTCGCAGACACGTTGGTCACCACTGACACGAACGAAATGTTTGAAGTTTTTGACCGTTGTAGTACTGTCATACTGTGAGCTGGTAACCAACGTGTCTACGGTTGATATAAGCTAAGACGTGTGCGTTCATTTTAACTTGACGCGTGACGCAAAATAGCGACTAACGAACAGAACTACCAATCACATGACTGCAAAATTCAGTGCTACCAATCACGTTACGCTCAGTATATTACTTCTCTGAGGATACAGACAGATTGTCATCTATTTCTAAGGCTGACAGACGATCCAATTGCGATTCGAATTTGTTTTGGAAAGCCCTCGAGACAAGAAAGCGGTACCTACATGGTTATAATTCTCTCAATTGGTTCCTCGAATGTTTATTTTTGGATGCCCTGTGGAATATTTAATTGGTTGTCCTTGGAAGCTTCATAATTGGGTAATAGTCTATACTTGAGAAGAATGTAAAAAAACTTATTTAATTGAATGTAATACGAATCCGTACTAAGACAAATTAAAAAGTTGAAATTGTTCATTTATCTTTTAACAGCCTTTATTCGACCACAAGTTAACAATGATCAGATTGGGTTTTTTCAATGAATGTTATTTATATGACAAGTTAATAAACGGTTAAATTTGTACAATTCCTACCTCATATTATAGCTATACCTCACTCTACGTCTTATCAATGTGTTTAGTTTTTTTTTTTTTTTTCCTTCTGGCTTCGCACGGTTTGTGCATTTAGCCAATGTCAAGTTTTAGTTCTTGTATAATATTGATGAAATGAATTATAAATGCATAATGATGATATCCCCGCCCACTCCCCTTGAGTTTCAGTAAAGATGTGGCACTTTACTGAGTCCTCACGCGGACTTCTTGAGAGAACTTGAAGCGAAGTTGCACTGTTTTGTTTAATTTGCCTACACTAATGCACGTTCACAAACACTTAATGGTTAATAATCCACCATTATTACACATTAATATTCGGCTAAACACAAATTTTGGAAAATTAAACAAACTGCTGAACATGACGCTTCACTTTCCCGCCAAGCCGATCAAATGTGTTTAGTTGTACATTTATGGCAAACTGGTTGCCATGGTTACATATGGGGGCGTTATAAATATTCCACTTTTCTCCGTATTATTATTGTATAGCACCGGTAAAATAAGATTCCTCAATAATATTTACTGTAATACTGTTATGTATTAGGATTTTTGTTTTATATTTAGGTGTATTTTAGCTTGGTTATCTGGTATGCTACATCATTAAAATCTGTATATTTATAAGTATATATATTTTTAAAAAACTTAAAAAAAAATCTTTGTATTTTTTTTTTTTAATTTCTCTTTTTTGTGGGTCAGCTTGCAATTTATCTAAGTAGCAATAGCCTAATGTCAACTTCTCATCACCTTTTACAAAATATTGCTTTTCCCGATGCAGGGGCGTTAATAGTTGAGGAGTTCCCCTGGTAAGAATAAGGAGAACTGGAAATGACGGTGACTTCACCATATGCACTTTGACGAACATAAGTTGCTTAGCAACCATATTAAAGTGTGTGTGTGATATACTATTATTAAGTAGTTCCTGTGGCCATCTGTGGTCTTCATCAGCAGTTCCACTTCACCAAATGGTGCTTTCCGAGTGCAAATGCATGGTTACTATAAAAAATACTGAAATCGACATAGGTGTGCCTATAAAATTTGAGGATTTCCCTCGATTTCCATAGGATCCCCTCAACAGATATTGACTTGGCGACAATGGGACCACCTCGGAAGCATACCCTACCAAACAAAAAAAATAATATTCAAAATCGCTCTACAATTGACGGAGCAATCGGAGAACAAACATAAATAAAAATAAAAAAACAAACATACAGCCGAACATATAACCTCCTCCTGTTTGGAAGACGGTTAAAAATCAATTGCCGTGCATTCGTCTCGCAAAAACTCGAAAATGGCTCGACTGATTAGATTTTTTTGTTTTTTCCGCCTCAATGCTGGGGTGGTTTAGGAAAAAAGAAAATTAGGAAAAACCCAAAGGAAGAGAAAAACCAAAAAAATTGTATTAAGTGGTTTTAAGTTCACCGGGTCATCTAATCAGAAATAAATATTCTAAGTTCGATTTAGATAACGAAATAGATTTTGCAGATGCTATAAAACATGCAACATTTGAATATACAGATGTTAGCCCCGGTATATTAATAACGCAAACTTTCTCTTTCCTAACTACTTGGCCGTTAACGACAATGATTTATAGTTCACTAAGAACAAAGTTAATTAACAAACGACCCAATTTCTTACTCATTGTTAATGTAATGAACTAATGAAACGTTTTGTATAGAACAGTGGAACATTGTATGTCATTATTGCGGAAATTCTTAGAGATCTTGATTTGTGAACCTACAGGTTTTATTTCAATCGTTAATTTTCTAGGCCCTAGAGGGCCAGAACAACTGAGCATACCCTATAGCTTATCCCGAGCGCATGCTTAATTGAACGCTTGAAACAAAAATCTGAGCAGCTAAAAGTCTTTCGAAGGGTTCGAAAAGAGCCATTTTACATAAAGCCAAATACGAGATAAATTATGAGTGACGAATCAGATCTCACAAGTAGAAAATGAAAAATGAACACCAATCTTTAAAATAATGATAAAAAAGAGATCGAGATGATGGAGATCGCAAAACAACCGTCAAACATCAATGAACGACTAATCTATTCACCCTGTAGGTATAACCAAAGAACTTATATTCGATACAGCTCACACTCACATAGTAGCTGCACTACTAATAATGGAGCAAGGTAAGTTAAAGCAACTTTTGTTCAAGTACCATTCTAGCACTATATTACTACGAACAAAAGACTATGAGTGCATATAATAAGCACCTAGCTTTATTTAGCACAAGAATCGGTGCTCCCCTGCGCTGGTTATCAAAATTTTAGACAAAGGCGAGCAATATTTAATTCTGTTTTGCAACAAAGTGTTGCCTACTTTCTCTTACATATTAAATAAGAACAGAAATTAAAGCTGATACAGTAATTATATGTTCAATATTCCCGAGGCAAAAAGAGAACGAAATGAAAAACCATAAGTCACAAACTATTGACTTTAAAACACCAGCCTTGTAATTAACAATAATTTATTAGTAACCCTGTACTAAAAGCATAATTTCCCTTTTATTATCATCTCCAAAATCATATATCAGCCCCAAATATTTTACTGAGGGTAACAACCATACGGGTTCGTCCTGATTGGCAAATGAATGATTTGATCTTAAAAAATCTCAAGTTCCGATTTCCAAAAAATCATTAACTAACTCGATGGGTATTTCGTAATGCTTAACTGTTATGAAGCAGAAGGCAACATTATGTACAGGGTGGCCAATTCGAATGTGCCAATCAGGACAGATACAACTTGAAATTAAGTTTATTTTGATTACAAACGAAATTACCAGATGTTATACTACAGGCTTGGCAATTTTGTATGAAAAATAACATCCGCCAAATCTCCACCTTTTCGCTAGTTTAAAATGTGATCGCTTGTCATCGTGTTTTCCACAAAATGTTCGCACATTTATTAAGTATTTCACTTACAGAGGCACAAGTATTCTGCTTTTAGTTTTATGTTGCTTTAGATAAGTCCACAGTAAAAAAAGTCACAAAGTTTCGAATCTGGTGAATTGGCGGTCAATTAATTATGAAAATGAACTTTGGTTTCGGAAATATTTCTCTCAAAGTTTCGATTATGTTTCGTGCGGCATGGTTTGTTACTCCGTCTTATTTGAACCACGTGTTTTTTAGGTCTAAGTAATTGTATCATTATTGCGATTGCCAGTTGCAGTAACAGCAGCGCCTGTCCTGTAGTTTTTCAAGGAAGAAAGGTGCAATTACTCCACCTAACCAGTCAGACAAAAGTAATGTGGGGTTTTTGAGTCACCAAAGTTATTATTTTTTGTCTCTGTGATCACAATGAGATGAGGCACTTATACAAATTTGTTGAAAAAAATTAGGACGTTTTTCAATCCGTTTAGGAACTTTGGGATAAAATTACTGCGGTAAAAGTTAATGCGGAAATCATGGTCTTATAATTGGTGCATAACGAATTTGTCACATTTTAGCTTAATAGTGGATAGCGAAGAACCGTAAAATTTGGCTCCAATTGAAAATGGCGGCCAAAAAAGTTATAGGTATACATTCGAGTTGGCCACCCTGTATAAGCTCCAAATTCATGGTATTCTGATATTTTTATCCAATAAAAGTCGATAAAACATAACACAGGACTCGGAAATAATTGTTACATAATTGACAAAGTGTCACTGAAAATGTTTATTTTTGAATACAATTCGTCGAATATTTCATAATATGATCACTCATAGTTCGTCTGACATTCTGCCAATTAAGACGACGCCTATATATGGCCCGAAATGTATCCAGATTTTAGCCATACTCAATAATTCAGAATAACCACCGTATTTATGATCATATTACCGCGAAGTGATAAGGGTTAAAATTAGATTATGTAATGAGGTTTCGGAATACATCGTTAGGTTAAGCAACACTATCCAAGGACGGTTATTTGAGCGGTGGTTGTTTACCAATGTTATTAAGGGTGGGATATTGCCTTGGGAAGAATATCCTTTTTGCCTTAGGCATCATTTTTTAAAGCAGTTTTGGGGTGAGAATATTAGTCCTTTAATTCGTGTTTTGGTTTATCAGTTTGTGGACTATATTTCATAGGACCTGTGAAACTCGTTGCCTTTATAGCGTCGATTCCAGTTATATAAAAAAACATTGTCAATTTGGCTTAGTTGCGTACTTACATACTGCTATATGTAGTTCGTTATAATTTCAAAGAATCTTTGTGTGGAAATAGAGAGAGCTTGACTTTTCGACAAAAAAATCTGGTCCTTGGTGAACTATGGACGCAGAACTTAGGACCAAATTTTTGAGTTCAGAAGCGCTAACGAGATGTATAACTTATGTAAGTTACATTTGTGTATGTAAAACATCATACCTATTGTAAGTATGTATATTGATCATTTGCATGAGATGAAAGTCCACATGCAAAGCATGCATGATAAATAAATATTAAAGCACGCGGTTGTAGGCCAAGTCTTATATAAGATTCTAACTGCGGTCATACGTAACGCGCTTGGACGGTTAATGAGGCTTTAACTGAATAATAAGTTAACCGCGGATATGAGTTAACCGCGGCTGGAATTAATTACGGCTGTTACTTTACTATACGGTGAGATAAGTTTGTTATATTGTAGTAACTTTGTTGTAGAGTTCATTATATTTAAGACATATAGGTAACTTTATGTTCTCTGTACTTTTTTGAAAAGCTCCATTATTTTAAGGGGCAAATAATATGCTCATTATAAAAGCTTTGTTGCTATAACCACCACCACCAAGCCAATATTAAAGCATATTTTTTCCGACGCTAAATTGAACTCGAATTTCTTTGCAAAGAAAAATCCCCAAGGTACTTTAAGATATTTTTTAACTACCCTACCGTCGAACACTCAAACGCTACTTATCGTTCAGACTTCTTAAGTTTTTCTGTCACAAAAATTTCTTAAGTGACAGTCACCCTTATTAATGGTGACTTAAAATTTAGTTGCGTTTGGGTATTTGACCATGAACCTTCGAAATCAAATATTTCAAAGACGATAGCCTCAACATGTTAATGTACGTTCCAACATCAACCACATTCCCCAAAGCAACAGTTTGCAGTCCATCTCAAATTAAAACCAACATATCTATTTATGTAGGTTTTTATTAAATTCTTTGTATGGCACAGTAACGAGCCAATGAGGAAAACTGACAATGACTGACACACAAGACAACAATATTGACTTTGTTGTTTATGGAACATTAGGTAACGTTATCCTTATTTGTGATTGCTAGTAACTATGTTTTTAACGAACTGAACATGCTCATTAGAGCCGAAACACGAATTAGAGAAGTCATAATTAGGTGAAAAGCATTGATATTAGCAGTGCTGATAACACCTAAAGTGTAGGTATTCAAAAAGGACTTTTTTATGGCCCATGATTGTTAAAGATACTACAGATCGTACTATTGAACGAAAATGTCTCTTGGCACTGAGAAAATTTAAAGCATGTTTATTCAAGTACACAGACAAATTATAATATGGTTCGTAATTTTAAACAGTCGAGACTTCTTGAGTCTAGAATCCAATCCTTATTTATCAGCCCGTTATGTATCTATGACCTCAATGGCTAAGATAAAAGAGTTTTCTTAAACAAACTTCCATTCAATACGAGTCATACATGCAGTCACACGAACTCAAGTACATACATGGGTACCCACTGTCACCGATGACTCGATGACTAATCATTGAAACAATAACTTGTGACAAGGCTTATTAGTTTTTGTTTTTAAGGACATCTTAGTGTGCAATGTTATTGATTAAGCATAAGCATAATCAGCCTATAATGTTCCCACTGCTGGGACACAGGCCTCCTCTCTTCGAGAGGGACTGGGCTGTAATCTACCACGCGGGCCCAGTGCGGGTTGGTAGATGTCACATGTCTTTGAATTGTTGGTTCTAGGACATGCCGGTTTCCTCACGATGTTATTGATTGATGTGTTAAAATTACTTTGTATTTCAACATTAGGTTTTTTGGCTTCACTGTAGGTTGGTAGGTAAGTACTTAGTAAATAAAAAAAATGCATACGGTCGCATCAGCTGTTTCTTGTTATCGTTCATCAATAATTGCAAGAGAAATAAATAATAATGCTAGGGTTTCATTTTAACATTTAATCAACATTTCATCAAGGTAAACGCTTACACTACAGATGGTCTGTATTAAAGACGACCCTCATTATGGCTAAACTTATTCAGTTAGTTAAATTTAATTTGTTACCTAATTAACAGATGATCAGACTGAATCAAATATTAAAACTTGCTACAGTATAAAAAACCTGAAACATCAAGCATATCTGGTTACGAGTTATTTTAAAACCTTCGACGTGACCCATTTACCTTCTGACCCTCGACTGCTCGTCATGAAAGGAAGTTAGTACACATACTAACTCCACACCGAAGTAATATTTCAATGTATACTTTTAAAGAGCTTTTTATATCACGCTAAGTTTTAGAGAAGTAAATGAGGATGTTGCTGAGTTTAGACCAATAGAGACTCATTGAGAGCAATAAGTCATTAAGTCCCTCTAGATTTAGTGAGTTATCGCCTCTAATCCCTCACTGCCGCTCAAAATTAATTAATTGAATTTAGCATTTAAGGTCCTACACAGATCTAAATCCAAATAAGAATTAAAGTATAATAAAAATAAAAATAAAATCGAGTGTGAAATGTTTCTACCTGGTTCAAACAGCTAAAAACAATGTAATTAAACAAACTTCCTTTCCTTTCAAAAATTGTTTCGTATTTCGAGAGTGCTTCGATTTTAAAACAAAATTCATAGCCCAATTTTTTGCTACACTTATCTGTGTTTGTATCGAGTCAAAATAAATAAACCCTAATGTAATAGTAATTAGTTAACATTAATTTATAGCAACGATCGTGATAGCCAATCAAGCGTTATAAGTACAAATAAATAAAAGAGCTTTTAAACGTTTTTTATTGTTATTGCGGGTATTCTGGACAGAATTTCCAAAAGGACCAATCGGCAAGGCCCTGGCAGATAGGGGCACGAATGATGAAGTTTGGGGCAGCCTTTCTATGTCGGATATGGAGCGATAGTGTCACGTGTAAAAGTGGGCCTTTTACGAGACCACAAAAGCTTCAAACTTCACATAAAGTTGGACATTTCGTCGAAACACGTTACACCACAATTAAGTGGTGAACTGGTGACAGGTTGTCAGACTATCGCCCACAACCAACCACAACAAAAACCAGTTTCATTTAAATCTTACAACTTACAAATCACAAGTAGTGTGATGTTTTTCTTTGATTCCGTGTAACAAAATACACAAGAATGAAATACCCAATGAACGTTGACGATCACATACAAAACATTAACAGAAACACACACATATAACCGATTCGTTATTCACAATTTGAACACACGTCACAGAACAGTTCGTGTTTGGTGTGATATTGTTGACACTCTGGACAGCCGGAACGCGTGGCGTCGCGGCTAAGGCGGGGAGCGGACTGGCGGTTAGCGACGTTAGCGTGCCTGCTCGGCCGGTCGCCCTAGGAACCAAGCTTACTAAGAGCTCTGTTTTGTTAGTGAGCTCTGAAGGTGGCAATGTTATTGTTATGATTTCATTGGGTCACTCACTAGTAAGTGTGCTGTATGTAGGTCTAATTGGGAATGGAATGAAAGCAAAATATATCAAGTTCATGCTTATGGATGACTCTCGTGTGTAAGCGTGCATTTAGAAGTCGCTACCAGAGATGCGATCTGTGACTCACATAAACCTCAAGAAGACTTTTCCCAAAGTGAACAAAATGCAGGCAAAAAAATACCCTCTAATAACCTCTGCTAAATATAAATACAGTCTCTTTCAAGGCTATAGTAGAACACAACAAGACTAAGCAGCAATATCTCCAAGTTAATATTTTAATAACACTACCACTGTATTACAATCTGCTTTTCAAACATCACAGATCCCCGAGTAATGTATAATGTTATAATAACATTACCCCGTGGTTCAACAGCATAACGTATACTTACGTTATATCTGAATAAAACAACAGTAAAAGTGGAATATCAATGCGCCACACCGCATTTTATCTCTGATCCTTTGCAACACAGAAGGCTTTAAAGGATTGTTACCAATAATACCAATCCTCAAAGCACTGACTTGTTGCTACTCCATTTCAGTGTATTCATATGCTGCAGGGTATTCATATGTTAGATTATTATTTTTATTGGAAAAGCATTCAATAATAGTGTCATTGATATTGCATCTGAGAATGCGACCGTCTTTACGTTGTATATTTCTATCAATGTCAACATAAGACCGTATAATCTAGCTTCATCTCTCTGACTGACCGACCCCTTGACAATTCAAAAGTGCCTGTAATAGGTTTATTTGAAATAAATGCTTTGAGTTGAGTTTGAATAATATTGATATTTACCGTGTACTCTAGCTAAGAATAGATCCCCTTCCCGGTCCGTCTATCGTCAACGCGAGCATGGTCGAAATTCTTGTTGTTTCATCCAGCGTAAGTGAGAACTACTAACAACTGAGTGAGAACGCGATAACATTGAACAAAAAATAGTGTGCGGAAATTTCATAAAACTTGTTCCAGGAAATACGTGTTTTTGAGTAAGCCTTACAAGTTTGTAAAATAAATGTTGGTCATTTAGAATCTCAATTAAATTTGCAAGCTTTCTATCGCAATGTTTTCTTAACAATTACAATTTATGAGTACATTATGAATGGTCAAAGTTCAGGTAAAATTTGTGCAAAATAGCCGATTTTTGCAGGCTTATACTGAATTTGTTTCTCCAAATTTTTATTTTTTGCTTGCATAGAAACCTAGATATAGTGCACAAAATACCTATTGGTTCAAAAATTTCAAAGAAAGATGTGTTACGACGCCATAATCACGTACGAGCGTTTGTATGAAAAGTATGTCGGGTTGGCCGGTTGGTAAATAAGTAGCCATTGTCTGATCAAAAATATATTCACAAGCTAATAACTAAACGGCTTGGTCAAAAACAACGAGAGCGCGGATTAAAGGACCTCGAAAATCCTTGTCTTTTATCCGGGTCCGCGTTGCTAGATTAAAAAAGGTTTTTAAAGAGAAAAGCTTGCCTTAGCAGGTTCAACAAAAAACCAAATTAAGGTACAAATTACATTAGCATTATTCAGAAACACGTTTTGCGAATCCTAAAACTAATATTTAGGTCACGATAGCGAGTATATTTCATAGAATAGGTAACACGGAATAATTAAATGATTTAATTAATATTACACATTAATAATTTATAATTGGTTAATTAAACAGAAATACGGAGAACGTCCCAAAAGCAGTGGGATATACCAACCTTACGTGATGAAAATATGAAATGGCCTTAACTATCATTATTGTTCTGAGTTGGAAATTGTTTTTTTAGGATTCCGTACCTCAAAAGGAAAAAAGGAACCCTTATAGGATCACTCGTGTGTCTGTCTGTCTGTCTGTCCGTCTGTCACAGCTGATTTGCTCCGAATCTACAGGATCGATTAAGTTTAACTTCTATGACCTAAACACGGACGTGTTATTTAAATAAATTAATTTTGAATATGGAGGTCACTTTTGGGGGGCAAATTAGAAAATTTAAAAAAATAGTTTTGCTGACTGTACCGTGTGACATATCAAATGAAAGGGTTTGTCTTAAAGATATCAACGATATTGTTTTTATAATTTTAAAATACATACTTTTGAAATTATTTAAGAAAATAGATGAAAAATTACCATCCCCCCCCCCCTTTATCTCCGAAACTACTGAGCCTAAAATTTTGATAATAATACAGAAAATAGTTCTTTACTCATTGATTACAGGAAAACCTATAAGAAGTCTGTGGTCTTAAAATAACATGGTAAATCACTCAATATTGTGCATACAAACTTACATTTGCAGTTGGAATGCATGGGGATCATGTTTTTCAACTACAATGTTAATAAGTTTGTTTTTAAGATAAATTCATTGTAGCTACGGAACCCTTCATTGTGCGTGGTCCGACACGCACTTGGCCGGTTTTTTTTCTTTGTTTTAGCTTTCAAGTTTCATTTAATACACATACATACACATCCACTCCATTCCCATGGGGGTAGGCAGAAACTACAGAACGCCAACTGCTACGATCCTTACACAGTCCTTCTTTACTTAATAATTTTGGAATTTCACTTTTTGTGCTAAAGTACTTTTTAGGGTTCCGTACCCAAAAGGTAAAACTGGAACCCTATTACTAAGGCTCCGCCGTCTGTCTGTCTGTCTGTCCGTCTGTCACCAGGCTGTATCTCATGAACCGTGATAGTTAGGCAGTTGAAATTTTCACAGATGATGTATTTCTGTTGCTGCTATGATAAAAAAATACAAAAAAACAGAATAAAATAAATATTTAAGGGGTCTGCCATACAACAAACATGTTTTTTTTGCTAGTTTTTGCTCGATATTGATAACCAAACCCGAAATCGCGAAAAAAACAATCAGCTGTTCCCTACATTTTAACGAATTATTCGAACATAAATGTAGGGAACAGCTGGTTTTTTTTCGCGATTTCAATTTTGGTCCCATAGTAAAAGTTGTTCATAATGATGAGTACAATGACCCCTTCAGAGGTTATTGACGTTTTAAAAATAACCCTGTATATTCACTTTAAAAATAAATAATTTAATTAAAATAAAACAAATATTTAAGGGCGTCCATACAACAGTCAAGATTATAATGTATGAATGTAATGAATATAGTATCTACTTATTGGTATTATAAAATACATAATAACAGAGGATAAACTTAGAGGATATTTTTTTTTTTTTTCTAACTTGGATCAATCTGCCCGCCTTTTCCCAACCATGTTGGGGTCGGCTTCCAGTCTAACCAGATGTAGATAGAATACCAGTATTTTACATGGTGCGACTGCATATCTGACCTCCACCATCCAGTAACGGGGTAATACGATACCCCTTGGTAAGACTGGTTGTCAGACTTTCGGGCTTCTGAGGACCCGTAACAACTGTCAAAGATCTACAAATGACAGCCGGGACCAACGGCTTAACGTGCTTTCCGAGGCACGGAGGAGTCTCGGTATGTAAAGACGGACCAACCACGGCAAGCGTAGCTTAACCTGATTTATAGACCCACGTGGCTATGGCTGTTATTACTTAGCCACAAGCTTGTCTATAAACTTGTAAAACTTAAAAAAAAAACAATAAATCTAACGGAAACTAAATAAATTGTATTGCCGCGTCCACCTCTTCTACGCTCATTGTAAATGAATTTTTATTTCATAACGTTGAATGTAACCTGTTGTATGGCTTCAATCTTATAAACGCTGTGTAGTTGCACATTAACCGATTTTTGTATCGAATACTAATTTTCAGAAGCCGGAAAGTCTGACAACCAGTCTTACCTTACTTATATTGGCCACCTATGAAATTGGCGTTTTTTTCTCACAAATAGAGAACCTCGTCACTTCTATGATTTAAAATATTCATCAATTGCTTGTTATTATATCGAATGACCATCATAGACAACTACCAATAGTAAAAAAACCTTATTACTTATAGTTTACTAAACTTAAAAAAATACCTTAAAAATGACTCCTCGTTTTGTTAGCAGAAATTACCACTATTTGTTTTAACTTATCCAAAACTTATTTATGTCGCTTAATCTAAGTGGCATATTACGATAGCTTAGTTTTTAAACATTATTGCATAAAAGTTTTAAAACATTAGTGTTCATGGTTGTTATATAAAATAAGAAAATGTTAGTATGAAAAAATGCAACTTCTTTAAAATACTCCATACAAAACGCTGATTATATAGGTGGGGACCTAATATTACCCAGTAACTGGGATCTGGAGGTTAGATAGGCAGATGCTCCATGTAAAATACTGGTATTCAGTTCGATCAATAACACTGGTTCAGTACAGAAAATACTTTGTTATTTGGTCGAATATTGATGCTTTGCTGATGGTGGCGCGTGTGTTGGATCATTCGGTTCCCTACAAAATGGTTGAGTTGGATGGTGCTGATCCACGCGTCATGTTCGTGAACGGGCGCCGTCAGTTGTGACTGGTCATCTTCTATCTGCCAGGGCTTATTTGTAATCTGTTATATTTTGTATTGTTTTTAAATAATTTATTTTTTTCATTGTTCTCACGTATAGAAGCGACGAGAATAATGTACCCAGGATTTTGTAATATCTTGATTTAAAAGAGTGTCCTTGGAGTTTCTTGCCTGTTCTTCTCCATAGAGATCTACGTTTTGGAATTGGCAAATAGCTTCAACTTTCTGACTAACTGACCGACTCTTTGATAATTCAAAAGTGCCTGTTTAATTGAAATAAATGTTTTGAGTTTGAGTTTAAATAGGCAGTCGCTCCATGTAAAATACTGGTATTCACTTCGATCAATACACTGATCGAAACATTGGTTCAGTACAGAAAATACTTTGTTATTTGGTCGAATGTTGTGCTTAGAGGATCGGGTATTTTCAAATCATTTTTAGCTTTTCAATACAAAAATTTATCCTAACTTGTGCTCCTGAAGAGTTTCCTTAAAAAATCTCTAAGTTTAGAGTAAGATCACCATACTGACAAGTTCACTGGGGCCCAAGTCTGCTATTTTTATGAATTCTACACGATCCCATTGTCATGCATTGTCATTTTGCTAAAAGTTCATAATCTGCTAAATTCATAATGGTCAATCATTGGTCGGTCAATGTTCTCGTAATAGAATTGTGTTATTATAATGGCATTTGTCGTATTGCCATTATTATAAAACCCATTAGTAGAAATGTCATTAATTTGTCATTATGTACGAGATTACCAATAAATGCAATTTCTTTCAATGTAGTGTCAGTGGCCGACCATTGGAAAGTCATAGTGACGCCATTATAATAGTAGATTACCAAACTTGTCAAAATCAACAATTATGAAATCAATGATCGACTATTGTAATAGCAGACTTGAGGCCCTCTCACCTGCAGTTGAGATAAACAAGTTTTTAAATTATTTCTAAGAGGATGAGCATGAGCACGAGCGACAAACTAAGTTGAGCACCTCTAGTATAAAATTAGAGATTTCATGTCAGACGGAAAAAGGATCTCCAGTTTTCGATTTAAAAAAAAAACGTTGTAAGTAGTAGTAGGTTTTTAGAAGTGGAGCTTTAGTTGTTTTAACAATTTATTAGTGAAGAACTCAAAAGAGTCCATACAACAAAAATTATATAAATGATAAAACGTAGGAATTACTCTCAAGACCAAAACCTTTTAATTTTGGTCCTTAGTATTAATCTTACCGCTTTCATTTCGAGATGAATACGGCACCTACAGTAGATTAAAATCCTCATTAGATGCAGGTATGTAAGTACATTCAAAACATAAATTTGAAGTAATTTACAAGTATCCTACTTATTCTACTTAATAATAATAATTATGTATATTATACACATACAACATTATTTTTAGTATATGCGAAACCCGAAACACGTGTCTAGTATTTTTATGTAAAGAATCTATGTTAAAAATTTCTAAACTGTATCATGAAAAATCACAAAGTTATAAGGTTGTTATGTTACCGGGGTGTCCATACAAAAACATGCTAGCGGCGCCCCCGCGCCTCCAAGGTCGCCTTGCGCTCCTTGATAATAATTTGGCAGTTGGTACCTAACCGCACGGCGATTGTATTGTAAGTAATTTAATGTGATAACATTTTCCATCACACTTAAATATTTTTGGGACAAAATATAGCATGGTGTAAAAATTATTCAAATCGATTCAGTTCCTTATTCTGAACAAACTATATTCAGGTTTCGCATATTCTAAAAATAAAAAATGTTGTATATAATATAATAAATGTGACAGTAAGTTTATATGTTTGTATATTTGTTACTCAATGTCGCAGAAACGGCTAAACGGATTTTGATGAAATTTGGCACACATAGTTTATAACCTGGATTAACACATAGGATACTTTTATTCAGGTAGTTTCTGTGGGATAATTCCCGACCTCCACGCGGGTGAATCCACTGGCAAAAGCTAGTAAAACATAAAAGTACGCAGAAGTATCTCGAAAACGTAATAACAAGCGATATCTCTGTCAACTTTATTATTTAGTATTCATTAAACAAACGTGGTTCCTTTAAATATGGCGGTCCTTTTGCAGGCAGGTATTCTAAACAAAATTAACATAACATAAGCCGTAACGATACTAATTAACATTCATGAGAAATTAATCACCTTACTTAATGATGTTCTCTTCGAAATGTCCAGAGAGACTTATTAAGAGACTGTCGAGTAGGACTATCAAGTCAAGTCTGACATTAAAGGTATCAAAAGATTCAGTTTTTAGTTCTTTAAACTAAAAACTGAATCTTTTGATACCTTTTGATTCAAGAATCACGATTTCTACAACCAGCAGAATCGGCAGAGAAGTTACAGTAGGTATGTGTTCATCAATCAATCTGCTGGGGAGTTGTTTGTTGCGCCAGTTATTCTTCCCAGCAAAAGCACTAGGAAGTGGTGAAGTGCGGGCGTGCTTGGGGCTTGTCTTATGTAACTTTTGACGTTTATAAAATGCTGATTCTCAGTCTAGTTTCAAGAATAATTATATTATATTAAGTATTATTATTTCAGCCGAAAGACGTCCACTGCTGGACATAGGCCTCCCTCAAATGGAGGGGGGAGGTTGCCATAATCGCCCCGCTTGGCAGGAAGGTTGGCAATCGCTGTATGGTGTTAAAATGGATAGAAAACGCTGCTGCCCATTCTCTAGTAAGTCCCTTAGTCGCCTTTTACGACGGAACACGACTGACTGAATGACTTTATATTTTGATTTTGAATCCAATGGTTGCCCGGAAACATTCTAACTAAGGTTTTCTAAAAATTTGATAAAATTGCCGAGAGCTATAAAAATGCTGATCGTAATTTTCTCCATTATTAATCTGTGCTACATTTGTATTGTTTGTCATTATGTGGATCTGCAGCTGTAGCCCGGAAAATTAAAATTTTCTTATTTATTATCGTTTTTTTTCCAATTTGCAGGTCTGTGTCAAATTGTATCTTGATCAAAATATAATTCGCGACCATAACAAATATGAATTTACAGAATTATAATTATTAGAATCATTAATACATCTCTCTTAGTTCGATTTGTTCCATAAGAACAAATCTCATAATAATGGAAAAGTTCTTCTCACCTTAAAATAAAAATATAATAGGGTAAAAATAACATTTTTTGAAAACAAGTATTACAAAGTCCCGAAACGTGGCCATACAAGCACCATAATAAAGTTTAAACAACTTTCTCTTTTTCAATTCCTTACGTAACAACCGCCTGTTGACGAACCAGCTGAATAAGGGCCCAAGCGCCAAAACAATGCACTAACGAATAGGGTCAAAATATTGCCTTATTGTCTGGCTAGAGATTATGATTGATTACTTTAGGTCTTAAGTTCAACTGCTTTATAGCCTGTGGCAGTAAATCTTAGTGATCAAACGTTTCTGTCGTAGGCGCAAAGCATGTGAAAACCCTCACTCCTGACACATGGTAGCAGTAAGAACATCGCGGGGTTTTAGTCGGTCGGAGTCCGACTTAATCCCGAAGCTCTTTCAAGACGGAGGGTATCCATGAAGAAATTCCCAAGAAATAAAAAGGAAAGCGTTGGTTCCATTTTCCTTTGAACCAGAAAACTCAGTCATCAGAACAATAAGAAAACTAGAGGCGCCACCTACTTCTGATTATCAATATATTTTCTAAGCTTGTTACCCAAATATGATACAGAAAATAACAGGATATCCTGCTCCCAAAGGGTGTCTAAAACTTGCCCTTGAACCGCTTATTTAGGCTGTGTTCAGATAACCCGCGCCGACTACGCGCACGTCCCGCACACGCGTTGGGCCCGCCTTGCACCCACGTACGCTCCGCGCCCGCTCCACGCCCGCTCTGAGCACGCCACGCGCCCACCTCGCACCCGTTTATACCACTTATTATTTAATAAAAAAAACGGCCTTGATCACAGTCAATACGGCACGTCTAGCCGAAATACGGGCACAAGGCGTGTGCAGCGCGTGTGTGGGGTGAGCGCGGGGCGGTCGCGTGGCGTGTGCGGGGTGAGCACGGGGCAGGCGCGAGGCGCGCGCGTGGCGTCTTCGATAAATGCAATTTGAGATCAATTGATTTGTCATAAGACTCAAATTATATATGTACAATACATTTCAAAGCGAGCGGGGCGGGCGCGTGTCGTCTGAACGCAGCTTATGAGACAGATATTCCGCCATTACGTTATTTGCATCACTGCGTTACGGACAAACAGGAAATTGGTCTTTTATCATTAGGACAGGATACACGTGCACGAATGGGTATTTTTACTCCAGGTAACTTCGTCGGCATGTTCTCAATAACTTAATATGTATTAAGTTATTGAGAAAATGCTCTAATTTAACATATTTTTTTTTCAAATCATTAACACGTTTAGACTTGATCTTCAGTATGAAATCATTAAAAGTCGGTTATCGTCACCTTAACATTGTCAACGAAAATTTATAATGGCTTATGTCTTTGTGTTCTCTAACGCTGTACCTATTCTGTAGATAATTTTTCACACCGCGTCATCTTAGAAAATCCGTATGTACAATTTTGTCGTATCTTTTATAATAACTACGTTCATATTACTTTAATTAACACATCACGCCCTCTTTGTTATTTTAAAGCATACATAATTAACCCAAGTACTTTGTACGACATGGTTTACCATATTTTTGATGCTGAGTTGAATTATTTATTATGTCTGTTGTTCATTATGTGTTTATTGTCTGTTGTATGAATTAAATAAAGAGAAATATTTTTTGTTTGTGTTGAAATATTGGAAAAAATGGCACAGCCGATGAAATAAGATAACTAGGGACCATTATTAGTAAAGGAAAATCATTTGAAAAAATGCACTAGAGGTCAAATAAAAAAAAATAAAAAATTGCATTCATACTTTGTCGAATTTCTTTTATTTTCAAACAAGATAATATTAACGTATTATATGCTAACAGTCTCTTGTTCCGTGTGGTGCCGGACGTAAAGAATAGCACTCCCCTATTTCTACCCGCGGCCCGCGGGTGTCGTAAAAGGCGACTAAGGGACTTACTAGAGAATGGGCAGCAGCGTTCTCTATGTATTTTAACACCATACTGCGATCGGCACACCCTCCCTTTGGGGGAGGCCTATGTCCAGCAGTGGACGTCTTTCGGTTGAAATGATGATGATGATGATGCTAACAGTCTTAAAGTAATTATAATAGAATGTACATTTAAAAAACATTTTGTTGATACCTTCCCTATGATGTCATAAAAATATAGAATCTCAAAAAAGCACTAAGCTGACTGATTTTATAGTTCTATTGCAAACAGTTTCTTTTTCAAGGTATAAACGTTCAGAAAACTAGCAGAATTAAGATAAAATCACATTCCAGTTTATTTTAAACCTCACGGTTCGCCGGCAAATGTTTGAAAACTGTGATGTGACAATTTTAGCCGACACAGTTTTAAACTTATCTTTAAAAAGAGCCGCACAGGAAAACATTTCAATAAAAATATAAAAAATACAACATTTTGAGTTGACGACATCATTAAAAAACTAGTTTGCAATTTGCGACACATTTATTATACCATAATGTAATAGGTTTTATGAAATTTGCTGTTTTTATTATCTTATAAGAGGAATATAGTCTCTTCGTTACTGCTTCATTGATCTCTAGTGGTTGCAAGCATTATTGGTACGCCTTGGTTCGATCCTTGGGTCAGGCAAAATATAGATGTAGTATTTCATTAGAAACTTCTCAGTAGCCTGGTTATATGTTCCCTGTTAATGTCAGTTGAGACTGGTCTTCTCTTAACTGCCAGGACTTATTTGTAATCTTTTAATCTTATATTTTGTATTGTTTTTTCTTTTTATTAGTAATTAATTTTTTTACATTGTTCTCACATATAGAAGCAACAAGAATAATGTACCCAGGACTTTGTAATATCTTGATTTAAAAGAGTGTCCTTGGAGTTTCTTGCCTGTTCTTCTCCATAGAGATCTACGTTTTGGAATGGGCAAATAGCTTCAACTTTCTGACTAACTGACTCTTTGACAATTCAAAAGTGCCTGTAATAGGTTTAATTGAAATAAATGTTTTGAGTTTGAGTTTGAAATGGAAATGGAAAGAAACCTACAGACATAAACCTAGAGATTATTACTTCATCGTCACTTATTTCAATTTGTCATTAACTAGCCCAACGGTGGCTTTTTCGTGAAAATTGAACATTTATTGTTCTACTAGCTGCGCCGCGCGATTTCACCCGCGTAAGTCTCAATCCCGTGGGTAAGCCACCCTTAACACTTAGGGGTATAAAAAGTAGATAGTAGCCGATTCTCAGACCTACTGAATATACATATAAAATTTCATCAAAATCGGTCAAGCCGTTTCGGAGGAGTATGGTAACTAACATTGTGACACGAGAGTTTTATCTATAAGAAAGATTAATTTGGTACAACAACAGCATTGATTGTCGGGAAGAAAATACCCAATGAACTTTTCCACTTTTCCAAATATCTACCAAACTACCGTATAAATCTATTTTTATCTATACAATCTATTTCAAGGTGTCCAAAATAAGAAATCGGACAGAAAAATACACAGTCGTGTTGGAAAATCGTTTAGGAGTTGTAATAAAAAAAAAAAACATGTGACAGTCGCCTGAACACATCCGAACACTTTGTGGATACAAAGGGAAAGTTATTTCTGTAACGTAATTCGTTTTTCCAATTTTAGTCCAAAACAAGAATGGGAAACTTCTCTGGAATCCGGTTAATCTGGCTGGTTTAAATATTAAAGGCTGTGCAGTTTGAGTGCTGCCTTTTTTTAGTGTCCGATGTCCTGACCGACCCTAATGCAAAATGTAGTGCTAGAAACGAATTCAAGAACAACTTGGATTGTCACTACTAAAAGTTGATCTAAAATAAGGTTTGAGTAAACTAAACTAACAAAACTACCAGTGGTAGTTTTGTTGGTTTAGGTTATAGTTTTAACTAGAACTTTGAGCAAATTACAACTTGTACCTACGTGACATCTAGTTAAAGTTCAAACTGCCAGTGAAATAAGTTCGATAACGAAAACCAGCCAAAAGTTACAAACTTTTAGTCCAGGACTAAAAGGTATAAATAAAAAAAATAGAAATAATATAAAAAGGTAAATAATAAAAAATGTATTTATATTGTTAAGTATTGAATTATAAAAAATGTGTAATTATTATTTAAATGAGTAAAATTGAATAATTAATAGTAAAATGTATATTATATGTAGAAAGTATAAGTATAAGTAAGTAGTATAATAAGTAGATTTGAATAATGATTGTTTGATTTTAATGTTAACCCTCAAATTTGCGATGCCTGGAAAAGGCCGCTAAGTTGTAAGCACCTATAATATAATTAATAACACCAAAATGTACACTTAGTTTTGCAAATAAATCTTTGACTTTGACTCAAAACTGATACCAAACCAAACCTCGCTCAAAGTTCGATTAAACAAACCCCAATTTTGATTCTGATTCTCATTTTCTCTCCGCGAGTTGTAATATAGGTAACATTTGGAGTCGTCTGACGCGTTCTGGCCAGTCAACCACGTTATTGATTGCCTTATATTTTTTCGACGGCTTGAGCATCGTGGTGATGGCGATACGAAACTACGAGAATATTTTATTAAATTTCTTTCAACCCCTTCCGTAATACCAGTCGTTCTAAAAATTTGACTCATTTTTCTATTAATGTTTTCTGCCTTTACAAGCCGTGTGTATGTATGGGTTTTCCCATCGGTAAAAATTACGAACCTCGTTATAAACTAATTATTTAACCCTTTAGGGGGTGAATTAAAAAAAATCTTACTGCAATGAGCAATAAGGAATCCATACTAATATTATAAATGCGAAAGTAACTCAACAAACCACTGAACGGATTTCGAAAAAAAATTGGCAAGGAGATAGATGGCATCCTGTGGAAGTTAATAAGGCTATTTTTTGTCTTAAAAATAATCCTATAGGGGATGAAAGTTGGTGTGGAAAAACCCAGCATTGGTTAAGTATATGAAAATTCAAATATGGAATTTCGTCTTACAGCGTCATCCCCCAAATGGGGAAAAAAGGGGATGATTTTAAAATTCATATCTAATATTGATATTTTTGTGTACTTGGTATTGGTCATAGTCAGTAAATTGAGCTAACATTTAGTCTTTATTTAATTACAATCGGTTCACTTAGTCAAAAGTTAGAACAATTTAAAGTCATTTTATAAATAAGTGAAGCGAAAACTTTGTACTCGTTTTTACGAAAATTACGCCAACGGAAGAGTATGAAATTGGGCACAGTCAAAGTTTTTATACGGAGGAGTGCAGAAAGCTAATATTTTGTGACTTTGTAATACTTGTTTTGGTGGATTAACAATTTGAAGGTTTGATCATCAATCAAGATACAACCTGACACCATATAGTGTCAGGTTGTATCTTGATTAAAATATGATTCGCGACCATAAACAAATATGTATTTACAGAATTATAATTATTAGTTTAAATAATACACCTCTCTTAGTAAGATTTGTTCCATATGAACAAATCTCATATGGAAAAGTTCTTAGGGAACAATCCAACTTGAGAGATGTATTAATGATTCTAACTTGACCGGCAAATTGCAAAAACGTAAGAGAAATCGAATTTCGCGGGCTACAGCTATGATACCTTAATTAGTTTTCTGTATTACCGCACTGAAAAATAAAGTGTTTCATTTAACAAAAATCTTGTTTAATGTGATCACACATCTTGACTCCATACGAGCCTAACAAGATCTTGACTTCTGAAGCTAGGAGAACTTTGTTAAATTATCATGTTTCCGTCTACTAAGTAATGAATTAGTTTAAATACGGGTAGTTATTTAATTTAGCTCAAATGTTGGCCAGTTTAAGAATATTATTTCATATACTTACTAAAGTGTAGAAGTAAAATCAAACAAAGCATGTATGATGTAACAAAGACCGGTGATTATTTCGTACATGTCACATTGTCCATATAAATAAAATGAATTTGTTCTGGCAAATATGTTATCTTGTTTATAATAAATATAATAGATAAATAAGATTCCAAATATTTTAATGCTAACTTAGAGAAAATGTATCTTAGTCAGCACTTTTTTCAGTGCAACGATGCAAGGTAAAATCTTCGAGAGTATATTTTAGTAGTAAATTAATTACACACAATATTCAAATGATACCAACATGAAATAGCTTGTGGTCTCGAATTCTTAAGTTAGTTTCCTGTTAAACATCGCAAATAGGTGAATAGTGATTGGTTGTAGTTACAGATTTAAAACAAAACGTGTAGATGTTATAGCTCTATAGGAGTTAGCAAACTCCGATCGTATCTAGGTCGAATTTTAGGAGCAATGCCTACTGAAATTCAGCCTGCGTTTGAGTCAACTATTTAACCATAAAGGATTTTATTACATACTTAACCAATTTAAAAAAACAAGGAGGTATCAACAGCAGCAAATAATGTGGGTAGCATAATTTTAATTTCCATTTTAAATTAGAAAGCTGCAAATATAACAAAAATCAGGAAGGCAACATACGTATAACGGTGTCAAACAATGCGCCTACGCATGTCACACGGCGGTTAACCGTGAACATTGACGGAATGAGGTTTAACTGCTAAATAACTACAAAGCCGATCACAAAGCACGAATTTGTTGCTTAGAACCAAGACAGTGCAGAAATGTTGTATGAAATCCCATTGTTGCACTGTTTTTCAGTGCAACAATGTGATTTCATACATCATTTCTGCACTGTTTTTATTTTTTATTTAGGTATAAATTTACCACAAAGGTTTAATGTCTCCCATTCAATTTAATATAAAATGTATGCATTAGATCAAAGAGAAACTGGCTGAAAATATAAATCGGCCGAATAAAACCGACTTGGTGAAAAACTTTGTTTTCATTAACTTGAGTCTTTATTATGAGTAGGTATATTTTATCACGGTAGGTCGATTGGTAGTTGAAAGAAAAGTAGATTACGCACCTTGCTAAAGTGAGTAATTAATGCACTCGTGCAAGTTTAGTCCCCTCGCGTATGCTCGGGCACCAACATAACACTCGTGCATTAATAACTCACTTTGCCCTCGGTGCAACAATCTACTATTATATTGTTGTTTTTATAGGCACCTAATATATGTACATACTTAATTGTTCAATGTAAGCATGTAAACGGATAAAGCTACGGAATAGGTACCTACCTAAATCATTTTGTAAAGCACTGTTAATGAAGTATTGTTTTTCCTTGCTCTTATATTGTTAATGATAATGTTTGTTTTATGGTTTTCCTACTACGTGTTTGTACAGGCTTAAATTTAAATATTCTTTGAATTTAATATCACTCCATTCGATATAACTGACCAGCACCCTAATTGCGTAACATAGTTTGAGTCGGAATCGGAATGATTTTGAAGTATATTGCTAATCCATTGCTTCATAAGTTAGAAAAAATTGTCTGCTCGACAACGTAAATAACGCAATGAATGTTGTTCAATTGTCAAATTGAAACCGATTGTTACTGATAGTGTGTTACGCAATTAGCCCGCTGCAGAAGCATCCGGATGCTTTCAAACGATGAAGAATTAGTTTTTCCGCACTTGGGCCTTCGCTGTCACAGTCCACAAAGTCTTTTTGACTTTGAATTTGTCGAAGAAAGAAATCTTTAACGTTTTCATTAACCCTGACCAAAAGTGTCAAATATGTTCCAGAACATAACAGGTGCCGCTGCACCTTCTCAATAATAAATTGCCGCACACACGAATAAGGATTCCCACAAAATCGTCTCTTATGTTTACGTTACACACGCAGGCAAACTTTGATAGCCGATTTGTCGCTCGTGACATCAAAATCTTTGAGTGAACGTGATATTTTGAAATTGCCAGTGAGTCTCCAACGTCTGAAGTCACTGCGTGTGTAATTAGCATTACTATTGCCGGAAAAACAAATGGAACTAACCTGATACTTCTTGATGGAGTCCATCTGCTCCTTGCTAACGTTGTCGTGCGCAGGCGGCCGCGGCGGAGCGTCCCGCGCCGAGTCACGCGGGGGCACCGCCGGCGCCGCCGTTTTCGCTGTGCCGTTCACCTGCTGCAAAGATTAGCAGGGTTAGTGCGGTGACGTGGTGCATAGATGTCGATGACAGAATGCGAGTAAAGATAGACGGTTCTATCGGAATTAAATGACAATTTCTTATGGGTTCTATACAATTTTCTGTTGGATCAATACACAATCCATCAACGGATTTAGATTTATTTAAAATATGGGTGATTTGTCCATAAGGCTGTGTGAACATCGGTTTAATGTAGAGAGCCCATAGCAAAATGTTTAATGTAGAGAGCCCATAGCAAAATGTTTAATGTAGAGAGCCCATAGCAAAATGTTTACCGCTCTTTCTCTAGTGAATTTGATTGTTGCTCTAGGTATCGAACCCAGATACCTAGTTTTGTGGGGACAGAATTTGCACAAACAATATTATAGAATAAGTACAGTAATTTCATACCAGCAATTTAAGAAGAGAAATTATTTGGAAAGTAGTGTTATACAAACCGTACAAATACATTGAAATTGGCATAGAAATAGTGAGAACTATTTAATTCCAGACTTCCAGACTAGACTTGAGAATACTAGTTGTTACTTATTAGAAATTGATATTTCTTACACGTAAACTAGAGTCAAGGACTCAAATTTGGACAAAAATACATATTTCCGACTAATATTCTCACAAAATATGATCCCAGTTTATTTATACACATGCTTTACCCATTTATTTTTACCTAAGTCTAAGTTCAGATGTTTGTACGAAGCATTCTTCATTGACCATAAGAAAGAAAGAAAAACGATTTTGTCACAGAAACGTGGATATAAAGTAGACAAGTTAGTTCGAATATCATTCTCATCATAACGTTCCCGCTGCTGGCACTCAGGCCTCCTCCCTGTGAGAGGCAGCGGGCCATGATCCACAACGCGGGGCAAGTGCATTGATTGCACACAATTTTGTTTCATGAAACTGTCAATGAAAACAGAGCGTTTGTAATCCTTGCATAGAACCATCGTTCACAATCTGAACCTATTCTTAAGCGTCAAAATGCAAGCCAACCTTTTCCCAGTTTTAAGGCAATTTCGACATGCATTTTGATCTAAATATTTAGCCTAGATATACATATTCTTGTCATTTTGTATACGGAGTCTGGTTCATTATAATTTATGGCTCAAGTTGTAATATAATTTGTTATATTGTATCCACTTTGAACAGTAAATCATTAAACTTATTCAAGTTTTCAAATATTTCGTTTAAAAGAGACATTTATACTAATAAGAAAAACTTTTCGACTCCTTTTGAGATAAACTTTATGAAATGTTTTGGGTACGTAAGTACATCCTTACGAAGTTGTTTTATTTAGCAGTAGGACATTTGTCCTACTGCTAACGCAAAGTAACATTTTAAAAACAATTGCGAAATATCCTTGCTTATGAACCAAAGAACGAGAAAGTTATAATTAGAAATTGAACCATGAAATACATTCGTAAATTAACAATCAAGACAAAAAATACATAATTATGAGACAATATATATTTTTGTATTCAAAATTTCAACATACCCCGATACAACATGCATATAATATGAGAAAATATATTTTACGGTATATAATTATTACTAAATAGATTAGCAACCTGAAAAAGAAAAAAAGAGTATAATTATGTTAACACACAAGTTACAGATAATGTAAAAAATAATTTTTAATTACAGAATTGTTGTCAAACAGGTAATGCATTTCATTTAATATAGCTACAATGCAATGCAGTAATGTTACTTTATAAAACGCTTTCAATATTCAATTAAAGGATCCTTTACTTTGTATCAGTCAATAGATAACTTGTTAATATTATGTAGACCTTAACAAAAATATAGAGAGTAAAAAATATATATTTCATATTATTCGGTCCTTATACTTAAATACATAATAATAATAATGTTAGAAAAAATATATATACCTAAGCTCTGTAAGAAGAAAATTGATCGTAATATTTCAAAGTAAGTAATAAGCGACCCTTTGGTCGGGATAAAACCTATCTACGCAGATTATGTCCTCGATTGAGTACGACCATGAGAAATTGAGGAAAATTGCCTACTATACTAGATCAGATACGGCATTATTTCTTGGTAGATAGATACATTATTGATGACATGATGACAGGAAAATATCTACTAATAATTATAATGCAAGACAAAAAAAAACCCTATACAATCGGGCACTCTAAAATGTGGGCTCTCACTTTTTTTTCGAACAGTTTTATTAATTAGAGTTTTTCTTAGATTCATTAAATAGCATAATATAAACCTTCTAATACCAACACTACTCCAAAATTCAAGATTCCTTAAACGAATCAAAGCGATCCCGAAGATACAGCCAAATGCGATTCAAAAATATTTTGAATTTTAACGGAAAAGTGTTCCAAATCAACATGGTCGAATATTCCGCAGACAGCAGAGCGTTTTAGTGCAACAAGCGTGGTTTATGTATGATATGAATGATGAAAATGAGACTGATGAAGTGCAAAAACTTATGAAGATGTTTAGATTGTTAGCTGCCATTTTCAATAATATTCTTTTCTCGCATAAAATTTAACTTCGTAATCTAAACTAATATCGTATAGAGGTAAATTGTTTGTTTTATGTAAGATGTCGTCTCTGAAACCACTGAACCGATTACAAAAATCTTACACTGATAGAAAGCTACACTATTGCCGAATACCATAGGATAATTAGGTTACGTGTGGTGCCGGACGTAAAGAATAGCACCATCCCATTTCTTCCCGTGTGTATGATTATGATTATGGGCAGCCAGGCATTAAGATTATGATGAGATAATGGGCAGAAGCATTCTCTGTGCCTTTTAACACCATACTGCGATCGCCAACCCGTCTGCCAACCGTGGTGATTATGGCAACCTCTCCCCTTCTTTGGGGGGGGGGGGCTATGTCCAGCAGTGGACATCTTTCGGCTGAAATGATGATGATAGGATAATTATGTTTTATGGTATATATCGCGACAATCTAAGAAGCCCGATTTGATGTTTCTCAATAAAAATGCCGCGATAACTTTGTATGAACGTCTATGTAAGAAATCGGAAAATCAAATTCATAACCTTAATAACTATGTAATCCATACACTATAACAATGAGTATCATTCTTTAAGCACCAAGTTTCACTTTTTACTGGAAAAATGCACTCAAAACCACGAATTAATCTTTGTATTATATTCTGACAGGACGTTATTACAATACCATGTCATTCGGTTCATTGCCGCAGTGTTATATCCCGATTTTTGAACGATTACAATCGCTTTTCTGGAAAATCAATACTTTTACAAACATTACATTAGAGAAAAGAGAGAAACATAATAATATAATGACTGTAGTATGAAATGTTCAAACATATAAAAACAAAATTTGATCGTAAGTAGCTTAGTTTTAGCTTTATTTTGATATTTAATTTGTCATTTTATGAAAATGGTTTGGTTAAAAAGGCCGGATTGACGATCTGGTTGACTTTCACTTTGGTGCATAATATACAATGTATTCTAATACATAAAACTTCCGGAAGAAATCAGTATGTCGGGTTTTATTTTATGTCTTGGTTTGGCTTTGAATCTAGCCCAAATTTAAACTTAGTTGGGATTTAGGCAATAACTGTTAAATATTACAAACTCTTACGTGTAATAAAACGGTATAAGTATCTCGAGAATCTGTTTTTAAATCAACCGTTTTTTTTCCATCACTACACAAATTATTTTTATAGCTATCAAGTCGGGCTTCTTATAATCGCTTCGTACGAAGTCGCGGGCAGAAATATGTATTTTTAAGGCGGTCAATTTAATAAAAGATCCCAGGGGGCCTAAAATGGACGCTTTGGCAGAATCATAATATGATCTGCGTACAATTCATATCCCGCAATTCATCTGTTTGACAGCTGCTATTTGACATTAGACTTCAGTATAGCAATTCATAATTTGTGGACCATTTTACGAAACTCCATACAAAACTGTCAAACATATGAATTGCGGGATATAAATTGTACGCAGATCATATTATGATTCTGCCAAAGCGTCCATTTTAGGCCCCCTGGCTGTTTCAAATGCAGCAGCCATAGCCTGAATGTCCTGGATATTCTGGCTGCGGCAAACCGTGCTTTCTGCCACTCAGCTTGCTTAATAATTTAACGCTAATTTATGGAATAAATTCTACAGATCAATATCCCACAACATGTCAAAGGTATTTATAAGGATTTTCGAGATTTTCTGTTCCCTACATTTGTGTTCACTTAAATCGACAAAATGTATGGAACAGCTGATTTTTATTTCGCGATTTCAAGGTTGGTCCCATAGATTTTTTTTTTTCAAAATGATGAGTACAATGACCCCTTTTCGGGTTTAATGTAAACAAAAATTAATGTTGTATAGAGACTGATAAATCTTCTTCTTCTTAGCGTGTCGATAGCAAAACTATTATTTAAATAATAATATTAATTACGTGATAATAAAAGGAAACTAAGAATTGGAAGATTTATATGAGAAAGTTTAAATCAGCAAATGAAATTACAATAATAACGATACTTTAGTTCTAAACGCTATGGGAGAAACTGAGAGTTAAATAAATGATGAGAATATGATAATCATTGATAATAATGATGCCGTGATTCGCGTATTTACAAATTGAGGTGAAGGTGATAAGAATACGCGTGTAGTTGGTAATTCTGAACAGCAAGAAGCAGGTAAATGCCTTATCTTTGTGACAATGCAGATAAAAATGACTATTTTTAGTTACCTGGGAGGTTCATTCATTAAGAGCTCAGTATAACAGCTGAAAAGGTATTTTTCATGTCTCAGTCTCCGTTTATTTCGGCATTTTGGAAGAATTTGTTCATTCAGTTTTACTAGAAACAAGTAGACATTTTGCCCTTTTTTGATATAATTCAAGAATTGTTTGCGCAATGCTAGACTATAATATTTCTAATTCAAACGCTCCCAATTAAATTATGAAGTAATAGAAATAATATATTTGCAAGACCGTAATATCTAGACAATTGTTGATGGCCTCAAAATAGTCATTTACACTTAAGCACATCAAATGGGGTATCAATATTTGCTCAAGAATTTAACAAATAAAGAACATAGTTACGTTTACTTTGAATGGTAACACGTGCCTCACAATCACGTATAAGGAAAACATCTGAATCGTTGCTAATTGGAACAATTAACATAATGAGATTCTTATTCCGAAGAGGATACGACATGTATTTGGTTCTAAATCGTTTACAGCCCTTAAGTATCTAATATTGATGTAGAATAGTGAAAATGTGATGATGATGATAACGCCGAAGATAATAAGTAATTACAAATTATAATTAAACTACTAATTACCTTATAAGATATTGTTAATGATTTTGTTAATAACTACTTGACTAGACGAATAATTGGTGTTAGTCATGATAATGTTAAAGCCCCACCAAATACCGACATCCATTGAATATATCTTACACATCATCTCAGCTCCAAACGAATATAATGCCGATGTTACAGACCCTTTTGACCCTTCATCCGACTAATGGGTCGACATTAAAATGATTCGAAGCTATATTAATGGCAAGGAAGTTGTTGATTTGATAGTATTTGTCAATTTAGGTAAAATAAAATTGAATATATGACATTAGTTTTCTTTATCGTTACTCAAGTCTTCAATATCGTATTCAGGAACTAAGATGACATTCCTACAAGTACCCATAACTCCAATGTTCCCATGACAACCATGCGTAGCAATGTGCCCATTACCTGAAACACCACGCTCTTTCTGTCCACGGTAGTAGTACCCGGGTATTTAGGAGTCGTTTTCACAATTTGGACAAACGTATCAGGAACGTCCACGGCTACCTCTCTCCCGAGGAGCACTGGCGTCGAGTCAAAGCCAGGAGGCAGCTTGTAGGAAGCGTAGACAGCCTCCCTGATCAACACAGAATCTGTTCTTGCTGAGTAAGTGACTCCCTCTCTGCAATCTATCAAAGAATCCTCGCCATTTGATATTAGGAGCTGGATTTTGTGATCGCTCAAATTGTGAGTTGTATTCGAAGCTACGGAGTCAGATCTTTCAGAGATGAGATCCCCACATTTGGCTGTTTCCGAGGATCCTTTACTTTTCTTGCTGCCGAAACTTCCTGAGCCATTGGAGCTTTGTGGGAGGGAGAGCAGTTCTATGGTACTGTTGTTCTTGAAGCTGCCTGACCCATCGGAGCTGGGTGCAGAAATGTCGACGGTGTTTAATACGGTGCTTTGCTTGCTGCCGAAGCTGGTGCCTGAGCCGCCGGAGGAGAGGAGCGGCTCGTCATCCCTGGAGGTCCGTAGGCGTACCTGCGGGGGTCGCGGGGGTGGGTAGCGGGGGGGCGTTTTGTTCCTCGCGATGAAACTGTCCGGAACGTCCACCGCCATCTCGCGGTGGGGACCTGGAAAATAATATTGTGATGTGAGTAGCTAGTAGTGAAACATGATTGCCTGAAGAGTTTGCTTTATGGAATGTTCATCAGTTCAGGGAAATTGTTTACCAAATTGACTACCAACATAAAATTAGGTATGTAAAGTATTACATACATATACACACACATAATTTAATTTTTTTGTTTTTACAAGCTGTAGTTATTTTTATATATTTTTTTAAAGTATTGTTCTTAGTGACGTCTCTAGACGCTGAATAGCTTAGGAACTTTGCCACGTTTAACATTTATTTAAAACCAAAATTCAGTAAAGTCAAACTGTCAAATTTGACAATTAATTTGTTTACATTTCATACTTTAGCGATTTTCGTACTTTAGTAGTTTAAAGTTATTCTTTCTCTTTCTTCTTTTCTTTTTTAATATAACGTTGCCCCACACTAGGAATTTCTCCTGTATTGTGGGTGCGTTTACAAACATTTAAACTCACATACACAAACAGCCAGACCCGGAACAACTACTTGTAGGTCATACAAATATTTGTTCCGTGCGGGAATCGAACCCGCGACACGCAGCGCAGCAGTCAATCGCTTAACCACTGCGCCAACCATGCCGCCGTTATGGCATATTAATAAAATGAATGGATTCAAGGACTACTTCTGCTAAGTTCTTCATACCGTCAAGTATTAACACCACAACAAATAGCCGACACAAATTGATTGTTAGTAAAAGAAAGCTTAAAAAGGAAATGGTGCGAGGAAGTAAATGTTTAGTACAAGTCTGGGCGGCGACTGTTTTATTGTGAAGATCATTTTAACGTAAGTTAAGTTTTCCTGAGGCGATACATCGATGTGATTCGACTTGTACCGCTGGTGAAAAACTACACTATTTACATAACTGAATAGAATAATAATAGGTGCTTCATGTAAATTTGACGTTGACTTGACACTTGACACATAAAGAACAACTTAATTACAAGAGGCACTGAAAGTTTTCAATTCAGGCTGCTTTGTGACGTCATTTAGAGGTCAAATAAAAGTCAAGTGATTTTAAGTATTTTTGTGAAAATAAATACGATCTTATAATTTTAAGACCTATTAATAGAAAAATAAGTCTTAGAAGCTTAAAATCTCGAAATGGTTTTGGAATCGGTTAATTTTTACTTTACATACCGAATTGCCCGTATATTCGAATCACAGCTGTCATTCTTTTAACACGGCAAATTGACGTAGTGTGTCAAACGTGACATCGATTATCAACTGATAAACAATTAAATTCCCTAATTGTATTTTATAATTTTGTTATGGAGTTTTTCCTACTGATTTAAGTCTACAAAATCAACGCTTATTTTTAATCCGATACCTGCTATTATTACTACCTCTATTTGTTTCACCCCGTCTTAGTCAGCCTGTATAGCATAGCACATAGCATAGCAATACATGTCACCATATTGTGCATTCAATTACCACGTACTACATCGAACAGCATCTGTCGGAACATATCAGTGTCGCCATCTGGTTGACGAGCAACCAATGACCCGTTGAACAACCACAGCCAACCACTTATCTTATCTACTAATTATTTAAAACACTGGCCTGGAATAACTCTGATATTTATTGCCCTTTGTTAGACGATAAATAGGTATTTATGTTCCATTGAAATGGTTTTTTTTTTTTGTTTGGAGGTGTGAAAGGTGAAAAAAGCTTTAAAGAGTGTTATTTTTGAGCTGGGAAAACTGGATTTTCCAACGGTTTTACATAAAATTACGCCAGTATTCCGTAGGTATTCATTAGGTTGGATAGAGGTGTAAAACACCCACATTTCGCCAATTATTAAATGAAATGAAATCGTTTATTCTGTAAATAGGATATTAGAATCACTTTTACACGTCATATAAAAAATAAAAAAATAATCTAGATGTAGCCGACATTTCCTATCTGACTACCCCTGAGAAGAAATGGCGAAACAAACTCAGGGGTCAAAGTCTCTTATAAAGTCCAGACATAATCTTGGTCAGATCATGTGAGGACCATGTAGATCCGTGTCTGAAATGGTCTTTTGAGGAAAGAACCACACAAATTTGAGTGGACCTGTTCAATCAGTGTAAGCATTTGTCAGTAATCGTGATTATGTTTAAGTCCCATGTAATAGGGTGGCAACTCCGGGACTATTGCCATCAACCAGGCACAAATCCAGATTCCGGGCTGCTACTGAGAAGTCCAGATGGAACGACCCAATGACACTTTGCCCGACCCGGGAATCGAACCCAAGACCTCATTATCAGTAGGTGCGTTTGCAACCACTGGACCAACGAGACAGTCAAGAGTGTACAACGCTTCTAGAAGCATTTTATGGCCAATAACAAACTATCAATTAACGAAATAATCAAATTATTCAATTGAAAGAACTATACAAGTGCCATTACGTTACCTAATTACAAAAATATATCTGTAGCTTCCTTATTTTTTGTTCCATTGTCTAGGTAGAGGCCGTTCGGAAACAAAAACGGATGAAAATAATGTGTTTGAGATGTTGTAGCAAAAAATATAGGAACTATTCTATTCTTGGTTGGCTGGCTTTTGTTTTCTATTTTAGATTTCCTTTGTGGTCTTGATAGAACATTTTTGGTAACAGTGAATTTATATATTATGCTACAAAAGAATAATAGGTAAGTAGTAAATCAATTTAGTTAAAATTAATAAATAAATAAGACTTCAGCACATGTCTTATGCATAGTTCTCACCAGCAGTATGTTTTACATCAGGAATACCATAAAAAGTAGTTACATAATATGTATTTTATTTTTCAACGAGCCTTAATTTTGCAATCCATCCGAAAAAAAGAAGAAAAAGCTCCTACTAAAAATTTCATCGGACTTCTTGGCGGGAAAGTGAAGCGTCATGTTCAGTAGATTGTTTAATTTTCCAAAATTAGTGTTTAGCCGAATATCAATGTGTAATAATGGTGGATTATTAACCATTAAGTGTTTGTGAACGTGCATTAGTGTAGGCAAATGAAACAAAACAGTGCAACTTCGCTTCAAGTTCTCTCAAGAAGTCCGCGTGAGGACTCAGTAAAGTGCCACATCTTTACTGAAACTCAAGGGGAGTGGGCGGGGATATCATCATCATGCATTTATAATTCATTTCATCAATACACAAGAACTAAAACTTGACATTGGCTAAATGCACAAACCGTGCGAAGCCAGAAGGAAAAAAAAAAAAAAAAAAATTCATCTTTCAAATATGGAACGTGAATTTAAAGTAACACAGCGGAGAAAATTATTCAGGAAAGACACAAAAGCCCGTAATAACGCGACACCAGCGAGTTTTGTCAAAAAATAATGAACGACTGAATTAATATCTGACAAAATTGCGGAGTTCCATTGCTCGTCGGGACTTTTATAGAAGTTACCTTTTTCTCGTTTTCATGAAGTTTAATCTGCCACCTTGTTGGACAAACGGAATATCAATGTATGATAAAGCCTTTTTTGTCTCGTTTTTGACAGTAGGAACGCTATTTTTGCATTAGCTAACGAGTGACTGCTCTAATCTATGCAACTACAGAAAAGGAAAATTAAAATGTAGGTTTTATATTTCGTTTGCATTTTCACAACTCAAAATGCAATGGTGCGTACACACAGCGCGATGCATGCGGTGCAAATACATTTTAATACAAGGCGTGATTGTAACAACTGAAAACCTCAGGGTCATTGTACCTACTCATCATTATGAACAACTTTAACTATAGGACCAACACTGAAAACGTCAAAAAAATCAGCTGTTCCCTACATTTTGACGAGTTATGAAGACATAGTCCGTGTGACAAAACAAGATTTATATTTTGACATGGCTTAAACCATGGAGCTAGTTTTTGTAATAAGAACGTAACTGTGATTGAAATACCGTTCTGTATACAAAACTGAAAACTTAATTGGTGAAGGTTTCAGAAAAACACGCTTGGTAGATTTTGCGCCATTCTCAGTTTTTTATCCGCGTTAGAGATAACTTTACAAATTAATTTCACTTTATAATATAAACATAATCTAAAATATTCACATATTAAGTTATTGAGAAAATGCTCTAATTTAACATATAATTTTTTCAAATCATTAACACAACTCGTTTAGACGTGATCTTCAGTATAAAATCATTAAAAGTCGATTATCGTCGCCTTAAGAGGTTGTGCGTTAATTCTGGGACATGTTGTATAGATTGTAAGTAGAGGACATTTCAGTCGCTTATTACCAACGTGAGATGTCAGATGTTACACATCAATAAGCGACTACTGTATGACTACCTCGTTTTTTTCAGCTGCTTTATTTAGCCTTTGGGATGCGTCACATGTATGGTTTGCCATTATTTTGATGCACATGCCTCGCGCTGTTTGTTCAGGGACCATTTTGGTTACCTATTGAAAGGGTTTTCGATAGGGTTTTTCTAAGCGGTAAATCAAAAACCCATACGATAAGGGTAACCCTTTTGAACGGCTAAAATTAAATTTTGGTTACCCGTTGAAAGGGTTTTCGATAAAAACCCATACGGTGGGGGTAACCCTTTTGAACGGCTTAGTTTAAGCCATTAAAAATTACCCACACCGTGTGGGTTTTCCTAAAATGGTAACCAAAATGGTCCCTGGGTAGAATAGAGATAGGATTGGTCAAGCTACGCGTGCTGGGCAGATATCGAAATAACATAATATTATCATTTTTTCATGTCATTGGGTTTCAAGTAGATATAGAAATGTAACCCTTTCACTGGGTTTCAAGTATAAAACCCATTCAATGTTTAAAGGCTTCTACATACCAGCGCGACTTGTCACGCGACGCGACACAGCACAAAGGCCCCGCGTGTCGCGGGACGAGCGGTGCCTTTGTGCCGCGTCGCGTCGCCCGACAAGTCGCCCCGGTATGTAGAAGCCTTTATCATGTAACCCTTTCACTGGGTTTCTAGTATAAAACCCATTCAATGGGTTACATCATGACAAAGGTAACCCATTGAATGGGTAACCCCTTCGAATGGCTTAACTCTGAACCGGGGTTGTACGGTCCCTGATCTATAAGCACCATAAGATCTTTCAGACATGTTTCAAATTATCTTTATCAATAACTTAGTTCATTTTTAGTCTACTTTATGCTTACCGGTATCAGAAGTGAGTGAAAGCATGGTGAGCATGTCTTTGTCGTCATCCGGCGGCGGTCGCTTCTCCTCTTCGGCTCCCAGGACCACTATGCTGGAGCCAGATCGTCTGCGCGGCCTGGAATGTGACATAAACAACATATAAATAAAGATGTAAAAAAAGATAGAAATGATGCTTCTAAGTGGGAAGAAAGTGTTCTTAAGAACAGGTGAATAGGTAAAGGAAAACTGCAAGCTATTTATTGGTCCTTCGGTACCAACTGGTGTCCTAAGCAATGCTTAGTCTATTTAGTTTTTTCTGATATCAGATACAGCTTCCTTAGATCATACGTTCATAACATAATTATACAACATTATTTTTAGTATATGCGAAACCTGAATATAGTTGGTTCAGAATAAGGAACTGAATCGATTTCTATTTACGATTACGATTACTTACAATACAATCGCCGTACGGTTAGGTACCTACTGCCAAATTATTATCAATGAGCGCAAGACGAGCCTGGAGGTGCGGGGGCGCCATTAGCATGGTTTTGTACGGACAACCCGGTAACATAACAACCTTACGAGTATAACTATGTGATTTTTCATGATACAGTTTTAACATTTTGTACGTAGATTCTTTACATAAAAATTTGACACATGTTTCGGGTTTCACATATACTAAAAATAATGTAGTATATATTATTTCCAATTTCCAATCAATATTTAGCTAAATTAAAGTCAGCGCCATTTAATGGAGCAAAGACGTAGTTTAACGGAAATTCCTTAATGAGGATAGATGAATATTGGATGGAGCCAAGGTTAAATAGAACACCATCTAGGTTTTCTATTTAACCTTGGCGTATAGCCATCTCTATAAAAACTGAGTAGAAATGCATCCAGCAATGAAAGCCGACGGATAAGATTATTCTTACCACGAACAGTAAAGTATTCGAGCAAATACCAAGTCTACCGAACAACTTTGAGAAAAACTTGAATCGGTCCGTTGCAGTTATGCGCTTACGCATACCGTTCCGCATTATAACCACAAGAAATATTATATGTTAAACTACCTCCATTATCAACAATAAGCGAATAGGAGTATTTCCCCTTAAGACGCTGACAACAGGTAAACCGCTGTCACGGTCAGACTGCATACAAAAGAAAGAAAAGCGCGATGACACAACGCTTGTTATTTATTGCAAAATATGAAGCAATTATTTATCTACTCAATTTTTTTTTGAGTGTTCGAAAATAAAAAGCAACCATGTTCGGCATACAAATAAAACGTTCTTGTTATTAATTAAATACCAACCGTACGGTGACATTTAATACAGATATTTTGGATTAAAACTCAAAGTAAAGGGTTAGTTTACCGTTAATTTGTATCGAGTATTATTTTCTAAACGTGTGTTCTGAGAAATATGTTCAAGAATAACATATATTTTTTTTCCTACCATAAACTATATAGATTTGGCAATTATTTTGTTTAAAGCAAGCCTACTTTTATCATTTACCTCTTGTCAGCGCCTTAATGAAACATTTCCTCCATAGCAATCTGTTTTTATAAATAAAACAACATCATAAAAAACCCTTGAACTATAAAAGATTGTAGATGTAGCATTAAGTCATTTTGGTCTAATAACGGCTGCCAAGCGTGAAGTCATTAGATTTACATTTCTATTGTTATTAGTGAAGTTTTCTTTGAAGAGAAAGAGTTGTTCTGTTTTTATACTTTAATAAGTATATTACACAGACACATTAATGCCATAGCCTGCCATAGATAGAAAGTGTTATCATATGGTTTTTTTTTTACCAAATGAAGGGATAGATGGCCCAAAAGTTAGGTGTTTGTTGCCATTTTAACAGCTAGTCCTCCTAGCTAGTAATCCTTCTGCTTTTCCGAGACTGACGCGACGGACTGACGGACTGGAAGCACCGGTGTGAAACGTCACGCATTCGTAACTCAACACGTTACGTTATGTAACGGACTGCGATTTGCCAGTAATTACGTGGTTTTTGCTCTCGTGGAGACTAGATGCGATGCGAGTGTTACAATTTATGATATTTGATGTTATTGTACCGAGTTACAATAACCTATTTATCAAAACAATATCGTATACTATCAACCCAAATTGCATTTCACAACTATTTATTTATAAATCGATATTTATGATTAAATATTGATTTATATTAATACAATTATGATGGCACAGCAAGTGGCACCAACCAATTTTATTTAGAGTGACTAAGAGATTATTTTTTGTTTTTTTTTTTTACGAAGTTACTGAAATCACCGAAGAGGTCGAATAAGAGTGACACTGCCTGACTGTCACTCTAGCAGAGCGTCGCATCGATGTTTGCGTGACGGCTGCCTTCTGATGACAAGAAGATGTCAGGGGGAGCCGCTGTCGTAGCACGTCCACGACGATGTATTCCGGCAATCCTGATGATATTGAATCTGCTGAACCACTAATTTGATGACAACTTCTGAGAGACTGAACAGAAAACAGCTGACTACCCTGCGCTGTTACTTATTTATTTGTAGATTTATTTGGGATTACCAACAAAGGATACACAGATACATTGTAAATCACAACAATACGACAGGTTCTTATAAGTGTGCTCCTTGAATTACATAGGAGACCACATCATGTAGTACATTATAACTCAAAATACTCAATGCATCATACACATCAATACAACTAGATGTAAACAGGATAAAAATAATAAAGCTTGTAACAAAAATAGAGGAAATATTTTTTTTTAATAAAATTTAATTGTTGAAAAAAGAGAAGAAAAAAACATTTCTTTAGTTAGGTCATAAGACTGAGAATTCATATTACACTTTTTAAGTATAATTAAAACGATATTTATCTTCATATAAAATAAAAATGAAATGCTGTTTCTTGGTAAGCGGAGAACGTTTAAACCGATTTGGCTACTTTTTAACCGACTTTCAAAAAGGAGGAGTTATTTTATTAGTCTGTATGTTTTATGGCCAACGGAACTACTTAATAATAACTATTTCACGGGTGGCCATTCAAGCAATTTATGCACGTCAGAAAGCATATGGTGAAGTCACCATCAGCTCATTTTGTCCTGGTTCTTACCAGAAGAACTGTTCAACGATTAACGCCCCTGCATCGGAAAAAGCATTATTTTGTAAAAGATGTTGAGCAATTGTCATTACTTCATTAGGCTATTGTAACTTAGATAAATTGCAAACTGACCACTATAAAGTGAAAAATAAAAAACTTTTTCGTAGCGCCAGTCTGCACGAGCCTATACGGATCCAAAGACACCGACTTCCGAAATGAAAGTTATTTTTCACTTTGTAGTGTTTATTTTTTGAAGGTGGTTGTTTTTTGTTTTATAATATTTGTAATAACTCGAATCAGGTTTTCACGGAAAAAAAAATTGAAACGTTGCCGAGATAATTGGCAAATTCTGAAAGTGCATTTCTATAGGAAGTATATATGAATTATTGAAAGGACGGGACAGCGTCTTCCAGCCAGTTTTCAATGAATAGATCTCTAACAAAACTTAAGTACCCAAAGACAAAAGTTAAGCAAGAAATGTAACAAACTAGCTAGATTGTTTTAAACGATTATGTAACAAAAATCACAGTCTCAACCAAGTAAATTGGCACTCCGAACGAAATATCCTTTCATTCTCATTTTCGACTCGGTATCTAAGCCCTTCGGCAGAACCATCGCATAATTAGACTCAGCACTTTTCACAAAATAATAATGAAGTCAGCATTTTGCTAAACCACCATATTGGGTCTTTCGATTTAAACCCCGGCACTTAACTCCCAGATTCTTATACCAATCAGAGGGGCCAAAATATAAATATTAATGGTAAACGCAAGAAAGGCAATTTGTTCCATTATCAGAACTGAAGCAATTCGGCAATTGTTAGGGTGAGCTTTCATTATCTCTGAGGATACGGGGAAACATTTTGCAAGACAAAAGTTGTAATGCTTTTTAGGGTTCCGTACTCAAAGGGTAAAACGGGAACCCTATTACTAAGACTCCGCCGTCTGACTGTCTGTCCGTCTGTCACCAGGCTGTATCTCATGAACCGTGATAGTTAGACAGTGGAAATTTTCACAGATTATATATATTTCGTTTGCCGCTATAACAACAAATGCAAAAAAAACAGAATAAAATAAATATTTAAGGGGGCTTACAACAAACGTGATTTTTTTGCTCGTTTTTGCTTGATATTGATAACGGCAACAGGTAGACGCTTTAAATATTCACAGAATCTTTAGTTATACATACAGAATGTATTTTTGAGATGGGGCAGTAAGGGCAGCTACCTTAACCGTTGTAGCTACAGGAAAACGGTCTTAGGAGACTGTCCTTAACTTTTTGTGAAATTTTGATCTGCATTTACAGATTTTGAAAAAAATGTACAGTCAGCAGGAAAATGGGCAGTTTCCACAAAAACTTTTTTTATGCCAATCGATCCTGTTTCTTATAAAGATCAAAAACCTCTATTAGACCAACTGAGGTTTGAGTACTAGAAAAGTCAGAAATCGCAAAAAAACTTTTCCCATACATTTCGTAGGAAATGAGACTCCAACTTAAATTTTTTACCATCGGTAAATTGGCCGCTACAAAAAAGACTGATCGAAAAACAAATAAAAAAACAATAACTTTTACCTTAAATTAGGGTTTACCTTAAAATTAAAAACTTTACATTTGGACTGACCTAGAAATTGTACTTTTGCTCTAAGATATGAGGTGTTCAAAATGGTAGCCGTTTTGACGTAGGCACAGGTTTACTCTCTTTACTACAGAGTGGGTACCAGATGATAATGCGCTAGGATTAATTCCATAGAGAATAGTGGTAAGTGAATCTTTGAGTTCGTGAACATTGTCGTATTTTGATTTTTTATAGTTCATTTTTTAAATAGTTCCACATAAAAAAATCAAGAGGTGGATCAGGACTGCGAGGTGGCCACGGTATAGGACCATAAATGTTCCTATCCACTGCCTTGGGAATTGCCGGTTCAAATTAGAACGGGTATGGCGGCTGTTGTGTGGCGGAGCGCCATCTTGTTGGAAATACAGTTTCTGTAATTCCGACAGCGGCTATTCATCTAACAGGTTTTCCAGATTTCAGATCAAAATTACGTTATTATAAATGTCGGAGTTTAGGGTGCCTTGATTCTTTACAAGATTTGTAATTACCGTTCTAGTGGCACTCGACGCATCGGGTAACTGATCCTGTAACACTCTAATGCACCTGACGGCTTTATTGAAAAAATAAGCTTCTAACGAGTCTAAACGTTCTAAATTAAATGAGGCCATTTTTGTCATACAATTTTAGAAATTACAAGCAACTAAGCAACAAACCACCTAGATTCTGTTTTCAAAGCAAATTAAATTATGACGGACGCGTATTCGTTCGGAAGTAGAAGTTTTTTTTTTTGTTTTTTTTTCGGTCAGTCTTCATTGTAGCGGTCCATCATACAAAACTAACTTGGAGTCTCATTTCCTTCATTAAAATTCTATAATAATTAGGTATAGGTCAAGTATAGGTACTATAATATTAGCAAAATCTGACTGAAGCATTTTTTTTTATTTTTTTTTTTTTTGACATAGATTTTTAGATATTTTATGATTTGTGAATTATTTTTTATTTACTGTTGACATTTTATGCTGAATTCACTTTAATTTATTGATATTGACTTGAAATCAATTATTAATAATCTTAACTATTACATTTGTACGCCTTAATAATTGGCAAACATGTCTGAACTTATTTTTTTCTTTGTAATCCTGCATGCATAAGCATATCTCTACTATTGTATGTGTACACATGTTTATGCAAATAAATATATTATCTTATCTTATCTTACAAAATGTATGGCATTTTTTTTGTGATTTCTGACTTTTCTAATACTCAAACCTCAGTTGGTCCAATAGAGGTTTTTGATCGTTATAAGAAACAGAATCGATTGGCATAAAAAAAAGTTTTTGTGAAAACTGCCCATTTTCCTGCAACCTGTAATTTTTTTTCAAAATCTGTGTATGCAGATCAAAATTTCTCAAAAAGTTAAGGACAGTCTCATATGACCGTTTTCCTGTAGCTACAACGGTTAAGGTAGCTGCCCTTACTGCCCCATTACAAAAATCCATCCTGTATATTCACTTTCAAAATAAACAATTAAAATAAAACAAATATTTAAGGGGCTCCCATACAACAAACGTGATTTTTTTGCCGTTTTTATAGATAATGGTACGGAACCCTTCGTGCGCGAGTCCGACTCGCACTTAGCCGGTTTCTGTTTGTTTCTGAAGTCACAATATCGTGAAATGGTAGGTATTCTGTCGCAAGACTCAGGCCTGAAGTTCCTAAATTTAAATAAAACCTTTTAAATGCATGCAAAATTCTCTACGTCTAACGATTTTTCGGGGCAGTTCTATTCTGACTGGCTAACCTTCTCAAAACCGCATTAGCTATTCTGGTATAGTTCAGAATTTCAGATATATGTACTTAAACAACACTGATTAAGAATGGCAGTCGCCGATTAGTAGGAGTCGCTTCTGGCAGTTTACAAGTCATCTCATCACAGATCCTCCGGCCCAAATGACAAATTATTTGTGGTCCTATTAGACGTCTTTCTCAGAATTCATCTTTCACCCCCCCCCCCCCCCCGCCCCCCATTATATATTTCTTGGTTTGGTTTTATTCTCGTAAACATACACATACAAACTTAACACTTTTCCTGTCCCATATTCCTCTTTCTTCACATCACGTCATGTCCATTTGTCTTTCCATAGAATACTCAAATATGCACAATAGAAAACAGTTTTCTTAGCATTTAACAACAAATAAGTATGTATTTTAAACTTTGAACACTTATTTTTCTCCGAGCATAAGTCAACTGTAAGTTAATTGTCTGTTTGTTCTAAAGACATTAACTAATGGCTAAAGGAAAATATAACGACAAGTAAAGTAAAAACTAATTTACTTAAACATTTCTAGCCAGACAACTATAAAGATGTATCGCTTCTTGCTGACAATATTTGCTTGTTCTAAATTCAGTCGGAATACTAAAACTTAGTGGTAGAAATACTAATATTTTCTAGGAGAAGTTGAGAGAAAGCGGTGCATGGAGTGGCTTGAAACATTTGTTTTAATCCAACATATTACATAGAGATACGTTAAGCACATAATGTCTGTCCATAGATTGATCAACGGTCGAATATTCATCATTTACATTTCTCCGAATTTAAGCTTGCTTACTTACTAAAACTTTCTCAAAATTATTTCTGTTACAACAAATGTTATTTTGTAAAATTTCATGCAATCACTATTACTGTTTAATTAAATTTTACACTTTTAACTAAAGTTAAATATGAGCATTCGACTGTTATTCATTTTCTTTAATAGACTACCAAAAATATTATATTGTCAGTTAATCCCCACAATTCTCTATGAGTTTTTGATGTACCTGTACCCAGGATTTTGTAATATCTTGATTTAAAAGAGTGTCCTTGGAGTTTCTTGCCTGTTCTTCTCCATAGAGATCTACGTTTTGGAATGGGCAAATAGCTTCAACTTTCTAACTGACCGACTCTTTGACAATTCTAGTGCCTATAATTGGTTTAATTGAAATAAATGCTTTGAGTTTGAGTTTGATGTAAAAGACAGTCGTCAATCCTTGATCATGCAGACGAGAATATTATCAAACAATGCGAATGATTATTACGGCTAATCCCGTCAGTAAATTGCTTACTTTTATTGCCTGCCGGGTAGAAGTCGGGGATAAAACGCACGGCCTTGGTTGGTGGTACAAAAGAAATCAAGCGGTTGTATTATTGGCTGAATTAATAGGATAATCTACACATTATAGCCAAGGAGCTAGGCCAGGCCACAGAAGGACCATTTCTTCATTGCTATAAAATTGGTCCTTTGATACATTTGATCGAATTCCTTACAGTATTTTTGTTTGAGTGGAATGCTCTATATTCATATCCAAGAAAAATATGTAGTGAAGCATTAGTTTGCTTATCTTTCTCCACGCTCTTTTTAATTGATTAAGATTGTGGCGATATAAAATAAATGACGTGTGTGAATGTGTCACCTATTTAGAGGAATCGACGGGCAAATCTCGTGGAAAAACGTAAAATAAATCTTAACGGTTTGTTGAAATAAAATTCACAGAATTGACACAAATTACAATACTAACATACAACAAACATGGTTTTTGGTCCTTCAAGTCCAAGAGTTAATTAGCTAGAGGATGCACACAGACCATTGGCTTTTTTGTACCAATCAAAATCAAGATAATAGTTCAAGAAACACCTAATAATCTTATTCCTCGCTCCACACCCTAGGGGCGCAGTATTTCCAATTTCAACGGAACCCATAAAATAAAAGGCCGGAGTAGTGCGACCATCCGTCAGCTCCGGCCGGGAGTTCTTCACGTAAAATATTAATGTTAGGTTAGTAGTTCAAGACGATTGTACAAAACGGGTGCGTAGACGATCGTTTTATTTGTTATTGAAACGGAAAAGTGGGTCTGTGTTTTATTTGCTTATTTATGTGCTGAGCTATTTAAGTGTGCACTACTTTACGGTTTTGGCCGTAGTTTTTTCTATGGTCTCTTATTTTTGGAGGGATAAACTACCACCATCGCTATATGGTAGCAATAAATTACTAACATACATGTTTATTGGAGGAATTAAAAGAATAGGTTGTGTTTGTTTGTCAAATCATATTTCTCATGAAACTAAACCTACCATATGCGGCTGAAAAGATCAGCTACAAGAGCAATTAATTAAAACTCACAACTTAACTTTTGGAAGTACCTACAAGTAACATAAATAACAACATAACATCACGCCTGTAATCCCTAAAGAGATTACGCAGAGGTGTACCTATAGTAGGTAAACCCACATTTCGCTAGTTATGTTTAAGGGGACGATAATAACCGACTTTTAATGATTTTATACTGAAGATCGCGTCTAAACAAGTAGTGTTAATGATTTGAAAAAAATAATGATAAATTAGAGCATTTTCTCAATAACTATATATATGTGAATATTTTAGATTATGTTTATATTACATAGTGAAATTAATTTGTAAATTTATGCCTAACGCGGATAAAAAACTGAGAGTGGCGCAAAATTACCAGCGTATTTTTCTGAAACCTTCACCAATTTAAAGATAATTTTATTATTGATTTTTTAGTATACGCGTTTTATTAAAATACCTTTTTTTGTGTAAGTATAATAAATTAATAATGCGTCAAATTGGGGACAGCGCTCCTTGATGGGCGAGTCCTATTACTGGATGACTGGCGACGCGTTGCGTGAGCTCAGTATGAGTACAGAAACGACAATACAGAACTACGATCCGAATAACAAAAAGAAAAACAATTCACGCTCGCAACATGGTAACGCGAAGAAGGGGCGCAGCTACTGTTTCCCGGCTCAAAGGATCAGCATGAGATGCAATTATCAAAAGCCTGTCGGTAGTCGCTAGTCGCGCTCGGCTTCTGTTTAAATAGAAAACTACTGAATTCCCGCGTGCCGCCATTTTTCCGCGCGTTTTTATCATGTGAATATGTTGGATGAGGATTTGAAAATGGAATGTGTTTGTATTTTTTTAAAAAGAAAACCTTATGGTGTTTTGTTGGATGTGAAAAAGTGTTTTAGTTTCTTTTGTTACATTTGTGTTGGAATTTTGGTTTGTGATTCGACGTTAATTGAAGGAAGATGATGTAAATTGCTTTTCTACTTAAAACACAAGCTACTTTGTGCAAAGTGCACTCCTGAATACTCTAAATTAAGAAGAACGCTATTAATTTCACCTTTAAATCCGTTACCTATCTAAATATGTCAAGGATCTTGGTCTGCATGTCGACACTTGTCTTGACTGGCGAAGGCAGGTCACGACTATCAGTAAAAAAGTCACCGGAACGTTGCGGTCACTCTATCGGTTGAGGAACCTTCTCCCTTCACACATAAAGGCAATGCTTGTACAGTCCTTAATCTTTCCCATAATTGACTATTGTGATGTATGTTACTATGACCTGAATGCTGATCTCCTCAATAAACTTGACCGCCTTCTAAATAACTGCATTCGATTCGTTTTCAATCTTCGTAAGTATGATCATGTGTCCGCGCACCGATTGGTTTTAAAATGGTTGCCCATTCGTCAGCGCAGGGAGTTGAGGGCTTTGTCTATGTTGTTTTCCATACTCGACAAACCCACTTCTCCTTCTTACCTAACTTCCCATGTTCAATACTTGTGCTCTGCCCACAGTAAAAATCTCCGTTCCACCAAAAATCGTCTTCTACGATGTCCTTCTCACCGCTCTGGTTTCATTCACTCTTCTTTCTTTGTCCAGGCGGTTTTCCATTGGAATGCGCTCCCTCTGAGCATCAGGATGGCAACCGGACGGTTAAAGTTTAAGGTGAAGGCACGGGAATATATTCGTAAGAAGTTGGCAGAATCATCCCAGTGTTGATTCGTTTTCTCCTCCACCAATCGTTATTTCTCTTGACACTTTTTATTTTGTTTATAAGTATGTATGTATGTATGTATGTATGTATTAGTATATATTTTTGATTTTCGAGTTATCTATCCCATATATTGCACCTACCATGTTTTGTCTCTGCATCACCCTAAGGTTGACTGGTAGAAAATGCCTCAGGCATTAAGTCCGCCTTTGTACAGTATTTTTTTACTTGTGCATGAAGTTTTAATAAATAATAAATAAATAAATGAATATCTACATATTACATAGGTACCTACATACATAAGCTCACGCCTTCTACCAATGGGCGTAGGCAGAAACTACAGAACCCCACCTGCTACGATCCTTACATACTCCTATTGCTTCCTTTTCCGTATCTAATGCAAAAAAAACTTTCATAATTCAGCGAGATAGTAAGAAACGTTCGATTACGTGCCACCGTAAGACATAACGGTCAATCGAGTGCAGTGCGGAACAATCGGTGGAACCATTCGATTTTTACATCGATTTGCGGTTGTCCGATTATGGTGCTCGGTGCTAATGAACTATTGTTGTGCAAGAAAATGTGCTGTGTGCTGGAAACATTATATTAATGGCAGTAAATTGTGTTGCATGATCATTGGGTTGAAGAAGATAAATATAGTTTAAGGGGACGATAACTTTTAATGATTTTATACTGAAGATCACGTCTAAACGAGTAGTGTTAATGATTTAAAAAAAATATATGATAAATAAGAGCATTTTCTCAATAACTTAATGTGTGAATATTTTAGATTATGTTTATATTACATAGTGAAATTAATTTGTAAAGTTATGTCTAACGCGGATAAAAAACTGAGAATGGCGCAAAATCTACCAATCGTATTTTTCTAAAACCTTCACCAATTTAAAGATAATTTAATTATTAATCTTTTAGTATACGCGTTTTATTAAAATACTTTTTGTTTTGAGTATAATAAATTAATAATGCGTCAAATTGGGGACGGCGCTCCTTGTTGGGCGAGTCCTCTGGCTGAACGTAGGACGCGTTGCGTGAGCTCAGTACAGAACACGCAAGCTAGCCACTCAAGGTCACTGGCATATATCTGCGTCTTAAGGGATAGTATTTTGATTTATCAGATGGGCAGTCGCTCCATGTTAAACTAGTATTCAGCTGTTTCCGGTTAGACTGGAAGCCGATCCCAATATAGTTGGGAATTGGATAAACAGATGATTTTCAATTATATTATATTAAACAGATATAATATACACTCGCAAAACAACCGAAAAAAATGTTCCGCACTTTTCATTCATTTTACATTTCACTACAAGTAAAAATGATAGAAAAGAAATGGCTTGATAAAAACAACAAGGTAAAAAAAGAGACAGCTAGTGTTGTCAATTGCGCGTGATTGTAAACAAACATTATTCTGGCCACCAATCACCGTTGGCGTCACAGACTAACAAATACGTCCCAATTAGGACGTTTTCGAGTCTTCACGATTGCGCGCTCACAACATATCTGTTTAATATAATATCATTGATGATTTTGATTTATTCCAGCACCAGAAAATAAGACGTTCTTCGATATATTGTGAGAAAAACTAACAGTCCTTTCGAATAACTAATGAAACAAACAAAAAGGTAACACGTCATCCAGAAGCACCGTCCTCTTAAACTGTCCCTTATCTAGCATCGCGGGCTATAACAATACCTATCACTAAACAACGTACTACCTCACAAACGGCTCCACACAATATCTTCCGACCTGTCTCCACGTATAGGAAACGGCCTCAATAGTACATCATAATAGACCGGCCCCGAAGAGAAGCGAGAAGGCATTGTGCAGTGACCCGTTTTGTGAACTATCTACGAAGGTATAAGGCGATTATCTTACGCTGCCTGATGGGGATTGATGGACTTGGCCGTGTAAGTATAATTTAATTAGGAGGGTAGTTGGGAATCAGAAACAGTTTGATGTTTTGAAAGTTGTTTTTGCGGATTGGAGGACCAGCGGGTGATTGTGTAACACACTATCAGCTTAGCAAGGGGTTTCATTTTATTTATTTATAGGGGAACCAACAGCTATAACATATAGATAACAATTGCATATGAAACACAGAGCCAATTTCAGGTTCTCACGGGTAAAAACAGAAAAAACATCACATGCAGCATTTTGACAGTTTAACAATATTCCTTGCGTTATTAACGTTGTTGACTTAGATCATACACTTGTCTAGATGACGCATTGACCGTACCGAACGGCCCAAATAAAGTCTACTATATTTGGTAGACTCGCTCGTCACTTACGTCAGTGTCATTTGAATCACTTATGGATAACTTACTCACGCAAAATAATTAATATTGTGCTGTCAAATTGTGTCGCAATTATGTGGGAAACCGCATAATAACACCAAGATCATTTTCCATTGGTAAGTTTTGTTATATAATAACCACTATTAATTTAAGAAAACACGATTACATTTTCATTCGTCGTCAAGTGTAGTTTTGGGATCTGGTCCTTTTGTTATACCGTTAATTTTGGTAGTAAACGAATAGTTGTGATTATTTTGCATGCCAAAAGGGAGAAATCAACGAGAAAGTTGTCCCACGTAAACTTATTATGAAAGTTGAAATGACCCTTCAAATATTACACTCGTCATGATAAACATGCACAGTATGTTTCTGTACAACCAACGAACATAATGTGATGAGCATGTATTGTTAATTTGTTACACATTGTTTGACATCTCAACTATTGTTCGTGACCGAAACAGTCCAAAACTTAGTTCTCCTAAAACAATCACTGCCACCCAACTCTACGCTATCTAGCACCTTATCTATATCAATATAATATAGTATATAGTCATGAAAGCCTTCAGCACAATTCCTACTTACACCGGCGTTATGTACGATAGTGTCGACTCTGACACATCCGACGGGCACTCGGGAAATATAAAGATATAATATGTTACCTTCAAGCTTATTGTTAGCGATAGATATATCTTATATTGTGATGTTTAGGTAAGGGGAGTGACTAACGTTAGAGGAAGTAGTAAAATAAAGATTTTTTATAAGCTATTATTTTGCTTTATGAAAAAAAAATTAAAATCAACGGTTTGATAAATGGAAACCAACGATGTATTAATATTTCAGATAGTTAAACTAGAGAATTATTATGACATGTGTGTTGTCGAGCTAACCAAAGTGTGCAAAACAATATCTGAAAGTAATAAGTACAAAGAAATCATTTCACTATTGAACACATTTTTATAGACTTAACATTCTAAGAGCAGTTAGAAAAAGTTAACACAAAATACTTCACGCATTTAGCTGATCATCATTACTGAGGCTAAGTACTCAATGGTTTACTAGAAGGAATCCTAAAGATAAATCGGTCTGCAGTAGTTAGTATATAGGTAAGTGACATTCCTCCAAAAGCCAAATTAAAACCAAGCTGTCTGAGACAAAACAGTTATAGCCGAATTTTCCAACTACAAATATGACAATAAGCTGTACAACCATTTCACATTCATTAACGTACACCAATTAGGTAACCACAAGCATACCCCGATGATCAAGCAGTACCAACATCACACATGCACACTATGCAAGAAGGCAACAATAGCTATTGTATTCATCGTCTTGATATACACGTGTTTGACGTTCCCCTGCTTATAGGTAACATTGGAACTTTGGAACGTCAGTATTGTATCGTCAAGTGTCCAAATTTACTGTCTGTATGTCTAAACATTTGATAGAAAGGATGACTTGGAATATCTAGGTACAGCGTATATACCTGGCTATTTTTCAGAATGTGAAACATACACTCTTCTTATTTTATACTTTAGATAAATGTTTATTTTGCATGTGTCAATAAAGTATTTTAAAATATGGTTATAACTACAGCACTAAAAGATGATCTTGAAAAGATCATTGCTATAGCTCAGCCACGACTACCACTGTCGGGAAAATCTTACAAAACAACTAAAAAGGACAACACACTAAAAAAGATGTCCCTGATAATAAAGTTTATTATCACAATAACGACGAACATCGTCCTATAGGAACTATTATTAAACCATTTATAAATACAGAAGCAAGGGAAACAGATACTGGAATAGTTAGTGGGTCAGTAGGTGTGAGACCTTTATTACTTAAGCAATAAGGGGCAGAGTTATTGGAAAACTGTTCGGAGAACAATGTTCGTTTTCCTCTAAAGTTTTTCTCTTAAGTTGTAAACGGATGCTCGAATTCTACAAACTATTTTCGAGGCGCTTAATATGCAACTAACAAATTGTGAAGAATGAGATGCAGGATTTCAAAGAATAGTCACAGTAAAGAATATGAGCTTGGGATAATTGCAGAATGCAGATGCAGTAAATTTTTACTAAGCACCTAAAAAATAACATATACATGAGATACAAGTTTAAATTTTTCTAACTACGACTACGCTGCCAATTTAAAGATTTAAAGCTGAAAACCATTGGATATCTTTACAGCCAAGACTTGAGTTTTATAGCTAGAAAATGCAGGAATAAAGATTCTACGAGAGATAGACAAGTTTATGGTAAAAGATGAGAAAAATAATTAACAACTTTGTAAAACTTGGAAAAAGGATGTAAAAGATAGGTAGAGGAAAGGAAAAGAGCACAGGCCGTTGTCATGAAATTATTTCCTCCATGAAGCTGACAACTATAAATCCCGATTCTATCAATGAGCTGATTATACCGCTATTTCCTAGTTGTATATTCATTCAATCATCGTCATGACAATATAAAATGTTGGACCAGTTGAAATTGAAACACGTTTGATTGACATGTAAACGCGTCGGGCGATTCTGATGAGTAATGCGTTGTTCCCAAATAATCGGAACATGGACTACCTTATGTTTCTGCTAATGATATTTTTATCGTTTTGTGATATTATATAATTATGTATTGTCTTTGTTCGATTCTACATACAAATAATTTGTATGTACAATTAGTCAGCGAATAGTGCGATGGTCAGTCACAAATCTCTTTGGTTCTCAATCTTTGATCGTTCATTCTTTTGCGCTTCAAACCAAGCATAAACTTTTAGATCGAACTTAGCCAAAGTCATTATTTTTTTGTAAACATTTGTATTATCTGTATTGCAGCTACACAACTCCAAAACAAATATTAGACTGTCCATGTTCGAAACGAAACCACATTGGAACAGTATGTTACAAGTTTACAACTAACTAACCTTTGCAAAAAAAAAACAATGTTCAAACACAGTGTGTGCTAATTCTATTGAATTGAATCCGCTCTTATCTGGCTATCATTCCGGCCACGTTCAGCAGCTCGAACGCCCATTCCTGTATTATTAAAACGCCCACTACCATTGTATAAACGAAGTTTTCAATATTGCCATTATGTATTGGTAGATTATCTATTGATTTGTGTGTTAGGTAGTGATTTTATTGTGAATTGTATTTGAGTTTTGATTAAGATTGTGCAGTGGTAGGTATCTGGTGGCCTATCCGAAAATGTTATTAAATACACTAATTTGCTTGAGCTGTCTGACATTCCACATTCTTTAAGCCACCCACAGTTTGCGAGTCTGATTCTGAACTCATAAATTCAAAATAGTTACGTCTGGAAAAAGTGCTTTTTATTAAACGTTATGGTACGCCTCCAAAAACGCCCACTTTGAGATAGGTTTCACTTGTTTTATTAAATGTCGAGAAATATTTCCATTTATCAGGCACAAATTAGAGCAGAAAAAAATAAACGGCTCGCCAGCACACAGATAAACGCTTAGAGGTTTTCGTTGTGTGACTAAAACCAAACTGTAAATTAGGCTAAGTTTTATAGAAATAAGTATAGTCTGTTCCAAAAGCAACAAATGAAAATGTAGATAAACTCTTTTCAGGTTAAATTCTAATGTAATCACTGAATTATTAACTCAGTCATCTGTATTAAGAAGGTTTTTGGTGAAGGTTTCAACTTTATACCACCTTTTCCAACAATTATTGTTTGAATAATAAAGTTTATAAGATATTATATAATAGTACTAACATAGGCTATAAGATATATTGTTGCTAACATCTTTTAAGTATTTTTGTATGTCAGTGTGGACCTTTTGTTGTCTGTTAAATAAATAAATATAAAAATTATTAAACTATTATTACAAAATCTATGTCGAAAATTGGTATATAACCTCAAATGTCAAATGAAAACATCTTTAAGGTGATTTATAATTAGAATTTTAGGTTTGAGTTTTCAAATATTCAAATCAAAGCACTCAATTTATAAGTTGCACTACATAATTGTATGCATCGACAGTTACGTTTTCTGATCCATTTATTGACATTTTAATTAGATGCTTTTATACAGACTATAGGAGGAGTAGCATTTTTATATCAGAAATCCCATAAAAAATTCCTTACCCGTTGAAACAAAGACTTAACGATCCCATGAGAATACCAGATTAATCCAATACCAAAGCAAACTAAGCTTAAAAGTGTGAATGTTTTATTTAAATGGCATTCCCTAAGAAAACAGGTGAGTGGTCCCTTTTTAAAGGAGGGTAACCCTTTTCCCAGAATAATCTTATGAAACAAAAGTCAATAAAAGCTGGAGACTGTTTTACATTTTTAAGAGTTTCGACGAAATACGAAAATTGAAATTATTAGTTATTGTTAAAGACACAAGAAGAAATAACATTTTCAGTTTTATTTTTTTTATTTAAGATGGGTTTGCTCTTGACTTTAGTCTAGAGCAGAGGTGAGAGAGACAAAGTCGACGATGGAGTGAGCTTACCCAGAAGAAGCCTGTTCACTCTTACTAAAAACAAAAAAAAAAAAACAAAAATAAAAACTAATATTATTAATATCTAATTATCTAAAGAGATACAATTTATGAGTTTTTTTCACTAACTACGGAAGCTGTTGCCAAGTGGCATAAGGATATATTTTGTGCTTTCACGCGGACGAATTCGCGGGCAGAAGCTAGTAAAGAGATAAAATTGTTTGTTTTGTTTATTTGTAAGAGGTAATCTCTGGAAGTACTGATCCGATTACAAAAATTCTTTCACTGATAAAAAGCTACACTATTATTGAGTGCCATAGGATATGTATGGAGACAAATATAACCCGTCTCTCTACTATTCCAATGCTTGTTCATGCATATCCGGCAGGCTCTAATAATCCTTCCATATCCCAAGGGCACGTCTTCCCTACCATTACCGCGCCCCCCGGTCTACTCTTTGATATGCAATGGTCTCTGTAGTCCCATGAAACATGAGGCTTTAGGGGCTAGTGCGTATCTTTGGGTTCGTTCGAGTAATCGAGTCTGGTTTAACCATGCTGGGGTCGGTGCATTTCATTCATTCATTCACGGCGAGAAGCTTACTTACATAAAAAGCAAACGGATCCTAGGAATGGCAAAACCATGGCAATCTTTATTTTAAGGATTGCGTTATGTGAGTCATTAAAAGAAGCATATTTCGCACGGGTCGATCTCGGACCGTAGATAGGTGACCATCGTTTACATACCGAGACCCCTCCGTACCTCGGAAAGAAGAAAGAAAGAAAGAAAATACGTTAATTTGCGGTAAACATGACGCAAAAAAGAATGAAACACAAAAATAAGAAAAGGTTGGGGGAAACATGCGTCACATCCACGCAAAATGGCTATCGCTCAGCATTATACTGCGACCCTCTGCAAGACAGCGCCCCAGCGACAGCCGGCGCTGACGTAATGACGTCGTACGGTGCAGCAAACAACCGTGAAAGCACGTTAAGCCGTTGGTCCCGGCTGTCTTTCGTTCTAGATCTTTGATAGGCGTTACGGATAGTCAGACGCATGAGAGTCTCACAACCAGTCTTGCCAAGGGGTATCGTATTACCAAGTAACTGGGTTGTGCAGTTCAGATAGGCAGGCGCTTCAGATTCAGCTGCATCCGGTTAGACTGGAAGCCGACCACAACATAACTTTGGGAAAATGCTGGGCAGATGATGATGAGTCTGACTAAATCACGCCCATCACTACCCTATATGCATAGCGTAAAATACCGCTAAAAAGTATTAAGGGTCCCGCAGACAGAGGGCGGGGGCACACGATGCGTTGCGGCGCCGCACCGCAAAGATTTGACCGTATCAGCGGGCACACAAGCGGTGCGGCGCCGCGCCGTAACGATGTTATGTCGCAGCGGCGCCGTAGCAGCGTTGGACAGTGTGTTAATCCCTTTCTTGGACTAATGTTATGAGGTAGTCCATATCAATATCTTCTATGTTGGTACTCATTTTTTAAAACCTAAGGGCGGGGGCACACGATGCGTTGCGGCGGTGGTGCGGCGGCGGAGCGGTGTCGCTGCGTCGTCTTACATAGAAATATCTGTGGCATGTCACACGATGCGCTCCGGCGCCGCACCGGACTTGCAACCACCGAGACGAAGCGGGGAGGGGTGATTGCGTTGCGACGTCGGAGAGGCACCGTTCAGTTGTTTATACGTCACAAGGAAGGATACACGCTCGCTCGTTTCGATTTATTTTCTCCAACATCCAACGCTGCTACGGCGCCGTTGCGACATAACAACGTTGCGGCGCCGAACCGCTTGTGTGCCCGCTGATACGGTGAAATCTTTGCGGTGCTGCGCCGCAACGCATCGTGTGCCCCCGCTCTCAATCACAATAAACAAAAAACTAAGAAAAAAAAACGAAACGAGCGAGCGTGTGCCCTTCCTTGTGACGCATAAACAACTGAGCGGTGCCACTCCGACGTCGCAACGCATTCACCCCTCCCCGCCTCGTCTCGGTGGTTGCAACTCCGGTCCGGCGCCGCAACGCATCGTGTGAGAGCGGGGGCACACGATGCGTTGCGGCGGCGGTGCGGTGCCGGAGCGGTGTCGCTGCATCATCTTACATAGAAATATCTGTGGCATGTCACACGATGCGCTGCGGCGCCGCACCGGAGTTGCAACCACCGAGACGAGGCGGGGAGGGGTGATTGCATTGCGACGTTGGAGTGGCACCGCTCAGTTGTTTATGCGTCACAAGGAAGGGCACACGCTCGCTCGTTTCGTTTTTTTTTCTTAGTTTTTCGTTTATTGTGATTGAGGTTTTAAAAAATGAGTACCAACATAGAAGATATTGATATGGACTACCTCATAACATTAGTCCAAGAAAGGGATTAACAGACTGTCCAACGCTGTTACGGCGCCGCTGCGACATAACTTCGTTGCGGCACCGCACCGCTTGTGTGCCCGCTGATACGGTCAAATCTTTGCGGTGCGGCGCCGCAACGCATCGTGTGCCCCCGCCCTAACATGCCACAGATATTTCTATGTAAGATGACGCAGCGACACCGCTCCGGCGCCGCACCGCCGCCGCAACGCATCGTGTGCTCCTGCTCAGACACGACGCGACGCGACGCGACTTTCGTAGAACAGTTTATATTTTAAACATGTTTAATTAATCTGAGTAGTTTGTATTTATTTTGTTTCTGATTTATAATCGCACTGTATGCTGCACCGGTCGACGTCATCACATTAAAGGCTTCTACATACGGACGGTGCCTTTGTGTCGTGTCGCGTCGCGCGACAAGTCGCCCCGGCATGTAGAAGCCTTAACGCCGGCTATCGCTGAAAACCAGCGCTGAGGCTCGTGCAGCTCGGGCAGCGTGAATGTGACGCATATTTTCCCCATATTTGTTCTTTTTGTATTTGTGTTCTGTCTTTGCGTCATGTTTACCGCAAATAAACGTAGTTTCTTTCTTTCTTTCATATGAAAACTTCATGGAAATTGTTCTATTAGTTTCGTCATTAAAAGAATCCGGTCAAAGTCTGTAAAAAGTCTGTGTGGTGTAGGACGTAAAGAATAGCACCACCCTATTTCTCCCCCTGGGTGACGTAAAAGGCGACTATGTACGTACTACGATCTACGTACGAGAACGCTGCTGCCCATTCTCTAGTAAGTCCCTTACTTACTCTAGAGAATGGGCAGCAGCGTTCACTATGCATTTTAAAACCATAATGCGATCGCCAACCCGCCTGCCTAGCGTGGCGATTATCGCAAACCCCCCCTTTGTGGGAGGCCTATGTCCAGCATGTCTTTCGACTGAAATTATGAAAATGATGAGAGTTGTGTTGCGCTGTCGCGTCGCGCCTGTCTGCGGGAGCCAAGCGATTGTCACTTTTTCTCCTTCAAGATAATCTCGGTAACATTGAGAACTAGTGTACTGGCACCCGTATTGTTTTATTGTAGGTACATTGTTTAATTTCGTAACGGGCGTGTATTTATGTTTTTGTCGCATTTTTTCTTCGCTTTGTAACATCCTGTTAGTAATGGGTTTCATTAACATTGTTGGCGTGAGTGGCGGTTTCGAGATGATAGTGGTTTTATTTATGGTTTAAAGATGAGTTAGTGGATTGTATGGATGCTTTGTGCTTATCAGCGGATTTTTTTTAACTATGTTGGTATTGTAACATTTTTAAACCGGCTTGAATTTATAAATTTATGTACTTAAGTGCGTATCATTATTCATGAGGTACCAACTTTCTATAAATATTACAGGTTTATACGTGGCAAAAGGTTGAACCTCAGGCCAACTATTTAAAGTCTGTTTTGCAAATACACAAGGGTTTAATGCAACGCCATTTATACATATAACTATGAGTACATAGCTTACGCATTTCCAATGAGCCTTAAAGACTCCCGCAGATAGACGCGACGCGACACTAGTAGCACAATGATGAAAACTTCATGGAAACGCACCTTCACAATATTGTAACATCTTGCACACTGCACACTGTTGTAAGTTGTAACCTATGCTTAGAAATAAAGACTATGTTATCGATTGATTAATTGTTTGAATAATTTATACCGGTATTTGTGAGTTTTTATGTAGGGGTAATCTTCGCAACTATCATAATTTCAGCCGAAAGACGTCCACTGCTGGACAGCCTCCGCCAAAAGGGGGGAAGGTTGCCATAATCGCCACGCTTGGCAGGCGGGTTGGCGATCGCAGTATGGTGTTTAAATGCATAGAGAACGCTGCTGCCTATTCCCTAGTAAGTCCCTTAGTCTTCTATTACGACAGCCATGGGAAGAAATGGGATGGTGCTATTCTTTACGTCCGGCACCACACGGAATATAGGTACACCTCCACCTTCGCAACTATAACTGGGTTCAATCGAGTGATCGAGTCTGGATTAACCACGCTGGGGTCGGCGCATTTCATTCATTCAATCATTCAGGGGTAATCTTAGCAAACATAACTGATCCGATTTAGAAAATTCTTTCACTAGCTACAATCTTGCCGAATTGCATAGTACCTATATAATGTTATGTTCAAACACGAGAAGCCACGGGCAGAATCTAGTCCACGATAACTAAACACTTAGTAACAGTTACTATGATTAGATCCAATAGCATGTCTAACATGGCCCATTATGTATAGGCGCCATTAAAGCTATCAACTTTTTACCTAACACGTAATTGCTGCTATTAACCGTGCGTGGTGTCAATTGCTAACAATCTGTATATGTGTCAACACTCTGTAATGACAACGCTAAGTTAATCACATACTGTTATTGTATCATCAAATAATTGCATACAAATATTAAATATTTCTTAGTCCAAATTTTTGCGAACCGGATCGTTAATTACTGGTCTGGGCATTCATTTAAAACTAGCTTACGCGTCCGCATAAGTTTAGATCCCGTGGGAATATCGGGATAAAAAGTAGCCTATATGTCAATACAGGGTGTCAGCTACCTCCATACAAAATTTTGTCAACATTGGTCCAGGCGTTTGAGCGTGAAGAGTAACAAACACACACACACTCATAAACTTTCGCCTTTATAATATTAGTATGATTAGTGTGATAGCCTCTACGAGTGGCAATGCCTTATTATTGAACGCCCGGTGCACCCCGGGCAGTCAGCCCTCCACACCTAGCTCACTGGATAATATGTTCATCACAGGTTGAGCTATTCTCAATGTCTGGTCATCCCTTAGGCCCTTGTTCTCCATTAGTGAACATTATTGAAGGTGTAGCGGCATCAACATCGCCACATGCGAACTACGTGTCACACTGACGTCACGCAAATCCTGCATCGCGCTAGCAGAGTTTACCGCGCAACTAGCATATATACAACGTCCCGACATCAACCGTCGGGCAGTTGCCCACCAGACACAACACCCGTCTGGTCGGAGGATTCTCCCTTTTCTATAGAGGATGAGTGAACTTTACACCCTGTTCCTCATACCTCTATAAAGGTATTATTATTCATTATTTAAAATGTCTTTGACATATCTCGGGAACCTAGGGTCCCGGACCTTTAGAAGCCGTACCTTGGCTAAAGCCAACTTGCAGAGGCCCATTATACACTTTTAATGAATTGAGGCACCAACCGACGAGTATCCTTGCATGCACTTTGCAAGTGCACCCAATGACAACCCCCGGTTGGTGTAGGAGTATTGCAGGATATAGAAACAAAGATATTGAACTGATGCCAGGCGGTCTTTCTTTGGAACGCGCTTCCTCTAACATCAGGACGGCAACCAGCCGGTTATCTTTTAAAGTGAAGGCACGTGCACGTATTCGTAAGAAATTGGCCGAAACATCCCAGCGGTCATCTGCTGGAGTCGTTTTCTTCGCTACCGGTCATTATTTCTCCTGATAACGTTTATTTCGGTATAATAATTATGTACGTATCTATCTATGTATTTGTATTTATGCTTGTATTTTTCAGTTATTTCCGAGCTATCTATCCCGTACTTTGCACCTGCCATGTTTTGTCTCTGCATCACCCTAAGGTTGACTGGTAGAAAATGCCTCAGGCAATAAGTTCGCCTTTGTACATTGTATTTCTTACTTGTGCATAAGTTTTAATAAATAAATAAATACTCAGTTCATGTATTGCACCAAAGACATATTCTCAAAAGCTCGCAGCGAAATGTACTGCAAACGATTCCCTTGCAGCTCTATTATCCTTAGCTTAGGCAGATTTGAAAATACTCGATCAGGTAAATCTATAATGTGATTCCGGCTTATGTATATGGATAATAAGTTTGGTAGATTCGCAATCGTTTTCAGATGTACCACTTCATCATCATCATTTCAGCCGAAAGACGTCCACTGCTGGACATAGGCCACCCCCAAGCACCGCCACTTCGACCGGTTATGTGCTTCCCGCATCCAGCGGATACCTGCTGCTGATACTTCATTATTATTGTTATCCAAGTCTCTAGATCGTTTCCAGATCTCTAAGGTCTTTCAAGCTTTCAGTTCGTAGTTCCACTAAATTATTGTTGGACATTTTAAAATCGTCAGTGTGTTTATACTGTTTATAAAATTGCCATCGTTTATAGAAGTGACATACGATTGTAACTAGCGTCCATTACTTTTAATTTAGACATTATGTTCAAAGTAGCTGGTAACTTGATTAGATTATTCGAGGAAATATTTAACGTCTCTACATCTAGAGCCCTGTTGACAATGTTCGGACTTGGTTAACTTTTCGGCGCAGCATTATCTTTTTATTGATATTGATATTGGTTTGGGTGGCTAAAGGTGGGACAATGGCTCCTGCCTGATCAATGTTTATATACATACATGTATAAATTGGCAGAGGGTGACTTGCACAAGACTCTATTGCACAGTCAATAATGGGCCCCCGTAAAACTGTAGGGGGCTACATGTCCTGGGGTGCTTATGAGGAGTGTAGAGGTTTATTTATCACTAGTTGCACCTCGTGGTCTCACCCGCATAAGTCTGGATCGCGTGCGAATATCGAGATAAATATATAAAAGATAGAAAAAGTAGGTCCTAATCCAGGTTATAGTCTACCCACGTGCCAAATTTCATCCAAATCGGTTCAGCCATTTTAGCGTGAAAGCGTAACAAACAAACTCACTTTCGCATTTATATTTGTTATTATTTAATATTTATATACAGCATGTCCCAGAATTAACGCATAACCTCTTAAGGGGTTATTGGACTCATAATTATGAACAACTTTTACTATGGGACCAAACCTGAAATCGCAAAAAAAAATCTGCTGCTAATTTTTTTTCGCGATTTCAGGTTTGGTCCCATAGAAAAAAAAATAATAATAGTAAAAGTTGTTCATAATGATGAGTACAATGACCCCTTAAGTGGTTGTGCGTTAATTCTTTTGTGGGTGTGGTGTATTGTTTTTTAAATAAGCAATTTAATTTTTTACATTGTTCTCACTTATGAAGCAACAAGAATAATGTACCCAGAATTTAGTAATATCTTGATTTAAAAGAGTGTCCTTGGAATTTCTAGCCTGTTCTTCTCCAAAGAGATCTACGTTTTGGAATGGGCAAATAGCTTCAACTTTCTGACTAACTGACCGACTCTTTGACAATTCAAATGTGCCTGTAATAGGTTTAATTGAAATAAATGTTTTGAGTTTTGAGTTTTTTTTTTTAGTTATTCCGGGACATGTTGTACATATATTAAGTTAGGATTATTATTATTTAAGGCAAGTCACACAAGGCTTCACAGGCTAATCTCCACTATAATGAATGTACAGTTACATCCTCTTGACATACACACCGTACATTTTCACATAACCCGGTGCTTACACGAGGGTGAACTATTTAATCACCCGCATGGGTAATGTGTGGCTTTCACTAGCTTCTGAGTGATTTTTAATCACCTTTTATGTGTCGAAAAATGGGAAAAACAGTAAATTGTTGTATTCTAACCCTCTTGTTCATAGAGAACTGACATTGAAGAATTATAGCTGCTCCAAACATAATTTTATTATTGTATTGTAAGACTTTATGTTTTCATTTTTACTTTCCGGTTATATGTTTTGTGGAAATAATTAGCTTCAATCAATCTGCCTAGCCTATTCCCAATTATGTTGGTGTCAACTTCCAGTTTAGTAAAAATACAGCTTAAAGTTTTTTATCCGCGTTAGACATAACTTTACAAATTAATTTCACTATGTAATATAAACATAATCTAAAATATTCACATATTAAGTTATTGAGAAAATGCTTTAATTTAACATATATTTTTTTCAAATCATTAACACTACACGTGATGTTCAGTATAAAATCATTAGGAGTCGGTTATCGTCGCCTTGAAGCTAAACTCAACATAACATAATGTAGGTAGGTAGTAGCGTTTATAAACAAGTTTTTAAATAGTAATGATTGGGAAAACCACATTCATAAACATAACACTTTCAATTTCATTGTTTATACGTACTATGTAGGTAAATAATTTACATTTTAGTGGAGAATAACAGCCGCACGGGTCGATCCATCAGGTTAAGCTACGCTTGCCGGGGTTGGGCCGTGGATGGGTGACCATCTTTACATACCGAGACTCCTCCTTGCCTCGGAAAGCACGTTAAGACGTTGGTCCCGGCTGTCAATCGTGGATCTTTGACAGTCGTTACGGGTCGTTAGAAGCCCGAAAGTCTGACAACCAGTCTTACCAAGGGGTTTTGTATTACCCAGGGTTGTGGACGCAGATAGGCAGTCGCTCCATGTAAAATACTGGTATTAAGGGGGATGCGCTAAGGTAGCCCGCGAAATTCAAATTTGCTTAAGGTTTTTTGCAATTTGCAGCTGGTCAGTCAAAATCCTACTGAATGATTATTTTAGAAATAATCATTCAGTAGGATTTTATGAACTTAGAGAGTTGTAATGCTGATTCTAATGATTATAATTCTGTAAAGCCATATTTGTTATGGCCGCGAATACGGATAACGGATAAAAAACTGAGAATGGCGCAAAATCTACCAAGCGTATTTTTCTGAAACCTTCACCTATTTAAACATAAGTTAATTATTGATCTTTTAGTATACGCGTTTTATTAAAATACCTTTTGTTTTGTGTATAATAAATTAATAATGCGTCAAGTTGGGGACAGCGCTCCTTGATGGGCGAGTCCTATTACTGGCTGAACGTACGACGCGTTGCGTGAGCTCAGTACAGAACACGCAAGCTAACCACTCAAGGTCACTGGCATATATCTGCGTCTTAAGGCTCTTACAAACGGAGCGGGCGCGACAGGCAGCGACATACAATTTGTGCTACTGGTGTCGCGTCGCGCCCGCGATGTCGCACAAGTCTTTACCAGCCTTTACATTTATATGATTTATGAAAAAGCTCGATTGATCGTTATACCTACAACAATGAAATGCTATTAGGACTTACAACTATTATTAGTATTTAATACCTAACTAACTTCCACTTCTTCTAACTTTGACGGCACGGTTGGCGCAGTGGTTAAGCGATTGACTGCTGCGCTGCGTGTCGCGGGTTCGATCCCCGCACGGAACAAATATTTGTATGACCTACAAGTAGTTGTTCCAGGTCTGGCTGTTTGTGTATGTGATTTTAAATGTTTGTAAACGCACCCACGATACAGGAGAAACTCCTAGTGTGGGACAACGTTTTTAAAAAACTCTTATTTACACTGTTAAATTACACTATTATTATTATAACTCTTTTCGAAAAGCCTTTGAAATCTTTAGTCTCGAAAATCGCAGACGAAGGACCCATTTTTAGGGTTCCATATTCAACAAGAAATGTTCCTTAGTTTCGCCACGTCCATCTATCTGTCTGTCTGTCCGCGACTTAGCTCAGAGACTCTTTGTACTAGAAAGCTATAATTTGGCATGGGTACATCTACATATTAATCACTCCCACAAAATGGTAAAATAAAATTTTGAAAAAAAAAGGTTTTTTAGGTTGCCCGTAAACTGGGGCTGATATTTTTTTTCTCGTCTATCCCATGATTTGGGGTATCGTTGGATAGTCCGTTCAAGACCCATTCTTCGATTCAAGGATCCGTTTGCGTCATGTTAAGCTATAAAGTGCTAATATGATAGAGTAGTGTTCCCGTCAGCTAAATAATTGTTTTTGGATACTTATGTTATAAAATTTGACGACATTATTGGCGCAGTGGTTAAGCGATTGACTGCTGTGCTGCGTGTCGCGGGTTCGTTTCCCGCACGAAACAAATATTTGTATGAACTACAAGCAGTTGCTCCTGGTCTGGCTGTTTGTGTATGTGAGTTTTAAATGTTTGTAAACACACCCACAATACAGGAAAAAAATCCGAGTGTGGCAACGTTTAAAACAAAAAATTATAATGGCAGTAGTACATAATATCGACATTAAAAGAAAACCTATCACAGCTAAGTAAACTTTATAATTTAACGAGTAATAGTCGACCAACTTACATTTGCAGTTAGAATGTATGGGAGAACATGTTTTTCAACTACAATGTTTAGTTTATTTTTGGTATAAATTCATCCCAACTACGGAGTCCTTCATTGTGTGTGGTCCGACACGCACTTGACCGGTTTTTGAATTTGATTTAGCGTTTATCCAAAACCGCGGTCCTAAGGACCACACACATTGCACACATTAACTTCCCATTGACTCCAATTCTTTGTACCTACCTACTCAGTTCCGTTCCACTCATATTTAAGTTCCTATTGACTCCAATTCGTTGTACTGTTCCGTTCTACTTGTAAATCTATACAGATAAATAAAATTGTGTCTGTTTGTAATGTCAAATAATAGCTTTTTACTAACGGCTTATGCAAGTACTTACATATATTATATGTATAGGGTACTTAGTACATACTTACAATGTGCCTCTGGATGTACGCCATTAAATTAAAACGAGCACAGTACTAGTCCATCGAAACATTTTAAAACACGAAGATTAGTAGTTAATGGAAAAATTTAAAATTGCAATTTTCAAACAAAATAAGTAGCAGAATCAACTGCATAAAAAGTAAACACTCTATATCTACGAAAAGTTACTGACCTTGCGCGGCGCGTTAAGGCTTCTACATACCAGCGCGACTTGTCGCGCGACGCGACACGGCACAAAGGCCCCGCGTGTCGCGGGACGAGCGGTGCCTTTGTGTCGCGTCGCGCGACAAGTCGCCCCGGTATATAGAAGCCTTTAGGCGCGCCTTGCAATGTTTACCTATTATTACGGACTCAGATCTACATCATGTTGAAAAATAACAAAATGGAAAATAATTTCCTGTGGCTAAAGTATTCATTGGATTTGATTTATTTTTTGTATACGGGTAAAAAACAAAGTTAGTTACGTGGTTTATAGGAATGTCAATCGTCCTGTAACACCTTGTATAGGTACATGTAATAATGTATAGGGTACCTACATTATAACAAAAACACAAATTTTCTTTTGTGTGTCTGACTGTCTGTTCCGGCTAATCTCCGCAACGGCTGGACCGATTATGACGGGACTTCACTGGCATATAGCTGATGTTATAAGGAGTAACTCGGCTACTTTTATTTTAGAAAAAGCCACGCGGACGGAGCCGCGGGCAGCAGCTAGTAAGCATATACAATAGAAAAGAGCAATCGAACGTACTCATATAAACACAAATTCACTAATAACAACTAGTTTTCGATCCGATCTAATGACAGGTATTCGACCAAAACATCGTACCAATACAAGTTACACAGGAAATGGTTGAACAAGCGACTCGTCCGCACCTAGGTGCAAAAGAGATGGAATATATCTACGTCTCTGTCATGTATTATCAGCTGACCGTTGCAATGGCACCTGTTTTTAAGCGACCTTCGAAATTGTTGATTTTTAATTTGTGTTTAACGCTCCCCCCTCGCGCCAACCCGCGCCCACCTGCACTTCTACGTTTTCTCTTAGCGATCTATCTGACTATTTTCATTTTTCGCGGCTCCTAAGGATTGTAGCGTGACATTAAATAACATTCTTTTAGAATTGAGCTATCAAAAGCATTTTTAAATCCGACTGGTAGTTGCAGATATTAGCGCGTTTAAACAAACAAACAAACTCTTCAGCTTTATTATATTATATTAGTATATTGATTTTGTAATAAGCCTAATAATTACTAATAATTATTGCCTTGAATACGGTACTCGCCCGACGAAATAAATAAAAAAATATTTAGGGAAGTTCACAACAACAGACATATTGAAAGGTTAATTGTTGGGAATGTTGCTGAATACAGTGTAAAATAAAAAATTAAAGAAAATGTTTTACAAAAATAAGGAAAACTAAACATTGAATGAGTAAACTATTTATTTACATATTGAATTAGAAGTCACAAGAAATTAATACCACAGTTTGTTGTCAATTGTGACTACTAACCTACCATAACTTGGAAGAAATAAATAAAAGCCACCAAAAGCTTTTAATTTTCATGAATGGCACTTTTCCTTGACTTGACTCATCCAATTTCCGCGAAGAGATAAGCGCCCGTGTACCATTCATTCATTCAATCATTCAATTTCAGATCAGTGCAGCGTTCATTTTTATGATTCTTTTTGGTTACGCCAAGTGATTGATTCGTTTTCGTCTTAATCTTTTAATAGGTACCAACGAAATGCAAACCCTTATTTCTTCTTGTTTTACTCATCCTTTTCCCGTTAAAACTACTTTTATTCCAAACAAATATAATATAATGTCTGTGTATCAAAAATGTTTCTTTTTTGTTTAAAAAAATCATATTTTGTTAACTAAACATTCCACCATATTTTTCATCATTATGCTTTATCATCTTACTCATAGTCACTCATTTCCGTTGTGACACTCATATTTACTTTACAATAAAGAAAACAAAAGCAATGTTTGATAAAAAATATGGGTCAGCCAAACATTTTTAAATTTATCAGTTTACAGATTGATGTCGAGTTTTCATTTTCATCACGAGATTAAATATTTTATCATCGCTCAACCCTTTGTGAAATAAAGTGCGCTTTTTATCTGGAATAAAAACAATAAGTATTTGCCTCTTGTGCTTAATAAGTTTTGAATTATCGATTTTTTTACAGTTCATTTATTGCATCGATACATGCTCATCATCTACAATCAACATTATCATGTACAAATACATGCCAGAATATCTTATTTTCTTCTATTGATTATTTAGATTTTCACAGAACTGAAATTAAGTAATTAATGTTCATTTTCCAAAATATTTATGATAGAAAAGAAAACACGCAAATGAGTTAAACAAAAAGAAAACAAAAACAAAAAAACAATCAGGAATTGAATGAGAAGAGATAGATAGAGACGAAGATGATGCGGAGGCGATGAACTAGACAGAGATAGGTATACACAAAGATACGCCATCTTCAAATCAAAATCAACAAACAACAGAAGAGGAACCAAAGGGTCAAGTGATACAGGAAAACTATAGCAAGTACGCAGGCCCAGGTCAACGACAAAATAAGGAAACCATTTAGGCAGTAAGTAACTGTATTCATTCTTCAAGTGTCGTCACATAACCGGTCCCATTGACTCATGTGTGTTTGAACTTGACGCTCCTCATTATGTCAATTGGATTAGCAAACATATAATTGGATGCGAAATTCTTATGTGAAGCCAAACAGTTTGTATCTGACTGAAACTTTCTAACTTTTTTGTATGTACAAAACATTGGAGTGCTAAAATTGTTTGAGAATATGTTTTGAAACCAGATGGCGAGCAATTGGTAAATAGAAACGAAATAATATTTGATTTAGATTGTAATTATTTTACCTTGAGATACGCAATAATTACAAAAACCCATACCTCTGCTCCGATTTAGGCGAAGCCGCAAAGAACTCACAAAACAGCACTTTTCGGAACATAGAACCGACTTCACAACATTCTCACAAAACCAATATTTTTTCAACTATTTACATTTGATAATTCAAACACTACCAAGAACAGTCAGGATCAGGAAGGTACAGAACAGGCTACAGAAAAACAAAATACACTAAAAAGAACGAACTTCACTTTCAAAAATACAAAAAGAAATGGGCATTCCGTAAAACATTTACGATAAACGAAAATTCAAATTAGAAGCGGGCGCACGTCAGGTAGGTATCACGGTGACTAATTGCCAGAGCACAGATAACACACTGATAAACAAAACGCGCCAATAGGTGGGTGTCTATGGCGTGACGTCACGCGCTAATGTAATTTTGCCGGGATTTGTACGGCAGAACATGTATTGTTCGTTCTATTGATTTTTGTTGACTGTACTTGTATCAGGCGGAGGGGAAGTGCTAGGCATTAAATATTTGTAATTAAGTTAATAATAATTGGTCCATTTTAGTAATATAACTGCAAATTATATTTTGGACATAATAAAATGAACCACGCGAGTGATCGATCACAGACAATTTTTTTTCAGCTGGTAATGCATTGATACCTTTATTTACAAACACAACATCTCATCGATAAAGAGACTAGGAACGTTTTATTGGCTATATGAATAGTCAAATTGATCAACGTTGCTTGAAATTCTGATCTGATCTGATTTACGGTCTCGCTTTGGCAGGGTAACCTTTTGGTCCTTTTGAATCAGGCTTCAGATTACATCCTGAATTCCTGCTTTAAAAAGAGATACTAACGAAAGGTTCTTCAAAAAGAATGACAGAAAAATTTACAAGAAATCAATCCTTTTCAAACCGCGATGAACTTATTTGCACTTCAGTGTGAACTGGCTAGGTGTTGGCTATTAGCGTAGAAACGGGGAAACGTTCAAAGTAAAAGTTTTATTATTACTATTTGTTATTCATACAAACGCAACATTTGAAATTCCCATGACTGTTGTGATATTTGGGTATTACCGATAAAATGAAATTCGAGACAGAATTCTGTGTTACTGCTCTAATATGGATAGGTACATATTGTGGCTCGCTCTATACAGTATTGTGGTCGTCAAGAATCTGCGATTTGGCTTTAAACAACATTCTTTTTAGTGTATAATGCGAAACCCGAAACACGTGTCTAGTATTTTTATGTAAAGAATCTATGTACAAAATATAGGTAAAGTTGTTATGTTACCGGGTTATCCGTACAAAAACATGCTAACGGCGCCCCCGCGCCTCGAGGGTCATTTTGCGCTCATTGATAATAATTTGGCAGTAGGTACATAACCGTACGGCGATTGTATTGTAATTAATTAAATGGTGATAACATTTTCCATCACACATCAATATTTTTGGGACAAAATATAACATGGTTTAAAAATTATTGAAATCGATTCAGTTCCTTATTCTGAACAACCTATATTCAGGTTTCGCATATACTAAAAATAATGTTGTATAATATGTAAAATCGCAGAATAAACGTCGTAAAGTAACTAAGCTTCTTCATCACTCATGATCATTAAATAAACGTCGTAAAGTAACTAAGCTTCTTCATCACTCATGATCATTAAATAAACGTCGTAAAGTAACTAAGCTTCTTCATCACTCATGATCATTAAATAAACGTCGTAAAGTAACTAAGCTTCTTCATCACTCATGATCATTAAATAAACGTCGTAAAGTAACTAAGCTTCTTCATCACTCATGATCATTAAATAAACGTCGTAAAGTAACTAAGCTTTTTCATCACTCATGATCATTAAATAATGTATGGGCGGTCGTTGTCATTACTTTTCTCTTCCAAAGTTTTAAGCTTTTTCGTGTAGGTCCAAACTTTGGCTTCCTCATTCCCACTGCATTCATTCTTATTACAGTCTGTATTACGGGTGATTTGCTAAAGAAGGTCTCTCGGTTTCTTGGGTCGATGATAATTGTCTAATTGATACTATGTAAGTCGTCGATTTATTATATCCCATAAACTCCATACTTATGGTTAGCTATAAACTCAAACTCAAACTCAAAGCATTTATTTCAATTAAACCATTGACAGGCACTTTTGAATTGTCAAGAAGTCGGTCAGTTACAAATATGAAGCTAGTTGCCCATTCCAAATAGTAGGTTCCTATGGAGAAGAACGGGCAAGAAACTCCACGGACACTCTTTTAAATTAAAATATTGGTACAAAATATTGGTTACATCATTCATATTGAAGTTAAACATGTGAGAACGATGCAATACGTCAAAAGCGTCCGTGATAAAAAGATAACAATTCAAAACTAAAATAATTAAAAATAAGCCGTGGCAGCTAAGAGATGACCAGTCCCAACTGACAGCGCCCGTTCACGAACATGACGCATGGATCAGCACCATTCAGCTCAACCATTTTGAAGGGAGCTAAATGATCCAACACACACGCCACCATCAGCGAGACATCTGAGTGAGCATGACATACTCTCAGCCGCCAGGGTACATTTAAGTCAATGAAAGACATAATTACCCGGTAAATGGTAGCTCTATTGCACATAGTACTCACACCTGTGATATGCAATTATATAATACAAAGGATATTCGAGTTTATACAATGAAAAGATAGTCTTCCAATCTTCATCAGCTCCAACAGTATTTTCAAATGTTAATAAATTAGTTGTGGTTGTGGAGCTGGACCAGCATTGAGCCAAGCATTTCTATCAGCGATGTAATCCCCCAACCTATAATATGCCTGCTTGCATAGTGTGCGTTTTATACAAGATTTGAATTTCGTCTCATTCAGTTGAAGTATGACGGGAGGGATTTTATTATAACATTTTAAACAGTACCCCATGAAAGATAAGTCTACTTTTGCCAGTCTGAAACCTGGTTGAGCTAATAGATCCCTACTTCTAGTACTATAATTATGTCTTTCGCCTCTTTTACTAAAAAGATGTAAATTTTTTCTTACGAGTACATGATGTTTTCATAGATATATTGACAAGGCACCGTCATGATGTTAATATCCTTAAACAGTTCCCTAAGAGAATCGCGCCTGCGGAGATTATATATGGCTCTGATGGCTCTTTTCTGCAGAATAAAAATAGACTCGATGTCTGCAGCCCGTCCCCAAAGTAAAATACCGTAAGACATGATACTATGAAAGTAACTAAAATAGACTAGCCTCGCGGTATCTACATCAGTAAATTGACGGATTTTTCTGACAGCATATGCTGCTGAACTTAGCCGTCCTGCAAGAGATGTTAAATGAGGACCCCATTGAAGCCTAGAGTCGAGCGTGATCCCCAGGAAAACAGTTTTATCGACGAATTCTAGTTTCTCTTGATTCAATACTATCTCATAATCACTACTTTTTACATTTGGTAAAGAAAATCGTATGCACTTCGTTTTTTTTCCATTTAATACTAAATTATTGGCAGTGAACCAATTTTGGACCTGCAGTAAGGCGTTATTTACGTCATCAAAATTTGTAACACGTCTATCTACCTTAAAAATCAAAGAACTATCGTCAGCAAATAACACCATTTGTGGTTGATTATTTAATAAATGGAGTAGATCATTAATATACACTAAAAAGAGGAAAGGACCCAATATCGAGCCTTGAGGAACACCCATTTTTTGTGGGTACCCATTATAAAGCGTTCATCGCTTTCTTCATGTCCTTCACAGCATCCAATTCCCTAAGCTATTAACTAACCTGTGTCGCGTTCGGCGCTTTATCTGATATTATAATAGTCCTCCCCTCCTCTCTATGACTCTCAACCCCTCAGCATTGTGCACCAGCCCATTTAATTATATCACGACATAAACTGCTCTGCGTTTAGCATATAAAATGGCTGCATTGTTGAAAAATACATTGTGTTGCAGAACTTGCAACAGCACATTTGTTGAGCTGGGTAACACATTTGTTGAGCTGGACGACACATTTATTTGTTTAACACAACATTTACAGAGCCTACACGGCAGAACGGCACTAGTGACACAATTGTTTGGAAATTGCCCTAACGTTACTGGATGATTGCACCAATAACAGATAGAGACTGTATTTTGCTGTAATTTCGGTCTATAGTTTGTTTTGTAGCATTTGTCCAATATAATGTCTTTTTTAACCGACTTCCAAAAAAGCGGAGGTTACTCGTATATGTTCGGCTGTAGGTTTTTTTTTTTTTTTTATGTTTGTTCACCGATTGCTCCGTCGATTATGGACCGATTTTGAAAATTCTTTTTTTGTTTGAAAGTGTATGCTCCCGAAGTGATCCCATTGCCACCAAATCAGAATCTGATGAGGGGGATCCCATGGAAATCGAGAGAAACATCAAATTTTATAGGCAAACCTATAGCGATTTAAGTATTTTTTATTGTAACTCGTGCACTTGCTCCTAGAAATCACCATTTGGTGAGGTGGAACTGATGATGGAGACCACAGATGGCCACCGGAACAACATATTAATAATAAGTATTTAACGGGTTGCGATTCGATTAGGTACTTTATAATATGGTTGCTAAGCAATTTATGCTCGTCACAATGCATATGGTGAGTGGCAGTTCTCCTACCAGGAGTACTCCTCAACAATTAACGTCCCAGCATCGGGAAAAGCAATATTTTGTAAAAGGTGATGAGTAGTTAGGCTATTGTAACTTAGATAAATTAAAAACTGACCCACTAAAAAGTGAAAAATAAAAACTTTTTATAAAAAAAACAACCGACTTCCAAAAAAACACTACAAAGTAAAAAATAACTTTAATTTCGGAAGTCGGTGGCCAAAAACTAAAATACAGATCCAAAGACACCGACTTCCGAAATTAATAAAACACAAATTTGTTGTACCTACAACAAGGCTCAAGAAAATACGTGGCTCGTTTCGATGTCAATGTATACGCTTTTATAATAAACTTCCAAGCCACGTTCAAGATCTAAGCCTTAATAAATTCAAATCATTCATTAAACGTAAGTTGTGCCAGAAAGCCTTTTATACTGTTAAAGATTATATTGAGGACAAAAAGGCTTGGGATTGAGCTGCTCCAATTTTTGTACATATTGAGGTAGTTTATTTTTATTGTTTTTTTTTTTTTGTTTTTGCTAACTTTATTATTTTATAAACAGTGACATTTAATTATTATTTTATACACAATGACAGGAATATTTACTTGTAAAGTATTATATTATTTTAATTATTGTGAATGTGAAGACTATGTGGGTTATTGCATAATATTTTTTTTCCCTTTCTTTTATTCTCAGTTAGTGTTAATCATGGTCTGGCAGTTTGAGTCATATAAGTGGCCTACCCAAATGGCCTTTTTTTGGTATTGATAGTCGCATCGTTGAGCTCCTTAAATTCTGAGTAGAGCTGCACGATTACTGACAAATGCGTGCACTGACTGGTCAGGTCCACTCAACCTGTGTGGTTCTTTCCTCAAAAGACCATTTCAGACACCAATCTACATGGTCTTCACATGATCTGACCAAGATTATGTCTGGACTTTAAAAGAGACTATGACCTCTGAGTTTGTTTCGGCCTTTCTTCTCAGAGTAGTCAGATAGGAAACGCCGACCTCATCTAGTTTTTAAAATATGATTGACGTGTAAAAGTGTTTGTACAAACCTACTTACAGAAATAAAATCATTTATCATTTATCATTTTATCATTTAATGTTATTTTTCACTTTGTAGTGTTTTTTTGGAAGTCGGTTGTTTATTTTTATGAAAAGTTTTTTTTGGACAAATGTTTTAGAGTATACTTAATTAGCCTATAATGTTCCCACTGCTGAGACACACCTAAGCCTCCTCTCCATGAGAGGGAGTGGGCTGTAATCCGCCGAGGGCCCAGCGTGTGTTGGTGGACGTCACATGTCTTCGAATTTTTGGTTCTAGGACATGCCGGTTTCCCAACGATGTTTTCCTTCACCGTTTTGAGAGCAGTTGTGATGAAATTATTTGCACAAAGTAAAGCGCCTGCCTGGGTTCGAACCCACGACCTAGAGCTGGTAAGTCGGTGCCGATACCACTAGGCCATCACTGCTCTCAAATTACAGGTCAGGGTATGTAAATCTTATATTACGTATGTACAATTAGATTTAAATGTAACCCAGTTTAGTAAAGAATATAGGATTATTCAATCAAGCAGATTGTCTATGTTAGGAACACCATCATCGCAGCTGAAATCTCCATTATGTAAGAAATATTTCGTAGTACATCACCGTTACTCACAATAAATAAAAATACTATTGGTCAAATAAATGTCGTTGTATTAGTTTCGGTCGATAAGAAAAGTAAATAATACTAATCACTTTTATTTTTAGAATGCATTTAGTTATGCTTTTGTTTATAAAGCCGTAATACAATCTAGTGGCACGTGCATGACATTTACTGTTTCAGAAACGAAATGCAATTTACACGAAAAATCTTAAGAAAGCTACAGGGCAGACCTAGAAACGAACGATGGATGGTGCGAATGTGAAAGATGATACGGCTAGCAATACATAAACTGATATGAGGGCTATTATAGATATGTAAGGAAGAAACAGATATATACCGCCAATCCCGAATAAATTGGGTTAAAGGCAAGATGATTATATCTAAGCTACAGGGCTTCTGAATGAATGAATGAATGAAATGCACCGACCCCAGCGTGGTTAAACCAGACTCGGTCACTGGAATGAAAACAAAGATTAACACTAGCCCCTGAAGCCTCATGTTTCATGAGACTACAAAGACCATTGCATATCTAAGAGTAGACCGGGGGGCGTGATAATGGTAGGGAAGACGTGCCCTTGGGATATGGAGGGATTATTAAAGCCATACAGGATAAGCATCCTTGGGCAAGCATTGGAATACTGGAGAGACGTCGTCATCAGGTTGCGCTCAGGTCAGCTTCGCTAAATCCCGAATGTTGAATCCTTTGGAGGAGTTAAACTACTTTCTCGACGCTTTTCTATGTCGCCGCTATGCTGTGTTTCATGTTGCAGCCGCCAATGTCTCCATACGATGTTTCTGTTTTTTTTTTGGTGTAGTAAGTCATAGCCAAAAGAATACAATGACGTCCCACTTGCGACTAAAAACTGGAAGCTAAAAAGAAGATAAAGACAATGAATTTACGTCAACACTAAACAAGCTATCATGCTGTATGAACTGAACCCCATGCCTTACAACATCACCTTTAAAAAAAAGTCTGACCGACGTCAATAAGTTTGACACTAACAGAACAGAAGACTTCTTGGCGGGAAAATGAAGCGCCATGTTCAGTAGTTTGTTTAATTTTCCAAAATTAGTGTTTAGCCGAATATTAATGTGTAATAATGGTGGATTATTAACCATTAAGTGTTTGTGAACGTGCATTAGTGTAGGCAAATGAAACAAAACAGTGCAACTTCGCTTCAAGTTCTCTCAAGAAGTCCGCGTGAGGACTCAGTAAAGTGCCACATCTTTACTGAAACTCAAGGGGAGTGGGCGGGGATATCATCATCATGCATTTATAATTAATTTCATCAATACACAAGAACACACACAAGAACTAAAACTTGACATTGGCTAAATGCACAAACCGTGCGAAGCCAGAAGGAAAAAAAAAAAAAAAAAAAAACAGAACAGAAACAGGCGTGTCTTCAACAGCAATTGTGGCTCACGCTTCGACTGCAGTGGAAAGTGGAAAGCATACCGCCATTACAAATTCACCGCGTGTTTCCAAATGGCTGGATCTTGAACTTGGCTGGTGCGTTATCTACGTCTGCTACTGTAATGGCATCTTTGAATATTAATGCAGGTGATAATGTACTGGTTTTCTTCGTGATGTTCAATTTTGTTATCAATTAAGGTTACCTTCAAATAGTGACTGTTAGAATATGTATACGAGTAGAAGTGGTATGCTTACAAACCTAAGCTAAATAATTACTTTTCGACTGCTAGCTTATACTCATTGTTAGATTAAAAAATCGCATTCTAACGTCGAAAATGAAAAATAATGTTGTTAAATAAATTTGTAACAAGAGAGGAATAATCGTTCTTAACTACAATGCGTTCTGGGCACCTACCTGTCTGTTTGGTACTATCGAATATGTGTTTTGCGTATTTGATCCTTATTACGACTAGTGTTAGGAACGCATTCTCTCGATTGCCGGGACTGTATGTAAGATATTTCAGATGCATCGTTGATGGATATTTTATCAACAGCGTGTTCTATTGTTTCCTTACGATTGTACTACAACCGAGCTGCACTTGACTGTTTTATATACTGCACCCTAATTGCTTAACATAGTTTGAATCACAATCAGAATGATTTAAGTCTGTTCAGAATTAGAATCAGAACTTTTGTTGCTATTGCTAATCCATTGCTTCCTATGTTAGAAAAATTTGTCTGCCCAACAACGTAATGAATGTTGTTGAATTTTCAAATTGAAACCGATTCCTAGTGATAGTGTGTTAGGCAATATTAGCCCGCTGGTCTTAGTAGATGGAATAAAAAAATTCAAAATAATTTTGTTAATTTATAAAAATATTGTACAAATCAGACATTAGTAGAAAAAATAAACACTGTTAGTTATTTGATAACAACTAACACATGCATGACTATCGAGCTAATCAGACGATTGACTTCTAACGATCACTCGATTATCCATTCAACTGCTCGATAATCGATTAGAGTATCTCGTAATTAGATCGATTATTACGTTAATCGTCCATAATCCCTTAATCGAGAGCTTATTGTTTGACATAATTGGTGTCTCCTTCCATAGACAAAGACTTGCGGTTGCATCGTGGTCCTGATCTGACGGACTGAACCTAATTGATGAATTTGAAGTTATAGTATTGAAACTTCTTTTCTATAATCTGAGTATTGAAACTTAATATAATTTTAGTGGCCATTTAAGTATGATGGACAAACTAATTAAGGGGACGATAACCGACTTTTAATGATTTTATACTGAAGATCACGTCTAAACGAGTAGTGTTAATAATTTGAAAAAAATATATAATAAATTAGAGCATTTTCAAAATAAATTAATATGTGAATATTTTAGATTATGTTTATATTACATAGCGAAATTAATTTGTAAATGTATGTCTAACGCGGATAAAAAACTGAGAATGGTGCAAAATCTACCAAGCGTATTTTTTTGAAACCTTCACCTATTTAAAGATAAGTTAATTATTGATCTTTTAGTTTACGCGTTTTATTAAAATACCTTTTGTTTTGTGTATAATAAATTAATAATGCGTCAAATTGGGGACAGCGCTCCTTGATGGGCGAGTCCTATTACTGGCTGAACGTACGACGCGTTGCGTGAGCTCAGTACAGAACACGCAAGCTAACCACTCAAGGTCACGGGCATATATACGCGTCTTAAGAGGAACTTTAGAATGGTCAAGATTTCGAGACTATTACTTAAAGTTAGCAATACCTATTTGATTATTACACAGGTTGTTATATATGTTATGTTTACATAAACACATATAACAACCTGTGTAATAATCAAATAGGTGTTGCAATGTTTACATAGGCATTGCATGAAATTGGCCTTGACCGTTTTATGTTAAATGAATAGCTGCTGTTTATATGATCAATCTAGATTAGACTCTAAACCCAAACAAGTTTTTGTTTAAGAAAATTCAATATATTCCCCAGATTTGGTTCGCAAATGTCGAGAAATAACAAACGGATGACGTGAAACCAATTTTTCACCCACATCCACTGCGGTGAACAAGCCAATACAATCAATAGTGGACTTCAATGGGAACGTCATTTGGCACACCTAGCGACATCGGGGCTCATCGGAGTACATCGGAGAGCGATGCGTGGGAAGCAGTTGAAGCACAATGAGCGGCAGGCTATTGTATGAAAATATGCTATACTTGCGAATAGATCATGGTTCTTTTGCATTTTTAAATATCATCATAATCACAACTAACAGTAACTAATAAACCAAAATTTTTGGGTATATTGACATAATATCTCTAACATTGTCGAAGTATTGTTGATAAAATACATAATGTTGATGATCGATGATGAGGATAAAGCCATAATTATTCGGGATACTGTTAATCTTGGTTTTCATAAGTCACTTTGTTTTCTATAAACGGTGAAAGAAGCATGATTTTACTGGTGTAAACTTACGAGAGAGCAAGCGTGTATAGGAAAACTGTAAAGGCTTCTACATACCGGGGCGACTTGTCGCGCGACGCGACGCGACACAAAGGCACCGCTCGTCCCGCGACACGCGGGGCCTTTGTGCCGTGTCGCGCTGGTATGTAAAAGCCTTTATGCGAAGAGATTTAACTTCATCTAAAAGTTATGGTTCATAGTTGCCGCCAGGAAATTATCATGGGACCGTTTGCATCCATAAACTAAACTACGCGTGTGGGAAAAGTTTTAATTTTAAACCCCGTCCAGGTTTTGAAGTTCATCTCTTGCTACAAACAAACGTATGTTTCCTCTCCGTAACAATAACAAAACTATAATGACTGATCAATGATCATGAACAGGTTCTTCTTTTGTAGTAAGTTTTTTGCAGTCATTGACTTATATGGTAATGAAACCGATTGAAGATGATAAAGAAATGTACCTAAGCAATGACTTTAGTTATGGAAAATATGTCATCCGTTCAATTGTTTTACGATTCTCGCGAATTGTCGATATTGAATAGCGATAATTATATAATTGGTCCGATAGAGAATGTTCTAGGATTCGATGATAGATATCAACCTGCTTTGGTTCTGTTTGGGTTAAAAACCGGCCAAGTGCGAGTCGGACTCGCCCACGAAGAGTTCTGTACCATTATCTATAAAAATGGCAAAACAATCACGTTTGTTGTATGGGAGCCTCCTTAAATATTTATTTTATTCTGTTTATTAGTATTTGTTGATATAGCGGCAACAGAAATACATCATGTGTGAAAATTTCAACTGTCTAACTATCACGGTTTATAAGATATAGCCTGGTGACTGACGGACAGACAGACAGACAGACAGACGGCGGAGCCTTAGTAATAGGGTTCCCGTTTTACCCTTTGGGTACGGAACCCGAAAAATTACGTTGCAAAAATAGGATGTTTTACTATTCAACAAGAAGAGCAACTTCTTACAACTAAAGTTGGTTGAGGTTATTGAACGCAAAATAAATATAAAACCTAGAATTGCACGTGACTATTTTATACAGGATTCTCAGAGAGATATGGAAAGTAGAGAAGGTGGAGCTAAAATTGGAAACGTAAATGTTAAAAAGTGAATGAACAATACAAAATCAACATTTAATTATTAATCTCGAGATAATAAAATCTCCGATTCAGATAAAGGCCAACTCACCTTAAATTAGATTTTGACCTTTCGATAAATAGTCTCTAATATTCTGTTTCTACTAAAACATTTCCTGACCTGTTTCATTCGAATTACCTAAATTCGTGATTAAAATACAGGTTAATTCTATACTAAACTGAAATTCCTTCTTTACTTAATATATTGTTAACCTTTCCATTATAATTATGAAGATTAGGATAATGTGTGTTATCCCTAAAAATTATATCGATGGTGAAGCTAATTCGATTTGATGAGGGATATACTCGTATTATTTCTGAATACCTCATTAAATCAAAGCTAAATGTGGTTTGTATTACAAATTTTAATGAAATCGAAATATTTGATTTTACATAAACCTACATATGGGCACTTATGAAACGTCAGAAGCTAGGTGCACGGTGCGAATTGGTTGTTTCCTATGGAGAAGAGCCGACAAGAAACTCCACGGTTACTCTTTTAAAAATAATGGGCTTTTACAATGTTTTCAAGTTACAGTTTTAATGGGTATGGGAGGACAGTGTAGGCCCGTCAACAAGTACCAAGTACGAAGGCTGTAGCTTTGTAAACCATTTTCTATTTTGTTAAAAACTAGAAGATGGTTTACAAAGCTACAGTATATTAAGCCTACAACGTTCTCACATTCCCAATTAAAAAAGAATCTAGGTATATCAAATATTACTAAAATAATAAAAATAAAACCCAGTTATTACATACTAAAATAATAAAAATAGAAACTAAATCTAGATTATCAAAAACTTCTTTGGATCGTTAAACATGTATGTTTATATAATTAAGTAAATGCCTTTATATAATAACATCAACATTCTTAATTTCTTCTTCCACAACCGTCTTCAGTCCCAAAAACGACACACAAATACTATTTCTCCATCTCTCGACAATAACTTAAGTTAAACGCTTAGTTATTCGTCTACCTGTCCTTACGTTCGCAGGTTGGTGAATAAGGTACGGGAAGTAGGGTCGGGATGATCGCCGGTAGCCACCTGACGCATAGCCCTGTATTATTAGATAAGGGGTCGGTGGGTCGGCTTGAAACTGTTTTATTTATGTATAGGGTTCGTTCTTCTTGAGGGGAGCTGAATTTTTCAAGTGATATAGGTTTAGTTAGATGAAAGGAATCAGCTGTGTCAATTCCTGGACCTAGGAAAGGTTAAGAGTATAATCTCACTAGTTTAATAACACTAGGTTGCAGACTTCCAGTAGACGATTTAAAATAAGACGATGCAGGTATGCTACGAATCTTAAACATAAACCCCCTTATTACAAAACAAGGTTTATCTTCAGACTCAGGTTTAAAACATGGAGCCATTATTGAATTTCGAACTTTATTCCGACTATGGTAAAGTTAATAAACACAAAACTAACAACTTAGTACCGAACTAAGTTTTCAGTTTTGTATAAAGAACGGTATTTACAAAAACTGGCTGCATGGTTTAAGCCATGTCAAAATATAAATCTTGTTTTGTAATAAAACTGTTTCACAGAAAAAACCCACATCCAAAATCGGCTGCTTATAGACTCGAAACAAAAGAAGATCATCACCATTTCACAATGAAAATAAAACGTAGTGCATTTCATAGACAGCTGTAAACATATACAATAAACAATAACAACAAATCCTTATTCAGCAAATTCAATTACTACAACACCTATAGTAAATAATCCAATAATGCAAAGTAAGAATACATAAGACCTACTGATACTAAAGTCAGTCTAACTGTAAACAAGCGTCAAGTTATACGCGATGATGGTATAGAGTTACGTGTTAGAGTCAAGTGACTGGTGGTAAGTTGAGAACGTTCTCACGGTGAGAGACAGGTTCGATTTCCAACTGACAGCTAGTGGCAGAAATGTTTTTGAACTATAGCCTGAAGTTCACACAAATGAGGAAAATGTCGTGAGGAAAGTTTTGAGTAAGAATGTTGACGGCTATAAGAGTAGGACAAAAGAAACGATGGATGGACTGTGTGAAAGATGATATGGCTAGAAAGTCACCCCCTTTCTAGCGAGATGACGACAAATAAAGAAAGAAAGAAAGAAGAACGGGAGATGTTGCGCCAACCACAAATAGATTGGGATAAGGGGGGGAGAATGATGAGCCTGAAGGCCACGGCCATAATTAGTCAAATAGGCCCTAGGAGGATCATTACGTTACTAAGTTTGGCAATAGAAAAAGTTTGACCAATTCAAAGGTATGAAAAACTTTTTGAGATGAAGATGAAGTAATTTTGAGACCAGTTTTATTTTTATCTAAAACGATCATTTATATTTCAAATGAGTTTTCAAGGATTTTACGCACATTTTACAGTATTATTTGAGAGGATAGCTACTTTTGTCTGAAAATAAATATAATACTTTTAAAGTTTTTTTAAGTTTGAAATATCAGCGTTGGAAGTTGGACACACGTATTTTGTATGGAGACCACAAGACACGCCTTTAAAAATGCAGCAAAATATAAAAAACGCGGCATCAACTACTAACAATAGTATGTATAATACAATTTATAGAAGGTCTCCTTTGTTATGTTCAGTATTTTATTAATATTGCCCTGACAGATTTTTAGTAGAAAATAAAGTAAGATGATGGACTAGTAAATTTTCTGAAATGAGCAATTATTTTGTTTTTGACCCGAATTTTATTCGAAGACAAGCTGTGTGCCAGATAAGATTTCCCATCAGCAAAAATTAAGAACTTCCATAAAAACTTTCATCCCCTATTAAACTCCTTTAGGGGATGAATTTTTAAGAATCCTTCCTTAGTACTCACCTTTGTTATATAATATAAAGAACTACGGTGCAATATTTAATGTTCTTGGATCTAGTAATTTAGGGTGTGCGTTGTCTGTAAGTAAATGAATGAATGATTTTAAGATTTTCATTAAGTAAATTACAAGTTTCATTATTAAAAGAAAATAAGTTTTCGAAGAATATACAAATACAACATGAAACCGGCGAATATGAAATGGATTCTACATACTCAGAGATGATAGGCTTCGTTTTAATACGATATCACTGCGTCATCGTTTTGGCCATAAAATTATAAGTATATTTCAAGAAACAGTTTATTATGTTCAAATTCTAAAAGTACGAAGAATGTATTTTTAATAGAAAAAATGCTACTCAAATTATAGATTCTTGAAGTGTTTCGAGTTTCGAAACAATAGCTCATATGCAGTGCCGAAGAAAAGTTTAGAAAGTGCTCGAATTAATTCTACAAACACGTTCACTTTCTTTGTATCTTGCACAGAAGCATCCAACGATATACTATTACATTTTAGATGTTAATTAACATCACACTTTACGTCTTCTTGTGAATTCATGTAATACTTTCTTTTGCTCTATCTTTTACAGACTATCGGAAAGACATAATCTGGTAGAAATTCATAAATTCCTTTATTTATAAACGTTGCTTAAACTTAAGTTATAATTAGCGACTGTTAATCATATATTTTTGACGTTTAAACGTAATACTTTACTAATAATATATACTAATGTAACGTAACAATGTTTATAAATTAACCCCAAATTTGGGCCATTGGCCCGTAAGTCAAATAATCATACCCTAGAGGAACCCTACTAATGCTTCCAATATTCGTACATGGGGCATTGTAAGGTAAGATTCTTTCCATCCCATCCTAGGGTTACTTTAAAGTCGTTAGTCGACGTAAATAAATCTTATTGACTGAATTGCTAGTCTAAAACATTGAACTCATCCTCTGTATGAATCCCATGTAATATATATATACTCGTATATATTCCCATATCTTTGACGTAGCAACAAACTACTAGTTTCCTTCCCACCGCCAATACAAACACTCTCAAATTATCGTAATCAAAGCCATTGAATCTCTCCCAATAACTAAACGACTGATGTCAACTCATAATATTTTTGTTAGCACTTTAAGAATATACAAATACAAACGATTAATTATAAACAACACGAAATAAATGACCACACAGAAGTTCCTACTGGTTCTACTCGTAATCTAATAGAAAGCATTGTACTTATTCATTTATTATCCGATAATCAGCTGTACAGAGACGACCACGAAGGAGACGATGATCTACAAAAGCGAATGATTATGTAGATTATTGCGGATTAAAATGAGTTATTGCAATATTGAATACAGCATTGCAAAGGGTTGAAAAGCCATGATAGTACTTATTGTGCTTTTATCTTAGTGGCCTTACGTCAATATGCTGTAAGATAGCTATTGCATAGCATCAACATTCATATCACAAAGTAGGTACCTATCATGTTTTATCTCGATAGTTTACTTTTTGCTGTACAATAAAGAGTTATATTCATCATCTTACATTGTTAACTTTTCCTCTATAGTATCTTTTATATCTTCAGAATCTCTCGTCTCATATACTTCTATCTTTTATTCCCTTAAAATGCGTGAAGCAAGTCAAATGTCTTACTTTCACTGTTCACCTCTTAACATTTAATCTTATTTTAACAGTTTCTACGGTGGCTTATGCAAGGTAGTTTGCCAGCTGACATTTTTCTACGGATGTTGGATGTTGTAAAAGCGTATAAAACTTGGTTCAGAGAAACCTTTTGCGAGATTGCGTGGTGTCAGTCGTGGTGTTCATTAGAGTCGATGAACATTATCTCATGTCAATGTAATGAATATAACATCTGTATACACGAGTATTATTAGTTTTATGAAGAAAATGCTTTCGTCTGATTTTACAACCGCAATTTCAACAGACTATAGTCAAACCGACTACTACTTCTTTGCCTATCTCTCCGAGGAAAACAGGCGTGATGTTATGTTATAGTCAAAACATTACCAATCATATCATATCATATCAATGATATCCTCAGCAGTTACGACTAAGAAGTTGTATATTTTCTAGAAGAAAAGTATATTTCGTTTTAAATAAAGGAAAAAGCGAAGACTATCTAAGCGTACTGTGGAAATAACAGTACGCATATAGATAGTCTTCGCTTTTCCCTTTCTGAATAAGTAAGATTCCTACTCGAAGTATTTTGGCATCGTTTCAAACCACGTGTGGGTCACGGCGACTGTATCGGACTGCGTGATAGCAAGATATAGGGAGATATTAGTATAAAAGGCTGCTAAGTTATTGGAAAAGAGCAGCATTTTATAAAGGTTTACAAATAATGTAGTTGCTTATGGATCTATTGATGTAAGATGAGATAGGCTAAACGCGGAAGGCGGAGAACCTGTAAGTCACGACTGTGACCAACTATTGTCTGGGTTAGAAAAAGGTTAATAAGGAGCATAGGTCATAGGGTACAACCCGTACAACGATTCATTAAACTTTTGAAGTAAAACAATTACGAAAGAGGCAGACCATGTTGATATGGAAGAATTTTGTGAATATGTGAAAGATGATATGAGTGGCAATAACGATGAAGGGAAGTGAACCCTGAGATGACGGCTGATAGAAGTATTGAAGAAAAAAAAGCAAATAAATTGATGAGGGCAGAACTGTTTTAACATTTTGCAAGTCCGATCCAACCGAAAGCAGTCGGCTTGAAGAAGTATTGTATGTTTACCGGAATATACATGACCATAGGTACCAATGAATAAATGTTGAATTATCTCAATTTAACTTATTTATTCGCTAAGGCTAGTTCATTCTAGTCAGCACACAACTATATACATTACAGACTATAATCTCAGATTATAGAAAAGAAGCAGATAGACAGCGCGGAACAATAAAGTGAGACCCGTTTGTAGACGTGTGTGCGTTACAGCCACGTGACAGCACTATAAGAACAGGTGCCTCTATGTGTGTGTACGGTTGCCAGGAGAATAAAAAAATTAGCCATAATATTTGATTACATGAAAAAAAAAAATTTTTTTTTTTTCTTAAATCAGTTGTTTTTATTAACAGTATACGTCAAATTAACAATACCCATATAAACGATACATTTGCGATATATTTTTATTTTGAGACACCAACATTTTATTGTTTTTGGTAGCTATTTAATGAAATGAAAAAACCCATGATATAGCAAATCGACTGATGTAATAAGTATTGTAAAATCCATTAACTACATAGTTACACTTACGAAGACACATACATACTTATTTGTTTATAAACATACTAACCAGAAAAGGCGATAAATAAAACACTATTATCGACATAAATATTTTTGTAAATCGATACTCCTGTATCCTATACTTATTTCCTAACTTAGGGGTAAATGTTTCAATATAAACTAGCAACACCGAATGATTTTTGTTAAGGTTTTGTGTTTCAAGATTTCACTAACAATAAACACGTCAAATAAATCCAAATAGACAAATAATCACTATTTTACTTATGAAAGATACTCCATCTTATTTCTTTTGTTTTTGGGAACAGTTTTTACAATGTTTAAAAATACAAGGCGGCATCATTCTGAAATTATCTGTTAGAGCCCGTGACGTACTAACGATGCGACGCTTCGTGCTGTACTGAATCGAGAGTGTATTCGCTTTTGAATTTGTATTTGCTTTTTTGGCCGCACGGTCGGTGTTCCGCGCGGTCTATCTGCTTCTTTTCTATAATCTGAGACTATAATATATATCTTCTAGTTTGCGCGCAACAATGTAGCCGACCAGCAAGACGAATAGACGGCCATCTTGTGAACATTAACAACCTCTTACATGAACTGCAACGTCATTAGTTATTAGGAAACCAGCGTTTTATATTAGCTTTCTAAGTTATGGTTGTTGTGGAGAAAACATGGGCTATATGCATCGACTGCACGCAAACTATTATTTGTAGATATGTAAGCTAGGATCGCGCGAGTACACTCGGATTTCATTGGGAAATAATTTTGATTACTTAACGTATTTGACAGAAAATATAAGTACTGTTTGATGACAATACTTATAGTTTCCACGATGTAAGTAACTGTTTTCAGATGTCGGTTCTGAACTCGAAAAAATCAGAACACATTAACACAAGCATCTTCCTTCTGTAATTCTAATTACCTACCAACCCCAATTTCATAATTTCAGCCGAAAGACGTCCACTGCTGGGTGCTGGACATAGGCTTCCCCAAAGGGGGGGTTTGTTATAATGGCCACGCTTGGCAGACGGGTTGGCGATCGCAGTATGGTGTTAAAATGCATATAGAACGCTGCTGCCCATTCTCTAATAAGTCCCTTAGTCGCCTTTTACGACACCCACGGGAAGAAATAGGGGAGTGCTATTCTTTACGACCGGCACCACACAGACACCTACCCCAAATTATTTGGGGTCTTTTTCGACCATTAATTTCTATCAGCCTTAATTTCAGTGTTTTTCAATTTCTCTCTTGCTCTTTCTTTCACACATTACAAAATTCACAAAAAATACAGTTTTCCAAATACTCACAAACAACTGATTATTTACGTGACCAGGAAAATCTTCTCTATACCACCACTATACAGCTTCCTCCCTCTCTCCAAGCAAGTACCGAACCACAAATCTTCCTCCTTACCTATCAATAAACAACTAACTCCAAGTCCCAACTAATATTAAAAGCTCGCAAACATAAAAACTCTCCAAGAATAATGAGCCACTTCTGAAACTTGGCCAATATAAGGGCAAACGATACTTGGCCAATAAGGGCAAACGATAAATAACGCACGACGCTTAGAAAAGTGTTATTAAGGCTACGCCGCCTTAAATATTCTTGACATTACTCAAGATTAGGGTTGGTGTTGCCAGTTTTTGTATGAGCCTTTTTTGAGGTGTAAGCACTGGGGAATTTTATTTGTTGTGGAAAATTGAGCTGATCATTTTGAACTACTGAGGTTTATTTATCAAATGTAGTTGGATGAGCATCTACCAATTTCTATTTGGTAGGCTATTTACAGGCACTTTTGGAGTCAGTCAATTCGAGATTTAGTTGCCTGTTCTAAAGCAAAGATTCTGAGATTTATTGCACACGGAATTTATTAGGTATTATCATGAGTTCACCCGTTTAACAAATTCTGAGCTACCCGATGTGTTGGCGTCCCGTGTCATCCTAATCTACATATGATTTTGGGCTGACAAAGCTCCGCGCTTATGATATTGCACGAAAACATTTGCCTTGTAAAACAAAATTCATGAATAAATTACCATGGTAAAGGATGAATAACTATTCATCGTATAAAATGAACACTAAACCAGTGGAGCTATCGCTGAAAAGCAGCACAACGAAGGTGATATAAATTAACCAATCCGATCCCAGGATTATCACGTTATCATAAATTCAAGATGGCGTCACTACTTCTAAAGAAAAGCTCCCTAAGTCTAAGACACGCCTCTTTTCTAAATGGTAAGGTATAAATTAGAAGTTTAAATGACTAATTTATACTTTTTAACAATGAGATAAGAGTTACATTCCAATGACTTACTCATGGTTTCACGTCATTCAAATTTGATCGTGAATGCGCTGCTTCGGGTATACGAAAGGAGTAGGTATCGATGTTGCTTTATGTTATTGGTTTTCAAACAAGCAGACGGGCCACCACCTGGCTTAACATGACGCTTTTTATTTCTACTCTACTGCAGAATAGAAATCGCTTGTCTACCCTTTTCGGTAGATAGCTGTCAACTGTCCACATGGAAACGTCATTTTTGTCTACTCTCCGTCGACAAAACCGCTCGTTCCACTAAAATCCCCTAGACCAGTCCCCCAGGGAACTGGGGACACAGCACTCAATGTTCCACTACCTAGGGGATCATATAAAACTCTAATTTCCTTTTGAATCCCCTAATTATTTAAGATCCTTATTATTGAATTAAAACCTATTTACAATGTAGCACTGGCTACTCGTACAAGGATTACACTGACATTGACCAATATCTTTCAATGACTGAAATTAAGAAATTAAATTGAATTAATTGAATTATACAATATTATATACATATATTATTGCTTATGTACGGTTGTCGTGCTAAGCTGGCTCGATGGTAAGTGGTTACTTTCATGAATATCAGACGAAGCAGTAATGTCTCATGTAGAATACCGGCAACAATACCCCTCTTTGAACACAGCAGCGACAGAAATAGGTATGGTGGAGGTGCTTTCCCAAACGAACTCCATCAAAGCTGTAGTACTTCTATGCGAGAAGACTAACCGATGAATGGAACTGTCTGTATTCAAAAGCACTGGGTATTCCAAAATGTAAAAACAGGATAAGCGCCAACCCTATCTGAGACGGATTAGGCAGCGTTCACAGGCACGCTGCAAACAGCTCTTATCGGTCATCTCCGAGATACTTGACTTATTAGTCACTTAGTTTGTTCCACCAGGGTCTCGTGTCTAGCTGTGTCCTTTCTTCCTTACTACTTATATAATTCAGGAAAAAAGGTAAGTTTCAGGCGGTTGGACAACTTGGGGATGACAAACAGGTCAAATCGGAAGAGATATTAGGATGATTTACTTTTTTCTCGGTTTGTTTTTTTGAGGAAACATATTCTACCGGTATTCTTACGGTATAAACAAATTTTCGGAAGTTCAGAGGGCAAAAACACGGTATTTTTTTTTTACTTATACTCCATTTGGTCGTCAGTCCATCTAGCTGGGGGGCGTCCCACACTACGCTTGCCGATATACGCGGTCTCCACTCCAGGACTCGTCTGCTCCATCGGCCATCGGTCCTTCGACAAACATGGCCAGCCCACTGCCACTTCAGTTTGCTTACTCTGCAAGCTATGTCGGTAACTCCGGTTCTTTTCTGGATAATTTCATTCCTGATTTTATCCTTCTTAAGAAGATGGTTGGGCCAGACTGGATGCGGAAGGCGGAGGACAGGGTGTTGTGGCGTAGCCTGGGAGAGGCCTATGTCCAGCAGTGGACTGCGATAGGCTGAGTTGATTGATTGATACCCCATTTGAAATAAGATTAGACATTTAAATAAAACTTATAAACAGTCCGTTCAACCGATTTTGACTTTTATTGCGTTGGTAGCATGACAAATGGCAGCTGTAATAAACAGTTGGTATTGTAACCATGTTTTTGCTTTTAATTGCATCCTTATGCCTACGGAATAGAAGTCAAAATCGTTTGAACGGACTGTAAAAAGTTTATTTAAATTTCTAATCTTATTTCAAATGGAGTATAGGTAATGTCTAGTGTTGGACTTGTTTTGCTATACCGCAATAGGGGTAAGCATTTTTGGACAGTTAGTAATATTAGAAGAATTTAATGTAGTTTCCAAACAGCTGTTATCTAGAGTTTAACCAGGTCTTAGTCACCAAGTCTGTATTTAACAAACGCTATAGATAAATTAAAACGTTGTGTTTGGCAGGGCTAAAGAAGATAAGTAACACGCCTATTTGTACAGTAATATTTACAAAACCAAGTCATGGTTGCTTGGTTAATGCTAAGTTATAAACATGTATTGTATACACTCAAAAGGATTCCTTCTCGCCAGTAAGCAATAACTGCAGTAAAAAACTAGGATTAAGATGGGATTAAAACAAAAAACCACTAAAACTTTCTACGAAAAAGAACACCATTTTAAAAGAAACTATCTCCGAGTAAAAGTGCTATTACAATAACAATCGCCATCCAATAACACCGGTATACCGGTACACAACAATAAAATAAAAAAAAGGTTAAAATCCACGTGGCCTAACGTGGAAACCCCGTACGAAATTCTCACGAAATATTTGGCATGCCATTAAAATGGAACTGAGTAACAAAAGAGCTCCACTCGAAATATACACACAGTTCGAATTTCGAATGCCGAACGATTTTGGACGCGGAAAAAATGCAGGTAACAAATTATGGGTGACGTAAGCGGGACCGAAGTCTGGAATATCGTGGTTGTTTATTTTATTTTTTTGTTAGTTGTTTTGGGGCAAAGGAAATTGCTGGTTTAATTGTTTTTGAATATAGTGGAGGCTCTGCGGTATGATGTATGTTATTGAATGGTTGTGTGTGATGGATTTAAATGGTGCATACTTTTGAATGTTTGATTTCCTTGTTCCTTGTTTGTTTGTTATTTTTGTAGTTCATTCAACCTTTTCAGCGATTCTTTACTTGAACTTAAGTCTTACGAAAAGCAAAACCCACGGAAACATTTTTCGAATTTTACGACTACTGTCAATACCGACGACATTTTGTAACTAAATTACAGTATAATGACAGTTTCATTACGTAATTATCATTTATTACTCATATGCAGTAACTTTTCTTACACAATTCGAATCAAGTAAACACAGCTAACGTTATTTTTATTTCTTACATTTCCTAACTCCCACATTAACACTTAATAGAACTGCCACATTATAAAATCATGTTCATATTTAGTTTTAATGATAATTTCATCTGCCTACGTATTACAAAATGGCTGGATCACGCATGGCCGGCCCATCAAGGCTCTCTTGTAATGAGAATAGGCATTAAGAAAAAATACCATGAAATTCTCTCGAGCGCACCATTTTAGGGTCCCGTCTGTGATAAGCTTATTTGATTAAGCCAGTTATGGGATAACAGTTGAGCCTCATGGATGTACCGCGGTTTGATTTAATAGTCTTGTTACTTTGATTTAAAATAAAGTTAGAATTCCAGAAATAGGATTAAATAAGTTAAGTTCCCTCAAAAAAATCAATTTATCTTTTGTCAAACTTATTGTACTAGATTATAAAATGAATGTGATCTCTTAAAATTGGAAGCGCGCACTAGTGTTTGTGTCCTGTTCTTGTAAACTTGCATGTATAATTGTGTAGCTGTAGACTTTGTTGAAGATCCAGTGAATGAATGAATGAAATGCACCGACCCCGGCCTGGTTACGGGGAATGCGCTAAGGTAGCCCGCGAAATTCAATTTTTCTTAAGTTTTTTGCAACTTGCAGGTCAGTAACAGGTTGTACTCGTATGTTGATCTAAATATGATTCGCGGCCATAACAAATATGGCTTCACAGAATTATAATCATTAGAATCAGCATTACAACTCTCTAAGTTCATAAAATCCTACTGAATGATTATTTCTAAAATAATCATTCAGTAGGTTTTATGAACTACTAGGTATTTAAAACAAAATACAACCTGTTACTGACCTGCAAATTGCAAAAAACTTAAGAAAATTTGAATTTTGCGGGCTACCTTAGCGCATCCCCCTTAAACCAGTAGGCTAATTGCGTAACACACTATCAGTAGGAATCGGTTTCAATTTGACAGTTCAACAACATTCATTGCGTTTTTTACGTTGTTGAGCGGACAAAGTTTTCTAGCATAAGAAGCAATGGATTAGCAATATACTTCAAAACCATTCCGATTCCGATTCAAACTGTGTTACGCAATTAGGGTGCTGATTCGATTACTCGAATGAACCCGAAGATTCACACTAGCTTCTGGAGCCTCAAGTTTCATGGGACCACAGAGAACATTTGCATATCAAAGAGTAGACCGAGGGGCGCGATATATGCAATAAATAAATTATAAAAGACCTGCAGTTTGTATTGTGATATTTACGTTTGTGTTTAATGTTAATTATTACTTAAACCAATAATAGAGTGAAATACGTTGATTAGCATGATTAGTTCTTCTTAGTAACACTAATCAGTATAATAAATCTATAAAATGAACTGCAAAAAAAAATCTATGATTCACGAAAATACAAGAAAAGCTATTGTCACACCATTAATGTGTCTCAATGTTGTAACAAAACTAAGGAACATTCTCAAATATACTCTTATAAGGAACCTTCAAAAACCGAACCTTTTTTCGAATACCTCGGCTGTCGGTAATCGTGACTTACGGTTCAAAACGAAAGCTTAGAGAATTTACCTTTACCAGGTCCCACCTATTGTAAGTAATCGATTTTGGAAGTGTACAGAGCGTTTAAAATTTAGGTAAGTACCTAGGTACTAGTCATCTTATTGGTGATGTTCTTCAGAACGGCCAGATGCGTAGTACTCGCAACCGGCGTGCGTGTATGTAAAAGAAAAATAATTTTAATTGTCACAAAAAAAACGTGCGTACGAAAACATAATATGTAATAAACTGGACGGGACTGTAGGTTACACAAAACAGATCTAAGTACTATCACAAACCAACAAATAGTCGGAAGCTGCACGTCATGACTGTGACAAGAAGGCTTGCACTCAGCATGATGCTATACTATGGGGGACCCACAGCACAGCGCTGATTTTCAGTGGTCACCCGTACGGAACCCAAGTCAGGTTTGAGGAGTTGGACATAAGTAAATAGGTAACAAAATAAAATAAAATAAACAGTACAGTATAATGCCTATACAACCAATTATAAGAATAAATATTATTAAATAACATAAAAACTAATCCGCAGGCATCACCATGCACATTAATATCTACAGACGCCAGCAGGTCAAGCTACCCGAAACTGTCAAATTTTCCCAATCAACCTTGAATCTTATACTGTAGGGATAAAGTTGAAAATCTATTAAAGAAATTTTACAGATTGTAGTAGCTTGATGTGCTGGCCTGTACATGTATAGATGTATGAGCGTAAACGAAGCAAAAGGAGTATGAAGGGATCGCGGCGTTCTATAGTTTCTGCCTACCATGGAAAGAAGGCGTGAGTTTATGTATGTATGTAGTTACCAATCGTAGCTGGTAACCAATAAATGGGGTTTAAGAGGATTATAATTATGATAAGTTTGAAATCGCCAACCGTCTTGAGCAAGAGTGGTGATCAGAAGGCCAATTCTCGTAATTTAAAACGTTCAAAATCTAGTCGCAATCTCATCTTGGCGACAAACAAACGTCAAAAAATTGTCAAAATGTAGGGAAATAAGAGGTATTTTTGACAGATTGAGACAGATCAGACTGTGAACGTTCTTAAAATTAGTAGAATTGCCCCTCAGATCAATGTTCGTACCTTCTCTGTTGAAAATAGGCCTTTGCCCAGCAGTGGGACAATAATAGGCTGGTATTATTTATATTTATTAGATACTTATTAATTTTAAAATAGTTTAACGGCTGATAAACTGTTCCACCGAACCGCACTTATCAACATTTTGTTTGAGTGCGGTTAAGACGCAGATATATTTGCCAGTGACCTTGAGTGGTTAGCTTGCGTGTTCTGTACTGAGCTCACGCAACGCGTCGTACGTTCAGCCAGTAATAGGACTCGCCCATCAAGGAGCGCTGTCCCCAATTTGACACATTAATAATTTATGATACACAAAACAAAAGGTATTTTAATAAAACGCGTATACTAAAAGATCAATAATTAAATTATCTTTAGATTGGTGTAGATTTTGCGCCATTCTCAGTTTTTTATCCGCGTTAGACATAACTTTACAAATTAATTTCATTCAGTAATATAAACATAATCTAAAATATTCACATATTAAGTTATTGAGAAAATGCTCTAATTTAATATATATTTTTTTCAAATCATTAACACTACTCATTTAGACGTGATCTTCAGTATAAAATTATTAAAAGTCGGTTATCGTAGCCTTAATGGTCATGCTCAGGTGCGGTTCGGTCAAGTGCTGTTGAAATCAGTGCTCCGAGTGGTACCTCCTTTCTTCATGAATAGACAAAAAAAAAAAACTGAGAAAATCTCATACCTGCATAGCAATTCACAACCATTCGACAGGTTGTCGTATCGAAAATGACACCATTTTCAAATACTGATTGATGAGCAAATAGCTGTCGGAAGAATGGCGGTTGTCTATTTGATTTTAACTGACAAAATTTTCGTGTTTTGGATTTGTGAACAGCCTTTAGAGGACTCCTTTGATAACATTGATTGACGCTTGATTCGGAACGGAAGTGTATCGAACTATTGTGAATGCTGGTGTGATTTTGTTAAACAAATATAAAATTATTTACAATGTAGCTGCAATATTGACAGACGATTAAAAGTACTAACATATCAAAAGTAAACTCGAATATCTACAATAAATAAAAGCTATAAAAGGTATTATCTAAAAATCTGAAGGTTCTGTATACTTAACTCGCTAGTAATCGGTTAAAAGCATAGATAACGTACGTTATTTGTCGGTTGACTCACAAAAATTGGTTCCAGTTAAGTACGGTTTAAGTAGTAACTGATTTGGAGATGCTTACTTTTTCGAATACTTTTTTTATAAAAGAAGATAGATACCTAGTAAAGATTATGCACTGTAATTTTTAAGAAAAAATATTGATGGTCAATCACACTAATATTATAAAGAAGTGTGTGTGTGTTTGTTACTTCTTCACGCTCAAACGGCTGGACCAATTTTGATAAAATTTTGTATGGCGGTAGCTGACACCCTGGATTAACATATAGGCTACTTTTTATCCCGATATTCTTACGGGATCGAGACTTACGCGGGTGAAACCGCGGGGCGCAGCTAGTAAATAATAATTTAAGAACAGGATGTTTTTCAGAACTTCAACTTCCATAAGTGTTTTAAGTGGACTATACACATCGTGTAAAGGCTTCTACATACCGGGGTGACTTGTCGCGCGACGCGACGCGACACAAAGGCACCGCTCGTCCTACGACAAGCGGAGCCTTTGTGCCGCGTCGCGTCGCGCGACAAGTCGCGCCGGTATGTAGAAGCCTTTATTGTGATTTTATCAATGTTTTCTCAAAAATTGGTCTAAACTGGGCATTGGTAAAATGCAATAATAATATCCAGAGGTTTTTAAAATGCGATTAAACGTAGAAAAAGATTCACTCACTAACTTTGGTTTAATGTGAAACGAATAAACATACATAATAAACACACAAACTTATTAATTTGTTGAAATTCTCTATTTTTACAACAAACAGAGTTAGATATTGTTAATAAAAATTAATGTTTCTTATCAAATATTTAATGCTTTTAAAAATTAGTAAGACATTAGCTACCGTTTTGATCAAATGGATTAACGGATCAAAGCCATACTCTTACATAATACTATAAAATCGTAGGTACCTGCTTATTTTTTTAAATAACACAATACTTTTCTAAAATAAAGTGCCATCTGCATATCATTCAATCGGTCGTAAAAGACGCCTAAGGGAAAAAAAATATGACTTTGAAACTTCTAAAACACAGTTTCTCCGATGAAGACTACGATACTGTAGGTTTTTATCGCTAGTGTCTGTCAAACAAATATTTTTGAAGACACTGATGCTGGCTGATTCATTTAACATTTCACGGTAATTTTTTGACAAAATCGTGAGATTTAAAAGCAGCAAGGCACCACGTTATCAGGTGTATCGAGTTTTTTAACAAAATTAAAACTGTGTCCGTAAAATGTAAAAGGCTCTGCGGCGCGACTCTGGTAAAGGCATTTCTATGAGAACTTCATGGAAATTGTTCTACCAGAATTGTGCCGGACCATCCGTCGGCTTGCGCCTATCTGCGGGAGCATTTACGTCTAAGAAACATTATTTTAATACCTAATTGGAAATGTGATTAAAGGGATCAATTAACTCAATGAATGCTTCGAGACACTTACTGAAACTCTTTTCGAGCTACACAAAGTGTATTCAAGAAACTTCAAAACATAGCTTACTCTATCAAAATAACGCTAATTTCACTTCCCTATTTTTAGGGTTCCGAACCCAAAGGGTAAAACGGGAACCCTATTACTAAGGCTTCGCCGTCTGTCTGTCCGTCTGTCACCAGGCTGTATCTCATGAACCGTGATAGTTAGACAGTTGAAATTTTCACAGATGTTGTATTTCTGTTGCCGCTATAACAACAAATACTAAAAAACAGAATATAATAAATATTTAAGGGGGCTTCCATACAACAAACGTGATTTTTTTGCTCTATATTGACAACGGCAACAGGTAGACGCTTGAAATATTCACAGAATCTTTAGTTATATATTCACTTTAAAAATAAATAATTAAATTAAAATAAAACAAATATTTAAGGGAGGCTCCCACACAACAAACGTGATTTTTTGTCGTTTTTATAGATAATGGTACGAAACCCTTCGTGCGCGAGTCTGACTCGCACTTGGCCGGTTTTTTCAATTACACAACACAAAACAAGACAGACGACAATATCCGTTTTATTATATATTAAACACGAAACGGCATCCATAACAGTCGTTTCCACAAAAGAAATTTGTATCAAAACTTGTCATTGTTCAAGTCTTCGCAGTGACGACGTTTCTTAAGAGAACCGGCCCGTTTTCATAACTTCACGTCGGCATCCTAACAGTAATGTTTAAGCAAAATGAATTTTATATCTTCAAGGACAAAGTTGATTTTGTTGGGCGTCGTTTTCTGAGGTAGGTCGTAATGGAACGGAGGCAGGAGACAATGGGAGTGCTCAGTATTCAAGTAATGTGCGTGTTTCCCGCGATATCACGTTAATATTCGTATTAGGTATTGGATTATGGTTAAGGAATTCGGATACGCATCGAGTAAACGTTTTCAACTGACACGGGGATATTTTGCGAGGTTGCCCTCCTCGTTTTAAGGGTATTAGGTCGGCGGGTAATGTACTGGAGGCAATATACTCCGGAAATGTTATGTCGTTTTTATGAATTAAGTATTGTAAAAAAAAAGGTATAAGTACATAAACAGAATGTTTAAGGTTTACTCATCCAATTACGTAATGTTATTTTTGTACGTGTTTTGAAATATATCCAACGCTGCCTTATTATTATAAAACTTACAGTAAACTGTATTTTAATTAATAAAAAAGTAATAATTTAATCTAAAGCGCTTTATTGATTTATTGGATTCCATAGCAGATACTGCTATGGAATCCAATAAATCAATATTGCGCTTCGTAAATAAACATCAACAATAACTCCTTTACAATCTCACTGAACAAACATCACGTCTACCAGGAACTATTGAATTATTAAACAAAACAACACGTATAGTTGACAATACATTTCCCACGTCCGATAATTATCTAGCCAATGTCAAGTTGAACTGACGAAGAACTGTCATTATCTTACAATGCTTCCGCAAAAAATGTACAGAATTAAAAAAAAAATATGGAATCTTAAAAAAAATGCTTACGCTTAAACAAGCGACTAGGTACTGCGGCCTTTGCTAATTTTGAAAGATTGTAGAATTAAATATTACTTATACCAATGTCTCAGACCAAATAAAAAACCAAGACTCACTGCGAACAATACAGTGAACTACTCCTCGCTTACACGCTCACACGCACTAATTCACAACCAAACTACACCTCACCGGAACACTCACAAAGTGCACACATGTTTACGAAACCGGCCTCACGTCACTATTGACAGCGCTATGTGTTGGTTTTTTATTTGGATTGAGACTGTCTGAGATCAATGTCATAATAAAAAAAATATTTTTACTGTGTGAAACCAAATTTCTTCAAATAGTATTTAATTTGCGCTATAACTGGGCAATATTACACATAATTCATAAGAAAATACAAAACTACGCAAGAGTTTCCAATAACACCCTATATTAGCAATTTTACGTACCTACAGGGAAATTCTAGTATTTAGGACTAGGCAAGCTGTTCCAAGACCTAAGTACGGACAGAAAAAGGTCGTCAAAGCGACATTATATTACAAAAACCATATCTCTTGAACTACCATTTTAGGAACTAGTTTCAAGCTGATGTCATTTCTACCTAAACGAATATAAAACTAAACTCCCTCACTTTTCTATAAAATTGCCTAGGAAAAATTAAAAGACCATAGTCTGTTCCCTATCTTCAACGTAAGATAAATACTGACGATAGGAGTCACTGTATGCATGTAGAATGAAACGAAGAAGTTAATAGACAAAAATATAGTACACCTACAGATTGTAAGTATGTATAAGGATATATTAAAGTCAGACACATCTTCACCACATGAACCCGTAAATGCCACAGCTCTAAGTCTACATGATAAGGGTAAGAACTCGACTCTAGGGAAATTACCATGATTAAAATAAACTATACAACAAAAACACAAGCAGAAACTATATTTAGGTACCTTCTCAAAGATGACAACTCTTATTATGATAGGGGCGAAACGGCTAGAGGAAAAACTAAATGAACAAAAATACCAACTGAGTAGAATAGTCAACAAGTTAGTCTTTAGTTGACTCTTTCAAAACACCAAAAAAATCTAATTGGATATCCGCAGACTATCGATTCTAATCTTGAGAATCCAAAAAACTGGCAGAACTCGATCTGTGGTCTAAAAGATCGTTCCACACGCAACTACACGCGTGATCAAATCGCTCCAATTTTAATAGATTCATAGTAAGCGGGGAGAACGGATGATATACCGCTAGCCACGTGTAAACTTACAGTAGAATGTACAAGCGCTTGAAAATTTTACACGCTCGTGTTTTCTTGAAGTGCAGCTAATAGAACATTGACACACAATATTATCAGACCAATAACTGATCTGAGAATGCATGGATTATGTTAAGTAATGCAGAGGACTTAAGCCACCGGCAAATTACTGTGTCGTGTTGTGTCGTGACGTGGGAGAACCAATCAAACGAATCTATTCAGGACTACGTCAAATCACAATGAGTCTTGATTGGCTAACACTGCGTCAGAAGGCGTCACGACACGACACAACACAGTAAAGTAAATCCGTAAAGTAAAGCTTTAGTTGAACAACAACAATCAGACACAAGATAGTCAGTTGAAGTTAATCACTACAGCTTTCATTACAAATAACATATTGATCAAATACAAAAATATTGAACTAACAGGTAACAGCACGTAATAAAAGGGAAATAGTACAAGACCCAAATGAAATAGATAAGATTGTAGCAACTAATACAAAGAATCGTGTGAAAGGCGTCTTACACTACACGGCACGCAAGCAGCTCTTATTACTCGTAATATTACCGGCTCCGCCTCGAGGCATCGTGTGTACCAGTCCTTAATGCACACTTTCTTGGGAAAGTTACAAAAAATAAAGTAGGTGTAAGAAGTTACAAACGAACTCCAGTAAGGATCCAGAGATGGTTCTTAGAATTTTTTGCCGCTGGTGGAGCTTATATAAGCCATATTATGAGCCTGTTTCACAGTATCTGGGTTCTTCACATTTTAAAGGATTTTTAGGCGGGGTTGGTGAAACCAACTGAAGCGAAGTTGATGAAAAAAGTAAAGGTAATGAACCGGGTACTGAATTGCAACTATACCTTTTTCCATTAGAGTATTGTTTGATTACGACAGAAATTTAATATACAAGGGAAGACGGTGCAATTCTGATTAAAAACAAACGATCCAATTCTGATTAAAAACAATGATTAAATTATTTAAGGACGCATTCGCAAATTTGACAAAAAATTTAATTCGGTACACTTTGCGGCAAAATTTAACTAAACCAAATGCAACTAATAATTGCCACAGATAGATTACTCCTTCATCTCCAAATAATAGCAATTTTTTATTCGAAAATGTGGGTTCATAATATTGTAAAAAAATATTTCCATTTCCTCTTCACACAAAATTGACGATATCGTGTTGAATTTAGTAACATTTTTCTTCAATATATTACTTAACAGAAATTTCGTTTTAAAAATATTTTATGTAAGCAGACTTGTTCAACTAAAAAAGGTTGCAAAAAGAACTATCAAAATATTACAAATAATCTCACAAAATAATGTTGAAACAACCTATATTTCTTAAAAAAACACTGTCGGTAATGTTCTTTTTCCTATTATTTAACAAACCATAACAAGAAATTTAAAAATCACACACTGGGCTTCAGCTATCCGTGTGATAAAATCAACATTTTATTTTATGATTATTAATATCTTCATTAAGTAAATCAACGGCGAAATAAGCTATATTTTCGAGAGCGCAAAAGCGATGAAACAATTAACAGGGGGCCTAAAATGGACGCTTTCGCAGAATCATATTATGATCTGCGTACAATTCATAACCCGCAATTCATCTGTTTGACAGTTGTGTATGGAGTTTCGTAAAATGGTCCACAAATTAAGAATTAATATAGTGAAGTCTAATGTTAAATAGCAGCTGTCAAACAGATGAATTGCGGGCTGTATGAATTGCACGCATGATTCTGCCAAAGCGTCCATTTTAGGCTCCCAGGTGCTGAGACTGACACGAATGGTATATCACCACGAAAACTGTACTTTTCACAGGCTTAATGTTTCAATTATTTCAAGCTTTCTCACAATTAGATATGAACTTTACGAAAAACCTTTTTTTTTTGTGATAGAGGTTGTTCATAAAAGATGAGTTGAATGCTAAAATGAAGGTTTTTTGATACTAGTATCAGAAAATGATTTATATATGTATAAAATAGAAATTATCTGTGATACACATGTCATGGGTGATAATGACAATAACAACCCACACAAGATCCTAACACGGCATTATGACTTTTAGTATTATTTAGGCCATCAACCAAATTCGTCGTAAAACTGCGGTGACTGCACTTATATTCCTTTATTATTAATAAGTTGCAAGTCATATTTACTTCATGGCTAATTATAAGAATGGCTTGACGTCACGTAGTCAACGTTAAGCCGAATCTACCACGTCACGATTTGTTGGAATCTTTGGCGTTCCAGTTTTAAGATGAATTGACTTTCAATATGAACAAATTCATAAAGGTATTGTAAAGCAGTTTTCGATTTCAATAAAATTACTTTAGTGCAATATTGTGAGGAGTCGATGCACCAATGGGTATTATTCAGTAACTTACAAGTTTTACTTAGAAAGACATAACATTTCCATTATCTCTGTGGTGGACATTGTACAGGATCTGCAACTTATGATGCTGAAACAAATGGTTGTTGATAAGTAAGATAGAAAACGGGGTACATCTACCTTATGATAAGAAGTGCAATAAGATTTTATTAGACAAATAGAAAGTTAACCGCTTTTAAGCAAATACATTTTTAATATTTCAGAGGCGACGCTTTTGCTTTTACTTTTACACTAGTAATGAATTAGACGCATAAAATACTCAGAACATTATAATTTTTAATTCTGCTTAGTAACTGAAAATAAGTTCTTGATAAGGAGGAAAAAGCCAAGTCAATGAACTACAAAGAACTATCCACAAAGACGATTACCAGAAACTATGAGAAAGAAAAAGATAAATAAGTTATTGAAGAATTTAATAGAGAAACAATTACAGATGATTCCTTTATAATTACAACGATTAAAGCAGAGAGAGAATTTCACTAGCAATTGTTAGTAAATCTGGGACACGACGGTGTGTAGTATCGGCTCACACGGACTGGGAATACCTGTTCAATATACTAGTCATGTTGAACTTCTTGATATAATATCACACTTCACTTGTAACGGCGCGGCGGAGCGGCGGAGTTAAAATGAATGCCAAAGAACTTGAAAGTGTATTTATAAATATAAAACAGTTCCGTGATTGATTGATTGATTGGGTGACTGACAAAAGACAGAAAGAAGGATTTTGGACTTTTTGAAAGTCAACTCTCAATTATTCCAGTTGACTCGTACTGGAATACTTTGGCTTGTTGGGATATTGCGTTATGACAAAACCTATCTGGAAACTTTATTCAGTTTCCTAGTCCAGCTGGTGGTTTTGGGATTTCCAGATTTTCTTTTTGTCTTCAATAGACTATGATTTATTTATTCACTTATTTAAGAATGTACACACTGTTTATCACAGTTACAGACTGAGACTAGGCTGCGGAACCATTACCATTGGGTAACTTGATCCCATTACCATTTAGTTTAACAGCAAATATTATTCCAAATTCAACAAAAAATTTAACGTCTGACGTTGCTACCCTGTTTGCTACATCTCAATAATGTAAGTACACAACTGGAGCACGCAGTCTATCTCATGCAATAGTTTCTTTATAGTTACAAATTACACCACATGTTTTTCCTTAGTCTTCACACCTGTGCAAATTGTCGCTGCGCACGATAGCTGGTAATTTTTCAATAATATCATTAGTTTTTGGAATTTGGACAATAGGGCTTGTTCTGGATTTGGCGTTTTTGTATCTTACAACTTCTTAACGAAAGGACTGGAAGTAGATATTTTAGATAGTTTTATTAGGGTGCATTAAAATAGCTTTCGAAAATGGTGAAACTTAAATATGCATAGTAGTGTACGGCGCTGGCGCACCCTGGGCTAATCAGACCCGCTACTATCTTGCTGCATAGCTAATATTTTGACCACGTTATTATAAACTGTATACAGTTTGCGGTTGAAAAAGAATGTTTCAAGCGTTTTTTGCTACATTTTTGTCCCCAATTCATGCACTTTAACAGAATTTCGTAACAGATGTTTTAACTTAATGTTTCTTGCTTACATTATCTTAATACCTACTCGTAATTTGCACATCCTGTAAGCGAATATCGTGGGAATCATTTCTGTAATCCCAAGCAATCAAAGAAAATAACTAGTTATCGTTGTAGTACTTATCAATACTGCTGTGGCCTTAAGTATTATATAATTACACGTAAGTATATCATACTTCAGGAAACGATAGGCACTAGAATACTGACCTGAATAACTTTAGTGAAGGAAATACTATAAATAACGTCAATACGTTATTTATAGTATTTCCTTCACTAAAGTTGTCAATACAAGGATATGCAGTAGGTGTATCTATAATCATAAATTTGTAAATTTGGTTATGGTAGTTTGATGATGGAGTAAAATTGTTACAATTACAAGTAAGGATGGATATGGTAAAGAAAATGCCAAAATTACTATTTCGTGTATCTACTTCTACTCTCCTAAATATCGCTAAACTTAAGATTTTTCATTACCTATTAATATCAAAGGGATCACTGGAGAAATAACTAACTTAGTGGATGCAAATTATCATAATATTAATACTTCCTCAGGAATTAATAACAATACATATAACAATTCGAATGTGTTCATAGCGTAGGTAAACCAAAACAATTCAGTCATAGTAAAATCCAGTTCAATTTGTAATTTTCCAGACATTCACAATAAGTTACCACATAATCAATGTTTAGTTTACCATCTGACGCAGGAAACAATAATCATAAAGGCTGCGCTTAACGACTCGAAAACTTCGCCCCCGAGACTACATCACAAGTTCACGGGTTCACCCACCCAACATTAGTTACTTACAGTACAGAAAACCATTAAAAATTTAAAATTAGTTATGAAACATACAGAATATAAACAAACAGAAACTTTACCTCTTAAACAACTGCTTGTAATGCATCCTAGATCAACACAATGCACATCACAACACAAAACAAAACACTAAAGAATTCTAAACATTCACTCAAAAAATCGCGTCCAGCGGCGGGTATCACGAAAAAATTCTGAATACTTAAACTGACTTAAAGTAGGATGCGTGGGAGTCGGGACGCGGGCGACAGAGGGGGGATAACGACAACGTACAGGTGGGGGCAGGTACGCACCCTATCCTTACAAAGTTTACGACAAGTGCTGCTACGGCAAGTGCCGGCGATTGACTGAATCAGAGTGATCTACCTGGGTGCGCGGGCGCAGTGCAAGGCTGAGGTCGGTCTATTGTTGTAAGCGTAGCGTATAACGGATGAAAACTTTGAATTTTCCCTATGGGTGTGTGCTGGCGTTGTGAAATGATGACAGTTTGTGTGGTCAGTCGATAAATTATTTCAATGTGAATGGGATTATTCAATATGACTCAGAATATTGTTGTTGTTATAGGTATGGGTTCCGTACATTTTTGTAGTTATTAACTAGCAAGATTCAAAGAAACGAATACTGTAGTAAACTGGAGGAAAAATAATATAGCACAAGAATCGATGAAATAATATTGAGTAAATAAATACCACATTGAGATTAACATACAACAACATATTCAACTCATAATTCTTGTATAAGTTCAAGCAAAACTTTAGACAATTAAGTTTTACAATTGATGTGTGTAACGTGTTAATGAAATACATTTTGTTTAGCATTCTTATGCATCCATAAAACTTTCAATAATCTGCACCCTAATTGCGCAACACGGTTTGAATCGGAATCGGATTTTTTTTTAAGTATATTGCTAATTCATTTCTTCTTATGTTAGAAAAATTTGTCTGCTCAACAACGTAAATAACGCAATGAATGTTGTTGAACTTTCAAACTGAAACCGATTCCTACTGATAGTGTGTTACGCAATTTGCCCACAGATGTAATTTTTACTTAATTTATCAAAATTGGGCCCACTTTCCCTATCAATTGGCTACACTTCAATAACTACCCGAATTATTTCATATTCATTCTGCTAAAATTACACACATGAGTTAGATTGAACAGGAGAAGGTCTGGTGGCCATTATGTGAAGGTAGACACCATGCATGGCGCAGAGGGTGGCATGCGACGATGCGGAACAATGATGGTTGGACCGAGTCCGGTGGCGATGGCGTTCTAGATTTAGATTTATATTCACTTGTTTTTCATAGCTCCTGTTATTAACTGCGATCTTGGTATTTGCAGGTTTTTCAACTGATTGTCTTGCCTACTCAAAGGTTGTCTTCTCTGTTAAACATTACTACCTATTGCAAAAAGTTGCTATCTTACTGTATTATTCATTTGTTTTTTTTTTAAGTTTAACTTAAACATAATTAAACATCACGCCTGTATTCTCCGAAGGATTAGGCAGGGATACACTCACATTTCGCCATTTATTTTAAATTTAAAGTTGATTCTATTGTACCTCTAGGATAGGTACCTTATACATAATTATGATAACAGCAGATGTAGGTATTCGTCAAATTAAACATAAAAATATTATGAATTAAGCCGCTACCCTCAAGGGAATGATGAAAACAAAAACCCTCATGAATTTGCATTAAATTAACGATTAATTAAAAGGCGAATTCATGAGGCTTTTTCAATTCGAACAAGTGACCCAGATACCGGGAAGTACGTTATTATAAAAACAATTAGGTAGTACTTAATTGTTTGTAGGGTTTTGCACGATGAAATAAGTAGATACTTAAGTATAAACTTCTACGGGTATCTTTACCAGGAGTTTCAACCAGATTGACCCAGCAGATAGGCTCCAATATCCAACCAGCTCAGTACCATTTACCAGTATCCAGATAACTGCACGTATGTCACGTCGCGATCTACAAACGTTCTAGTATTCGTGCTAGTGTTGCCATCTAGCGGATAATGCCGGAGATAACGCGTCTCATACGTAATTGCCACCACAGATTGCCACCACAGATTGCCACCACAGATTGCCACTAGGTAGTGTGTCTGCGTCAACCAGTGGACAGGAAAATTATCTGTTTTTTTGGGTTCCTTCTTCTTGCCAGATAACTCTTTATTACCAAAATTAGATTGTAGAATAGGCTTGACTAGAAATTCATCTAGATATACACACTACACGTACAATTATTGACTAGTTTCTATAAACGGACATCTAAGAAAGTAAAATATTTTTTGGGACACGCGCAGGAAATGTAAACAATAAAAAACCGAATATTGAAGCGTGATGGAAAATGTTATCACCATTTAATTACTTACAATACAATCGCTTGGGAAATGGGTAGGATTCATCACAGCGAGACTTTAGTCCTACAGTCCTACTCCATAAACAATATTAATTTTAGTATATGTGAAACCCGAAACACGTGTCTAGTATTTTTATGTAAAGAGTATTTTTATCTATGTACAACATTTCAAAACTGTTTCATGAAAAACCGGCCAAGTGCGAGTCGGACTCGCGCACGAAGGGTTCCGTACCATTATCTATAAAAATGGCAAAAAAATCACGTTTGTTGTATGGGAGCCCCCTTAAATATTTGTTTTATTCTGTTTTTTTTGTATTTGTTGTTATAGCGGCAACAGAAATACATCATCCGTGAAAATTTCAACTGTCTAACTATCACAGTTCATGAGATACAGCCTGGTGACAGAAGAACAGACAGACAGACAGATGGCGGAGCCTTAGTAATAGGGTTCCCGTTTTACTCTTTGTGTACGGAGCCCTAAAAAAGACATTAAAACTAACAAAATTATGAATATAAACCAAAAACACGGCTCCTATCTCAGCATAATATCAGCATTAATTACACAGTACCTAAGTACCTAGTCCTAATACGGAGTCATGAAGGCGCGTGGCATAAACCCTACAAGAGGGGGTAATCCTCATAGGGAAATCAGCCCGCATATCAACGAGTTTCCGGCAACAAACGTCCGCTTTGCTACAGTGAAAATGTTGGAATGAAAAGCCGTGTAATAAAATTAAAACGAAAGTTTTAGTTTGCTCTGAGTTTCAACGAGAGGCGTTCGTATAGTGGCAAAATGGAGGTGTCAGCGGACTAACTTGGACGGTGCGTCTGCGCAAATTAGCATTGGTTGCAACTTCAGAGTTAACCCGAAGTTTAATGCAATTTGAACCATATTCATCTGGTATGATCTGAAAACTAGCTTATAAGCAACCGGATCTATTAGTTCAATCTTAATGCTACGGCTACTGTCGCGATAACGCGAACTACATTCGCGCGCTCTCTGTTGTACCTACAGTGAGACGTCGCGCGTCGAGCGTTGAAGTGTAGTTCGCGTTACCGCGATAATGTAGCCGTAGCATTACAGAACATCACGTCTGTATTCCCCAAAGGGTTAGACAAGGGTATACTTACTTATAATACAACCAAATTTCACCAAGCATGTAAAAGGGGCCTATATTCTTTTTCATCAGTGTGAGCTTTGGGAGACGAGCTCAAGCCATACCTAGTGAGTATTACGAGTATACTAGCCATGGAATTATACTTGACTGCCCACGGTAGCTACACCTCAAGCCGTACTCAAATATCACTAGGAGAGGCTGTTTTAACGGTGTTATTAATTAAGCCCACAGCATGCCTGACAAATCTCTAAATACATTTAGCGCTAAACGAACTTAATTTTATTTCAATGGTTCTGCCAATCATTTGAAGATGATAAAGACAAGTTTTAAATATGTTTAACGCTATACGCAATAAGTGATTTGTGATGCAAGCAGGCCTTTGCAGAAGGAAGCCATTTAGATTCAAGACTGATACTTATCTACTAAAAAGATCAATACTAAAATGTACAGAACCCACCAGTTCATTAAGAACCTGTATACCAACATAGATACGCAACGACTAACATCACGCACTTGGTACTGACAGATATGCGCATCACACAGATCTTATCTTAGCTAATTATGGTATATCAGTCATTTACATAGCCACTAGTTAAGGGGACGATAACCGACTTTTAATGATTTTATACTGAAGATCACGTCTAAACGAGTAGGTTAATGATATGAAAAAAAAAATATGTTAAATTAGAGCATTTTCTCAATAACTTAATATGTGAATATTTTAGATTATGTTTATATTACATAGTGAAATTAATTTGTAAAGTTATGTCTAACGCGGATAAAAAACTGAGAATGGCGCAAAATCAACCAAGCGTATTTTTCTGAAACCTTCCCAAATATATATATACGCGTTTTATTAAAATACCTTTTTTTTTGTGTATAATAAATTAATAATGCGTCAAATTGGGGACAGCGCTCCTTGATGGGCGAGTCCTATTACTGGCTGAACGTACGACGTGTTGCGTGAGCTCAGTACAGAACACGCAAGCTTTTCAAATCATTAACACTACTCGTTTAGACGTGATTAAAAGTCGGTTATCGTCGCCTCAAACTGGAAGTCGAATACAGGAAAGGTTAATGCTAGTTTAAAACATTGTTATTTTAAACCCAAAAAAAGTACTAACCTAGACAAATAACCTTGCCTGATTTTTTGTCTAGCGTGGTCAAAAACCGTCTTCGATGGTTGCGCATAAGCAAGGACAGAAAAGAGACTCATAACTAAATAACGGAGGAGTCATAGGTCGAGTCTTCACGTGACCAGAGGGCGGCCTATTTTTAGGTCAAAGAATCAACATTGCACTACAACGTAGCAATGCTGCCAGCCTTTTCGGCACTTTTCCTGTTGACAGCGAACCGGACGAATTTTTTGATGCCCTATGAGTCTTTCCCCTCCTTTTTAGGGAAACCCTAAGGGTAACCGAAGGGTGCAAAACGGAAACCTATTACTAAGCCTCCACTGTCCGTCCGTCCGTCCGTCTGTCTGTCAGCGGGCTCTCATGAACCGTAATAGGTAGACAGTTGAAATTGTATATTTCTTTTGCTGTTATAAAAACAAATATTATTTTATAAATTAAGTAAAGTTAATAATTAAAGGAGGTCCAAGAAACGTGTTTTTTTTCGGCGTTTTTTTGCTCGATTATAATACGGTACGGAACCCTTCGTGTGCATGTCCGACTCGCACTTGGCCGGTTTTTTATCTATATGTACATATTACTTTTATTATTTATTAAGTCTGTTAGTTTTTATATGACTAACGTAAATACAAATCTTCAATATAGTATCACTTATTATTAATATAACTGTACTAGAAGTCACGAATTGCACACAGGTACTTTAAACCACAGTCCAAGGTGTGAATTCCAATAAAAATAAACATACATTAGGTACGTACTTCTACAAAATAATCGCTGACTCTATTGACTATTTGTACAATTCAGTCATTTAATTGATGACTCAACCAATCATAGAACAATTGCTTTTTGATGACGTCAATAATTATGGCGTCAGGGATTGCCCAAGACAATCATTAAAAACCGGCCAAGTGCGTATCGGACCACGTACAGTGAAGGATCAGAACCCTTCATTGCTTCCTGGTTTAAAACTTTAAACTACGGATAGTAGGGATGAATTTATCCCAAAAACAAACTTAACATTTTCGAAAAATGGTCTTCATAGACCCTCAATATTTGAACGGTCTATCCCACTATACCCCACACCATGGGACAGACGAGAAAAAAAATAATATCATCCCAATTTACGAGTAAGGGAGGTAACACAAAAAAATAACACGATTTTGTTTTAACCACTTTGCCGGCGTGATGATGTGTTTTCCCATGCCAAATTACAGCTTTATAGTACTAAGAGTCTCTGAGCTATGCCGGGGACAGACAGACAGACGGACATGGCGAAACTATAAATAATAATAAATCAATCTCTAATGCAGACAATGTTACACATTGCAATGTACACAGTCCATATTATTATCACAAGAATAAAATTAACAATTTTAAAAAGGGATTCTTGTTAACTACGGAACCCTGAAAAGTGAATACATGTGAGTAATTATTATCAAGCCACTTGCTGCAATATTTCAATCAAGATACAGTTTAAAATCGCTTGAACGAATCTGCAATGCTGAAGCTTTATGTAACTGGTATAAAATCGTAGATGAATAATTAAAATTGATGATCTGTTCAGCAGGTTATAATTATCAGCAGGAGACCATCATATTGGACAATTATTGTGGTGTTTATGTTCATCTTACTTAATAAATAGTAATATACAGGGTCAAATTAAATAAGCTAGCGAAACGTCAACGGACCGTTGCCTGTGTGTTGTTACTTAAAGTACGAGTTGATGAAATCTGTTTTGTTTTGTTTTTATCATGTTTAAATATTGGTACCCACCCTGTCTGTGAAGCATACACAAAAAAAACTTATTTTTCACGTGACTACACTAACTGCGTTGGAAGACCCCAAAACAAAAACTTCTCAAATTCATTTCTTTTTTGTTTGATCACGTTTAGATATCGATACCAATCACGTCTGCGGAGTTTCGCTAGCTAATTTAACCCTGTATATGTCTTTTTGCGATAGTTGAAACATTTGTTAACCAAAAACTTCTACCAAGTATCACGCATGCACAAAACACGAAAAGAAAAGAGACAAAACAACATTCTTCAAAAAGACGATCATCAGAGTAGATCAGAACGTTCTTTATAGGCACACTTAAAGATGAGGAAATTTTGTAACTATTCTAGTAGGGCTCTCATACAGAAAACATTGATTAACATTTTTCTTCACTGCTTGTTGCCTTTTTAGGTAATTGAGTCGAAAAACGAGTAAAAAATAAATACCTTGTAGCCACATGGTAACGTTTATAGGTTGCCAATGACTTGTTATTTATTGTGAACATTTCTCCTAAGAAATCTTCCGATATCAATCTTCAGATCGCTGGACGCGGAAGATACGTGTGTAAAATAATAATCATTGTTACTCATATTAATAGACATCGCATTTAGATTTGCATACAATTTTATCATCGACTTTACATTTAATCGACGATATCCATAAAAGGAGCACTAAACATAGGATAATAGTAACGACCAAAGATTGCAAGTCATTAATGTTGGTATAACCTGATTTATAACGAACATTCTTACTTAAAACATGTCATTAATTAAAGGTAGCGAACAATATTTTGTTAACATAGCCCTAACGGTTTTCATGTAGCTTGTCAGACTGCCCTACCATTAAGACAACATGGCGGATACAAATCCTGGCATAAGTATCTGGGCAGGCGGCCAAATAAGGGATGTACGAATATAATTTACATGTACTTTAAGTTGTCGTAACACATTAACTTGGTTACGTTGCATCATCACCATAATCATCATCCCCTTGCCTTTACCGATGCAGCTTTTTCTTCCTTACTCTATTGCATACTCCTTTCTAGCCATATCATCATTCACAAAAGAAGTCATCAATCATTTCTTGGTCTTCCCTAACTCTTCTCCATACGAAACGGGGCGACTAGAATCAATTCTATTTTTTTTGTATGTTTTGACGTTCAAAAGTGCCTTATAAGTGCCTATTATTTGAAATATTTTACTTTGACTCTAACATTCCTTATTCATACAATAAATAATAATGGCAAGAAATTAAATAACAGTGACCATACCAGTTATTTGCGCTATATAATTGAGCTAAACCTCTTCACAAACTGCAAAGACACACAGGGGACCAGTAATGATGAAATTAAGAACTTAGTCAAGATAATGTTACAGTTATGAGGCTGTAAGTTGATAGCTGTGATATATTATGTTCAGCTTACAGAGATAGTGTCGACCTTGGACAGTGCAGCCAAAGTGCCAATGTTACTGCTTCCTACCTCCATCACTTTCTAAGACAATGTTTTTAACTGGTGTTTTTAAGGAGGTAGATTGTTCAAACTTTTTTGTAAATGCTTAGTAATAATAATAATTATTTTCGAATATATCTGCGAATTGGTTGGTCAAATTAAAAGCGTGTTTTGACAATAAGCAAGAAGCAAGAATCAGCACTCTCCTGTGACAGAGGAACAACAAAATAAAAAGATATTGAAAAATACTTATAAATTCTTTAATTGTATTTCTAAGCAACACGAATAGAAGCGCGGCGATCCGGAACTCTTAATATACATAAAAAAAAACTTTGCCCCTCAACAATCCAAAAACATCTTTGTATGTGTAATTAGGAAGATTACAAAAAGTGGGGAAAACAGATTTGCCTTACAATGATAATAATTATGAAAAACAACATCCATTTTTATTTCAGGCCAATTTATGTAAAACAAAGAATGTTTGCGCCAAACCAGTTATTTTAACTGACCTTCAATTTGCAAAATAACCACTGGGAATTATTATTTTTCGTGAAGCATTTCAATCTCGTAATATATATACTGCCGTCTATATTTTACGGAATCCCCAAATATTGGCTGGCCAACGTTGGAATTTTCAATCACAGGGGACGATCCAAAAAAAATATGAATTGGGAGACTACAATCAATCTGGTTAGATTGATTATTTTAGAGGCTATCAGCACCAAAAATATCAACACATACATTCCTAATTAAGTCTAAAATGTATCAAGTATCATCTAAAACTTACCGGTTCTCTCCAGGTCCAAGTTTATTGTTCTCAACTATAGCCGTAGCCCTGATCCTATGGTCAGGCTGTTCTCCAATCAGTTTCTCACTCCTGCCGTTGTTCAAATGCTCCCTAGCCACACTGTATGCGTCACAAATATCCCTATCAACAACAACACCACTATCACTTTCACAGATCACTTTAACTTTCTCACTCGTGTCAACTTCGTGTTTCTCCGGTGCCACTTTGTCTTCTTCTTTTATTATGTCCTTCTCTTTCTTTTTGTCGATGCCGTTGGCTATGACGGGCGCTGGTTTCGCCTGGAGGGATTTGGGTTGGGCTTTCGGAGAGGATATGGTAGGCTTGCTCTCGATCGCTCCGTTTTCATTTATTGATGTCACGTAGACGGTCGAGTTTGCTATGTAGCCGTTGAGCTCTTGTCTGTTTTCTGGCTGAGTTCGTTTTCGACGGTTTAGCTGGAACAAAGAAACAAATAAAAGTCAAATAATGTTCATAATCAGCAATCTATAGGATAATATAGATAATTAAGCGAACGACAATGTCGTCTTGACCTGATTACGACACAAATTAGATAATAAGTACTCAAAGTTAACTACCACTAGCATGCAACATTATGGGCATCAAAACTGAATTAGTTATAGGTACCTACTCTAAGTAATCATGTATGAAGAACACAAGTCCATATATACAAGTATGCCTGATCCAGTTACCGACTTTATTTGCAATGATGTTGAACTTAACAATCCTAATAAAAAGTTTTTCTAACCAGTAGAATTGCAACCGGATACACATAATAAATCAGTTGAATTACATTTCAACTTCAATCAGGAGGTCTAAAAAATCTACACAATACATTATTAATGATACAATGTCAGACACACCCCTGACAGAACCTCATAATACTCGTAGAATAAAATAAATTAACGGAACATTATAAAACCTATGCCTTAAAATATATACTTACTCAAGGTTTTATAGACAAGTGCATTTAATAAAGCAATTAATTTTATGGAACTATCATAATTAAAAGTGTTTTTACTTAATATGTTGTATTTTGTATGTGCCTGTATTGATCAGAGATAATAGTATACACAAAAAAAAAAAAGACTTTGGATTTGTTAACATTTTAAAATCAATCGGAAACTTCCGAAGAATTAAAAATATGAGAAATTCTGAGAAATTTCAGATTAGAATTCAATATTCAAGCATTTCAATTCAGCAATATTCCATTCTTGAAAAAAAAAAATGCGTTTTAATAAGGAATCTCTATTATCGTTTTCTCTTTAATTAGAGGTCACTATGGGAATAATTATGAGCACCTTGAGATGATATATTACATCCTCCTTTGAGCCTGCTTTCACCAATGCGTATACTGATTTTGGTTTAGCAGTAGAAACGATTGTGGCCTGATTTATGTCTGTAAAGTGTATAAATATGTCTATGTAAGTACAGTGAAATGTTAGCAGCATGCGAAGATGCGAACCCATCCATGTTCAAATCATCTGACAGCCACTTATCGCCATTCGCAGCACATTTAACACGATTATTGGAGTGTGGGTTTCCGTACCGCTTGAAGATAGTGAAAAATATACATACCTGACTTACATCTTGACTCACATATCTGAGTTACATCTTAATACATCGTAGACGGATGTGCAGTAGAAGTTGTAATTTGTAATATCATTGAGGAAAGTTTAAACAACAACTGGGTAAAGATATGACTCGAAAAACGATACCTCAGGCGCCTTGGAGGGGGGTGGAGTGGTATTAAAAAAGCAAAAAGTTTAACAACAGAAGAATTAGAAAAGCGAAAATCATAATAAAAGTCGCAACAAAGGACTATCATGTTGAACAAACTCCTCATAACGCGCACCAGATGACAATGTCATGGTTTTTTATGAAAAATGCTAATGGTGCCGAATAATATGTCATCGCGGTATGCGACCCCAATTAGTAGCAAAAACAGCACTTGACTATACGAACGTTTAAAAACGTGAAATGCAACAAGTGGGCCCTTGATGTGCCTATTGTTATGTGGCGCAATCATCATGTGGGAAAAAATCTGGGGTTGGAACACGCATATGGACGGAATTCATGGGCGAATTTCAGTAGGTACTTAAGATTTTTTATTTACTTGGTTGGTTTTACAATACGGTAATCTTAACTGACCAAATCCCATAACCTTTTGTAGCAATCATAATTATGGGGCGTTTTTAACCTAGATTTAGAAACACAGCAAATTTTACCAATACCGGTAGTCCGACCATGACATTTTAATTATCAAATCAACATCTAGAATTAGATAATTGGTTAGATAAAGTTTTGTCACATCAATTGCCAATTACAGGTTCATGGAACAAAGATCAGAGTCAGCGAATTGATTCAATCGATCTGAATTAGTCAAAATTAGTTCTCCAAGGAAGAACCAAAAGATGTAAGAAATTGAAATGAAAAAGGTACAAATCAAAATGAAGAATCCTACTTATAATGTTGTGAAGTAGACGAAGAAGCTGAAAGAGAGATTTTTTCACCTGTTTTAACTGCAAATGACATTGAAATAATGTGAAGCAAGCGAGTGAATCAAGTGCGCTCCAACTACGAATGAAGTAACGAATCGTCCGGAGATGACGGTACACACAATTTGTTGTGTGGGACAAGTATGATGCGAAAACGGGTACAAGACCCTGAAGATATTTTAGCTTTTAAACAACAAGGCAACATTATCAGGAAGTAAGGGCAGGATTATAAGAAACAACAAAAACGAATGGTATAATCAATGATATTATTATATTAAACAGATATGTTGTGAGCGCGCAATCGTGAAGACTTGAAAACGTCCTAATTAGGACGTATTTTACTTGTGTGTAAAATTAATGAAAAGTGAGGGTGTGCTGCCGCTGCTGCGTGGCACACATTTTTCGGTTGTTTTGTGAGTGTTTAACCTATCTGTTTAATATAATATCATTGGGTATAATGAACTCATTGAATGAACTCTTTAATTTCGAAAGAGTTCTAGAACATTATTTTGTTTTCGAAATTAAAGAGTTCATCCAATGAATAGAGTGAGTGAGCCGAAGGCCAGAATCAACAAAATAACCTTGAAAATCTACACGGCTTAGACAATTTGTTTTAAGCTGTGTCGCGCAACTTGGGCCAGCACATAAGTGGCCTCGTCAAGTGGAGTTGGACTGAATCCAGGCTAGCTCACTTGCGCGCATTGTCCTAGCTAATCTATTGTACGCTTTCCGTTATGTGTGCACGCTGCCGCCGTGAGGCGCTGTATCCTCCAACTTGCGCCATCGAGTCGAGTACCCTCTAGTGGAATGGTGGTCTGAATGCAGGCTAACTCGCTCACAAACATTGTCCTGGCTATGTATTGTACAGACAGCATCACTATGTGGGGACTCAAGTTTTAAAATATTATTCATTTAAGTCGGATTTGAACTTGCGTGTCTTTTGCTGGGGTACCTAGTTGATAAGCTGTGTGTACATACTGTTATATACAACGTGTATTTTTTTGATATCCCATAACTCTAGGGTATGATTGAGGCCATATCAAAGAATCAACTGGCTTAAGAGTTATGTTCCAATCCTTCTTATTTTTTTTTTTCATTTTTCATACAAAATAATTCGGCAAAGTCACGATTATTAATGTAAAACACCCTTACGTGAAATATGACAACGTCGACAAGGTAGCTTTCCCTTCACTAGCTGCCGCCGGGAAGCCCCGATACCAACATACCTACATATTTTATTTTACTATTTATTTTACTACACTACTGCGAAGTTTGGGAACCTCGCAAAAGTAAAGATTCGTCATACTGGTGACAATTTTTGACCTAATTTAATTATGATTGATGATATCTCCGAAACGATGCATTTTTGGACCACCTATTCTAGGAGTTTTAGTATTATTTTTACCTACAGAATATAACCCTAGAGTCATGGGATATAAAAAAAAACAGGTTGTATATGCACTCTACGGGCTTTTGTCCACCGCCACGTCCGTCATTGGGATGCCACGTTCGGTTCGAATAATTTCGTTTGATGTTGACGCCCTGTAAAACCTTATATAAACGTATCTGTATTTTACAACTAGGAACCTGGAGTAGAGTCAAGTGTAGTTTTATACGGAATGCAGGCCAGCTTGCATATATCGTCCTAACCAAAGCATTTTCATACGCTACCAGTCAAAACTTGGGTCTAGAGACGAGTAATTTTGCGAAGTAGTTCTGTACCCCGAGTGTAAGTTTGCAAGTGAGTATACGTAACTAGCGCGTTTGCGTTAAGATTTGTATTCTCACCCTTATATTCTTAGCATTATGATCTATCGGTCAAATTTTAACGCAAACGAAATAGTTACGTTTACTCTCTTGCAAACTTACACTTGGGGTACTGGAAACAGGTCAACTCACTCGCACACATTGTGCAGGCTAATTTATTTTACAACGTTCTCTCTAAGTTTATGTTCCAAGTGGCCTCGTCAAGTAGAGTGTTGGACTGAATACAGGCCAACTCGCTCGCATACAATGTCCTAGCTAATTTATATTATGTTCTATTCAAGTTTACGTGCTAAGGATGTAGGACTAAACAGCATCAAAGTTTTGCAACCGGTGCATTCTAAGATTGGCGGAGAAACCTCGACTGGCGAGAGAAATATGCAAGAGATAATACAAATATCTAATGCCGCTGACTGGCAGCAACATTCCACTTTAAAAGGCCTGATTATGACGATTCATTGTTTACTTTCGTAAGGGTGCGCACACATTGCTCTTTATAATTCCATGACGCGCGTTCAAACTCGCGCGAACCCATCGCACATTCATCAATGTCTCGTATATTAACATCTTGAGTACCTACGCAAGGTATCTGCATATATTACGCAAGTAAACAAGACTAGTGCATTAACATGTGGAACATGTAGTATTATCCTTAAGTCTACAGGCAGTTTGGACATGTCACGTCAAGAGGCGTGATTCGCTTGAGCGATGATGACCGCTGTCTGCGCTGACGGGCACTTGCAGCCGCTTAGCTATTAAATAACGCGTTTGAATCAGTTAGCACTTCTACGGATATTTTGGACACTTATAGTTCTTACCTCTACAGACAATTTGGACATGTCAACAGGCGTGATTCGCTTGAGCGCTGACAGTCGCTGCAAGCGCTGCCGCGCTTGCTCCTCCACGGCGATGAGGAACGCATCCTGGATTATGTTGTGGCCGATGTCTGATACTGTGGACAAGAGAACATATTGGTCAATGCGTGTTTGTGTTGATATTCGGTATCAACTTGAAACCAATCAGTCAACAGTCATTTGTGTTCATTGCAGATACTACTAGTACCTACTAATTGATGAAAGGTTACCAGACTAATACTTGAACAGTGATTGGCAATAATGATTCTCTATCTTGGAATGCAATTGTCAGTGCATTTTTATTGACACATACAACTTTATCTATTATCGTTTTGACAAAAAACGGTATCAACAACTGCATTTATTATTTCGCAGAAAGCCTAGTAGTACTCGCCGCGCATCAGGCGCGTCCGGAAGTGTACACGCACCTTTATACGCGTTGATTGGCTAATGCAGCCGCACAACGTCCGATAAATTGGATTAAGAGCTTACCTAATCCATTAAGCCGTTTTAAAGTAATCCTTACACACAGAATCGACGGCTATTTGAGTTGATTTGTTGACACGAAATAAAGAAGACGGCTAACGGCTAAACTGAAAATTTATGTGAGGTTCCAAATTCAAGTTTGTACAACTTAATATTCTGTTCTGTGACTCAAATATTATCTGTGGGTCAGTTCCTATTTGAATCATCTGAGTGTCATCTCATACCCAGGTACCAGGAACACGGATTTGTTTTGTGTACCTATGTGAACCCAACTCAATGCTGGAGGAATCCTGGGACATAGAGCATAGTTAATAGATATAGTTCATACTGTATGAGACGTAGTATACCGATATCATTTTTCGTAGAACATAAATTTGAAAAACCATAACAAGCTTTCCGCCTTTATGCTATATCTCCACAAAACTTTTGCTTTAGACCCATAAAAATGTCGTAATTTTCCTCTTAAATTTCAATCGGCAGTCACATACTTCTGTGCCACGTGCATTGAGATCGATTAAAACAATTCGCGTGCCGATGCATGGTGCAATTAATATTCAGTTGGCAATCGAGGGCCTCTGAGATGAGTCAGCCATTGTGACTGTGAATATATACAACATTATTTTTAGTATAAGCGAAACCTGAATATAGTTTGCTCAGAATAAGGAACTTAATCGATTTCCATAATTTTTACACCATGTCGCCATGCCGGTGGCGCGTACGTCGTTACCGACGAAACGAAGTTTTGCCATTGTAAATAATATATATTATAAACTTTATCTAAGTAGTTTGTATTTATTTTGTTTCTTATTTATAATCTCACTGTATGCTGCACCGGTCGACGTCATCACGTCATCGCCGGCTATCGCTGAAAACCAGAGCTGCACACTGGGGCTCTGTCTCGAATAGGGTCGCAGCATTATGCTGAGCGGTGGCCGTTTTGCGTGGATGTGACGCATATTTTCCCCCTACTTGTTCTTTTTGTATCTATTTTCTTTCTTTGCGTCATGTTTACCGCAAATAAACGTATTTTCTTTCTTTTTTTTTTTCATGTTATATTTTGTCCCAAAAATATTTAAGTGTGATGGAAAATGTTATCGGTAACATATTAACAACCTTATAACTTTGTGATTTTTCACGATACAGTTTTGAAATTTTGTACATAGATTCTTTACATAAAAATACTAGGCACGTGTTTCGGGTTTCGCATATACTAAAACTAATATTGTTTATGGAGTAGGACTGTAGGATTAAAGTCTCGCTCCGATGAATTCTACCCATTTCCCTAGCGATCCCAATCAGCTTCCCGATGTACTTACTCAATGTAGCGTTGCTCAAGAATGTAAATCACCGTTTACAATCTATAGAAACGGTACACGAGCTCAACTCTGACCACCGTCCAGGGCCCCAAGTTTGCTATTTTTACACGACTGCCCAAAAAAAGGAGTGTTATGTTTTCAGGGTTCATGTATGTTTGCGAGTTTTTTTATTCCACCATAACTTCTAAACGGCTTAACCGATTTTAATGTATGTGGTATTGTTATTATAAATTCAGTCATTCCAACACGATCCCATTGTCATTTTGCTAAAAGTTCGTAATCTGCTAAATACATAATGGTCGATCGTTGGTCGGCCACTGACACTACATTGAAAGAAATTGCATTTATTGGTAATCTCGTAGATAATAAATGAATGACATTTTCTACTAATGGGTTTTATAATAATGGCAATAAGACAATGCCATTATAAGTAACATAATTCTATTACGAGAACATTGACCGACCAATGATCGACCATTATGAATTTAGCAGATTACGAACTTTTAGCAAAATGACAATGGGATGGTATTGGAATGACTGAATTTATAAAAATAGCAGACATTTGGAAACGCTTAATGCGAATTGGTGGAATAGCAACAAGGAAGGGATGGTAACCTGCAGCGCGTCTACGAGTAGATGCCCGATAATAGAAGGGGTCGGTCTATGGTCTAATCTATGTACAACATTTTAAAACTGTAGCATGAAAAATCACAAAGCTATAAGGTTGTTTTCTTACCGGATTGGCCGTACAAAAACATGGTAACGGCGGCGCCCCCGCGCCTCCAGGGTCGTCTTGCGCTCATTAATAATAATTTGGCAGTAGGTACCTAACCATACGGCGATTGTATTGTAAGTAATTAAATGGTGATAACATTTTCTATCACATTTAAATATTTTTGGGACAAAATATAACATGGTGTAAAAATTATTGAAATCGATTCAGTTCCTTATTCTGAACAAACTTTATTCAGTTTTCACATATACTCGTACTAGAAATAATGTTGTTTATGGTATAACCCACGCAAAAGTCACTTACCTATAAGTTACCCCAAAAACACACACTTTCTGTTTCCACCCGGAGTAAAAGTAACCCTATAAGAACGATGAGCCGCATCCCAGAGGTAACTGACTTATTTACTATGCCTGAAAGTACGCTGTAAGGGGACGACCATAAAAATGAAAAATGTGCCTCCCAGTAGCACTTTGGTGTAGGGAAGCGCGAAAATTTTAGGGATTTTTGAGTTCCTTAGGTCAATTTGCTGCGGAATTCCGGGGTGTGTAAGGCACGTGAATGCGGGCTTTGGGATTTGAATCCGAAATGGAGCAAAAGAATTTTGTAGGTAGGTAGGCACTTGGGGACAACATAAAGGATTTCTTTAGTATAGGTTTTATATTGTAGCCGGTAAAAGCGTGACAACCAGTCTTACCAAGTGGTATATTACCCAGTAACTGGGTTGTGGAGGTCAGATAGGCAGTCGCTTCATGTAAAACACTGGTATTCAGCTACTGGAAGCCGACCACAGCAAAGTTGGGAAAAGACGGGCAGATTGACTACCTCCATCAACACCACATGTAGTTTGTATGCAGGGTGGCAGGGGACATCGACGCGCATCCTGTTACCATGGATTCATTACATAACACATGACCCCTGCGTGCTTTAAAAAAAATCGCAATTTCTCAGTAGCAGCCCGGAGTTTGGATTTGTGGCCGGTGATGGCCCTATTACATGGGACTTAAACATAAATGGCGAAATGTGGGTGTACTATAGGTACACCTCTGCCTGACCCTTCGGGGATTACAGGCGTGATGTTATGTTTAAAACGCCGCCAACAAGTACACCGCTGTCACTGTCAGATTGCATACACAAGAAAGAGATGACACAACGTATGGCGTAAAAATGCAAATAAAATCGTATAAAATTAGATATTAACTCATTTATAAAAAAATATCCATCACCAGATGCAGTTTGGCATTTGCAATTTTATGATATACTTTTAATTACAATTATAACTGTTAAAAAAGGGATAAACTGCTTTAAAAAAAAAAAAATTAACCAAGCCGCCTGCAAAGCGTGGCGATTATGGCAACCCCCCTTTGGGGGAGGCCTATGTCTAGCAGTGGACGTCTTTCGGGTGCAATGATGATGATGATGAAAAATAATTAAGAGTTGTCTTTGAGGAATTTTTTGATGTATTAAATTATGTTTAATTATGTTTTGAGTTACATCACCGTATGTACAAAAGACTTGAAAATATCATACTGTATTTGTTTTGGAAAAAAAATTACAGATTAAGAGAAACACTGCTTTAAACAAGAGCGAGTCGGACTCGCACACGACGGTTCCGTACTGTGCAATTTAGAGACATCGTTTTATTTTTCCTGTAATCTTTACATAAACTTCTATCACATAAAATAATTTCAGATTTTTATCTATGCAAACTTCGGAGATAAGGGGAACGGTATTTTTTTTTTACATTTTTCATAAAAGTTGAAAACTGTGCTGCCTAAAAAAAATAAAAAATGTTTGAGAATGTGCAAACAGCGTTCTTTCATATGATACCCCACATGCCCTAGTAGCCCCACTTCAAATTTTTAAGACCCCCTTTCAGTCCCTTTTGCAAAAAAAATATATTTTTTTAAATTTCTTTCTTGTTTGCAAAGTAGTTGGGCTAACGTCATCCAAAACTATTCTAAATTTCAAGTTGATAGCATTAGTAGTTCTCGAGATATTCAGGTGTGACAGACAGACAGACTTAGTCTCACCATAAGGGTTCCTTTTTACCATTTTGGTACGGAACCCTAAAAACCACAATTTTGAACATTTTCAGAAATCTCGGCCTTAATGTCAAAAACTGGTGCGTAATACAGATTTTCATGACGGTTGTTTTAATAAATGACGGTACCGTTTTCGTAGGAAACCAAAGCTTTAGGTACTGCAAGATAAGTACCTGACAAAAGAAACTTAAAATGAGAAAGACCCTACTTATCTTACAATAACCGGATGTGCAAAACTGACATGACTTCTTTGATTGATGATGATTAAATTTGTTTTTTACAAACCATCGCTGCACACGAATTGTAACTGTTTTTTTGTGGCATTGAACAACCGTATCGTATCCAACACTTGTTTTAAAATTTACCTGAGTTAATCTCAAAAGACTCATAAAACTAGTACCGAAAACATACCCAAATGTTATCAACTCGAAACCATCCTAATTTAACGGGGCAGGGACGATAACCGACTTTTAATGGTTTTATACTGAAGATCACGTCAAAACGAGTAGTGTTAATGATTTGAAAAAATATATGTTAAATAAGAGCATTAATTTGTAAAATTATGTTTAACGCGGATAAAGAACAGAGAATGGCGCAAAATCTACCAAGCGTATTTTTCTGAAACCTTCGCCAATTTAAAGATAATTTAATTATTGATATTTTAGTATACGCGTTTTATTAAAATACCTTTTGTTTTGTGTATAATAAATTGATAATGCGTCAAATTGGGGACAGCGTTCCTTGATGGGCGAGTCCTATTACTGGCTGAACGTACGACGCATTGCGTGAGCTAAGTACAGAACACGCAAGCTAACTACTTAAGGTCACTGACATATACCTGCGTCTTAAAACAAAAAAATCCTTCCACAAGCCCTCGATAATAACTTAGCCTTGTTAAAGCTTAGAACTTCAAAATGGTAAACAGCGGCGTCGACCACAGATAGCCCCACTTTGCCCTTGTATAAAAACTAGATCTCAAAGACACGGACCCTAGACCATAGACATAAGCACACATAATAAGTACCGTACTATCCGTTTGCACTGGAATGTATATTAAAAACTGGTTCCGTACTTAACAGAGTACTAACTGACCAACTTGTGGGAAAAAACAATTGATTTTGAACTCTATTTGTCTTGAACTATTAAGTTTTATTTTTCTTTGTGTTTTATGATGGTCGCTTTTTGATGTCAAAGATAGGTGATACATCATCATTAGTATACTGTTGTGTTTAAGGGTTATAGTTGCTTGGTGGGGTGAGTAATATAATATGTAAGTAATTAAGTTTTTTCATTGTATCAAGAAGTAGGTAGACATACAGCTAGCTTGAAGGATGGTTTCCTTCTACGAAGATACACTGTGCATTGAGCCAGTATCCTCTTTATTTGAGTCTAAGAGTTACTGGTCAGCCTGCCTCATCCCACTGTTACGCAAAGGCCTCCACCCATGACTTTCCAGCTATGCCAAGAGTAACTCACAAATTCTAAAGACATGACCTGAGGGGTTGTCGCTGATAGGATGCCACTTCATCTAAGCTAGATGCCATTTTATCAGTGACAACAATAATGGATAAGTCATAAATGTATTGGATTCAAATAAGCTACAGATTAGCTAGCTGGGAGAGACTGGATCCGGAAGGCGGAGGACAGGGTGTTGTGGTGCAGTCTGAGAGAGTTCTACGTGCAGCAGTAGAGTGCGTGTTGATTGATGCCACCGAAATGCGAATCATGTCAGTCCTGTCGAAAGCCATTGCAGAAAATCGAAACGCTTTGAAAGCAATTGCGGACTTACCCAGTCCCCCAAGTCAGCAGCAAACCAGCTTCAAATCTCAGTCAGTTATTTCGATTTGTTAACCAAAATAACAAAAACCAATCAAATAAAAGAGAAGAATAAGAAAAACATAGTCCGTGTGTTTATCGATACTACACACACACACACATAACATCACGCCGTATTCCCAGAAGGGTTAGGCAGAGGTACCTATAGTACATTCACATTTCGGCAGTCATGCTTAAGCCCCACGTAATAGGGGGCGAACCCATTGCCATCAACCGGGCAGAAATCCCGACTCCGGGCTGCTACTGAGAAATTGCAGATGGAAAAATCCAATAACACTGACCGACCCGGGAATCGAACCCATGACCTCATGTTCAGCAGTACCGCTTGCGACCACTCTACCAACGAGGTAATCACACACACTACTACACTACGTACTACTATACTATTCGATACGAATCTTTTGACTCAGAAATTTCGTATCTCACCTTCGATTCCGATTTGCATTAATTCGTCCAATCGGCATTTATAAAGTAAATAATGAAAGGATTCCTACAACCAAAGATGTTGCATAATTAAATACTAGTTATGTTGATTGGAATAATTTAAACATTATGTTAGCAGAATCATTTCATAATATTGGAATTCACTACGCGCTGGACACCTCTGTATTCAAATTGAGGCAGCAATATCTATAGAATGAGTTTTCTCTGCTTTTGACAAAAGATTTGTAGAGACCTATGATGTACCTTTTTATCGAGAGAAGAATGAATGACCAAGAACAATTTACATTAAACAGGTTGTTAGGCTATAGGGAACATCTGATATTTTTTCATATTTAAGGTTTGGTCCCATAGTAAAAGGTAATCTTAAAGTAGAAAGCCGGACCTTGGCAGAAGCCAGATCTGAACGCCAAACAAAAGTATATAGTCTAGAAGCGGTCAATGAAGAATTAGAGATCCAACTTCAGCAATCGATGGCACGGTGAACATTCAAAGGGCCTTGGGCAAGCAACTTTACCACAGTAAATAGAACCAGGATGGCTGAATATCTGAATTTTAGAAACATCTAAACGAACCATTCATTCGATAGAAGACGTGTTAAGGCTTCTACATACCGGGGCGACTTGTCGCGCGACGCGACGCGGCACAAAGGCACCGCTCGTCCCGCGACACGCGGGGCCTTTCTGCCGTGTCGCGTCGCGCGACAAGTCGCGCTGGTATGTAGAAGCCTTTATAGGTAATACGAGTAGCAGTCCTTGTGAAAGGACTCGCGAATGAAAGTACTACCAACCTGTGTGTTGTCGGGCTATTTGACGAAGTATTGCTTGAAAGTTTTCTTAAAATAGGTAGTACTACAGTCGGTCACGTTAAAATAATGTTACACTAATCAGTTGCACGTAAAAACCCTGTCTCTTTGATAGATACCATCTCTGCACGAATAAAAAACAAAACTGAAGTGCTGACAGCCGCTTATCCAGATAATACAGTGACGTTAACATTCTGCTTCACACGATTTGGTACAAAATATACGAGAATAATATAGCTTTGGAAGACCCCACAAGGAGGACCGATTAACTGGTGAAAGCCGCAGGAATCAGCTGGATGTGAGAAGCACAGAATCGGTCGAAGTGGCGGTGCTTGGGGAGGCCTATGTCCAGCGGTGGACGTCTTTCGGCTGAAATGATGATGATGAATGATATTTAATACGAGAATGTAAACCAGGTCGTAGTGAAAAGTTGAAGCATTCAGCAAAGTTGGAAGCAGAGCAACCAAGAGTAGTCCTTGGTTGCTTTGCTACCAACTTTGCTGGAAGGATACAAGGATGTCCGGGATATATGAACTATAGATAGATAGATTCATTTATTTGCGTGAAATATGGTATTTTACAGATTTTATAACACATACACATAGTTATTGCCAATTTTGAGGCTATTTTATATCACGAGCACGGCTGACCCTCCACCTTATATCTACACGCCTTTGTACTACAAAGAGATAGACAAAGGATAGTAAGATAAGATATACCGTTACCAACAAAGAATGTTTGTATTAAGATAAAACTCTAACCGGTAAGGTCTTTGCGACTTCTAAGCTTACGAAGTTATATAAATATCTATCAAATCTTGCAAATAAATCAATTACCCCTCCAGCGACATTAGTTCATTCGCTAAGTACAAACAAAACTTTTCTTTTTGAACTAACTTAATATGGTATGGTGGAATCGAGAAAGTTCTCATTACTATTAAATATTAACTAAGCACTAAGTTGGGAAGTAGCCATTAAGATAGCTGATAAATCTGCTGGTTGACATTTGATGTCAGAAGAGACAGCGGAATTGGGGATAAAAAAGGATCGTCGAGAATATCTGGAAATTATGGCGGGAACTAACTCTGCTTTTGTTTTTGGGAATTAGTATTTCTTTTAATCATATTAGTCTGGTATTGTCTCGATACATGAAAATAGCTTGCTAATCAATAGACACGGTAGAAGGATTGATCATCGCCCTTGTTCGTTCCAAGACATGTGATATCTACCAACCCGCACTGGAACCGCATGGTATAATATTACGGCTCACTCCTCTCACCGAGAGAAGGCCTGTGTCCCAGCAGTGGGAACATTATAGCTGACTATGCTTGCTCATTACTAGTTTGTTGGTTAGAAGTGGTGGCTTTACATTAAGAAACTAGTTGCTCAAACTTAGTTATTTATTGATATTTACTCGTTAAAATATCAATGAATAATTAACTATACCTGCGCAATTAGTTTAGTAATCTAAATTCGGCTTTATACATAATTGCTTTAAAGCTATTTTAAACGATATCAAAGCAAGGGATTGCTTCTTAACTTTACGATGTAAAAAAAACACAATTTACGATGCGGTCATGTCAATGAGTATCACGAAATTACTCATAGGTATCAGAAAATTTGTCTTGAAAATGTAATACTGATTGTAGATTCCAAGATCATTAAGATCAGTGATAGCGAAGTAGATTTACAAGGAAAATTATTTAAAATCAGATACCAAAGAGTCTTGCGTGCATAGGCAGATACAAATCTAAACTTCTAATAAAAACCGCTACTTAGAATAGTTAGAAACGTGATAATATCAATAATTTTAAATGCTCAGCTATGAGTATACGTGTGTTTATTAGGTAACACCGACGCTGGTTGTTGAGTCACCTCCGTGTGGCAAGAGCCTGCAGATAGTCGCGGTCTGACGCGATTTGTCGCAATGCACAATGGTATGACAATCCCAATCCGTTTTGATTGAAGGATTGAGAGAGAGGTAAGACTCGTTTGATGTTCAAAAATAAACGGCCTATTGCGTGTTAGTTCACGCACAATGAAGGGTTCCGTAGTTAGGATGATTTAATCCTAAGAACAAACTTAACGTTGTGGTTGAAAAACATGTTCCCTCTTATATTAATTGTTGTACAACATTTTAAAAGAGTAACGGTGGAGTTTCTTGCCCATTCTTCTCCATACGAAACTACCTTTTGGAAGGGGCGACTACAATCAATTCAATTTTTTTTGTAAATATTGACGTTCAAAAGTGCCTTATATGTGCATATTTGAAATAAACAATTTGACTTTGACTTTGACATTTCAACTGCAAATTTAAGTTTGTTCGCACAATATTGAGTGATTTACCATGTTATTATAAGACTAGAGACTTATTATAGGTTTTCCTGTAGATAATCTATAAGTAAAGAACTATTTTCTGTATTTATTTCAAAATTTTAGGCTCAGTAATTTCGATACACACGATAAAGAGAAAAAATAAATAAAAAGAAAATTAAATGTTGATGTTGCGTCGCTGTCTCCACTCTGTCTGAATGGAGTTTAGATTGAATACGCAAATACGGTTAAAAACCTGGGGGTGACCATGGACTCTTACCTATCGTGGACTGCCCATGTAGCTCAAGTCAGTCGCAAGGTACACTACACGTTCCATTCGTTAAAATGCCTCCAGAGCTTCTTACCCTTGAATACCAAAATCTCTCTTGCTCAAACTCTCATACAGCCCATCATAGACTACGCTGATGCCTGTTATTTGGATGCCACCGAGGAGCTTATATATAAATAAACTTGAGCGTTTGCAAAATATCTGTATTCGTTTTGTTTTTAACCTTAAAAAGTATGATCATGTTTGTAACTTCCGCAAGATACTCAAGTGGCTCCCTATTCGACTTCGCAGGAACTCTCGGATATTGTGTTTGCTATTTAACATCCTTCACAACCCGCCATCCTATCTGCGGGAACGCTTTTCCTACGCTCGTCCTTCTGATGCGCCTTGCAGGTCCCATCTTAGAATTCTCCTTAAATCACCTCCCCACTCTACCGACTTTTACTCCTACTCCTTCTCTGTGCACGCGGTTCGGTTGTGGAATTCACTTCCGCCTGAAATTAGAGACTGCCAAACCGTTGCAGTTTTTAAAAGAAGAGTCAAAGAACACTATCTTTCCACTTCGTCATAGTTGCATATTATGTATTTATTATTTTATACTTATATATATTTTAGTGATATTTATTTTAGAAGTATGTATGTAAGTATATTCTCTTATTGTGTGTTTATTTTTAAATTAGTGATTAGTATAGTAATAAATAATAGTTTATTTTGATTTTATGTATTATGTTTTCTCTTTTAATCTTACACACGTTGTCTGCATCTCTTTGTCTACTTTCCTTGTCGCAGGTATGCTGGAAGAGATTTCTTTAGAAATAAGCATCACCTTTGTACGTATTTTTCTGTTCCTTTTTTTTTCTTGTCTGTATATATGTGTGTACATAAACTGTTAAATAAATAAATAAATTAAATAAAAACAAAAAAAAGAGCACAAAAAGAGCGTAAAGAGTAAGTATTCTATTCTATTCTAAGGTTTGCAAAACTTTCTTTTATAAATTTTCTTATTCGCCCCCAAAAGTGAACCCCATATAAAAATTCATTTATTTACGTTACACGACCGTGTTTGGGCCACAGAAATTCATGTGTGTACCAAGTTTCAACTTAATCGGTCCAGTAGATTCGGACCAAATTAACTGTGACAGACAGACAGACACACGAGTGATCCTATAAGGGTTCCGTTTTTCCTTGTGTTGTACAGACCCCTAAAAACATAAAGGAGGATGTATTTTAATACATGTATTCATGTCAGTTAACACAATAGGTTCTGGACATCGAGATTTAAGTACTAAAGTACTAGAGAAGCTACGTCAAATAACTGAATTGTCCTATTCTTCGTAATTTGAATCTTTAGTTCGCGTAGCGCTAAAATTATAACAATTCGTCTAAACCGTAACTAATTTACCACAGCGCTAGATTTGCTGCGGAAGTATATTTATTCTATATAATTTGTTATTGTCGGAAGTACTAGTCGCCAAAGAGCTAGAGAGCGACTGAGTGAGGTGCGGCGCGATCGCCGCAGTTGAACGAGACAAAGTAGGAATTTATGGTGTCTTCTCTAGTACGTTAGTACTTATATCTCGATGGTTCTGGAGTTTAATATACGAAAGGAAAAGTACCTACTACTGTAAACTCAAACTAATATGTGTATATAATTCAAGTCAAACAGCAACATAGGTTGACGGAGGTAAGGACCAAGAAGAAAATGGTCCGATACAACAAAACAGAAGGATTTATACAAAAGAATGAATAAAATTTGTTATCAATGACGATTGTTATGCTGAACGAAAATGCCAAATTGTAATCAGTAACAATAGCAACGATAATAGCGTTGCACAAGTCCAAGCCACGCCTTGCTTTTGTAAAACATTGCAATAAATAAAAATTTGTTGCTAACATAACATTACGCCTGCATTCCCCGAAGAGTTAGGCAGTGGTGTACCTACACCTGTTCATCATCATCATCATCATCATTTCAGCCGAAAGACGTCCACTGCTGGACATAGGCCTCCCTCAAAAAGGGGGGTTTTGCCATAATCGCCACGCTTGGCAGACGGGTTGGCGATCGCAGTATGGTTTTAAAAATGCATCGAGAACGCTGCTGCCCATTCTCTAGTAAGTCCCTTAGTCGCCTTTTACGACACCCACGGGACGAAATAGGATGGTGCTATTCTTTACGTCCGGCACCACACGGAACCTACACCTAGTACACCCACATTTCCTCAGTTATACCAATTTTCAAGTCCTTGTTTTTCGAAATTACTGAACCGATTTTAATGAAACTTCATACGCATATCAGGATACCGAGGTCTAAAAAGTTAGTAAAGAACATTTTCGAAAAATAGTGTTACAGCCAAATTAGAACGATTTTAAATTTTCCATAGAAACAGAGATTTTCAGTTATCTGTTTTTAAATAAGACATTTCGAAAATGTTCTCTACTAACTTTTTAGACCTTTGTATCCCGCTTATGCATAAGAAGTTTCATTAAAATCCGTTCATTCGAAAAACAAGGGCTTGAAAGTTTGTATTAAATGCCGAAAGGTGTAACGCTCTTATGTCCCATGTAATAGGGGGCGAGCCTATTGCCGTCAGCCAAGCACAAATTCAGAGCCCGGGCTCCTACTGAGAAATTCCTGATGGTAAAATCCAATAACACGTCGCTCGGGAATCGAACCCAGGATTAGTAGCGCTTGCGACCACTAGACCAACGAAGCCATGTTGCTAACATTCCGTAAAAACGACATAATTGGTTCATCATTGATTAACTCTAGCAATTACTTGGTAATTCCAATTACAGGGTGATTGGTCATGAAGTAATCCGAGTAATATACGATACCTATTGGATATGGAAGGCGAGTTAAGGCTTCTACATACCAGCGCGACTTGTCGCGCGACGCGACACGGCACAAAGGCCCCGCGTGTCGCGGGACGAGCGGTGCCTTTGTGTCGCGTCGCGTCTCGCGACAAGTCGCCCCGGTATGTAGAAGCCTTTATCAGACCCGCGGGGTAATTGCGTAAAACACTATCAATATAGCCACGGGTTTCAATATGATAGTTCAATAAGAACAACATCATCCAACATACATACATACATAAACTCACGCCTTCTTCCCATGGGGGTAGGCAGAAACTATAGAACGCCACTTGCTACGCTCCTTACATACTCGTTTTGCTTCGCCTACGTTCATACATCTAGTCATACACGCACGCCGGTTGCGAGTACTACGCACCTGACCTTTCTGAAGAACATCACCAATTTGGTCACTATGTGTCCTTCTCCGCCGGGAGGGGACGCCCTTCCCCTCCCGGCGTTTCCACTCACCTCTGCTTTATAAATACCTTTTGTTAGTCGCCTTTCACTCATCCACTCCACATGACCAAACCATCTAATCATACTCTTTTCAATCTTTGTCACTACATCTTCTTTTAAACTGCACCGTTGCCTTATCACCTCATTTTTCAGGCATTTATCATCCAACATCATTATCATAATAGTTGTTTTGCTAAGTAATGTTTATATAATTAACAAATGCTTCCTCTCTCCTAACTCACTTATTTTGCTGTGCCCGACAGGGTCCATAATTATGATCTAATTATAAGTTTACCACCTATGAATACCTACATGTGGAATGCAATATAAGTATTGAGTATCTAATAACATTCATTGCGTTATTTACGTTGTTGAGCAGGCAAATTTTTCTAACATATGGAGCAATGTATTAGCAATATACTTCAAAATCATTCCGATTTTGATTCAAACTGTGTTACGCAATTAGGGTTCATCTAAAGGAACACGGGTGAGTTTTAGTCAGTAAAAGTCTGACACGCCCTCCCGCTCCCCCCAGGACGGGAGAAGTTATTTTAAAAAATCCCACCCCAAAAAAAGGGTGCTGTAAGGTCTACCACATGATTACTTATTAGAAATGATCTAGCAAATGGGAGTCGATTGGGCCCTGGGACGTAATTTAAGGAACGCAAAAATAATTTTAACCTGTAGGTTTAAAGTTTAAAAAAATCATGTTAAGTACAGTCGCTGACCTACATAACCTGACCCCTCTTCCCCTCTTCTTCTTCGCAAAAGGGGTCAGTTAATGCAGAGCACTAACCGTACTCACAAAAAGAAGGAACAAATAATAAAAAAAAATCTGTGTATAAACACCTTTTCATTTTTTTTTTCTTTAATAACTAAGGCTGAGATCTACAGGATCAAATGAAATTAACTAGCGAAACTCCACAGACGTGATGGGTATCGATCTAAAAACGATAAAATATAAGTTTTTAATTAGTTGAAGTTTGAGTTGAGGAAATCAATTTTTTTTTGTTCACAGTGTTAAGATGACATTTACGTCTGTGAAGTATTCACAAAAAAATTGAACTGTCACGGGACGCCTGGCAGATCTGAAACATCGAAATTATTTGCACACTACTACAATTATAGACTGTATAGTGGAGACGCGTCGCCATGCGGCATGCGTCGCCACGCCAGCAATCGGTTTTAGGTGCGGCTATATAGATATTTCACATCAAAAAAAGGTTCTTTTTTTTACTTATATTTCTAGTAACAACACCACCTACAGTCGTTGAAGGAGTTTTGCTAACAAATTTATTTTGACACTGTATACTTTGGCTAAGCGTTATTTGTGTCACTGTCACTCAACTGTCAAACTGAGCAAGTTAGGTACCACGTTCTAAATGATGTTAGATCTCCGCATAACATCCAAAGTAGAGATTACTTTAGTAATAATGTAGGTACCCAACTCTTCTTAAAATATTTTAGTCGAAAGGGCATTGTAAGGAATCAATTCTAAATTCCCAACATGAATAACAATCATCTAAACTCAATAATATTGTGTTATGGGAATTAACATTCCACGAATTTGTATCGAACACGGGTAGCTAAGTTTTGCGAAATTTGCATCAACTCCTCCTAAATACAAACAAGCAATTTTAACGACAGATTTTTCCAAAGTCAGCTAACTTTATCTTAGGAACAAATATTGCTGTTTGACAGTTTTTGATTTGTTTATACAATGATTGTGTCAAACTGTCATATTTATTCTGTTAGCTAAAGAAGGAAAAAACCACCCCTCCCCTTTATAAAAGTTTTTTTAGAAATCACTTTCCTTCAGTACCAGCTTACATAGTTGTATGTATTTATGTTGTAATAATAATAAAAATAGCTGGCAACACCAACGTCAACAAACGTCTCCAAACTGGATCTTATAATTTTCATATTTTTTAGCAGTTTTAATAATTTTCGACTCAATATTATAGTTTATATGTGCTTTAAAAAAAAACCCGAAAGAAGTCTGAAACCAATTTATCCCAAAAAAACACCATATTTTATTTAAGACATGAATAAAAAACTGCCGATTAAGAGATGACATCTGTCATACCATGCCACTGAAAAACAGAAAATAATAATGAAAATTTTATCGAGATGTTGACGAGATCAGCCGTAAGAAGTGCACGCCCACCACCTCCGGACTCTTCGCTCAGCTCCGCCTCGCCGCCGCCGGTACCCAGCCCCACTGTGACGACACCGGCCGCGGTAGTTGCGTCGAGCTCGAGCGACGAGTATTTCTCCCCGCCCACGACGCCACCACCTGCTCGTCGACGGGGAGGACGCCGGCCGCCGGATGGTTTAGGACCTCGAGGCCCACCGGCCTCTGATAGGGTCCCAGCTCCCGGCGGAAGTGTGCAGCGCATGAGATGGACACGAACCATCAATGAGAACGTCATGCGCTCATACTATGGGGCTACAGAGGGGGGAAACAATCTGACCGCGTACCGTGTTCGGATGCTCTCTCTTTTTCAGGTGCTTGAACCAGCTGTCAACGTTTCGGCACAACGACTATCGGATCAGGTGCGGGTTATCCAACGTAATCATATGTTGGATGACACTGTACTTGATCGCCTGCGAACTGAAATGCGGAATAGCCATGTCATCGCCCCCCTGTCGCAGACTGTTGTGGTACCACCGCAGTCCCACACAGTCCAAGCTGACGAGGGGAATGATGACAGGGCTACAAACGTAAGTACCCAGTGCAATGAGAAATTGAGGAGTGCTTTGGAGGGTGCGATTCGGGAATATCGGTTTATGTCACCCGAACTTAGACCACGCTTACCTCGTTTGCCCATGCATAACAAAAATAGGGCGCTGGTGGCAGCTCTGGATTCGCAGTTGTCAAACTATTTTGATGACTGCGAAGACCTCACTGATACTCATTCGATTCTGTACTGCGCGGCTGTAGCGGCATGTCGTGTAGCTCACGTAAAATTTCAAAATGACTTTATAGCTACACTACCGAAACCAGCCGTACCAGCCTGGCAGTGCAGAATTGAGCGTCGTATTGGTGGGGCCAGAGCGCTCATCGGTAAACTAATCTGCTTCAGGGAGGGCAATACTCGCCCAAGAGTTATGCGCTTTGTGAGGCGGGCGTTCTCAGGGACTGATACCAGCCCTGAGGACTATTTATCTCGTGTCACAGAGCGCATAGACTTCCTGAAGCAGAAAGTGTATGCTTGGGCAAACCGTATTCGTAGGTATAAGCGGCGTGTGGACCGATACACTCAGAATCGCACCTTCCAGAGCAATGAAAGGTGGGTTTATAGGGCTTGGGAGCGACCGAATCAAGGTGTGACTGACACGCACCTGCCGGATAATGATGCCATGTCTTCTTTCTGGCACAGTATCTGGTCGGTGCCTGTCGGTCACACTGAAGGTGATTGGACTCGAAAAGTTGAGCGAGCCTGCGATCCAATACCAGAAATGGGGGCTATTACCATCTGCCCCCAAGATGTAGCTCGTGCGGTCCGTCCGTTGCCTAACTGGAAGTCTCCAGGACCGGACGGACTGCACAACTTCTGGATCAAATGGTTTGTTGGGTCGCACGCTCGCTTGGCGGCTCAGTACCAGACTTCTTTGGAGTCTGGTTCGCTACCCCAGTTCCTAACGACAGGAATAACCCACCTGCTCCATAAATCAGGTAGCACCGCGGAACCCAAAAATTATAGACCGATCACGTGTTTACCGACGGTCTATAAAGTTCTTACATCCATTTTGAGAGCTAAAATTAACAAACATATAGACATTAACTCCATCATGTCTGCCTCTCAAAATGGATGTAGGAACGGGTCTCGCGGTACTAAGGAGTTACTCCTCATTGATATGGCCATTAGCCAACAGGTTCGACGTTCCCGAAAGGATCTGTCGACATGTTGGATAGATTATAAGAAGGCCTATGACTCGGTGCCACATACATGGCTCATGAGGGTGCTGGAGCTGTATAAAGTAGATCCAACTCTGCGCACCTTCCTGATGTCATGTATGAGGCAATGGAGGACAGTCCTTCGCTATCCAGGATGTCGAAATATCCAGAGGAATAGCGAACCGATAAGGATCGAGCGAGGCATATTTCAGGGCGATAGTTTGAGTCCGCTTTGGTTCTGCTTAGCCTTGAATCCTCTAAGCACACTGCTGGAGGATTCAGGTCTAGGCTATCGGTTGAGGAGAGGTGGTCAGGTTATATCTCACCTCCTCTACATGGATGACCTAAAACTCTTTGCCCCCAACAATTTGCATCTGATGGAGCTACTGAAAGTAACTGAAACTTTCAGTAGTGCCATCAGGATGGAATTTGGTGTGGACAAATGTGCGGTCATGCATGTAAAGCGAGGGAAGATTGTGGAATCCGTGGGAACCCAACTTTCGGATTCCATAAACCTTAGAGCCCTCTCCGCATCCGAAACCTATAAGTATTTGGGTATGTCGGAAGTGTTGGGCATCAATGTTACTGACATGAAGCAATCGTTGAAGGAGCGCTTCTTTGCCCGCCTGAAGAAAGTATTTAATAGTCTTCTATCAGGCGGGAACAAAGTGCGCGCCTTCAACGGTTGGGTCATGCCGGTTTTGATGTACTCTTTCGGCATACTCAAATGGACTCAGACCGAACTTGACGCCCTGGATAGGAGGGTTCGTACGCTGCTGACTGCATATCGAATGCATCACCCACGGTCCTCGGTAATGAGACTGTATATCCCGCGAAAGTGTGGAGGTCGTGGCTTTTTAAACGCTAAGACACTCCACAATCGCGAGATATGCAGTCTCAGGGAATATTTCCTAGAAGCCGACGTGGGGATGCATCGAGATGTGGTCGTGGTGGACAAGGGCCTCACCCCGCTCTCCTTGGCTACAGAGAACTGGCGCAAACCTGTAGTGCTTGACACTAATGATCGCAGGGAGGTATGGCAAAGTAAGGAGCTTCACGGACGCTTTTTCCGGGCCCTACATGAACCCGAAGTAGACTTTTTAGCGTCCGTAGCCTGGCTGCGTTTCGGTGATCTCTTTGGGGAAACCGAAGGCTTTGTCTGTGCAATTATGGACGAAGTTATCATGACTAAGAATTATCGGAGATTTATTGTGAAGGACGGCATGGTTGACGTGTATCGGGCATGCCACCGTCCGGGAGAATCAATCCGACACATTATCTCCGGGTGTTCTCGTCTAGCTAACGAAGAGTACTTGCATAGACACAACCTTGTAGCCAGGATTATCCATCAGCAACTTGCTCTGAAATACAACCTTGTGGAATCGGAGGTGCCGTACTTCAGGTATGTGCCCGACCCAGTTCTCGAGAGTGGAAATATCACATTGTACTGGGACCGATCCATCATCACTGACAGGACTATTGTTGCCAATAAGCCTGATATAGTGGTGGTGGATCGAATAGAGCGGCGCACAATGATTATTGACATAACGGTCCCTCATGACGGGAACCTCGTGAAAGCCGAGAAAGATAAAGAAATCAAGTATCTTGACTTGGCTCGCGAGGTTGTCGACATGTGGGATGTGGACTCAGCAATCATTGTGCCGATAGTTGTATCAGCCAATGGCTTAATTGCCAAGAGCCTCGACCAACACCTAAAGAGGCTCTCGTTGGGCAGCTGGATTAAGGGCCTGATTCAGAGAGCGGTACTTCTGGACACGGCTCGCATTGTTAGGAGGTTCCTCTCTCTGGAGCCCTGACCGCCGGTAGCTTGGACCTTGTTCCCGATACCGGTGGGCTACTATTTTTTATATTTTTAAATGTTTTTATATTTTGTTTATATTCTAATATTTAAAAATATAATTTATATGTATATTTAATGAAATAAAGGAATAAAAATAAAATTTCCGGAATAAATTCTCTAGTGTAACCGCATCAAAATCCGCTACGTAGTTTAAATCAAATTTTAATCTTTTTATTGTGGGCATAGGTTATACAACAAATGCTAGGCATACAATAATAAATTATGTCAACATGCAGTTTAAAAAAAAATCATAGAAAAACAACGTCGTCACTGAAAGCCCTTATTAATGATGCTACTGAACAAATACACCGCAGTTACTGAGATAACGCCTCCGGAGAGAGAAACAATACAACTAAAAGAAAGAAAGAAAAATAGGTTTATTTGTAACAAAAACACGTGCACATAAAAAGATAAGTAGATAAGTTAATTGGAATAAAAAACAGAGCACAGCAATACAAAAATTGAAGACAAACACACACAACAACACAACGACTAAAAACATTGCAAACGTGGTAACGATCCCATTGGCACTCTTCAGGTTCGAAACCCCTTAAAAAACTAACAATCACACCCACTAAAAGTTTTCGCTAGACAATGATCCACCCACACGTGGCTTATAGAGCGACAAAATAATCGTCACCCATCGTGACGTAACGGCAGTGTTCAGAACCGTACATTTTATACGCACGAAGATTTAGGAACAGAAGATCTAATTCATACAAGATATCTAGCTTCCAATCCCATAAATTATTATAGATGTTAGAATAATGAAAGGCTTCAGTGCAGTGATCCGAGACCGACAAATCAAAATTGAAAACCATTTCTGTTATTATCAAATCTTCCTTTTATATCCATTGTATAGTATTATTACATTTGCACTCTCATTACCTGCAAAATTGTATTTTCAAACCGAAACCAATCGAGCAACTCTTGTGGTTTCCCATGCTCACTGCGTGTTGAAGACCGTTAGGTCTCCTTATCGTCACCATCATCCAAATGGTGACGGTAAGAAGACCTAAGTGGTTTGATGTCTTATGTTAACATGAAAATCATACATTGAAAACAACGCACTGATGCTTGTTACTTTAACTTAACAACTGTGCTGCTGGGGAGTATGTCGCACCACTTCTTCTTCCCAGCTAAAGCACTAGGATCTGGTTAAGGGCAGGCGTTTTGGGGGACTGCCTCATGTAATTTTGACGGTAAAAAAGTGCTGATTCTCAGGCTAGCCTAGTTTGAATAAATGTCTTTTGATTTATTGCACTAGCTTTTTCAGTTACTTTCATAAGTGAGTCTTCTGCACCTCTCTTTGTTACTCAACCCAGCACATCACTATTGTCATTACAACGATTCGCAACCGTTACTCGAGCCGGCATTGTTCTCAAGACAATATGTTTAAATAACACTCAATGTAAATCTTTGTGCTCTTTCATTTACGGAGTGAGTAAAAAGGATTATGATAGAGGCGTTGCCTGTTCAGTTATTATATTATTATAGTTCAAAGGGATGGCCTGATTAGTCACTGATATTTTCATTGCTGACGGGCTGCAGATCCATTTCTCTATACTAATCAAGTAATCAGTCATCGTATTCAATATATTAGGGAATATTCTTATCATGCAGTTGCTGTTGGTTTGGTTGTCGTTTCGCCTATTACTTTATTATTATTTTCAAGTTTATAAATATATTTTTTAGAGCTAAGTAAATCAGTTAAACAAGGAAACTAAACAAACAGGCTAACGATCTCACATTCCCATTTACAATATAAGCAAGGGATACGGATCGATAACCTTCACGAACCCGATCTCCCTAATTCCTAAATCTCGAAAATACTTGCAGAACTCATCTTAAATCATCATGGCATTAGTTAAGGCCCTCGCTCACACACTCACTGATATAGGGCCGTGTTTTGAGCACAGCTTAAGCCAGAGAAGCAGCGTAATGGCAGAAAATAATACTGCCTCGTAAAGTCTGAAGCCGTCCCAGAAAATATAGCTACAAGATGGGGAAATAATTTCAGGATAATGTCTCATTATTCTGCCTTGGTTTTGAGTCGCTTTAAATAATTATTTGACCTAGTTTTTATGCCCAACAATGGATCGCTATTTCATTCTAGGTTTTGAGTCGCTTTCAATAATTATTTGACCTAGTTTTTATGCCCAACAATGGATCGCTATTTTGAGTTATTTAGAGTCTTCATCAGAGCCTTGCCCATTCGCACGAATATTTTTTAAAGTCTGTTATGCAAATCATAATTCACACATTCCAATACATCATTACCTTCTTCTAATCATTAGAAAAATGTAGATAAAATAATAATTATTGCTTCAAAGTATGCTGTGAGAATAATTAGCGCCACCGATTACTACATAGGTATGTGAACTATTGCCTCGGTGATACATCAAATACCTAATCTACTATGATGACCAATTATCGGTTCTGTGATGTTTATCCGCAAATTACGTCGTATTTCAAGTATCTATATGAGTTTCCACGTGACGACATATTCACAAACAGCTTGATCAGCCTGATGGGAAGTTTGTGGTAAGACTGGTTAGTAGCTGTAGACCGACAATATCGAAAGCTTAATACTTTTACACCGTAACACAAAGTTGACCTACTTAAAATTTATCAAAAACCTATCTCTTAATTCATGCATGTCTCTTGATGTCAGCAAACATTGTGGTCGCCCTAATAATGTAAATAGTAAGGATTCTCATATTTTCTGCTCATCTGTAACTAACCATAGCCTATTGAAAACTGACAGGTTGTCGTTTTACAGTAACTTAGGTACCTAGTCAATAAAATGTATTAGATAACATGCAAAACATGCATGATATAGAAGTCGTGCACGTTACTTTTTCTAAGCAGTTCATCAATTTGATTACTGCCGATCTATTCTCCCGTGATAATTAAGGTAAGGGGGAGCTTTAAGTGAGCATTTCCATCATCTTCATTCATTAGTGTCCATTTCTAGCATCTGTTGGAAGTCACTCTCTAATTCTCACTATACGTAAGTTGTCACGGTGAGGCTTTTAAGTACAGAATAGACAGGCAGGTCCAGAAGATAAAGCACAAACTGTTATAGGTAGAGATGACACCCCAAGAAGATTCGTATGCAGAAGTTGAAACAAAACACATGGACATTGTTACTCAATCAGTCCCAAAATACGAAAATGATAATGAAAGCAGTAAGATAATAAACGACGGAAGGAAGGTCATCATTGCAGTAGTTATTATAAATGATAAATGTGAACTATTCATACCACTACTCACATTGCATGTGTCTTATGACGTAATACAGACAATTATCACTGCAGCAATCAGATCGCGTATAGACACGACTTTTGTGAAAATGTTTCCTTATATGTGAATAAAAGACAACTTTTTTCAACACTTGGATGAAGCTAGGCAGAGAGGAAGTGCAGAACACCATAATATGTAATTTTCAAAGTTCCTAATTGTAATTTAGTTGTATATTGATGAAGATTATCTACCTATGATGGTTAATCCGCCGTGGATATAATGATTGCCATTCACACACCATTTACTTATTAATTAGAACTTTGAAAAGTCCAGGTGGACAAATCTTACAATTCGTAGACGGTCGATATAGGAATAGTCAGGAATCCGGAAGCCTTACAACCGATGTGACGAAGTTTGGTATTCAAAATAAGCGCACATTGACATTCAGAATCGTCTGGACTGGTGAGACTGGATTCCAGACCCAGCCATACATTGTCGGTTAAAAGCTACTCGGATATATTCATACACAAGTAACACACATAACTATACTGCTCATGACTTGGTCTTGGACAAGGTCAGCCAGTTTTTTGCAAGCCGATTGTTCGGGGGTACGCCAAGGAAGATGAAATCTTTGGAAGAATTTTCCGTTCATATTTTATAGCACTAATTATTCATCTTAAATTGATACTGAATGATAAACTTAATTGAACTTACTAAGTTTATGTTCTTGCTCATATTTACCAGAGAGGGAATTTTAGGTCACTTTATTGTGATGAATTTAAACTCAGTTTTCAGTGTTAAGCAAAAATGCTTAAGATCTTGCCATAACCAGCCATCACAGTTAAACAGACGTGGTTGAACTAAATTGCAGCTATCATACTCACCTGTAACTATGCCCTAGCAAACTATTATTATAGGCTTCTGTTAGCACTGATTTACGGTGAGAATAAACATCGTGAGGGAACCTGGACGTGGCGGTCCCGCCGAACACGGCACAGTGAGCTAACTTTATAATCATCTTCCTATCTACAATGATTTGCTTTGAAGTGCAACAATAATACTGACAATGAAATTAACCAAATCTAAAACGAGTGCACATCATTTATTCTAAAAAAAGTTTGTCACGATGAACTTAAGTAAGAGCCTATTTCACAGAGATAGAAGTTGTATAAAATTAATTGCCAGATAAATTAACCCGAACTTATTTGAAGTTTGCGAACTAGACTCTCCATCTTCAGATCAACTTATTCAGCCTATAATGTTCCCACTGTTGGGACAGAGGCCTCCTTTTGGTAAGACGTAATGGGCCGTAATCCACCATGCGAGCCCAGTGCGGGTAGGTATATATCACATGTCTTTGAATTTATAGGACATCAATGCATAACGAATTGCAAGTGTAAGTTCAGGAGTTTTTGCAACCAAACTACACCTAACGATAACCTCCCTACGGGATTCAAACACGAACTTGTCTGAATCGTTTTATTTTCTGCTCGTTACACGAGTACGTGTATCATAAAATGTGAGAGTTATAGAATTTAATAAACATTATGCATTTATTATGAGTTATGTTATGTACAACATGTCCTGGAATTATCGCACACCACCAAACAATTAGAATATTATGTTATAAATTTATAATCATAATACATACACTGAATTTTTACTATCCTAACTAATATTATAAATGCGAAAGCAAGTTTGTTACCTTTTCACGCCTAAACCACTGAATCGATCATCCTGAAATTTTGCATAAATATGTTGTCAGGTTTACAGAAACGGACATAGGGTACCTTTCATCCCGAAAAAAAGTACTGTTCCCGAGGAAAACAACAATAACGATAATAGATGGCGCCACGTGTCTGTCGAATCATGATTGAATTATATTATTATAAAAACTTTAGTAGTGTGTTAAGAGTTTTATGCCGCCAACTGCCAAACAACAAGCAGAGTATAACACGAATTGATTGTCAAATTCTAAATTAACGCGAGCGAAGCCGCGGGCAAAAGCTTAGTTATGTATAAAACATTGTTTATATATTAAATTAGACAGACTGATTGTGGTATTCAGCTGCATCAGGTTAAACTGGAAGCCGACCCTCAGTTTGGAAAAGCCTAGGCAGATGATGACTGATTGTGGGACAAAAAGCCTAGGCAGATGATGACTGATTGTGGGACAAAAAGCCTAGGCAGATGATGACTGATTGTGGGACAAAAAGCCTAGGCAGATGATAACTGATTGTGGGACAAAAAGCCTAGGCAGATGACGACTGATTGTGGGACAAAAAGCCTAGGCAGATGATGACTGATTGTAGGACAAAAAGCCTAGGCAGATGATGACTGATTGTGGGACAAAAAGCCTAGGCAGATGACGACTGATTGTGGGACAAAAATTGTGGTCACATTACAAATATAAGCACGCACACAGTCACACACGTATAAGGGTCTAGCCATAGATATATTTCTATGGGTCTAGCGTAGTAGGTACGTCGTCCAGGGGGTCTACTCCGAACATAAATCAGAAGTATCGGCCGAATGTTCGGCCATTGCTTGACTACCGCTAACTATAGCTGACTAAGGCGAAAAAAAAACGACAGTCAAAGAGATAAGCAAAAGTCAAAAATGTGACTTGAAGTCGGGTAAGGATTCAAAGTCAAAAAAGGAAACTATGGAAGTTATAAAACAGCCGAACGTTCAGCCGATACTTCGAATTAACACTTCGGAGCCTGTACAGCGGAAGTATGACTGTAATTTACGTAGTTTTCATTATTGTTGGTATAAAAAAATACATAAAAATATAAAAATTACATTAATCGATTCAGTTAACGATTCTGAACAAACTATATACTTTCATAATGTGCATTAATGTATTCAGTTACACGTTGTTATAATAGTCGGAGATATGGTAATTTCTAATTTTCACTTTAGTGAAATTCTAATAAAATATTTCACGAAAAAAAAATTGTGTTTATCTAAAAGTGAATATATAACATTACGTCTGTATTCCCTGAAAGATTAAGGATCATCGTATATAGGTACATATTTGTGGCGGGCGACAGGCGAGCCTCAATCAGGGCCTCAAGTCTGCTATTACAATAGTGTCAGAATGGTCTATCATTGATTTCATAATTGTTGATTTTGACAAGTTTGGTAATCTACTATTATAATGGCGTCATTATGACTTTCCAATGGTCGGCCACTGACACTACATTGAAAGAAATTGCATTTATTGGTAATCTCGAACATAATGACAAATGAATGACATTTCTACCAATGGGTTTTATAATAATAGCAATACGACAATGCCATTATACTAACAAAATTTTATTACGAGAACATAGACCGACCAATGATCGACCATTATGAATTTAGCAGATTACGAACTTTTAGCAAAATGACAATGGCATGACAATGGATCGTGTTGGAATGACTGAATTTATAAAAATAGCAGACTTGGGCCCCAGATCCCTCGAGGAACAAACTCAGGACACACGCTCAGCTTTTGAGGCAGTCAATACATATCCAGATATTATTATGTATAACAATTATAAAATGCTTTGCTTTATTATTAGACTTCTCTAGTCAGTAGTCACGTAAAGTAAGTACAAAATATACACATATTTGAACGTACATCGATATGGAAGGACGTAATTACTTTTTAATAGCTAAACTATTTGAGAAGGTTCCACGACTTTAACAGTGATGTGCAGTTTTTTAACGACGCAATGTGGGACGAGGGCGTTACCAAATTCCTTAGTCTATGATAGCAAAGGTGAACTTTAAGGAAACTCATGGCAGTAAAATATGTGTGTTTTTTGCATTTTGTATAAGGTTTTGGTCAAAACTACGAAAGAGTGCATCTCAAATAGGAGACGAATACTGTAGTAGGCTACGACATTGTTGAGGCTATAGTGGAATCAGCTGGACTCCTAAGGTCCTTAAAGATGGACTCATGATCGTAAAAAAAAATAATTGAAGAACGGAAGGCATGCTGTAGTCAAAAGAAACAACTGAATGCCACTGGCTCATTTGCAGACAATAAAGACTGAAGGAGTATGTAGGATGGAAAGATGAAGCAAAGAGCATAAGAACCAATAGCTATCGATCGTTAATACTTAGTGGGGCAACGACCAAGAAGCCGGGTTTCATTTAACCTCTTACGTAAGATATTTCATACTTCACGAATTACTGATTGGGTTATTGAATGTACGAGTATTTCAAGCGACCAAATGTATGAATGAACTTACTGAGAGGTTCATTTTGTCAGTCCATGCACATGTACATACTTATACATCACGAGTGCCAGAAACTGTTTTCGCAAGAATTTGGCAAGATTTACGTTATAACAAAAGACGTTGAGTGGGGACCTACCGATCGCACTCTCTGGCATTGGGTTGGCAACCTGTTGCTAACTTATTGTCCGAAGACGAAGGGTGATAAACAGCTGATAGACTTATTAAGTTATTAGTTTAAATATTATTTTGTACTGATCTCTGAATGTTTATAGGTTTTGTTTGCAAAATTAAACAATAAAAAATTACATATTGCTTAAATACCACAATAAATTAGTTTCTGAAACTCTATGAAAACCTGACACTGTCCAGTCAGGAAATACTAAATACTTAAGTATTTACCTGTCAGTGTTCAGTTTAAATAAATATAGACAATTAAATAAATAGATAGCTGGAAGTAGAAACACGGGTCTTATTCTATTCTATGAAATACTTTATAAACTACAAACTCCGTTATTATAGCAAAGTCTCAGAGGATAGTTAGCTGTTAGCTGCAATACTGGACATTAACCCTGATATCATGATGATATTGGCAACAAAAAAGCAAAGAACTATACAGGTATAATAAGACCGGACCCGTCAGCGGTTGCCTTTACATTCAACGCACCAAGATTATCATTATTTGAATTTAGAGTTTCACTAATGTACCATCTTTGTGGTACAAAAACGTCCAACAATTTTAACACTGACAGTATCGCACAGAAAACGACCATCGACAACTGCGACGGCCACTCCAGAATCCTGAAGCAAAGGGCAAAAGCCTTACTGCGTCTAAGTTCACTCACCTCTGACAACCTCTTTGGTGATACTGTCACTATTTCAACACTGAGCACTAAGTACACCACATATTGTTGAAGGAAACGTATCGGTTCATAACAGGAGATTGTTATTAAATATTATTTGACGATGTTTTAAAGTGAACACTACACGTAAGTCGTGAACGCTAACAAACCTGTTACGTTCTTTCTCACTCTAGGCTGTATAGCGTGTTGCCGTGCGCCGTGTTACGTTTTACCGTAATGTCAGTGAGTCATTGAGTGTCTGGTTTAAAAAATGTAGCTGTCAAATTGCGTTTGAGTTTTTGCGCTTACGTTTTTGTTTTGAACGTCTTTCATAGTTTTTCATTTGTTGGTTATTAAGTTTGCAACAGCTACATAAATAGTCTGGATTCTATTTAGTTTCTTATTAGAAAAGATAAACTTAAATTTTCTTGTTCATTTGTATATACCTTGTAGGTTTTATCTTCTTACTTTACTCTGTCTTACTCTGTGAATCTTTTATCATTTTATCTTTGAAAGTTATGTGGGATCGTATTCTCTTATTTGAAATTACATGCTGCATAGTTGATTTAGGAGACTCAATTCATATTAAGATATCTACGAATCATAAACCTATTTATGCATGAGCATTTAAATTCAAATACCTTCGCGACAATTAATATTCTTAATTCCCAAAAAGTGTTAACTCCCAAATCAGCGGTCTGACGTCAAAGCCGCTTAATTACCCAGTTAAAAGTACCCAAGACCAAAGCAACGTCTCTAAATACGGCAACACTAAAAATATAACCTCAAAGGCTGCCATGTCCGAGCGAAAACGCGGCGAGCGCGTTCAAAACCACGATCGGGCAATACAGTTACACGAGCAAATGTGACAAGGTGCCATAAAGTCGAATACTCAACGACATTAGAACCATGTCATAATAACACACATTCGTTGTTTTACGAGGACAATACCGGCGGTGGAATGACGTACTGAAACTTATTCGCTGTCGTTCGCTAATTAAGTAAAGGATTTTGAACTTTAGCGCTTCACAATAAGGTAGTTAGCGAAGTTTGTAGTTCGAAATTGCATATTGGTGTAGTTGCAGAAGCCATTCGGACTGGTCGTAATCTTATTACTGCTAAGAGAAGTACAATCGCTAAACGTGCTGCAGCATACATTAGGAAATGTAGCTTCGCTTTCCAGATGTGTTTTTCTTTTGATATATGGGTTAAATACGGCTTGCAGCTAAAAGAAAGAAAATACATTTATTTAGCACAGACTAAAAGGCACACAATATAATAAAAAAAACCGGTCAAGAGCGAGTCGGACTCGTGCACCGAGGGTTCCGTACCTACGTATATATGATGTTGATGATTTCTGAAAAACTGTGCTATTTAGAGACATCGTTTTATTTTTCCTGTAATCTATAGATAAACTTCTATCACATAGAATAATTTCAGATTTTTATCTATGTAAACTTCGCAGATAAAGGGGGGGGCACGTTATTTTTTTTTACATTTTTCATCAAAAGTCGGAAACTAAGCTGCCAAAAAAAAAATGGTTGAGAATGTGCAAACATCGTTCTTTCATATTGAGACATATATATATATATATATAATATACCCCACATGCCCTAGTAGACCCACTTCAAATTTTTAAACCCCCTTTCAGTCCCTTTTGCAAAAAAGTTTTTTTTTTTTTAATTTCTTTCTTGTTTGCAAAATAGTTGGACAAACGTCATCTAAAACTATTCTAAATTTCAAGTTGATGGCATTAGTAGTTCTTGAGATATACAGGTGTGATAGACAGACAGACTTAGTCTCACCATAAGGGTTCCTTTTTACCATTTTGGTACGGAACCCTAAAAAGCAAGAGTGTCTAGTCTAGACCCCTCGTTATACATAATTAGGTAAATATCATTTATTTACTATCGATTTAAAAATTACTATTGCAGCCGAGCGACTTGAATTCATTTCCGCTGCGGCAACCCACATCAGCAGTGGCATCAATTTTGTTTCGTTTTCATTGTTTGGACAATCTTTGAAGGGCTGGTGGCTGAATTATAGCAGCCGTACAAGGTTGGATGGATGACCATCCATTATACAACATGTCCCAGAATTAACGCACAACCTCTTAAGGGTTCATTGTACTCATAATTATGAACAACTTTTACTATCGACTAATACGTCGGCACGGTTGGCGCAGTGGTTAAGCGATTGACTGCTGCGTTGCGTGTCGCGGGTTCGATTCCCGCACGGAACAAATATTTGTATGACCTACAAGTAGTTGTTCCGGGTCTGGCTGTTTGTGTATGTGAGTTTAAATGTTTGTAAACGCACCCACGATACAGGAGAAATTCCTAGTGTGGGACAACGTTTTTAAATAAAAAAAAATAAAAAATAAAACTATGGGACCAAACCTGAAATCGGCAAAAAAAATCAGCTGTTCCCTACATTTTAACGAGTTATTCGAACAGCAGATTTTTTTTTTCGTGTATTCAGGTTGGATCCCATAGTAAAAGTTGTTTACAATGATGAGTACAATGACCCCTTAAGAGGTTGTGCGTTAATTCCGGGATATGTTGTATACCGACACCCCTCCGTGCCTCGGAAAACACATTAAGGCGTTGGTCCCGGCCGGCATTCGTAGATCTTTGCCAGTCGGTACCGGTAGTCAGAAGCCTGAAAGTCTAACAACCAATCAGTAGCGAAGCTATAATCTTTGTTAGAGGTAAGCCGAAGAAAAAGTTGTTCAGTTCTCATAAACTCTAGATAACGTCAAAATGAATTAACTCATAAATGTTAGTACATCCTTTATTTTTCAAAAATTTACGCCAGCTTTATTATTTGCTCAGCAGTATTAGTTGTTCAGTGAAAAAATATTGGCAGTTTTTGGAATATTTTTAATCCTTATGATGTTTTAAACTGGTATTAAATGTTTGTAATACGATGTGATACACACAGGTGTAAGAAGACCCCTCCCTGAAAGGGATATTGTGGCCCTGGCACACAGGCATCTGAAGGAACACGGGTGGGTTTTAGTCAGTAGACTGACACGCCCTCCCGCTCCGTCCAGAGCGGGAGAAATTATTTGATAATTCGCCACCCAAAAAAAAAAAAAAGTTGTAAGAAGACTGGTTGTTCCGAAGGGAAGCCGATAGGAATCGGGTTGTATGGAGGCTGCGCCTCTGCAACCAATCTTACCGAGGGGTATCGTGTTACCCAGTAACTGGGTTGTGGAGGTCAGATAGGCAGTCGCTCCATGTAAATACTGGTAATCAGCTGCATCCGGTACCGGAACCCGGAACTGGACGCCGACCCCAATATACTCGTAGTTGGGAAAAGACCATAGGCAGATTGATTCTTTGCACATAATTATCTTTCATTGAAGTTTAATTTTCAGCAGAAACCGTGGCTTTACATTCTATAATATAAACAGAACCTCTCTACATCACCAGAATTATTGCATTTTGTCCAACTGGACAAAGAATAAAAAACTTAAAATTAACGTTAACATCCGGTTCAAGTTTTAAGAATCGATTGACGATAATTGGAAAAGGCTTAACTCATAAGCATCTTTAGATATTAGGTAAGGCGGCATAAGGATGAGGGAACTCCCCCTAGCCCTAGTATTGATATCGATATGGCATTAATGAAGCAGTCTTTGGCTCGCTATAGAACAGAATAGAATAGAATACTCTTTATTATGTACACCATAAAAGTTATAGATATAAATGTTTAAATTTTACATAGGGTGACACAATGGGCGGTCTTATCGCTAAAAGCGATCTTTTACAGACAACCTTTGGATGGATTAAAGGAAGCAGGAGAGACAATACTGCAGGTAGTCAGTGGTGTACTCTGCACATGTCGGCGGATGAGAGCTAGACCGAAAAAGTCATCATTCATCATTTCAGCAGTAAGATGTCAACTTCTGGACATAGGCCTCCGCCAACGGGGGGGGGGGGGGGGTTCATAATCGCCCCGCTTGGCATGCGGGTTGGAGATCGCAGTATGGTGTTAAAATGCATAGAGAACGCTGCTGCCTCTCTAGTAAGTCCCTTAGTCGCCTTTTACGACACCCACGGGAAGAAATAGATAGGATGGTGCTATTCTTAAAAATATAATAAATATACCCGTTGTACCGTATGCACTTTGACACGTTGACCTATATTTAGACAATATATAATATAATATAAATATGTATATAGCGAAAAAAGTGTATTGGAAGATACACTTTTTTTCAATACTCAATAAATTTAAGTTGTTCATAATGATGAGAACAATGACCCCTTAAGAGGTTGTGCGTTAATTCTGAGACAACTTGTATATTTTTTTTTTTTTCAAATAATAAATATTAATAGTTGTAACTCTTGTGACATTAGGTATACAATTAAACATTTTTCTAGATTTTGTAGCCCTTTGTCGGTCGTGGGCGAGCTCTCCCTAAGGTCAAAAACAATGATTATGCTAACGTGACTTTTTAAACTGAAACCTGTTTTTTTTTTCAGTATTATCTATTCCACCTGGGTCCCTAACGTTATTATAGATTTTATGTTCATTCGTTTCTTACTTAAAATCAGTCCTTAGATTTAGATCAAACAATAAAGCTAGTATTCTGCTTGTATGGTCGACTGCACGTCTAGTATCTGTAGACGTTATCATTGATATTCCAACTCTCTAATATAAATGTCTGTTTTATAGCTTCTGGCAAATAAGCACTTTCTCATTAATCCATTATTTTCTAATTAAATTGCAGTTGCAGGTGATCCGGATTCTGCTGTCCTTCTTACTTATTTTAAATCATTATTTTCTTTTGCATGGTTTACCAGTAAAAGGTTGTGGTCAATCAACAATTTACCACTTTTGCGATAGTTTTTGCCCTCGGGCAACTTTACGTGAGTAAATTCGAAATTCGTTTCGAGCCAAAGCACGGATGCAAATCGACTTCCCATCAAAAGTGTTGAATTAATCTTTAGCAAAAGGTTCAGAAAAGGTGAATGATTATAATGAAAATCTGAAAAAGTTTTTCTTTTGCCATTCTTGTTGCATATTTATTATAACGCCACGGTAGGGGCTTGTGGTTAAGACGCAGATATATGCCAGTGACCTTGAGTGGTGGATGCTGGATATAATCTTCTTTATTGTTGTGTTCAATCTTTTGTTGAATTTTTATTTCAGGCGTATTGAGGTTTTTTTCATTTTTTCGTTCCGCTAGAGGGTTTGATCGACGATATCACCCAAATAGCAGGCAAAGGATGGATGGCAATAGGAAAAGACCGAACTAAATGGAAAAAGCTCGAGAAGACCTTCACCTAGATGGGTTCCAATCTTAAACCCAAACTGTGAGCTTCATACTAATATTACTAACAACTAGATGTAAGCAAACTACTAAACCACACTAACATTTATATTATTTAAAGTTTCGTTTAGTATGTACGTTATGGAAGAAATAAAGGCTTATTTATTTATATTCTGCTGCATCCGGCAAGACAGGAAGCCAACCCCACCAACATAGTTGGAAATAGGCTGGGCAGATGACATACCAGCCGGCTGGGCAGCGTTCGGGAAGCTACGCAATATCTTCTCGTCCCACATACCGCAGTGTCTCAAGACGAAAGTCTTTGACCAGTGCGTGTTGCCAGTGATGACCTATGGCACTGAAACGTGGTCGCTCACAATGGGCCTTATCAGAAGGCTGAAAGTCACCCAAAGGGCAATGGAGAGGGCTATGCTTGGAGTTTCCCTACGTTTTCGAATCAGAAATGAAGAGATCCGCAGGTGAACCAAGGTAACCGACATAGCCCGAAGAATTGCCAAGCTCAAGTGGCAGTGGGCAGGGCACATTGCTCGCAGAACAGATGGCCGATGGGGCCGAAAGGTTCTGGAGTGGCGACCGCGTACCGGAAGACGTAGCGTTGGAAGGCCTCCTACAAGGTGGACCGATGACCTTGTGAAGGCCGCCGGTATCCGCTGGATGCGGGAAGCACAGAACCGGTCGAAGTGACGGTGCTTGGGGGAGGCCTATGTCCAGCTGTGGACGTCTTTCGGCTGAAATGATGATGATGAGATGACATACCTATATCTCAAATTCTACCAAGTTATACTTCCTTTTTCCTTATTTTCAAGAGAACTAGTCTGAAATAGATATACACACACCCAATGTTCCATTAAACCCAGCCGATGGCAGTCGTCACTTATATTATGGACTAGTTGCTGCGCGGCTTCGCCCGCTTCGCTTTTTCCATTATAAAACTAGCCTACGTTACTCCTTATAACATCAACTATCTGCCAGTGAAAGTCTCGTCAAAATCGATCCAGCCGTTTCGGAGATTAGCCGGAACAAACAGTCAGAGAAAAAAATATTGTTATAAGTTTCGTATATACTTTCATATGCATTTACTAAAAAGCTTTTATTTTACATTACAAACATACACTTAAATTGTATATATACATGGAAGGAAGCTACGGAAACTGCATTACTTACATAGAAAATCAAAAATCATGCAACGGCAGGAACCGCAATCTACTATATTATTTCCTATTTCTTTCCAACCGATATTGAGTATAAAAGTAAGGCTCTCATACATCTTCCGCAATATTGAATCATTGCCAGGAGACTTGTGATTCGGTACTGGCAACTATAGCGTTTTTTTCGAAGAGCCTTTTCGAAGAAAGAGTTTGATATTGGCAAACGTTACGATGGGTACACTCGATCCATTTTTTTACAGAACAGGTGGTTTGTTCTGTTAAAATAACACCGTGAAGTGAGCTGTCATTCAAGGGATTGACACTATTGACAGCTTTCACTTCACCATTTCACGGTGAATTGAAAAACAGCATAGATCGGCAGGTTAGCAACAACATAGATCGGCAGGTTAAAAAGAGTATAGGTCGGCAGGTTAAGAACAGCATAGATCGGCAGGTTAAAAAGAGCATAGGTCGGCAGGTTAAAAACAGCATAGATCGGCAAGTTAAAAACAGCATAGATCGGCAAGTTAAAAACAGCATAGATCGGCAGGTTAAAAAAAGCATAGATCGGCAAGTTAAAAAAGCATAGATCAGCAGGTTAAAAACAGTATAGATCGGCAAGTTAAAAAAGCATATCGGCAGGTTAAAAACAGCATAGATCGGCAAGTTAAAAACAGCATAGATCGGCAGGTTAAAAAAAGCATAGATCGGCAAGTTAAAAAAGCATAGATCAGCAGGTTAAAAACAGTATAGATCGGCAAGTTAAAAACAGCATAGATTGGCAGGTTAAAAACAGCATAGACCAGCAGGTTAAAAACGGCATAGATCGGCAGGTTAAAAACAGCATAGATGCAGGTTAAAAGCAGCATAGATCGGCAGATTAAAAACAGCATAGATCGGCAGGTTAAAAAGAGGATAGACCAGCAGGTTAAAAATGGCATAGATCGGCAGGTTAAAAAGAGGATAGACCAGCAGGTTAAAAATGGCATAGATCGGCAGGTTAAAAACAGCATAGATCGGCAGGTTAAAAAGAGGATAGACCAGCAGGTTAAAAACGGCATAGATCGGCAAGTTAAAAACAGCATAGATCGGCAAGTTAAAAACGGCACAGATCGGCAGGTTAAAACAGCATAGATCGGCAAGTTAAAAACAGCATAGATCGGCAGGTTAAAAAGAGGATAGACCAGCAGGTTAAAAACGGCATAGATCGGCAGGTTAAAAACAGCATAGATCGGCATGTTAAAAACAGCATAGATCGGCAGGTTAAAAACGGCATAGATCGGCAGGTTAAAAACAGCATAGATCGGCAGGTTAAAAATACATTATTGCTTCACAATAAGGTTTATGTTTTAAAGAAATACCGATGCCTGAGAATCCTCCTGCATTATTTAACGTCTCATAAAATATTTGTAGTATCCCGCTACGTATTCCACTAACGTTTGATAAAATATGCATCTTCCGCAGGTGATCCGAACTGAAAAAATCCGAGGCATAAATAGGAAAACTTGAATCGCATCGTCAGATAGGCTGATCATAAATGATTAACTTTGTCATAGGTAGATCAACAAATCATTTCATCACAAACCATTTGGAAGATTTTCAAAATCCATTGTCTGTATGGATCTGGAGGATGGTACATGCCTGATGGTTTTTGCATAAGTTAACTATTAATTAAAAATAAAATAAGAGCATAATTAGGAAATACCTTGAGTAATAATAATCACTGTACGTGGTTCCAATACGAGTAGTGTTTTACAGTACAGTTGCGTACTGTTACATTTTCCAAAACACGTAATGAATAAAACAACCAGAAAATATTCCGACATGTTTAGCTCTCAAGCCATATCCAAAAGATGAGGTTAAAGGCTTCTACATACCGGGGCGACTTGTCGCGCGACGCAACGCGACACAAAGGCACCGCTCGTCCCGCGACACGCGGGGCCTTTGTGCCGTGTCGCGTCGCGCGACAAGTCGCGCTGGTATGTAGAAGCCTTAAATCGTAATTGAATTAAGTAGGTAATTGCCGAAAATGTTCACCAACTTTTATTACGACAATCATTATAAACATCATTTTAATTGACTATTTTTCCTCATTTTCTAAAAGATATTCAATATTAATTATAGCACACGTATCTACCTATATATAGACGACAGAATCCGAACTCTGTTGCGGACCAGACTCCAAGAAACCAGATACCTCTAGATGGATCTCGGATTTGGGCCAAACGGGCCTCATCCCTCGTAATGAGGAGTAACCCGTATCATGAACCTGCTGTTAGACCTAGACATCACAAGTAGCAAAAACCGGCCAAGTGCAAGTCAGACTCGCGCACCAAGGGTTCCGTACCTACCATTATCTATAAAAATGGCAAAAAAACACGTTTGTTGTATGGGATCCCCCCTTAAATATTTGTTTTATTTTAATTTAATTATTTATTCTTAAATTCAATATATATCTACATATTCTGTGAATATTTCAAGCGTCAACCTGTTGCCGTTATCAATATAGCGCAAAAACGAGCAAAAAAAATCAGGTTTGTTGTATGGGAGCCCCCTTAAATTTTTATTTTATTCCATTTTTTAGTATTTATTGTTATAGCGGCGACAGAAATACATCATCTGTGAAAATTTCAACTGTCTAGCTACAGGTAGGTTAGATAGGTAGGGTAGGTAGATAGGTTCATGAGATACAGCCTTAGTAATAGGGTTCCCGTTTTACCCTTTGGGTACAGAACCCTAAAAATGATACACACGGATTCTGGGAATCGGACTCTGGATTTGTGCCCGGTTCATAGCAATAAACCCTCTCAATTTTTTTTCGCGAAAAACAGACGTAATGTCATTAAAAGTAATTTATTAAAATTAGGCTGGGGATCAGCACTTTTTGTGAGTCAAATTACAATTATAAGACAGTCCCCCAAAATGCCCGCCTTCACCACTTCGTATAGTGCTTAAAGGCTTCTACATACCAGAGCGACTTGTCGCGCGACGCGACACGGCACAAAGGCCCCGCGTGTCGCGGGACGAGCGGTGCCTTTGTGTCGCGTCGAGTCGCGCGACTAGTCGCCCCGGTATGTAGAAGCCTTTAACTGGGAATAAGTCGCGCAACAAACTTCCCAGCATGTCCTGTGGAAGTAAGTGCCTGACGTGTGCTAGAGACGGTTGTGTACTTGTTGCTGAAGGAGATTAAACCACCGTTTGCGATTCTTCTGTCGAGTGAGGCGATGATAGGAAAATATCTCTATATTTTGTATCTCTCTACACTACGACCGTTTAGGTATTGTCCTTTTGTATGAAACGCTGGGGCCTCTAGAATCATGTGGTGAATTCATAGTAATAATTTGCGCGTCGATGTTCCGTACTGGCCCGGCCCCCGGAACTAGGGGGGGCAAGCCGGGGCCCGTGCCTCGGGCGCTAACTTCAGGGGGCGGCAAATTTAAGCGTAGCAGACAAGTGCACCACCCAGCGCACCGCAACTTGGCGATAAATGAGATGTGCAGCATCTTTCTCTGCGGGTGGCGCACTGAGGAAATCACTACGTTGATTAGCGTACTGTGAGCGGGTTGCGCAGTTGTATTCTGTCAAAAACTCTCCGATTTTAAAGCACAGTCTCCACTTTTATTTGGCGATATAAAAAAGGGTCAGCTTTCTATCTCTTGCAACAGACTATGTATGCCGCGGCAAACCAGAGGCGCCTATTAATTTTTTTTGAAAAATATCTAATTTTTTAAGAATATTACAAAGGCGACACGATTTCCTTTAATTTTTTACCACAGCGCTGTTGGATTGCAGCATTATCGATCGATAGAATTTGACTAATAAGTTGCTGGCAAAATATTCGAGCTCGCTCCGCTTGCTCTTGCAGCCTAGCAACTCTTAATAAAATTCTAAAACTCTCAAAAAGCAAATCAAAACTCTTAATTTTAAAACTTTTCTGTAGAAGTAGATTTTTTTTTTCTCTCTTGTCCTAGGATTCATCAATATAATGAACCCTAATCTTATTACAATCTAGCCTTATAGATAGACTATTATATAATTAAATTATAACCTAAACTACTAAATTGTCTTCACTAAGAATGTGTCCAATAGCACTTTTCTTATTGTCTCTATTAAGGCGAATACACTTCATTCTTGTGTTTGTTTGGCACTTTTGTACTTTACACTATTCACTAACACTAAACAATAACTCGAACGGTTTTGTTCTTTTTAGTCTTCTTACTATATTTGTGTGATCGAGAAGCTGGATTGCTTCGACGTTCACATGCTGCTGAAGCCTCTTTTCGTGAGCTTCTGTAAATTTCTGGATCACTTTATCGATGAACTCAACTTTTAGATCCCGATGGAGGTCATCATTTCGTATGTACCAAGGTGCATTTATAATTTCCCTTAGCACTTTGTTCTGGAATCGTTGTATAGTTAATATATTGGTATGTTTGGTGCAGCCCCACAGGCACTAGCATCAGGACTTGCCTGTATAGCAATAATTTGTTTTGCACGGACAGCATGGAGCTTCTTCCAAGCAGCCAATACATTCTTTTGAATCGGTGGTCGAGTTCCTCTTTTTTCTTCGAGAGAAGTCGATTCAGTATTTCAAAAAATCTAACTTATCTGAAGCAGAGTGCTAAAAGATTCGGGCTCGCTTCGCTCGCTCGTGCATTCTAGATTATCTTAAAAGTCTCGCATTTTTTTTTTTTTAGAACATAGGGCTCGTAGAGTAAAATTGAAATTCTAATCTACGAGTATAATAATAATAAAGCTGAAGAGTTTGACTGTTTTTTTTTTTATTGAACGCGCTAATCTTAAAACTAGCAGCCTGATTTGAAAAAATCTGTTTTTATTTGATAGCCCAATTCTTGAGGCAGGTTAACACCGTGCGTCGGGGGCCGAAACCTGGGCGAAGTCGCGGGCAGAAGCTAGTATGCTATAATCACACGATTTATTTCCAACTCTATCCTGTCCAGCGTTGCCAGAATGTTACTTTTGTAACATTTTACGTTACTTTTGACCCTCTTATGTTACCTCCATGTTACACGACCCAGAATGTTACTTTTACGTTACTTTTAGGACTTCATAAAATTATTTAAATATTTTCAAGCAAAAAATTTTTTTGTGTGAAATGGAACGCATCCAAGAAAGTTTTCGTTTGTCGCACTTGATTTTGTGAATTTTTGTGACCTGACACAAATTGCCTGTCGCGACAACCGCGCGATCTGTTACTTCGTCGTATCGCCTATGCACTCACTCGCGTGTATTTACACATCCCGCTTACTCAGGCGAGCGAGCGAACGAGCGCCTTGGAGTGGCGTCCGCGTCCGTGTCAGTTCAAAGTGCCATATTATGGTACAGTCGAGTTCATTAATATATTAGCCCTTTCAGGCTTCAAAAATATATGACCGTCAAAAAAAATCATAATATTGTGACAACTATAAGCATCATTAAATTGTGGTCAAGATTTCGATTCATTAATTCAATTCAATTCCAATTTTATTCAAATTTATAGTACTGGAAGCTAGTACTGGGAGCTAGTACTGGAAGATAGTACTGGAAGATAGCACTGGAATATAGTACTGGAAGATAGCACTGGAAGATAGCACTGGAAGATAGTACTGGAAGAAAGCACTGGATTATAGTACTGGAAGTTAGTACTGGAAGCTAGTACTGGGAGCAAGTACTGGAAGCTAGTACTGGGAGCTAGTACTGGAAGATAGCACTGGAAGATAGTACTGGAAGATAGCACTGGAATATAGTACTGGAAGTTATAACTGGAAGATAGTGCTGGAAGATAGTATTGGGAGCTAGTACTGGAAGTTAGTACTGGAAGATAGTACTGGAAGATAGTACTGGAAGCTAGTACTGGGAGCAAGTACTGGAAGCTAGTACTGGAAGATAGCACTGGAAGATAGTACTGGAAGATAGCACTGGAATATAGTACTGGAAGTTAGTACTGGAAGCTAGTACTGGGAGCAAGTACTGGAAGCTAGTACTGGGAGCTAGTACTGGAAGATAGCACTGGAAGATAGTACTGGAAGATAGCACTGGAATATAGTACTGGAAGTTATAACTGGAAGATAGTGCTGGAAGATAGTATTGGGAGCTAGTACTGGAAGTTAGTACTGGAAGATAGTACTGGAAGATAGTACTGGAAGATAGTACTGGAAGCTAGTACTGGGAGCAAGTACTGGAAGCTAGTACTGAAAGATAGTATTGGGAGGTAGTACTGGAAGGTAGCACTGGAAGGTAGCACTGGAAGATAGAACAATACACTTACTGTATTAGTACAGTAGTAGTAGTACAGTACTTCCAGCACTATCTTCCAGTTCTATCTTCCAGGTCCAGTACTAGCTCCCAATACTATCTTCCAGTACTATCTTCCAGTACTAACTTCCAGTACTATATTCCAGTGCTATCTTCCAGTACTATCTTCCAGTGCTATCTTCCAGTGCTATCTTCCAGTACTATCTTCCAGTACTAGCTCCCAATACTATCTTCCAGCACTATCTTCCAGTTATAACTTCCAGTACTATATTCCAGTGCTATCTTCCAGTACTATCTTCCAGTGCTATCTTCCAGTTCTATCTTCCAGCACTATCTTCCAGTTCTATCTTCCAGTGCTACCTTCCAGTGCTACCTTCCAGTACTAGCTCCCAATACTATCTTCCAGTACTATCTTCCAGTACTAACTTCCAGTACTATATTCCAGTGCTATCTTCCAGTACTATCTTCCAGTACTAGCTCCCAATACTATCTTCCAGCACTATCTTCCAGTTCTAACTTCCAGTACTATATTCCAGTACTAGCTCCCAATACTATCTTCCAGCACTATCTTCCAGTTATAACTTCCAGTACTATATTCCAGTACTAGCTCCCAATACTATCTTCCAGCACTATCTTCCAACTTCCAGTACTATATTCCAGTGCTATCTTCCAGTATACATGTTACTGAGAAAAACCAGTCACATATTAATGAATCGAAATCTTGACCACAATTTAATGATGCTTATAGTTGTCACAATATTATGATTTTTTTTGACGGTCATATATTTTTGAAGCCTGAAAGGGCTAATATATTAATGAACTCGACTGTACTAGTGTCGTTTTCCTGTTTTCACATAAAATAAGGTAATGTTACTTTTCTCGTGAAAATGTTACTTTTTGAGCTGTCTTATGTTATAATTGACTATCTGCCACTGGCAACACTGATCCTGTCCTACCTTCATGATTCTCCCCTCTTATCCCAATTTGTTTGCGGTCGGCGCAACATGTCCCTTTCTTCCACACTCTCTATTACTCCTCATCTCGGTAGTTACTCCCTTTCTAGCCATATCATCTTTCACACACTCCATATATCCTGCCCTATCCTAATTAAAATAAACGTTCGACAAGTCCATGTATATTTTTAAAAAAGTCTTCATGGAAAAGGTTAAAGAATTGGCTGGGCGGGCGGCGGGCGACAGTTGGCACTTTATGCCCCGACTACAAAAAAAACTCTAGAATTTAAAGCAGCCCCGCACTCATTCGGGGCTGCACCTTAGGGCCTGTGCAAACCACGTTTTTTAAACGCGCCGTTGACGCGCGTTCGTAGCGATACGGACGTGATGCGCACGCGAGTCAGTCTATTCTGTATTATAAAAGCGCGCCGTCGACGCACATTTCTAAAACGCGCGTCAACGGCGCGTTTAAAGAACGTGGTGTGCACAGGCCCTAAGCTGCCTTACACCGTAAATTTACTGGCTAATACGATGTAGAATGATTCAAAACTAATCCAGTGCAATTGGACTAACTCTTTAACATAACACAGGGACACATTATTTCTATAATAATATTTTGACAATGTAATATAGTAACAGTACTCACATAATTTGGTCTCGCTCCGTCGCTTCACTCGCAGTTTGATGACACACGATGAAATGCACTGCAACAAACAATACTGTTGTTGGTGACTGTCTAAATATTAGCAACGTTACGTAGTGATGAGGAGAGCACACTCCGCTTAAATCAACAGAACGATGTACGAGTATATTAATCTCTCTAGCTTTTACACGCTACTTCGTCTGCTTGCCATGAGTTTGAGTAGCGTAGTAAATAGTTTAAATACTCTCATAAGGGTTAATTTTCGTAGATTCTCTTGGTGCACCCCTTTCACCTTTTTAGTCCACATTTCTATCTTGATATATAATTATAGGCTGTTACTTTGTCTGGTATAAAATAAGAATCAAACTACTAATCACATATTAGAGAAAACAAGGTAATTTTAAGATAATTAAGTATTACATAATAGGTAGGGTAATAAAAATCCACAACTCTGAGTCCAAATGCACAATTTTTCTAAAAGGTTGAAATTCAGTCAGATCCAAACTACAGCAGACATGCTCTGCCGCTGCGCCACTTAGATCGTCATTTATTTAAGTACCCTCTGAGGCACCCTCACAGAAGGGCGGAAAAGCGCCCCAATGGCTAGCCCTATAAGAATACTTAGATTGATTCAACGACTAGTAAGTGCGTTGTCACAAAATATAATTGTGGTAAAAACATAATAGATAACTGTCATTCAACCTAGCCTTTTTTTACAGGGATTTCTGCATTTACAATTTATCTCCTGTTTCTAAAACCGTAATTAAGTTTCTGATCAGCATCCTAATTGCGTATATAATGCTATTAATCACAATCTGAATGATTTTGAAGCATATATTAGCTATATATACTTCATTCCTCATCCATTACTTCATAATGTTCGAAAAAATTGGCTTAGTATAACGTAAATATCGCAATTAATGTTATTGAACTGTCAAAATGAAACCCATTGGTACTGATAGTGTGTTACGCATAATTGCGTAAAAAAAAGAAGAAAGATTAATGCCCCTCTGTAATCTTTTTCAGATTTGATAGCTTAGCCAAAACTTGATATAACAGAAACGAAAAAAGCTTCTATATGTACATATTAAATTATAAATTAAACTCACTTTTCGTGTCTGCCCGCGTGACCGCGTTGTTCTTCTAAACTACCTACGCAACGGATTTTAATGCGGTTTCCACCATCATTTAGTAAATTTATTCCAGAAGGTTTCTATGTACATTAATATTAAACTTACATATAACAAAAAAATCTCGATCTTTTGTCAAGTCCTCAAAACCAAGTTTACTCCGAAGCGTTAATCCGAACTATCGGCCGAATGTTCGGCCGTTTTATAACTCGCATAGTTTCCTTTTTTGACTTTGAATCCTTACCCGACTTAAAGTCACATTTTTGACTTTGGCTTATCTCTTTGATTGCCGTTTTTTTTTTCTTTTTTTCGCCGTAGTCAGCCATAGTTATCCGTAGTCAAGCAACGGCCGAACATTCGGCCGATACGTCAGATTTATGTTCAGAGTGGCCCTGCAGTCTCGACATAGGTAGCGATCGCTTTATGACCGAATTCGATAGCAAAGTCCTAATGGGATCTCCAGACGGTCAAAATTGCTTGATAAGCACGAAAAAATCACACACTTATCAAGCATTTTTGACCGTCTAGGGACTCCATTAGCACTTTGCGACCGAATTCGGTCGTAAAGCGATCGCAATGTATGTCGAGACTGTACGCACAGGCAGGGGGGAGTCACTAGTAAAAAATAAATGATAAAAAAAAATAAGTAGTAGGACATAAAACACATCAGGCTACTAATGCCACATTATTTTTCTAAAGCCTTTACACGAGTCTGCCGTTGTACCCGTATTGTGAAAACCGCAGGAGTTGAAAGCGTTGGACTTTAAAACAAACAACCTAGATTATGTTCTGTATGATCATTTGGTAATTCTTACAGCGGGCTATCATAAGTTCTGTTGTTATGCTTATTTTTTATTATGGTGATTCCGTTTAAGCAACTTTGAACTTGAACTGACTAAAAAACTAAATATATCTAATAAAGCATTTTTTGACGACCCTCTCTTCGACGATTAAACATATTGCTGTCTATGAAAGAGATGATAGACAATTAAAAACGAAACTATATATGGTTGGAACGTTTTTTAACGCAGTAGGTGTTGAATTATCTGATTCTATACATAATAACATAACATCACGACTGTATTCCCCGAAGGGTTGAGCAAAGGTGTACCTATAGTACACCCACATTTGCCAGTTATGTTTAAGTCCCATGTAAAAGGGGCAAGCCTATTGCCATCAACCGGGCTCAAATCCAGACCCCGGGCTGCTACTGAGAAATTCCAGATGAAAAAATTCAATAACACTTTTGCTCGGCCCGGGAATTGAACCCAGGACCTCATGTTCAGCAATATCTCTTGCGAACATTAGACCAACGACGCAATTTGTAATAATATCCCATGTTCTTTATTAGCCTTCTTTGTTACCGACAATGCTTGCAGAGTAGGCAAGCTGAAGTGGCAGTGGGCGGTCATGTTTGTCGAAGGACCGATGGCCGGTTAAGCAGACAAGCCCTGGCCCTGCAGTCTCGACATAGATAGGGATCGCTTAACTACCGAATTCGGTCGCTAAGTCTTAATGGGGTCTCTAGACAATCAAAATTGCTTCACAAACACGTAAAACTCACAATCTCGTCAAGTAATTTTAGCCGTCTAGAGATCCCATTAGGACTTTGCGACCAAATTCGTCCGTAAAGCGATCGTTATCTACGTTGAGATTGCAGGACCTGGGGGCATACTTCGAAACGATAATCCGAAGTCTTGACTTCCACAGTTTTGCAACACTACGACCGGTAGCAGCTACGCAGCGCTCCCTACCGGACGACAGTGCCAGCCTACTGGAATCGCCACCGTTGCCGGTGCCGGTCGGAACACGACAATATAAAGGAACAAACCCGAGCTGCGGGGGCATTGTGATTTGAGAATCAGTCTGATAACCATCCTTGAATCCTGACCCTACTTCATGTCACGTCTTCTTTGACTTTGACTTATCTCTTTGACTGTCGTTTTTTCAGCCATAGTCAGCTGTAGTCAGGAAACGGCCGAACATTTGGCCGATACTTCGGATTTACCTTCGGAATAGACCCCTTGGAGTGGAGACCGCGTATCGGCAAGCATATTATATTGTGGGACGCCGCCCAGGTAGCTGGTGGCTGGGACAAGCTGGGTGCGGCAGGCAAAAGACAGGGTGTTGTAGTGCAGCGTGGGAGAGCCCTATGTCCAGCAGTGGACTGCGATAGGTTGGCATGACATTGATGAATTTTATTTTTACTATGACATGAATATTTACTTTGTTAAGTGTGAAGATTATGTGGGTTATTGTTTGTTTTTGTTTTTACTCAGTTAGTTTTCATCATTGTCTGGCAGTTTGAGTAATTTATGCGGCCTACCCGAATGTCCTTTCTTTGGTATTGTTCGTTGAATCGTTGAGCTCCTCAAGTTCTGAGTTGAGCTGCACGACTACTGACAAATGCGTGCACTGACTGGACAGGTCCCCTCAATCTGTGTGATTCTTTCATCAAAAGATCATTTCAGGCACCAATCTACATGGTCTTACATGGTCTTCACATGATTTGACCAAGATTATGTCTGGAATTTAAAAGAGACTGTGACCTCTGAGTTTGTTTCGGCCTTTCTTCTCAGAGTAGTCAGTTACGAAACGCCGACCTCATCTAGTTTTTTTTTGTTTTTTTAAATATGTTTGACGTGTAAAAACGTGTTTGTACAAACCTACTTACAGAAAATAAATCATTTATCATTTATCATGATTTATCTTAAAGAATACCTATGGAAAAGGGAAAGTTGCGAGAATTCACTGGATGCGTGCAGGGCAACACGGGTACTTAGTTAGTTGTAGATTTTTTTTGACATAATGATATTTAAGTATATGCCCGAGCTCACCTCATGTATATGCCCGAGTACCTCCGCCCGGGACATGTCCTCGAGCCGAGTCTCGTTCACGTCCATGATCTCGTCAGCCAGCTCCAAGTTGTCCCAGTTTCCGGCTGATGGTGACCCTGAGAAATAAAGGATATGTTATTGGATGACAAACAAGGCCACGGTCCACTTGATTTAGACATTTGATATACCAGAGGCATCTCAGATAATGATGCCACCCCAGACACTATTCTCTGTCCCATGATTCGGCAGGAAAACGGTTAATATAACCAGCCTATAATGTTTCCTCCTCTCTGTGAGAGGGATTGGGCCGTGGTCCACCACGCAGACCCAATGCGGATAGCCGAAGATATTTTATACCTCTACAAAGTACACGATATGAAAGCCTTTGTAATCCTGCCTTTTCTCAACTTTTGGAACTCTTTTGAACTTTGTGGTGAGGCGTAATTTAAGGGTGTGCGGCCGTGTCTACTGGTCTGAACTCTGAACACCTTTTAATTTAAACTGTAATACGATTCGATACAAATGCACGAAAATAATCTACCTACATGTTTCATTCGACTATCAAATCTTCGTATAGTACTGACTGTATACATTTTGTGGTAACTGACATAGAGACAGCCCGTTTAGTGTACTTTAGCTATTTTCATAGTGTAATGTCGTACGGTATTCTGTTATGGGGAAATGCTGCCGATATTCAGACTATCTTTGTTTTGCAGAAAAGAGCTGTTCGATCAATTTATAAATTAAGTCCAAGACACTCTCTCAGAGAGAAATTTAAGGAGATTAATGTAATGACTGTGCCTTCTCAGTATATTTTTGAAAATCTATTATATGCCCATAAAAATATAAAATTATTTAAAAAATACAGTGATATCCATAATATAAATACTAGGAACAAACACAAATTTGTTGTACCTACAACAAGGCTCAAGAAAATAGGTGGCTCGTTTCGATGTCAATGTATACGCTTTTATAATAAACTTCCAAGCCACGTTCAAGATCTAAGCCTTAATAAATTCAAATCATTCATTAAACGTAAGTTGTGCCAGAAAGCCTTTTATACTGTTAAAGATTATATTGAGGACAAAAAGGCTTGGGATTGAGCTGCTCCAATTTTTGTACATATTGAGGTAGTTTATTTTTATTGTTTTTTTTTTTTGTTTTTGCTAACTTTATTATTTTATAAACAGTGACATTTAATTATTATTTTATACACAATGACAGGAATATTTACTTGTAAAGTATTATATTATTTTAATTATTGTGAATGTGAAGACTATGTGGGTTATTGCATAATATTTTTTTTTCCCTTTCTTTTATTCTCAGTTAGTGTTAATCATGGTCTGGCAGTTTGAGTCATATAAGTGGCCTACCCAAATGTCCTTTCTTTGGTATTGATCGTCGCATCGTTGAGCTCCTTAAATTCTGAGTAGAACTGCACGATTACTGACAAATGCGTGCACTGACTGGTCAGGTCCACTCAACCTGTGTGGTTCTTTCCTCAAAAGACCATTTCAGACACCAATCTACATGGTCTTCACATGAACTGACCAAGATTATGTCTGGACTTTAAAAGAGACTATGACCTCTGAGTTTGTTTCGGCCTTTCTTCTCAGAGTAGTCAGATAGGAAACGCCGACCTCATCTAGTTTTTAAAATATGATTGACGTGTAAAAGTGTTTGTACAAACCTACTTACAGAAATAAAATCATTTATCATTTATCATTTATAGGTATTGCACTTTTGTAAGAAACAGAAGTTTTTTTTTACTAAAAATTTCAACTCTTCCATTTTTTTACTGAATTCATAGTAACAGTTTTCCTACCTACCTAACCTAATTGATCTTTATTATTCAGAGATTCCGTGTTGTGCCGGACGTAAAGAATAACACCTCCCTATTTCTTCCCGTGGGTGTCGTAAAAGGCGACTAAGGGACTTACTAGAGAATGAGCAGCAGCGTTCTCTATGCATTTCAACACCATACTGCGATCGCCATTCCGCCTGCCAAGCGTGGCGATTATGGCAAAACCCCCCAAATGTTAGGGTAGGCCTCTATGTCCAGCAGTGGAAGTCTTTCGGCTGAAATTATTCGGAGAGAGTTGTATGTACTAGGTTGTTGGTCGTAAGTTCGAACCCAGGCAGGCGCTTTAATTTGTGTACATTATTTCATCACCACTGCTCTCAAAACGGTGAAAGAAAACATGTCCTAGAACCAAAAATTCGAAGACATACATGTGACATCTACCAACCCGCACTGGGCCCGCGTGGTGGATTACGGCCCACACACTCTCACCGAGAGGAGGCCTGTGCCTAATCCCAGCAGTGGGATTAGGCTGATTATGCTTACTCAGAGTTTTTGACAGGTCGCCAGCCTTATAGGGCCCGTATTTATAGAGCGTTACTCAGTACTCAAGCATTACTAAGACTAGTTTCAACCAATCCAATGGCTTGAATCTAGTCTTAAGGGGACGATAACCGACTTTTAATGATTTTATACTGAAGATCACGTCTAAACGAATAGTGTTAATGATTTCAACAAAATTTAATTATGATAAATTAGAACATTTTCTTAATAACTTAATATGTGAATATTTTAGATTATATTTATAATACATAGTGAAATTAATTTGTAAAGTTATGTCTTGAAAAAAAACTGAGAATGGCGCGAAATCTACCAAGCGTATTTTGCTGAAACCAATTTAAAGATAATTTAATTACTGATGTTTTAGTATACGCGTTTTATTTATTTAAATACCTTTTGTTTTGTGTATAATAAATTAATAATGCGTCAAATTGGGGACAGCGCTCCTTGATGGGCGAGTCCCATTACTGGCTGAACGTACGACGCGTTGCGTGAGCTCAGTACAGAACACGCAAGCTAACCACTCAAGGTCACGGGCATATATCTGCGTCTTAAGTAATGCTTGAGTACTGAGTAACGCTCTATAAATACGGGCCTAGGACTTAGGTATAAATTATCTGCTGTACAATGACAATTCTTATATGTATCAATATAATAATGACACGTCTACTGTAATTTTAACAATTACGAAATTACACTAAGAAGTTTCATTTTACTGCAGCTAATTTAAAGTCCGACTTATATAGGTTAACAGTATTCAATTCCAATAGCTTTGTAGTGTCCTAAGATTCTCGGAAGGAATGGCTTAACTATCTAAAATTGAATAGGTACTTAGACGTTAGTTACTTGGCCTGTCCGTTTCGATATTAACTTAACTACACTTTACTTTCTTTTATCTTTTAAGGTTTTGAATACTAGGCTTTTAGCAATTTTTTTTTTCTTATATTTATTTCTGGTTATACATCATAGTCTTAAAGTATGATTGCAATTTGGCTACTTTGTATTAGAGTGTGTATTTTGTCATTTTTTTTTTTGTTTGTTTTGTAATGTGTGTCTTGTTTGTGCAGAATAAACAATTTTTCTGTCTTTCTTTCTTTTCTTTATATTACCAATCTACTAATAAAGTTAATTGAATTATTAATTTTGCTTTAGAAAAGATACAATATGCTGGGAATGTATCGTATGTGTCTGTGTTACCTATAACTTTAGGTATATCATGTTCTTGAAATATGTGAGAATCTGCATTTCTACCTTTCTTACCCCAATATTCTAACACACATTAGCAACACATACTCGTACACGCTGGCATATGTCCAGCAGTGGACGTCTTTCGGTTGAAATGATGATGATGATGATATTAGCAACATATGATGAAAGCCTGAAAGACGTCCACTGCTGGACATAGGCCTCCCCCAAAGTGGGGGGTTTGCCATAATCGCCACGCTTGGCAGGCGGGTTGGCGATCGCAGTATGGTGTTGAAATGCATAGAGAACGCTGCTGCCCATTCTCTAGTAAGTCCCTTAGTCGCCTTTTACGACACCCGCAGTAGGGGAGTGCGTTTCTTTCTTTACTATTTTGCTTTCTTTAGGGGAGTTTTATTCTGTTTTTATTAAAGGCTTTAACACACTAATATTACCTATAAAGGCGAAAGTTTGTGAGTGTGTGTGTTTGTTACTTCTTCACGCTAAAACAGCTGGACCGATTTTGATAAAATTTTGTATGGAGGTAGATGAGACCTTGGATTAACATAATAGGCTACTTTTTATCCCGATATTCCCACGGGATCGTGACTTCTGCGGGGCGCAGAGATTTGATTATTTGTATCACGAGAAATAAAAGATGCCTGCAAGGTTTTGAAGGCCTACCTACTTCTCAAGACGCGTTGTCCCAGCGTGTATATGAAAATCCTTCGGGAAGGGATCCCTGGCTCGTAATGGAAAGAAAATTAAATAAAAAATTAAAACGCCGTACTTTTACAGTTCCTCTAAATCTAAATAATAAATGAACTAGCCTAATAAAATGGCATGGCGTCCGAATCCGGCGGTGTCTTTGTGAAAGCAATGTAAATAATTAAGTGCTTCGCTATCGCCCGCTTCCTGCTTTCCTAGGTAGTAAGTATTCTTGAAAGTAATAAATCCTCTGCTCTTTATTCTTGGCGCTTAGCCTAGATGTAAGTAGTTGATACCTCGGTCTTTTATTAAGTACCTACTTCATGTTGTTACCTAGTTTTATAAGAAACTAGCTGCTCTGCGCCCCTCGGTTTCACCCACGTCTCGGTCTCGTGGGTATAACGGGATAAAAAGCACCATATGTCCTAACCCAAGACTACCCATGTGCGGGGTTGGTCCGTGGATGGCTGACCATCTTTACCTACATACCGATACTCCTCCGCCGTGCCTCGGAAAGCACGTTAAGTCGTTGGCCCCGGCTGTCACTCTTGGATCTTCGTCAGTCGTTAGGTACGGGTAGTCAGAAGCCCGAAAGTCTGACAACCAGTCTTACCAAGGGGTATCGTAGTTCCCAGTTACTGGGTTGTGGAAAAGGCGGCTTAGTCCCATCTCTTCCCCTTCCCATCTCTTCCCCTATACGTTTATACCTTGAAAAGGAAAATTTTGTTGGTATAAACGCCTAGGGGAAGAAATGGGAAGGGGAAGAGATGGGACTAGACCGAAAAGGCAAGGCGGGTGATGAATTAGGAAACAAAAAGGAGAACTCATTAGGTAGATACAGACTTTGGTAACTACTGATTTACATTGTATTTGCAACATAGTCTATGTAGCAAAAAAATAGAATAACTAGGTACTGAGAAGGTGAGTTTGATAACATTAATCGGACACACGATTCGTATCGACTAAAAGCTAAAAACTGAAAGAACTCCAACTCGTTGTTGTATCTTTCATGCCGCTAACGAACTTTAATTAAGTATGGGTAGGTTTATCACTGAAATCATCAACAAAATTATACGGGAATAAAATTGAATAATACGAGTTACTCATTAGATAAATGTAGATCTTTGTGAAAAAAGAAAGAAAGAAGGAAAAATGCGTTTGCGTTTATGCGTTACAGCAAAAAACCACAATATAACTATAAATAACAGAAAACAATTAATAAAATGCCAATAGGGCCTCAGTTCAGCTGACAACACAAGGTGTACCACCTGACGCTGATTTTCAGCTGCAAATCTTTACTTTACGCATTCACGACAGCATTTTAAGACAGAACCTTAGGAAAACACTGAAGAAAAGCCTGCACGGGCTACATATAATTATTTAATTAAATTCATAAAGAATAACACTTCTTAGCACTTACCGTATAACTTTATTTTGTTATCCTTAGTTTGCACTACTATAATAACATAGCCTTCTAGGTCAACAGATTTGCATTTCACCGTTGTCATTTTATCAATCGCATTTATCTGCGTGGTTGGTGCGTTAAAAGTATTCATTTTGCTATATTATTAAATTATTTACTATGTCTAAACACAAAATAGCTATGAAAAAGCCCCATTCACGCCCCCGTCGTAAGAATCAATGATTATTTTTTTAATTTCATGCCAACGTTTGCGCCAACGCCACTTCAGACACAGCCCACTTTTTGAACAACTATTCATTTTTATTATTTTCCACATTATTTTTTAAATTCTAACCGGGAGATAGTAAATCGGCCATTATTATTTTTGATTCCCACTCGTTACAAACTTAAACACTGCTCGGACATCTAAATAATTATTATCACAATTTATTAAAAAGTCTGTGTTAACGTAATTTTACATGATTTTAGCGTATTGTCGAGGTATAGGCGAATTTCAGATAATTTTCATTGTGACAAGTCACGTTATGGTGTTTAAAGTAAACGCGATCGGTTTATCACACTCCCTGAATGTTTAGTACATTATATTATTCACGAGTACGTAAATTGAAGGTTTTTAGATATTTATTCGGTTATTAATCTAATATCTAAGGCGTATCAACGTGTTTTTGAGAGTGAAAAACCGGTCCCACGTCCGCGGGCTGGGTGGTCGCCGCGAATGGATACGACTATCCCATTTTCGCGCGATCAATAATGCTCCCTACCCAGCATCCCTTCAGAAGTTCAGACTCCCACAGACTATCGTTCTATTTTCCCCATTTTTATCAATCCGGTATTCGCCCGTTTTTAGTCATTATAATTATGAAGAATAATTTAATCTGACAAAAAGGTAATAAAAAAAATAGTTAAATGGTTAAAAAAAACAAAAATAAGCGTCGAACACAAGGTCCCACCGAGATTTGAACTCGGATCGCTGGATTCAAAGTCCAGAGTGCTAACCATTACACCATGGGACCGCTTGAGTGTCTTCGTGAAATTACCGTGAACTAAGTTGCAAATAAAATAATTTGAAAGATAATACAAATAAATATTATTGATTTTACAACAAAAAATTTAATAAAACTTCCCAAAAAATTACTCCTGCAGCTCCTTTCTAACGTTAATTCAAAACAACGCAAAAGTCACATTAGATGGCGGTACGAGACACTATCAGTGCCTTGGATATCTTTGTGAACAATGACATCTACGGTTTGGCATGAAAACTAAAACTGATCCTATGTTTTTCTGAACTTTTAAAATATGAAATGTTGGTATTTACAACAGATAATAAATTGGTCCTGCGCTATATTTTGACAGAATAAAATAAATTATGTGTGCAAGATGTTTTTCATGACACAATTTTTAGCACTTGCAAGCATGCTATTTGTATATTTAGTATCTAGCAACACTAAATGTCAGTTTGTCACTGACTTCGCTACGGTATGGTTGTCATTTCGTCCGTCTATCAAATAGCGTGATAGATGAATGGAAAATAATTAACTTTATCGCAGCGAAGACGCCTCTCGTATCTCCTCGAAACATAACGTCGCGCGTGTTACAACACATTAGTGAATATAAAAGGGTGCTCGCTTTGATACAACACCGCCATGATCGATGTTAGAAACAAAGATGGCGGAATAATACTGTGATCATAACCAAACGCGTTGTTTTGTCGTGTGTAGCGTTATGTGCTGTAGTGGGCGGCGGCTGCAGCAGTGTCGGGGTGCGTGAGTGAGGAGGAGAGGCGCGATGGGGGCGCGGCCGGGGTGATGCCGCCGCGGCCAGCGGCCGGCCGCGCGGCCATGGCGGCCGACAGCGAACGCCCGCCGCTCGCTCTGTTCACCGCCGTGTACGACTATTTGGCGCAGGGAGAGGACGAGCTCTCCCTGCGCCGCGGCGAGATTGTTGAGGTCCTGTCGAAGGACGCCAACATCTCGGGGGATGAAGGCTGGTGGACGGGAAAGATCGGCGACCGCGTCGGTATATTCCCTGCCGTGTACGTAACGGAGGAAGACCCTCTGGCCGTGGAGCCGCCGCGCGTGTCGTTCTCCGAGCTGAAGCTGGAGGAAGTGATCGGTGTGGGCGGCTTCGGGAAAGTGTACCGCGGGTACTGGAACGGAGAGGTGGTGGCGGTGAAGGCGGCGCGCCAGGACGCGAACGAAGACATCGATGTTATAAAAGAGAGTGTGTTGCAAGAGGCGAGACTGTTCTGGGTGCTGCAGCATGAGAATATTGTGTCATTGAAGGGTGTTTGTTTGGGGGAGCCAAACTTTTGTCTGGTGATGGAGTACGCGCGCGGCGGGCCGCTGAACCGGGTGCTGTCGGGTCGGAAAATTCGGCCGGACATCCTGGTGGACTGGGCCATCCAGGTGGCGCAGGGCATGGCCTACCTGCACGTTGGTGCTCCGATGTCCCTCATCCACAGAGACCTCAAGAGCTCTAATGGTAAGTTATTTTATCACATCAATTTACAAATTTATTACATATTATTGTAAAGCTGTGTTCAAACAATTTTGTTTTTTTTACAACAACAAATTGTAAACATCACTGTTGTAGGTTATTTAGTGTAAACCTACATTGTAGAACTCTTTACAGCACAGCAAGCTTGTATGTGTGAGGCTATGAATGCAGTATCTTTAGATTCACAAATCATTTATGATCTCAATAAGAAGTTGTGTTACTTTGTGCATAGGGCTGGTCACTAACAATTTTTATTCACAAACTGATTCTCTCATGGGGAAATGTACCATTTATTACTTCTGTTCTCGTGAGGTCAGATGGCTATGTCAGACTTTCATAAACTATAATCACTTTCCGCTAAGGGTATGGAGACAGAATAAAACTAACGTTGTTTGTCTGAAAATTCTTGAATCCAAATTATTGAGCATATCGATACCTCTGGGCTCAAAGGTCGTAAAGGACATTTGGGCGAAAATTACTTTTTGATACTGTTTTACTCAGTTTTTAATTCTCTATCGATCTGTATATTCCGTTTTACGAAATTCGCAAAAAAAATGCCTTTACGACCCACATAATTTGAGACGTTAAAGATAGTTTACCGTAAAATTTGGATGTAAAGGACATTGTCTTGGCAAATTATCCTGTACACCCTTACAATTGAAAATAAAAAATGACAAGTGTCCTTTACGACCTAGTTTCATTTTATTTGCTTCCACTAAGGGCGTTTATAAACGTAAGTGAGGAAACAACGAATTTCATTATGCGAGCAAACCCCAGAGAAAGGAAAAACAAAAGGAAAGGGGAAGGGAAAGTCCAAAGGGAAAAAAAGCTAGATTAACAATAAACCAGTGATTGCTATGGATGCAGTGAAGCAGCTATACAATAGTAGATTACCAGAGGATCCAGATCAATTTCGGACAAACCCTAACAGAGTTATTTTGTTTAGCTATCTGCTCTTTTGTGGCCACACATTAGGTGTGTTTGTAAGCTTTTTTTGGACAGATTGCTAAATAATTTCTATTTTATGAACCCGTTACAAGTTCATGTGGTGGACTTTGGCCCATTCAGTTGTAAAGAGAAGGCTTGGGCCAAGTTGTTAGAAAATATGCTGAGCATATATTTCATTTGTCCAGCCCAAGGACCGTACAACCTTAACCTTAAACATTCATTGGGTTACCTTTATCATGATGTAACCCATTTCAATGGGTTCTATACCTACTTGAAACCCAGATTTCGATATCCGCCCAACACGCGTAGCATGACCAATTCTATCTCTATTCTACCCAGGGACTATTTTGGTTACCATTTTAGAAAAACCCTATCGAAAACTATTTCAATGGATAGGGTTTTTCTAAGCAGTTAATTAAAAACCCATACGGTGTGGGTAATTTTGAATGGCTTAAATTATGCCGTTCAAAAGGGTCACCCACACCGTATAGGTTTTTATTGAAAACCCTTTCAATGTGTTACCAAAATTTAATTTAAGCCATTCATAAGGTTTACCCTTATCATATGGGTTTTTGTTTAACCGTTTAGAAAAACCCTATTGAAAACCCTTTCAATGGGTAACCAAAATGGTCCCTGGTCCAGCCATTCCTTTTTACCAACTTTCTATGGTATGGTTGTTGAAGAAACCACCAACATCACCAATTTTTGCTATGATCTCATAACAAGAAAACAAAACAAAGGAAAACTGCTAGGTACTTAGTTAATTATTAAATTAAACCTACCTACACCTATCCAGATTGATCTAGGTCTTTGATATTTTATCAGAATATTCATAATTTAAATATTCAATGACCCTTGCGCAAGAGTTTGACATGACTACCCACATTCTCTTTTTATAAACTCGCCTACATAACTATGATCAAAAATTGACAAATCATCAAGGAGTTAATTTATAAACATTGCTTAAAGTTAAGTAATAATTAGCACTTGTTTAACAATACATTTTTTGACATCTAAATGTTTCTAACTCTAAACAATATTGAAAAAATATATAAATAAAGGGGTAAAAGTCTTGCACACATCATTTTCTCTTTTTTAGGGTTCCGTACCCAAAGGGTAAAAAGGAAACCCTATTACTAAGGCTCCAACGTCTGTCTGTCTGTCTGTCTGTCACCAGGCTGTATCTCATGAACCATGATAGTTAGACTGTTGAAATTTTCACAGATGATGTATTTCTGTTGCCGCTATAACAACAAATACTAAAAACACAATAAAATAAATATTTAAGGGGGCTTCCATATAACAATCGTGATTTTTTTGCTCGTTTTTGCTCGATATTGATAACGGCAACAGGTAGATAGACAATTGAAATATTCACAGAATCTTTAGCACTTTAAAAATAAATAATTAAATTAAAATAAAACAAATATTTAAGGGGGGCTCCCCTGGGAGATAATGGGGATAATGGTACGGGACCCTTCGTGCGTGAGTCCGACTCGCACTTGACCGGTTTTTTATGTAATATGTTTCCTCTCGCTTTCTGTGGGAGTGATTTAATGAAAAGGGATGGAAGTGTGCAACAGGAAGTAACAGCTTGAGTATGGAATAACTAAGTACTTTTTAATAACATGGAATTAGTAAGTACTTTTATATAGATTGTAAGTAGAGGCGATCATTTCTAGCGCTACTTAGTTGCTTATTACCAAAGTAAGATGTCAGATGTTACACATCTTAAGCAACTACTGTGTAAGGCTTGCTCGTTTTTTTTTTTATTTGTGTATGGTGTAATAATTACTTAACACCTGTAATTATTGACTGCCTTTTAAGTTACAGCTATTCACTATTGTATGCTTTAAATGGCGCCAAAGCTGCAGATGTCAATCGAAATTTTTCTCACCTTTTTGAGACAGCATACTTGACACTTCTTGAAACTAGTTAATTGAACTCTTAATGAATGCCTTTTATTGAATACTTTAATGAGCTTGTTTAAAAGTGAGGTAATGTAATCGATGTTAATTGTGGGTAGTATTTGGGGGATATTAGCATTGAGATTCTCATTGAAAATATCTGCATAAGGGGCGCAATACGGCGGCGGCGTCTTTTAGACTCGGTGGCCTAAATCGTGGTTGGCAAACGTGATGAACTACCTGCAAGCATGACGATTTGCTTAAGATATCTTTAAAAACCGCAGCTGATTCAGATCCAAATCTTCGTTCAGCCAGTAATAGGACTCACCCATCAAGGAGCGCTGTCCCCAATTTGACGCATCATTAACTTATTATACACAAAACAACAGGTATTTTAATAAAACGCATAAACTAAAAGATCAATAATTAAATTATCTTTAAATTGGTGAAGGTTTCAGAAAAATATGCTTGGTAGATTTTGCACCATTCTCAGTTTTTTTACCGCTTTAGACATAACTTTACAAATTAATTTCACTATGTAATATAAACATAATCTAAAATATTCACATATTAAGTTATTGAGAAAATTCTCTAATTTAACATCTATTTTTTTCAAATCATTAACACTAGTCGTTAAGACGTGATCTTCAGTATTCTTTATTAAATCATTAAAAGTCGGTTATCGTCGTCTTAACTACCAGTATTCAATCAAATAAACTTAGTAGGTACTCAATTAAAATAGGTACAAACAATTCTTTATCATCTAGTTGTAACTTAAACATAGTACTTTTCATTACTGAAGTGAACTAGGCCATGAGTGTCATTCTGCCTGCCCTAGGGTCTGTGACCTCTTTTCATACATACAATTAACACTATTCAACAAATTATATTTGTACGCAGTTTTTGTCGCGTACACTTACCGGTTCGATTACTGTGCAAGCGTAGTAACACTTAACTGTTCAACTATTATTTTTCATAAAGTTATTTAAAACACAACTTACTTAAAGCTATTTTCCATATAAAATTCTTTCAAACAGGAATGTTACATAAACTTATAATACTATTAGTTAACACAAATACCTACCTTCGACTCAGCGTTGATTTAACGAACGCGTATACGCAGCTCAAACGCTGTGTCAACGCGACATATTTTCGACACAATCACGTATACGCTAGCGCAGCGCCTACGCAGCGTGTGATCGACGTCAACAGCTACTCTGGACATTGCAAACAACACAGTTAACTTAAGAATCTTGTGATTATAAAGTTCCCAGATGAATAAGGACATGCATACTTTGTAACAGTTCCAAATATGGCAAAAGGCGGCTAATAATTAATGGCACTATAAAATAGCAGATTTAATTGATATTTAAATCATTACTTATTAACTGCACAGACTGGGTAACCAAAATGGTCCCTGATTAAAAGTCGTCATTTGTTTGTGTATTTAATTTAATCAAGTCTGTCGCCAATATTGAAATAACCTTAAGTACATCGATCCATATTTGTAAACAAAGGTTACATTTCAAATGTCACTAACCCTATAGTACTTAATAAACGCGGAATAAACGACAGGCTCATTATTTACAATATGTATGACTAAACAGACGTTAATCGTCCTTGATTGACTGTATTATAATTAAGGCTTTAATGGTTACTTTAAAATACTGTTTAATTCCATAAAAATGCTAATTCTTATATATACCTAATCTCTAGATGACTGGTACTTAAACTTTTGACGAGACGGTTGGCGCAGTGGTTAAGCGATTGACTGCTGCGCAGCGTGTCACGGATTTATTTATTTATTTAATACTTTAAGCACAGAAATGTACAGAGGCGGACTTAATGCCATAGGCATTATTCCCGCACGGAACAAATATATAATATCATGTATGACCTACAAGTTGTTCCGGGTCTGGCTATTTGTGTATGTGAGCTTAAATGTTAGCAGAAATTCCTAGTGTGGGGCAACGATAAAAAAAAAAAACTAAAACTTAAAAAAAATAAGCCATTGATTTCAATGTTTCAAACATTGAAGGATTTCAAACATTTAATGATTTCAACATTGAAATCCATGGCTTAAAAAAAATCACGAGGAGTTTATGAGGGACCAGATGAAGATACATGACATATCCTGTTGAAATAATAACCCTCCTTTGGCTTTGCCGTAGTCGGGTAATTACAGAGATTGTCATTAGGAGCGTGTTCAATTAGGTTGCAGGCCAGGACTTTCCCTTGCTGGTATGGCAATGCTCATATTGTCACAATCTAAACAGTTGACATAAAAAAACGTCTTTCATACGTCAGAGCAGTCAGCAGTGAAGTTAAATTAAAACATGGCGGCATACCGTATACAAGTTGCATTAATTTGAGCAGCATATTAAAACGACCTTATCGAAACTTAGCATGCCTATTTTTTTACTTATGAAGGCTTCTACAGACCGGCGCGACTCGCGACGCGACACAAACGCACCGCTCGTCGCGTGACATGCGGGGCCTTTGTGTCGCGCTGGTCTGTAGAAGCCATTATTCTTAATAGTTAAGGCTTGTGCAGACTGGTGCGATATTGCGGGCGCGACAAGAAACGCGACACTTTCCATGAAGTTTTCATAGAAATTGTGCTACTAGTATCGCGTCGCGCCTGTCTGCGGGAGCCTTAATAGTACTTCAATCTGCCCGTCTTTTCCCAACTATGTCGTAGTCGGCTTCCAGTCTAACCGGATCCAGCTGAATACCAGCATTTTACATGAAGCGACTGCCTATCTGACCTCCATAACCCAGTTACTGGGTAATACGATATCCATTGGTACGACTGGTTGCCAGACTTTCGGGGCTTCTGACGACCCGTAATAACTGTCAAAGATCCACGAAAGACAGCCAACGTCTTAACGTGCTTTCTGAGGCACGGAGGAGTCTCGGTAAAGATGGTCACCCATCCACGGAACAATCCCGGCAAGCGTAGCTTAACCTGATGGATCGACCCGTGCGGCTGTTATGACTGAGTCACGAGCGCCTTAGTCTGCTGGAGCCTTATCACTACTTGTTGACTCTAAATCCTGTCCATCTATCTATACTATAACTATCAGTACCCCAAGTGTAAGTTTGCAAGAGAGTAAACGTAACTATTTCGCTTGCCTTAAAATTTGACCGATAGATCATAATGCTAAGAATATAAGGGTGAGAATAAAAATCTTAACGCAAACGCGCTAGTTAAATTTAAGACGCTTTTCGTGTCTGTCTGTGAGACCGCGTTGTTCTTCTAAATTACGCAACGCATTTTGACGCGGTTTTCACCATCATTTAGAGAACTTATTCCGGAAGGTTTATAATATGTCATAAATGTCATAATACATTATTATTTAAGATTGAAGGTAAATAGAGGGGGTCGAATTTCAAGCAGTGGGCGACCACTAGTATAAATAATTAGTTTTCAGAGACGAGGTCAAGATATCAAGACGATTTCAAGCAGGGACCATTTTGGTTACCCTTTGAAAGGGTTTTCGATAGGGTTTCTCTAAGCGGTTAAACAAAAACCCATACAATATGGGTAACCCTTATGAACGGCTTAAATTAAATTTTGGTAACCCATTGAAAGGGTTTTCGATAAAAACCCATACGGTGTGGGTAACCCTTTTGAACGGCTTAATTTAAGCCATTCAAAATTACCCACACCGTATGGGTTTTTGATTAACTGCTTAGAAAAACCTTTCCATCGAAAGGGTTTTTGATAGGATTTTTCTAAAATGGTAACCAAGTTGGTCCCTGGGTAGAATAGAGATAGAATTGATCATGCTATGGGTTATATGTATATCATGTAAACCTTTCACTGGGTTTCAAGTATAAAACCCATTCAATGGGTTATCATGTAACCCTTTCAATTGGTTTCTAGTATAAACCCCTTTCAATGGTTTACATCATGATAAAGGTAACCCATTGAATGGGTTACCCCTTCGAAAGGCTTAACTCTTAACCGAGGTTGTATGGTCCCTGATTTCAAAATACGAAATACACGCGGACGAAGTCGCCGGTGAAGTGCTAGTAATAAATATGTCTGAAACCACGTTGAACTAACGTATTGAATAGGGTTTGTAAGTGCACAATCAACAAATTAATAGCCTACGTTTCTACCTACATAATACTGCAATGTAAGCTAGCCTAAGGCTTGTTTTCTCCAGTCAAATCTTACTACGTGTCCGGAATAGAAAACAGCTTCGAGAAATAAGGCCTCCTTCAATTGGTTTATTTTTTGATAAGGATAAAATAAAACAATTCGCATTGTCTTTCGTCAGTGTCTTGTATTATTCTATCTATTAAATCTATGCGCCTATTTGTGTACAATTGGGCTAAATTAAAACGGACATGGCTATATTTAATTAGTCAAGGAATCATTGAAAACCTCAGCGTTTACACCTTACGGCATTTTATACAAACTTTCAAGCCCTTGTTTTTCGAAATGACTGAACCAATTATTCGAAATGTCTTATTTAAAAACAGATAACTGAAAATCTCTGTTTCTATGGAAAATTTTAAATCGGTCTGATTTGGCTGTAACGCTATTTTTCTAAAATGTTCTTTATATATTTATATTAAGTTTCATTAAAATCGGTTCAATCATTTCGAAAAACAAGGGCTTGAAAGTTTGTATGAAATTCTGTAAGGTGCAAACGCTCTTAATGAGGTTTAAAAATCGCAAAATCAACCCAATAAATAGTCTTAAAGTATCTTTTAGAAAATAAAAACATCTAGTCCGAAAGAAAAACATCCGAATCTTCAGTTTCATAGCCAAGAAATTCTTCAACAATCTGAGAGGTGAAAATTCCAATATTTCAATCTCCCCTCAGTTCAGCCCCTACGGATGGGGCGCTAACCCTTTTACACCATCCAATCAGCTGAAAGCTTCCTGTCATCGTGTTGCCGCGTAATTGGACGATATTAAACGTAAATACGGATTTCCAACGTAATCGCACATTTCTGGGCAACATTTTGAACGGATTTTCATTTCCGCTTTTTGATGTTACGCGGCGCTTTTAGAAGTAGTGTTTACAAATCCAATGTTTGCTTATTTGGTCATCACTACAGCTACGGAAACTGGAATAAATGAGGTAGTTTCGCAGGAGATAGTATTAAGAATTTTTGGTCTGGACATTTTAGTTAGTTATTTACCTACCTGCATCTTTCATAAAAACCTATATTGAAGACCATTACATACTCTTCATCATCATCCACAGCACAACTTTACCCACAATTGGCATAACCCTCTTTCTGCATGAGCTGCAATAGACACACTCCTGCGCCCGTCTCATCCAGGTCCTACCCGCGATATTGCCACCGCACCGGACGTCCAATAACTTTGAAATACCACATCTAACTTATCAACAAAACCGGTTATCTATTTGCCTCTAATTTCATAACATAAAGCTAAACATTTCTCATTTCTGCATAACCTTGTCTGTATGTCACGGCCTCGTTTCCGTTCAATCTCCTCCGCGTATCCGTTGTTTCACAAGATTCAAATCCTTCACCATCAGCCTTGAGGATCTAGAAGCACCTTGTTAGGCTAAATACTTCTAGTACTCGACATGATAAAGCTTTCGATAATATTTGGTGTTTTTGGTCTATATTTCCCATGAATTATTTCATCATCATCATTTCAGCCCAGAATCATTTACTGCTGGGTAAAGGCCTCCCCTTTCTTCTGCCATAATTCCCAGTTCGGTAACGTCAATTTATGCGGCTAGCTGATGAATAAAGAAGTCATGTGAGAGCTTGTAGCCAAATTATTATTACCTTTTCAAAGCCTGGGTACTACTGGGCTTCTGTTTGTTCCAATTGCGTGTTGTCTGACCTGAAAATTAAACTTTGCACGGATGTTGCGGATGTGACTTCTATCAACACCAATCGATGTCAATGAGAAGGTCAAGTATTTTGTGTACAGACAGACATTTTCGCATATTTGGTGAGGATGCTAACACAAATAAGCTTTCCTATAACTAAACTGTGTACATACCTTTTTAATCGAGACCTTGAGATTTTGGCAATTCAGGTATTCGGTCGACTCTGAAAATAGTTCCTTGCTAATTAAATAAACTGTGTTAAACTTTCACTAGTCAAGTTGTTATTGAAATACATAAAGGCGTTTTTAATTGATCGTGCCAAATTCAGGCTTGCGGTATTTTGTTAAAATAATATTAATTCAGAATGCTCTTATGGTTTCCGAACCACATGTGGTGTTGAGAGTGACGTGGTAATTATTGAGGGTACAGCTGGTTGTTACGACTCTGACATTTGATGCGACCTGACTTTAGTGAGTTTCGTAATGGAGCTGAGACGTGTGTTAAAATAATACCGATCATCGATTCTTAGTATCGATAGGCTTTATGAACCAAAACTTGGGCATGTAATATATTATTAATCAGTTAAAGTAGTGTTAAACGTTAATTTGTGTTGCTTTTTCTCCAAGCCCGCTAAGTAATGTAACCCCATATTCTAAGACTTAAGAAAATTCTTCCACACCTTTCCATCCATTGCCTAACATTACTTAGCGTTAGATAAAAATGATTTTCAGCCTTGTGAACTTTTTGTGTCCGTATTACGTATGCTCGAAATGGGACATCGACGTCCGTGAGCTGAGGCCAATCGTATCCGTTTGTACGCAACGCAAGTTTGAACATGTGTGACGCAAACTGCCGCCGTTACGGCTTCGGGTTTCTCTAAAGCCTTTATGTGCGGGTATCCGTCATGTCTATCTTATAATCCATGATCCCTTCCGTCAGGAAAGGCTTAGGATTTTATCTGAAATTTTATTGACATTCTGCGCAAAACGCCCCCTTGAAAAGTGGCTAGACGGCTAAACGCGCATCAAACCTGATTGTAGGTGTAATTTTTATGGTAGATTAGACCAATATTCATAATTACCATAAATACCGACCTTAGTAATTCCAACGTCTTGGGTATCATTCACTTACCTATCGTCATGTCATACATGTGAGTTGGCATCTGGTCGGAAATTGAGACATGTTGTGTGTACTTAATTATCCCACTGATTGCCAAGATGGACAAACATTAAGATTTTCGTTTTATAGTGATAAAACTTTTCTGTCTTTCTCCGAACTACGTTAGTGAACAAATTAATTGTCCTCTTTATTATGTTGAGCTCTCGAAAGTTTAAATTGTGTTCGAGATCGTTTATCTTAAAGTTTGTATTATTCTTAAAGTCTTACACTATATTTGTGTAAAACTTTCTTATAGTCGGGGGTTATTTGAGATTGAGGATATTACGGATAAGTTATAAAAGAAGCATGGTCATCGAAGTAATCCTATTAGTTACAATAACAGGAAAGTCATGATGGATGGGACCTCCCCTAAACGATTTTGATATGCTAGATATGGCTGGTTGTAAGTTTTCGTAGAAAAGTTCAGCTCCAACTTATTGTTTTTATATTTCAAGATTTATTACATGACTAGGGGACCCGCACTTGATCCGAGGATTTTACGACTAGAAAAAATATCGATATTTATTTATGCTAAGTAATATTAATGTGTAACATAAACCTTCCGGAATAGTCTCTAAATGATGGTGAAAACCGCATGAAAATCGTTGCGTAGTTTAGAATAACAACGCGGTCACACAGCCAAACACGAATAGCGGCTTTAATTTATAATGGGTATACATAGAGGTTAGACCCAAATTAAATAAGACAATCTCATTGCCCATCACCAATTTAGGCCCCTCGCCCACGGCGACTTTTTGTAGCGATGCTGTCGCGCGTTTTGTAAACGCGCTTCTGCATCGCTACTATCGCGCGTTAAGGCTTCTACAGACCAGCGCGACTCGCGACGCGACACAAAGGCACCGCTCGTCGCGCGACACGCGTGGCCTTTGTGTCGTGCTGGTAGGTACAAGCCTTTAGTCGCTGTATCAATACACATGCGCGACAGCATCGAGACGGTATCGATGCAAACGCGCGACACGTTTCTGACGATATCGGGGAAACGAAGGGTGGAGAACGCTTCGGCTGGTTCTGTTACGTAAAAGCAGCACCAAACACAACGTATTCAAAATTTAATTTTAAACATCTATATCATTTTTTACCCTATGTTCACAAAATTAATAAATGAATTTGAATTTGAACGTAACCAATGTTATCTCGACTGAGTCCATCTTGCAACTGTAGCATTCACAGGCGGCGCTTTCACATTTCTGTGTCGATACTGAATCGCGTTTGAATCGCTACTGAAGCGCGACAGCATCGCGATAGTAGCGATACAGAATCTGGGCGAAGGTACACAGCCAGCGACAGCATCGCGGCTGTATCGCTACAAAAAGTCGGCGTGGGCGAGGCCTCTTAGAAAAATACGACACACGGCTAATATCAAGCTATAAGCTGCATTTCCAGTATAAGCTGATCTCGCATTGTATAGGATTTCCGTACAATGAGAGGTCAGCGTGTACTGGAAATGTAATAGCTTGATATATCCGTGTGTAAATGCGATCATTCTTCTAAAGTATGTGACTAGCTTTATCTAAAAGCTCATTAATCTTCAAAATGCGACCATTACTCGCTAAATAACCTTATTTGTTGAATACCGATCGGCGGAAGAAAAGCGGATACCGATCGACTTTCATTTAACCGTGAGAATATTGTGACATTCTAGCCATTTCTGTTTAATTAAAATGCCGATTTTGTAACTCGTATCGCCAGTTGGACGCAATTTGTGCGTGCCAATTGACGACGTTAATCTTTATAATCGAAATGTTACAGAAATTAATTTTGATATTTCGATGATTGAGGCTTGAATTACTGAAATATTTGTTCTATACTTGAGGCGGTTTCCTGCGTGATATTTCCTTATGTTTCTCCTGTGTGTTCTAATAATAAACGTCAAGAAATTACTGGTTGAGTGACACTAATATTATGGGCGACTGGCGACTGCTCCCTTTTAGCGGTTTCAAAGCAGCAATCTCACTTTGTAGTTACGGAAACATTAAGGCGACGATAACCGACTTTTAATGATTTTAAACTGAAGATCACGTCTAAACGAGTAGTGTTAATGATTTGAAAAAAATATATGTTAAAATAGATATTTTTTTCAATAACTTAATATACGAATATTTTAGATTATATTTATATTACATAGTGAAATTAATTTGTAAAGTTATGTCTAACGCGGTTAAAAAACTGAGAATGGCGCAAAATGGACCAAGCGTATTTTTCTGAAACCTTCACCAATTTAAAGATAATTTAATTATTGATCTTTTAGTATACCCTTTTTATTAAAATACCTTTTTTTTTGTGTATAATAAATTAATAATGCGTCAAATTGGGGACAGCGCTCCTTGATGGGCGAGTCCTATTACTGGCTGAACGTACGACGCGTTGCGTGAGCTCAGTACAGAACACGCAAGCTAACCACTCAAGGTCACTGGCATATCTGCGTCTTAAAGAATATCATTCGCTCTATAACATCACATATTTCTTGCCTACTCCTTGAATTTGTTGTGATTCTACGAAATTGTATAAAAAACCGAACATTAAACGTCATTTATTTAGTTATGCACACATAAACAGACAAGAGAGGAACAGAAAAAAACATACAAAGGTGAACTAGTAATAAGATTCTAATAGATAACTTTAACGGTAATTTCGATTATTTCAGTTTCGATTCGAATTTCTCAATTTCAAGCTTTTATCTGAAGTAGATCGTAAAGTGAAATAATCCAGTTCATTTTATCGCAATATTCAGACGCAATTGAAACCGTTGTAAATGTTAACTGTTAAAAATACAATTTTTAAATATCTCAAGCCTTCGAATTATTTTCACTTCGCTTTGATTTCGCCAAAATTCAAAAGTTAATTTGTTCACTCTTCTTGAAAATTATGTTAACTAAAGAACTAATACCATTGTCCTTCTTTTTTTTTTTTTATTATGGATGAGTTTGCTCTTGACCTTAGTCTAGGGCAGAGTTGACAGAGACAAAGTCGACGATGGGGTGAGCTCACCCAGAAGATGTCCTTGACCTAAAATAAAAAGATCACCATTTCCAATCTAGCCGAAGATTAATTTGCATAGAAAACACAATAGCCAATAGCCGACCAAGATCTATCTGCCTAACTTTTTCCCAACTATTTTGCAGTCGGCTTCTGAACTCCACAAACCAGTTTCTGGGTAAAGGCTCTCGCAGACTGGCGCGACACGCGTCGCGCTGCCATTTACACCCGCGATATCACGCCAGTCTGTACGAGCCTTCACACGATACCCCTTGGTAAGACTGGTTGTCAGACTTTCGGGCTTCTGACGACCCGTAACGACTGTCGAAGATCCACGAATGACAGCCGGGACCAACCCCGCCAAGCGTTGCTTAACCTGATGGATCGACCCGTACGGTTGTTATTATCTAGCCACGAGCCCCTCAGCAATACCAGTCGACTATCAACACATAAATTATCACAATGAAATAGACTAAAACAATACCTACATTGATTGATGCTACTGTAGAGTTATGAGGAACAGGGTGTAAACTTCACTCATCCTCCATAGAAAAGGGAGGATCCTCCAACCAGACGGGTGTTGTGTCTGGTGTAGGGCATGCAATTATCCGCTCATTTTAATATTCGGATAATTCTGATACTTGGATAACGATATCCGGATAAATCCGAATAATACGGATAATTTGGATAGGAGTGATAAAAATAAAGTTTAACCACAATATTATCAATCATTTATATTCAGTAATCAGTCTAACGAACCGTGGCAAAAATAAAATAATCAAACCTAAGTAGGCAACAAAACAAGTCATAAAATTGCACACATAAGTAACATCTTGTAACAACAATTTGTGATTGAGCCGAATCGTAGTAGAGAAGTAGAAAATACCCTAAAAGGTGACCCATCCAATGCTGCCATCTTAGACACAGCAGTTTGAACTTCATCATCAGCTTTAAATAAATCATTTATTTTCATTATTGATTCACGTTCGAAATTTTGTGTCAACAAATCAGTATTTTCGTTGTCTTTCGTAGTTTGTTGAAGTCCTTTTACGGTTTTTAAGGTTATGTAATGTACTAATTTAAAATCATTATGAAGCGGGGATGTAGAACCAGTGTTTCAGAATGTTATTTGCGTTTTTGGCATTGAACATACAATCCGTCAGTGGAACGACGAAAATAATGCCATACAGATGCCGTGTCAATGCAGCTGCGATTGTTTTTTTCGAAAACCAAATGATTTGGATTGGCTATTGCCATTTTAACAATTGACAAGGCCTTTGTTTGCTATGCAATGTTGTAGGACTACCTGTAAAAAAAACCTCTTAAGTTAGTACATTTTTTAAGGATCATTATTAAAATTGAAATTAATGAATGGAAGCAGCCTAATAATATACCTAAACTAGCTTTATGGTTGACCGTATACAGAAGTAGTTAAAAGTAACATAACCTTAAATATGCACAGAGATTTTTATAATATTCTCCTGGTTACAGAGAACTATGTATAAATCGGTCAGACGTGCCGTATATAAGTAACACAGCACATAAAAACTAAACCATATTAAAGCCTTATTATATAATATTTAACTAGAAAAGGTATTTTAAACATTTTATTTTCAGTCCTCAGTATTCTTAGCAAATAACAAATTATTAATTGTAAACTTCTGAGCTTTACACACTAGTTATTAATGCAAAAAGTAGATACTTACCGCGTCTCTTTCAAAATCCAGCACATACACGGCATCAGACCACAACACTACACAATCGAACACGTCCGTACAAATGTCAACTAATGGCAGACGAAGCGTCCACAACGTGGCGGCGGGTATTTTCTGTTCAAATACGTAAAAAATAATAAACCAAAAATTATCCGTTTTATTCGTATTATGCGAATAGTAATTCAATTGATATTAGATATATTTATATCCGGATATCCGAATATCCGGATAGTATCCTAGTCTGGTGGGCAATTGCCCGACGATTGATGTCGGGACGTTGTGCTAGTCGCCCGGTAAACTCTGCTTGCGCGATGCAGGATCTTGCGTGACGTCAATATGACGCGTAGTTTGCATGTGGCAATGTTGAATTGTTGATGCTGCCACACTACACTAAATCGAAACCGAATAAAGCGCGGACTAAAAACAAATCTACCTTCATGGAGCCACGGGGTTTTCGGAAGGTACCCGCATTGCGGACTTTCACCGTGGCAATGTGATTAAATGGGGCAAGATGAAGGGAAAACTAAAATCGTGGTTAAGATTAATGGGCTATTAACCTAAAATGTTACTGTTAAGATAATAGCTGGAAAATGAGTTAACTTTGTTAAAATGATATGTTAGTGGTACTTAATTTTCTCATGGGAAATGACTACTAGGAAATTGTTCGGTTGTGCTAATGATGCTGTGATGAGCTGTGTGTGTGTGTGTGATGTTTGTATGTGTGCTGTGGTACAGCACCACCGCTGTGTGATGTGTATAGTCTGTATGAATTATTATTTAGCTCCATCCATGATATTTTTGGTTGCAATAATGCAAGTTTTTGTCGCACTTTTGCTACAATATTTAATTGTACTTCTGGATTTTCTGGCAAAAGGCCACATTTGCTGAGCGTTCAAACAAATTAATAGTACATTATTGCAAAGGCCGTGAAATAGGCAATTGCAGGTCGAGTATGAGTTTGAAGGCCGAGCCGTAGGCGAGGACTTCACTAATACGAGACAGGCCATTTCCGCCGAGGCATATACTGCTTTTCTCAAAATAATGCAGGGAAAGTAAATTATTTATAAATTCCAAATTCAATGACGAACAACGGTATTTTTTCACGCGCCCAATGTGTTCATTTTTTTTTTTTTTTTTTTTTTTTTTTTTTTTTTTCAATATACAGCTTTCTATTTGCAAGCCTGTTCGAAATTTAAATAAAACGTTTGATAAGTTATTAAGGCTTCTACATACCAGCGCGACTTGTCGCGCGACGCGACACGGCACAAAGGCCCCGCGTGTCGCGGGACGAGCGGTGCCTTTGTGTCGTGTCGCGTCGCGCGACATGTCGCCCCGGTATGTAGAAGGCTTTACCTTGGTTGCCATGTTTCGGAGTAAAAGAGTATTTAATAACCCCAGCACGCCGTTTGACCGTAAATTCGATACTTCGCGTGTTCTTTTTTCGACAATAATGACAATATTTCCATGCATGTTTGAGAAAAATAATTTATACTTAAAGAACATAGTTATTCTATAAATAATGCAATGCAACCCCCATTGAATTGAATTTTGCTTAAAGGTTCCAGCTCTATTCATCGAACACGAAAAAAAGACAAAGGCGCGTAAAGCAATTGCAGTATTTATTCAATCCATTGATTCACTCTTACAAGTACAGTCAACCACCTGTACATGGTAAGAGTTTGACTTTGACAGCGTCTTCATTTGAAACTGTTTGCACTCCCCGTCACTTGTCCCTAAAGGTTCATTAGAAAACCAGCGTCAGACAGCATTTGTCCCGCATTAATGCTGAAATGAACCTTATCGGCGTAGCCGTGAGGCACACTCAATTGTTGTTAGAACATTATTTTCACTTTGTAGTATGGCATGTCGCCGTTATGACTTACGGTGCCGAGACGTGAACACTGACAGTAGGGCTGGTCCACAGAGTTTCTCTGAAGGATAAGATCAGAAATGAAGTTATCCGGAGGAGAACCGGAGTTACCGACATAGCCTGCAGAGTAAGCAAGCTGAAGTGGCAGTGGGCTGGCCATGTTTGTCGAAGGACCGATGGCCGGTAGAGCAGACGAGTCCTGGAGTGGAGACCACGTATCGGCAAGCGTAGTGTGGGACGCCCCCCAGCTAGATGGACCGACGACCTTAAAAAAGTGGCTGGGACAGACTGGATGCAGAAGTCGGAGGACAGGGTGTTGTGGCTCAGCCTGGGAGAGACCTATGTCCAGCAGTGGCCTGCTATAGGCTGAGTTGATTGATTGATTATTGTAGGGTTCCGTAGTCAACAAGGAACCCTTATAGTTTCGCCATGTCCGTTTGTCTGTCCCCAGCTTAGCTCAGAGACCCTTAGTACTAGAATGCTGAAATTTGGCATGGGTATATCTACATATTAATTACGCCGACAAAGTGGTAATAAAATCTGTAGGGTCGGGTTCTACAGACGGCTATACAACATTAGTTTTTGTTTATACTAAACCTCTTAAGGGGTCATTGTATTCATCATTATGAACAACTTTTACTATAACAAAAACTGATGTTGTTTATCCAGTTTAGGCTGATCTCGCATTGTATAGGATTTTCGTACACTGAGAGGCCAGCTTATACTGGAAATGTACAGCTTGATGTGTAGCCGTGTGTACGTAAAGTGGAGATGATGATTTTTTTTCTCGTCTATCCGATAGTGTTCGTTGGATAGGCCGTCCAAAAATATTGCAGGCCGCCTGCTTGGCTGGTTTTTTTTTTATTATGTTATTTTTATTGTGCGTTTCATGAACTGTGTCCAAATAAATATTATTCTATTCTATTCATTTCGGAACAGTAAGAGCTATTTTCGTTGTCCAGGTGTGGTTGAGCGTACCAGCACTATGAACGTTGAATAGCTTCAAGAATCATAATTATAAACAGGCCGGTTACCCGATACATCGTTTTTGACTTGCGCACGCGCCACCTCTCGTGTCGTGTCGTGTCCACCGTGTTATTGTAACACAAGATGTTTTACCAAAAGTGGACAAAATGAAACCAGTTGTAATGCCACTGTTCTGATTACAGTGCACCGTGGAATATGCGCGTAATATTTAATGCCTGCCATGTTTTCAGTTTTTTGTTCTCTTTGTTAATGTGTTGATTTGTCAAGGTTTGAACAAAGAAAGTGAGCAAGCGTTTGATTCAAGAAATGTCAAAAGATCATGATTAGGAATTACGGTTTCGTACTGAACTTCATGTTTTTTACGTAAGTTTAAATATTTTGATTTTTAATACACCTGTGGCTACCTCATAAATATTCACAAGTCTAATATTTTTTCAAGCTTTTATGGGTCATACATAATTAACAAGTGTCGCACCCAAACGTGGTCACAGTTTCCTTGTCGTTAAGCATGGTTAATTATGGCAAAAAGATTAAGTTGTTAAACTGATAATTTTACTCATGAACGGACTTGCGTCACTAGGCCACGCCTAATGCAATATAAATATACACTCCCGGGCTCCTAAATAGAGCCACCGTGCAGTTTTATGTAAAAGAATGAAAGAAAAATTGATTATTCTGCACAAACAAGACACACTTTACAAAAATAAAATAAAAATTGACAAAATACACACTCTAATACAAAGTAGCCAAATTGCAATCATATTTTAAGACTATTATGTTTATTATAATAACCAGAAATAAAAATAAGAATAAAATAATAATTGCTAAAAGCCTAGTATTCAAAACCTTAAAAGTTTGACAATGTTGTCCATTGCTTGATGTCAGTGTCAGGGCTTGTCAAGGCAGGCCAAAGACAATAAGATGCGATTTCGGTATTGGTAAATGACAACAAACAAACAAAACAAAATGCGGATTGCCGAGTGGAAATTATTTACCCTTGTAACAATTATTACAAGTACGAAAAGCCGTGTGTCGCATCTGTGCAAGAACAGGTCGTTACTCAGCAAAATGCTGTGACTTCGGACGAACTTATCGTCGGCAGCACTGATTTTCAGTAACTACCTCTCGAGAGACATAATGACGTCCCCCTGTGTGACATAATAATGCGGGTAAGAGTTGTAATATATTTTAAAGAAATAATTATGTTAAACTGAACACAGTCCCCCTTATTACAAAACAAGGTTTATCTTCAGACCCAGGTTTAAAACATGGAGCCATTATTGAATTTCGAACTTTATTCCGGCTATGGTAAAGTTCCTAAACACAAAACTGACAACTTAGTACCGAACTAAGTTTTCAGTTTTGTATAAAGAACGGTATTTCAATCACTGTTACGTTCTTATTACAAAAACTGGGTCCATGGTTTAAGCCATGTCAAAATATAGATCTTGTTTTGTAATAAGGCGGAGTGTGTAAAAATATAACTGTTTATAATTACGCGTAACTTTTTTATATAAATAATACATAAATTAGAGCTATAATAATATGAAAAGAAATAAAAATATTATACCAATAATCTAGATGTTGACGTTGTTTAAAGTGCTTTGTGATATCTAGATACTGCAGCTCCGGCAAGATCATCAGCAAACACGCTCCATGTGACGTATAAATGCCTAAAACATGAAAATAATGATGAGTCAAAGAAAAAGTTGTATGTAGTTTCAAAGCCGACATACTGGCCCCCATTTTGGTGTCGTCATTGTTCCGAATTTGAATTCACGACCATTTAAAAAAATATAGACTAGACAAAAAATGCTGGGTGCCTCGATTTAGTAGTCCGAGAGTGTATTAAACAGTTAAACATGTAACATAAAAATGTCCATTTAAAACCACTTAAACGTTGCCCAATTCCATTTTGTATAGTTAACCAGAGATTACCGAAAGTTAAAAATGTCAAATAGTGGATTAGAGTTATTAGAGTATTGTTAAAAGATGGCCTCAAACCCTGTAGTACTATTCTGTAAAAATCTCACCGTGAAAACGTAGCTGAAGTGAGCTCAAACTGAAATGTCATCCTACCTGACGCTAGGGAATCTAGGGTTTGACAACTCACTTCAAACTCACATCACCTAGATTTTTACAGAATAGACCAGCTGTTTGTGGAGATCTAACACTAGGAAATGGTCAATTAATTGAGTAAACTGTGGTTGGAAAAATTAAATAAAGACAAGAACTAAACAACTGCTGTATCGTTTTCACGGTGTTAAATTAAGTAACATCTGTATGAAGAGGAAAATCATTAAAACTACAACTCAATTTGTTTAGTGATGGAACTCTACTTGGTGAAAAGATGATCTTGGGCTTGATCACTCAATTCCAAACACATGGAACTGCTTTCTGGAGACTGGATGCTATAAATGCACTGCACTTACTTACGATCCTTACTTATTTTGCTTGGTAATACATCTGGCTACACGCGTGCTAGAACTGATGTGCTTTAAGGCGACGATAACCGACTTTTAATGATTTTATACTGAAGATCACGTCTAAACGAGTAGTGTTAATGATTTGAAAAAAATATATGTTAAATTAGAGCATTTTCTCAATAACTTAGTATGTGAATATTTTAGATTATGTTTTTATAACATAGTGAAATTAATTTGTAAAGTTATGTCTAACGCGGATAAAAAACTGAGAATGGCGCAAAATCTACTAAGCGTATTTTTCTGAAACCTTCACCAATTTAAAAATAATTTAATTGTTGATCTTTTAGTATACGCGTTTTATTAAAATGCCTTTTGGTTTGTGTATAATAAATTAATAATGCGTCCAAATTGGGGACAGCGCTCCTTGATGGGCGAGTCCTATTACTGGCTGAACGTACGACGCGTTGCGTGAGCTCAGTACAGAACACGCAAGCTAACCACTCAAGGTCTCTGGCATATATCTGCGTCTTAAGCAAGTATGTTCTCGTTGTAAATTCCGAAGAAACTGATACGGTGCACTGATAACTGACCGTCGGCCGACTAGATCGTAAAGCAGGTTAATTGTGAAACGCTCAGTAACGAGAGCGTTTAGGTTATACGCCCTTTGTTGACTTTATCACCACGGGTTTACGGCCTGGTGAAAGCTTTAACACTGTTTCTCGCCACATTACCTTTAATCTTTTCAGTTTAACGATACGGAATAAATTGTCTGGTATAAGGGCTTGGCTACACAGGCTCCACTACGAGTTTCACCGGTTTGCCTGAATTTGTGGCTTGTTTTTGCAGAAACGTAGATTTTGTTGCATGTTGTAAAGTTGCAGATAAAAATCCCAGGGGTTCTACTCCGATAAAAATATCTAGCGATAATCCAAATGTTCGGCAGTTTCTTGACTTCCAAAGTTTCCTTTTTAGACTTTGAGTCCTTCATCATCATCATCATCATTTCAGACGAAAGACGTCCACTGCTGGACATAGGCCTCCCACAAAGGGGGGTTTGGCATAATCGCCACGCTTGGCAGGCGGGTTTGCGATCGCAGTATGGTGTTAAAGTGCATAGAGAACGCTGCTGCCCATTCTCTAGTAACAGTATAGTTTGAGTCCTTACCCGACTTCAACTCACATTTTTGACTTTCACTCTCTTTGACGGACTTTTTTTTTCTTTCGTCTTAGTCAGCCGTTGTCAGGAAACGGCCGAACATTCGGATTTTTCTTCGGAGTGGCCTGTCTCGAAAGTCCGGTCTGTACTGGAATATCGGGCCCCTAAACACGGCTTCTAGAAGTCAAATGGCAGTCCTGCGTTTAAAACTATGGTGCCAACTCGACTCCAACTACGGAAAGGCAAGTTTGATGATGAAGAAAAAAAAATGCCGGCCCATTGTCACTATTTAATACCGAATAAGTAATAACTTTTATTAACATCCGACCAATAAAAATACAAGCAAAGGGCCGTGGGAAAATATCTCCATTCTCAGAACTGTGTTGTTTTTTCTAAGAAACAAACACGTCATAACAAATAAGTAGAGTGGTCAATAGAGATGGGTTGTCACAGGTTAAACACTATATCGTTTATCCCTGTTACTGATACGCAAAAATAACAGATACAAATATCTGTTATTAAATAACAGCCTGTTATTGATGTGAAACATCTGTATGCGCACGTAACGGCTTCTACATACCAGCGCGACTTGTCGCGCGACGCGACACAGCACAAAGGCCCCGCGTGTCGCGGGACGAGCGGTGCCTTTGTGTCGTGTCGTGTCGCGCGACAAGTCGCCCCGGTATGTAGAAGCCTTAAAACCGATTGCTGGCGCCGCGACGCATGCCGCGTGGCGATTCACCGCTCACTCCGCGTGCGCGGTTCCGCCGCTACGGCGAGTGTGTAAATAATTTTGATGTTTCACATCTGCGTCCCGTGACAACTCAATTATTTTTTTTGTACGGACGATAAGTACGTGCGTGTATTTAAATCTCAATTGAATATCTTCTTTATTTCTTTTCGTTTAAAATCGAAAATCGTAGGAATGACGGGGTAGTGTGAAATTATAGAATTACGTTTATTTATTGTTTAGTTTTATATAGTCATCCGGTTAGTCTGGAAGCCGACCCCAAAATAGTGGTAAAAGGCTAGGTAGATGAATTGATTTTTTTGTTTAGTACATTCTAAACTGATCACTTTTCTTCACTAACATTCTGTTTGGGGACTGTTAAATGAATTAACAGTAACAGCGGCGGTAACAGTCTTTGAAATTATATGTTACTTAAAATAGCAGACCCTCAAAGTTATTTTAAGTAACAGATAATTTATATTGCTAGGAACAATACTATTTGTTATTTTTAAATATCTGTTTGTTTTTGTGCTTCTACCTGTTACGATAAATACGCCTCACCCCTAGTTGTCAAGTTGTACGTACCATTGTACGAGTAGATTGATGTCGGACAGCGGCTGTCGCGTTTTCAATGTCATTGGGCTCATAATCTAATGATTCTGTAACGACAAAGGACATTTCTCAACTCAAGCAGGCCAATTTTGAGATTGATTGTTTTTCCTTTTAAATGGAACAGCCCTTCTAGTATAGGAACTCATAGTAGACGTAGTAAAGCAAGGTCAGACAACTAGTAATTTGCCAATGTGTATCCGTATCTTTATTCTCTTACGGCCGAACCCAATACCTTATTTTCAGTTAAAGACAGATCGCTATTGATGATAGACAGTATAATATATCTATGCTCGGATGGCGTCTCACAATCATTGATAAAGGCTATCTATCTAACGAAAACAATAAGTAGGTTTCTCTACTTCGCCCTCCCGTGCGTTCCATTACAACCAACATCACTTTAAAAAACAACATGACTGTGTAATTAGGGTTATATTAAAACTTCTTTGTTTCTTACTTCTAAATAAGTTACAGGATAAAGATATAATTCTGTAGAGCCATATTTGTTATGGCCACGAATCAAAATACAACCTGTTACTGACCTCCAAATTGCAAAAAACGTAATAAAATTTGAATTTCGCGGGCTACCTTAGCGAATTAATGTTTTTTTTTTTTTAAACTTAAATTCATGTTGGAATGGTGCTGGCACGGGGGGTGTCAGTAAGGGGGGGGGGAATTAAATTTCTGTTATTTTTTGCCTAGGGTGCACCGTTTTCGAGATATTTGAATTTCATTTTTTTTTATTACTTTAAATAAAAAAAACATCTATGATCATTATTGCAAGTACTAAAGAGTTAATTTTAGCTTGGCTACTTTACGTTTATCCCTGCAATTCGGGGAAAAGCCAAATCTGCCATCAGTAGTACTGTCCTGTCAAACAAATCGTATATTGGGACGCATACTTTGGCATTTTCATACAAAGAGATATCTGTTGTAGGCGATACACCCTCCCATTAGTAGATAGCGTGGGCCGGTAGATTAAGAGATTATTGGGACGTCAAAACCATCGATAGATTTATTTTTATATCTCCAGTAGGCCGAAACTGGTGATATATAGGTTATTGGGTTCGGCCGTTAGGTGAGTAACGTACTATGTGGTTAAGCTGCGACGGCTATACCAACGTTTTACGTCGTATTATAAGGAGGTCCTCTGGTTGCTCAATGCTTGCTTAAAACCCAGACCAGGTGCCGTATTTATGACGTTTTAATGCCATCATGATTCCAGTTCAAGAGAGAGATGGATCTATACATGACCGCTAGCATCATCCCTATTTCGGTCTGGAATCATAATGGCATTTATACTTCAAAATACGGCCCCAGACGGCTGGCTTGGAGAAGCCGCTGCTTTCTTAATAATACTGTTTAGCTTTTGAAATAATGGAAAGTGTATGAGTCTGCAAGCAAGCAAGCACGAATGCAAAGGCTCATCTGTTTCAACACGCAACTGCTAGCCATGCCACCAAGTAAGTGTTTGTGACGCTGCGGCTAGACCGCCCAGTGCGTCCACAGCCTCGATTTAAAGCAGTTAGAAATTGAGATATTCTATATTTCTCTATAATACCAAGAACTCTAAATAACCAGAACCAATTGGTTGCAACTAGTGATGTACCGACACTACCGACTAGTCGGCCTTATTTGTAGTCGGCGACTAATCGGCAAAAACCGCCGAGTAATCGGCCCATTTTTTACTCGTATTAATATGGTTTAAAATTTTACTTTAAAACTTTTAATTTCAATAAGGTAGTTCCATTACTAATAAAACAATATACACTGTGTTAGATACGTAATTCAACTTTGTTTTAAATTAAAACACAAAAAAAACGCCGGCTCGCACGTAAACAACGATAGAAAAAATGCAATGTATACAAAATCATGTCCCGACGAGTCCACCTGGGCGCTAAGCGCGCATCTACGAGCCGAAAGCGTAGTCACGAACATTGCCGATGTCACCCGAACTCAACCGAAAGCAATGACTGGCTTGGCCGACTAGTCGGCTAGTCGGCCCATCTCTAGTTGCGACAATTCGTCTCGGAACAAGGCCTCTCTACACAACTTATATCATTTTCCGTAAACAGGTAGGTACCTACGTTATTTGCGAAAACTGACTAGTTTCAAGTACTCGTCTTTGTCGGTTAATTACTGTTATATTCTTAAACAAAACAATGTAATGATCAAATTGTTTTAAGTTTTCCGAAAAGGAAAATGAGATGACAGCCGTTGCAGTTTTTACATTTAAAAAAGTTTATTTAGATGATTTCTTAGGTACTTTCAATTAAATTAATAACAATTAAATTATGAACAGTTTAATTAATATCATGAAAAGAGACGCTTGGTAACAATCACTTTACCTACTGCACACCTTACTTTTATTAAGTTCTTGATGTCACGTCAGTCTTTGTTCAAAACAAGGACAAACAAAAGCTTAACACATCGACAAATTCTATGTAAATCAACCGATTGATATCAACTGCCGATTCTCCATCTAATATTGGTTTGCGTATAGAATTGTAATGTACAACAGTTATTTGCCTTATCGTCCACGCTTCCTCAATACATGTTTAGCATGCATAAATGAACGATTATGGGAAAACCCAGTACCTACTATTGTGGCATACGACCGATTGACACAGAGTAACAAAGGTTTGGTACTTACTGCAAAAGTGTTGTATTTTATACCTGGTAAATAATTAACTGTCAAAGTTATAGCAATAAGTTTTGATTGTATGGGATGGCGAATTTTGTTAAGTAAACACTATTTAACATCGAGTGATAGATAACATTGATAACAGATTCTAACTACTATTTCTGAAAGGCATTAAAATGAGATGAATTTAGAATTGAGGGGTTATCTGATGACTGATTGACTGATGATTTCAAACACGGGGGTCGTGGGTGACATCTCAGCGCACAAGATTCATGCACAAAGTTGTACATATACAATGCATAAACTCACGCCTTTTTCCCATGAGGGTAGGCAGAAAATATAGAACGCCATCTGCTACCCTCCTTATATGTACCCTCCTTTTGCTTCACCTAAATTCATACATCTGGACTGGACATACACGCACGCCGGTTGCGAGTACTACGCACCTGACCTTTCTGAAGAACATCACCAATTAGGTCACTATTTATGTCCTCCTAAGGAGTCCTCGGCGTTTCCAATCACTTCTGCTTTGTAAATACCTTTCGTTAGTCGCCTTTCATTCATCCTCTCAACATGATCAAACCATCTACCAAATATTTTAAGACGAGCGCTAATCCTGCCGACAAACTGTCACACAGTTTGGCAGGTTTATAAAATGTGTACAAGTGTTTGGTCCAAAATAAATGTTTTTTTTTTTATCTAGGCATACCTACTCATTAAATTTTTTGTCACTACATCTTCTTTTAAACTGCACTGTTGCCATATCACATTATTTTTCAGCCTATCATTCATAGTCACGCCAGACATGCTTCGCAAGGAACGCATTTCCACAGCATTTATTCTACTGTCATGCTTCGTTTGCCACACCAAGTTGTACATACAATGCGTTTTTTGTCCAATGGGTACTTCCCTTTGTCCATAGTACAGGTGTTATGAATACTTCGTTTGGACAAGCGACAAGAAACTTAAGAGGAAATGCGGGCGGAGAGACTTAGAGTAAAAAGTCATAAATCGAGGTTCGGCTCTCGCCTATTTCCTCCTCCAATATTGGACCAATTTAAAAGATTCTTATACTGAATAAGAAGGATATATACTGTGTCCCTATGTTTTTATTTTTTTATTAATAGTTGGCAAATTTGTACAATAGCCCTCTGTTGTCAGCGGTCTAAACAGACAATTTTGAGCATTTTCAGAGTGTTCCAGCTCTTATAAAGATAATGTATCATCAAAATCTTTTAAATTGGTCCAATATTGGAGGAGGAAATATGCGAGAGCCGAACCTCGATTTATGACTTTTTACTCTAAGTCTCTCCGCCCGCATTTCCTCTTAAGGCTTCTACAGACCGGCACCACACGATCAGACACAAAGGCCCCGCGTGTCGCGCGACGAGCGGTGCCTTCGCCGGGCTGTAGAAGCCTATACATATAAGACTTATAAGATAATACATATAAGATAATTCAAGTATTATCAATTTATTAATGTTGTTTCAATATTCAAATAGGCGAAATATTCTATTTCATCATTCAAATATTGCATCGCGGAGATTGGCTTCGAGGAGAGGGGCTTGTGGCTAAGTTATAACAGCCGCAGGGGTCGATCGATCAGGTAAAGCTACGCTTGCCGCGGTGGGTTCTTGGATGGGTGACCATCTTTACATATCAAGACCCCACCGTGCCTCGGAAAGCACGTTAAGCCGTTGGTCCCGGCTGTCATTCTTCTTACCTATTGTGGTATAGTAATTTTATTCTAGATGCATCGTCTTCACATTATAATTATATAATTGATGTACCTATACAAAATATTGTAAAACATTTTAAAAGAGTAACGGTGGAGTTTCTTGCCCATTCTTCTCCATACAAAGCTACCTTTTGGAAGGGGCGCCTAGAATCAATTCTATTTTATTTGTAAATTTTGACGTTCAAAAGTGCCATAAACGTGCCTATTTGAAATAAATAATTTGACTTTGACATTCATAGATCCTTGACAATCGTTACGGGTCGTCAGAAGCCCGAAACTCTGACAACCCATTCTTACCAAGGGGTATCGTATTACCCAGTAACTGGGTTGTGGAGGTCAAATAGGGAGTCGCTCCATGTAAAATACTGGTATTTAACTGTTTCCGGTTAGACTGGAAGCTGACCACAACATAGTTGGGAAAAGACTGGGCAGATGATGATTTGCATCGCGGAGATTCTTTGTGCTTTTCTATGCAACCTTGAGGTAAAACTGCACGCGATTATGTACTTAAGAGGCCGGCGATGGATGCGTAGTTCATACAAACGTAATACCAAAATAATTTGTAAATCAAACATATTCTTAAGGTAGTGTGTCTTTATTCCGATTGGAATACAGAATATCTAGGTTCACAAATATATATTTTGAATGGACACTGATTTAAACAACAGTTATGAGAAAAATAAGTTTTCTATAGAAATTTAAAATTCCTCATATAGAAAGAAAGAAGAAAGAAAAAACGTTTATTCTGCACAAACAAAACGCACGTTACAATGAAACAACACAAATTGCACACAAACAAAGTAGCCAAAAGCCCCGTAATCAAACAATAAAAAAAAAGTTCGACAATCTTGTCTATATATCATATCTCGTCTATAGATCATTTTCCTTTCAAAATATATATTTGGGAACATAGATATTTTGTAATCCAATCGAAATAAATACACACTACCTTAAGGATATATTTGATTTACAAATTATTTTGGTATTATGTTTATATGAACAACGCATGCTACCTTAAAATAAATATTCCAATGATTTTTTTTCCTTTCCAATAATTATTCATACTCTTCAAAAAAATAATTATTAATATTGAACAACGAAAGACAGCTAGTATTTTCAATCGCTTTTCGTTTAATTTTTAAACTGTACACACTTCAAATTAACTTAAACGCCCACACGCCATCGCTAGTGGGTGACTGACCCAGTCAGTGTGATTGCTCGCTGAACAATAAAATGCTTAATTACGATGCTATTAACGTTTCATTTCGTGTGTCATATAACCGCCCTTCAACTCCTTTCGCGACTCTCCAATACCTTTTCTAAATCAAATAATTCATATCAGATTTCTTAACAAATGACACAAACAACAATATTTCTTGGCATTGTATAATCACACGTAATCTTTCAAGCCCAAAGTTCAAATTCAAGTAAGCAACAAGTATGCTAATTACGACCTAAATAGTTGATATGTAAGAACAGGCGACAGCGAATCTTAATTGCCGAAATCAAATACTGTCATGCAACGTTGCAAATGCTACAGAAGGTACCGTGGGATCGGAATACTTGTATCTTTAATCCGATTACTATTAATGTTATGGATTGAATGAATATGTATGAGGCTGAGCTTTTACGTACACCGGTAATACTGGATTACGAAAGAGATGTTTATCTACAGACAGACGAACAGTAATCGCACATAATAATGAAATGCAGAAGACCTGCTCCTTGGATTTTTCTATTAATAACGGCAGATTCAAAGCAAACACATGAAGGAGTATGTTACACGTGTTTTATACAAAAGGTCTAAAATTGGTCCTTTTTTTTTTTGGGTGGGAAATTATCAAAATAACTTCTCCCGCTCTGGGCTGAGCTGGGAGCCCTCCCGCTGCCCAAAGCGGGAGAATCAGACTTTTACTGACTAAAACCCACCCGTGTTCCTTCCGTTGCCTGTGTGCCAGGGCCACGATATCCTTTTCGGACAAACTCGCAACCCTGGCAAAAATTGGTCCTAGCATCCGAATCTTACTTCACTGCGCTAGAAGTCTTAAATCAGCAATTTTATGACCATCCCCAGGAAGGGCTGGTTATAAAATTGTTGATACTGGACAGAAAATTAGCAACAGCTGTTACGGAAACACGGCGGCGAGGGGCGAGCACGGCCTACTCTGACTTGAGTCACACATTTTATCACAGTTTGAGCGATAAAACTGTTTTGTCATAAAATGCTAGTACAAATTGACATGACATAATTTATCATGTCTTGTCACAAACGTCTTGACACGCCCGTGCTCGGCCCGCTGAAATGGAGTAACAGCAGTGATAGCCTAGTGGTGTGACCGTCGGACTGCCAATTCATAGGTCTCGAGTTCGAACTCAAGTCATGCACCTCTGACTTTTCAGATTCATGTGCGTATTGTATTTAATTATCACTTGCTTTAAAAAACGGTAAAAAAAGCATGGTGAGGAAACTAGCATGCTTGAGAGATATTTCTCGACAGCATGTGAAGCCATGTCAGAGGCCCATGGGACACCAGGTTAGTCACTAACCAATAACCATACGAAAAAGAAAGAACTACTACGTAACGGGGCTCAGCATCAGCAGGTTAAAACTGGGCTTATACAGGGTAAAATTAAATTAGCTAGAGAAACTCCGCAGACGTGATGTGTATCGACATCTAAACTTGACCGAGAAAAAAAAAATACGTTTTTTTTTGGGTCATCAAACTGCAGTGTAGTGGAAATATCAGTTTAAAAAAACTTTGAAGATTTCTCAACTCCTACTTCAAGTAACAACACTACCAGAGGTCCATACTCCAAAAAAAAACCTTCAAGTCTTTTATTTTTATTTTGTCGTGTTTAGATATCGATACCCATCACGTCTGCGGTGTTTCGCTAGCTAATTTAATTTGACCCTGTATATGAATCCAGTAGTCTTTGTTGAATCTCTGATCATTGTTTATGTATGGTGAGTGTTCTGTATCCAATTCGTGGTAACATGTTGGATGTAATGCGGATTTAACCGTCTATTACGGATATGCTAGTCTAGGTTTTCGTTTTGCTTTATTGCCATTCGGCGGTACTTACAACTGTTTGTTTCACCCACACTTCTATCATTATCCGATAATCAGTTTCTAAACAGTGGGAGGGCTATGTAAGTGCCTTCAGACATGTGTTTGAGCTTGAATACATTATGGCGAAATTACTTGGGGTTCCCAATATTATTTATCTCTTCCAAATTGTAAAGGTTCAATGTCTCCATATTTCAAATTGACACAAAATTGTATAATACCGTTAACATTTTGATGAAGGGGTACATCCAAACCGGAGTCGATTTAGTATCATAAAACAATCTTATATCCACTGCCTGAAGTCAAATTGGGCGACACAAACAGAAATTGGCGTTGATTAAAAAGTAAACGGAGTTCGGGTCCCTAATTGAGTTTTTACGACCTTTTAATGGATCAGAATCTCTTTGGATATTTAAATATTCGATTTTCCTTGATCAATTGCTAAATTGCGAACCGTGTCGTTGTTATGTGATCTTGTTTGAGACCCGTTACACGTCATTTTAAGTTCGTTGTGAGATTTGAATATACTAATGATTGTTGGGTATTTATCATGACATTAATTCCATGCCATACGTATCATGCATGAGTATCACCCATTCGCCTAATAGTTTGCACTCATCTTCTGGACTAATCGTGGTCATTAGAATAGAATAGAATACTCTTTATTATGTACACCATAAAAGTTACAGATATAAATGTTTAAATTTTACATAGGGTGACACAATGGGCGGTCTTATCGCTAAAAGCGATCTTTTACAGACAACCTTTGGATGGATTATTAGATTATATATTCTGTCATTACAACTGCAGGCTCTGGTTTAAGGGAAATATATGGTCACATATATCGACGTTCCGGGATCAATATTTCTGATTCCCAGACTTCCATACAAGTTCTTTAAAGTTATTAATTTGATAGCTCTTATTAACAAATTTCAACAAGGAACTATCATCCAGCCACATACTAAACCCGTGAGGCCGTGACACATATTCAATTACAAGTAGTTTGTATAATCTATAAATAACCAGTTAGTGACCACAATCGTACAGGGGCTCAAGTGGTCCAAATGTACGAAACCTGCCTAGCTTGACTGCCTGAGTCACCCAGAAAGCGTTGTTTTTAAATCTTGATGATTCATCACGGAAGAAATCACTTTCGACCGGCCAATCTTGCGAAGTTTGGCTGGGTTGATCCATAGAATTTATAATGTAGTGATGGTTCGAAATGTTTTGACCAAAGAAACGATGTATGGACTGTATGAAAGATCTTATGGCTGCAAGGGGGTTCCTAGCGAGAGGGGACGACTAATAGAGAAGTATGGAAGGAAAAGAATGTTGCACCCAACTTTAAAAAATTTGGATAAGGGCAGGAGAATGGTGGTGATGTGGTTAGAAATGTTTTGGAGCTTCTTTAGTATTGTAAGAGGTATGCCCGATACAATACTAAAGAATCTCTCTCACTAGCGATATTAACGCTGATAGCTCACCTCCGCCGCGAAACCATAGCTGCGAAACCGCAGTAGTTCAATTGTACTGGTTCGCGTCAAGTTCCGCTACTCGCATCCGATTCGAAGCGTTCGGGAGCGATTTACACAATGCTGTTTTGCGAAAAAAATGGTATACGGAGGTGGGTCCTGTCTGTATGATGTGGGCACGGGGTCCTGTATGATATCTATTGAAGCAAAAACGGAGTTAATATTCGTACCTAGTGGAGTTTGGGGAGGGGGGCTTACCGCAAAAAGATACATCAACGACATTCTGATAGGCCCTGCTAGGTGCTCCCCTCCGCCGGTTTATTGGCGAAGATTTCCTGCTAATACACGATAATGGCCGCTGCCACACCGCTGCAGTGACTGGTTCGCGTCATGTTCCGCTACTCGCATTCGATTCGAGTAGCGGAACATGACGCGAACCAGTACAATTGAACTATTGCGGTTTCGCGGCGGAGGTGTGCTACCAGCGTAAAGTACATGTTTGTTTTTAACCAGTTCCGATTAACATGATACATCCATGTTAATCTAACTTTCTAAATAAACCATATTGTTAATGTATAAGGTCCATTCTACTTCGTAGTATTTTGTATTTTCCAAAGATTGTTTGATAATTAAGAATCCAAGTCAAGAAATTACAACGAAGTAATGAATGAGGCAATTTGTCCTTCCGACAAGTCAACCCAGAATTAATTACTTATTTATTATTATCGACTAATACGCGTGTTTACATTGATAAATGACCGTACATTTTTATTGTATTATGTTTATGATAGATTACAATAATAACAATCTTTATTTCTTTCACCGGGTCAAAATTAGCATCTTAACGATAATGAATCCTCCAAACATCGTTATCTTTTGATATTGACCAGAAATATTTGCGCAGTTCACACGGTAAATCTAACTTGTTTACTTCTTAGTATCAAATTCTTAGAATGATTTACCGTTCGTTAAACGTGGAAAGATCGTACGATTTAATATGTAACCTTGAGTGAGGCGAGACGAACTGTAGACGACACCATATACTTACAGTTTATAGCCTATCCAAACAATTCAACTAGTATTTTAGGCAATATAGTATTCTGTCCAAGTGGGATCATAATATTTTATCACTATTTCGTCGAATTTGGCAGCTTTCATTGCTTTAGAAAAACATTATCTTTATCGAGATTGGATTTGTATCTATTGGAATATGGCCGAGTAGAAAATAATATTGTAGTAGGCACTTCATCTTCAGAATGACTCGCGTAAGAAGAATCAATTACCCAATTACTTTCTGTAGTATGGTAGTCATGAGGAGGTGAGCTAACGATTATATTAGGAACGTGAGCGGCATCCACTTGATTACTGAAGCATTTTATGTTATCATCAGCTCTAATGCCAGGAACTATGATCATGGGTTGAAGTGGACTCTCTGGAACCGTTTTGTGGATTGTTCAACTGTAGATGACATCATCATCAGCCGTTAGCAGTTCACTGCTGTACATGGGCCTCTCCAAATGACATGCTACTGACCGAGCTCAACTCTCGGCCACTCTACGAATCGTATGATGCATTGCATGCGCACGTTTATCGTATGATATTTATTTCGCTCGCGTGCTTCCAAAGGTCAAGCTATTTTTTATACTAATTGTTTTGGTATAGGTTTTTCCCATAACGAATTTGATTCTAAATTCTTCGAGGTCACCGTTAGCTTATAGACTAACAATGTTTGTTCACGTGCCTTTGATTAATTGGCGTACGGCCCATCTGCTGGTAGAACCGTGTGGTTTCGGATGCTTACCTGAGCTTGAGGTGGAGATAGGCAACATTATATTATATTTGGAATTCTTACTTAATAATACTATGTATTTGAAAGTTATAAGTTGTTTATTTACTCAATCACGCTTAAGACCTGGCCTCAAGTCTGCTATTACAATAATGTCAGAATGGTCGATCATTGATTTCTCCCATTATAATGGCATCATTATGACTTTCCAATGGTCGGCTACTGACACTACATTGAAAGAAATTGCATTTATTGGTAATCTCGTACATAATGATAAATGAATGACATTTCTACTAATGGGTTTTATAATAATGGCAATACGACAATGCCATTATAATACCACAATTCTATTACGAGAACATTGACCGACCAATGATCGACCATTATGAATTTAGCAGATTACGAACTTTTAGCAAAATGACAATGGGATCGTGTTGGAATGACTGAATTTATAAAAATAGCAGACTTGGGGCCCTGATGTGTTGTTTCCGACTGCTAGGAAGTCACAGGCAAAAGCTAGTTAGCCTACTTCCACAATAATATAACCTTTTATTATTAACTTTGCAACTCATACTTATTTAATTTAAGATCTTCATTTAGGCTATATTTGTGATAAACTCACACGGTGTGTTTTATCGGGATTCCCCAAATCGTTTCGAACTGGAGCTATCACGCGACGAGGTTGCGAACCGAAATTGAGTAAGTACCTACTCGGCTGATAGATGATAAATCCAGGCTTGCAGTATTATTGTTTCATCATATTTTTGTTGCTATTCCTCGCCCAATCAGGAAACGGATCATTGACTCGTTAAGTCGTTAGTATTGCGTAATGAGTTGTAATCTATTGGTTTCCTTTCCTCCATTATCAGCTTATTCTTTCTCTATCGCTTCCGTATCCTTTACGGAAAAAATATTTTTGTTTATTATTAGAACAACTTCTGGCATTACTGTCTCCCCAGAATACCTTTTTATCATTAAACATCTTGCATTTAAAAACTCCCAAATATATTTACAAATATTTGAACCAATATTCAATTCCAAAATAACAAAATGCAAAACAGTTTGTTATGATAGGTTTGAAGAGTACTTTGACGAACAAAGTAGGGAAAAGGGTATCTGGTATAAAACTATACGGTGTCAGCCTCCTCGTATACCGTGGTTTGCTATCAAGGAAATGAGTAGGTATGATATTGTTCTGTTTCATAGATTACGCTCTGGTATACTGCTTTTTTTTTTTTTTTTGGGTGGGAAATCATCAAATAACTTCTCCCGCTCTGGGCGGAGCGAGAGGGAGTGTCAGACTTTTACTGACTAAAACCCACCGTGTTCCTTCAAATGCCTGTGTGCCAGAGCCACGATATCCCTTTCGGACAGGCTCGTAACCCTGGCAGGACGCTCTGGTATACTGCTGGATACACATCCCGCAAGTTTGGTTATTTGATGAACAAAGTAAATTCTCCCAATTGTGAAACATGCGGATCGGTTGAAGATGTTCACCATCTACTTATGGAGTGTACTAAGACTAAGAAGGAAAGAGAAACATTGTTGATTGCGGCAAAAGGTAATGAATATGATATTGGTAGATATGTTAAAGTTTTGGCGCAGCCTCCACCCGAGATAGTAAACCTACTTACTGATTTTTTTAGACATTAATCATTTATATTGTATTTGTAGATTTAATTTAGAATAGTTTAAGTTATGATGAGGCTGGCATGCCACTGTGGATAAAAAAGCCTCTTATAAAATTAAAGAATAAAAAAAAAAAAACTTCTGGCATGTTATTTTCACTTCAATTTTCTTTGCGTTTTCAAAACCTTTCTCTTCAACAATCTAATATCTTGTAATGCTATTGCGCAAGGCAGTCTGTTTTAATAAAACACAGCGCCTATTACAAAAACAATCAATGCACTTGCACAGTTTGTTTTACTTATTCTCCTTTTCTTTCAAATAGGCTGACATGGCAACAGCATTGCGGTTTAACAATAGGCTCTGAAACTCAAGTTCCAAAGTACAGAACATTGCACTTAAATAATTAAAAAAGCTATTCAGACCACAGATTATTTACGGTTGCTAAGCTAAAACCTAATGTCATGGTGACTCTCAATTTTGTGGCACCGTTCCGTTCTGTGTCGTTGGCCTGGCTTCCGAAAACCGTGACTTATTTGCAAACATTATAACAGATGTTACCTTACGTCTACAATCTTACTTTGCTTTTGTTTTTTTTTTTTGTTATCATTGGGGAACATTTTTGCTGTATTGAGTATCAAGAACATCGGCAAGTGTCGTAGCGTGGGACGCTAGGTACAGCGACGATCTTCACGAAGTGGTTGGTAGCAGCTGCAGCTGATTGAAAGCAGGGACCATTTTGGTTACCCATTGAAAGGGTTTTCGATAGGGTTTTTCTAAGCGGTTAAAAAAAACCCATACGATATGGATAACCCTTATGAACGGCCTAAATAAAATTTTGGTAACCCATTGAAAGGGTTTTCGATAAAAACCCATACGGTGTGGGTAACCGTTTTGAACGACTTAATTTAAGCCATTCAAAATTACCCACACCGTATGGGTTTTTGATTAACTGCTTAGAAAAACCCTATCGAAAACCCTTTCCATTGAAAGGGTTTTCGATAGGGTTATTCTAAAATGGTAACCAAAATGGTCCCTGGGTAGAATAGAGATAGAATTGGTCATGCTACGCGTGCTGGGCGGATATCGAAATAACATAATGCTATGATTTTTTCATGTTACTGTGTTTCAAGTAGGTATAGAACCCATTGAATGGGTTATCATGTAACCCTTTCACTGGGTTATCATGTAACCCTTTCACTGGGTTTCAAGTATAAAACCCTTTCACTGGGTTTCAAGTATAAAACCCATTCAATGGGTTATCATGTAACCCTTTCAATGGGTTTCTAGTATAAAACCCTTTCAATGGGTTACATCATGATAAAGGTAACCCATTGAATGGGTTACCCCTTCGAAAGGCTTAACCCTTAACCGGGGTTGTACGGTCCCTGGCTTTGAGTAGGCAAGAAAACTAAAAAGCGACAATATTGCAGACAATCACTGCTCAATATTTTTTATCTAATGTTTGTATTGTGTCAAGCACCTTATTGAACGTTATCGAAACAAAATTGATTGATTACTTTGAATGATAAGTGTAAATTTGTAATTGATGTGATACACACAATATTCTCCACTCCACTCCAAGTCCTCCTCAACATAAGAAATGTTTTTTTCAAGTGTTGAATTTTTTTTTCTTGATTTTGACGACTTCTTGCCTCATCTTGTAATGCTTAGATATAGCTAGCTAGTTTTATTGTCTGGATACACCTGTGGTACATTTAATTTCAGATTTTTATCTCTGCAAACTTCGGAGATGGGGGGGGGCGGTATTTTATTTTCCTTTTTCATCACAAGTCGGAAACTATGCTGCCTAAAAAAAAACAAAAATATGTTTGAGAATTTAAGACCCCCCCTTTCAGTCCCTTTTTTTTTTGTGGCTTGCAAAATAGTTGGGCAAACGTCATCTAAAACTATTCTAAATTTCCAGTTGATAGCATTAGTAGTTCTTGAGATATCCAGGTGTGACAGACAGACAGACTTAGTCTCACCATAAGGGTTCCTTTTTACCATTTTGGTCCGGAACCCTAATTATCGTGAATAATAGCAGATTTGAGACATAAAATATTTTTTTTTTATCGCACAAAAATAACTTTGGAATATTTTAAGTAAATACTAATAAGTACTTACTTCATTTTTAATCTCGTACTCCACAGACTACCTGCAATATTGTCTCCTTCCCCTTTATCCTTCCAAAGGTTGTCTTTAAAAGATAGCTATTAGCGATAAGACCGCCCATTGTGACACCCTATGTAAATTTTCTACATTTATATCTGATCTGTAATTTTTATGGTGTTATAATAAAGAGTATTCTGTCTATCTCGTTCTAGCGGACTTGTGAGATTTTGAAACAAGTCTGTCAAAAACATTATTCTAGTCCGTTATCTAGCTGAGACTCGCATAAAATCATGTCAGAACTTTACCTATAAGCACCATGTATCCTAAATGACTTATTACTTACGAAACGACAGACAAATTCCGGAAACACTTCCATGTCATAATTCTGTACAATACAACAATCTAATCCTCAATTTCCATACATCTAATAAAACTGAAACGTGACGAGCGGTAGTCTTGCCACTGCGGTACCAGTAACCTTGGCCGATCGTGCCATGCTCGGGCCGGCACAAGCCGCTGGCTGGTGTCAAGCCGGTCCGCGCTACTGATGTAAAAAAACTATTCTACTATTCTCAACTTTTGACACGGCTTGAAAGAGGCTCGTTAAGTGTGTGACGAGCGAAAGTTGTTACATATACAGGATGGGATAATATTGATAATATGTGTTCCAGGCAGGGACCATTTTGGTTACCCATTGAAAGGGTTTTCGATAGGGTTTTTCTAAGCGGTTAAACAAACACCCATACGATATGGGTAACCTTTATGAACGGCTATATATACATTTTGGTAATCCATTAAAGGGTTTTCGTTAAAACCCATACGGTGTGGGTAACCACTTAACAACCCTTTCAATGGAAAACACTTTCCATTGAAAGGGTTTTCGATAGGGTTTTGCCAAAATGGTCCCTGGGTAGAATAGAGATAGAATTGGTCATGCTACGCGTGCTGGGCGGATATCAAAATAATATAATATTATGATTTTTTCATGTTACTGGGTTTCAAGTAGGCATAGAACCCATTGAATGGGTTATCATGTAATCCTTTCACTGGATTTCAAGTATAAAACCCATTCAATGGGTTATCATGTATCCCTTTCAATGGGTTTCTAGTATAAACCCTTTCAATGGGTTACCACATGATAAAGATAACCCATTGAATGGGTTACCCCTTCGAAAGGCTTAACTCTTAACCGGGGTTTTAAGGTCCCTGGTTCCAGGTAATTAACTGTAGCTCGTTAAAATAACTTCATCAAAATTCTCCAAATGGTTAGCTTGCTATTGCTACAGTTATTATTTTATCATTTAGTTCCGTCTTAATATTATCACTATCAGTGATGATGATGACATAGAATAACTCGCCAAAACTGTTTCAATTGGTAAGCCTCCTTTCGCGTAGAAATAGTATGACTCGTATTGGCTTGATATGCCCAAAGCTTTCGTTCATGTAATACAGAAATCCAAAATCAAGTACAGACGCCAGCACATCAAGCTACTACAATCTGTCAAATTTCTTAAATAGATTTTCAACTTTATCACTATAGCTTAAGATTCAAGGTTGATTGGGAAAATTTGACAGTTTTTTGTAGCTTGCTATGCTGGCGTCTGTACAATACCAGCCGGTCTATTCTCCAAAACATGCACAATGAAGAGTTCCGTAGTTGTGATGAATTTATCCCAAGGACAAACTTAAAATTGTAGTTGGAAAACATGTTCCCCCATAAATTCCAACTGCAAATGTAAAGTGCAAATGTATGTTTTTACGCATAGATTTTTTATAGGTTTTCCTGTAATCTATAAGTATAGAACTATTCTCTTTATTTATTTTTTTGGCTTGACAGTTTCCTAACTAGATGAGTGTCAATCTTCATAAATTTTCTTTAATAACTTTAAAACTAATTTATTATTTTAAAATAAACAAAAATATTAAATCCTCATAACAAGTCCTTTCATTTGATATGATGTCACACGGTAGTTATGATACAGTTTACAAAACTTATTTTTTAAATTTTTCCCCCAGGTGTGAACTCCATATTCAAAATTCATTTATTACGTTACACGTTCGTGATTGGGTTACAGAAATTCATGTGTGTACCAAATTCAACTTGTTACAACAAATTTCAAATTGTAAATAAATGAATTTTGAAAGGGAACATTTAGGGGGAAAATTATAAAATTTAAAAAAAATTGTTAACCGTACCATGTGACATATCAAATGAAAGGGCTTGGATTACAAACACATTTTTTTACAATTTTAAAATTAATACTTTTACAATTATTTATTCCTTTTGAGGACCCTAAAAATCACACTGTGAAGACTTAGGCAAAATCGAGCTGTCATTCTTCATGATGCTAGGGATTGACATTATTGACAGATTACTTCAAGCTCATTGAACCTAAGATTCCACGGTGAGATTTGTACAGAATACATCTATTGGAAAGGAGCGTTAATAATAATTTGCTGTAATAAAAAAAGAACTTTCAAAACAAGTTTGTAAAGTTTAAAGTCTTGGCTATTACAGAGAAAAGCTCGCGAAGTATTCTCTGCACTCAACACTATCGACGGCGCTGTGCCGTGCTAAAATGTCACCGACAGCCGTCTGCCGCGAATGTTTTGCTTTTCTATAGACGTGTTCATATTGACTCCATTATCTATTGAATTGTTTGAAATTCAATTTCCTTAGTCAATTTCAAAGCAGGGACCATTTTGGTTACCCATTGAAAGGATTTTTGATAGGGTTTTTCTAAAATGGTCCCCGGGTAGAATAGAGATAGAATTGGTCCTGCTACGCGTGCTGGGCGGATATCGAAATAACATAATAATTATGATTTTTTTATGTTACTGGGTTCCAAGTAGGTATAGAACCCATTGAAGTGGGTTATCTTGTAACCCTTTCTATGGGTTTCTAGTATAAAACCCTTTCACTGGGTTTCTAGTATAAAACCCTTTTAATGGGTTACATCATGATAAAGGTAACCCATTGAATGGGTTACCCCTTTGAAAGGCTTAACCCTAAACCGGGGTTGTACGGTCCCTGTTTCAAAGTAGTTGACTACTTTTCTGGGGTTGTTACGAGTGTGGCATTCCGTTCCCGCATAACAATCATGCTGCTCAAGCATCAAGGCTCCTGCAGACTGGAGCGATATCGCGGGCGTGACAAGGGCCGCACTGCCTTGCCTGTCGCACCCGCGATGTCGCGCGAGTCTGCACGAGCCTTCATGCTGTTCAAGGTGTATGATTTACCAGATGGATTTATTAATTTATTGGCTTATAATCAGGGACCGTACAGCCCCAGTTAAGGGTTAAGCCTTTCGAATGGGTAACCCATTCAATGGGTTACCTTTATCATGGTGTAACCCATTGAAAGGGTTTTATACCTACTAGAAACCCATTGAAAGGGTTTTATACTAGAAACACTTTTTAAGGGTTACATGATAACCCATTGAATGGGTTTTATACTTGAAACCCAGTGAAAGGGTTACCTGATAACCCATTTCAATGGGTTCTATAACTACTTGAAACCCAGTAACATGAAAAAATAATAATATTATGTTATTTCGATATCCGCCCAGCACGCGTAGCATGACCAATTATATCTCTATTCTACCCAGGGGCCATTTTGGTTACCATTTTAGAATAACCCTATCGAAAACCCTTTCAATGGGTAACCAAAATGGTCCCTGCTTTAATACGTTAGTCTAATCAATTTAGCTTTTAAACAGTGGTATCAACTTTTTTGTACATATTGAATAATTTCTTAAAGGCTTCTACATACTGGCGCGACTTGTCGCGCGACGCGACACCTGTAGAACAATTTCTATGAAAAATTCAAGGAAATTGTTCTAACGGTGTCGCGCCAGTGTGAGAAGGCTTAACGCATTTCACATTTACTAAAAGTATTTTTTTCTTGTTACAGGTAAGACGTCAAAGATTACCTACCTACTTCGACATAATCTACAGTTTCGTACCAATTTACCACGAGCATTAATATCGACTGGTGAATTCTCTTTTATTTTTTACAATATCGTCTTAAACTGTTTATAACAGACCAATGACCTTCTCAAAGATTCAAATGTATTCTAAATCAACACTAGAGTTTCAAGTGGAGTATAATGTCCGTGTATAGAGATTTCAACAAACATACTGACAAGCTTTTAACCACAAGACACTTTGATATTTAAACTCACTTAACATCAACCACTTTCTCGGCTGTCCAACGCTACCTTGCCCTACAAACTAATTAGTAAACAATTCTCTAAGATACAATAACTTACGTCGCATCGAAGGGGTCGGACTACTCGGAATGCGTGTTCTTTCATCATGCACCGTTATCGTCACAATACAATTACAACCTTGAACGGTAAACTGTAAGATCGATTTTGCATTGACGACGCATATTGTTTACGTTCTCGGGTGAAACCTAATGAAATGTTGGAGTGCCCCATTAGGTATGTGGGAGACAGGCCTTGTCCTAAAGGTGTGTTGACACGTTACGGGTGTGCTCGGTCTCATTTCTTAGTTCGCGAGAACAGAACAGGTAACCAAATGTTCTAATTCCTCTTGTAACGGTATTCAACAATCAATCAAAATATATTATTTCACATAAACCTACATGGGCACTTATGAAACGTCAGAAGCTAGGTGCACGGCACGGTTCCAACTGGTCATTTCCTATGGAGAAGAGCCGGCAAGAAAGTCCACGGTTACTCATATAAAAAGAATGGGATTTTACAATGTTTTCAAGTTACAGTGATAATAGGTATGGGAGGACAGTGTAGGCCCGTCAACAAGTACCAGGCACCTAACAAAAGGCTTCTACATACCAGCGCGACGCGACACGGCACAAAGGCCCCGCGTGTCGCGGGACGAGCGGTGCCTTAGTCGCGCGACAAGTCGCCCCGGTATGTAGAAGCCTAAAATAGAAAATGGTTTACAAAGCTACAGTCTATCAAGCGTACAAAGTCCTCACATTCACAAATTAATTAAAAAAATAATCTTAAAATATTACTAAATTAATTAAAATAAAAACCTATTTAAACTATATGATAAGATTGTCATTCCAACTGTAACAAATCTGAATTAATATTCTGTCCACAAGTCACTAATAAATATTTTTAATTAAAATTGTAGGTATTTAGTGTCAAATAATGAAGATATTATGTCAAGGTATGGAGCATATAAGAGGAAGGGGATGAATATAAATGTGAATAAGACGAAGGTCATGGTGTTTGAAAGAGACAAGGATGTATCGGTGTGTGTTGGGGTTTGGAACGAAATCATAGCGTGATCTAATATTAATTTTTGTCAAGAGTTGTCACCGCGCTCGATAGATGGCGTTGGCGTCGAATTAGATCGCGCTATGGTTTCGTTACCGCGAAAAGTATAAGAGATCAGAATTTTATTTTTTTTTGTGTGAACCTATTGTGAACCTATTGTGTTCTTGGGATATAATATACGCTATTATACCGATATAGTGCTATATTATTTATTCCTCGCCGTAATCGGACCCTTCTTAGTGAAGTAAAAAATACATGGTCCTTCGAGCCGGATTGGTCGGGAGTGTGTGTGGTGGTTTCCAGAGGTGGTAGTGTATCACCACCCTTCGCGTCGTTACTGGGCAGTGGATCGCTGTCCAGATCAGCCCCTTCAACGGGCACCAGGTGAGGTGTCCAGGAGTTGGAGGAGGAACCGATTGGAGCCGGGAGCAGCCAGGTGGAGCGTGGACGCAGCCAACCTGGTACCCAGCAGTCGGAGGATCGTCGCGAGGGAGGATTTCGTCGAATAGAGGGCGCCACTTGTATGGTGCAGTGCTGCGCGCTGCGAAGAAGGCGCTTGCGGCTCGTGGTGCAGTACAGCACGCGTGCCGGTTGTGGCTCGGGTGCAGTACAACAATAAAGTGTCAGTGAGTGAAAAGAAAAAATCGTGAGTACATTTGAATTATAACTTAGATCAGGAAGTTTAGTGTTTACATCAATCAAGAATCTCAAAAAGTGCGCGTAATTTGGACTTTAAATTTAACATTAACTTTAATGGTTTTTATTAGCTTAGGACTTGTAATTGTTTTATGTGAAAAGCGGTTCTGACGGGGAATCCATGCCCGATTTTAGAACCAAATAAAAGTTCTTCCAAACACTTGTAAAATTTTGGGATTTGTTGGATAACTTTAAACATAAAACAAATCAAATTTTTGTGACTTGTGTTTTGATTGTGTTGATAAAAGTTGTGCCATAATTGTTGCAAAATGGAGTCGTTCTGTAGTATACAGGAAGATGTTAGTTCTAAAATGATTAAGGCCAGATCCAATTTTAAGAAAGCTCCTAAAGACCGTTTAACAACTTCATATTTAGAGACACGACTTGAAAATTTGGAACAATTATGGAACGCATTTACTTCTAATCATAAGGAAATATTAAGCACGATAAAAAAGCCTGAATTGGCTAATTCGAGCTATGTTAAAAATAATCTTTATGATGAAGTTGAAGAATTTTATGTGGATTTTAAAAGTGATTTAAAAGAAATATTATCCGAAAGAAAGTTTACTGATTCGCGTACAGATTCTAATTCTTGCTCTAAAACAGAAGGGAACCTCAGTAGAGTAAGGTTGCCTGAAATAAAAATTCCCTCTTTTTCGGGAAAGTATTCGGAGTGGCAAACATTCAAAGATTTATTTGTGGGTTTGGTGCATGAAAACAAATCTTTGGATGATGCACAACGCTTATTTTATTTAAAGGGTCATTTAACAGGGGAAGCTGAACAGTTGTTACGAAATATTAATGTTACATCAGACAACTATAAAATTGCTTGGTCTAAGTTAGAAAAAATGTACAACAATAAAAGGTTTCTGGCAAATAGTATAATGAAAAGATTGTTAAGTCAAAAGACATTATCGTTTGAATCGGCATTGGAAATAAAGCGACTTATTACGACTACTGTTGAATGCTTAGAGTCAATTAGTAATTTAGGGGTAGATGTGTCTTCCTGGGATCTGATTGTGATACACATAATTAGTGGAAAGTTAGATAAAGAGACCAGGAAAGCGTGGGAACTTAATGCGGCTTCAGACGCAAGCGATGAATTACCTACCTTTAAACAGTTTTCGGAATATTTAAATAATCGGTTTAGAGGTCTAGAAAATTTAGATAAGGTCGATAACAAAGATAGACATTCAAACCAAAAAGGGACTCAGTCGTTTCACGTAGTAAAAAAGTCGGTTGCATGTGCGTTTTGCTCGTCAGCCGATCATAAAATTACGTCCTGTCCTAAGTTTGGAAAGGAGTCTAATGACGCTCGGCGTAGTTTTGCTCAGGAACATAATTTGTGCTTTGTTTGCTTATACAATAATCACTCTGCTAAACATTGTAAAAACACTCTCAAGTGCCAGGTGTGTAAACGCCGCCATCATTCTTTGTTACACCCAACAGGTGTTTCTGGGTCTGATATGGGCGAAGGTAGTAATAGGGCTCACGAGGAAACCTCATCGTTGATGAAGGAGGATAATAAAACTAGTAACGTTGAAAGGGCCGCGCAAGCGGAGGGGTCGAGCAAGCCACTGGTTTCCTGTTTATCCACAGGAGGCGGTCGGAAAACCGTCTTATTAACTACTGCTTTGATCGAGGCGAAATCTAAAGACGGCTCGTATCGAATAGTTAGGGCTTTGCTGGACCAAGGATCACAGGGTTCTTTCGTTACAGAATCCGTGGTACAATATTTGGGTTTAAATAAAACTCCATCGCGACAAACAGTGATTGGGGTAGGTGGGGAAAAAAGTGCGACTGCCAAGTCCACTGTAACCCTTAAAATGAGATCTAGAATAGATCCCACGGTCAAGATAACAGTCGATGCTTTCGTCTTGAAGTCGGTCACTGCCCTTCTCCCAGCTACGAAAGTAACTAGGGTAGAATGGGTTGACTTGGCCGATGATGATTTGGCTGATCCAAAATACGATAGGCCTAATAAAATTGATGTTTTGTTAGGTGCTGAAATTTACAGCCAAGTCATCCAAGAAGGAATCAAACGAAACGTAAACGGAACTTACTTGGCACAAAATACCACGTTAGGGTGGATATTGTCGGGTACCTTTGAGTTGGATCACTCAAATTATCCCGCACATATTACCGTGATGCATTTAAGTCTTGATCCCGATGAGTTGCTTCGAAAATTTTGGGAGTTAGAGGCAGAACCATCGAGAAAGAAAACGCTAACGGAGGATGAAAACAACTGCGAAAAATTATACGCAGATACAACAGAACGCGACAAAGGTGGCCGGTATATAGTAAGGCTACCATTGCGCGAGGGGGACCCGGTCGACAAGGTTGGTGAATCGAAAGTTATTGCTGAAAGAAGATTAAAGTCGTTAGAAAGTAAATTCAAGAAAAACAGTAAATTCAAGGAAGATTATTCGAAGGTTATCCAGGAATACTTACAGCTAAATCACATGAAAAAGGTTTTAGAAAAGAATAATCCGAAAGCTATTTATTTACCACACCATGCTGTTGTCCGGGAGGATAAGGTAACGTCTAAGGTTCGCGTCGTATTTGATGCCTCCTGTAAGGGATCAAAGGGAGCTTCACTTAATGACTGTATGTTAGTTGGTCCTACATTGCAGGCGGAACTTCGGCATACGATTATGCGATGGAGAACGCACCGAATATGTCTTGTAGCTGACATAATAAAAATGTATCGGCAGGTGTTAGTTCACAAAGAAGACTCAGTACTACAAAGGATCCTCTGGAGAGAAAGTCCTGAAAAGGAAACAGAAGTGTATCAATTAGAAACGGTAACATTCGGCACGGCGTCGGCACCATATCTGGCAGTACGGTCACTTCAACAGGTGGCGTACGATGAGTGCTCAGATCAGCCCGAAATAGCCAAGATTATTCTAAACGATTTCTACATGGACGACGTGATGACAGGATCTGAAAATATAAAAAGCTGTTTTAATATTTACACGGAATTAAGCAAAGTGTTAGACAAGAGAGGGTTTCCATTACAAAAATGGAGGAGTAATAGTCAGCAATTACTGAATAAAATAAGGGATGGGAAAGAAACTACAGAGGAAGAATTAAGGATAAAAATAGATGATGTAACGAAGATTTTAGGACTTACCTGGAACTCGAACAAAGACTTCTTTCAGTATTCTGTAGAACTCCAACCGTTGACTGCACCTGTAACGAAAAGAAAAATTATCTCCGAGATATCACGTCTATTTGACCCTTTGGGTTGGTTGGCACCAAGCATTGTTTTAGCCAAAATATTTATTCAGAAATTATGGTTAGCGGGATTAGAGCGGGACCAAGAAATTCCAAAAAACTTAGTACAAGAATGGATTACTTACCATCATAGTTTGGCCAATTTGGTGAATATTAAAATCCCACGATGGTTGCAACAGGAAAGTACCAATTTGAAGGCTGAATTGCACGGGTTTTCCGACGCTTCGAAATTAGCGTATTCGGCAGTCATATACCTGAGAGTAGTGGATCACAAAGGGGAAATTCACATTTCATTAGTCACGTCGAAAACGAAAGTAGCGCCCGTTAGACTAGTGTCTATTCCACGATTAGAACTTTGTGGTGCTGCTCTCCTTGCTAAATTAATGGTGGAAGTAGGAGAAGTATTGAACATACCACGGGACAATTGGCATGCATGGACCGATAGTGAGGTGGTGCTAGCTTGGCTCAACGGACACCCAAGTCGCTGGAAAACGTTCGTCGCAAATCGAGTTTCTGAGATTTTAAGTCTGTTAGATACGAAATATTGGTCTCACGTATCAACGAAACATAACCCCGCAGATTGTGCGTCTCGCGGAGTTTCCCCAGCTGATCTTGAATCTACGGCTTTATGGTGGAATGGGCCGGATTATCTAAGACAGCTGGTGGTAGAGTATAAAAGACCCAAACACCTTATCACACACTTAGAAGAAGTGAAAGTTCACACGACTTCTTTGGAACGTGAAGGTTTGTTTGAGTTTTCGTCATTATCCCGATTAGTCCGAGTTGTTGCTTATTGTCGGCGATTTTTAAATCTAAGGAGATCAGTAACAATCAGACATAATACACGACATTTATCCAAATTAGAACTTGAAGTTGCTCTAGAAACATGTATCAAAAAATGTCAACAAGAATTTACCGAGGAAATGGAGGATTTAAAGAGTGGTAAAGTAGGAAAAAAGTCCGGTAATTTAAGGTCTTTAAATGCTTTCGTGGATTCAAAGGGAATCATAAGAGTTGGAGGGCGACTTGAGATGTCTCAATTAAGTTATAATAGAGTTCATCCTATATTGTTACCAAAGCAGTCTTTTCTGACAGTTCTATTCGTGGCAGATGCTCACGAAAAGACGATGCATGGTGGTCCGCAACTTATGGTGACATACTTGCGTTCCAAATATTGGATTATTGGTGTCAAGCAATTGGTTAAAAAACATGTTAAAGGATGTATTAAATGCATTCGATATTCGTCTAAAGTTAGAACGCAGTTAATGGGACAACTGCCTTCGGCACGTGTTACACCTAGTAAACCATTTCTATATAGTGGAGTAGATTACGCTGGCCCTATTAACATTCGGGTATCGAAAGGTCGAGGTAATAGGTCCTATAAAGGCTATATAGCATTGTTTATATGCATGGTCACTAGAGCAGTACACTTAGAGGCGGTCAGTGAACTAAGTACTAGAGGTTTCCTGACAGCTTTCAAAAGATTCGTGGCAAGACGTGGTCGATGCAGTGACTTACATAGCGACAATGGGACAAACTTTGTGGGAGCGTCACGCGAGTTACTCTACTTATTTAACGATGAGAAGTCCAACCTCAATCCGGAACTAGCAGAGTACCTCGCTAATAATGGCACAGATTGGCACTTTATCCCGCCCCACGCACCTAATTTTGGTGGCCTATGGGAGGCAGGAATAAAATCGACCAAGTACCACCTTAAAAGGGTTATTGGGAATTCTACACTGACGTACGAAGAGATGGCAACAGTGCTGGCTCAAATTGAGGCTTGCCTCAACTCCAGGCCTTTATCGTATGTCGAGGATCAAGATAAGTGTGTCATTTTAACGCCAGGGCATTTCTTGATCGGAGAACCACCCGTTTTAGCACCAGATTCAAATTACGAAAGGTCCAATGTGAGTACCTTAAAACGCTGGCAGCTTCATCAGAGGATGACGCAGGATTTTTGGCGTCGTTGGTCGCAGGATTATTTAAATCAATTCCTGCAACGCCATAAATGGGCCAATAAAAATCCAGAACCATCAGTTGGGGAGGTCGTGTTAGTAAAGGAAGACGGTTTACCTCCAGGCAAGTGGTTATTGGGTAAGGTTGAACAGACGCATCCGGGTCCTGACGGAATTACTCGGGTCGTAACCATACGCACACAGGCTTCAGTCTTTAAGAGACCTACCTCTAAATTGTGTGTGTTACCTATTTGCCAGTAATCAGTTAAGTTAAGGTCAAGTTTAAAATTTGTTGTACTTAAGATTTGTTTTATTTATTATTTTTCTTTGTTTGTTATAATGTAAAACCAAGGGCATGATATTTGTTCTGATAAACCCTATATTGTGTTAAAACCTACTACCAAGGACGCAAACCTTTATTTAAAGGTTTCCGGTCATGGTCAGGCTTGATATAAGCCGGACGTTTGTCACGGTGGGCGGTAATTAAGGACATTTTGTCAATATGTCCTTGGTGGGCGGTATGTTGGGGTTTGGAACGAAATCATAGCGTGATCTAATATTAATTTTTGTCAAGAGTTGTCACCGCGCTCGATAGATGGCGTTGGCGTCGAATTAGATCGCGCTATGGTTTCGTTACCGCGAAAAGTATAAGAGATCAGAATTTTATTTTTTTTTGTGTGAACCTATTGTGAACCTATTGTGTTCTTGGGATATAATATACGCTATTATACCGATATAGTGCTATATTATTTATTCCTCGCCGTAATCGGACCCTTCTTAGTGAAGTAAAAAATACAGTGTGTGATGTGAAAATAAATGATAATAGTGTGGAGCAAGTGAGTTTATATATTTGGGGAGTCGGTTTACAAGGGATGGAAAGATTGATGAAGATGTGGAAAGGAGAGTAAATGCGGGAAATAAAGTGAATGGTGCTATACATGCGATTGTGACCAATCAGTCGATGCCCAAAAAGGCTCGACTGGCTGTTTACAATGGTGTGCTGGTGCCTACGCTTATGTATGGAAGTGAATGTTGGGTGTGGCAAAAGAAGCATAAAAGTAGAATAAATGCTGTGGAAATGCGTTCCTTGCGAAGCATGGCTGGCGTGACTATGAATGATAGGCTGAAAAATGAGGTGATAAGGCAACGGTGCAGTTTAAAAGAAGATGTAGTGACAAAGATTGAAAAGAGTATGCTTAGATGGTTTGGTCATGTGGAGAGGATCAGTGAAAGGCGACTAACAAAAGGTATTTATAAAGCAGAGGTGAGTGGAAACGCCGGGAGGGGACGCCCTAGAAGGACATAATATAGTGACCAAATTGGTGATGTTCTTCAGAAAGGTCAGGTGCGTAGTACTCTCAACCGGCGTGCGTGTATGACTAGATGTATGAACGTAGGTGAAGCAAAAGGAGTATGTAAGGAGCGTAGCAAGTGGCGTTCTATAGTTTCTGCCTACCCGCATGGGAAGAAGGCGTGAGTTTATGTATGTATGTTATGTCAAGGTACGTAAAAAACACCAGCACCAGAGTTCAGTATGGATATTCGACTTCCACACATAAATATTAATCCGAATATACTAATTATGCACACGGAGCCGTATCTTCAAATTCATAAAGGTGAGTAGACACGAATGACAACACGCTCGTGTTGTACGCGCTCGCTTCGTGTCTACTCACCTTTATGAATTTGAAGATACGGCTCCGTGTGTGTAATTAGTGGAAGATATAAGCTTGAGCACTGAGCATGTTGGGTTGGGGAAAACGAATGATTTCGAAGGCGTCTTTAATCGGTTTTGGCCAAAGATACTTTTGGGTTTTATTGTGGTCAATGATTTCCAGAACATAACATGTTTTATGCCCCGAAAGGTTAGACAGAGGTGTAGATATACACCTACATTTCGCCAGTTATGTTGAAGTCCTATTGCCATCAACCGGGCGCAAAACCAAACTCCTGGCTACTGATGATTTCCAGAAATATCATGATTATTTTGTTCATAGGTCTTGTTCACACGTTCTTTAGCAATTATTAACTTTCACAAATCAGCGCAAAACCGATCAATATCAGGTAATTGCACACTAGTCTCATTATCAGCAAGAGCCAGATGAAACGAAATATCTGTTATATGAGCACAATTAAGATAAGACTTCATAAGACCTGTATAAGGCTTAATCGTGGCTCAGCCAGAACTATTAACTTTCGACCGTCGACTATTTATGGCGATTGTAATCACCTCGATGGACTGTCCGGTGATTATTTACCAATTAAGAGGCCATTAACATTTATACGTCTATTTGATGGCCCAAAGAAATGTCTAATGACAAGGTATATGGCAGAAAAGGCCTCGTTTTTTGCGTGCCTAGAACAATTTAAGTAAGTACTAATATCTGTAAGATTGAGACAAAAAAACGTATTAGCCAATAAGTCGATACAGTAGGCAAAACCCGCTAATACAAGTCCTAGAACGGTTCAAGTATACTAAGCCTAGCCTATCTGATTACCATAATACATTGTCGAAGAAACAGACCCACGATTGCAGACTCATTTAGAGAACATTGATCTTATACTCGTTTCTCAGAAACTCTTAGAACTGGTAACATCGTGATCTATGCACGTAAACAACATCTTTTCGCACGTGATGCCATTTGAGTCTTTTTGCACGCATCGTGTGAGTTCTCTTCGTGTATTGAGGTGGCAGAATTCGTGTATAAACGGATAAGGTAATGTTATTAAAGCCGTAACTGCCATATTAGATTACTATGCAAGATATTTCCATTTCTGCTGAGTTTTAAAGAGGCGTTTATCGATTTTATGGGCAGTGATTTGAAACGTTGATGCATATTGCTATTTTGTTAGGTGAATTTATGTCTCAGCGTTTTGTAAATTGTAGAATGGAGGACATCATTCCTCCTAACTATTTTATTCTTTAGAAAAAGAGAATTTTATACACTAAAAGTTTAAAGCTATCTTGCATTTCTTCGCTTTTCTGGATAATTTCCGTGAAGCCTTCTTTTTCCCGACCATTTCACTTCTGTCAGAGTCGCAATGAAGAAAAAGTTTTCAAGCGTAAAAAAGCTCCTCAACAGCATTCCGTAATGTATTTAAAGTAGGTTGTTAAAAACATTTAAATCCAGATTTCTCAAGATTTAAAAGCAGACACAATTTGCAAGGATTTTCTTAGCTTTCACGCTTTGTAAGCGAGGCGAGACAATTGGGAGCGGAGGTAAAATTGCTGATAAATATTATGATAAGAAGCACAAGGTAGATTCGGTTCGCTACAGGAATCGCTGAGCATATCCTTTAACCCAATAATATTAGGTATAACCAAAAAGTGGTAGGTAGGTTATACGCGCTCCGCACGTTATTTGGCTAATTAGCCAAATTTTCTTCGTCTTGTCTCTTTTTGCTCCCGACCGTCCTACTTCCACGTTTCTTTTAATAATGTGACAGTGTGCCGTTTTTAAAATTTGAATGTCGGGTAGGTAACCTATCTACGTCTTTTTACATATAAAATCATTGTTTTAACCCCTAAAAAAACCCTTTCAACTGATCCATGATCTTGACACGATCATTTTGTGCTTTACTTTAATTAGCATCTACTTTTTAATTAAAAGTTCAGCCTCAAGATATTCTGTCAATTTCGTTTTGTTCAGGTTCTTGCAGCTGCGCAGTCGCACATTCGCAATAAAAGCGGGCTAACATACGAAAAATGCGGTAAAGCGTTCGTCGACAGCGAAATTGTCGGCATTTCCGTTCTCCGTTTTAAAATTGCAAATTCTACGTGTGAACACTAAACCGTCCCGACAGTTACTGTCATTATAAAATGCGGTAATCGTTTCCCAATATTTCGACGCTCTACTCACACCTTACCTGCATTTGAAACTATGTGGGGAATTGGGAATATAGTTGTGCCTACTAGGACCAGTCTTGGTTGACTGCATAGTTGAAAATATTTAGGCCGAAGGATAAGCTTGCTTATTTTATCGTTAACATCATCATGCGTCTCTGAAATTATATATCAGAGAGCTGCTTTGACCAAAACGCGGGGAAATTCACAGTTGCTTATAGCAGAGTGACAACCAGGATGCTGCGACCATCCTCCTGGACGGTGAAATGGATGTTTGAACCAAAATTCAACATCACGAATTCCGATTCTGAAGCTGCCGCTGCCATTTGCCGGAGGTTGTCTTTGATAGAACCACATAGTTCTTTACGGTTGTCTTTTCTTTTTTTCACGGGGTGGCAAATCCTCATGGATGTCCTCCGCCCTGAGGCGGGCGGAGGGGTCTGTCAGACTCTTACTGACTAATAACCACCCCAGTGTTCCCCTCCCACACTTGCACCGGGGATCTGGGATCTATTATTACTTCCGCCACCTCAAGTCTGGGTGGGGGGGGTGAGGTGTTTAGACCCCCCCGCGGTGTCTGAAAGGGGCGCGCGTAGAAGAGAAGTCCGCCGTCCCTGGACCCATTTAGGGGGGCCGGAAAAGGGCATTATTTGCCCTCTGCGGACGCCCAGTGTGTACTTATCTGCCCAACTATGTATGTTGGGGTCGCCTACCAGTCTAACCGGATCCAGTACCAGTATTTTATATGGAGCGACGGCCTATCTGACCTCCACAACGCAGTTACTGGGTATACGATACCCCTTGGTAAGACTGGTTGTCACACTTTTAGGCTTCTGACTACCCGTAACGACTGTCAAAGATCGACTAATGACAGCCAGGACTAACGGCTTGACGTGCTTTCCGAGGCACGGAGAGGCCTCGATGGTGGCCTAATGGATGGTCAGCCATCCACGGACCGACCTCGGCCAGCGTAGCTTAACCTTTAAGCGAACCGCACAGCTGTTTTTATTTATTTAGCCTGTAATTGCCAGAGAAATGCTGCTATTTCCAAGAACATTTATCCACCCACGCCATCTTGGAACCGGTATGCCCGAATATGTTTACGTTTAATAGGCATGTTTACTACTGTTCTAGCGATTATAGAGCTAACGATGACGGACTAAAGTATACCCGCTCGTAAAACTGCTATCGCTTACACGATGCTTTATGATACTATAATGGACTTTGTCATCGACCTGTCTGGGTGTCTGCAAGCTTTGTTTTTACCGAAGGAAAAAATGGGTGTAAAGATTTTGAGTTCACGACGAAAACTGTCTCAGCAATGTGTAGTGGAAACTGTAAATACTCCTTTGGACATTTTTGGATGGTTTTGACGGTTACACTATTTTGTACCAAAGGTTTTGTCGTTGTGTTCACGGTTCTTTTTTTTTGTTAGTGATTATTTTGATAAAAGACGACAGTTTCGTCTTAAAAGGGGTAAGAATTAACATTACTATTTCGAATTCAACGACAGCAATGACAGTAGAGATTGCCTATTAAATTGACCACTTAATTCAGAAGTACCGAGTATCAAACGGTACCGAAATAACAGAACATAAAGGGAAAACTATTAATTTATTGCGGTAGAAACCTATTTACATGTACAAAGCCGGTCTATAAATAATAGCGACTTTGTGACAACTGGCTTCGAATTCAATGACCGACAGAACAGAAGCCTGTTTATCCGTCTGTCACCGCTGGCGCCTGATTATAAATACGACTTCATACCTACCCGCGCAAGCGCAGCTATTAATAAAGCCCGGTTTTGTTCAGACATCCCGTTATGGAGGAAAAACTTTTTTTTATTAGCTTTTACGGCTGTTAATTGGCGATAGATTCTATTAGGTATGTTGTTGAAAGTTTTTGTTGATCTTTTTCTTTTTTTTACCGATTTCCAAAAAGGAGGCGTGAGGTTATTATGTTCGTCTCTATGATGTTTTTTAAATTTTATTATGTATGTTCACCGATTTCTCCGCCAGTCGTGGACCGGTTTTGAAGATTCTTTCTTTGTTTGAAAGGGTATGCTCCCGAGGTAGTCCCATACCAAGTCAGAATCTGATGAGGGATCCCATAGAAATCGAGGGATATCCATCAAATTTTATCGGCACACTTATAGCGATTTGGGTATTTTTTTATAGTAACTCGTGCTTTTGCTCTTAGAAAACACAATTTGGTGAAGTGAAACTGATGATGAAGACTACAGATGTCCACCGGATCTACTTAATAATAACTTTGTAACGAGTTGCGATTCGATCAGGTACTTTAATATGGTAGCTGAGCAATTTATGCTCGTCTCAATGCTGCATACGGTGAGTGACAGTTCTCTTGGTTCTTACCAGGAGAACTCGTGAACAATTAACGTCCCTGCATCGGGAAAAGCAATATTTGTATAATGTGATGAGCAGTTGACATTACGCTATTGCAACTTAGATAAATTACAAACCGACCCACTAAAAAGTGAAAAACACAACAAAGTGAAATATAACTTTAATTTCGGAAGTTTGTGGCAAAAAGCTAAACTACAGAGCTAAAGACTTCCGAAATTAAAGATACTTTTCACTTTGTAGTCTTTTTTTGAAAGTCTGTTGTTTTTTTTTTTAAACTGGTTTTGTTGTTTTTTTCGATTGATGATCGTTTATCTTTATGTTATTGTAAATGAGCGTGACTACTATGAAACAATAAATCAAGATAGGTTCTAATGGTAGTTGAACCACTTTATTTGTTTCCTAGGTCAAACAATGGTAAAAAACATTAAAAAAATCGTAAAACAACATCTTCCTTGGCACCGTTGCATAATAATGAGGGAATTGGCTCGAAACCTGAATATAATTATAAAATAATAGAAGATAATCAAATTGAACAGTTCCAGCCATAGTAGTACAGTTTTGCAGCCAGTACCTAATTCTCAGTTGATTGTTGACCTCAAACTCATTTAAGTTAGTTACGACATAATGCATCTTGCTTCTTCTATCATTTAACAGCAGTAGCACTATAAAAAATCCTATCAGGATATTATATTACACACTTTACAACTCGAACACGAATGCTTACATAAAGTCGTAAACGCACAGTGAGCTTCTATTCCCCTGTCATAAAAAAGATCAACGCACACAGCAATTCTGATGTATATCAAACATGTAATATTGTATAGTAGTAAAAGTCGTGGGTGGTCTACTAAAGGCGCCGCGGTGTAAAACAATGCACATTTTTGATTAATTGTACCTACAGCAGTTTTATCGTTATTACTAATACTGTTGTTATTTAATGTTTTATTGTTCTATTTGAACATCTGTTCTTTTTTTGCTGCCTTTGACAAATGGTTGTTTTATTTCGTTTATTTTATAGCTATTCTCGTTTCCCTGTCGCCAAGCCAAGGAAGTGTGAAATATGCCAATATTTGTATAATAATTATGCGTATGCTTAAGTGAAAAAGGATTAAGTACTTACCTAACTTGTTCGTAATGGATTCGAAAACATTTAAAAATAAATTCCTACAAAATCAAGGAAAACCATATAATTACATATTTTTTTTATGTCACGGCAAATAAACAAATACCATAGAAATTAATTGCATAACTTTTCTCACGGTTACACCATAATATTTACATTATGTATGACATTGTATTTTCCTGTAGTATTTTTTCCTGCAACACGGCGATCAGCATAAAGGCTTTACATACCGGGGCGACTTGTCGCGCGACGCGACACGACACAAAGGCACCGCTCGTCCCGCGACACGCGGGGCCTTTGTGCCGTGTCGCGTCGCGCTGGTATGTAGAAGCCTTAATTATGGCGACGTCCGTCCGATGCCGTTAGTTTCCTGCCCACAATCTGTCATTACACTTGCAAGTATGGGTTCATTGGAGCTTCACATGATAGATGTCATAGATGATAACTTTTATTAAATATTAACGGTTTCGTGCATACTATGATTAATTCGCGAAAGGGTCTTGGAACATCTCAGGTTACAAATTGCTTTTAGATGCGTGTTTTAATTACCTATACTCCATTTGAAATAAGATTAGAAATTAAAATAAATCTTTTTTACAGTCCGTTCAACCGATTTTGACTTCTATTGTCGATGTTGACTTATAATCTTGATTTTTTTGAGCTCCAAGGGACCGTAGCCATATTCGATATTAATTTCAACTTGATACCTCCACGCTTTTCTGAGAAAAAAGGGTCATGACAGACGGACAGACAACGAAGTGATCATAGATGGGTTCCTTTTTTGGTCGGAACCCTTAAAAAAGGGAATCTTTATAAATATTTTGTTACAATTTTCTTAGATGTAGCTTTAGTAATACAAACTAGGTCATTCGTAATGTATTTTCAACTTCGAGTCTACAATTTCACGTATATTTCCCTAAATCTTCAGACTTAGTCTGCCTCACGCTCCGTACATTGATATTCCTATATGCTGGGCTCTGCACACTTTTCTCTTACGAAACATCCAAAGCCAGCAACAGCTTTTTATTCTGTGTCACTGAAAAACAAATTACATTTTCTTTTTTTATAAGAACTATTCAATGAATAATCTCGAAAGAAAAAGTAAATATATACATTATTTACTATAGTTACCTACATTGCGAACATAAATGGCAATTGCTTAGAAATAAGGATTAGATTATTGACTTTAAGACGCAGATATATGCCAGTGACCTTCAGTGGTTAGCTTGCGTGTTCTGTACTGAGCGCACGCAACGCGTCGTACGTTCAGCCAGTAATAGGACTCGCCCATCACGGAGCGCTGGCCCCAATTTGACGCATTATTAATTTAATATACACAAAACAAAAGTTATTTTAATAAAACGCGTATACTAAAAGATCAATAATTAAATTATCTTTAAATTGGTGAAGGTTTCAGAAAAATACGCTTGGTAGATTTTGCGCCATTCTCAGTTTTTTATCCGCGTTAGACAACTTTACAAATTAATTTCACTATGTAATAAACATAATCTAAAATATTCACATAATAAGTTATTGAGAAAATGCTCTTATTTATCATATATTTTTTTCAAATCATTAACACTACTCGTTTAGACGTGGTCTTCAGTATAAAATTATTAAATGTCGGTTATCATCCCCTTAAGAAAAGTTATCAACGTAACTAGCGCGTTTGCGTTAAGATTTTTATTCTCACTCTTATACTCTTAGCATTATGATCAATCGGTCAAATTTTAACGCAAACGAAATAGTTACGTTTACTCTCTTGCAAACTTACACTTAGAGGGTACTGATCACATATTTGTTACTCAGTCCTATAATATCGCGTCGCTAAAAGTATATCATTTTTCACACCACTACTAAACATACCCAAATAATTTTTCACATAACCAAACAAAATCCCTCTAAAAACAAACTAGGATTCCTCCAAACAATAGCGTCTGAGATCCAGGCACAGCTCTACAGCTCGTTATAACAAGGGCCCACAGTCTGTTTAATTGAAGACCTCCTCATCTCCACTTGTTTTTGTCTCCCTAGTCCCGCTCCCGGGACTTGGCTCTGAAATGTTCCCGCGACATAATTAATGCTGCACTTTCAACATGCTAATTGTGGTAGACGTGTGTTGTTTGCGAATTAATAAGGACTCTATTAACAACTAAGGACTTGACATGTAGATAATTAAGGCGACGATAACCGACTTTTAATGATTTTATACTGAAGATCACGTCTAAACGAGTAGTGTTAATGATTTGAAAAAAATATATGGTAAATTAGAGCATTTTCTCAATAACTTAATATGTGAATATTTTACATTATGTTTATATTACATAGTGAAATTAATTTGTAAAGTTATATCTAACGCGGATAGAAAACTGAGAATGGCGCAAAATCTACCAAGCGTATTTTTCTGAAACCTTCACCAATTTAAAGATAATTTAATTATTGATCTTTTAGTATACGCGTTTTATTAAAATACCTTTTGGTTTGTGTATAATAAATGAATAATGCGTCAAATTGGGGACAGCGCTCCTTGATGGGCGAGTTCTATTACTAGCTGAACGTACGACGCATTGCGTGAGCTCAGTACAGAACACGCAAGCTAACCACTCAAGGTCACTGGCATATATCTCCGTCTTAAGTGGAAATGTTAGAGTTGAATTGCAAGGTTAAAGGCTCATACAGACTGGTGCGATATCGCGGGCGCGACAGGCAGTGCGACCCTAGTTCGCGCCCGCGATATAGCACCAGTCTGTAAGAGCCTTTAAACTTTTCTGGGTGAGCCTTTGGTCGTTTCGGACTGTCGAATAAATCGATTCAGGACGATAAACTTGGGAGAGTCTATCAAGATCAGAAACGTATTCTTCAAGATTGAATGCGTCAGCTTCTTCAATATATCCACTTCGCAAAGGAAACCCTCGTAATAAGCAAATGTTACCAGCAATAAAACAAGGATTCAAATTCCATTTACAGGGTCGACAGACAAACGGTTTCTCGAGGGAACAAAGAAGAAATGTAATAGCATAGCACAAGATTGTTGCCATCAATAACATTTCCGTACTCAAGTTTTATTTTAGGAAGTCGTTTGTCAACGTCGCCATGACACCCTCGTTTCTACAAAAAGCCAAGGTGTTATGAATTTATAACTTCGTATCGTATTGTTTTAGGACCAAAGTAACTCATAACTCTCGTGAACGAGAATTTTATATGCGTTCATTTGGGACTTGGGAGTTGGGACAGACCCTAAAAAATCTTTACTACGTTCCATTCCTTTCAGACCTGCTTTTATGTAAAAATGTAGGTCAACCTCTCCACGCACGTATTACCATCAGCGGATATTAGAAACAAATATACGATGGTGTTCGGTCCCTAAAGGGTTTTACTTTGTCGACAAAATATACCCTGGTTACGAAATAACTTTCCTGTTAAAAGCGCAACGTAACAAACGCGAAGATATAGAAACTCCAATACTTCTAACAGGGGAAACGTTTATTCTCTTTTAAAAATGTTTACACCGCTACAGAAAAATGCAGTAGAAATCGAATTGTAGCAATTTTCTCCGTCAGCCACCTGTCCTTTCCCACCAGCTACTACTGCAAAGCTGTGATAAAATTTTAACCTGGATTTAGAAGTCTCTAGCCGTCTCTTAGATGCATTTTATATCCAAGTAACAGTGCTGCTGAAAATTTAAGTATCCTTGGCCCCATTGCTTGGAATGAAATAGAATAAAATCGTGGTCCATTTCTCCCGAAGCAAGAATTAAATTGTATGCAAGACAATACAATTCTGTGCACTCATAAACATAGGAAACTCAAGAGATACTTTCGCATTCTGTATGTCTGCGTCAGTGAGATATTATACCCAACTGACCTAGGTTATGGAAAAATATTAAAAGATTGCAAACAAAGACGCGAAACGTAAGCTACCGTCTGGAAAATATTCAAATAACTTTATATTTATTCAGGAACAAGTAGAGAAAGGCAACACGGCACCGTGTATGAATTTGGCAAGCATAAATGTGATAGTACGTGATACGTCTGCCGCAGTAATGCGAGACATAAAAATATTTTTGTAGCAATCAAGTAATTTGATTGCGATGTTACCATAGCTTCCAGCTACCTTTCAGTTTGAAACACGTTTTCTACAAGGAATAAAAATATTTATGATATATTTGGACGCCGTTTCAATTTATTTTCCTATCGATCTGCGAGTCGAAGTAGTAGAGTTCTCATTCTAGAAGACAAGCAAACCGTTTCTTGCATGCTTTGTATATTCATGAAATACATAACAAACTTCAAAAGTATTGCCAAATAAACTCAACTTTCTCTTAATGTTCGAAACTTAGGCATTAATAATACAGTTTATAGGATATTTGCAAACATTGAAACCACTTCCACTGCGGAGGGCTTCTAAACTTCTTTGTTGGAAGTTCTTTTGAAATATTTTTATAAAGACATTTTACGAGACCTGTCACAACTTTTGTGTGAAAAATAACCCTTTGCCGTGACTGGCATCGGTTTAATAGCGACGTTTTCAGAAATCTTTTTTCAACCTTCTGCCAATGACAAAGTCTTTTGAGGCGTGAAATTATAAGAAAAACCTCACCAGAAGCCCATTAGGGCCGAATGGTACGGAAGTTTGAAACAAAGCCCTTTATTCTTCCATCGTACGCCCAATTTCACTTCAAACATCCCGAACACGCCTCTATTTCCATATTATCTACCCTTTCGGTACATAAAATTTGCTCAACGCGTATAAGGTGATACAAACAATGCACCCACCCTCGCGTCCCGCGCCCTTACCATGTAAATGCCACGGTAAAAGTCCATTTTCGATCCAGCCGCCGAGTATTCTGGGTACAACATTATACCGAACAAATTCGAAAACTCTGCTAGAAATAACAGACGCTAGGGATTAAACTGCTAGATACGATCCTAAAGTTTTCCGTCTAATCTATTTTACAAATAGGGCAGCGTCTGCCTTTGGGATTATCTTTGAACCGCTATATTCAGCAGTTTTGGAATTCTTTCCTGATATTTTTAGATGTAATCCTTCTGAAGATGTGGAAGATTGTATATTTTTACGTACTTAATCATATACAGAGTGGCGTAAACTGTATCCATGAATTCAGCACATGATAGCGTAGAAAGTCGATGACTCAAGTATATATAGTAGTTTCCTCTAGGATGATACGAGTGAAACCGCGGGCAAGAGCTAATATTAAAGTAATGTCTTCTTGTTCTGTTATGGCTTGGTGAAAGAAAACACCGTGTCGGCTGTTAATCATCAAGAGTGGTGTCAACGGAGACGCGTGTATGTTACTAATGGTGCTCATAAGTAGGCTTGTCACGACTTAAGAGTTTTATTACTTTTGGTGTTATTTTAAGGGTTACTGTTACACAATGTTTTGAATGTTGATGCTACCCAAAACATGGTTAAACTCATTTTGGGCTTGGCCTCTTTAAGAAACTAACAGAAATGTGTTGTGATTTACGTCTCAATTATTCTTATTTATTATACTAGTATAATACAGCTGAAGAGTTTGTTTGTACCAGGGACCGTACAACCCCGGTTAAGAGTTAAGCCTTTCGAAGGGGTAACCCATTCAATGGGTTACCTTTATCATGATGTAACCCATTGAAAGGATTTTATGCTAGAAATCCATTGAAAGGGTTACCTGATAACCCATTGAATGGGTTTTATACTTGAAACCCAGTTAAAGGGTTACATCATAACCCACTTTGACTTTGACTTTGACACGCGTAGCATGACTAATTATATCTCTATTCTACCCAGGGACCATTTGGGTTACCATTAGAGAAAAACCCTTTCAATGGGTTACCAAAATTTAATTTAAGCCGTTCATAAGGGTTACCCATATCGTATGGGTTTTTGTTTAACCGCTTAGAAAAACCTTATCGAAAACCCTTTCAATGGGTAACCAAAGTGGTCCCTGGTTTGAACGCCGTAATCTCTGGAACTACGAGTTGGATTTGAAAAATTCTCTTCTTTTACATTTGATAGCCCAATTCTTGATGAAGCTTACACCACGCTACGACTGTTAGGAGCCGAGCAAAAAAAAGTCTGAAAGAACGCGAAAACTAAACGCTAAAATTAGAAATTTGACGCGGACGAAGTTGCGGGTAGAAGCTAGTCTGAAATAAAATGGCATAGGCCAGGAATGCAAAAAAAGAGAGGGGGCTTATCTCAGTAGAAAACCGAACAAAGCTTTTTTTTTATGGGTGCGCGGAAGCGCGTGTCAGACTTTTACTGACTAAAACCCACCCGTGTTCCTTCATTTGCCTGTGTGCCAGGGCCACGATGTCCCTTTCGGACAAACTCGCAACCCTGGCAGGCATTGGCCCTAATGGACCCCGTCAGTTCCTGCTGACATCTCTTTGAGGCGTGGAACACAACGCGCCGTCAACCCGGGCCTGGTCCTTATCGGACGGCGAGCTACCCATCGCCCACCGTCCGCAGGCCAAACCGAACAAAGCTGCCATGATCTTTATGACAAAGTGAATTCAGTTATGAATTACTGTTTTCCTTATTTAATTATGAACATGCTCAATTCTCAATAAAAACCTACCCATAGTAATATAAACCAAGATTACGTATACAATCTACTTCAAGATAAGTCAGGGTTAAAAATAGACCTTCGCTAAGGTTTATCTATAACCCCTAAGGTCACTGCTAGATATGCAACGGCTTTCTGGAACAAAAAACATCATAAACTGCCATTGTTCGCCAAAAAGGGAAAGCATGAACTTTAAAACTGTCTCGCTCCTCCCCAACTAAGTCTTCAACCGCAGCCGTGATCTTAGTTCTTATTGGATTATTTAGAAATAGTCGCAAAACATCGTTTTGATGAATGAATTTAATAATTACTTTATTGACACAATTGAAAATAATATAAATTCTGACAAGATTAATGGTAATGTCTTTGACAATCTTTCATCACAATCTCTATTTATGTCACCGGTTTCGAAAAATGACATTATAAAAATTATCTCTAATCTAAAAAATACAAATACTGTTGGTTGGGATGGCGTCTGTACTAAAGTCCTAAAGTACGTAAAGGAAAATATAGCACAGCCATTAGCTCACATTATTAACCTTTGTATTGCTGATGGCAAATTTCCAAACAGCTTAAAAAAAGTTATTATTAAACCTTTACTTAAAAAAGATGACAAAACAAATATGAAAAACTATAGACCCATTGCAAAAATTTCCGTCTTGTCCAAAATTTTTGAGAACGTTATATACAACTCCATGTACACATATTTTGAAAAATATAACCTATTCTGCAATGAACAGAAAGGTTTTCGCAAAAACATAAATATTAACTTGGCACTGTTTGATTTAATTAATAGTATTGTGACATCAGTTGATAAAAATAATCCAATTTGTACTATTTTTACTGATATGACGAAAGCTTTCGACTATGTTGACCATGGGATATTGCTACAAAAGCTGTATGGCTACGGCGTAAGGGGAAATATCCTAAAATTGATAGAATCATATTTAACTGATAGAGTTCAATGCACTGAAGTCACTCGATTATGTCCCAAAACTAAATTAGAAACTGTATACTTCTCAAAGCAAAGACCCATAAAATATGGCGTACCCCAAGGTGGCGTATTGGCACCACCTCTATTTCTGATTTACATCAATAATCTCCCAAAAATCATTCAGCATAAGATGGTTCTTTTTGCAGATGACAGCACAGCAATAATAGAATGCAATGACATAAATAATTATGAAAATGATATTAATGAATCTTTGACTAAAATAATAAACTGGCTTGAAGATAATAATTTGAAAATTAACCTAAGTAAGACCAATATCATGCAATACCATCAGCGTCGTGAAAATAATAACATTAATATCAACTATAAAGACCATAAAATTCAGGAAGTTGATAGTGCTAAATTCTTAGGAATGACTATTGATAATAAATTGACTTGGAACATTCATACTGACATAATATGTAAAAGACTAAGTAAATCTGCGTATGCACTATTCCAACTTTCAAAAAAGGTTAATATTGAGACATTGTTAGCAGCATACCATGGACTTGCAGCTTCTGTTTTACGATACGGTATTATTTTCTGGGGGCAGTCAGCTAATAGGGAGGTTGTATTTAGGATGCAGAAACGTTGTGTGAGGTCCATGTGTGGTCTAAAAACAACGGATAGCTGCATTCCGTATTTCAGAAAACTAAAGATATTGACACTGCCAGCAATGTATATAATGGAAACTGCATTGTTTGTAAAAAAAAACCCGCATTTATTTGTCAGCTTATCGGCGGTCAGAAGAAAGCCATTGCGTACTCAATACTGTAACAAACTATGTAATGTCAAATGTAAAACAGCCTTAATGCGTAAAAGCCTTTTCGGCAACGCTCCAAAAATTTATAATAAAATACCGGATGCCATTAAAAATATGCCATTAATAAAATTCAAAAAGGCACTTAATAGCTTACTTAGTGACAAATGTTACTACACACTGGATGAATTTTTAAATGATGACTCAATATAGTGTTTTGCATCTATGTTAAATGAAAAAACTTAAATGACGAATTAATTTGAGGTTGTAATATTGACATGTAATAATTTTTGACATTTTCAATTGCTCTGACTTGTTTTTTTATTTTTTGACATTTATAACTAAATAATTCCTCATTTAAATCTGACATCGTACAATTTTTAAAATAATATTATATAATTGTTATGATTTATTTTGAAATTTTAATTATGCATGAATTTCAAACATCCTTTTTATTTTTATTTAAATTCATAATAATTAGATAGATGCACACCATATTTGTATGCCTCCTGGCATAACATAGCGTTCTGTTCACCAAACTCAAGATTTGTATTTCTACCTGTGTTAACAAATAAAAGTGATTTGATTTGATTTGATCGTTGTATGGCTTGCTTGTTTATGTTCCAAGTAGGGATCTAATTAACAATCATTCTTGAGACATAAAGTTGTAAAATATAACGTAAACAATGTGTTGTTTCATTATCTTTAGTGAACGCAAAAATGGTGCATCAGACTTCCCAGGCGAAACCATGGCATCGCCTTCCATATGAAAATATGTGATATGATAAGCCGTATGCATAAATTCCAGCTGTAGACAAATCACTCTGAATTCTAACCAGGGATAATTTTGGTTACCCATTGAAAGGGTTTCCGATAGGGTTTTTCTAAGCGGTTAATCAAAAACCCATACGATATGGGTAACCCTTTTGAACGACCTAATTAAAAATTTGGTTACCCGTTGAAAGGGTTTTCGATCAAAACCCATACGGTGTGGGTGACCCTTTTGAACGGCTTATTTAAGCCATTCCAAATTACCCACACCGTATGGGTTTTTGATTAACTGCTTAGAAGGGTTTTTCTAAAATGGTAACCAAAATGGTCCCTGGGTAGAATAGAGATAGAATTGGTCATGTTACGCGTGCTGGGCGGATATCAAAATAACATAATATTATGATTTTTTCATGTCACTGGGTTCCAAGTAGGTATAGAACCCATTGAATGGGTTATCATGTAACCCTTCCACTGGGTTTCAAGTTTAAAACCCATTCAATGGGTTATCGTGTAACCCTTTCACTGGGTTTCTAGTATAAAACCCATGCAATGGGTTACATCATGATAATGGTAACCCATTGAATGGGTTTCCCCTTCGAAAGGCTTAACTCTTAACCGGGGGTGTACGGTCCCTGATTCTAACACGGTTTTGAAATAATAATCATCCGTATATGAGTAATTCTAGACAGCATTAAATTAGCACTTGCCCTATCAAGTTTGTCCCGGGCGGGTGCATAATAACAATCAGCAGTTCTTCGCTTGCTTTAGAAAAAAAAACGTATATATAATGTTCTCAGCAATATCTCCATTATTTTTGTCGCCGAACCACTTGTGTATTCACTTCGAAGGAAACATTACGTATGCACACATGTAGACCCTACCTGTTTCACTTGTCCCGAATCAATACGTTCACAAACACGATGTCAGTTTATGTCCTAATTTAACACTGCTTCGACTGTATGCTAAACAGGGTCTGGTTTGTACCGGTATTCGATTTTGTGCTTGTCTCGTCTGTGTTTCTGGGTTATGCATTTTTTTCCGAATGTTTAATTCCATGTTCAATTACTTCCTAATGTGTTGTTTTTAAACATAACGCCTACGGAGGGGTTACCTATAGTATCTACACTCACATTACGCCAAAGTCCCAAGTAAATAGGGGCGGGGGAGGTTTTTAAAGTTACGACATTAACTTAGTTAAAACTACGTCCATGAACTTTCTGTAGGTAATCTGGGTCAAATTTAAGTATTGTTCGGATTAAAATACAGCAATTAATTAAATAGTTTTACTTGGAATGGTTATCGGTCAAATGTCAATGGTCCTTGTTTAGTAATTTACCCAATTGACGGACACGTGTAAAAAAATTGCGATTTGCGTTACATGTGTCCGTGACCTACCACCTAGATTCAAGAAATTTCGTTATTTAGTTACTTACCAATTTTAAAATTATTTAATTTATTTATAAATATACTTATTGTACAGACGCCAGCAGGTCAAGCTACCCGAAACTGTGAAATTGTCCCAATCAACATTGAACCTTATGCTGTAGAGACAAAGTTGAAAATCTACTAAATGAATTTGACAGATTGTAGTAGCTTGATGTGCGCGTCTGTACACCAGAAAATACCTATTTTCCTAATAGGCCTTTTTGCTTTCTGCGATCTCTTCCAGGCAACCTTGCAACGAACAGTGATTGCGTGGACATACAAATGGAGTTGTCGTTAGTGCAAAATAATAAGTCTATAGGTACAATATAATTGTGAAATAAATAAATAAGTACTATCATATATATAAGTACATACTTAGATATATGTATATAAGTGCTTTATAATATAATAGATTATTATCAATCATTCAAAATCTTTCGACTTAAAATACATAAATCCCGTTACATAATTAATTATTAAAAAACCCATGAAACCTGTATCCACTTCCAGTCTGTACTTCCTCAATACATTTCTTCAAAGATCTCCCCAACCCAAGGAACAGAGGAACCGGAACTGTATCCTGCCGGTGGTGCCCGCGCTGAATAATTCATGGCGCACCGAGTCGCGTGCGCATTGATTGACGGTGGATCGGTGAAACCGATTCTTTGGACGATGACATCAGGGAAGCTAACGCTATACCACAGGAAAACGTGTATTGTGACCGTTACAAATGGGTTTAGAAGTGTCTTCAAAACTATAAAATAAATTACTGGTAATGATATGACATCAGAAGATTGTCAGAATAGATGGTATGGAAAAACTGAACACCGACGGACAATTTCAGAGAAAAGATTTGAAACATATTCTGTTTTGGTACTACTAAATGGAACTTTAAATACGTCATGATTTCATGAATTAAACAGATTTTTTGAGCGATGACTGACTTTGGGAGTTCCCAGTTCCTGTCTTGATTATAATCTTCGACCAATTATTGATAAATTGGTGAATCAATCCGATGCTATCGAAAAGCCGTCAACGAGTTTAACATTCTGACTATTACTGATTCCGATGTTTCCTGTAAAAGTATAGAAAAAATCTTAGTTTTAGTAGGTACTCTGAAAAGATTACTTATCTCTTTGAAAAACTGCATCGATGCAATGTAACCGTATAAGTAGTGATACTGAGAACCAGATTTATAACGTGGACACTGAACAGCTTCAAGAAAAAGCTTCTTTAATATTCTGTGTTCACACTAACCACGGAATAATTTATTGATAAAATCGATTGTTGTAAAGACGACAGTTGTAGGAAAATTGAATTTGAGAATATGTTTTGTTTTGTCTATGCGTGTGTACTAGAACCATTCATAGGTAGTTATTATTCTTCGAATGCTGGCATTAGAAGAGTTAACGATACAACTGCTTAACTACTTATTTACTATTCAAAACTTCTTGAAAAATAAACATTGAATTGACACTTTCCTTATCTATCTTGATGAGATGATGCGAAATTCCGAATTCTATATTGACTTGGCACTGAAAGGTACAAAACTATATACGTCAACACCAATAAATATGTTAAGGATAATATTGAAGTATTTCACTCAGCTTGCTTGACAGATTATCATCATCATCATTATGTCAACCAGCAAATAGGACATTAGCTGGTCCCATTTACTTGAAATAATAATGACTGAACACCACGGCCACAACCGAATAATGACTACTTAAGCCAAATTATCTTCTGTCAACTCAACAGAAATATTGCTAGCAATTTATCCGCGGAGCAGCAACAATATTGTCATGTCACCGTTTTCGTACAAATTGCGCATCAAAATATCACCGTTTAACCCTCATTACGGGCTGTTACAATCGACTGTCAGTCTCCTGACAAGCCTGCCTGTCCCTTTTGTGAGATGATGGACGTATGAATTGACTGCGCGTTTGTATGTGTGTGTTGTGCTGTGAGATGGTAATGTGATGTGCAGTGAATGTTGCTTTTGAGAAATGTGTGGCTGTGGGTAATGACTTGAGATATTTAAGACGTAGGTCTTCAGGAGAGTTAAACTTCAGCTGCTTTTATTTTACTTTGGCTGCTTTGCTTGCCTTTACTTTCTTGATAAATCTCATTTCTTACCTCCTTACCTTGATAAAATATTTGCCTGTTCTTTGCTTTTCAGAACTGTTCCGCAAGTCATGTACTTCTGAAACGGAACTTGTCAAAACCATCACTTACCATTAATATGTGTTTGTGTTGTTTGTGTGTTGACAAATTGCATTAATAATTTTCCATTGGACCTATTCTTCCACAATTTTAGGGAAGGATATGAATTTGGAATTAATCACCTACGAGTATTCCTTTGTGTTAAAAGGAATCCTAATTTAATATTATAAATGCGAAAGTAAGTTTGTTTGTTTGTTAGTTACCTTTTCACGCCTAAACCACTGAACCGATCATCCTGAAATTTTGCATATACGTAGTCAGGTGTACAGACAGGGACATCGGGTAGCTTTCATCCCGAAAAAAAAAACACTTCCCGAGGAAAACAACAATAACGTTCTTATGATAATAGATGGAGCCACGTGTCTTTCGAATCATGATTGAATTATATTATTTTTATTCCGGTAGTTCCCGTGGGATAATTTCCGACCTCCACGCGGGCAAAGCCGCGGGCAAAAGCTAGTATAATATATATCCTTACTTCAGTTTGAATCTTGCTGTGGTGCGTGCTAACTAATTGAATATATACTTGGAAAATCAATGTAAGAGCAGGGGTGGCCCAGTGCGGCCGTGACATACGAGTTTTAGGTCGTGGAATCACGGGTTTGAAGTTTTGAACCCAACAGCCTATTATGTTCCCACTGCTGTGACACAGGCTTCCTCTCTGTGAGTGGGAGCGGGCCATAATCCACCATCGCAGTCCCAGTGCGGGTTAGCGGATGTCACGTCTTCGAATTTTTGGTTCTAGGACATGCTAGTTTCCTCACGATGTTTTAGTTCATCATTTTGAGAGCAGTGGTGATGAAATAATTTACACAAAGTAAAGCTTTGTGTAAATTATTGTGACTGTGATGAAATAATTTACACAAAGTAAAGCTTTGTGTAAATTATTTCATCACCACTGCTCTCAAAATGATGAACTAAAACATCGTGAGGAAACTAGCATGTCCTAGAACCAAAAATTCGAAGACGTGACATCCGCTAACCCGCACTGGGACTGCGATGGTGGATTATGGCCCGCTCCCACTCACAGAGAGGAAGCCTGTGTCACAGCAGTGGGAACATAATAGGCTGTTTATAACATATTATGGCCGAGATGTCGACTCAAGGCTTCTACATACTGGCGCGACACGCGACGCGACACAAAGGCCCCGCGTGTCGCGCGACTAGCGTTGCCTTTGTATCGCGGGACAAGTCGCGCCTGTATGTAGAAGCCTTAATAGAGAACAATGGAAGAAATAGACATGTTGCTCCGACCCTAAATAAATTGAGATAAGGGTAGGAGATAATGCCGATGATGATGAAATCGAATTAATCATTAAATACGCTACTGTTTTGACTTTTCCTGTTACTAACCGATGAAGGGCGTTTCTGGGGTTTTCTATGTAAGTATACTGTCATCACAAGATAATTAAACAGTTTACTTTGAATTAATGTACTAGATTAAACTTCTAACAGCAAAAACGAAGCAGCTAGCCAAGATATTAATTAAAAAAGGGGACATTGAAAAATGTTCCTCGACATAATAAATACAAGTCAAGCGGGGGTAATAATTAACCATCGTCGATGCAAGTCTGATGAAACTCGCTCCAAGCACAATTTCGTTCAAGACGTTATGTCTGAGAGGCGTGGTCGGTGCGTATATATCATCAGAGGATATAAAGACTCGGCGACATTTTCTTTAAAATCAGTTTGTGGGCTCGTTTTGGTACTTAGGCGAATAAGGCATGGCTGGTTGTTAGTCGAAAACTCTGTAGTGAAGAGGATTGGCTGTTCAAAGAACATTTTTTTTTTTTACTTTGCTCCACTAGGAATTTCTCCTGTATTGTGGGTGCGTTTGCAAACATTTAAACTCACGTACACAAACAGCCAGACCCGAAACAACTACTTGTAGGTCATACAAATATTTGTTAGGGTGGTTAATATAGGGTGACCACTGAAAATCAGCGCTGTGCGGTGGGTCCCCCATAGCACAGCATCATGCTGAGTGCAAGCCTTCTTGTCACAGTCATGACGTGCTGCTTCCGACTATTTGTTTGTTTGTGATCGTGATTATAATATGTATGTCGGGATAGGTCCAGACATCAGAAGTAATACTCAGATATGGCAATACAGAAATCTATTTCAGTCGAACTATCAGTTATTTTAAATCGAGAGAATATAGAAATGAAATAAAATTAAGTAAATAACTAATAATGGTAGTAGCGGTCACATAGGGCAGTACTGACTGTCAGGGACAGTGGGCGATGCACCCACCGCAATAAGTATAGTACTAATTTGTCGGAGACAACGTTCCACATCCAATAACCGGGAAGTACTGACTGTCGAGAGACAGTGGTCCGTGCACCGACGCATCCGTTCAAAATGCGTACCGACTCAACAGCGCAGCTCCTTATAAAGGCGATCCGCTAGTGGGGGGTAACGTTACAATATTTCACTCAATTGACTTCAAGTCTTTTAAGTCCAATGACCGATAGAATGAATGATTTGTCTATGGTGCACGTTCCACTAGCGCCATCTAGTCGCCGCCTCTCGCAGCTGTTAAACAATATGGCTTCCGTCATGTACTTAGATCTGTTTTGTGTAATGTTTACCTTCGAGTTTATTACATAAATATTATGTTTTCGTTCGCGGGTGTTTCTGTGACAAATAAAATTATTTTTCTTTCTTTCTTTCTTGTTCCGTGCGGCAATCGATCCCGCGACACGCAGCGCAGCAGTCAATTGCTTAACCACTGCTCCAACCGTGCTGTCAAATCGATATTATATACGTTTCAAGGCTAGTGGCTTAGGGTTATTGAAGTTAAAGTTTAGACTACAGACACGGCTAGGCCTAGGTTAGGGGTTGCTAAATTACAGGTCATTGTATACCTTGCCAGAAATTACGACCATAATGTCAATGTGATAGAAAATATGTATAGTAAAAGATGCATGACGCATGGTTTAAATTCTTGCAAGTCGCTCGTTTTTGTATACTTTGTCCATCATTCTTAAGAGGCAGATATATGCCAGTGACCTTGAGTGGTTAGCTTGCGTGTTCTGTACTGAGCTCACGCAACGCCTCGTATGTTCAGCCAGTAATAGGACCTCGCCCAACAAGGAGCGCTGTCCCCAATTTGACGCATTATTAATTTATTATACACAAAACAAAAGGTATTTTAATAAAACGCGTATACTAAAAGATCACTAATTAAATTATCTTTAAATTGGTGAAGGTTTTAGAAAAATACGCTTGGTAGATTTTGCGCCATTCTAAGTTTTTTATCCGCGTTAGACATAACTTTACAAATTAATTTCACTATGTAATAAACGTAATCTAAAATATTCACATATTGAATTATTGAGAAAATGCTCTAATTTATCATATATTGTTTTCAAATCATTAACACTACTCGTTTAGACGTGATCTTCAGTATAAAATCATTAAAAGTCGGTTATCGTCCCCTTAAGCAGCCTCAATACTCATATCAATTGGAACTAATATTATATATGCGAAAGTAAGTTTGTTTGTTTGTTACGGCTGAACAGATTTCTATGACATTTGGTACACAGGTAAACCAAGACCTGGGTAAGGACATTTGCGGGCATAAGCTAGTATACCATAAAAGAGCAAAAAAAAAGTGCAGCCTGTACTTTACTTTTAGTTAATCAATATAAAAGGCACCCGAGACTCTCATTGTATCGCGCAAGTAATAAAATATACAAAATAAAGAGTAAATGTCTAATTTTGGGTGAAAGCTTACCAAAAAAGCTCAGAAAGAAATCCAGAAATCTCCAAATGATGCTCGCAAAGTTAGAATCCGCGTAAAACTATCGTGCAGTCAAGTCACTGTGACTTGCGGCCACGTAGCTTATAGAAAGCACATGTAGCTTTCAGAAAGCATTTATAAACTCGACCATATGGTTTCTACTAGCAAAGTCACCACATCCTTTTTAATTGAGCTAAAATTGCCCCTGGATGCTAGAACTTTTAACTGCGCACCCTCGCATTGCGGATTTTTTTTTTCGTAAAAGCACATGCTAAACCATAATCGTGATGCTAAAATTATCACACAAACACAAACCGTCTTATTACATAACAAGATTTATATTTTGACATGGCTTAAACCATGGAACCAGTTTTTGTAATAAGAACGTAACTGTGATTGAAACACCGTTCTTTATACAAAACCGAAAACTTAGTTCGGTACTAAGCTGTCAGTTTTGTGTTTAGAAACTTTACCGTAGTCGGAATAAAGTTCGAAATTCAATAATGGCTTCATGTTTTAAACCTGGGTTTGAAGATAAACTTTGTTTTGTAATAAGGCCCTAGCTGCCTTATTACAAAACAAGATTTATATTTTGACATGGCTTAAACCATGGAACCAGTTTTTGTAATAAGAACGTAACTGTGATTGAAACACCGTTCTTTATACAAAACCGAAAACTTAGTTCGGTACTAAGCTGTCAGTTTTGTGTTTAGAAACTTTACCGTAGTCGGAATAAAGTTCGAAATTCAATAATGGCTCCATGTTTTAAACCTGGGTTTGAAGATAAACTTTGTTTTGTAATAAGGCCCTATGCTCCATTTGAAATAAGATTAGACATTTAAATAAACTTGTTTACAGTCAGTTCAACCAATTTTGAGTTCAATTCCCTAGATATAAAGATGGCATTGAAAGCAAAAACGTGGTTACAATACCAAAATCGGTTGAACGGACTGTGAAGAAGGTTTATTCAAATGTCTAATCTTATTTCAAACGGAGTATAGGTGTCTTGTTGTTTGTATTTATTTTGTTTCTTATTTATAATCTCACTGTGTATGCTGCACCGGTCGACGTCATCGGCTATCGCTGAAAACCAGCGCTGGGGCTCTGTCTAGAATAGGGTCGCAGCATTATGCTGAGCGGTGGCCGTTTTGCGTGGATGTGACGCATATTTTCCCCGTACTTGTTCTTTTAACCGACTTCCAAAAAGGAGTAGGTTATATGTTCGGCTGTGGCAATCGTGGACCGATTTTGAAAATTCTTTTTTTGTTTGAAAGGGTATGCTTCCGAGGTGGTCCCATTGCCAAATCATTTCATCATTTACCAAATCTGAATCTGATGTAGGGATCCCATAGAAATCGAGGGAAATCCTCAAATTTTATAGGCACACATATTGCGATTTGGGAATTTTTTATAGTAACTCGTGCATTTGCTCTCGGAAAGCACCATTTGGTGAAGTGGAACTAATGATGGAGACCACAGATGGCCATCGGAACAATATAGATAATAATACTTAAGTATTTAAGGGGTTGCGATTCGATTAGGTACTTTAATGTGGTTGCTAAGCAATTTATGCTCGTCACTATGCATATAGTGAGTGGCAGTTCTCCTGGTTCTTACCAGGAGAACTCCTCAACAATCAACGTCTCAGCATCGGGAAAAGTGAAAAATAAAAAACTTTTTACAAAAAAATATAACCGACTTCCAAAAAAACACTACAAAGTGAAAAATAACTTTAATTTCGGAAGTAGGTGGCAAAAAACTGAAATACAGATCTAAAGTTATTTTTCACTTTGCATTTTTTTAAGTCGGTTATATTTTTTTGTAAAAAGTATTTTGTATCTATGTTCTTTCTTTGCGTCATGTTTACCGCAAATAAACGTATTTTCTTTCTTTCTTGTCATCATGTCGCGGGCCTACCTAAACAAAGGTCACATCTTCCCTAAAATACTGTTCCAAGTGTTCCAACCCAATGTGGAGAGTACCTACATTTTGGTACCATTCTTTATTACTAAGGTACGCATAGCATGTAATGTTTATGCCAGGCGTGTGGCTCTGGAGTCTCAATTTTCAATGAGCTCGTTACGTAGTCACTGCTTATGTTTCTGGTCACGTCTCCACACCTTATGAGTATGGTTTGACGGTGTGGCATGGGAAATACGTTGTATGAAGGTCGTTCTCTGATTATTGCTATGGAGTCCCTGAAAAGGAGGAGGTTATATGTTCGGCTGTATGTTGTTCTTTTTTTATGTTTGTTCACCGATTTCTCCGTCATTTGTGGACCGATTTTGAAAATTCTTTTTTGTTTGAAAGGGTATGTTCCCGAGGTGGTCCCATTGTCACCAAGTCATAATCTGATGAGGGTATCCTATGGAAATCGAGGGCAATCCTCAAATTTTACAGTCACACCTATATCACACACACAGGACAGCACGGTTGGCGCAGTGGTTAAGCAATCGACTGCTGCGCTGCGTGTCGCGGGTTCGATTCCCGCACGGAACAAATATTTGTATGACCTACAAGTAGTTGTTCCGGGTCTGGCTGTTTGTGTATGTGAGTTTAAATGAGAAATTCCTAGTGTGGCGCAACGTTAAAAAGAAAAAAAAAACGATTTCAGTATTTTTGTAGTAACTCATGCACATGCACTAGGAAAGCACCGTTTGGTGAAGTGGAACTGATGATGAAGACCACAGATGGCCTTATTATTGTATTTCACTGTTGCGATTCTCAAAAAATTAAAATAGATCCAAAGACACCAACTTCCGAAATGAAGGTTATTTTTCACTTTGTACTGTTTTTTTTTTTTTTTTTGTAAAAAGTTTTTTTTTGTAAAAAGTTTTTTTTTATGAAAAGTTATTTAGGCGCGTTGAGCTATTTTTGGTAGGAGAATACCGGTTCGCGTCACCGACTTGCTGTAGTAGCAGTAAATGAAGTTATATTGACCACGTGAAAAGTTTAATTTGTGTATAATGTTCATTGTTTAAATTGTGTTTTAATATGTAATCATTATTTTATTGAAGTAAACGCCAACGAAAACTTGGCGCGTTGAGCGATAAGTTTTCGTTGGCGTTGAATGAATGAATGAAATGCACTGACCCCAGCGGGGCAAGCACGGCCTACTGTGACATGACTTGATTAACACATTTTATCACAGTTTGAGCGATAAAACTGTTTTGTCATAAATTGCTAGCAAAAATTGACATGACATAATTTATCATGTCTTGTCCCAAACGTCTTGGGCAGCCCGTGCTCGGCCCGCAGCATGGTTAAACCAGACTCGATCACTCGAATGAACCCAAAGATTCGCACGAGCCCCTGAAGCCTCATGTTTCATGGGACCACAGAGACCATTGCATATATCGAAGAGTAGACCGGGGGGCGCGATACTGGTAGGGAAGACGTGCCCTTGGGATATGGAGGGATTATTAGAGCCATACCGGATATGCATCCCAGAGACAGGTTATATTTATCTAGGGTGGCATCTTCTAATAGCTTTGCCACCAGGTTGGCTCAGGTCCTATCTGTTCTTGACTGTGTCACTGCTATGCTGTATTACATGTTGCTGATTCCAGAGTCTTTGTCTGAGGTCTCACTATCCGTTTCATACACTATTAGGTCACACTATCAGTTTCTTAAATATACAGGGTGTTTGGTGCATCGTGTGCCAAATTGAAATGGTCGACTGAAGGAGTCATCCGCTAGCCTTTTAGACCCTTTAACACCCCTCATGCTTTGTGGATTTTTTTTTATCGACTTTTTATTGTTTTCCAAAAAAAAGACCCAAATTTTACATTCAAATACAGATTTTTAAAAAAATATAAGGCGTAGACTCTGAATTTTATTTTTATTTCGATGTGTATTGTTTAAGAATACTTTTAAATACAAAATTAGTGATATTAGTAAAGGTAAAACTTAAATTAAAGCTGTACATGTTACAGCTGTTTATAAGGCTACAAAAAAAAAATCAAAAGCGACCGGGATCTTCCAACTCCCTCATTAATTCTCCAGTCTATCCTCTTTCTAATGATGTGCCACATGCCATAAAAGTATTTTAACAACTTTGTGAATTCGCTAGAATTGTGAATCGAGTCACCTAAGGCTAATATTCAAAATTATGATTTAAAAAAAAATCTCTTAAATGATACCTGTCAAACCTATAAATCTGCTATCTCATTCTTATGGTTAGGTAAATTCGTGTCTCATATCTGTATCTTTCGTGGGATTTACTTGAAATAAAAAAACAAAATTGCATTTTTAACATTTATTTAATCATTGTTACAAATCTTGCTCAAATTGTTGGCCTCTGTTGCGAATGCAGGCCCGACACCTGTTTCGTATTTCAACAGTTGTTGTACGAAGTCGTATTTCCTCCTTAATAGTATTGAATGCCGCTTCTATGCGTTGGACTAATACCTCCCTAGTTGGAACCTCCGTGGCATATACCAACTCTTTGGCACGTCCCCAGACATAAAAGTCTAACGGAGTTAGATCTGGGGAACGTGGCGGCCATGGAATAGGGCCATTGCGTCCAATCCATGCATTGGGGAACACATTGTCGAGATATTCCCTCACAGTCAATCGCCAATGCGCGGGACAGCCGTCATTTTGAAATACAATGGGCACACGTTCATTAAATACGGGCACATCGGTAACTAATTCGGGCAGGTCATTTTGTAGGAATTCCAGGTAGTCTTCGCCATTGAGATTATCGGGCAGGTAATGCGGTCCAATTACCTGATTCCCAATCACTCTGCCCAAACGTTTACACTAAACCTTCTTTGAGAAGATTTCTGTCTTTTAACACGTGGGTTTTGCGTTTTCGTTGTCCAGTGGTGCAAATTGTGTAAATTGAGGATCCCATCCTTGATAAATTTGGATTCATCCGTCCACAGTATTCTTTTTAAAAAATCAGGATCATCCACATCCGTGTGTTAAAGAAACCGACAAAAAGCCACTCGTCTCTCAAAGTCGCCACCCTCAAGACCTGCAACAAACAAAAAACTCTTTTAAATTTCTCTTGGGCAATAAGTAATTGCACAAGAAAGGACCCGCTGTTCGTGCTAATAGATTCACTACCTGGAAGTGACGCCATACCATTACCTGCTAAACAAAGGCAAGGTCAAACAAAGCTTGCACGGGTTTAAAGTTAGTTTAAAATTACGTACCTTGCACCGGAGTGTAGTGGAATGGATGCTTTTTGTTTTGACGAAGTACTTTCCACACTTTCCATATTGAAATATCAAGATGTGATGCCACATTTCTAATGCTTCTTGTAGGGTCTTCCTCAAAAAGTGCCAGTATTCTCTCGTCTACTTCAACATTATGTCGCACAATATGGCCCCTTGGTTCATTAAAAGTAACACTGCCAGTCTCGCGTATGCGTCGGTATGTGTCTTGGAAGACTCTGCGGCCAGGTAATCGTCTACCAGGAAAGCGTTCCTGGTAAAGTCGTTGCGCTGCACGAGCGACGCCATTAGCGGCTCCGTAAGCCATCATGATGTCCGCATATTCTTCGTTAGAGAATGTCGCCATTGCAATAACAAAAAACTCAAAGTTTAACAATAACAACAAAAATTAAACAAATGTAACAAGAACCAGCAAAACTTAACGATAACAAAGTAATAAAAGAATCGCGGAGTATGGTGAACTAGCACACACGTTAGGTAGCAGAGGCAGTCATGTCTCGACTAAAAAAATGGCGGGTCGGGCGGCGCGATTTGTTCAAACCGATTTAAGGTATGCAAGAAAGAGATAGAAGATAGATTTTACTGTGAAAGAGTGAGAAAACAAATTTTACCTCTTTCTCAAGTAACAGTTCCGCAATAAATATTTTTTCATTAGAATTTGGAATGTAGTTTTATGTGACTTGATTCACAATTCTAGCGAATTCACAAAGTTGTTAAAATACTTTTATGGCATGTGGCACATCATTAGAAAGAGGATAGACTGGAGAATTAATGAGGGAGTTGGAAGATCCCGGTCGCTTTTGTTTTTTTTTTTGTAGCCTTATAAATAGCTGTAACATGTACAGCTTTAATTTAAGTTTTACCTCTGCGAGTGAATTAAAAAAAAAACTAGGTCACTCGTATCACTAATTTTGTATTTAAAAGTATTCTTAAACAATACACATCGAAATAAAATTAAAATTCAGAGTCTACGCCTTATATTTTTTTTTAAATCTGTATTTGAATGTAAAATTTGGGTCTTTTTTTTGGAAAACAATAAAAAGTCGATAAAAAAAAATCCACAGAGCATGAGGGGTGTTAAGGGGTCTGAAAGGCTAGCGGATGACCCCTTCAGTCGACCATTTTAATTTGGCACACGATGCACCAAACACCCTGTATATCTAACGCACCTTGGGCAATCAGGCTCTGACACAGTAATACAGAACAGGAACACAGTTCGCACTAGAGAAGATCATCGTTTATGTCATCGGATTACTTTGCCAGTGTTTACACCGCCCGCCATGACATGCAATTTTACACGCTCGTTCAAAGTTGTACTTACCTACTAATCAATTCGAGGGAATACCTGCAACCACTCGTAGATAATATTGTATAGCACTAAATTTATACCTAGATAGCGTAAACGATAAGCCAGGAATTCTGATGAGTGCATGTAACTATGTAATTACAAGAAAATGGAACTACATGTGTATGACAGGTGATCATTTATTAGATATGATTTCACAATACTACCTACTCAACGATATTGCGCATGCGCACTGCTTGTAGATTATTGGCTATTCGACTGTAAATAAAGTCTTGCTTTCCAACACTTCTATCAACGCTAATCCTTTATCAACTTAAGACTCAGATATATACCAGTGACCTTGAGTGGTTAGCTTGCGTGTTCTGTACTGAGCTCACGCAACGCGTCGTACTTACGTTTAGCCAGTAATAGGACTCGCCCATCAAGGAGCGCTGTCCCCAATTGAACGCATTATTAATTTATTATACACAAAACAAAAGGTATTTTAATAAAACGCGTATACTAAAAGATCAATAATTAAATTATCTTTAAATTGTTGAAGGTTTCAAAAAAATACGCTTGGTAGATTTTGCGCCATTCTCAGTTTTATATCCGCGTTAGACATAACTTTACAAATTAATTTCTCTATGTAATTATAAACATAATCTAAAATATTCACACATTAAGTTATTGAGAAAATGCTCTAATTTAACATATATTTTTTTCAAATCATTAACACTACTCGTTTAGACGTGATCTTCACTATAAAATCATTAAGTGTCGGTTATCGTCGCCTTAAAGCGAAAGTGTCAGGGTAGCCCGCGAAATTAAAATTTTCATAATGTTGTTGCAATTGACATTTGAGGCCAATTCTAATTTGAGGAGTTACATTGTTAAGTATAATGATTATAATTCTGTAAAGGTATAATTTTTACGGTCACAAACCATATTTTAATCAACATACAGACTGGCGCTGTCCTTTAAATTGCAAAAAATGTAAGATAATTTTAATTTCGCGGGTTACGTTAGCATTATACCCGATATTTATGTAATACCGACCATTATGGCATTGTGAGCGAAAAAAATCTCGCTTGCCGCCGGATTTCAGACTGTATTTAGGCCAGATTTCTTACGAAAACGCTTAAACGAGCTATAATTTGGCGACCTCCACCAAAAAAGTTTGTACCACGCTTCAGTTCATTTGTCTTACATCCCCGACTTCCTTTCTTCCTGTTTTTTTTATCCGAAACAAGCCAGAACTCGGCGGATGTCCATAAATCAATCGATTCCCGATTTTGGCGTACTATGTTTTAGCTGGTAAAAGATCGATACTATTCTTATGGTAATCCTTTTTTACTGGGTCAGGGAATGGAGGAAAAACTATTTCAGAAAGAACGCTTCCCGCGTATTCCGTGTGAGCTATGTGAAATGCATTAATGTTATGCTGAAGTAGATGTAATTTTAATAGTCTCTTTTGCAGTTTTTGCTACGATATTTTGCTTTGTCATTACCTTCCTAGCCTTTTTCCAACTATGTTATTGTTATTGCTTTATTACCATAACCCGATTGCAAAGAAGGGTTATCTATTTAATATTTGCTCGCACACAATTTTTACCGCCCTTTCAACCCGAAAGGGCGGTAAATAAATTGTGTGCGAGCTAAGAGTTACATCTAAATGTTGCATTCGGGTTCCAGTCTAACTGGCGACAAAATGTACTTTTGCATCAAGCATAGTGTCAGAAGCCCGAAAGCTTGACAACCAGTCTTACCAAGGGGTATCGTATTACCGAGTTACTGGGTTGTGGAGGTCAGACAGGCAGTCGCTCCATGTAACATACTGGCATTCAGCTGCGTCCGGTTAGACTGGAAGCCGACCCCAATATAGTTGGGAAAAGGCGGGCAGATGGATAAACGTATTGTAATTTTTTTTTTTTTTTTGTGAGCTTTTGTATTATACTAAGATACATTTAACCGTTATCCTTTTAAATCTTCGTCAAGATAAAGATAGCATTGTATGACTAAATGCTGTAAAGAGATCTGTAGCCTAATTGCGTAACACACTATCAGTAGGAATCGGTTTCAATTTGACAGTTCAACAATATTCATTGCGCTATTTACGTTGTTGAGCAGACAAAGTTTTCTAACTTATGAAGCAATGGATTAGGAATATACTTCAAAATCATTCCGATTCAAACTGTGTTACGCAATTAGGGTGCTGATCACTTAACTGGCACCAGTGGCGTGCAGTGGTACTCCACGGAGGGTAGGCCACGAAATACTGACAGCGAAAAAAAAAAAACGCAACGTCGCTCTACATAATCATGATGACCCTCAAAGTAGTCACATTAATTTATTTATAATATTTGAAAATAAGTCTGTAAAAGTTATAAATACAAGAACTCACCACATTATTCAAGGTTTATTATATTAACTCACGATTTTTTTTTTTTGATTAATTCTCGTTATTCGGGTACACACCTTACACATCTACCTTTAGACACAACTTGAATCTTATTATTATACGATAATTGAGAAAACTTATTGCATTTAACTTCTATTAAACACACATTTTCAGCGCACACTTCACAACTGAATACCATTTTTAAGTGATAATCACTAAGAAACAATACACAAATATGTAACATTTACGGTACTTTTCTGTTTCAAAATAAATTATATATAACTTAATAGGTTAAAAACAATTAGGAAGTAAGAACGCGTTATAAATTGCTTATCACTATGAAACAATATGGCGTATTTAAGAAAAATATCGATGGAATAATACTACCAGATAAAATAGCGACATGTTCATATTAAGTTGCTTTACAAAAGCGGGCAACAAAATTTGGCCGGGTTATTGGCGTCATCCAGGCTGCATTCCGAATTAGAACATAATCGCTGACAGCGGTCGGTTTTAACCTCTCAGGGACTTGCCTGTTAAACCAGTTATAGTCTGATAAAGTGCTCAGCCCCGCAAACCCCGTTGACAGGTGACAGTTGACAGTTGCTTTGACATTAATACATGCTGTCCTATCGTTTCAATAAAACAATGTTATCGATAAAACGATTTTTAAATTTCAAAATGAAAAATTTGTACCAAGATTCATAAAAAAAAATACAAAACCCGCTATATCTTGTGAAGGAAGCAAGTTAGAGCAAAAATAACACTTTTTGGCGCCTTTACAAAGGGGTTTCACTAATCAAGACACATCGATCGAGAGGTTGGCAAACCTGAAAAACCTATTTCAAATTTTTAAATCACATCATCGATAACATCTATCGATACGAGTGGACAGCATTTAGTTACGTCGGAACACACCGCAACTGTGTAGCAGCCATGAGCCAATCACAGCCCAGCTCCACTCAAAGGAGTTACGCCCATAATCTAGAAATGTGTGTCGTTCATACACACAAAATATGCATCAGTGTGCTTAAATTGATCAATGAAAAAGTCGCAAAATGAGGCAATTCGTCTTGGAGCCTATAGTCTACTACGTACTGACTTACGCACGTAATTACGCCACACGGGCGCGAGAAGTTCTATAAGTGTTCTAACAGAAGTTTTAACTTTTTTTTATATATTTTGTATTATTTTATAACTAAGTTAAATAAATGCATTTTGGCTGCTAGGGCTAGGGTAGGCTAGGCCTAATTGCCTTTATGGGCGGCTCGCCCCTGACTGGCAATCACGACGATTGCACCAATTGTTGCGCAATTATCGTTAATTTTGATTGATTTCCTTTGTGAACTACTTTTAAACAAAATACTTGCATGAAGTTACAGTTGAGTTATTGGCTTTGTAAACTTGAATCAGGATGTTGAATAAAAATTTAACGCGAAAAAGTAACTTTGTAGCTTCTTAGCCGGGCTTTGTAAACTTGAATCAGGATGTTGAATAAAAATTTAACGCGAAAAAGTAACTTTGCAGCTTCTTAGCCGGGCTTTGTAAACTTGAATCAGGATGTTGAATAAAAATTTAACGCGAAAAAGTAACTTTACAGCTTCATAGCCGGGCTTTGTAAACTTGAATCAGGATGTTGAATAAAAATGTAATGCGAAAAAGTAACTTTGCAGTTTCTTAGCCAACATACGTGATCTCTCAATTAAACAAACAACTCGACATTTCATAGACTACTTGTGGACAAACACATTACATTATTCTGTCACATCAAATAGTAATTAATAACTTCAAACAGAACGAAGTAATACAGTCTTCACATCCAAATGATTGAAGATAGCTAATTATAATTATCGTTAACGATAAAAATTTAGTGCTGATTAACGTTTTTTGTGATCGTAATGACAACTGCAGTTAAGTTGTTAATTAGGTTTTTCACTAACTTTTGTCTTCTCGAAATTACTACCTCACCTAACCAGATTTTTACTGCGGTCAGTCATGTTATTGGAAACTTGTTTTGTTATTATTGTCAATAACTTTTTGTTTTTTACCTGTTTACTATATTTAAGCTTTTTATTATTTGAGGCTGAATTAATTGCGAATAAAGATAAGTGTTCAGGCAAAAGGTGTCAAAGATTACATGGCTACAAAGAGAATACTGAAATGACGGAAAATTCGAGAGAGATAAAATTAGGGACCATTTTTGTTACCCATTGAAAAGGTTTTCGATAGGGTTTATCGAAGCGGTTAAACAAAAACCCATACGGTGTGGGTAACCCTTTTGAACGGCTTAATTTAAGCCATTCAAAATTACCCACACCGTATGGGTTTTTGATTAACTGCTTAGAAAAACCCTATAGAAAACCCTTTCGATTAAAAGGGTTTTTTCTAAAATAGTAACCAAAATGTTCCCTGGGTAGAATAGAGATAGAATTGGTCATGCTACGCGTGCTGGGCGGATATCGAAATAACATAATATTATGATTTTTTCATGTTACTGGGTTTCAAGTAGGTATAGAACCCATTGAATGGGTTCGAGTATAAAACTCATTCAATTGGTTATCATATAACCCTTTCAATGGGTTTCTAGTATAAACCCTTTCAATGGGTTACATCATGATAAAGGTAATCCATTGAATGGGTTACCCCTTCGAAAGGCTTAACTCTTAACCGGGGTTGTACGGTCCCTGGATAAAATGCATCAAAGACGATGCTGATATCAAACTGAAATGTAGTCGATTATGTCTACCATTCAAGTAACCTCCTCAAAACGAACGGAACGTATTTGTGTGGCCCAACTCGGTCTATATTTGGCTTAACACTTCTAAAACTCGGCCAGACGACTCGGATAAAGCGGGATCGATTTATGTAGCTTTTGCATGTGAACTACTTCGAACACGAGACGGAATTTGTGGGTAATGTTACCCGGCCAGAGTGATGGCCCGGTCAAAGGTTGGTTTATTTTAAATATATGCAAATGGACTAAGATAATAACAGACTACCAAAAAAACACTACAAAGTGAAAAATAACTTTAATTTCGGAAGTCGGTGGCAAAAAACTCAAATACAGATCCAAATACACCGACTTCCGAAAAATAAGTTATTTTTCACTTTGTAGTGTTATTTTTTTGTATAAAGGTTTTTATTTTTCACTTTTTAGTGGGTCAGTTTTGAATGTATCTAAGTAACAATTTAACTGCTCATCACCTTTTACAAAATATTGCTTTTCCCGATGCTGGGACGTTAATTGTTGAGGAGTTCCCCTGGTAAGAGCCAGGAGAACTGCCACTCACCATATGCATAGTGACGAGCATAAATTGCTTAATCGCAACCCGTTAAATAGGTACTCATTATTATATTGTTCCAGTGGCCATCTGTGGTCTCCATCAGCAGTTCCACTTCATCAAATGGTGCTTTCCGAGAGCAAATGCACGAGTTACTATTAAAAATACCCAAATCGCTATAGGTTTGCCTGTAAAATTTGAGGGTTTCCCTCGATTTCCATGGGAAATGGAGGAAACCTTCCCCTCATCAGATTCTGATTTGGTGGAAATTTTCAAAATCGGTCCATAATTGACGGAGTAATCGCGTTACAAACATACAACAAAAAAAAACATACCGCCGAATTGAGAACCTCCTCCTTTTTGGAAGTCGGTTAAAAGTATGGTGGCTATTTTGAATGGTGCAGGCAGAAATGGGTCTTTTAACTGCAAAATACTTACTGTTTTCTAATGTACACATGTGCTAATAACTCCATGACAAACGTCAGATAATGAAATAAGTACTAAAGAGCTTTTCCAAGGAATATGAACCGTGTGTGGGTTTAAGTTTCTCATTCATCATCAACATTTCAGCCGAAAGACGTCCACTGCTGGACATGGCCTCCCCCAAAACGATCGCCACGCTTGGCAGGCGGGTTGGCGATCGTAGTATGGTGTTAAAATGCATATAGAACGCTGCTGCCCATTCTCTAGTAAGGCCCTTAGCCGCCGTTTACGACACCCACGGGAAGAAATAGGATGGTGCTATTCTTTAAGTCCGGCACCACAAGGAACTTCTCGGAGTTTCTTTTCTATCCGATGAAAATTTTGTGATTTGACCACTTTAAAAAATAATTATAGCCAAAGAAAATTAATATTTAGAATAGGGCTATATTTTTCGTGTCGCTTTCTCAATGTTGAAGATCAAAATCTTGAGCGGAAAAGTCTTTCCAGTACATACTGACAATTACTCTTTTCAAATTCCAGTGTTACTGAGCGAGGAAATCCTGGCGGATGACCAGTTGGAGGACAAGACTCTCAAGATCACGGATTTCGGGCTGGCTAGAGAGGTGTACAAGACCACCAGGATGTCTGCCGCGGGGACGTACGCGTGGATGCCGCCTGAGGTGAGTGGAACCTAGAAATATTTTTAGAAGAGTTAATTGATGTAATATTTGAAATAAAATACTGGCAGAGTAAAGAGGACTACTTTCGATTTTTTATCGAACCGTTCTTCTATCGTAAATGAAAGTCTGTTTTAAATAAAACAGTTCTGGCGTAAATAAAACTCGCTTTAAGACGCTGACAACAGCTAAAGCGCGGTCACTGTCAGACTGCATGCAAAAGAAAGAGAAGCGCGATGACACAACGCTTGTAATTTATTGCTAAATATGAAGGAATTATCTATTTACTCAAAAATGAGTTGAGTAATCGAAAATAATAGATCATACACATTCAAGTTCTAACTAACCTAACCTAACACATTTAAAATCACATCAATGAAACATTCAAATAAGACGTTCTTGTTATTAATGAAATACCAACCGTACGTTAATATTTAATATATATATTTTCAAAATATCTGTAAACTCTCTAACTCGAAGTAAAAGGTTAGTTTACCGTTAATTTGTATCGAGTTTTTTTTTTTAAACGTGTGTTACCAACACACGTTTAGAAACCAAGTTCTGAGAGATATGTTCAAGAATAACATATATTTTTTCCGCTACCACAAACTATACAACATTAGTTTTTGTTTATATTAAACCCGAAAAGGGGTCATTGTACTCATCATTTTGAATTTTTTTTTCTATGGTACCAACCCTGAAATCGCGAAATAAAAATCAGCTGTTCCATACATTTTGTCGATTTAAGTGAACACAAATGTAGGGAACAGCTGATTTTTTTTTCGCGATTTCAAGGTTGGTCCCATAGACAAAATTGTTCAAAATGATGAGTACAATGACCCCTTTTCGAGTTTAGTATAAACAAAAACTAATATTCTATAAGCCTACTTAGAGCATATGCCTCTAGTCAGCGCCTTAAGTTCCACGAGGGGTCGACAAATGTCCTGGAGTAGATGGTAACAGGAACATTGACCATGACAGCTTTAGGGCTTGCTCCGTCATTTACGAAGGACCCTCCGCCTTCTCAAAGCCAACTAAAGCAACTAAATTATCATCTAAACCAGGGTTTCCCAAACTTATGTTGTCTACTGCCCAATTTGAGAATAAATTATTTTTTAGCGCCCCCGTTTTTTCACCTACTTAAAAACCACTATAACTTCAAATTAAATTAATTATTGTGAGCTATATTAGCGGAGATTAAACATTAATAACTAAACGAGACTTTTACTATAACCCGTAAGAGTTGCCTTTTTATTTGTTTGTGTCTACTTTCATTTCGAAACGGAGCGACCGATTGACATGATTTTTATTTTATTTATTCAGTAAAACAGGACAGATATATGAACTACGCGGAGAGAAATATCGAACCGAGTTAGTTTGAGCAATCTCTTAATTAATATTAGTTGTAGTCGAGAGCTCAGTCGGTGTCTAAGAATCCTCCAAGATGAAATTACAAATCGCTCGCCAAGCCTTTACACAACGCCCCCTTATAGTCCTGCAGCGCCCACAAGGGGGCGTTATCGCACATTTTGGGAAAGGCTGATCTAAACCAACCTGCAGTTACGCTTATCATGATGTCAGATGTAAATCTAATTACAATAAAACATATCAGCTCAATACATGACCAATAACTACGGTACTCCTACGAAAACCAAGGTGAGACGGGCAGATCGAAATCAATGCCCACACCGCGTGGCCGTGAACTAAAATACATTACTTATGAATTAATTACTGCCGAAGTGCCGATACACTATCGATAGTTCTTTATTGTTCGGGACCGTAGGAGGCTTTGTCGTAGTTGAAGTGTTGGTTTCATGCGGTGCGGAAGATAGGTTAAGTCCGGAATTAGGGGGTAAAATTAAAGGAGATAAGTATATGGACTCAACTGTAGCAATAAGAAGTTCAGCAAGTGCGGGTATGTTTACGTATCACTTAACTTCTTCATACTGGATGGAACTATGCCCAGCATCCAATATTAATTATGCAATGAAACATGCACGCCGTATTGAATGTGCTGTTCCAGAACACGACAAAATTCTCTGCAAGTATAGTATTTAATTGCAACGCTAATTGCGAAGTGCCGTAGTGAATCAGTGATTAGTAAGGGAATAACTTTCATCAGAGGTCAACGTCAAATCTAGTTAAAGACTGTCAGGATCATCTTATTTAACAAAGTCCTCATAAATTCGTCATCAACGCATACTTAACCTTTCATCTCACATTCCAGGTGATAAAACACTCAACATTCTCCCACGCATCAGACGTGTGGTCCTACGGCGTGTTGCTATGGGAATTGCTCACGGGGGAGACTCCATACAAGGGCATCGACGCGCTAGCAGTAGCCTACGGAGTTGCCGTCAACAAGCTCACGCTGCCCATACCCAGCACCTGTCCTGAACCCTGGCGGGTATTGATGGAAGGTAGGTCTGTAGATATAAGAAGTATGGGTGGTCCTTGAAGAACCGTAGAAGTGCAGCTTGTAACTGACTGGCAGGCGAAGAGCACGTCATATTATTAGGCGTTAATATGTTAGATTTTATGCGTATAACAACAGAGTTCACAGAAAGCCCCAGCAATAACTAACTAATTTATTGACAAAAATATCTTTTACTTCACCACAGCCAACATTTCATTAAAAGTTTAAGGTGTTCGGATCAACGACTAACTCGTCCGAACTCGAAGTTAAGATGCAGATATATGCCAGTGACCTTGAGTGGTTAGCTTGCGTGTTCTGTACTGAGCTCACGCAACGCATCGTACGTTCAGCCAGTAATAGGACTCGCCCATCAAGGAGCGCTGTCCTCAATTTGACGCATTATTCATTTATTATATACAAAACAAAAGGTATTTTAATAAAACGCGTCTACTAAAAGATCAATAATTAAATTATCTTTAAATTGGTGAAGGTTTCAGAAAAATACGCTTGGTAGATTTTGCGCCATTCTCAGTTTTTTATCCGCGTTAGACATAACTTTACAAATTAATTTCACTATGTAATATAAACATAATCTAAAATATTCACATATTAATTTATTGAGAATCGCTCTAATTTCACTTATAATTTTTTCATTAACACTACTTGTTTAGACGTGATCTTCAGTATAAAATCATTAAAAGACGGTTATCGTCGCCTTAAGCGAGGTTTTTAATTGTGAACCCAAGGTTAATGCTCAACGTGGGTTGGAAAACCAACCAATCCTAATAATTTTCTCATCTCTGTCTCCACAGCATGCTGGCGGTCAAACCCTCGCGAGAGGCCCCTTTTCCCCGAGATCTTGGAACAGCTGGAGAGGATCAGACAGTCTGAGTTTACGCGCGCTCCCCACGAGTCCTTCCACACCATGCAGGATGGATGGCGGCTGGAGATCGAGGAGGTGCTGCGAGATCTCAGGAGAAAGGAGAAGGTATGGTGAAGTTTAGGAGGATTTAGTGTAAGGCACCATCTTCACGAGCGAGAGAATTGTGGCGATAATCTCTCCGTGCCATCAAATTCAATAGAAACTATGAGTCACTTTGAAATATGGTGTGATTATTGCCACAATTCTCTCGTCCGCGAAGATGGTGCCTTAGACTGGACAGCGCTGTGAATAGTGCCAGTGACAAGGTAGAAACGAGTGTTTGACCCTTCAACGTCATCAGTCTATAGCAGAAAATAGGCCTCTCCGATGACAAGCCATTTAACATAAACTTGGTCTACTTGTAAAACGCTGTAATCACACACACCATAACAATGATTAAATTGGCTTTTTGTCAAAGCACTGCTAGATTTTTAACGGCATACTAAGGTAGAATCAAATAAGATTTGATTTGAACTTGATACGAATTGGCACTTATTAAAATCAAATTTGATCATTAGTTCGGGGCTTAACCCTAGAACCGTACCCATAAAAATAACTCTAGTAACAATAGAAAGTATGGAATAAAACCGTCATCAAAGGAATAAGATTTGTTCGGACCCCCCATTGTCCCAACTAAAGTCGTCTTACTTAAATGAACAGTCCATACCTACAAAAGAATAAAAAAAATATTAAAAGACTTTTATGGCACTAACATCAGCCTTATTTTTGAGTTTGTATATTCTCAAAACTTTTTGGAGATACGTCGGCAACCAGGTATACCCAGGGTTACCGGAGTACCCCAAGCACAGCGTACCACGAGCACACGCTCAGCAGACTTGCGCCCGAACCATTCGACGCTACCCGCGCAAATACACGATAGCGCGAAAAAATCGATTGAGTAATAAAAAAAGCCACCGCTTTTCTTTTTTTTTGTAACCCAGTGTACGGTTCTAGGGTTAAAGAAGACAGGATTAAGGAGTTACATCAACCAAAGAATTTACATGGGAACAGATTAAAAAAATTAAATGGGCTCTCAAAAACCAGGGCACAACTTGTTCCTAAAAATAAAAATCTTACACATGAAGATAAACCATTCAAATTCATTTAATGTTACCTTATCTTATTAACAAATGAATAATACATTCTGCCGGTCTATTCCATAAAAATTTCACCGTGAAAACAGTTGAACTGAGAGATGATGCTAGGGGTTGACACTACTGACATGTCACTTTAAGACGCTGACAACATGTAAACCGCTGTCACTGTCAGATTGCATACAAAAGAAAGAGATGCGTGATGACACAACGTAAGGCGTTAAATGCAAATAAAATCGTATAAAATTACATATTAACTAATTAATAAAATTTAATCCATCACCGGATGCAGTTTGGCATTTGAAATTTTATGGTATACTTTTAATTATAATTGTTAACGAAGGGATAAACTGCTTTTAAAAATAATTAACAGTTGTCTTTGAAGATTTTTTTGATGTACTAAATTATGTTTAATTATGTTTTGTGTTCCATTACCGTATGCACAAAACACTTGAAAATATCATACTGTTTTTGTTTTGGAAAAAATATTTACGTTTTAAGAGATACACTGCTTTAAAACCACCTTATGGACCATTTTCAAGAAATCTCCGCCTTAGAGTAACTTCACCTAAGTTGTTATAGTGAGATTTTTACCAAATAGACCGACTTTACGCACCACATCGGTTTCATAACTAAACCTATCTATTTATTTATACTCTATGTATTGTAGAGTAGAACTTACTAACTAACATAGTAGTTATTACTAACAATTTTACTCTTATCTGTTTACTAACTCCTAGGTACTAATACATTGTATTTTCTCACAATGCTTGCGGATAGGAATGCAAAACTATAGAAGAGGTTAGTGATTGATGTTCTAGATTGTGTGTTGTTTCGTATTTACATAAAATATTATGCTTTTCGTATGGTTTTGTTAAACCATTAAGCTTTTTATATTATTTATGTATTTTGTAATTAAGTAGCGGGGCTGGAAAGAACGTATTGGCCTGATTGTGCATGTTTTTTCGTTATTATTATTTTTATTTAATTAGGTACACACGGCTACACATCAAGCTATACATTTCCAGTATAAGCTGATCTCGCATTGTATAGGATTTCCGTACAATGAGAGTTCAGCGTACACTGGAAATGTATAGCTTGATGTGTAGCCATCTGTACTAACACCATGGTTTTTATTTCTAGCCAGTTTTTTCTATGTTATACTATTCCATAATCATGCTAGCCACCCAAGGCCATTGCATTCAATTTCATGAATGAAAACATCAAATAATATGGAGTTTAATTCATATTTATCTTAGTCATATCTTAGTATTTGTGTGGATAGATTTTTTATATCTTCTTTTTTTTTTTTCATTTTGTTTTTTTTTTTTACTTTATGTCACCGAAATTTTCAACATTATTTTTCTGATAAATACTACAGTGTCTGCAGGTTTACCGTATTATATTCTCCCATTTGACCTCTACAGCCACCCCTCTAATAGAATTCCCCTCTTCCTCTTTCCAGGAACTTCGATGCCGTGAAGAAGAACTAACCCGAGCTCAGCTGCAGCAGCGTCTGATGGAACAGAACCTGGCGCAGAAGGAGAGAGAGTTGGAGATGAGAGAGATCGATCTGGTGGCCCGCGAGCTACACATACTGATCTTCGCGAGCAATATGTCCGCTAACCAGCCACCACAGCCTAACAAACGAAAAGGTAAATAATTATATAAGTCTGCTTAACTACCGTCAGCTTCTAACGAGAGATGAGAGAGATCGTTGCTATATCATCTCAGCGACAATCAATGCCATATATTTATGAAGTATGCATGTTTGTTAAGAAGCATAAAGGCTTATTTAAAAAGGCAGAGGATTTATATCCTCGAAACCGGCGAGATCCTCACAGGCTTATATTAAATGACTTACCAAGACTGGCTAAATATAATAAAGGCTGTTTAGCCATGTGTGTTCGAATTTATAATAAAATTCCAAGTGATTTATAAACTTGATTGTTTAAAAAAATATTACTCAAATGGTTAAACAACAATAATTTTTACAGCATGAAAGAATTTACTGACGGGAAACATTTTGTAATGTAACCAATAATTTTTGCATGCTATGATATAAATAAGCAAAACATGTATGCTCTATAATGTATTTTTAAAACAACTTTATACACCATTTTTTATGCAAATAAATATTATTTCTATTTCATAAAGTTGACAAAAATGCAGGTAAATTAAAGGTATTTTTGTCATATTGAGATTAGAATGCAAAAGTTAAAAAACATACGGGAATTGCCTCTCTAGTGGCCTGCGAGCTACCAGCCGCCACAGCTTAACAAACGAAAGGGTAAATACAACCGTACCACTTACATCAGATCAAATTATTTTATTTCACATAAACCTACATGGGCACATATGGAACGTCAGAAGCTAGGTGCACGGTTCCAATTGGTTGTTTCCTATGGAGAAGAGCCGGCAAGAAACTACACACGGTATCTTTTTTAAAAATAATTGGCTTTTACAATGTTAACTAGGTGTTCCCGGAGGTCAGTTTTGGCTGTCAACAAGTACCAGGTCCTTTAGAAAATGGTCTATAAATGTACAGTCTCAGTCTATTAAGCCAACAACGTTCTCACATTTACAAAATATAAAAGAATATGTATAAAAGATAAATCAAATAATAAAAATAAAAACCTATTTGAACCAAATGCAACACACAAACAACAGCAATCAACAACAACCCCAACAACAACAACTAACAACCTCAACACACAACAACAACCTGTGTTCTGAATCAAACTGTAATAAATCTGAATTAATATCCTGTCCACAAAAGACAGTACTAATTGTTGAAATTATAATTGTAGGTATAATAATGTCAAATAATGAAAAGATGTCAAGAAAGAATATTTTAAAAAAACATCATAATTTGGGAGCAGTTAATAGACATTTACATAGTTAAGCCGTTAATGAATCATAGGACTCATGATGTTCGCAGGCTTCCTGGAAACTAATCGTCACAAAATTGATCTTAGCAATTTATATTTATACCAAAAAGCTGCTTTTCCTGTTTTAGGACTTCTATGTCTTACGAGTAATTCGGTAAACTATAAATTCTTCTGGTGGTTTTTACCATTAAAATTTTGATCTCACCAGAAAACGCCAAAAACAGCTTATTGTCACTACAGGAAACTTATATTATTTTGCATCAACACAAGTATTTCAGAAGAAAAATCCCACGAAGGTGCGATGCGAACTGCAATGTTAAAAATTAAATATTTCCAATTTCCACTCATGAATATCAGAAATAAAATGTGACCTCGACGTAGCATACGAGTTCAAGGAATAAAATATATTAAAAGCCTTGAACCAACCCTTACAAGTTACACATTCTTACACCGCAACCTTGCATTTCTAACAATCTATTACTTAACTAATAATATTTGTATGTACTGTGGGGTTTCTCCAATGGCTCAGTGCGTCATCTCATTGACCTAGTGACATGGTTCGGGGTTCAATGCGGCCTTGGTCATGATTTCGTTACTTACCTTGACTATGACAGTTTGACAGTCAGTCAGTCACAATAGTTGTGAAATATTATGTGCGTGATGTATATGGAATGGGTTTTTTATTTGATGTGATAAGATAAGATAAGATAATATTTATTTTGTAAAACATGAGTACAGTATGAAGGTCTTATAATTATATGAGGTGGCTACATGTTTTGCCATTTATGGCGTACAAAATTAGATACAATAGACAAACAATACAAACCAAAATAAAAAAAAGAAATACAATGTCAAAATTTAAATCAAATTGAAATTGAAATGTCAAAATTTAGATTTTATTCAAAATTACAATGTCAAAATTTAAATTAAATTCAAAATAACTTTCAACATTTAAATTCAGTTTGAGTAAGACTTATAGAAAAAAATTACATAATGACACGCACAAACAGAATTCTACACAAGCAAAATATCATTTAAAAATTCATATACGCTGTAATAGCACTTCTCTAGTAATAACCCCTGAAGGGGGGACTTTTTAAATTTGTTTATAGGCATACATTTAATATTATCTGGTATTCTATTATAAATATTTGGAGCAATACCAAAGAAACTCTCTTTCATTAGGGCAGTTTTACACTTTTTTTGACATAACAAATTCTCATATTGGGCACGAATTGGGGTTCTCTTAACTGCTGAAAATTTTTGAAATGATTGTTGATTCGCTTTAACAAATAATGCAGTTTCTAGAACGTTTATAGATGGAAAAGTTAGTATTTTTCTTTTTTTTTTTAAAGTATGGAACACAACTATCCGTTGTTCCCGTCCGTTCCGTATCCGTTGTTGTGTTAAAGCTAGTCCATGGTTAGTAGCATAGCCTTAGGGTGAAAAGCTTGAGGATGTAATTATGGTAATTTTAATTTTATTTTTGGAAAGAAAATCTCGGAATGCACGCTCTAGTTTCACACAAAAAATTTTAGTAACCTGTAACGCCATCTATGACGAGTTTGAAAAACTTGCAAACGAACGTACGGGGTTTTAAATTTACCAACACTTAGAATTTTTAAATAATAAGTAATTTTGTTCAGGACTTTTTTGGTGATTATTTGCCATACACTTCAAGTATTACATAAACTATTAGTTATAGTTAAGTAAGGCTACGAAATAAAACGAATTAAAAAAGTAAGTATAGATTTTTATTCTATATTATTTCATTGATCGAAACAGCCACCAGCAAACCTTGTTTTTTTACGAAAAACTCGTCGCAAATAACATTTTACTCTTTTACGATAATAAAATGAATATGCATCTGAAAATGTATCCAAATTGCACCCTAAAAGACACAATTATTTGAAGAAGCTGTGGTGATAAAATTTTACAGGGCGCAGTTTTTCTTCCTCCTGTAGTTGCCTTTTCGCTTAAGACTCAGATTATATGCCAGTGACCTTGAGTGGTCTTGAGCTTGCGTGTTCTGTACTGAGCTCACGCAAGGCGTCGTACGTTCAGCCAGTAATAGGACTCGCCCATCAAGGGGCGCTGTCCCTAATTTGACGCATTATTAATTTATTATACACATAACAAAAGGTATTTTAATAAAACGCGTATACTAAAATATCAATAATTGAATAATGTTAAAACCTTCACCCTGGTGAAGGTTTTAACATTATTCAAAATCTACCAAGCGTATTTTTCTGAAACCTGTTTCAGAAAAATACGCTTGGTAGATTTTGCGCCATTCTCAGTTTTGTATCCTCGTTAGACATAACTTTACAAATTAATTTCACTATGTAATATAAATATAAACTAAATTGAATAACTAAAATGACATTAGTGCTATCAAACTACCTATAATATAGTATAGAACTTGTGTCACATTAGTTAATTTCAGATTGGGAAGCGTCGTTTGACAGGAATTAACTAAATTTTGGTGATTTTTATTCCAGTTTAGATAATTTTGTGACAAGAGAATCGGCACCATTAATAAGTATTTTTTTCGATTCAAAGCAAAGAATCGAAAAACCAGTCGATGTGTGTAGACTCTCGACCAACAACATGATAAATTGATGACACAAATAATATTTTTGGAAACTTGCTTTTGCTAGGTTCATACCTCAAGAGGAACCCCTATAGGGTCACTCATGTGTCAATCACAGCCAATATGCTCCAAATCTACTGGACCGATTAAGTTGAAATTTGGTACACTTATGAATTTCTGTAACCCAAACCACGACGACCGTTTGATAGAAATAAATAAATTTTGAATATGGGGGGCACAAAAATTTTGCAAACTGTACCGCGTGACACATCAAATGAAAGGGCTTGTTGTAAGGATTTTTTTTATAAGTAATTTTAAAATAAATACTTCTAAAGTTATTTAAGAAAATAGATGACAATTGACCATTATCTTCAAACATTACCATTATCTTCAAACTTACTGAGCTAAAAAATAATTTGAAAAAATATATAGAAAATAGTTCTTTATTTATAGATTACAGGAAAACCTATAAGACATCTATGGTCTTAAAATAACATGGTAAATCTCTCAATATTTTGTGCACAAACTTACATTTGCAATTGGAATGTATGAGGGAACGTGTTTTCAACTACAATGTTAAGTTTGTTGTTTGGATAAATTCATTTTAACTACGGAACTCTTTATTATGCGTGGTCCGACACGCACCAGGCCGTTTTTTTTTTTAATTTAATATAATTCATATACTTATCCGTTTCAGAATAACTTCGATTAAGTAACCATTTGTTTACTTAATTTTTACCTTACTGACTACTTTTCCTTGTTCCAGGCAAATTCAGTAAGATAAAGCTCCTGAAGAAGGACACGATCTCGTCTCCGCTGGACTTTCGGCACACGCTGACGGTGCGGCCGTCGGAGGACGAGTCCAGCGTCAAGCAGCTCGTGGCCGTGGCCAAGGACACGCCGCCCGGCTCGCCCGCCATCATGCGGGCTATTGCCCGTACGTCCAGCTTTATTCATAAAGTTCCAAAATTCTGACCCGAAAGATGTTGTCCGGTCCAAATTTAATTAATTCATAGAAAAAAGGTTGTTCAGTTATTACCGAATTTTCCAATTTTCCGAGCCACTCACAAAACAACCGAAAAAAGTGTTCCGCGCAGCAGCGGCAGCACACATACCCACTTTTCATTCATTTTACATTTCACTACAAGTAAAAATGATGGCTTGATAAAAACAACAAGAAAAATAGATACAGCTAGTGTTGTCAATTGCGCGTGAATGTAAATAAAAATTATTCTGGCCACCAATCACCGAATGTTGGCATCACAGACTAACAAATACGTCCCAATTAGGACGTTTTCGAGTCTTCACGATTGCGCGCTCACAACATATCTGTTTAATATAATATCATTGATATAAACCAAATTCAGACATTACAAACATTTAAAACAATAAAATAATCAAATTGGTCCAGCTGTTCTCAAAGTGATGCGTTTACCACTGAACAACTTTCCATTTCAATTAAACAGAGTGAGTTTTCATAATGTGCACATATCGAAATGAGGGAAACTAAGCCTAATTGTATCAACGGAAAAAATATTTAATAAAATCTAAAAAAACAAAAAATACAGTATAAGGGTTTCTACCTGCTAAAGTACGTAGCCGAGTGCAAGGCCTTTCTTTAACAGTTTATAGGAAACGTTTTGATTGAGTTATAAACATGGTATTTTTACTTTTAGAAAGCTGATACCATGGAGAATAATTTAAAGTAATAAAAAAGGGTAGGTAATCGGGGCTTTTATTGAGATATTTTACAACTATTGTAAAAAGTTATTGAAAAAATATCAGATTTTTGTTATAAAATCACCCTAATTCTCAATTGAGGGCGAGCTTTTCTTCAGTTTTTATTTTATGAAGACTATTATTCCCAGTCATTACTGAGTTTGTTTAATCGTGATAGATCGTTTAGTTTAAAAGTTATACCGATTTGTTAACACAGGGGTCACAGCTGCGAACAAGAACTTACAAAATGCTATAAAAAAATGTAATGTTTATTTGTAATTTTTTAAAATATGTTTTCCGTCGAGAAAATTAAGCTAAGTATCTCTCATGTCGATAGGTGCACATTATCAAGACACACTGTATAGACTAGCTTCTGCACACAATATCCAACACAGAAATTGGGTAGCTTTTTATCAGTGCAAGAATTTTTGTAATTGGATTAGTAGTTTCGGAGATTACCTCTTACAAATAAACAATTTTCAATCAATCAACTCTGCGTATCGCAATCCACTGCTGGACATAGGCCTCCCCCAGGCTGCGCCACAACACCCTGCCCTCTGCTTCCGCATCCTGTCTGCCTCAGGCACCTTCTTAAGGTCGTCGGTGCGTCTAGCTAAGGGGCGTCCCACACTACGCATGCTGATACGCTGTCTCCACTTTAGGAGACAATTTTACCTCTTTATCTAAGATGCACCAGATTTTTATTAAATTCTCATCATTTAGCCATTGTTGTAACATATATTTGTGAAATATTTTGTTGTTATCATCGTCTAGGCTCTGGCTGCTACATAAAACCACCCATTTGTAATTTGGTCTTCTGGTAAGAGAGGTAGAACTGTGTATAGTGCCACTTGTCTTTTCTGGACCTTAGATTTTGTCAAATTTAATGCACCTCCTTTCTTCCAAATCTCTTGTAAGTAGTGAAAATAGTACCCTTTTACTGTAACGTTTGAGGAGAGTTGCGCAGAGGCATTTCTAAAATTTTAAGGACCTCAGTTTCTGGACGTTGGTTTTTTAAATTCCAGTTTTCCACCTAACGGGGATTATCAGGGAGGAATTCTAGACTTTTTTTTTTAGATTCCAGTTTTCTCCCCTCAGGAGGCACTTTCAGGGGGGATCTGTGGAATAAGTATATTTTTTTTCTAGTTGGGCCCCCTAAGGATTATCAGGGGGGGAATTCTAGACATTTTTGTTGATTCCACTTTACCCCTTCAAGGGGGACTTTCAGGGGAATAAGCCATTTAAAAGTGCTTGTAACTGGTTTAATTGAAATTTTTTGTTTGATGTATAATGGAGTCTGACAGCACGTTTCGCTACTTACCCAGTGCCAGCAGACGGCGTGAAGGGCAAGACGTGGGGCCCGTCCACGGTGCACCAGCGCTCGCGCACGCAGCTGCCGCTGGCGCACGCGGCGCCCGCGCGCCCGCGCCCCGCGCGCTTCTGCAGCTCGGCGCCCGACCTGCCGCCCGCGCGCTCCGCAGGTACCGTGCCCCCCGCGCCCGCCGCGCCCCCCGCGCCCGCCGCGCCCCCCGCGCCCGCCGCGCCCCCCGCGCCCCGCCGGCTCGCACGCGAGCTGCCGCGCAAGCGCAGCGGCAGCCACGACGACCTGCTGTACGAGAACGCGTCGCCGCGACGCAACCGCTTCCTCCTCTGTCCCATGTTCACGTCGACGGCCGACATCCCCAATCAGTACGACACCGTGTTCGACGTGCCGCTGGAGCGCGCCCGACGCAAGGGCAGCCACGGCGAGGTCAAGCGCAGCTTCCTAAAAAGCATTCGCTCCAACAGCCTCGCCGGGCTGCTCGCCGTCGCCGGGAACCTCTCCTCCGAAACGACGGAACTCCTTCGAGACGACTAGTTTGGGCTAAAGTTCGGTTACGCAAAATTACGCACTATCCACGACACGAATGTTCGAAAAAATAAGAAAAAAGTAAAAAAAAATAAGAAAAATACCATAAAATTTAATTCGTGGGTGGTGTTGCAGTTTTTTGTTTTCTAAGCGAAATTATTCCAATCCTTTTTTTTGCTACTACCTTTTGTGGACAGTACAAAAATGTTGCCATATTAAAGACATATCATTTCTTACTAACACATTCCTCCACATTGCATTTGTCAGATTTAATTTCTTTTTTTAAATATTTTTTTTCAGGGTCTCGTACCTCAAAAGGAAAAAACGGAACCCGAGGATCACTCGTGTGTCTGTCTGTTTAAATATTAATAAAGCAACAAAACTTTACCCCAAACTACAATTTCGAATAACGAGGTCGATATTTTATTTCTATACTTCCAAAGTCTACGAAAAAGGAGTTCACCTAAAATTCGATTATACTTCGACGCGAACTATTTATTTTTCGAAAGAGACGAACATTATCTCGAAAAAATCGGCTGATACCTTTCTATCTGTAAATATGTTACTTATTAGTTATTGAAGTTCCAAGGATTTGATTTTAGTACGTAAGTTTAGCTTATAAGGATTTTAAAAAGACTTATTTTTTTAGTGTGTATTGTTTAGTCGTAATCGTAAATACCAGTGTGTCTTCTTTTACGTAAAATTATACGAGTTTTATCGCGGTAAACTACAATAAAAAAAATAAACAATACGATTCTCGGTTAAGGGTCCGTACACGAAATCGACTGGTTTTGATCAATTTTGTTCATTGTTTGTGAGAAAGAGAAAAATAATTTAAACAAAATTATTTGTGATTTGTAAAATTCAGTTTTTTTGTTTTGCATGTGGTGTAAATAATTTATTCAAATAAATTAAGAATTCCTGCAAAATTATAAAAAAATTCAAAAAAATACGCGAGAGTGACGTTTGATCTTCTTTTTCAAGAAACTACTTTTGAGTTTGAACATTAAAAAATATCATAAACATCATTCTAAGGTCTACTTGCAATCAACTTCCATACAAAATATAGCAGAAAAAAATGTTGCAAAAACCTATACTTATTTGATTTTAAAACCCAGCCTGTAATGTATTTTTTTCTAATTATTATTTAGCAAATCTTATCAAGAATTTTAAAAAATCACACACTGGACTTCAGTTATCCTTGAGATAAAATCAAAATGTTATTTTTTTGAATTTGCAATATTATCTTCAAGTAGCCGAAATAAACTATATTTATTTTCGAGAGCGCAAAAGTGATAAAACTACTTACAGGTGCTATGACTGACACGAATGGTTTAGCACCACAAAAACTGTACTTTTATAGTTACACAGACTTAATGTTTCAATTACTTCAAGCTTTCTCACAATTAGATAAGAAATTTTCGAAAAAAAACATAGTTTACCGTGGTAAATAATCCTATTTTACATACAGTACATTGACAATCAAATGATTTTACTTGAGATCTGTTATTAGTAAGGAATCTATTTTTCAGCATACGTTTTGTGTTATTTGGCCAATTAATGTTTTTTAGTGTCATTTCAAATCATTTGCTTCAAATATAGTTTGTAATCTTTCACATTTCCAATATTTTTTTTAAAAGAAAATAATTATCTATTCAATCAGAGATAGGGTGCAGTGCAGGTGGAAACATAGGTGGTTTTATAAAGTTTGACTAGCCAAATAACAGTTAAAATTTTTGAATGGCCAATACCAGCATTTAGAGAAAGGTATGAAACAATATACAAATTAGTAAATAATTTATCTTGTAGTTAGTAAATTGTTAAGAAACTTCTATTTAAATTAAAAGACTACATTTACTGTAAAATGTTTCGACTGAACGCAAATTTTTTTATTTTGGATCTTGCCAAATTGTATGAAAAACAACAATAAATATAAAATAAAGAAAAAAATGTTGCACAAGTACTTTTTCTTTTTGATATATTTGTTGTAAGAAAAGGAAAAAGATAGCCAATTGTATGAATGTTCTTTTTTAGTAAATATTTTTTTAACGTCAGCCATTTTGTCTGTTTATTCGCTGCGCTAAAGGAACCTCTCAAGACAACTTGCTCTATCCTTGTGAGTATGTTTTTAATATTCCAAATTTATTAAGAACGCGTTCTAATTAAAAGTCGCGAATTATTAAGTGCTATTGAGACTTGCAAGTAACTGCTAAAGCTACAAAATGTTTTCAATCTCCATTTTTGTAAGTTTGTAGATATTTTTATAGTGCTTGAATTTTGTTGTTATTTCGGATGTAGATTTTTCAAACCAAAATTGCATGTTTCATAGTACGACCCCTCGTGGCAGGCGTGGTCATAAAACGTGGTAGCAAGACCACACGAGTCTCGGAATAGAGTTTTTAGAGATCCGTGTACTACTCACATACTTTATGACCGCGAGTGTCGAGTCTTGACGTTTTATGTAGTTTTCTTGTACAAAAATATTCTGTGCTATTTATTAGTTGCTAGTCTCGATTAGGACGCGTTCTCTCCATGTCACAAATCCATTGGCAATTGTGGCAAATGTAAGGGAACACTAGTATAAGTTAGTTCATACTGTTTGGAATTGATTTGATTGTATAATATCGTGTCGAGCGTGTGATACTCAAGTGTGCTAAGTATAGTCTTTTGTTTATTTTATTGTCTGATGACACGGCCAATTGAAGATGAAAATAACCACAGAAATAGTTGGACCCTCTATTAAAAGCAATAGAGGTGTATGCATATTATTTTCGATAAAAGACGGTTATCTACCCTAAATTGCAATTCTGTTTTTTTTTTTAGTTGAAACGGTTTTCGATGATTGGCCGTATCATCCTGCACAGTTTGTAATTTTTATCATTACAGTAATCTAGTATCAGTTTTGACATTTTTGATATATTTTTTTTCGTTTGTAAATTGTAAGCATTTGTTTGCTTTCAGCCAAGTTTTTTTTTTATTAATTTTAAACACGTTATCTATAAGTGCTATGCATGCTTACCAGTTCATAGTATATGCTATATACAGATTTTAAGGTATATATGTATCTGTTGTACTTACTTATTTGTTAGTTATTATGAATTTCGCTTTTATCACCACGTCATTATGGCACGCTTTCAAATGTTTACAATGATTCCGATCTCTAATAACGTGTATTTGGATGACTATATGTTTTTTTTGGTACGCTGCAGTAGATATTTTTTATTTGCGTTTTTTTTTTCGTATATTCGATTATAGATTTTTTTATTTCTCAGCTGCCAGATAAAGTCCCACTCGAAATATACAGGGTTATTTTTAAAACGTCAATAACCTCTTAAGGGGTCATTGTACTCATCATTATGAACAACTTTTACTATGGGACCAAAACTGAAATCGTTAAAATGTAGAGAACAGCTGACTTTTTTTTCGCGATTTCAGGTTTTGTCCCATATTAAAAGTTGTTCATAATGATGAGTACAATGACCCCTTAAGAGGTTATTGACGTTTTAAAAATAACCCTGTATACATGTACTATTACAGAATATCTCATAAACAAACGAGTTTCAAAAATCATTTTCCATTCATTTAAAATCATATAATCGTCCAAGTGAAGTAGCAAGTATGTACAGAGTACAAGCTGTATCCCTGTAACAATCAGTAACAATGTTCCTGACGGTGGTGGAATAGTATTACTATACGATATACCTGATCGAGAGGCTCGCGTCGACTGAGACGTCTCGGAGCTGTGGTCTGCCTTTATGTCCCGGAAATAGTAAACAAGTCAAAAATAAGTGACGTAAATGGGACATTACTGACGTAATTGGGATATTCGGTTACGTCGTCTTTTTTTTATAGAAAAGTGTCGTTCTGATAGACAAAAAGATAAAAAAGGGTATTTATAAAAATAATAGCATTCAAATTGAGATGATGGCTAAAGATTTTCAATAATTTTGCCAGCGTTTAAGTTGCGTTTTTAATGTAAATGGGGTACTTTTTGAATAAGGCACACACATTTAGTTTTCGTTTCAAATAAGACGTAGAAGTTAAAGTCGGGACATTCAGTTCATAGTGATAATAGACTGGGACATACAGCAGCTCTAACCTCGATAATTATAAGACGCTCGAAAAACAATTTGTAAAAAAGATTATAGCTCTTCGGTGATCTGGTTCTTTCATAGTTATATAGATTCTTTTTTATATATCAAATAAACCTTTTCCATAAAATCGAAATTGGTGTATTTTTTTAACATGGGTTTACTAATCATTTAGTTACTAACAAGATCCCCTTAACATTTGAAGAAAATTGAAAAGAGCCATAGAAACAAATACAAATAATGAAAATTAGAACAGATTAAAAATCGGTGTTGGATGACGCGCTTTCGCTTGCTCACTATGGCTATTATCCTAATTCGGGAAAGGTTGAAAATGATAACAAGTTATTATTAACAATGATATTTTGATTTGTTATAAGTTAAAAGTGCTATCAAGTATTATTTGCACAATGTAAGTATAATAGATTCTTGTTTTATTTTGTTTGTTATATTGAATAGAGATTGTATTGCTTCTTATTGAATGAACTGTTTGGCATGTATAGAATGAGACTATTTTTGTTTCCCTTGCATGATATTTTAAAAAAGAATAGAGGAAGAATGAAAGGTTCAATATAACTTTTAAGATTATTTTCAGAAATCCTTGAACACTTATTTTCCTCTATTTTTCATTCAAAATATTTTATTTATTCATTTTATACAATGTTTACTTCACACCTCGGTATTGATATAAATAATATGTTTATTTCCTTGTACATACCAGTGTATAAATAGCTATAATGCGACTGCGTAGTTTTGTTGTGAAATCATTTTAGACTTTATTTCATTTGGAATAAGGTTCATTTTAATTAGTAACAAGACAATACCAAACATGATTGTTTTTCGTTTACCCTGTAGATTTTTTGTGCCTGTTACCGTCTAGTTTTCCGTATACCATATCAGTTTTTAGAAAACCGTAATACAGACGAAAAAAAACAACGATGTTTTTTAAATTAGTCTAGTTAAACATCAATATAAAAGGATTTGAATACACACCATATAAATAAAAGATCTGTATCTATCCACTGGCATTATCCAACGATTATTGTACTATCCATAGTGAACATCACTAAATGTTACCAATCTATTACAACCATATTCTTTTAAGTTTGAGACACTGCGGTCTCACCATGAAGAGTAATTATACAACATTAGTTTTTGTTTATAATAAACACGAAAAGGGGTCATTGTACTCATCCTTTTGAATTTTTTTTTCTATGGGACCAACCTTGAAATCGCGAAATAAAAATCAGCTGTTCCCTACATTTGTGTTCACATAAATCGACAAAATGTATGGAACAGCTGATTTTTATTTCGCGATTTCAAGGTTGGTCCCATAGATTTTTTTTTTCAAAATTATGAGTACAATGACTTCTTTTCGGGTTTAGTATAAACAAAAACTAATGTTGTATATCAGGCTGTATCCTCAGTAGGGCAAAGTCCCTACACAGAACAATTAGCTCATAGAAAATATCTGTTGAATTTTTCAAACCAAAGAAGGGTAAACACATAACTATTTTGTCATGCAGCATTTCACATTGAAACTCCTCAGCCGCACACAACCTCACGCACGCACGTAAACACACTAATACCTATGTTTTCATTCACATAGGTTGTTTTCTTCCTTACACAGACTTCAGTCCGGACGATTGGGGGCCCGAGTTTCCGCTGTCGTCCGCTTCCCGATACTCCGTGCCAATGCCCACCTTGTATACTACTGAAGGTATGTTCGTTCGTATTTAGTTAGTTGACCATTCCATGATAAAATACCAGTCATGTTATGTCTACTGCCCTTAGTTGACTGGTAGATAATGTCTGGCGTCCGTGGAGATCCACGGGCGACGGTATCGCGGCGATGACCTCGCCGTGACATTAAATTATCGCCGCGATGATATCGTCGTGTGGAGATTGCTTCATACTTTTTCTATTGAATTTGATGCCAAATATTTGATTTTTAATAAAATAATCAATAGTCAAAGTCAAATTGTTTATTTCAAATAGGCACATATAAGGCACTTTTGAACGTCAATATTTACAAAAAAAATAGAATTGGTTCTAGTCGCCCCTTCCAAAAGGTAGTTTCTTAGGGAGAAGAATGGGCAAGAAACTCCACCGTTTCTCTTTTAAAATGTTGTACAATATTCTTTATAGGTACTTTAATTATACAATTATATGTGAAAACGATGCACCTAGAATAAAGTTACTATACCACAATAGGTAAAAAGAGTTACGAATGAAGCAATGACAGATAAATTAATTATGTGAAAGATACATGGTGCTGACATATTTACAAACATTGAAAAAAAAATATAAAAAATATACGTTTTCCTAAAAAATTATAAAATTAGTGTGAGTTAAGGTAATCACAGAATTTTAAATAAATGTCATAAAAATAATTATTATACAATTCAAATAGCAACCTGTTTGATTTTGTCTAGACTAGATTGTCCTATGGAGTTGGACCAGCATGTTTTCAAGCCTTCTTATCTTGGATATAATCCTCTAATTTGTAATAGGCTCATTTACAATGTGTACTTTTAATATGAGTTTTAAAAAGGGAAATTTTAGTCGCCTTCAAGACAACGTAATCGGGTGTGTAGTTCATTTATATTGACGATTTTGGCGATCATCTCAGCCTATCGCAATCCACTGCTGGACATAGGCCTCTCCCAGGCTACGCCACAACACTCTGTCCTCCGCTTTCCACATCCAGTTTGACTCAGCCACCTTCTTAAGGTCGTCGGTCCATCTAGCTGGGGGGGGGTCTCCAACTACGCTTGCCGATACGCGGCCCCCACTCCAGAGGGTCTGCTCCGAAGCGTTAAACCGAAGTATCAGCCGATGTTCGACCGTTTTATAACTTCCATAGTATCCTTTTTTTACTTTGAATCACCCGACTTAAAGTCACAGTTTTGACTTTGGCTTATCTCTTTGACTGTCGTTTTTAGGGTTCCGTACCAAAATGGTAAAAAGGAACCCTTATGGTGAGACTAAGTCTGTCTGTCTGTCACACCTGGATATCTCAAGAACTACTAATGCTATCAACTTGAAATTTAGAATAGTTTTAGATGACGTTTGCCCAACTATTTTGCAAGCAAGAAAGAAATTAAAAAATATATATCTTTTTGCAAAAGGGTCTGAAAGGGGGTCTTAAAAATTTTAAGTGGGGCTACTAGGGCATGTCGGGTATCATATGAAAGAACGCTGTTTGCACATTCGCAAAAGATTTTTTTTTTAGGCAGCATAGTTTCCGACTTTTGATGAAAAATGTAAAAAAAATACCGTTTCCCCCCCTTATCTCCGAAATTTGCAGAGATAAAAATGTAGAAATTATTCTATATGATAGAAGCTTATGTAAAGATTACAGGAAAAATAAAATGATGTCTCTAAATGGCACAGTTTTTTAGAAATCATCAACATCATATATTCGTACGGAACCCTCGGTGCGCGAGTCCGACTCGCTCTTGACCGATTTTCTTTTTTTTTTCTTTCGCCGTTGTCAGCCATAGTTAGCCGTAGTAGCCAAATTTATGTTCGCTGTTAAAATGTTAAACAAAAAAAAATCGTTAAAAAAAATCTTAAATCTTAAAATGTGTTTGACGAAATGTGGAGTTGGGTGGTACGAGTTAAGGTATCGGTATCATCAACCTAGTCTGCTGAATCTATCTTTTACAACGATTTGTTACAGAATACGTTAGTAAAATTCGTCCAATTTCCACTTGCTATGTATATTTTTTTACAGTTTCTTTCCCTTCTAACATTAACATCGTGATGATATCATACAACTTCAAAACCTTGCAGGTTATAAGTTCAAAAAGCCGAGTATAATCGAGCTAGTCCTGTACAATATGGCGGCGCTGCTGGGCGGTGTCGCGGCCGGGTATGACGTCAGAGTGTCCAATGTCAGCCCGCTGCATCCCACCTTACAGCCACACAGGTAAGAAAATGGCTTTTTCTAATTACTTACATTTTTCACATCACGTCAAAAGAGCTAGGGGCGAGGTCCAAACTCATGACCTCTGGGTCGCCAGTCAGACAGCCAAGGTAGATCCAGTATTCATCCAAAGTTTTTTTAAGTTTAACTTATTTAGGTACGTTTGACTTGGGGAGTAAGCTGGTGAATGCGTGACGAGAGCGTTACGGAAGTATAATTAGTATTAATATTGAAGTAAAACTTCTTTACGCACGCTTAACTTGGGGAGTAAGCTGGTGAATGCGTGACGAGAGCGTTACGGAAAGAGGCTACGGATGTTGTTTAAATTTTAAACATGGAACACACCGCGTCACCGCCGCGGGCCGGTCCCAGTTTATAGGTATTTTTTTTTAATTCACACTGGCTGTTTATACACTCACAAGACCGCAGCTTTTTTTAAGTAAAACTTCTTTTGCTAGCGAACGGTGATTTCTGTTTTAAACCACACTCGTTTTTTTTTAAAGCCAGCTTCAAAATCAAAAGTAATTCATTCAAACTAGGCTGAGAATCAGCACTTTTATAACGTCAACATTACATTTTTATTTATTAATTTACATAAATGACAGTCCCCGGCACGCCCGCCCGTCATCACTGTCTTAGTGCTTTAGCTGGGAAGAAGTGGCTCAAGCAGCACAGCTGTCTGTTCAGTTAGAAAAACTTAATTCTGTACTAGTATGCAAAATAATTAACATTGCGATTTATTTGCCGTATGTCAGTTTTCATTGTTTTTGTTGGTTTAATGGCGTGTGCTAACACGCCATTAAACCAACGAAAACAATGAAAACTATCCTCAAGCAAAAAACGAAAACGTAAACAACTAGCATGCGTAGTTCATACAAACGTAATACCAAAATAATTTGTAAAACAAACATTATCCATAAGGTAGTGTGTTGGTATTTCGATTGTATTACAGAATATCTATGTTCCCAAATATATATTCTGAAAGGACATTTTTTTTTTAGGATGGGTTTGCGCTGGACCTTAGTCTAGGGCAGAAGTGACAGAGACAAAGTCGACGATGGATTGATAAAAAGACGAGATATTATGAGGAATTAAAAATTTATATACAAAAAATATTTTTCTCATAACTCTTGTTGAAATCAGTGTCCTTTCAAAATATATACTTGGAAACCTAGATATTCTGTATTCCAATCGGAATAAAAACACTAACTTAAGAATATGTTTGATTTACAAATTGTTTTGGTATTACGTTTGTACTACGCATCCATCGCCGGCATCTTAAGACGCAGATATATGTCAGTGACCTTGAGTGGTTAGCTTGCGCGTTCTGTACTGAGCTCACGCAATGCGTCGTACGTTAGCCAGTAACAGGACTCGCCCATCAAGGAGCGCTGTCCCCAATTTTACGCATTATTAATTTATTATAAACAAAACAAAAGGTATTTTAATAAAAACGCGTATACTAAAAGATCAATAATTAAATTATCTTTAAATAGGTGAAGGTTTCAGAAAAATACGCTTGGTACATTTTGCGCCATTCTCAGTTTTTTAGACATAACTTTACAAATTAAGTTCTCTATGTAATATAAACATAATCTAAAATATTTACATATTAAATTATTGAAAAAATGCTCTAACTTAACATATATTTTTTTCAAATCATTAACACTACTCGTTTAGACGTGATCTTCAGTATAAAATCATTAAAAGTCGGTTATCGTCGCCTTAATACCTAAATGAAAGCTTCCAGTCATCCTTCCTTGTCCCGCGGCCCGTTAAAAGCTAAGAGGCTTTACCTTCTGAGCTTTTGTATGACTCATTGTGAATATGAATGCAACCAATAATTTAATTGATAAATAGCTACTGGAATTACCAAGTGCGGTATAAAGCAATATTCGTTTGAAAATGTATGCCGTCACACCATTATATTATCAAGATTCCTGATTTCCATTCCTTGGAATGCACGTTAAGCCGTTGGTCCCGGCTGTCATTCGTTACGGATCGGTATCTTTGATAGTCGTTACGGGTCGCCAGAAGCCCGAAAGTCTGACAACCGTCTTACCAAGGGGTATCGTAACCCAGTAACTGGGTTATAGAGATATACTGGGTCAGATATGCAGTCGCTCCATGTAAAAAACTTGTATTCAGCTGCATTACTGGAAGCTGACTCCAACTTCGTTGGGAAAAGGCAGGCAGATGATAATATTATCAAGACCGTGACCATACAGTAGAATGCTAAAATATTGTTTTTAATTATTTTCAGAGCGGAAATAGAACCGGATCCACTAAGTTCTTCCGTGTACGAGGGGTTTGGGTACGCACATAATACATACCACGGGCCTACAAGACATTTGCGAGCACCGCTCAACGCCATCACTGGGTCACCGGTAAGTATCATGCGTTTTTGGTCTAAATTATATTTATATATATATATTTATTTTATTTCAGATCAAGATCCATAAATTGTTAGTAAAGGTCTTAACCTAATGTTAGTAAAAAACCACAGTGACACTCTTTATACAAAATTGAAACGACTGACACCTACGTGTGCAGCCGTATCCAGTGAGCCAGCATGGGGCTGTCCCACCTATCACACAATACACTCAGGAACCTGTGGGAACTAGCACGTATTCTACCGAGAATAGAGGCACACCGTTTCCATATAATGGCATGAAAACCATCGATCCTGGCCTCGGCAAACATCCCAGAAGCGCTACAAAAGCGTGGTAGACCCAACAGCATCCTGAATACATTGTTATACTGGACACACAGCGCGTTGTATGCCCTCAGCGTATACCTGACCCACAGACTGCACGTGTAAAAAGACTGGCAGTATGCTCTGAAAAGGGTTATCTTGGAAAGGGTTATTTATGAAATTTCCAAATGCCTTACGCATATAGGCAATGAAAATGTAATTAGGACCTTCTGTAAAGTGTAAAAAAGTCATAAGACACATTGGTCATTCTGCCAAGCTCCAAATAAGAATGCTCTATGATAGTTGAGACTCTATTACACCATTAATGCAACTATCATAGAGCATTTTTTATTATTTTGAAGCATGACAAAATAGACGAATGTTTATTTTCAAAGATTCATTGCCTATCTACATTTTCTCTTTATGGTCGATCTCGCTGTTCACGAGCAATATTGATTACTTTCCTATTTCAGATTTCGGGCATCCAATCAGACGAACAAAAACCGATCAGGTTCACCGACTCTCCGACTCACTACGCGCACCCATCTTCCTCGTCAGGCTACGGACACTCGGCGCAGCCTTTATCCGGAACTTCCGGCTTAGGTACCAACTACACCTCCACGCAGCCTCCCACGCCATCCCCGAGAAGAACCTCATCATCCACCTCAGACCACGTCGCAGAACTTTACCACAACTACAGAGAAAACTTTCAACCGTCACCCTCCCAAGATAGAGACTACTTCTACCGAGCAGAACCTTACACCTACGACAGAACAGCTGACTACGTCGTCAAGCACCCACCATACTACGGTTATGACGAGTGCTCCTTCGAATACCGAGAACCAACCCCCGACTATCGACCCTCACCGCAATACCTCACGCACAGAAGAACGCCCTCAAACTCCTCCGCATCCAACTCCCACCCAGAAGAATTCTCCCCTTCCAGACAATACAGAAGTAAAGAGAAGAGAGAAGAATACAGACCCAAGACTGAGTACCCGCGTAAATCTAACGACTATTCCTTACCAAGAGACTTTTACAGACAAGACTCGCAAGAGAAGAGCGAGGTCGAACGACCTGCGAATTTAGGACTAGAATTAGCGCCGACGAAACTGAGATCCAGCTTGAAGAAGTATAATAAGAAGTCCAGTGCGTCAGGTGGCAGTTCGGGGGGTGGTACGCCGACGAACCCGACGCCCCCCGACAGTTTGACGAGCGAGACGGATAGTTCATACGTCTCTGCGAGGGATGCGTCAAGCGGCTCGCAGTCGCGCGTGCGGTTCAGTCCGGAGACCATGGAGCCGCCCGTCATCGAGCGCAGGCCCTCGCGGCACACGTAGCGAAGGCTGAAGAAGTTCGACGACTACCTTGTTTGACGCAAACTGTACATACGCTTGCGGGTAGTCCGAACGCTTCGCTTCATAGTAGTTCATTTCAAGTGACTGTACTCGGTTCTGATGTTAGTGGACGTAGCCAAGGCGGGCTTGTGAGTGTGGTTTGAATTGTAAGGTTGTTTCTGCATTTAGTTGAATTGTTATTTCGAACGCATTTAATATGTAAAGGAAAAGACTACAATGTTTGTACTTATAACAAAGATCTTCGATCACTGGCTCCAATCGTATCCTAATATTTAATACTTACATATCCTCACTAGATAATTGACATTTCAGAGGATTTTTCTTTTAATTAGAACTTCAATGTATCATGAATGTTGGTCCAACTTAGATGTTGATATGAGAGTCTTTGGCTACGAATAACTGCAATAAGCTTATGTATAAACGCGATTGTGTTCATTATTTAATGTATGCGTAGTTTCCATTGTACATTTTGTATGATACGTCGTCATAAGAAGATGTATTTAGCCGTCAATGTAAATCGAATCGCTCTTTCACAGTGCCTATCGCGCGGAAATATTATTATTAATTCCTAACTGCGTGATGTAGTGATTAAATATGATTATTTGTAGATTTCTTTGGTTGGGGTAGCTTCGTGAGGCAAGCACGCAATTAAAAACTTGTATATACATTGTAGCAGGAGTTCACTAGAGTTCAAAAGTTTTTGTATTGCCTTTATCACCTCGCTTTCATCGAGGCTTCCTTGCACCACATTAGATCTACATTTATCTTGAATTGGTTCAAATTATATTCTGGTTTGATGTTAGCAATGAGGAATAGGATAGGCACAAACTAAGCATTGTACAAATTGTAAATATCTGATCATAAAGCTGATGTTACAGTCAGCGAGTAACTTTCGTTTACGTGCGAGTTTTTTACTTTCGTTCAATTTATAAATAGTACAAATGTATTTGTAAGTGTCATCGTGTACGAACGCGTGGCGAAGAAAAAAAAACATAATATTAATTCAACGTAATCAGTGTATATTTTGAAACTAACAATTAATATATTATGTAACTTATATGACTAAGTTGTATGCATTTTGTACAAAATATTAGATATTTCTTACTGAAAAATATCAGTAAAATTAGTACCTAGTATTGTGAGCAGCTTTTATATCCCACAATTAAATAATGTAAATTAGGTAAAAAAAAAATACTAGTCGGAAGTTTGCGGAAATCCTAAATATTGCATATCCAGCTAAAAATTGATATTATATTCGATATTACGCTTCCCTTACCCGAGAAACACTGGATTACTTTAATAATCTATCCAGATAAACCGTTTTTCCGTTTTAATGATGGCCTATAGTCGGGAAGCTTGAAATCATCACTTAAATTAGCGTTTAAATTAAAATTTAAGATGTATATCGGAAAATTCGAATAATATTAGCTTTGATAATTATTGTTAGCCCGAATCAGTGCCTAATATTTGCTGGAACGGTACTTAGAGATTAGCCATGGAGTGAAACGATTTTATCAAAACTAATTTCTTTTTTTTTTACAATTTATTATGGCCAGTAAAATCATTTTCGACAACTGGAATTAACTACTGAACTGTATTTATTTTTTCAATTTTTATTTTCATGTGCAATATGTGAAATTATTTTGCGTCCATATTTAATTTAATTATAATATTATTATTTATGAATCAAATCGTCGTGAATGTAACAGTATTTTATACAGTATTCGAAGTATTGTATATTCGGAAAGATCTATGTATGGTTGTATGTAGTATAATTTATTAAGTTAGCTTGAACCAGTGCCAATGTCGTCCAGTGTTTTACATTATCTTTTATTTTCATTTTAGTACAAACCAAATCCTAACCAAATTATCGTAAGAATCTCTTGTAAAATTAAGTTTCAGTTTATCAAGTCACAAATTCTGAGTCAACGATTTAAAACGATATTATGTAAATATTTACCCGAGATTCACGGCGCGTTTACTTAAAAAAAAACTCTAGTCCTGATTTTTTTATTTTATTATCTGGCTAGTAATCGAGTGGTTACGAACGACTGGAAAACGTACTTCGAATGAAAAAATTTAGTTTATTGGGCATTCCTGTGTTTTATATACATTCCATATGTTTTGAAGTGATATTATTGTAATCAGTGATGCGTTTAAGACGAATGTAAAGGTTTTGTGTGCCAATAACATGAGGTGGGAAGATGCCTTACGTCTGTACGTTGAATCGACAAATAAAAATCTAGACTAAGCTTTTTATGAAGTCTTATTATTCCTTATCATTTCTAACCTATTCCTAACAATCGATAGAATACTAAACAGAAATTAGGGAGGGGTACTTTTCAAACATTTACTCAGGAAGAATGTAAATTAGCAAGTCAATGACGTAACTGTCTATCATTTACATGCAAATCTTGTAACAAGAATTTTATTCACAAGGCATGTACAACTGGATTCTTTCCTGTCTAGCTATTCTTTTTAATGTGTTAGACATAGATTTAGTAAAAATAACTCGTTTGTAACGGTTTAGCAGTTTGGGTCAATCGAAAATCATATTCAAGATGAAGTAGACCTAGTTGTTCCTTGAGCTGGTTGAATTTTAATTAATGTTTACATTTCACTAACTTTTTGATTCACGCCCGCCATAGTGACAATGAATAATTTATTCAGTTCAAAGGCATAACAGTTTCACAAACACGCTACTTCATCCGTGACTAACGTGTTTAGGTGATATTTTTATTCTCATTATGGAAACACTACTTGTTTCTATAACTTTGAAGCGAGCATGATAATGTTCAGTTCCGTGGTAATCTGAAAAATAAGGAAAACCACAACCACTCACAAACTCTTGTAAGCATGGTTTTGAGTGTGTTATCAACAACGTACGTTGATAAATTTATTATAATATGTAGGTAGGTGCTGCCGAAATTAATGTAGGCTTTTCCTAAAAGAGAAAATTTAATACAAATTATTACCCAGTTCCGAGTAATTGCACACCTGCGGGCCGAACACGAGCGTGCCAAGACGTATGTGAGTCATGATAAATTATGTCTTGTCAATTTTTACTAGTATTTTATGACACAACAGTTTTATCGCTCAAACTGTGATAAAATGTGTGACTCAAGTCATGTCACAGTAGGCCGTGCTCGCCCCGCAGGCCCTGCAGTCTCGACGTAGATAGCGATCGCTTTACGACCGAATTCGGTCGCAAAGTCCTAATGGGGTCCCTAGACAGTCAAAATTGCTTGATAAGCACGAAAAAGTCACAATTTCGTCAAGCTATTTTCGCCGTCTAGAGATCCCATTAGGAATTAGCGACCGAATTCGTTCGTAAAACGACTATCTATGTCTATGTCGAGACTGCAGACCCAAACCTATCTTTGATCGCGACTTTGTTTCTCATTGCTTGGATATATGTGCATAATAAATGCAACGACAGGTGGTTTGGTATTAAAAGTATCTGAATTCCAGGAACAGACGGCTCTTAGATACTTTTATACTTACTTACATTCATTATCAAAACCATTCTAAGCGTTGGCATAGTAAAGTAACTCCACACTCAATGAAATAACCTGTGTGTACCTAAGGCATACTTCGCAAATAACCTCAATAGCAGGTCGTGTTCTTGAACTCCATCAAGCCGATTGTGGCCAATTATATGTTCATTACACCCACACTTATCACTTTCTCTTATCTTTTGTACAAGGGTAAATGAGACTGGGGCTTTATATAAAAACAATTTATTAAATACTGCATAACTAAAATACTATGTCAGTGCGATGTAAAAATATACTTAATCGGTAGTAAATAGTGCTCTTACAGGCTAACATATTTACAGAATAAAAGCTGTCCACCAAGTGTATCTTCATACAAATACATCGAAAATATGCTGTTCTAGGGCAAGAAGAAGTGGACCATTTAAAAATAGTTTTATTGTTCTCTTTATTGAAGCCTATGGCCGAGTAATGATACGTCCAAGTAGACAGAATACTTTAAACATTTCTATCTACAAGACGGGAGTGGTGCCTTCTGCAATTTAGCTATGAGCACTTTTGACAAATCGATCACACATTCTCTTTATACAATAGACGGGAAATTTCTCGGTGCTCATTTCTCGGTGCTCATTTCTCACGGCACTTGCGTAATTTTCTCCACCCGTTACAGTTTATCTTCAAGTCGAACTTTCGTAAATATTTATCACACAGTAACAGTAGTTACATCCAATGACGCATTATGAATAGACGCGTCATACACGAACATTAGTGCACTCAAAAACAGCGTAAGCCATGATTGTAGCTACATACTTGCATACAATCATACAGCGCGTAATGAAAAGGAAAGATCTATACCGATATCTGTTGTTAGAAAGAGATGAACATACATATTTAGTTACGTCACTAGCTGCTGCATGTTCATTGGCGCGTACGTAATTATAATTATTGTTATTGTAAATAACAGGCAATTGCCTGGCATTTACTTTGCCAATATTGAGCGCAGGTAACGCATCTAAAGGTAATACATCATTGGTTACATCATCAATTTTTTTTTTAAATCTCAAATCAAATCAATTTGAAAAAGTGCCATAGCTAAGTTTGCTGGTCACGAACATTTTAAAACTGTAAAAGAATTCAGTGAAATTGATATTTCTTCAATGATGCCTTTATCAACAAAATAGTCTTACAAATACAAGAACTATGTTCCTTAAATAGATACACAGGGTAAAGAATTTATAATGCAATCGAATGGTGAAACGTTAAAAAAAATCATCTCAAAAAACACCCTGTGACAATAATCCAATAAGCATTAATAATTTAGGTTTAGAACCAAAGTTCTTACGTCTAAATACTGGAAATTACCAGAAATATCACAATCAAGTGTCCTTACATCCTTCTAATCTCTATTTCGTCTTATTTCTAGAGAAGTTGAGTCCATTTGACTAGTGGAAAAACCGTGGTTTATGTTCTTAGAAAGGAAAGATTTATTAACTATGTAAGTAGCTAAAATATTCCCCCGACTTGTGTAGCTTCCGATTCTTAGCACATAAAATAATCAGTTTTGCACAGACGATTTTTAGGGTTCCGTACCCAAAGGGTAAAACGGGAACCCTATTACTAAGGCTCCGCCGCGCCGTCTGTCTGTCTGTCACAAGGCTGTGTATCATGAACCGTGATAGCTAGACAGTTGAAATTTTCACAGATGATGTATTTCTGTTGCCGCTATAAAAACAAATACTAAAAAAAAAAAAAAAAAAATATTTAAGGGGGCTCCCATACAACAAACGTGGTTTTTGTTGCTCTATATTGATAACGGCAACAGGTAGACGCTTGAAATATTACCAGAATATGTAGATCTTTCTATAATCTGAGATGTAGATATATAATGACTTAAAAATAAATAATTAAATTAAAATAAATAAATATTTAAGGGGGGCTCCCATACAACAAACGTGTTTTTTTTGCCATTTTTATAGATAATGGTACGGAACCCTTCGTGCGCGAGTCCGACTCGCACTTGGCCGGTTTTTTTATTCTGCTTACCAATCATCTCCTGCTTTGCAAACTATAAGATTTCATGTCTTTCATATTTTTCAGCTTTGTAATTCTCTTCAAATCATGGTTTCATGTAGGTATCTACAAAACTGCAGTCAGAAATCGCCAGTAACCACTATTATTTTTTACTGCAACTATACGCCACACATAACTTCTCGTAAATGCATGCAGAATGTAACTTAAATTGAAAATATAGTCGTTTTGAAAAAAAATCGGCCTCGACATTCGGAGCGCGACTTATGTTTATCTAACTAAAACATTAGGATGCAATAATATTTAATAATAGTTCACAAAAATCGGCGAAAAATTTGCACATTCTCAATAAAAAAGTTATCGCACCTTCGAAGTATGCTAATACTCCATCTAAACAACCATTACTATTCTTATTCTGGTCGTAAAATCCTGTTCGCTTGTCTTAGTAACAATATTATTAAAATATGAATGCTTTCGATCAAGATGAAATCCATTAAAATAGAAGTCTCTCATTAAAATATTTACCAAGGGTGTCCTACCTTCTTTCATTCAATTTATGTAGATCGCTCATGTGCCAAGGGGCCTATATTACACTCATATCTGGCGTATCATCAAACTGGTAAATTGTCTTAACACGACCATCAACGCGATACTCTTGATGTAAGTACTAAGACTTTGTGTAAGTACCTACCTAGTATCGTTTCCGGGAAGTTAACATCACCTATTAATTACTCAGTAAGTAGTAAGTAATTGAAATTAAAAAGCGACATTGACGTTGTTATTTGTTTCTGTATTTCCAGTGTGACTTACGAGCTTTCCGCTGTCTTCTAAATAAACAATCATGAACACCTAAATACACATTTTGATGCGTATTATTCGCCCAATGCTTGCTTACATTTTCAGTTTCGGAATATAAATGAATGATATTTATTTGTAATGTCCGTATTGTAGTTTCAACACGATCTAAAACCGGTATCCCTACACTCGCTCGTTTTTACAATTAAAATCTGGTTTGCGAATAAATACCTATCCGAAACTTAAAAAGTTACTTTATTATCGCATTTAAGTATTTTGTATTCTTTCAGAAACGCGTCAGTGTTACAACCTTGACCTTTTGCTTTAAGGCTTCTACATACCGGGGCGACTTGTAGCGCGACGCGACGCGACACAAAGGCACCGCTCGTCCCGCGACACGCGGGGCCTTTGTGCCGTGTCGCGTCGCGCGACAAGTCGCGCTGGTATGTAGAAGCCTTTACCCTTCATACCCCTTTTCATTTATATACAACATTATTTTTAGTATAAGCAAAACCTGAATATAGTTTGTTCAGAATAAGGAACTGAATCGATTTCAATCATTTTTACACCATGTAATTTTATTTCCAAAAATATTGAATTAAGTGTGATGGAAAATGTTATCACCATTTAATTACTAACAATTCTATCGCCGTACCGTAGGTACCCAGTGCCAAATTATTCATTCCGACACAAAGGCACCGCTCGTCCCGCGACACGCGGGGCCTTTGTGCCGTGTCGCGTCGCGCGACAAGTCGCGTCGCGCGACAAGTCGCGCTGGTATGTAGAAGCCTTAACATCCATGCGGTTATACCTATTGTTTTATGAACATTATAAGCTAATTATCGTTAATTAAATCATATGAAATGAAGGTATCGCTAGTTCTAGTTCTCGTCACAAGTTCGTTAGTAATCAATATCATAGGTATTAAAACAATAATTTGTCGTTCACTGTTTAGGTCCTGCAGTTTATTTCGGTGTAGTCGTGGCTTAGCACAACAGTTTCCGCCGCCATAAATCTCGAATAACGGGGACACGTCATAACATTTTAATATCCGCAGCTTGATAGATATCGCCAGAATTTATGAGAATCTGCTGCCTACATTGCAAAATGCGACTCCGTTACACAAAACAAAACTCTCCGTGTACATACTAAAGTAATTTTTTATTCACTCGACTTTTTGCCTTCGAAATTAAATCCTCAGACAGCAAACGAGCTAAAGCAATCAATGAGATTAACTAGACAAGCGTCGACATGAATTGAGATAAATTGTAACCACTAAAACCAATTGCAAAGACGTACAATGCAAACAAAAAGGATTTCGGAGCGTGATTTGGTTACGAAAACAGGTATCGGGATTAAAGTTCGCTTAGAAGAGTATTCGAGGATGATAAGACTTTTTAGAAGACCGGTTTTTAACATTATACACGGCTGGGCTGTTTTAGAAGACTACTCATTATCAAGCACCTGTGCGATAAACTAAAAAGCGTAAAAAAACTGCCAGCGTCCTTCGTTTCTGCGTAAATGCATGACCGCGTCAAGGCTATGTTAACACGCTTTTAAATCATTGTTTTAAAACTGACTCATGGAAACCCATCAACCAACAATATTTCAAGGGGCATTTACGTCAACGTTTACCGCGCTCATTACGAAGGAATTTATTAAGGGATTATATTGAAATTCGTCCCTCAAAAACACGAAATGAGAAATATGCTTCGAGCTCCTATTACTTTGCAACGAAAATTTCTCATTACAAAGGCTTCGCGGTTTGAAAAGGCATAGTAAGTTCAAAATCTGAATGAAATTCATAAATCTGAAACGGACTGTCTGACTATTTACTATTCGTGTGTATCTAATTCGTATACATACCGAGTAGATATAATATACAAAATTGCGTGCACGATTTTAGCAGATGATATAAGTTAAGTGCTATGTATCGTACGAGCTAGCGTAGTGCACGTGATTACAAAAGAGAAATCAATCTGCCTAGCCTTTTCCCAACTGTGATGGGGACGGCTTCCAGTCCAGATGCAGCTGGATACCAGTACCTATTTTACATAGAACGACTGCATATCTGACCTCCACTACCCAGCTACTGGGTAACACGATACCCCTTGGCAAGACTGGTTGTTGTCAGACTTTCGGGCTTCTTAAAAGCGAAAATGATCGATCAGTCAAATCAGAGAATGATCAGTTTAGCAAGAACGGTCTAACAAGAAACATTCTTTGCATTTCTTCGTACATCGCCCGACTACTAAGGCACCTACTTAGGTACCTAATTTACTGCAAAAAGAACTCTTGAGTTGTTATAAAAAGTGTGAGACTATGAAGAGGGTCATTACCATTACGCTACGGTTATTCAAATCATTACGCGTAACCGCTATAACACTGGTGTTGGGAACTAAAAATACGAATTACTTGATTATGGGCATCTATCTAGCTTGTCGATAACGGTGGTTGAGTTGTAGCTCTTAAACTAACAACATGTTCAATTACATTAGATATCTGAATTTGCATAATCTTCCGCGTTTACTGTAAAAATACCTAGTAGACAGTTTTTTGTATATTTTTGTCATAATTTCATATTTTTCAAATTACCGAAAATAACAACATAAATTTCTTACGACTTCTTTATCGTACATAATATTAGTCTGAATTCGTTCATTAGACGCCCTGCTGCGTCGCGTCTAATCCTTATGAAAAATCAATACATACCCAAACCCAACACAAAATGCGAAACGAATTTCAAAGTTAACATTCTTTATTCTAACATCATTTTCAAATAAGTACCTACCTCAAAGCCAATGCAAAATAAGATTCTAATGACATTGAAATTTAGAATATCAAGTAATTCTAATTTTACTAGATTTACATAATATTATAAAGACACTAGTACTGACTAGTCTGGCGTCAGACATGGGAAAGAGGTCGTCGAATCTCAAGTAAATATTTATATGTATTTTGCCCTTGAAAGGACGGCGAGTCCTAAACTCATTGACCGAGAGTTTGCACACATGCTCGAGACATTTCCACTTATCTATGACATTATTTTATGAAGACATGACCAAACAGAACCTATACCTAGGCAAAGTATCGATTTAGTTTCATTTCATTGACACGCGGACGTAGTCAGTCGATGTATTTTTATCCTCTTAGGGTTATTATGTTTCAAGGCAGGATCCACCTAGTCAAGACTTTAGGCTATTTTGGGCAAGGACGAGACGTCTACGACAGCATCCTCAATAATAACCCACTTCGTTAACCATATGATTTTTTATTTTACAAGCCTAATAAATTCTCTCATGTTTAGGAGTCCAAGTAGGTAACGAATTCTTACTTAGAAAATTCTAGAAACCTTAGTCAAAAAAATCAATCGAGCTAAAACCAGGCGATACTTTAGGCAAGTTTTCGCATTTCATCTTGTGACGTCAATGAAAAGGCGAGGGAAAATGGCGGGAAAGGCCGTGTGGCCAGAATGTATTAATACCTATGTACACACACTCAGGGACGATAATATCAATAGACCACTTATCTGTCGAGTTTAGTAAGCTTTAATTATCAGTGCATTGGACCAAGTTATCTCTACAAACTACAGTTACGTCATGTGGATAACAATATGCGTGTTACAGCGACGGTCTAACTTGCTGAACATTGTAGCAGAAACACGCTTGGCATGCGTTTTGGTAACATTTTTATGTACATCCAATAGCACGACAGTTATGGTGATAAAACCGAACCTCCTCCTTTATCATCGCTCATCAACGCAACAGAAACAGCAATAACTGAACGATTAATAGTTAAAAGAACCCTGGGTAATATTGAGGTATTAAATATGTGAACGAGAATATCGATGGCAATTTTTTTATAAACATTTAGGTCAACGTTCATGATGTCCAGAATTGTTAACGATCGATGAGTCAGTTTGGAAGCATGTAATGCAAAATATACTGTTGCTTTACTTTTGAAGTTGGGGACGTATGAGTCATGGGTTTATTGATACGAACGGTTACTGGTATGGGGCATGAAGGATATTATTTCGACTTTACAGTTACCGGATTTTAACAGAGTTAGCAGTCACTCCGTTCAGTCTGTCAAGGTAACGAACACGTGCCGAAGTTTATAGTATCAAGATTTATCGCAAGAAAAGGCATAAAACTTAACAATTTATAGCTGATGGATTATTGTACCTACCCAAAATGTGATAACGGACCACAATCAACATGAAACTAAGTATCAAACTTACATAGTTCAAACAACACTAAGCTATCCCTAGCGGACTAGAATTACTTAAGACTGACAAATACCTACATTACTTACGTTTAAAAATAATACATCATTACTCACCATCTAGATGTCACGGCGTTATACTTACTTTCTACTTTCTCTCCTAAAACCGTTGTTTGGTACATAATTGTCCCAAGTAAGAGGCACGGAGGGATAGGCACCTAGTGCTTTTACTCTAATTTGTGGCAGTCTATTTGTGAGTAGGAAAATTAGTTTTGACCACATCAATGTTGGTATTTCAGTATTATCTTATCGGCTTCCTATGCTCTGGCGCGTCCCCAAAGATAACAATTATCCTTGTCGGTGACGTCCTGCGAGTCCGCGTGCCTGCACGCCCTCTTCGTCTACCTACACTACCCTAATGGACTGACTCGAAGCCTTAAAAATGTATAAGAGATTAAAGCTCACTTTTCATTCGTCCACGACGGTATTAAATAATAAATACATTCACAGGTTGTAATGCTACATTTTAGAAATTAGAAGGCCTGACTTGCTACTGCGCCAAAAATAATATTGAATAAGTAACTAATGACGGGATAAAACAATAACGGGAACCATAAACCCTGAGGTAACATAAACAAATAAAAACTTATTTCTGATCTCTCTCTACGCACACAACATGCAATATTTAAAGCGGTTTTACACAGCCGACCTGCCGCCGACAGACAATACACACATAATATATTATGTACATGTTAAACTACTGCCACAAATAATTATATTATGTATTATTACGTATATTATGTAAGTAAATAAAGGACATGACAGGGCGGGGATAAGTATATAGAAAAAAAAAATAGAGAAATATACAATAAACTCTATTTAAACATGAAATTTATTAAAGATTAAAAAACATACAATGTTTTGTTTTACACAAAATAAAATACCTGGAGGGTTATTGTCGGGCGCCGGGGCGGCATTAGCGGAGGCGGGGCGCGCCCAGGCGCCCGCGGCAGATATACATAGTGCGACAGGTCCATATATAGTCCAATAATATAATACCATAGCATATGATAAAAAGTGTACATATATATGATACTGTCAAGCCAACTAAAACTCACAAAAAGTCATGTCGCGCTCTCGCGAATATAAAACTATGTTAAATCTTACAAAAATACTTATGTGACTAATTTGAAATGCACATATTATAGGATCTCGCTTTCCGTCTACAAAAATAATCTGAAATTGGAATGAAAATCTTTCTTAAGCATTCGGCCTGGGAACGATCACAAAAGTTACGGTGTTCACAACGTCCGTACACATCTTAATTATTTCTCTTCTGAGTCTTAAAGCTAACCGATAGAACCTGTCCATTGAGCGTGTATCCATTGAGCGCCTGGATGGCCATAGCGGCCTCATCATACTCACGCATATTCACAAATGCAAAACCTTTGTTTTTCTTTGTCTCAGGATCTTTGATCACTTTTATGGAGTCGATTGCACCGTAGGGACCAAAGAGTTGCCATAGAGCCAGCTCCTCAGTGTCCTCACCGATGTTGTATACATACACTGTGGTCTGATGCGGCGCGGGCGCGGCCCCGAGCAGCGGCACGGGGCTGGCGGGCGCGCCCAGCAGCGGCAGCGGCGAGTGGTTGGTCGCAGCCATCGGGTTGAAGCGCTGCTGGCCCTTGTTGATGAACGGCAGGGCCTTGCCGGGCGACGGCAGCAGCGGCGGCGGGGAGGCCTGTGGGAAACCAGGAGCAAAGGCGGCCGGCCGCGCGCCGAATGCCGCGCTGAGGTTGGTGCCGTTGAAGGCGGCGGGCGCGGTGCCGTTGAACACGGCTGTGGCGCCGTTGTACGCCAGCGGCGCAGGGCCCACCGCGACGCGGGGCGTCGGCCGCGGCGCGTTCTTATTCGCATTGGGCTTGTTCGCGAACTTGACTACGATGGCGCCCGCGGCCGGTATCGGTGTCTGCCCGTTCATGTGTTTTATTGCTTCCTCGGCCTGTGGCCGCGTCTCGTAGCACACGAACCCGATGCCTTGCGACACCCGACTGTTCGTTATCACACCGAACTGACTGAATAAACTATTTAGACGTTCTAACGTCATGTCTGGAGGTAGATTGCTAATGTAAAGGTTAGATTCCGTGTCAGGTTTATGGCTGACTTTATTTTCGGGGTTGAGTAGTGCGAATGACACTTTCAGAGTCTTGCCTTGCATGAGGAGGCCGTTGAACGCCGCCCGCGCCTTCTCGGCATCCTCGTGTTTCTCGTACTCCACAAAGCCATAACCCCGGTTCGCTATGAGCTTACAACTCTCTATCTTGCCCATGGCGGAAAAGAGCGCGTACATCATGTCCCGCGTCATCAGCTCGGGTATGTAATTGACCATGAGTTTGGTCGGTGACACATTGTTGGCGTCGCCGCCGCCATTCTCCATTTCGTTTTTTATCATTGTTCTTTTATTGTAAAAACTACACTACAGAAAACAAAATACTAATAAAACTCACACTATGAATAGTTGTTTACTTCATTTGCGACATCTATATCGAACAAAGAACGAACACAAAAAGTCCCAGTCACACTAAAATGCCACAGCGACGCCGGTTCACAAGTTCATCATCACACGAACGAGTTTGTTTTTGGAATGTTACCAGGTTTTGCCCTTTTTGTTTGGCAACTACGGAATGCAAATAATAGTTGAATTATTACATTTCACTTGATTTTCTTCCGTTATTTGTCCAACTTCTAACGATGATTAATTAATTTGGCACGTGTTTGGATATTTGGTTACTGTCAAATTAATAATTATAAAATTTTGATCGCGTGGCACATTTTTATGTTATTGTCTATGATGTAAATGAATAACCGTTAAAAACCTGATCTATTAGTAAAAACTAATGTTTAAATTGAATAAGGGTTAAAAAAATGTTCATGTGTTCATCTTTCTCTGTTTGATACGCATAAGACCACAAAAATAGATGGAGCTCTGTGTATTTTCTAATAATTACTTTGTTTCTGTTAACTTGGATCAACTACAACGTAAATTCATAAATCTAACAAATTTTGTGAAATTATAAAAGTATTAAGTAATTTACAGTTTTTTTTTACGAAATATCGTAATACTCATTCTAAAACGACTCTTGATGATTTAGTAGTGGTCTATGGTCAAGAACAAAATAAAAAAAAATATTGTAATTTTTCCTTTTTGTGAGACGGAGCTAGAAAATTATTCTAAGGGAAAAATGCTTTTTTTTAGCTTATTCAAGTAAGTACTCTTTCTTCATAGAGCTCTGGTTGGCTCTGGTGTGCCAAGCCAATAGGACGTCGAATGGAAACTGTTGATTGGTTGCAGTCCAGTCAAGCAATCAGCCACAAACTCAGAACAGGCCACAGAGTACACTAAACTAGAGACTGACACAATCAGCTGAGATTGTCAAGTGTCAACAACTGACAAAAAGACAGATAGTGTGGTTAATCACTCATCCTGATATTTATAGATGAGTTATTGCCGATATTTATCAGTATTAACTAATATGAATATATTCGTCTATTAATATTATAATACCTTAAGTAATATTCCTAATAATACGTATCACTGCCGTATTCAATTAGTGTTCAATTTGGAGAAGTTATTGCTATAATACTAATATGCTCAATATTTTTATTATAATTACAAATAATAAATGTTAGTGAACTAGAGCGCAATCCAGTTACATTTTATACCATAATAATAGGTAGAGTCTAACCACAATAACTCTGCAGATGTAAACAAATTGTGGAATTTGTAAATCTATAGACGAAACCGTCTGTACTATGAAAAAAGATTTTGATACTTTAGCCTAAATACAGGAGAAGCGGATGTCTAAGGAGATCTCTGAAATTACTCGAGGACAGTATAAAAATAATGATTGTAATTTTTTAATGATAAACATAATATTTTTGAAGTAAAACTTCTTTACGCACGCTGGACTACGGGAGTAAGCTGGTGAATGCGTGACGAGAGGGTTACGGAAGCGAGCCAACGGAAGTTGAGAGGGAGATATAAGTTAGTGAAGATAGAAAGAGAGAGAGTTAAGTTTTGTATATTACTGTAGGGGCAAGAGAGAGAGGTGCGACCATACATTTTCTTTCTCTTTCTCTCATAGCCAGTTGCTTTTCGTATGTCTAAGACACAGTGCAGGCCTATTGTTGTAAGTAAGTATAATTAGTATCACTATTTGTAAGTTTTACTTCAGTCGTGTCGTGTGGTCAAGCACACTCGTTTTTTTTTTTTTTTTTGTTTTATGTCGTTTATTTATTTTAGTTCCATAAAAAATACATTCTTAAATATTTCTTAAAACGATATATAAAACATTTAAAATATAAAAAAAATGTGATCCGTTGGTGTCGGAAGCAGGGGCCAAGCTACTGGTGGTTATATAGAGCTTCAGAGACAGGAAACTCCTCACAATGAGAGCCGAATCGAGGAGTGCTGTCTTCTGAATCAGGCCCTTAATCCAACCGCCTAACGAGAGCCTCAAGAGATGTTGGTCGAGGCTTACGGGCATAAGGCCATTGGCTGTTACAGTGTTACGACAATCGACACAATAACAGCCAAGCTCACGTTCGACATGTGAACAACCTCGTGTGCTAAGTCGAGATATTTTATTTGTTTCTCTTTCTCATCTTTCACGAGGTTCTCGTCATGTGCATCCACTATCAGTGCGCGGCGCGCCAGTCAATCTATCACCACTTTAGCAGGCTTATTGGCGACAATAGTCCTGTCAGTAATGAACTAATGATAGACCGATCCCAGTACAACGTGAAATGGTCATTTTCAAGAACTTGTAGTATGGTACCTGCTGTCATATATACTATTGTAGTCTGTGGCTGCTGTTGAGAGCCTGGTGATCCGTCACACAGGGTATTCTAGTATGGACGCCAGTCTCTCACAAAGGATCATATTTTATGCATTTTTGTCAAAACGTTATAACTCTTGTCTCTGTCTATAATTATGTGAACCTTTGTGAAGAGAGAAATAAATTTATACTTATAAAGCAAGTTGCTGGTGAATAATCCTGGCCACTTGGTTATGCCTGTGCAAGTAGTCCCCGGTAGCCAGACGAGAACAACCATTCGTTTTATTATTATTAGTTCTAAATTTTTATATGAAACCACATCAAACACTTGTTCATTCATCGGAAGCTGAATCTAAATGGTCAATGTATTCTTCCTTTGGCTTCTGAAGGGTAGCTTGAAAATTTAGTTTTAATTCTTCACTTATTACACCTGGAATTTACAAATAAATTCAATTTTGAGTAAATTCATAACAAGTATGTCATAGATACATAACTACCTACTTGTTATGAATTTACTGTCTGTCTGTTGTAGATTCACAGTGAGTGAATGCCGCAAAACCACAAATTTTGTTGTTTTGATATCTTAGATAAATAAAAAATAGTTAGCCATCACGGGATGCCTGGCAGATGTGAAACATCGAAATCAAACCAACAAACATCGAAAAAAAGGTCAGGGTCGCGTAACGGGGGGACCGCGCGTGCTGAGTGAGTGGTGAATCGCCACGTGGCATGTGTCGCCCCACCAGCAATTGGTTTTATCATGCTATACATTTCCAGTTAGTTTATCCGGTTAAGTAGCAACGACCTCTCTAGGTCTGCTACGAGATGCCATTCATAAAAAAAAAAAAAAAATCCAGTTAGTCACTGCGCCGACCGTGCCGTCTATGATTATCGAACAATACCGCTTATGCTTTTCGAACAATGAGACGTCAGCTTATACTGGAAATGGCTAGCTTGTTATGTAGCCGTGCGTACATAATACTAAATACGAATGAGAATGAGAATGAATGAGATTTATAAGTTAATAAGTTGATAGAATAAGTTCATTTCAATAAAAGAATTTCTGCTGCTCGGGACGAAGAATGGAATGAATCTGAAGAAATTAATCCCAGATTATGTGATATATATTAGCAGGAGATAATGAGACTTTGTCAGACTAATACCAATATATTAGTCACACCACTACCGAATACCGATAAATGTTACAAAAAAAAAAAAACTGTCACACAGTTTGATATTGTCAATTGCTCTGAATTTTATGGTGTTTTGCAAAGGTTTTGAGTCGTTAATTCACTGGGTCTCTTAATACAAGAGGATATAAGACTATAGTCATGTTCCTTACAAATGTCCTGTTCAAAAAAGCCAAGAGCAAGTCAGTGTTTTACTTACATATCCATAGGCTTTCCTAATAAAAATAATTATGCTAACACCATTTCACATTTTCAGGATGGTTATGGTGTTAATGGAAAGTGTGGTATCTGGTCATCAAGTAATTAAGATAAGGGAGCGTTTGGCTGATAAATTGGAGTTACTTCGTTTCGACCCATACAGTGAGTAACTATTGCAAATTATTATAACCTCTAAATCCTGATCCAGGTTTTTTTTAATGTAAAATTTGTATGTTGATTAAATCTACATAAAGAAAAAACGCCTATAAAGCAGTGGGCAAATTGGGCTGTGCATGATAATGATGATTAAATCTTTATTATTCCTATTTACTGTCAGCCTGCATCATTCCACTGCTGGACAAAGGCCTCTCCCCATGACATCAAGCTATTTCGGTTTTAATACTATTGTTGATGTCCCAAATTTCTTCTGTAATAAAAAAGCTAACAGGCAGCATTTCATTTACCATACTTACAGTAATCTGTTGACTTGCCTTGAGTTTATTCAGTGCTTTTCAGGGGTTGTGACACCCCCTCCCCCCCAGGACTCTGTTTTTTTTTAAATCTTCTTTGTTTTATTTTTAGTTTTGTTTTGTTTCTATGAGTGTGTTTTATTTTTATTTGTGAAAATAACATTTTCACAAATAAATTTGTTGTTTTTTTTTTTTTTTTCAATTTTTTTATTCCTGCCCTTCATCATCATCATCATTTCAGCCAAAAGACGTCCACTACTGGACATAGGCCTCCCCTAAACCCCCCTTGGGTTTGCCATAATCACCACTCTTGGCAAGCAGGTTGGCAATTGCAGTATAGTGTTAAAATGCATAGAGAACGCTGCTGCCCATTCCCTAGTAAGTCCCTTAGTCACCTTTTACAACACCCACAGGAAGAAATGGGATTATTCCTGCCCAAACAGATGCAATTCAATTTTCAATTCGATTGCAATGTTCCGTTTGGTGCCGGACGTAAAGAATAGCACCATCACATTTCTTCCCGTGGGTGTCGAAAAGGCGACTAAGGGATTTACTAGACCTAGAGAATGGGCAGCAGCATTCTCTATGCATTTTTTTACCCTTTTGAACGGCTTAATTTAAGCCATTCAAAATTACCCACACCGTATGGGTTTTTGATTAACTGCTTAGAAAAACTCTATCAAAACCCTTTCCATTGCAAGGGTTTTCGATAGGGTTTTTCTAAAATAGTCCCTGGGTAGAATAGATACGAGGGCGGCACTGAAAATTTCGGGAATCAAGGAAGTGACACAACATTACTATTTAAAAATGTATTTACGGCTTTTCGAAGTATTCTCCGCGAAATTTGACACATTTTCCCATACGATGGAACCAATCATTGAAGCAACCATTCCATTCGGAAGTTGGGGTCTCCAAAATGGCCGTTTTGTAGGCGTCCACAGCTTCTTCAGGTGATGAAAATCTCTGTCCACGCAATTTATTCTTTATTTTAGGGAAAGTATAGAAATCATTAGGGCTTAGGTCGGGGCTGTACGGCGGATGGTCTAATAATTCTATGTTTTCTTGCTCTAAAAACTCTTTTGTTCTGTGCGCGGTGTGAGAACTCGCATTGTCGTGATGGAGGATGATGCGGCGGTTGTAGTTCTCTTTTACGGAGTTCAGAAACGACCTGTGGCAAACAAATGCTAGCATACCATTCTGCATTAACCGTTCTTTGTCCCTCAAGAGGAATAGTCGTAACATGGCCGGTTTTGACAAACGTGGCCACCATTTTTTTTGCAACACTCCGTGAACGAACAATTTTTGTTGGCTTTAACTCATTTTCGAACACCCAAACTCGTGACTGGTTTTTTGTTTCGGGTTCGTACGCGTATAACCAGGATTCGTCACCTGATACAATGTTGTATACAGCATTTGAGGATCCTGCGTGGAATCTTTCGAGAGTTCTGACGCACCAAGTAATGCGAGCCGCTTTTTGCTCTTCACAGAGCGAATGCGGTATCCATCGGGAAAACAACTTTTTTACGCCTAATTGTTCATGCAAGATTATTTGTATTTGACTCATGCCAATGTCTAAAGTTGCCTGAATTTCGCGGTATGTCACATGTCGATCTTCCTCAATCAGCTTACGCACAGCATCAACGTTTTCTTGGGTGACTGCAGTTTTTGGACGACCTTGACGGGGATCATCACTGAGCTTGACACGTCCGCGTTGAAATTCAGCAAACCAGCGATAAATTGTGGTTTTGGATGGGGTTTCATCACCAAATGCAAAAATCATCCGGTCAACAGACTATTTTTGTGTTATACCACTCCGAAAGTCATAATAAATCATCGCTCTTGAATTTTCTCGAGTCAATTCCATTTTCTCAACGACTAAACAAGTTTGACAAAACCTTGTGACAAGACCGAGAATCTTTTTTTAAATAAATAAATGGTATTCGATTTTTAAAACCAAGGAGTTTTCAATTAAAAAGATTTTAATATGACACGAACAGTGGAAATATTCCATTCCTGATACTTTTAGTGCAGCCCTCGTATAGAATTAGTCCTGCTACGCGTGCTGGGCGGATATCGAAATAACATAATATTATGATTTTTTCATGTTACTGGGTTTCAATTAGGTATAGAACCCATTGAAATGGGTTATCAGGTAACCCTTTCACTGGGTTTCAAGTATAAAACCCATTCAATGGGATATCATGTAACCCTTTCAATGGGTTTCTAGTATAAAACCCTTTCAATGGGTTACACCATGATAAAGGTAACCCATTGAATGGGTTACCCCTTCGAAAGGCTTAACCCTTGACCGGGGTTGTACCGTCCCTGATTAAAAGTAGAAATTAAAAATGTATCAATATTTTTTTTCCTTTTCCCAGCAGTGGGACAACAGGTTCATTTTTTCTTATTTCTTCTTTGCCTACTTTGCCCCACTCCTGGGCAAAGGTTTCCAATTCTTGTCTTAGGTATTAGGTAATACGGGCTGGTGTCCGCAACTCCACGTCAGTGCGCGTATTTTGCGTACGGGTAGGAAAATCGGTTATTCAATCCACCCCAGCTCCTCACCTTGGTGTTACTGACAATCTTATGTAGGATACCTGGGTTACCGAAGTACTTTGCCCTGTATGTGGCGACCACCGGGCAGTTTAGCAGCACATAAGCTGCTGTCTGGTCGTCCTTCATGCAGGCCCTGCACAGCGGACTGTCTGTGACTCCTATGACAAAGTGGTGTTTATTAAATGACCCATGGCCAGTTATAGCCGCTGTAACTGTACACAGCTGTTGTTTAGTTAGTTGTAGAACCCGTTACGTGAGGCGGCCGTCGATAGTAGGGAGTGCCTGCTTCGCCTGCCTGCACTCACTTTGGTCCAACCATAGTTTGTAATGTTGGTCCCTGGTTCGTTTCCTAACCAGAGTGCGTAGACAACCGAAGGGGAGTGGCGCGATGGGTTCAGGTCCCACTGGTGTCATGCTCAATCCCCTTCTGGCGAGTTCGGCGGCTGCATCGTTAGCTAGCGAACCACTGTGTCCTTTGATCCATTGAATGGTTATATTAATGAGGCAACCCACCTGGTTGAGGCGCTGGTGACACTTTTAAACACATCTAATAATTTATAATAATATTGAATTGCTACTTAGCCCTCTTCCTCTCTCCGAATTTTGCTGTGCCCAACAGGGTCCATATTGATCTTTTACTTTTTATACACCATCTACATAATACATATGGAATGCAATCAAGAATTGAGTATTACATACTATTGAAATACTGGTATTCAGTTATACCGGAAGTCGACCCAACATAGCCGGGAAAGGGCTAGCTAGGCAGATGCAAGTGAGTTTGTTCAACAAGTGTGTTGATCTGTGTGTGATGCAAGTGTGTTGGTTGTGTTCTTGATGTGTGTCTGATGCAAGTGTGTTGGTTGTGTTCTTGATGTGTGTCTGATGCAAGTGTGTTGGTTGTGTTGTTAGAATACCATATTCCGAACATAAAGAAATGAAGACTACCCAATTTGGCAATTAGGAAACTTACTTTTATTTAGAAATGTGTATGTAATTTTAAATTTTTCATTAAGGAAACTGTTTTTCTGCTTCTGTCACTCTCGGGAAAGCGTGTGGTTTGAAACCGAAACCACACACTTTAAATTAAAACATTGTTGGTTTGGTTGCCTTAAAAATCATAGTATTTTATTATTGTTTCAGTCCAACAAGAAAGTTTGTACAAGGAAAGGAAGAAGATCAGGAGCATTAAGTCATCTTAGGTGTGTAAGTTTAGTATTTTGTGTGTAGGTATTAGGATAAAAATAATATACAACATGTTTTAAATGTTATAATTTAGTTATTGTACTTTAAACAATAAACAAATCTTTGGATATAATGCGTTTCACTATAATCACTAGAAAATTATGAAACCTCTGTAATTAAGTACTGCATGTTACAATTTGCTACCAAATTTAATTGTACAGAGCAGAGTCTAATATATGTTCAATATAATGAGTTTAGAATATATGCTTTACTTTCCAACGTCTTACGGCTAAATCCGATAGGTACTGTATGCGATTGAACAAATTTCAAAATTACATGTACTTAGTGCTTATTTCGTCCAATGTGCCTTATTCAGACAAAAAGTGCTAATAGTGCTAATTAAAATAAATTTACAACATAAAACACCAATTATTTTATAATAATTTTCGTCACTACTTTGTAGGACCCAGCCCAGATAAATCTAATTCTAATAAAATTTTCAAAAGAGAATTCTCAATTTATATAATATAGGCCAAATATTGATTAATACATAAGTAATATTTCTCATATCACAATACAAGAACTAAAAATTTTAAATTTCGTTTATGATAATTTTAATAATTGAAATGATTTTCTACATTCTCATATTTTAATATAAGTATGAATAATTTAATTATTCTCATTTTTTAGTAAAGTGCAATTCCGATAATTTTTCAACACGCAGTTTCCAATAAATGTAAATATTTTTTTCCAATCAATAAACATTTTCAAACACTTATTATTTACTCTCACTGTATTCTTTAAATCTATCTCGAACTTTACTAGAAGGTTAAATATATGACTTACACCCTTAAAATACCTTTTAAGGCTTTACATATAAGTTCTAATACTGTGGCCACATACCAGCAACCATGATATTATTGAAAATAAAATAATTTGAATGAAATTGACTAGAATGTAACATTAATGTACTTAGGCACCTAAAAGAATCTCTTTATTATTAATATTAAATATTTCAATAATTGAATACAGCATTTATAAATTTTGTTTACAATAAAAATATTTACACATACAGATGAAATAATTATGAAATTTAATATTGACATCAAAAGAGTACTTAATTGATTTAAAATCAAATAAAGCTTACGTTCTACCTATAATAAATGTACAATATGAGGAAATTCTTTGGCTTACGATAGTTTTAAAAAGTAGTAAGTAAAGTAATTAAGATTAAAAATTATTTGAAATTATAAGAAGTTGGTCCTCTAACGACACTGTAATGGTAGTATAATTTTTTTATGGAATGATATTGTTATTTTTAATTTCCTTGTAGTTTTACATACATAAACGTGTAGATGTTCCTACCATGAATTAAATATTCTATGACGTTTATAATGCAGACTGGCCCTAAGCTTGAGAATTATTTCTTTCGCTGGGTACATATTCTTAAATTTAATAAATTTCATAGAGATAAAATAGAGCCACAGAGTAGCAATACAGCGCAGCGCAGGGAAGACAACATATAGGCACAAATGCTCTTTCAAATGTCCTACTTGTCTCTACTATGAATTATATCTATGCACAATATCAGAATTTCTTAGTGGGAAGATTTCTCTCCATAGCCTAATACTTTACCATTTAATTTTATCCTAGTCTTAAACGATTCAGCTTTAATTTAACAGATCGGTACCATAATAACTCTTAGAACAATCGAAGAAAGTATGATTGATCCCATATCAACAATTTGAATTCTAGATAAATATCTAATAGTTATAAAATTAGACAATACATGTCATGGAATACATAAGAACAATATTAATTAATAGAATTACAGTAATAATATTAATAGAATTAGAATAATTTGGAAAACATTTATATATAATATAATAAATAAAGAAAATACATGATAATAAAAGTATCTAAAAGACTAGATTGTCACTGAAAGGTTACATACATTAATAAAATGACACTGGAAATTGTCTGAAAATTCTTAATATAATATAATTTATTTCAATTATTACTTAGAACAATTATTATGTTCAGTTCAATTTCTAATTTTCCGATATTCAAATCGACTACACAGCATGTTTAAAAGTTTATTTAGAATATTTCTACATAATCTTAATATATACCCGTAAATGTAATTATCTGAATGGATACTGACAATTTAATTTGTACCGCCAATATTTCATATAATGTACCAAAAACCATGATTTTTTAAGCTCATACTGGATGTTTGTCATTCTGCATTTTCTGGTCCTAAATTTCAGAATACAAATTGTCAGTTATCCCTCTCACCGAAAGTGGTAACTTACTAAATAACTTAGAAACTATAATTTATTAATTTCGAAAGGCCGAAAAATCACTTATATTTTCTTTTCTCGTTAATTTAATCGTTCCAATTATTCGATACAATTAATAGATAAATATAGTACAGCTACCAACTTGGCCCAAAGTGGCCTTGTTAACAATTCCTTTCTTGGTCTGAGACCTAACACCATAATGCCACCATAAATGTATCTCAATACACTTATCGATAACTATATAAAACATTAATAGAATTAAAGAATCATTATCTTAATTTTAATAACGGCACGCAATAAAATATGAAAAATTTATCGTTACACAAGTAAAAGCTTCGGTTTTCCGTCAAGCGTGCCGTCAAATCAATCTTAATTAAAATTACTTTTTAACATATTTTAGAAAATAATTTAACTTGTTCTACATTAAAATCTTATTATCTACATACCAATTTTAATTTAAAATGATGGATTGAATAGTTTATTCTAGAGAGATCACTTATTCACTCACTTATCAAGTCATTCGCTCTAACAGAGGAGCTATGTCGGGGTACTTTCATGCAAAGAACTCAGTTTTTGTTGTCATGTCGAACTCGGACTCCTCCATCTTGTACATCTCGATCAGCTGAAACAAATAAAATTATGTTAAGTAATTCATTTATTACTTATTTATTAATATACAGGGTGCGGCGCGGAAACTTGCTTCGTTGAAAGATCATTTTAAAAAAAGTAGTAGAGATGTCACTGTAATTTATTTATTACTAGCTGCGCCCCGCGGTTTCACCCGCGTAAGTCTCGATCCCGTGGGAATATCGGGATAAAAAAGCCTATATGTTCCGTTATCCAGGGTGTCAGCTACCTCCATACAAAATTTTATCAAAATTGGTCCAGCCGTTTGAGCGTGAAGAAGGAACAAACACACACTCACAAACTGTCGCCTTTAGAATATTAGTGTGATTGTAAAATAAATCATCAAAATGTTGTATAATTAAATAGTTTTGTCGATGACATCGGTCAAATGATGGCCCTCATGTCAATGCATTGAGGTACCCGGAGGTACCCGATTTTTGACGTTTTGTTCAACTCTTCTAAGCATAACGTCGGGTATGTTGGCGATGGCTTGGCGTAAGTGTTGGAAACTTGGAACCAGACATCCCCAACATCCATCGCGGCCTTGTGTAGCGAGCCGCAGTCACCGTGACTGCGCTTCAATTTTCCTAAAAGAGGTAGGGGTCCTTAGAGCCTGTGCACACCACGTTTTTTACGTATCGCGTCTGTATCGCTACAAACGCGCGTCAATGGCGCGTTTGTAGCGATACAGACGCGATACGCACGCCAGTCAGTCTGTTCTGTCGGATAAAAGCGTGCCATCGACGCACATTTCTAAAACGTGCGTCAACGGCGCGTTTAAAAAACGTGGTGTGCACTGGGCCACTGGCCCTAAGGACCAACTTTCGCCACAAACACGATGGTTCAGTTCATTATGGACAATCCGTCTTACACTGCGGTCCGAAATCCCCAAATCAGAAGCGTGTTTACATGCTGAACGCCGTGGAGAGCGCTAAAATGACTGCTTCTCTCTCAATGTTTTCGGGTATAGTGACAGTCCGCCGACCTCTTGACCCACTTTTATTCACTTCCACTCGCCCTAAATGTGTCCCCCCACGAAACAATTGATTGCAACCCAGGAACTGGACCGGCAGGACAAACATTGAAACGAGAACGGAACGCTCGTTGAGTGGCGATAATGGAACGGGTAAGCATCGACGGCAAACGCGCCCTGCTCGTTTGCTCCAACGCATGGCGCAAACTGACTACGCGAGCAACAAAACTTCTTGATTTCGTGTTTCTAATGAGACTCTTCCAGCCCTTTCCCGACCCCACCTCGACGCCTGGCGCGAAATTATCATCATCATCATTCCAGCCGAAAGACGGCCACTGCTGGACATAGGCCTCCCTCAAAAGGGAGGGGGGGGGGGGGTTGCCATAATCGCCACGCTTGGCAGGCGGGTTAGGTTTAAAGAGTTTATTCTCATAACACAATGAGTTCACTTACAATGAGATAAAAAGTAATTGCTTAAATCTAAATGAAATACATTGGGTTGGCGATCGCAGTATGGTGTTAAAATGCTTGGAGAACGCTGCTGCCCATTCTCTAGTAAGTCCCTTAGTCGCTTTTTACGACACCCACGGGAAGAAATGGGGATGATGCTATTCTTTACGTCTGACACCACACGGAGCAAATACAAATCAGCAAGTTTCCGCGCCGCACTCTGTATTAGCGACCTCACAACAGCGTCGGTAATTCGAAAAACTTAGAATAGATAAAAGTTCAGTATCGGCCATAATTATGGAGCAATATGTTTAAAGTTAAAGTTGAAAACGAACTTTTAACACAACCCGCCAAACACAATTCAACTCAATCAAAACTCCCAACAAGTACGTCGATCCGTTTTTACTAAATATTCTAATAAGCGAACTACAATCATCTTCTCCGAGTTGGTCAATTTAAGACGCTGACAACAGCTAAACCGCGGTCACTGTCAGACTGCATACAAATTATAGAGAAGCGCGATGACAACGCTTGTAATTTATTGAAAAATATGAAGCAATTATATACTAATCAATCAAAAATTTGTTGAGTAATCGAAAATACTAACAGCCAAGTTCTGCATTCAAAATCAAGATTTTTTTTCTAAACGTGTTTTGGTAACAACCATGTTCTGAGAAATTTGTTCAAGAATAACATATATTTTTTCTGCTACCACAAACTATACAATATTAGTTTTAGTATAGGCGAAACCCCGAAACACGTGTCTTGTATTTTTATGTAAAGAGTCTATGTACAAAATTTCAAAACTGGATCATGAAAAATCACGCAGTTATAAGGTTGTTATTTACCGGGTTGTCCGTACAAAACCATGCTAACGGCGCCCCCGCACCTCCAGGGTCGTCTTGCGCTCATTGATAATAATTTGGCAGTAGGTACCTAACAATACGGCGATTGTATTGTAAGTAATTAATGGTGGTAACATTTTTCATCACACTTAAGTAAATATTATTTGGACAAAATATAACATGGTGTAAAAGTTATTGAAATCGACTCAGTTCCTTATTCTGAACAAACTTTGATTCAGGAAACTGATTCAGGTTTCGCATATACTAAAATAATGTATAGATTTGGCATTTTTGTTTAAGACACGTAGTTCATTTGCCCCTTGTCAGCGCCTTAAGAATAGCTCGTGTGGTGGCAGCATAATAGCCAGTTAGCAAGCTGATGTATCGCCACTCGCGAAGGCTCTTGATGCACCCCATTCTGGATTCTAACATACTCGTAACATAAACTGGTTGAATCTATCGACAGTAAGTGGGTAAATTGCCAATTTAGTTAAACATACGTTATCAATGTCCTTGGACAGCTCCTCCATCTGCTTGCCGTGGGTGACCTTCAGCTTTTCCTTCTCGCGATTCTGCTTGATGGTTTGGGTCTGAAAACAGTTACATGAGAACAATGTCAATATTAGAATGTGTGAGTTATTTTCATGCTAACTATTCCGTTTTTACATTGCGTGCAATATAATAACGCACTGAGAATACTGCCGTGGCGTTGTAGTGCGTCAGGGATGTTTGCCGCCATTATAAGAAAAATATGTGCATCCCTGATGTCGCATGTTCCCGGCAGCACCAACAGTATTCTCCGTGAGTTCCCCCCGGGGGTGCGATCCCCGACGTTGCGGAGGTGGATGCAGCTCCACGCTTTGTTAATCTTTCTCTGTACTAACACTAGATGATAAGTAAAATTGTTACTAACTATGGAAATTAGTCTGAAAATAAAAGTAAGTATTCTATTCTATTCTATTGCCTGTATTTTTTTATTTTCCTCTGATCCAACTCGAAATTCCTTAAAATTTTCAATAGGTAGGTAAATAAATCGCTTGGTTTTCGCCATTTTAGTGTTTCTTCACAAACTATTCGATCCTGCAGCTGTTTATAGATAACTCCTAAAGCGCTTGCGTGACCATTTCTATTCCACTTTGTACTACCGAATTAAACCGTTCACCCCTGATCATACCCGTCCTGCCATTTGCCCGTCCAATTCCATCAAAAGATTAGATCTTTACTCAAAGAGTAGGTCTTAAGGTGACGATAATCGACTTTTAATGATTTTATACTGAAGACCACGTCTAAACGAGTAGTGTAAATGATTTGAAAAAAAAAAAAAGTTAAATTAGAGCATGTTCTCACTATCTTAATATGTGAATATTTTAGATTGTTTAAATTACATAGTGAAATTAATTTGTAAAGTTATGTCTAACGCGGATAAAAAACTGAGAATGGCGCCTAATCTACCAAGCGTATTTTTCTGAGACCTTCACCAATTTAAAGATAATTTAATTATTGATCATTTTGCATACGCGTTTTATTAAAATACCTTTTGTTTTGTGTATAATAAATTAATAATGCGTCAAATTGGGGACAGCGCTCCTTGATGGGCGAGTTCTATTACTGGCTGAACGTAGGACGCGTTGCGTGAGCTCAGTACAGAACACGCAAGCTAACCACTCAAGGTCACTGGCATATATCTGCGTTTTAAAGGCCTTACTAGGCGGTAGGTCGGTATGGCACGGCAAAGCATTAACATTTGTATGGCCCGGCCGAAACCTTGCGCGGCATACCGCAGCTTCCCGCGGTATGCTCAAATCCCCTTTTGACTATATCAACTAACGATCAACCATCGAAAATCCTTTGCCATGCCGCGCCGTGCCACCAGTTGAGCGCGCCTTAACTCTACTTTTCGAACCTGGGTTATTTGGAAGAAGAACATTAGCAAATGACTCCCACCTTTCTCTCATCCAAGAACTTCTTAGTATTGTTCTGCTTCTTCTCTCGCAGGCGCCGGTCCTTCTCCTGTTTGGTCTTCAGCGTCTTGTCGTTGGCCACCTCCTTGCTCGTCTCCATGCTGATCTTGGCTTGGCGGCCGTTCATCTCTTTTAGTTCCCTGGAATTTGAGATAGTAGTGGAATTAGATTGATGGTTTATATTGGTTCTAGCTATTCAGAACAAGTACTACGACCTAACTCAAGACCATTAAGGCAGGCTGAAAAAAGAATGCCACTGCTACCTGTTCATCCTCGTGATATTTTTAGAAAGAAAGAAAAAGAAAGAAAAGAAAGAAAAAACGTTTATTCTGCACAAACAAAACGCACGTTACAATGAAACAACACAAATTGCACACAAACAAAGTAGCCAAAAACCCCGCAATCAAACAATACAAAGTTCGTTCGTTCTTGTTCATCTTGTTTTAGGGTTCCTTACCTCATAAGGAAAAAACGGAACCCTTATTACTCGTGTGTCTGTCACAGCCAACTTGCTGCGAATATACTGGGCCGATTAAGTTGAAATTTGGTACACATATGAATTTCTGTGACCTAAACACGGACGTGTAACGTAAATAAATAAATTTTGAATGTGAGGTCACTTTTGGTGGGCAAATGATTATTTATTGTTTTTGCAAACTGTACCGTGTGACTGTATTCAAATGAAAGGTCTTGTTATAAGGATTTCAGATACCTATACAACATTAGTTTTAACCCGAAAAGGGGTCATTGTACTAATCATTTTGAACATTTTTTTCTATGGGACCAACTTCGAAATCGCGAAAAAAAATTCTGCTGTTCCATACATTGGTGTTCACATAAATCTACAAAATGTATGGAACAGCAGATTTTTTTTTTTTCGTGATTGTGAGGTTGGTCCCATAGAAAAAGTTGTTCAAAATGATGAGTACAATGACTCCTTTTCGGGTTTAAGTTAAACAAAAACTAATGGTGTATATTTTTTATCATTTTAAAATAAATACTTATAAAGTTATTTAAGAATATTTACCATTCCGCCCTTTACATCCGCGACAACTGAGCCCAAAATTTTTGAAAAAGTTCAGAGTATAGTTCTTTACTTAAAGATTACAGGAAAACCTATAAGAAGTCTCTACAGTCTTCAAACAACATGTTAAATTTCTCAATATTGTGCGTACAAACTTACATTTGCAGTTGGAATGTATGAGGGAACATGTTTTTCAACTACAATGTTAAGTTTGTTCTTTGGATAAATTCATCCCAACTACGGAACTCTTCATTGTGCGTGGTCCGACACGCATTTGGCCGGTTTTTTAGGTGCCCCCGATATCTAAAACCTTATTCAATTTTATCTATTGGTGTTGAGATTTCTCTTAGACAAACAAAAAAAAAAAACAAACAAGTAAAATACTAAGATTTATGATCAATTTAAGCAGACTTCCAGAAACCAGAAATTCAGACCAGTCACCTATTTCCCCTAAATCCAGACCATCAAACAAGAAATAGCTCTCATTCAATCATCGAATAGCTATTAAAATCTGTTTAACTGACAATCATAAAACATATCCGCTCGAGAAATTAATCATTGCAAAAAATTGTTCAGATATTCGGCCCACGTTGTCGAGCCGAGCATTGAGAATCGAATAAAGTGCGCCTCAGCGCGTCAAAAAAACACTGTTGGATTTTGTACTCTCGGCGCTTTATAGTGCGTTAAAAATCTAGTGCGCGAAAAAAATTCGCTGCGAGAAAAAATTGCTCAATTGCCCAAATCTGGGGGCCTACTCCGAAGTGATAATTCGGCCGTTTCATGACTTCCACAGTTTCCTTATTTGACTTTGAATTCTTACCCGACTTCTAGTCACGTATTTGACTTTGACTTATCTCTTTAACCGTCGTTTTTTTTTTTTTCCCGTTGTCAGCCGTAGTCAGGAAACGGCCGAACATTCGGCCGATACTTCGGATTTATCTTCGGGCTGAATGTTCAAGTTTATACACGTCAATTGCAGATCTATTGGATCATTCAATGTTTATGATATCAAATAAATCTTAGAAAGTGTTCATCTACTCGTATCGTATTTACGTTGAGAAGTTAATCGCTGATAATAAATTCTGTTTTACAAGTTTTAAATAAACTGGTATTTCAGAAATAGCGTGTTCCGTTTGTTGAATTATATCTTTTGCATCTGTTTACAGGTTTTCCTTACCATACATTTTCGTATGTACAGACGACAGCACATCAAGCTACTACAATCTGTCAAATTTATTTAATAGATTTTCAACTTTATGATCGCATAAGGTTCAAGTTTGATTGGGAAAATCTGACAGTTTTGGGTAGTTTCACCTGCTGGCGTCTGTACTTTTTTGGTCGCTTTAAAGCAATAGACTAAACAAGCTGTACTGTTTTAGTTTTTTTGAGTTGAAGTTTACCTGCTTAGACCAGAGTCCATTTTGGTTACCAATTGAAAGGGTTTCGATAGGGTTTTTCTAAGCAGTTAAACAAAAACCCATACGATATGGGTAACCCTTATGAACGGCCTAAATTAAATTTTGGTAACCCATTGAAAGGGTTTTCGATAAAAACCAATACGGTGTGGGTAACCCTTTTGAACGGCTTAATTTAAGCCATTCAAAATTACCCACACCATATGCGTTTTTGATTAATTGCTTAGAAAAACCCTATCGAAAACCCTTTCCATGGAAAGGGTTTTCGATAGGGTTTTTCTAAAATGGTAACCAAAATGGTCCCTGGGTAGCATAGACATAGAGATAGAATTGGTCATGCTACACGTGCTGGGCGGATATCGAAATAACATAATATTATGATTTTTTTATGTTACTGGGTTTCAAGTAGGTATAGAACCCATTGAATGGGTTATCATGTAACCCTTTCACTGGGTGTCAAGTATAAAACCCATTCAATGGGTTATCATGTAACCCTTTCAATGGGTTTCTAGCATAAAACCCTTTCAATGTGTTACATCATGATAAAGGTAACCCATTGAATGGGTTACCCCTTCGAAAGGCTAAGTCTTAACCGGGGTTGTACGGTCCCTGGCTTAGACTGTGTGTTCTTCAAAGCCTTCTTTGTCCTAAATAGGTCAGAATTAGCTTTCTGCCTCATTCCAAATTCGATAAAACTAGCTAACTATACCTACAATCATGCCACAATGTTCACGGACTGCCCTGTTGGTGTAGCTGTCGCTCACGCGAATGTTGAGCAGGGGCCATGAATTCGAACACTTCGAACCCCGAGTCGGGCAGTTTTAATAGGGATTTTCATTAGTAAATTCTTATTAGCAACCAGGAGTCCCCCTCAGTCATGACGCGTTCAGTGTCCCACTGATGTGTACCTACCTTAATTTGTTCCGTTTTATAATTATCTTGTTTTATTTTATGTGAAATCTTAATAATTAGTAATAATAATGTAAATTTAATTTGTACGTAACTATTGTATGCCCTAAGAGGGGGAGATAGCTGATCACAATTTATTTATTTTTTAAGACCTTGTATTATGTACCTACCTATGATCCACAATAAAGATATTGATTGATTGATTGAGGATAAAATCTGGATTTCATTAAAAGCAACATCTTCGCCCAGCCTTCCCCTTGAGGAAATATCTACTTTTATGGTGTACATAATAAAGAGTATTCTATTCTATTCGACTTTTCTATTGTATCACACTATCACACTAATATTATAAAGGCGAAAGTTTGTGAGTGTGTTTCATACTACTTCAGTTTACAAAACAAAAGTTTAGTTTTTGTATAAAATCCTCTCCTACCTCTCATGCTTCCCCTCCAGCTGCTTCATCTGCGCCAGCTGGGTAGCCTCCATCATCTTCTTCAGCAGGTCGCGCTGCTCGTTGAGCCGGCTGCGCGCGCTGGTCCACTCCTCCACGCGGTGCTTGGCCACCAGCTCGCTCCACGCGGTCGCTTGCTCGTTGACCAGCTTGCGGAAGGCCGCGTCGTTGCTTAGCTGGTCCTTGCTGGAAGATTAAGTGGGTTAATGAGAGTTTGATATTTATTAAGGGATGTTTATTTGTATGGTAAGGCGTTAATGTTAAAATTTATATTATTTCGGGCCTGCGGACGGTGAGCGATGGGTAGCTCGCCGTCCGACAAGGACCAAGCCCGGGTCGACGGCGCGTTGTGTTCCACGCGCGCCTCTAAGAGATGTCAGCACCAACTGACTCGGAAACTCGGAACCCTGGCAGGCAATGGTCCTAACGGACCCCGTTAGGACCAATGCCTGCCAGGGTTCCGAGTTTGTCCGAAAGGGATATCGTGGCCCTGGCACACAGGCAACGGAAGGAACACGGGTGGGTTTTAGTCAGTAAAAGTTTGACAGTCCCGCTCCGCCCAGAGTGGGAGAAGTTATTTGATGATTTCCCACCTAAAAAAAAATACTACATTCTCAAACATATTTTTTTTTAGGCCGCATAGTCTTTGACTTGTGATGAATAATTAAAAAAAAAATACCGTTCCCCCCCCCCTTATATCCGAAGTTTGCAGAGATAAAAATCTGAAATTATTATATATGATAGAAGCCTAAGTAAAGATTACAGGAAAAATAAAACGATGTCTCTAAATAGCACCGTTTTTCAGAATTCATCAACATCATAATATTCGTACGGAACCCTCGGTGCGCGAGTCCGACTCGCTCTTGACCGGTTTTTTTTATTTAGGATAAACCCATCCTAAATAAAAAATCCCTGCTCTTGATCTTAGTCTAGGGCAGAGGTGACAGACAAATTCGACGATGGAGTGAGCTAGTTAGTTAGTTTATATCATTACAAACAGTACAAAAAAGAAAAGGGTAAGAGGGGTCGGCTTATGTAGGTCACCGACTGTACTATAAATTACAGAACTTTTTCCACTCACTTCTTTCCCTTAATCATCTTCTCAAGCGCGGAACACTGCGTCTTTTGCAACGCCATCTTCTCCTTGGAGTGGCGCTTCCTCATAGCTTCCAGTTCCTTCTGCTGCTTCCTGCCAGTCTTCACGAAGCCCTTCTCTTGGCGAAGGGACTCCACCGTGATCGGCTCGAACACTAGAGGAGGTTCTAGGAGGAAAATACGAGAAATAAAATATTAAAATAAAAAATTGGTCCAAGGCATTGTAGTATTAAATAGGAAGTTAGGCCACTCTCTAACATCACGTAAATATCGTCATGTGCTCGACAACCGAAATAGAGAGACATATTACGCGGGCTATAGCGGGAACGAGATAGCAATAATTGTCACTGTTACGTACCCATAACAACTCGGAAACAAACTACGATTCGGGTATTCCCCGCAAACCGAGAGTAATGTAGGTCGATTGTGTTCTTTCCCCTAATTTATGCGGTCCACGTGGAGAAGCGCGTACCATATCTTCCTATTTATACATCAATGGTCCAGGGACATGCTTTTTTGCCTTCCGTACAAAGCATGTCTTAAAAACACTATCACCCGGTTTGTAGAACGAACATTATCGAGGTGTTAAAATAAAACGCAAGTTAATTGATGCGATTGGCTGTTGAGAACACATTTAACCAATCATAGCAGCAAGCTTGACATTTGATAACAACATTTTGTGTTGATTTTCGTTCCAGAAACCGGGCGTAAAACTTTATAGACGACAGCAAACTTGTTAGTTTTCCTATAAAAAACTACCTACATTTATGAATAACGACCTCGTTACGTTATTCACACTGCGTCTGCCGTCTGCATAGTGCAATATTTTACGTCATAAATCTAGAGCATTTAAGTAGTAGGTATATTAGGTAGGTAGGTACCTAATCTACACTACTCAAATGCACTACAAAAATTATTGCACTATGCAGACGGCACACAGTGGGCTGAAATTCGGCTTTCATAGACATTTCCATTAGATTTTTTAAGTGGTGATTTTTTTAGTTGGATGTTCTTTAAAAGACTAAATATTTGCTTAAAAATATATTGAGTATCAGTGTAAACAGCTAATACAGAATTAAAAAAAAATGTAACTCAGCCATTTCACAATTGCCTCTACTTTCCTCGTAGGTGATTTTTCTATGATTTATTTAGGTATTTTGGCATACTACCCACAACCCACAAGCCCTGTCGTTACCGATTCGGCAATGTTTACATTGCACGTGCAAAACGGCCTAGCAGTTAACCCAGGGAAAGTTGCTCGTTTCAAAAAACAAAAACCTTTTTTGTTTACAAAAAGTGTAAATATTGCCAACAGAAGTAAACTTTGCTATACAATTATAGTGACTAATAATATCTAAGCTAAAATATTTTTATTATAGGTGCAAGTAACATTTTTAACGCTCGAAATATAGTACAAAAAAGTTTTTTTTGTCAAATGAAAATGTCTATGGAAGTCGAATTTCAGCCCACTGTGCAAATGATAAAAAAAAGCTGAAAAAAAATACTTAAGGGTTAAGTAATAAGTAGTATGCCAAAAAATCCTAAACAAATTATAGATAAATCATCTATGAGGAAAGTAGGGGTAATTGTGAAATGGCTGAGTTATCTCCGATTTTAATGTCTGTGTGTCAGTGTTGCACTGATATTCAATATGTTTTATATTTTTTGCAATCTTCAAAGCAAAAAAATCACCGCTTAAAAAATCAAATGAAAATGTCTATGAAAGCAGAATTTCAGCCCACTGTGCGGTAGACGCATTATAAATCCGTCTTTGGATCCGACGAAGTATACAATCTATCCGAATTCCGAACTGACTATAACAACGTCATTACAAAAGGCGAGCCAAAACAAAATTACAAAATTTAAAACCATTTTATAATTTTCTATCCAAACAAGTTCCATAACAAAAACGCACTTTCCATTCGCACAAAACAGCACTTAAACTTTCCAGCTATAAGTAAACGAACACACAAAAGACCTACTAGGTACACAAATAACAAATAAAAACAGAAACAATACCTAAACAAAACGACACAGTGCTCATTTCGCTCCGAACTCTCCCGTGCAGTCAACTTGAGTGAAACTCCACGTATTGAAGATATCTGATACGAAACATCTGTATCTTGAAATATTTAAGGTAATACGTTTGGTGTGTAGTATGAGGCATAAGCGGAGCGGGTTTGTGCGGAATACAATACCATGAGTATTCCCCGAGTGTCTGTCCCCGAACGGGGACAGATGGGAATTTTCGTGTTATCTGTCCCCGAATGGTGACAGATGGGAATGAAAAGTTTTATCTGCCCCGGAAATATTTTTTTCATTAAAGTGTCTGTCCCCGAATGGGGGCAGATAGAGAATGGCCTTAAGGAATAATGAGAAAAAATCTTGCTGGAAACAGGGAAGTTGGAGAACGGCGGCCCTAGTTTGCAGCAGATGATTTAGATAGAAATATATCTGATACAAATAAAAAATCGTGGATGAAACAGTCAGAGCAAATCAATCAAACAAAAATCAAATATCTAATTAATTAATCTTCTTTTATTTTAGAGAAACTTTGTTGATTCAACACTATACAGCGATATACGACTCAAACAAGTGTAGCAGTCATTTAAAACTTCTTTTGATTTATGATAAGTAAATCAAAACAAAAATCTATAATCCCAAATATAAAAATTATGTCCATTCTTTACTTTTGCTTTACATGTTCTATGCAAGATCTTTTCCTGCTCCAAGCGATTAAGGCGACGATAACCGACTTTTAATGATTTTATACTGAAGATCACGTCTAAACGAGTAGTGTTAATTATTGAAAAAAAAAACGTTAAATTACAGCATTTTCGCAATTATTTAATAAGTGAATATTTTAGATTATGTTTATATTACATAGATAAATTAATTTGTAAAATTATATCTAACGCGGAAAAGAAACTGAGAATGGCGCGAAATCTACCAAGCGTATTTTCCTGAAACCTTCACCAATTTAAAGATAATTTAATTATTGATCTTTTAGTATACGCGTTTTATTAAAATACCTTTGTTTTGTGTATAATAAATTAATAATGCATCAAATTGGGGACAGTGCTCCTTGATGGGCGAGTCCTATTACTGGCTGAACGTACGACGTGTTGCGTGAGCTTAGTACAGAAGACGCAAGCTAACCACTCAAGGTCCCTGGCATATATCTGCGTCCTAACAACCCGCTTCCTCCTATACCTTACTCCACACCCCACTATAGAATGATTCTTAAAATATCTGCTGCATGTCATATACTCCTCGGATTAGTTCGGTTTAAGCGTCTGCGTAAATACAGGTCAGAAATTATGAATCCAAATCTATTTGTAGCACAGTGCAGATCACGTTAATCTAAACACACTGGTAAAAATCTCCAGTTTATATCTGACACATCATTTAGTTTAGGAATGTACTGGAGAAGCAAGTTTATACAGAATCCTGGTTTGTTTATGGGGTTGAAATGTTTATGTTGAACAAAATGAGATGTTGGGCTGAATGGAATGTCGACATGTCGTGGGTTAACTGAAGTTGCTGTTATTATTGACAGAGAGTTGGCAGTTGATTATCTTTGCCTGTTTTCTGTATTGTGTGCTAGTTAATAATCGTTTGATTCTCCGGTTAATGCTAAAATCAAGGGTCATATACAACATGTCCCAGAATTAACGCACAACCTCTTGGTCATTGTACTCATCATTATGAACAATTTTTACTATGGGACCAAACCTGAAATCGCGAAAAAAATATCAGTTGTTCCATATATTTCGACGAGATAATCGAACATAAATGTAGGGAACAGCTGACTTTTTTTTTCGCGATTTCGGGTCGGGCCCCGTATTAAAATGTGTTCATAATGATGAGTGCAATGACCCCTTAAGAGGTTGTGCGTTAATTCTGGGACATGTTGTATAATATATGTTAGAAGGAAATCCTAATATTATAAATGCGAAAGTTATTTTGTTTGTTACGTTTTCACGCTAAAACGGCTCAACGGATTTGATGAAATTTGGCACAGACCTTGAACTGGATTAGCATTCTATTCTTTTCTATTATTCTTCTCTTCTTTCTTCTCTATTATTCTATTCTTTTTACAATCTTACAGCAGTGTTAAATAGTTAAATTCAATCCCCCTTATTACAAAACAAGGTTTACATTCAGACCCAGGTTTAAAACATGGAACCATTATTGAATTTAGAACTTTATTCCGACTATAGTAAAGTTCCTAAACACAAAACTGACAACTTAGTACCGAACTAAGTTTTCAGTTTTGTATAAAGAACAGTATTTCAATCACTGTTACGTTCTTATTACAAAAACTAGCTCCATGGTTTAAGCCATGTCAAAATATAAGTCTTGTTTTGTAATAAGGCGGCTTATGACTAATATTCTGAATCTCGAACCTTACTCAAGTAAATAAAAATCAAGTTAAACAATAAAATTTATTTTTGCCTCCAGTTCACGTAAACAATGCATGTTCTTTACCGCAGCAGTATAACAACTAAAAATGTTTTAAGACTCCACCACCTACGTGAAATGTGCTTACTTTTCTGGTAAACTTTTCTGTGTATTTAATAGCCTAAAATATGGGGTATATTGAACAGTTTTGATCCGGGACTATTTTGGTTACCCATTGAAAGGGAGTTTTTCTAAGCGGTAAATCAAAAACCCATACGGTAAGGGTAACCTATTTGAACGGCTTAATTTATAACCCATTCAAATTTGGTAACCCGGGTTTTGATTGGGTTTTTCTAAGTAGTTAATCAAAAGCCCATACGGCGTGGCTACTAAGTAGCCAAGCTAAAATTAACTCTTTTGTACATGCAATAATGATCATAGATGTTTTTTTTAAACTAATAAAAATAAATAGAAATTCAAATATCTCAAAAACGGTGCGTCCTAGGCAAAATTAACAGAAGTTTAACCCTCCCTACCTATGTGCTACCTCCCCGTGCAAGCACCATTCCAACATGAAAAAAGTAAAAAAAAAACAACATTAATTAAGGAAAAACTACACTTTAATTTTTTTAATTTTTCGCTTAACCCATTAAAAGGGTTTTTGATAGGGTTTTTTTAAGCTGTTCATCAAAAACCCATACGATAAGGGTTTTTACTGGGTTTCCCTTTTACTGGGCAAAGCAAAAACCCATTCAAAAGAGATACTTCATTATAAATGTAACCTTTTAAACGGCTTAACTCTTATCCGGGGTTGTGCGGTCCATGGTTTTAATGAGTGAAGATACTCACTCACAAATGAGTCTCCTGTAAATTTTGTTATCTGGTTAATTTATGAGAAAAATAACCAAACGAAATCATATGACCTAAAAGTCCTAAAATATTGTTTCAAACTATCGTATGCAATCAAATTCATCTCAAAGGACTAGAGTCCTTTGAAAGGACCTTTCATCGTTTGGCATAAAGCTGTCATATCAGCATGTCGATTCTGTAAAAATCTCACCGTGAATTCTTGCGTGGAGTGAGCTGTCAGTGTCATTCCACTGATGCTAACAGTTATGTAACAGATTATGTTTATCTTTTTGCTAGTGAAATTTTATTTATTTGAAATGCATTGCAAGCTATAGTTTTGTATAATTTAAAAGCATTTTTTCAATTTTTGTAAATGTGAGTACCATGGAGCCGTTTATTATGTTATGATGTATGTTGACTTAAAAAAGTTTGGCAGTTAAGAGTATGTCATGCTCACTTAAATATCTCGCTGATGGTGGCGCGTGTGTTGGATCATTCGGTTCCCTACAAAATGGTTGAGCTGGATGGTGCTGATCCACGCGTCATGCTCGTGAACGGGCGCCGTCAGTTGTGACTGGTCTTCTCCTATCTGCCAGGGCTTATTTGTAATATTTTATATTGTTTTTTAAATAATTTATATTTTTACATTGTTCTCACATACAGAAGCGACAAGAATAATGTACCCAGGATTTTGTAATATCTTGATTTAAAAGAGTGTCCTTGGAGTTTCTTGCCTATTCTTCTCCACAGAGATCTACGTTTTGGAATGGGCAAATAGCTTCAACTTTCTGACTAACTGACCGACTCTACTTGACAATTCAAAAGTGCCTGTAATTGGTTTAATTGAAATAAATGCTTTGAGTTTGAGCTAGGGATTGACCAAGGATTATATTTACAATCTTAATCGAGATTTTAATAATATTTTTATGCTAGTTATATTGATCGTTTTATATTATCAAAGCTAGTATTATTTTATGTGTCTTAACATTTAGGGGGATTTAAATAAAATAGCAAAACAGAAATTTAGTTAAACACTATTTTATGTACAAAAAAAAAACAAAATTGGCTTTCTGTTCAACATCTCGATTATGATTGTTACGTAATGTATTCCTTGGTCCATCCCTAGCATCAGGTGGGATGTCAGTAACAGTTCACTCCACGCTCACTTCATCTAAGTTTTCACGGTGAGATGGTCACAGAATAGCACTGCAGGTCCATGGCAATTCCCAAGATGAACACGACATAGTATTATTTTGTCATCAATTTAAAACAGACCGTATGTCAAAGTGATGTAAGTTTAGCTGCGGTTTGGTCTTTACCAACTCGTATGCAATTTTTTCTACATCTTATCTATATATATATAAAAATCAATGTCACTTTTCGTTGTAATTTTATAACTCAAGAACGGGCTCACCTATTAAAAAAAAAGGTTTAGGCTTTGTTCGGACTATTTAGAAGATGGCTTATGCGAAGTTTTTTTTTTTTTTTAGGTAAGTAGGTAGGTACGTAGGGTAAGGTAGGCAGGGTAGGTAGGTAGGTAGGTAGGGTAGGCAGGTAGGGCAGGTATTCTTTTACCCATAGAAATCCACGTTATTTGTGAGTGTCATAGAGTAAAAATGTTTACCGCCCAACGGAGTGGGCACGGGTCAGCTAGTTAGATCATAAATTATTATGTCAAAATGTGAAGGTATAATTATACCTGCTTTCTTCTCCTCGATCTGCACTTTCTTCTCGGGGCCGGTCTCCTCGATGCCCATCTGCTTCACCTTGTCGTTGCGTGCGTCGGCCGCGCCCATGAACGCGCGCGGGTCGGACAGGGCCGCCATGAAGTCTGTACGAAACATTCGACATTTTAGTTTACTAGGTAGGTATGTAAAGTCAGGGAAATTAAATTCATTGTTCAGTTAAATTGTCCGTATATAAGATGTATCTATTCATACACAAAATCTCTTAAGGGGTCATTGTACTCATCATTATGAACAACTTTTACTATGGGACCAAACCTGAAATCGCGAAAAAAAAATCAGCTGTTCCCTACATTTTTGACATTCACAAGTTAAGCGAACATAAATGTAGGGAACAGCAGATGTTTTTATGTTATGTATGAATAGATACACCTTATTGAATCACACGGCAAATTGACGTAGGTACTCAATTTGCTATACAATAAACTTTCCTGACTGAACAAATTGTTCTCATTGGAATTGGTTCTCGTTGAAGTCATTTGAAATGGGCAGATTGAGATTAATAGTCTAATTCTTCGCTATCTCGCGAAGAGTTCGGTGGAATGGTATTTTTTACTATCAATTGCGGCTTGGCGTAGCTGACCTGGCAAATATTTTTGTCAAGATATTTTCCATGTGTTGGCAACACAAAGAAAATGGTTCACGTTTTTCGTCTGCCTTCAAAGTTAAAGTTGCATAATAAATGCTATTTACCTTCAAAGCCATCCGGCACGTAGATCTTCAGCTCAATATTACAGAACAGCATGGGCAGCGACATGGGGAAGTTGGCCTCGGTGCGCAGCGAGATGTGTCGGTAGCCGGCCTGCAGCCCGTCCAGCGGCAGGATGCGCTGCCCCAGCAGCTTGCCGTTCTCGTCGTACACTCCGAAGCGGAGCACGGCCAGGTCTGGGAGGACGACCTGGTGGGAACGAAGATGGATGAATGAGAACCGAATTAATGTATACAGGGTCAAATTAAATTAGCTAGCGAAACTCCGCAGACGTGATGAGTATCGACATCTATCAAATAATCAAATAAAAAAAAATTACGAGTTTTTTTTAGAATAGAATATAATAGAATACTCTTTATTGTGTGTCTTTTTGTGTGTTTTGTTTTTTTTTTGTGTGTGTTGTGTGTATCTTTGTTTTGTGTCTTTTTTTTTAGTTCTTCAACCACAGTTAGTGTAGTCTCTTGAAAAATCAGTTTTTTTTTTGTGTGTATACGTCACAGACGTGATGGGTACTGATATTTAAACATGATAAAACAAAAGAAAACAGATTTTCTCAACTCATACTTTAAGTAACAACACTAACAGAGGTATGATGACCCAAAAAAAAAAATTAAATCTTTTTTATTTTATTTTGTCGTGTTTAGATATCGATACGTCTGCAGAGTTTCGCTAGTTAATTTAATTTGACCCTGTATTGTATGTTTTGAAATAAGTGAATATTTATAGCTACACTCCTACATAAAGGGGCTCTAATAGCAAGAGAGATCAAAATGAAAAGATGGAATCGCGGCCTTTCCCTTGCCATGGGGACACAACAGGCTCATAATAATAATAGTTTTGTTGGTTTTATGTATTTTATTTTCTCTTCTACTCTTACACACGGTGTCTACATCTTCTATCTATTCTCCTTTCGCAGATATATATGGTGGAAGAAAGGAAGAAGAAGGAATGGGGAAGGTTGGGCAAAGCTAATGAAGGTTTTCATGACACTTCACGCCACCAGTTGGCGCCACTTTGACAAGAGGTCTTCCATTTCGACAATGAATATAAAATATACGATGACGGTCATCATTCGGTTCATACATTCGTTCATCATTCAGTCACGACTAAAGACATTATAAGCGCTTTGACACTTTTGACAGGTCCTGACCTGACGTCTCAATGCTGCCAGAACACCCTCATTGGGTCCCTACGACCTACAATGAATTTGACATTTCGTTCATTCATTCCATTTCGTGTTCCGTTCATGTTTCCGACATAATCTGGAACAAAGTTTAATTATAAAAAAAAAACTATTATATGAATAGCTTAAGCCACAATCTTCTAATTTTAGGTTCTTTCGGGAAATGGTGGACTCCAATTACGGTGTATTTAGGAACACAACATTGCGTCATTTTCGCAAAAATAAAATAAAACCACCTTTTAAAGACATAAGTTGGGACCTAGCTATGACAGCGCCATTTTGTCAGTTGCCTTCCCCATTCATTAACGGCATGTCAAAAAAGTTTGTATGTCTTCAATAAATCGTGTTTAGGATTCATTCTTTTTTTCAAAGGTCTTTTTTTCACAAAGAAAAGGGAATCTTATAGAGACGTTTAGTGCTCATTCATTGAACATCTCTTGATGATCAATGCTCATTGCCCATGCTCTGCAATCTTTTGCTTTGTGGCGATTTTAAACTATTATGGCCAGGTCTTTCCACCTTCATTTAATTGCAGTCCTGTCTCAGTAGTGAGCTAGAATAACTCGGAAAATCTATGAATGCTAACAGATATTTGCTTGACAAAGACATGAAATAAAGTTTTAGTAGGTACTTAATTTAGAGGTATGAGGAACAGGGTCACTCATCCTATAAAGAAAAGGGAGGATCCTCCGACCAGACGGGTGTTGTGTCTGGTGGGCAACTGCCCGCCGGCTGATGTCGGGACGTTGTATATATGCCAGCTGCGCGGTAAACTCTGCTTGCGCGATGCAGGATTTGGCGTGACGTCAGTGTGACGCGTAGTTCGCATGTGGCGATGTTGATGCTGCTACATTAACATAAGTTTTTCGACTGATTTCTATTTAATACAAAAAAGGTGTCCTGTCCTTACCTTTCTGAACAAGAACGGCTCCTCATTATAAACAGGGTTGAGTCCGTTGGCCGGCACCATGCGGGTGCGGAACTCCTTGCGGATGGTGTCTGACGGTAGACCATACATGTCCACCTCCACGTACGTGCCGATCTTCTTGTCGGACAAGAACTGACCGGCAATGACCTGCGGACAATCATAACGGTTAACAAAGATTCCACAAAGTTTTAATGGAAGGAAGACACTTGAACCCTTGAACGTAGATTTCTAAATGAAGATAGAAATAACATACTATTTCGCTTTAATAATAATCCAGTAATATTAGTTAAGTTATACTGTTTGAATGGAGGTACAGTCAAGAGCACTTTCATGGTGCATTTTGCGTTGACAACGCCGTTATATCGCAGTATTAGTAAGTTTATGATTATCGTAGTTCAAGTGTTGCCAGTGCAGTGCTACTAGGTGCAGGGCCGGATTTAGAGGTCCAGAGGCCTCGGGGTAACAAAGGACGGATGCCCACTCGCCCCAAAATATTTTCCAAATAAAATTAACAATTTTTTCAGTCGAGTTTTTCAATAAATAATGTATTGCGAAACCAAGTAGATTCTCTTAGTATTTAACAAACACATATAAATATAATCGCAAACAAAATTTTTCTGAAATTAAGTACCACCCCACTCAGCCATTGAGCCATTTGGGTACTCCCTCAAGATGAGTAGTAAATTGCAAGTGCGTATCAGGGCCATTTGAGATTTTGATATTTCACTGATTGCCTGATTGGAGTGAACAAATATAGATCAATGATTTCTGTTAATATTTAAGATTAATATAATCAAATGTTTGTACAAAGTACTGTAGGTAAAAGTAAAAAAGCAAAAAAAAGATATCGGAGGAAAAGATGTTTACTAGTTGGAATTTGAAAGATTTTTTTTCCGAAGTCTCTATTGTGGGGGCCCCTCGTTTGTGGAGGCCCCGGGGCTATCGCCCCGGTTGCCCTCCCCTAAATCCGGCCCTGACTAGGTGTATGATTTTGTTGCGTTATGTTTTATGATACGTCAGGACCAACTTTTAATGATTAAGTACTAGCTTATGCCCGCAACTTCGCTCGCGTTAATTTAGAATTTGACAATCAATTCGGGTCGTACACTGCTTGCAGTTTGGCGTTTGACGGCAAAAAACTCTTAACACACTATATTAATATACTTAATTCAATCATGATTCGAAAGACACGTGGCGCCATCTATTATCATAAGAACGTTATTGTTGTTTTCCTCGGGAACAGTACTTTTTTCGGGATGAAAGGTACTATGTCCGTTTCTGTACACCTGACAACATATATGCAAAATTTCAGGATGATCGGTTCAGTGGTTTAGGCGTGAAAAGGTAACAAACAAACAAACTTACTTTCGCATTCATACTATTAGTTAGGATTTAATTAAATTAAATGCAAAATATTTATTTCATTAGAATCTGAAAAAAATAAAATTAAAACAAATACCTGCACGGAACACTGAGCAGCAATGACACCATCCACAGGCGCATCAGCAAAGGGATCGAAGCTCCTGTCAGCTCGCCTCATGAAGTCCGGCTTGAGCAGGTACCCGCAGTTCCCGTTGTACTCGAACTTGCCCTGGTTCAGCTGCATCGGCAGGTCCGACGTCTGGAAGTTCAGGGACACCATCTGGCAGCCGGCGTTCCAGAACACCTGGGGAGGAAGGTTTTATTATAATCACTATACTCCGTTTGAAATAAGATTAGACATTTAAATAAACCTTTTTAACCGACTTTACAAAAAGGAGGAGGTTCTCAAGTCGTGTGTATTTTTTTTTTGTTTTTATTTTTTAATGTTTGATACCTCAGAACTCCGTCGTTTCTGAACCGATTTGGAAAATTCTTTTTTTAATTGAGAGGATATACTTCCAGATTGGTCCCATTTTTTTCAAAATCCAATTCTGATGTTGGGAACTATGAGTAATTGAGGGAACTCCTCAAATATTATAGGCATACATATAGCGATTTTTATGTTTTCATAAACAAGTGAATCATTTGCATTCAGAAAGTATAATTTGGTGAAGTGATGAGTGTGTGAAACTGATGAAGAAGGCCACAGATGGCCACCGGAACTTCTCAATGATACGTATTTCACGGGTGGTGATGAGATATCTGGATTAAAATAGTTAAGCGAAGCAAATTTAAATAAATAGTTCTGCTCAAAATCGTACCATCAAACTGATCTGATGATGAAGCCGGAAGGTAGGCACTGGAACTCCGTTATAAAACAATGTATCCTACCCGTGTTTGGTCTTATTGGAATTGTCATGAGATCACTCAGGCTATAAATGATTTTTAACCGACTTCAAAAAAGGAGGAGGTTCTCAACTGATCTGATGATGAAGCTGGAAGGTAGGCACTGGAACTCCGTTATAAAATAAAGTATCCTACTCGTGTTTGGTCTTATTGGAATTGTCATTAAAAAAAATGTATGATTACAATTTGTGTGGGGTAGGTACCACTACTAAAAAGTGAAAAATAAAAACTTTTTTACAAAAAAAAAAACAACCGACTTCCAAAAAATAACACTAAAAAGTGAAAAATAACTTTAATTTTCGGAAGCACATAACATAACATCACGCCTTGTTTCCCCGAAGGGTTGGGCAGAGGTGTACCTGTAGGGCACCCACATTTAATATTATATTTAATTTAATTTTGGAAGTCGGTGACAAAAAACGAAAATACAGAACCAATGACACCGACTTCCAAAATAAAAATAAAAAATAAAAATTATGAAATAGCACAGAATAGATAATAAGTACCGACGATAATCGTAAATACCTACTTAGTGATACCTACTTTCTTAATTTTTGAACATGAAAGTAAGTTATTATTTTATCGTTTATGGCTCATTATCATTAGTCGATAACTCGGTCGATAACAGCAAGCGGGGTCTCCCCGCTGGTGTAATGACCAATGAAAATCGTAAGTCGATAACGCGGTTGGTACACCGTCTGCGGGGAATCCCCGTAGTGGGTGTAGCGACCAATGAAATTCACCGGTCGGTAAAAAGCGTGCGGAAACTCACCTAATGAAAATGAGCCTTCAAAGCAACTGCCAAACATGCGGTGCAGTTTCTCCGTATACCGCAATCGTACCCTATGTACTAATGATAATCGTTCCCCGAATACGGGCTCTATGGCAAGCTTCACAGAGAAATCTCCAGCGTCCTGCATGCAGGCCCTATCGACTAATGAAAAAGGTCTCCTGCATGCGGGCCCTATGGCATGCGTTACAGGAATCTCCCGCATCCCGCATGCGAGCGCTATCGACCAATGAAATTGAGCCTTTAGGTCTGATAACTGGTACAGGTACGATACGAAACCTTGTTACGATGTACACCTTTCATAGAACTAGATAAGCAGTAAATAAAAAAAAGAAAAGATAAGTAGATGGATATACTTGTATAATTGTATCCAATATCAGAATAATCACGCAAATAATAGTAGATTGTGTCATAAGGGACCAAAATAATGTAGGTATTGAGGGCGAGATCGATTGTTTGAATCCAGAGCGAAGCGATGGATTCCAGAGTAGAATCCCAAGCGTTGCGAGGGATTCTAGAGTAGGATCCTAAGCGTAACGAAGGATTCAAAGTACGTCGCTCGAGGTAAAATAATTTTGGTACCGTGTGGCACACTCTGCTTTTAATCCCCCTCTATGAGAAAAATAAATTAGAGATGCTTTTAGTAGTGACTAATATTTATATTTACATAACCAAATTACAAATTTATATTTAATATTAGATACGTTTTCGCAATTTTAGAAGTTTCTTGTAACTATTTTGTTAGGAACAGAAAATGTCGTTGACTTATCACTTGGTTATTCGTATTAACTTCAGACCAGCTTCAGTATAAGAAGATTTGGTTAATCAATGCCGCGTCGGTAGGCGCGCTTTTTTTATTACCGGCCAGGACTTTATCGAAGTGAATTGCGTTCAAATGTTTTAATTAAATAGTGTTGCAAATTCAAAAGTCATTTCGTCACTGTTATTAAGTGCGCCGGAATGACCCATTTTGCTCGCACTTTTCGAGGAACCCTTCGGCTCTTTTCGAATAGATGGGATGAAAAAGTTTTTTTTTAGTTATGCCCCAAATGGAACAATTTCAGTTATATTTTCGTACCTGTGGCATGTAGTTGGAGGAATCAGCTCGGGTGCCCTTAGGATAGATGCGGGACATCTGTCGCTTGTTGTAGTTCACAAAGTCGATGGCCTGTGTCTTGAGGTAGTTCATGCCGGTCGTCTCCGCGAACGAGGACATGTTGTGGTAGATGTTCTTTTCTGCAAGATTATATTCAAATGTTTGGTTATGTAAGTATTTGAAGGAAAAATCTAGCATGTTCCAATTAAGCAGTTTAGGCTGAATTAATGTTTTTTTTTTGTAGATACTAATGCATACTAAACTTTAGCATTCGAGGTTCGAATCACTTCTTTACGACCTAACTTTAAAACTTCAATTATTGTACTTGCAGAATTTCAGCTGCCCCTTTAAATGAAAATTAGAACCTGATACATACTATCGGCCTCCTCGAAGCCCTGGAACTTGATGGGCTGCGCGTAGTTGACCATGGAGGAGAGCCACGGGTGCACGTTGGTGGTGGAGCCCGTGTAGGCCACGGGCGGCGGCGCGTCGTCGCCCGCCGTCGCCGCCTCCGCTACGATCTCCTCGGGCTGGGGGGGGGGAAGGAATTAAATGGTATTATCGGGATAAAGTACATATTTCTCCATGTAAATATGGAAACCGCCTTTAGGAACTTCAGTAGCCTAACGCAACGTCATACTTGAAACAAATGACCTTAGCTCTTTTTTAAATGCATAAATTTGCCAATTCAAAAACAATCGTCATTTAGATACTCATTTATGTCTTCATAGTTATTAGGCCCATGTTTCTTGGAACTTAAACCACTGAAACCTACAAAAATGTTGAATTTTAAATTTTTCATGCCGTTTCTGTTACCTAAGCGAGTCAGAAACTGGATAAAATTGCAAACCGACTGTTTGCCGATACACCTTTGCTGAACTGAAACTGTCTTCTACAATCTACCAACCTTCTTATCCGTTATAACTACAGCCGACGCATCTTCCTTCTCCTCATCCTCAATCACGAACTGGCCCTGTCGGAACAGCTCCAACTCCTGCTTCTCCACCTCAGGCTTCAAACGTTTGTTCTTGATGAGGATCTTCCGCCTCAGGGCTGAAGGAGGCGGCAGCGGGACCCCGGGCTCCAGCTGGAATTGTTGGAACGTTTTATGTAGGAACAGGTGTTTAGTTTTGAATGGAGATTTATGAGTTGGTACGTACCTACTGCAGATTATTATTTGATGAAAGAATGGTAGGCTGTTCATTGATGTATTGAGAGTGTATAGGACCATAGAAATATTAAAATCAGTAAAAAAACAAAAACTCCTTTCTTATATCAAACTTTGTACTTGTTAACTAATTTCACTTGACACTGGCTAAATGTGCATACCGCACAAAACCATAAAAAAAACATAATATACGATACGTATGTTGGATAATAAGAGATAGTTTCATTTACTGATGTTCCTAATCAGTGATCTGTTGTCAAATCTAGCAGTTTTATAAAATCCTTATTGGTTTTCTGTTTGAATCCTTTTAGTTTTCCAGAAATTGGGGCACAAAGCCCTTAAAACCTTCCCAATTTGCTGAAGGACTATAAGGGACTTACACTCGACCGTGTCGGGCGCGAGCCGTGCCAAACTTCAGAACATTTAATATGCTACACGGCACCGTGCAACGTCCGTGCCTTGTCCGAATCTTAGTCCCTACAATTGAGCACACACGGACGCGGCTCGCGCCCCGACCGACTAGCATAAATCATCCCTTAAACCACCGACATAATAATTGGATATACTATTCATATACAGGGTCAAATTAAATTAGCTAGCGAAACTCCGCAGACGTGTTGGGTATCGACATCTTAATAAGATAATTAGAAAAAAATAAAAAAATAACATTGTATTTTTTTGGGGTCAACGACTAGTTACTTGAAATATGAGTTTCAAAACCAGTTTTTGTTCTGTGGAAACTTCACAGATGTGATGTGTATCGATAACTAAACACGATAAAACAAAAACTTAATTAACTACTTCAAGTAAATTCACTGCCAGTGGTCATTGACACCAGAAAAAAAAACACCAAATCTTTATTTTTTTCGTTTTATCGTATTTAGATATCGATACCTAACACATCCACGGAGTTTCGCTAGCTAATGAAATTTAACCCTGTATAGACATAATAATATAATTAGAGGTTTGATCCCCAAAAAAGTCTCACAGTCACAATTACACAAAGTCACACAATAATACTCACAGGGTGTTCCCCCAACTGCTCTTTCAGCAACAAGTCCCCGAGGATCTCATCACAATACTTCGCCAGCTTGTACTGCTGGGCCTTGCAGCAATGGTTCTCGAACGATAGGATCACCGGGTAGTCTGACGTCACGAAGGCCGTATCTCGCAGGGCGTATATTACATCTTTGAAGAGGATGTCGGTACACATTGCCATGCCGTGGGTGATAATTGGTTCCTCGTCTTCCCCTTTTCCGTCCCAGCAGTCGAGTTCTACGCATCTGTAAGGTGACGGAACCGGGGTATAGAACTTGTATGTTGGTAAATATTTTTACAATAAGGAATAAAAAGTAAAAAACGAAAACACACCTAATACCTAATCGGGTCAAAATAAGGCAGAGGTTCTATAAGTACCTATGTATAGAAATATCTACAGGGTTATTTTTAAAACGTCAATAACCTCTTAAGGGGTCAGTGTACTCATCATTATGAACAACTTTTACTATGGGACCAAACCTGAAATCGCAAAAAAAAATCCAGCTGTTCCCTACATTTTAACGAATTATTCGAACATAAATGTAGGGAACAGCTGGATTTTTTTTTCGCGATTTCAGTTTTGGTCCCATAGTAAAAGTTGTTCATAATGATGAGTACAATGACCCCTTAAGAGGTTATTGACGTTTTAAAAATAACCCTGTATAGCTGAGTGATCAGCTCCAATTGATAAAATATAAATGTTATTTTGTGTAACATATTGCTATGGCTTGGTATAATGGAAAATAAGAGTAATTTTACCTCTATTTTTCATTCCATATCTCTTCATATATCATATCGATGGTATCTTTCAGGTCCTGAAGTAGGTAAGTAAGTACTTAACTTAGCTGGTAAGTAATTTTCACTTGGTTAACCATTGTGTATTGAAATGAATTTCCTCAAGAAAAAGTAGTAGTAGAGTTGAAATAACGAAAACAAGAAGTATAGGAAACAACAAGAAAGCCCTCTCAATCAACAGCAACACGTTCCGAGAACAGTAGAGCAATTACTAATAAATCATCACAGATTATGAAACAACTAAACAAACTTACTAACTTATTAATAGAACGCGATTAATTTGTATGACGCGGAAGGATTCCGAGTTGAATCCGTAGCTGTAGCTATTTTAACTTGATACGCAATGAAGGGAACTTTAAACTTAGCACCGAAGTTGATGCGAATTCTGGATTTTGTGCCTAGTTTATGGTAATATCAACCTTGCCCCATAATACAAGGGACTTAGCCTACCAATAGCTATATATATTCCGTTTGAAATAAGATTAGACATTTAAATAAAACTTTTTTACAGTCCGTTCAATCGGTTTTGACTTCTATTGCGTTAGTGGCATGACAAATGTCAGCTGTAATAAACAGTTGGTATTGTAACCACGTTTCTGCTTTTAATGCCATCTTTATGCCCACGGAATAGAAGTCAAAATCGGTTGAACGGACTGTAAACAAGTTTATTTAAATGTCTAATCTTATTTCAAATGGAGTATAGAAGGTGTGGAGAATGATGGTGAGCTGGAATTCAACTGCATCCGGTTAGCTGGAAGCTGACCCCAACATGGATGGGAAAAGGCGAGGCAGTGATTGATGATGAACTGGTGAAATGTCTTATTTAAAAACAGATAACTGGAAATCTCTGTTTCTATAGAAAATTTAAAATCGGTCTAATTTGGCTGTAACACTGATTTTCGAAAATGTTCGTAACTTTTTAGATCTTTGTATCCTGCTTATGCGTATGAAGTTTCATTAAAATCAGTTCATTCATTTCGAAAAACAAGGGCTTGAATGTTTATATAAAATGCCGTAGATAGGTGTAAACGCTCTTAAATATTTTTTGCAACAAGTAAATATTTAGCAGAAATGCCCTTTTCCCACTAGGCCTTTTTTAGGCAAATGTTATTACTCAGTGAAAGACTTTCTAAATGATAATTATGAGTTTGGCCAGATTATGGTTTTTATAATTAATTGCAAATTTGACCATGTAAGACATATGTACTAGACTATATTATTGACATTAATTTCTGTTTTGTTTTGTTGACGTTATTTTGTTTGTATTAATATTTTAATTTAAATGTCTCAGCCGTAGCCGATCTCATTAATTTATGTACAACATCTTATACCTGTACCTACAGTCATAGCAAATAAAGTCCTGATTCAGATTCTGACGCCTTTGTGTACCTAACATTTTTCTCCTTCGTTGATTCAGCACCATCGCGAAACATTCAATAAAAATATTTTGCAAGTTGCACCTCCTTGAAAAACCAAGTTACATTGGGCTGATAATAATTAAGTTTCGAAGTTGGTCCCGAGACCGTGCAAGTGTGAAGACATCGTGGATAAGCGTAGCTGAAACTTTCAGTAAGCGTCTACTTTGTAAAGCTTCGGAAGACTTTAAAGCGTCAGCGCAATTTTAGGTAACGTGTTGGAATTTACTTGTTACTCGGTACATGCGAGATCTATTTCGTACATTATGAGCAATACATTTCTAGAAGGTTCTCGGAAAAGAAGATTATAAGACTAATAAATTGGCTTAGCTAGGGGAAGAGGGAGAGGCCTTCTTCCAATAGCTGTCTAGGGCGATTAAGTGTTTACTTCAAGAGAATTTTCAGCAAAGACCATCTGTCTGCTAATACCAGCTATGATCGCAAAACTTGTAAGTAACTTGAACCTCGCATTCACGAATGTCGTAAGTATCACAACTAAATTGAATCGTATGTGAGAGTCAAAAAGTGGAAGCATGGATGCCCTCGTGAAAATCTGTCATTTCCACTAGTGTTTGACGTTACGTCGTCAAAAAACAGACTATACAGGGTCAAATTAAATTAGCTAGCGAAACTCCGCAGACGTGATGGGTCTCGATATCTAAACACGACAAAAAAATTAATAAAAAAAAAACTGTTTTTTTTTATTTGGATTTAACGACCGTTTTTTTCTCTTTTTTTGTTTTGTTTTGTTTAACGTTGTTTAGATATTGATACCCATCACGTCTGTTAGGTTTGCACAAAACATATTATTAAATATTTTGTTTAACCTTGTTTAGATATTGATACGCATTACGTCTGTAAAGTTTGCACAAAACATATTTTTAAATAGATATTTCCACTTCACTGCGGTTAATGACCCAAAAAAAAATCATCAAATTATTTTATTTTTTCGTGTTTATATATCGATACCCATCACGCCTGCGGAGTTTCGCTAGCTAATTTAATTTGACCCTGTATATTTGGACGCCCGTCGTCGTTGGGCGGCCGTTACTTGATGGCAAAACTTTCCTAGGAATACCAAGCTTTAATCAGCAATGGCTAAATATTGTCAATAGGAAAGCCAGTTTGTGTCCACATACCTGCACCCAGCCAGCAGGACCTGCCGATACATCTCCACAGAACTCTTGCCTCCAAACTGTCGACCCGACAAGTACGTGTTGTGTGAGGAGTTGATGTAGTAATGTGCCAGGGGCTGGTCCATATCCATATAGTTGTCCAGACGATCCAGGAATACTGGCGCGTTCTCGTCAGACATCAGGTAGCGGATCAGACCGTCTTTTGTGAGACATTCTGGGAAGTAAGAAAGATTTTATGGCTGGTGATTGTTTAAGAATAAAATGGGTTGGTCTTGAAGGCTGCTGAATAACAGTATTTTTTGTGACAGCACGAAGAGCCAAATTATACAGTGTATACAGTATGTAACAAAAACCCTGTTGTTCCTTTTAGGGACGTATATACATTAACCTACACTAACAACTTTTTTGGAATTATAATATAAAAAAATTAAGCATTGGCTAGTCGAGAGGTCAAAATCAAAGAACTAAAGAGGTAAGATATCAGTTAAACATTACAAATATTAATAATTAAATATTTATTTTAATTATTTTTGTTGAACAGTTTTTATAAATGACATGCTTTATTACGTATGTATACCGATTCTTAAAACGTAGGTAGAAGGAACAACAGGGTTTTTGTTACATATTGTATACAAAACTAAAATCGTGAGGACCAGTCACGGCCTAGCGCAATTTATATGCTGCGATAAATAAAAAACAAGGCTGCTTTTCTAAGTCAGCCTAGAAATTTTCTCAGGCTTTTGACAAATATTTTTTAAATTGACTAGGGTGGAATCTCCTCTGTAGTCAACCCAACCAAATGCCGTTAATCTGCATTGTGGCCCTCGACAAAATTCTACTACTTAGTACCAATTAAATGTCAAGAGTTTTTTTTAACTTCTTTGCTGATATAGTAGAGCTGCCAACATAGTCTAGCGCTAATCCATTATTTTTATTGTAAAGTTGCCAAAATGCAGATTTTCACGGAACCCATGGATTTGCGTTAAAATTCCAACTTTTAACTGCATGACGTAACGTGCAATGTTGTGATTGGGTTTACAAAAGATCTTTTGTAAACCCAATCACCTACATAAAAACCAAAAAACAAACCAAACAAACCCATTGTACCTACAATGAAGATTGCAAATGACTAGTACCTTTGGTTCTTTACCTCCTTGTTCCCAGCGGTGCTTGTGATTTTGTAACGTTCTATTTGTTAACCCATTCATCCTTTAAGTGGCCGGCGTAGAATGCGTAGTTCATACAAACGTAATAGCAAAATAATTTGTAAATCAAACATATTCGCATTCGTATTTATTTCGATTGGATTACAGAATAACTATGTTCCCAAATATATATTTTGAAAGGACAATGATATAAAGACGAGATATAAGGAATTTAAAATTTCTATAGAAAACTTATTTTTCATAACTCTTGTTTAAATCAGTGTCCATTCAAAATATATATTTAGGAACCTAGATATTCCGTATTCCAATCGGAATAAAGACACACTACCTGAAGAATATGTTTGATTTACAAAATATTTTGGTATTACGTTTGTAGGAACTACGCATCCATCGCCGGTCTCTTAAACTGCAGATTTGTCAAGTAGATGGTCGCGCTTTTGACTGACTGAGCTAAACCACGGAGACATTAATGTCGATCGCAACTTCACAAGTCTGTGAGCTTGACAGTAAATATGACTGTCAAAGTGTCAACCGTTCCATATTCTTCAATAAAAATACCCGACCACGCACAGTGAAGGGATCCTTCCGTAGTCGGGATGAATATTTACGCATACACAATATTGATATTACTTACAGCAAAATTAGGTTTGTATTTCTGGGGAGTTTGTTGCTGCGCCACTTCATCTTCCCAGCTAAAGCACTAGGAAGTGGTAAAGGGCGGGCGTTTTTGGGGGACTGTTTTATGTAATTTTTACGTTCGAAAAGTGGTGATTCTCAGCCTAGTTTGAATAAATGACTTGATTTTAATTTTGATTGATATCATTTCTCAAAGAAACTGAAAAATAATGTTATTTCTGCGGTAGTTACCCAAGATAACCCATTTCTCAAAATTTACACGATGTGTTTTTTAAGTTCTACCAACTGCAATTATTTCAGAATTTTCCGACGTAGGTATAGTTGACAAGATAGGGGGGACATATTCCGAGGGTTGCGAGTTTGTCCGAAAGGGATTTCGGACAAACTCGCAACTCTGGCAGGAATCTGGCATGAATCGTGGCCCTGGCACACAAGCAAATGAAGGAACACGGGTGGGTTTTAGTCAGTAAAAGTCTGACACGCCCGGCGCCCTCCCGCTCCACCCAGAGCGGGAGAAGTTATTTGATAATTTCTCACCAAAAAAAAAAAAGAAAAGGAGGCGACAGATTCTTTGCGAGTGTAGAAGCGCATATATGACTATGGCTGAACATTACATATTCATCGAAAAAAATCCAAACCATAACACTTAGAAATAGAAATTGTGTTTATTTGCATAAAACATGGTGTATAAAGTTGTTTTAAAAATACATTAAATATCATACTTACTATCATTCTTAGCCTCATCGCACTGCTCATATGTGTTGATGATCTCAGCAGCTCTCTTTTCATCATACAGCGGGTACAGGATCTCGTTGAGACGAGGATCTCGCTGCTTCTCGTTCAGGAAGTTCACGAACTGGTCTAGGTTGATGCGGTCGGATTTGCCTTGAGTGCTGAAGAAGAAAAGACATGGTTAAGAGGCCAAGAAATGGAGTAGAGTACCAGAGTCAAAGTCAAAGTCAGTTTTGGCCAGATGTATGTTATGGTCATGTGCACTAGTGCACTTAACTATAGCAATAATAACATACCGCAATGTGTTGGACAAGCGTAATGATTTTACAAATATTTTGTTTTATATCTCCCGTCTCTCCACAATTCCAATACCTACCTACTCAAGGATGCTTATACAGGATTATTTTTAAAACGTCAATAACCTCTTAAGGGGTCATGGTACTCATCATTATGAACAACTTTTACCATGGGACCAAAACTGAAATCGCGAAAAAAAAAAACTGTTGTTCCCTACATTTTAACGAATTATTCGAACATAAATGTAGGGAACAGCTGGTTTTTTTTCGCGATTTCAGTTTTGGTCCCATAGTAAAAGTTGTTCATAATGATGAGTACAATGAGCCCTTAAGAGGTTATTGACATTTTAAAAATAACCCTGTATATCCGGTACGGCTCTAATAATCCTTCCATATCCCAAAGGCACGTCTTCCCTACCATTATCGTATTCATTAGAGTAATCAAGTCTGGTCTAACCACGCGGGTTCGTTGCGTTTCATTCATTCACGATCACTCCAACCGTCTCCACGAAACCCCAGTTGCGGATTTTTTAGGCAGATTATATACCTAATAAATGCATCCTCAGTCACGTTGCTGGCCCGTTGTTGTACCAACTACTTATTAGTTCCATTGATTACTTCCAAAAGGCATTGACAACAGAAAATGGAACCACTTTTAAAGCACTGGTAAGTATCTTTTAATACTTTGTATTATTATTTCTGTAAAATAATAAAACTTGAGAGAGTGTTTTGGGCAGGGACCGTACAACCCCGGTTAAGAGTTAAGCCTATCGAAGGGGTAGCCCATTCAATGGGTTAACTTTATCATGATGTAACCCATTGAAAGGGTTTTATACTAGAAACCCATTGAAAGGGTTACATGATAACCCATTGAATGTGTTTTATACTTGAACCCCAGTGAAAGGGTTACATGATAACCCATTCAATGGGTTTTGTACCTACTTGAAACCCAGTAACATGAAAAAATCATGATATTATGTTATTTCGATATCCGCCCAGCACGCGTAGTATTATATGACCAATTCTATCTCTAGCCGTTCATAAGGGTAACCCATATCGTATGGGTTTTTGTTTACCCTATCGAAAACCCTTTCAATGGGTAACCAAAATGGTCCCTGGTTTTGCGTAATCTACTTGTAATTCCTACCATTACAAGACCATTACTAACTCCATCTTGCATTGAAATCGTAAAACATTCTATCATCCCTTGGTACCTAATCCGTAAATGTCGGAGGTTTCATCAATAAATAAAGTGGTCACTACATAAAACAGTTGAAAGTAAGGTAGGTTTAAATCGTAAGTCTAACCGGGGTCGTGGTCCCTCCGTCTCCCTTGGGAGCGATAAAACAGGACTTAGGGAATTCTATCAAGTGGATGGACATGGAGATAAATTGACTGTTTCTTTGGAATACAGATTTATTAAAGTGTCTTTTAAAGACACATAAACAACATTAGTTTTTGTTTTTACTTAACCCGAAAAGGGGTCATTGTACTCATCACTATGAACAATTTTTTCAATTTAAAAAAAAAGGTCAGCTGTGCCCTACATTTGTGTTCACTTACATCGACAAAATGTATGGAACAGCTGATTTTTATTTCGCGATTTCAAGGTTGGTCCCATCGAAAAAAAATTTCAAAATGATGAGTACAATGACCCCTTTTCGGGTTTAGTATAAACAAAAACTAATGTTGTATATATTTTATGTGTATGATATTATTCTATATTATTTGTGATAAAAAAATGTGCTGGTGAGTTGGATTAGATCTTAGATTTTATGAGTTAAAAAGGCAGTCGTAAACTGAAGCTGATCGAGATTTTCACCAAGAGCTTGATTTCCTGAACAAGGCTCTCGAGACCGCAAATGGTGAAATAACCATCCTTTATTAGTTTAGACATGTACTGTATAATAGCCTGAAGAACTGCCACTTCCCTGGTAAGGGCCCTAAATATACTTATATTTTTGTAAAAAAAAAAAAGTTTGTTTTATTATTTCATCAGACGTGATGGGTATCGATAATTAATAAAGATAAAACAAAAAAATTACGGATTTTCTAAACTCATAACTTCAACTAGGTTAACGCACGACTGATTATTATCGGAGATAAGTTGCGTCGCTGATGAGCACTGTCGGCGAAGAGTCCTGTCGGCGAAGAGTCCCGTCGAAGTAGTCTTTTCGGTGTTCAGTCTGTCGGCGTAGTATCTGTCGGCGTTTAGTCCTAAACTCCCTTCATTGACCCCGAAAAAAAATTCAACCATATGTTTTTGTTTTATCATGTTAAGATATACGGTACCCGTCTCGTGATCTCGTCTATACAGTTTCTCTAACAAAAAAAAACTTTTTAAATAAACTGTTTTACAGTCTGTCTAATCGATTTTGACTTCTATTCCATAGGCATAAGGGTGGGATTAAAAGCAAAAACGTGGTTACAATACCAAATGTTTATTACAGCTGCCATTTGTTGTGCCACCAACGCGATAGAAGTCAAAATCGGTTGAACGAACTGTAAAAAAAGTTTATTTAAAAGTCTAATCATTTTTCAAATGGAGTTTAGGCGTAAATACTTACATAGATCTAAACAACTCCTCAATATCATTCCTAGGACAAATCTTATGGTACAACGCGTAGAACTTGTCGAAAGTGAACGCTTCTTTCTCCATAGCTTCATTCTTCCCCGAAGGTAGTCCAAGTTCTGATAAGCACTGGTAGACCAGCTTCTCTGTCTTGCCTGATGCAAAGGTCCGGGCTACCACCTTCACAGGGACCTTGCCTCGAGGGTCCGTCAAGAAACAGAGGCGCATCCAACTGGAAAATGGGTGGTGATTAGTAGGTTGTAATGGGGGAAGAAAAGTGGGGTTTGATTTGTCGAGGAAAGTGGGATTTTAGTCAGGGAAATTGATTGATAGCAAAATTAACAGAATACGTAATTTTGTCGTGTTTATAGCCTTTTCCTACAACTGTCAAAAAATGACAATTCAAGTTGATTGTCAATTTACTTAACAATTAATTTACCTGACTTTAAATTAATATTATGGTAAAAATAAAGCATCTAGTTGCTAAGTATGACACGTGGTTAAAGTTAGTAGGTTACGCTCCCATATTAACCTAATAATAGCCGACACAGCCGATGCACATACAGTCTAACTAAAGTCATTTCCACCACACATTAATTACCCACGTACGTTAAACGTAAACATGCCATAATTAAAAATATCCACACCTACTGCAAAAGTAAGTCTGTCTGACTATCTGTTACCGTTATGTTGAACAGATTAGCCTGGGACTTGAAGAAGCACATCGTCTACTTTTCTACCAGGATATTTGTATTAAAACCGCCCAAGTGCGTGTCGGACCACGCACAATGAAGAGTTCCGTAGTTGGGATGAATTTATCCAAAGTAAAACTTAACGTTGTAGTCGAAAAGTGTTCCACCATACATTTCAACTGCAAATGTACCTAAGTTTGTACGCGCAATATTGAGTGATTTACCATGTTATTTTAAGATCTATATCTTAACTTCTTATAGGTTTTCTTGTAATCTATATGTTTATGTAGAACTATTCTCTGTATTTTTTTCAAAATGGAGATAAGAGGGAGTGGTAAATTTTCATCTATTTTCTTTAATAACTTTAAAACTGTTGAAATCCTCATATCAAGTCCTTTCATTTGATATGTCACATGGAACAGTTTACAAAACTTTTTATATGTTTTTTATCAATAGTCCATATTCAAAATTAATTTATTTATGTTACACGTTCGTGTTTGGGTCACAAAAATTCATATGTGAACCAAATCGGTCAAATAGATTCGGAGCAAATCGGCTGTGAGAGACAGACAGTCAGACACACACGAGTGATCCTATATGGGTTCTGTTTATTCCTTTTGAGGTACGGAACCCTAAAAACTGATAAATTACAAAAAAAAATATTGTGAGCCGTCACGGAATACCTGGCAAATGGGAAACATCGAAATCAAACAAACAAACATCTAAAAAAAGGTCAGGGTCGCAGAGCGGGGGGCTTCGCGCGCGTAGTGAGCGGTGAATCGCCACGCGGCATGCGTCGCCCCGCCAGCAATCGGGTTTTACGTGCGCATATCTGCGCATAGATGTTTCACATCAAAAAGAACGCAAACGAAGTCGCAGTCAACAGCTAGTTACTAAAGGCTTCTACAAAAAGGCGCGACACAATGGCCCCGCGTATCGCGCGAAGAGCGGTGCCTTTATGTCACAGAAAAGTATTAAGGCTTCTACAGACCGGCACGACTCGCGACGGTCGAGCCGGTCTGTAGAAGCCTTAATACTTTTCCCGAAAAACCTAAATACATAAGCTAAACAAATTTTAATTTTTTCCGTAACAGGTAAGGTATGTAACAGAATTAACATCGTGTAATGTTTCAGTCTTATTAATACCTATCTCTGTTTACCATTTACATTCAAAAGCTCACACATTTCTCTATAAACTCGTTGCATAAAAGCCCCTACATAATGTATCTAGCGCATCGCAAACGCCAAGTATCCATTGAATAGCATCGTATTCAAAGCGTTGAATTTGTTGAATCAAAATGATACTGTATTGAATACAAGCCCTATCTTCCCTCCTCCATTGAAAAGCACGACATGTGAACTCTCTGTTCATTTATAATAGGAACCTACACTGAATACGTTGCCTGATGTTCATTACGTACTGATGAATTGATAACTGCTTTCATGCTGATTTTGTACCTACACGCGTAGTAGATACCTCCGTGGTAGATACCTACATAGTCTTTGATTATCTAAATGTCTAGATAGTGTCGCGCTGCAAAAGAACTAAAACCGGACTTCTTGGCGGGAAAGTGAAGCGTCATGTTCAGTAGTTTGTTTAATTTTCCAAAATTAGTGTTTAGCCGAATATTAATGTGTAATAATGGTGGATTATTAACCATTAAGTGTTTGTGAACGTGCATTAGTGTAGGCAAATGAAACAAAACAGTGCAACTTCGCTTCAAGTTCTCTCAAGAAGTCCGCGTGAGGACTCAGTAAAGTGCCACATCTTTACTGAAACTCAAGGGGAGTGGGCGGGATATCATCATCATGCATTTATAATTAATTTCATCAATACACAAGAACACACACAAGAACTAAAACTTGACATTGGCTAAATGCACAAACCGTGCGAAGCCAGAAGGAAAAAAAAAAAAAAAAGAACTAAAACCATTGACTTATAAACCTAAGGACTCGCCATACCTACAAAAAAAAAAAACCGGTCAAGAGCGAGTCGGACTCGCGCACCGAGGGTTCCGTACGAATATTATGATTTTGATGATTTCTGAAAAACTGTGCTATTTAGAGATCGTTTTATTTTTCCTGTAATTTTTACTTAGGCTTCTATCATATATAATAATTTCAGATTTTTATCTCTGCAAACTTCGGAGATAAGGGGGAGGTACGGTATTTTTTTTACATTTTTCATCACAAGTCGGAGTCGGAGACTATGCGGCCTAAAAAAAAAAATTGGTAGTAAAACATCTGGTATTATTCTTCGGGTTGAGTCTAAGCGGGTCGAGTGGGCGCGGACCCCGTTTAACAGTGGCATTTATCATAGTGAACAATAAAAAATCCATCCATACAAGAAACCCCGAGTTATGCTTTTTCGAGCCCTACTCTATCTTGTGGTACGGAATCCATATTGTGAGTGCCACTCGTATTTGCCCGGTTTGGCAATTAAACCAAATGGCTGCTTTCAAGAAATTTAAAAGCCTCTTGCATGCAAGTTAATGTTTCCATTACGCAAGGTACTGCTTCCCGTCGATGGGTGCATTAGCTTCCCTAATAAAATCAAATTAGTGGTCTTTTAAGAGAAAATTTTGACAATCCGCCAAGGAAAATTGTGAGAGTACTTGAGAGTACATCAGCTGTCAAATCCACGATTCTCTTTACATGGAAAGGGCGGGGTTTATCGCTATTAATATTGCTTAGGCATTAGGATTTTATAAAAACTTTCTCATCATTATGTGAAATCAAGTTATTAAATACCTACTTAGGTTATAATTGAAGCCCCTATACGAATGTTGGGTCATCAAGATGCAGGCTGTCAAAACGATTCGGCTAGAGTATTTTATTTATTTTGGTTAAGAACTGTGTGTAAGTTAAATTAATGAATTTTAATGAATGTAAGCTTTATCTAATCTATGCAAGTCATTGATGTATTAAATAGGAAGATAGGCCACTCTCTAAAATCACGTAAATACTAAATGGACCCGATGTCGTGCGTCATGTGCTCGACAACCGAAATAGAGAGACATAGGTATTACGCCGGCTTTAGCGGGAACGAGATAGCAATAATTGTCACTGTTACGTACCCATAACAACTCTGAAACAAACTACGATTCGGGTATTCCCCGCAAACCGAGAGTAATGTAGGTCGATTGTGTTCTTTCCCCTAATGTATGCGGTCCACGTCGAGGAGCGCGTACCATATCTTCCTATTTAGTACATCAATGATGCAAATATGTAGATTACAGCTAAGTATAATTTGAGTACCTATTACTCCACCATGAACCGTAAATATAAATGGATCCATATCCTGAATATTACGAGTAATATAATCAGAGCAAATCGAATCACTTTAACTAAACGATTTACACTTATTAAGCCAAAATCCTGAAATATTCACTTAACAGAATTACCCCCAGGTTAGCACTAAAAGCTCGATTCATCCTCCATTTAATAATCATAAACCATTTAGATAATTCCATCTTCTAAATCGGTAAATCATAGAGGGCCATTCTACAGAATTTATATCTTCAGTAAGTGTATTACTTACTCGAGCAAATTACTGGTTGAAAGTTCATTAATTTGCAGAATGGCCAATCTTGGGAGTGAAGTTTCCGTGAATCTGGGAGTGTAGCTGTAGGTGGGGGGAACCTTTTTAGCTAATTAGTGTAAAAGTACATTATTATTTATTAAAAGTGTACCTGTCTAACGTGAGTCATTTTAAATTTTGTTCATATACTAGGTATACCCCGATTCAAACTTTATGCAGGCTCGGAGCAGGGCGTCAAGTCTGCTATTACAAGAGTGTCAGAATGGTCGATCATTGATTTCATAATTATTGATTTTGACAAGTTTGGTAATCAACTAATAATGGCGTCATTATGACTTTCCAATGGTCGGCCACTGACACTACATTGAAAGAAATTGCATTTATTTGTAATCTCGTAAATAATGACAAATGAATGACATTTCTACTAATGGGTTTTATAATAATGGCAATACGACAATGTCATTCTATGTAACTCAATTCTATTACTAGAAAATTGACCGACCAATGATCGACCATTATGAATGTAGCCGATTACGAACTTTTAGCAAAATGACAATGGGATCGTGTTGGAATTACTGAATTTATAAAAATAGCAGACTTGGGGCCCTGGAGGTGAGTTAGTCGCTGCGAACTTATGTGTCAGCGGCGCGCGGCGGTGAGGGGTGGGTTACTGCCGAGTGAGTGGTGCATTTCAGTGCCGCCATTATGATTCAGATATAATTATGCCAGTGACCTTGAGTTGCGTGTTCTGTACTGAGCTCACGCAACGCGTCGTACGTTCAGCCAGTAATAGGACTCCCCCATCAAGGAGCGCTGTCCCCAATTTCACGCATTATTAATTTATTATACACAAAACAAAAGGTATTTTAATAAAACGCGTATACTAAAAGATCAATAATTAAATTAAGTATCTTCAAATTGTTGAAGGTTTCAGAAAAATACGCTTGGTAGATTTTGCGCCATTCTCAGTTTTTTACCCGCGTTAGACATAACTTTACAAATTAATTTCACTATGTAATATAAACATAATCTAAAATATTCACATATTAAGTTATTGAGAAAATGCTCTAATAGAACATATATTTTTTCAAATCGTCGTTTTTTCGTATCGTACTACTCGTTTAGACGTGATCTTCAGTATAAAATTATTAATTTATCCATTTATCTGTCGACGTACGTGGGTGGATAAGTCAAAACTTTGCTAAGTAGGACAGCACTAGTTACTGAATATATTAATATTAGTGTTGTACCCCACCGGCTGCTGCGTGTAAGTGAATTATAACATGGCGATCATTTTAGGGAAGAGCCTGTGGGAAAAACCCTCTTAATGTGTTGTGTCGTTAGATGTTTTTGCTTCTCTTTTTGCGTAACTTTATGGAAGATTAACTTCGGGTTTTTATATCTTTTGAATTAGGTTGTAGCGGCATCAACATCGCCACATGTGAACTACGCGTCACACTGACGTCACGCAAAAATCCTGCATCGCGCAAGCAGAGTTTACCACGTAACTGGCAAAAAAAAATCAGCTGTTCCCTACATTTAAGTTCGCTGAACTCGTCAAAATGTAGGGAACAGCTGATACTTTTTTCGCGATTTCAACTTTGGTCCCATAGTAAAAGTTGTTCATAATGATGAGTACAATGACCCCTTAAAAGGTTTAATATAAACAAAAACTAATGTTGTATACAACATCCCGACATCAACCGTCGGGCAGTTGCCCACGAGACACAACACCCGTCTGTTTGTAGGATCCTCCCTTTTCAATAGAGGACGAGTGAACTCTACACCCTGTACCTCATTCATGCCTCTAAAGGTAGCATTTTCGATCGACGGGTATCATGAAGTATTATAATCAGTCATCGAATCTTTTATCAACTTAATTTTATATCTGGTTGTTGTTAATTAGCTTCAGTTTCTCACATATAAAAAATAATAAACAATACTTAGATACATAATAAAAAAATAAAAAACAGCAGCCAATAGCGACAATGCGATTAGACTATTTCAGTCTTAATTTTAATTGTTGTGCGTTCGCAACTCAGTTTCCAAAAATGTAAACAATTATGTGTATTTGGAAAAATAACATTAACACTTACACATAAGGTTAAATTTGCGCTACAACTTCTACAACTTTTACGACTTTTCAGCTTAATTTACACTAGCATAAAGTTGATATTTTGTTTAAGTGGAAATAACATCAATTGGAAACAAGGATTTGAACAGACTTAAGGGTTAAAACCCGGGGAAAATCAAATTAAAAAGTAGACCTCAAATTCAGAAAGTCTTTGAAAGTTCAAACTGTTTTCACATCGCATCGCTACGTTTTCCTGCCGTCTCCAAAGAACCTTCAACCCAGCTATATTTCGTTGTCATGTAATGTACGAGTAGGTAACTGACAGCCAGCCATTATTATCACGGACGAGGGTCATTAAGTCATGTTCCACCCAGTTGAGTCTGAACACGCCACATTGAGCAGCAAATGTCTTTCTTTTGCGCCACAAAATAGGACAGACTGGCGCAAAAGTAACATGAGAAAAAAGTTAATTTAAAAAATCTAAAACCCGGCTGCGTAAAAACTGAACTAAAAAAAAGATGGAAACAAGATTTATATAAATTAATAAGTACTAACTATAGTATAAACAATCTCATGCAGTCGGAGGCATCTTCCTAACAATAACGGCCTATTGCCTCCGACTGCATGAGATTGTTTATAGTACTTATTAATTTATATAAATCTTGTTTCCATCTAAAGATCAGTTTTTACGCAGTCGGGTGTTTGATTATTTATATTAACTTTTTTATTTTATATTTTTTAGTTAGGATTATAAGACGGTAAATTAGGTTATACTATAGTACTCACTTATAATCGGGTGATAACGACCTCTTACTCACTCACTCCAAATATTCGGGATATTTTTTTTATAATTTCTCATTTAAATTACTTTTAAACATATAATAAGTATATATTTTTGTAACCACCTTCAAAACCCTTCATTTTGATACCCCACTCGATAGGCGTGGGAAATATTTTTTTTTCGACGACTTTTGGCGCCAAAAACCCGCCATTTTGATTTTTAATAATTTTAATATACCCTATGACACTAGCGCAATAAAGACGAATCTAACGACATATCATTCATCAAAATCGGTTCAGCCGTTTAGTAGTTACGAGGGAACATAGGGACAGACATACATACAAACATACATACATACAGGTCAAACACATAACCCTCCTTTTTTTGGCTTCGCCGCAGTCGGGTAAAAATACGAAGCAAGTAAGTACCTAAGTTTGTGGGTTCACTAGATATTAATTCCATAATATAACATTGCGGCTGTATTCCTGAAGGGTAAGGCAGAGGTTAGGTTAGGTTAGGTTAGGTTCTGAGGGAGTCTCTGACCGAGGTATGCAACTCTAGCATGCCTCGGTCTCGCCGACCACTACCCAATCGCGCCGTGTATTGGTGGTCGGCGGAGCTGGTGGGGCTTCGAGCAGCGTGTGTGGCGGCAAGGAGGGCTTACTCGCGGAGCCGGCGGCGGCGTCTACGGGACCGGCCCAACGAGGACCACCTCTATGAGGTGTATTTGGGGGCAAAAATGGTCCTCGATCGGGCCATCGCCGCCGCCAGAGACTCGGCGAGAGAGGAGATGCTGGAGGGTCTCGACAACGACCCCTACGGGAGACCATACAAGGCGGCGCGCAACAAGCTGCGCCCCTTTGGTCCCCCGGTGGCCGAGACCCTGGAGCCCTCATTCCTGGATGGGGTGGTTCAGTCCCTGTTCCCGTGCAGGGGCAACTTCACCCCACCAGTGATGGACCCACCGCTGGGGATAGCTCCGCCAGCGGAGACGGAGGAGGAGGAGGAGGCCCCTCCTGTCACGGAGTCGGAACTTGGCGCGGCGATTCTCCACATTCGCGCCAAGAAGACAGCTCCGGGCCCCGACGGTGTCCCAGCAAGAGTGGTGGCGATCGCTGCCACTCAAATGGAGGAAAGGTTTCGGGACCTCTTCAGCGCATGTCTTGCGTCTGGAAGGTTCCCGAAACCGTGGAAGGAGGGGCAGTTGTGCCTCCTTCGCAAGGAGGGCCGCCCAGCAGACTCCCCCTCGGCATACCGGCCCATCGTCCTGCTCGATGAGGTCGGTAAAATGTTCGAGGGGATAGTAGCTGCTCGCCTAAAGAGCCATCTGCGGGGTATCGGGCCGGACTTGTCGGACGCTCAGTTCGGTTTTCGGGCTGAGCGTTCCACGGTGGACGCGCTGGCCTGCCTTAAGGGGCAGGTGAAGGAGGCGATGGAAGCGGGGGACGGATTGTTGGCCGTGTCATTCGACATAGCCCATGCCTTCAACTCCGTTCCCCACTCCAGCATCCTAGAGGCGCTCCGATTCCACGGAGTGCCTCGATACCTGCGCAGTCTGCTGGCCAGCTACCTGGAGGATCGAGCGATCCTCCTGGTGGATAGGACTGGCCAAGTCCGGCGGTATGCCGTTGAAGCCGGCGTTCCACAGGGGTCGGTCGTAGGACCTCTCCTCTGGAACGTCGGCTATGATTGGCTCTTGCGGGGAACTCTCCTCCGAGGCACGAGTGTCATCTGCTATGCGGATGACACTCTCCTCACCGCCCGGGGGGGGAGTTTCAGGGAGGCGGCCAACTTGGCCTCGGCGGGCGGATCCTTGGTCGCTGGGAGGATCCGCCGCCTAGGTTTAGCGGTGGCGCTGCACAAGACCGAGGCCGTGTTCTTCCACGGGCCTCGGCAGCGCCCCCCACCTGACGCCCACATCTTTGTGGAGGGCGTCAGAATTGAGGTGAAGGCCCAGATGAAATATCTGGGCCTTGTACTCGACAGCAGGTGGCGCTTCGGCCCGCATTTTAGCGGGCTGTCGTCGCGCCTGCTGAAGGCCGCGGGCGCGCTCTCTTGGTTACTTCCCAACTTGGGGGGGCCCAGCGCGCGATGCCGGCAACTCTACGCCGGCATCTTGAAGAGTATGGCGCTCTACGGCGCTCCCATCTGGGAAGACTCCCTCCATAGGAGGGAGAACGCCGCGGCCTTGCGGGCGCCTCAGAGGGCAATAGCCCAGCGTGTGGCGCGAGCCCACCGCACGGTGGGCTTCGCAGCAGCATGTGCTCTGGCGAGCACCCCTCCTTGGGAACTCGAGGCGTGGGTGCTCGCCAGAGTGTATGAATGGACGGCGGGGCGGAGGGCGAGTGGAGAACGCCCTGCCCCGGAAGAGCGAGCCGCCGTCCGGCGGGAGGCGAGGGACGCCATCGTCGTCCATTGGACGGGCGACCTCGCCACAGCAGCCTTCGGCCGCCGAACCATCGACGCGATCGGGCCGGTCCTGCGAGACTGGCTCGAGCGGTCGCATGGGTTCCTCTCGTTCCGTCTGGTGCAGGTGCTGTCCGGACACGGTTGTTTCGGAGCGTACCTGCACCGAATCGGACGGGAGGAGACACCGTCGTGCCACCACTGTGGCGCGGCGGAGGACACGGCGCAACACACCCTCGAGATGTGCCCGTCGTGGTCCGAGCCGCGCCACAGTCTGCACGCGGTGATCGGACCGGACCTCTCACTCCCCGGCTTGGTAAACGCCATGCTGAGGGATGAGGGGTCCTGGGCGGCAGTCGCCTCCTTCTGCGAACACGTCATGTTGCAGAAGGAGGAGGCGGAGCGCGTGCGGGAGGACGACCCTGCCGCTGCGCCGCTCCGAAGGCGGAGGAGGGGTCGAAGAAGACGTCACTTTGAACGTCATCTCCGACTCCTCCCAGGTGGAGGCCAGCAGGCAACGGGTGCGGGGGCACCCTTGCCTGTATTGCACAGGCCTCCACCAGTGTCTGACGGGAATGGCCAGGTGTTCCCGGCCATTCCCGTAGCCCCCCAGTAACGGGGGGGCATGCGGGGCCCGCCAGCTAGGCGGGCATGCGCCGGGAGGGTCGTGGAAGAAAAGGTTCAACCGTTATCCCATGGCCCTCCCAACACGGCGATGCGGGAACACCGCTGAGTTTTAGTGGGTATACTGTCGGCATTACCGACAGGGAGTCCCAAGGGCATGCGTAATTGCATTTCTCAGCGAAAAAAAAAAAAAAAAAAAAAAAAGGTTAGGTTAGGTTAGACCCACATTTCACCATGTATGGGCTCGTGCAGACTGGCGCGATATCGCGGGCAGGACAGGCAGTGCGACACTTTCCATGAAGTTTTCATAGAAATTGTGCTATATAGTGTCGCGTCGCACCTGTCTGCAGGAGCCTTAATACGGGGCGAGCGTGCCGTCAACCGGGCACAAATCCAGACTCCGGGCTGCTGCTGGGAATTGAGATTGACTATTATTAATGAGAAATAATAGTAATAATAGCCTCATTTAACTTAGTTTAATAAAATAAATTTCAAATTTAAAACACTAATAAAAATAAATAAAAAAGACGCAACCTGTATACGTATAAGATTTATATTTTTCGTTGACTAGAACCGGTCTTCTCAGTAGCGAGCAGCTCAGATTTGAAACATTACATGACTCACGCACTTACGGATAGATGTTTGCTTACGGCTTAATTAGTTACGTGCAAAATATTATTCATGTGTACAGTAAGATTCACGAAAGATGACCACGGCGCAGAAGGCATATTTAGGTCCCTTTGGAGGTGCGAGGTGAGGCGCGGGCGGAATGCGTCAAGACCGGAGCGACGCCATTGGTGCGCAACCAACCATAAAATATTATTTTGTCTTAAGTCTTTTCTTCATGAGTGTAGCGAGCGCAGACGGCCGCCATTTGTGGTCATCTTTCGTGAATCGTACTGTACCTACATTATTTAATTTTTGTTAATTATGTGATTAATTGTCGTTATTATATAAGTTATTATAAGTTCGGGATTGACATGATCATCATTTCAGCCGAAAGACGTCCACTGCTGGACATAGGCCTCCCCAAAAAGGGGGGGATTTGCCATAATCGCCACGCTTGACAGGCGGGTTGGCGAACGCAGTATGGTTTTAAAAATGCATAGAGAACGCTGCTGCCCATTCTCTAGTAAATCCCTTTGTCGCCTTTTACGACACCCACGGAAAGAAATGGGAAAATGGGAAAAATAGCGAATTATTATTATTAGATAGATAGATAGATCATTTAAAAATGCATAGAGAACGCTGCTGCCCATTCTCTAGTAAATCCCTTAGTCACCTTTTACGACACCCACGGAAAGAAATGGGAAATGGGAAAATAGCGAATTATTATTATTAGATAGATAGATAGATCATTATTATTATTTTTTATTTATCTATTGTATATAAAATTCAAAGTCCTGACTGACTGACTGATATATCAACGCACAGCCTAAACCGCTGGTCCTAGAGACATGAAATTTGGAGGGTGTGTTCTTTGTGAAGAGTAGGTATCCACTAAGAAAGGGTTTTTCGAAATTTTACCCCTAAGAGGGTGAAATAGGGGATGGAAGTTTATATGAAAGTCCGTCAGTTTTAAAGTTAGAATATTAAAATTTTGTGTATAGGCTGACGATTGAAAATGAATTTACACATGTCTCAGCGTTTTTGATAATTCCACCCCCGAAGGGTTAAAAAGGGGAATGATGTTGTGTATGGAAAGTCCTTAATTTTCGAAGTAAAATCACTACATTTATTGTCTAGGCTTATGGTTGGAAGCTAACGCAACGGTGTTGTTAGAATTTGAACCCATAAGGGATGAAAAAGGGGATAAAATTTTATTTTTAATGAAATTTATTTTTAAGTTAAAATCACTAATATTTCGGCTTATTGTTGGAAACTATAGGCATCCCGCTAAGAAGGGATTTTTCGAAATTCAACCTTTAAGGGGTGAACAAGGGGGATAAATCTTATTCCTTGAGTTAATAAACCTGAAACTTGGCACGAATACTAACCTAAGTAAATTATAAAGTGTGACATTTTTGTTTTTTATTAAACTACTCCATATTGGGGGATTTGAGGATGACAAAGTTTGTATGGAAGAATTTTAACGCGCGGTCCGATTAACTCGAAACTCAGTATTTATACTCTAAACCAAAATAAATGAAAGAATTTATAAATTTTTCGAAAATTGACCCCTTTTTTTTTGCGTGGGTAATTATCAAATAACTTCTCCCGCTCTGGGCGGAGCGGGAGGGCGTGTCAGACTTTTACTGACTAATATCAACCCGTGTTCCTTCCATTGCCTGTGTGCCAGGGCCATGATATCCCTTTCGGACAAACATGGCAGGCCCTAACGGACCCCGTCAGTTGGTGCTGACATCTCTTTGAAGCGCGCGTGGAACACAACGCGCAGTCAAACCAGGCCTGGTCCTTGTCGGATGGCAAGCTACCCATCGCTCACCGTCCGCAAACCCGCGCCTACGGTGGCCGGAAGCCGGCTTGCTACTCCCGACGCCCGGGGCGTCTCCTGCGGTGACTAGGGGCGCGAGGGCGCGAACCTTGCCTCTCCCTCACGCGTTCTGCCTCCTTCTTCGCGAGCATTACTGTTTCACAGAAGGAGGTAACGGCCTCCCATGCACTCTCGCTCCGTACCATAGCCTGAACCAGGGCTGGACGCGAGAGATCGCCGCCGCTGATAGCCTCCGTGAGGACACAGCGGTGCTCCACCCAAGCCGGGCAGACCTCCACCGTATGCTCCACCGTGTCCTCCGGGCGATCCACACAGTGGTGACACCCGGGCGTTTCCTCCCGCTTTATCCTGAACAGGAACCTCCCGAAACAACCGTGTCCGGTGAGGACGCCGTGGCACCTCTCTAGCCACTCCTCAAAGAGGGGACTTATTGCCACAATTGTGGCGTGCCCAGCGCTGGGTTGCGACAATCGCACTCTCCATGCTAGCATGAGATCCCGCCGGAGCTCCGTTCACTGTGCCGTGATTTCTCGCGGCAGCGGAGTCTCGACCCTGTGTTTCGCCTCCTCGCGCCACTCCCAGATGTGCGCGAGGACTTTTGCCTCCAGATCCCACGGCGGCAGTCTGGCAAGGAGGCTCGCCGTCTCACGGGAGACCGTGCGGTAAGTCCCTTAACAGGGTGAAAAGGGGTAGTCAATTTTACAAGAGAGGATTCTACTGTGTGGCTTGATTAACCCCAAATTATGACGTGCGCATCAGGGGTTTTTGGAAATTCAACCTTTAAGGGGGTGAAAAGGGGGATTTTGTTTGTATGAAAAAACTTATTCCTTGAGTTAATAAACCTGAAACTTGGCACGAATACTAACCTAAGTAAAATATAAAGTTTGTCATTTTTTGTTTTTTTAAACTACCCCCAAAAGGGGGATTGGGGGATATCAACATTTTTATGGAATAATTTTAACGCGCGGTCCGATTAACTTGAAACTCAGAATTTATACTGATAACAAAAAATAAAGAATAACTTTTATCCGGTTTTTTATTAAATCTGCCCCTAATAATGGGGTGAAAAGGGATAGTCAATTTACAAGAGAGGATTCTACTGTGTGGCTTGATTAACTTGAAAATTGGTATAAATAACCTATAAATCCAATAATAGAAACGTCAAAAACGATGTTTCAACAATTTACCCCTTTTGAGTGCGTAAAAAGGGTCGATATAGTTCGTATGAACAGAATCTTATTTCTTTTGATATATAAACTTGAAATTTGGCCCGAGTACTTATTTACATAACATCAAGCCCCAAAGACCCAAAGGGTTAGAGGTAGAGGTGTATCTTTAGTACACCCACATTGCGACAGTTTTGTTTAAGTCCCATGTAATAGGGGGCGAGCCTATTGCCATCAACCGGGCATAAATCCAGACTTCGGGCTGCTACTAAGAAATTCCTAATGGAAAATCCAATAACACTTTGCCCGACCTGGGAATCAAACCCACCCCTCATGCTCAGCAGTCGCGCCTGTGACCACTAGACTAACGAGGCAGTCATTACTTAAATAACAAAGTTTGTCATAACTTTTGCGTTTTTCAAAACTACCCCTCCAAAGGATTTTAGGGAGAGTTATGGTTTGTATTTAAAGAATCTTAATTATAATATATTGAGTTTTCGAGAATTGGAAAAAGGGGTACATAGTTTTCGGGAGAATTTTACTGCGTACCTACCTTGAATAACTCAAAAGTTGGTACATCAATTATTATTTAAGAACAAAAACGTAGACAAAATAAACAATACAAAATTTCTTACAAATAGACTTGGACATGAAATGGAGGAGGACACGTAGGTATATTGAACAAGTATGTACAAAACGAAGTTTGTATTTATATGCTATATACAGGGTGTTTGGCAGAACGTTGAACATACGAAAATGGTGGGTAGGTGGGGTCATCTGCTACTTACTCAGCCCTAATTTATTTGGCCCTGGCCGACTGGGTATTTAAAAAAAAAAAAAAAAGTTTTTTTCTTGTTTCACCACTTTCCTAACTTTAAAGTGTATTTTTTTTATTAAAAATGGGCAATAAAACAGGCAATTTTTTTTTTTTAATCTTTGATGTTGGCAGATTCTTATAAAATTATTGCTTTGTTCAGATGTTAGCTAGAAAAAAAGTTATGAGTCCTCAAACTTACAGAAAGATGTAAAAAATACTTGAATGTTAATTTCAACTTGCATTTAAAAAAAAACAAAAAATGATTGAGGAGTTCCAATTCTAGCAAAACATCCCTAGTGTGTGAGCTTTCTAATGGTATGTAATTTGCTTTTATAAAAAAAAAACTTTAAGAGTTATTTCATAATTTTATCAAGCAGGAAATTTTTGACGAAACTACCTTTACGGAAAGTTAAATGTTTTGCGAAATTTAATACTGCAAAGTTGGTAAAAATTATGGATCGACGGCTTGCCAGTAGCAGTGGTGCAAATTGACATTCACTATTCCCTTGAGATGGTTACACAAAGCAGGTAGAAATTTTGTTTCACTCTTGCGCAGTCATAGCGTATTTTTGCAATTGCCTGTTTTATTGCCCATTTTTAATAAAAAAAATACACTTTAAAGTTAGGAAAGTGGTGAAACAAGAAAAAAACTTTTTTTTTTTTTTTTAAATACCCAGTCGGCCAGGGCCAAATAAATTAGGGCTGAGTAAGTAGCAGATGACCCCACCTACCCACCATTTTCGTATGTTCAACGTTCTGCCAAACACCCTGTATATCCTTCGTAAAGTTGTAAATCAAACTGCACTCCTATCTGCTTACCACGCTTACGTTGGTTCCAACTAAGATATGGTATAATGTTTTGGGGGAATGCTGCTGACAGAGAAGCTGCTTTTTTTCGACATCTACGCGGGCGAAGCCGCGGGCGAAAGCTAGTTTATTTTATAAATTACAAGTTACAACACTCAAACAAAGCACACAATTAGACCATTAGAATGTGAGTACCAATACAAACCATTTCTGGTTTAATGGTACAAAACAAACATGAACATTTATATTGAGAAAAAAACGTCTAACGGGCTTCTGCGAGTTGGCTTCGGCCCCTCGTACAGGCGTACGTCCGTCTATTCCAAAGGACCTGGGCCTCATGGTTCCGAACTATGTTAAGTACACTTTAAGTAATAATATTATAAATAACGTAATACCTACTAAGTAATTACCCCACACAAAAAGGGCAAAGACCTCTTCGTATCGATTGATACCTAATCAAAAACAGGAAATAAATACAAATTGTGCCATTTTCTTCCAGAAATGTTTTTGACTGAGTCAACTGCTGTAGTACCAGTAGTTATCTACTGGTAGACAATGTACATTGTCTATCTCAAATTATTTACAGTCGAGTTTCATAGAGACCGCGGCAAGCGTAGTTTAACCTGATCGATCAACTCGTGCTGTTGTTATTACTTGGCTACAAGCCCGTTTCTTTATAATTGTGAAATACTCATCAAAAACCGACTTCAATTTTTATTATGTATGTATATACTCCATTTGAAATAAGATTAGACATTTAAATAAACTTGTTTACAGACCGTTCAACCGATTTTGACTTCTATTCCGTAGGTATAAGGATGGCATTAAAAGCAAAAACGTGGTTACAATACCAACTGTTTTACAGCTGTCATGCCACCATAGTAATAGAAGTCAAAATCGATTGAACGGACTGTAAAAAGGTTTATTTAAATGTCTAATCTTATTTCAAACGGAGTATATGTATTTCTTAGCTAAGTTTATACTACGACAGAAATTGCGACACAAATGTCGGACATAAATTTCTTTACTGTTCACTAACAGATTTTTTGTGTCTGGATAGTGTCTGTACCGTCTGTCTTTTTTTCTCTTTATCATATTTAGATATCGATACCCAACAGGTCTGCGGAGTGTCGCTAGCTAATTTAATTAGACCCTGTATAAATGTACGGAACTTGTGTCCGAGCTATTCACATGCAAAAGAATTTTCAAAACGAAACAGCCTACTTATATTAGAATAAGTTACTCCTATCATTTAAAAAAAAGATACGCGAATGATTTTGTCGATGACTCCAGGTGAAGCTCCAAAGCTCTGGTAGTCCTTCTACAAACACTAGAAGGGTTTTGGTAGTCTCTCTTTAAAAATGCCTTTTAATGGGGTACTTGAAATAAATGACTTGAGTTTGACCTTCCTTGCTCCTCGCGAACTCATTGTTTAAGGCAGGGATGCACAGACCGCGGCCCGCGGGCCGCATGCGGCCCCCCGGCACTATGCCAGTGGCCCGCCAACAAAAATATTCCCTCGTACATTTTGAAGGAAAAATATTGCTGAGGTTTACAAATAATATAAATTTCAATCGCGCGCGTTACTAAGTGCGTTCAATGTGCGGTGCATGATGCGTACTCATGTTACCTCATGCGACCTTATGCAGTTTCACTGCATATTCATAACACACCAAGAAGCCCTCTGTTAAAAAAAAGTTGGATTTGAAAATGTTAATGAAAGTGGTGGTTTCGACTGTAAACTTTATAAAATCCCGCGGTCTTAATCACAGACAATTCAAACAATTCTATACAGGCTACTGGCTATTTTTATGTTTTTAATTTGTTCTGGTGGCCCGCGATTTGTTCATCATTTACCCAAGTGGCCCATGGTCTCAATAAGTCTGTGCATCCCTGGTTTAAGGGCTATCTTAAAAGGAGTGTATCGAATCTGTTTGAAAATCATTCAACCACAAGCGATACTTGGACATAATGTGATGAATGCGCACAATGCGACTATCTAAAAAATATAAATGTCGCAATTAGAGAAACCCGTGCGCCCACATAGACACTCGGTATATACACTGAGGGTACGGTGTATAGTGCCGCAGTATAAACTTAGCTTTAAGTTGGAAAAATAATAACACAGGTTACTTATTCCACTACTGAGCCCTAAAAAGCTGTTTGTTTACTGACACAACCCAAAAAACAAGGTACCTATAGCTCTATTTATCATACTTAGCCTTCGAACTTAGCCGAAGTTTTTCACCAAAAAACATGGCTGTAGTAAATACCGAGACACTTCAAGGCGCCATGGCACATAGCCCACCGGCGGGCGACGAGGAAGCGACTATAACTAACAAGGAGATTCTCCCTCTAGAAACGTACAAAAGATTCAGGTCCCGAGGCTGCTTTTCCCACAGAGATGTGCTATGCAGCTATGCTGCGAGGTTGTGAAAGCTAAGGTACGAAACTATGTGACCGTTTCCACTAATTCTAAGATGTGTATCAGAGCGAGTAAGATGTGCTATGAAGATGCACCACCGCGAGCTAGCTGTGCGAGGAAAATGCGCAGCTCGAGCTATGCGATGCGATTCGACAGTAAGGACGGGGAGCGGCTGCAGCGCGGTAAGGGTAGAGGCGCTCGATATCAAACGCATCCATCCATACCACGCATCCTTCCATATAAAAAACATAGCTTAGTTGAACTCGTTTCCACCAGAGCTATGCTATGTGGACCAATGAATATGATTGGTGGATATCAAACACATCCATAGCAACGTAGCATAGCAGCCTAACAGTACTCGTTTGTCGCAGCTACGGGAGCTATCGCAGAGAGTACTCGCTCAACGACCCTCGCTTGGCGAGCAGAAATCTTGCTGAGAGAATCACGCTTGGTATATACGCATACCGGCGAGAAATCGCTCGTCGCCGTCACACACTAGCTGATGCTCGTTGCTCGTTTTTATTTGCTAGCTCTCCTCGCTTGTGCCTAAGTATAGTGTCTCCCCCTTAAACTGGCCGCTGGCAAGTTGCCAAGTCGAAGTTAAACTTGCTATAGTTAACGGACACAATGCGTCGTAAACTAGCGTTTAATGATGTTTGCTGGTTTAATAATAATCTTGGCTGATAAGTCAAGATTAGTTGTTTGCTGCTCACGCGTGAGGGTAAGGCAGGGTTCGCGCCCTCACGCCCTTAGCCACCGCAGGAGACGCCCCGGGCGTCGGGAGTCACAAGCCGATTTCCGGCCACCGTAGGCGCGGGCCTGCGGACGGTGAGCGATGGGTAGCTCGCCGTCCGATAAGGACCAGGCCCGGGTCGACGGCGCGTTGTGTTTCACGCGCGCCTCAAAGAGGTGTCAGCACCAACTGACGGGGTCCGTTAGGGCCAATGCCTGCCGGGGTTGCGAGTTTGTCCGAAAGGGATATCGTGGCCCCGGCACACAGGCAACGGAAGGAACACGGGTGGGTTTTAGTCAGTAAAAGTCTGACACGCCCTCCCGCTCAGCCCAGAGCGGGAGAAGTTATTTGATAATTTCCCACACAAAAAAAAAAAAAAAAAAAGAGGGTCTGCTGCTTATCAAAGTAAATGATGGGTAATGGTGGTTTTAACTTAATTTTATGACGACAAGAGCATTTGAGCACGTTTTGAAGAAAATAAAGGGGGCTAAAAGAAGAGTGGCTAAAAATGTTAAAATGGATGTCCTACTATACAGCGTGTATCGGAAAAAGGGTGAGGCACAGATAGCGTTGCCAGGCGTCCGGATAAAGCCGGACACAGCCAGGCTTTTTGGTTGCGTGCGCGGCCAAATTAGACGGTATAAGGTGTATCCGGCTTTTGTTAGGCTTTTTAAATTTGACATTTGACTTTGTAATTTTTTTTTACATTTTTCATGTGTCTGTTTCCGCTTTAATATTAAAGAAGACTGATTTATTAAATTTTATTGTTGTTTAATTAGAATTTTAGAAGGTAAATTATAAAAAGAGACTTATTTTCTTACTTTAAAAAAAGTTGTCGTGTTATACAATGAGTTTCTAGTATAAAACCATTTCAAACCTACCTACTAACACTAAAAAATTAAGTGTCCGGCCTTTTTATTCAAACGTTCGGTTAAACTGGCTGGGTCTGTTCGGGTTTTCGGTTTTAAGACCTGGCAACCCTAGGCACAGACCATCAAATTTAACAAGTTTCTCCGGAGACCCATACCTACATTTACGTCGATTACGTATATGTATTAAAGTTTTGTATGTGTCAGCTTTATATATTTTTTTGCGATTACGATGTTGGTCCCATGGAAAAGTTGTTCAGTTTGATGGTCTGTCCCTTAAATATGGCCAGACATTTCGGATACACGCTGTATAGTCTACATCTATATATTTGCCTTCCTCTTTTTCTTTTCTATGTCGTTTAAAATTCAATTTGCCACGTATTTTCATTCTAATCATTCCATTTTCTAGCATCATTACATCACTTTGTCAGCGATATTTTTGCTCGAATGGATCACCAAATCATCCGTTTTGCGCTCGTTAACGAGTTCAAAACCATTAGGAGGGTGTTTTGAATGAAAGCCTTCCGCTTCACTAACCTCATGAAAGATCACTGAAAGTTAAGCTAGGCTTGTACAATCTGCGTGAATTCGATAACATTATGATGGTGAATGATGAAACAGTTGGTAAAAGTACAATACAACTTTCCGACTTCCTACAACCGATTTGTTCTTACCGCACTACGAAATACAAACAGCCTTTTTTTTTCTGGGTGGGAAATTATCAAAATAACTTCTCCCGCTCTAGGCGGAGCGGGAGGGCGTGTCAGACTTTTACTGACTAAAACCCACCCGTGTTCATTCATTTACCTGTGTGCCAGGGCCACGATATCCCTTTTGGACAAACTCGCAACTCTGGCAGGCATTGGCCCTAATGGACCCCGTCAATTCGTGCTGACATCTCTTTGAGGCGCGCGTGGAACACAACGCGTCGTCGACCCGGGCTTGGTCCCTTATCGGACGGCGAGCTACCCATCGCTCACGGTCCGCAGGCCCGCGCCTACGGTGGCCGGAAATCGGCTTGCGACTCCCGACGCCCGGGGCGTCTTCTGCGGCGACTAGGGGCATAAGGGCGCAAACCCTGCCTCACCCTCACGCGTTCCGCCTCCTCCTTCGCAAGCATTACTGCTTCGCAGAACGAGATGACGGCCTCCCATGCACTCTCGCTCCGAACCATGGCCTGAACCAGGGCCGGACGCGAGAGATCGCCGCCGCCGATCGCCTTCGTGAGGACACGGCGGTGCTCCCCCTAAGCCGGGTAGACCTCCACCGTATGCTCCACCGTGTCCTCCGGGCGATCGACACAGTGGTGACACCTGGGCGTTTCCTGCCGCTTTATCCTGAACAGGAAACTCCCGAAACAACCGTGTCCGGTGAGGTCCTGCGTCAGGCGGAAGGTGAGGACGCCGTGGCGCCTCTCTAGCCACTCCTCAAAGAGGGGACTTATCGCCACAATTGTAGCGTGCCCAAATCCAAACAGCCTGACATATTATTAAAATATTGTCTTCTCGCCTGGCCATACATAATTTGACTTTGACAGCTTCTGTTATTTTAGCACTAAGGGCGATTTTCCTAGTGCAAGTGTTACACTGATGGGCAATTGACTGTACGTCTGTCGTATCCTGGCTATGACCTGGCTGATTGGCTAATAATCTTACTACGAAATTAATGGGGTAATATATCAGAGCCCAAAGTGAATGGTTGCCGAAACAGAGACAGTAGAAGAACTAGTAGGTCTATAGCCAGAGGGATGGATGTTCGAGGGTAAGACCTGTATTACTCGGAACAGTCCAGACAAGCATGGCACAAAGGGGAGGAGTCATATACCCTACTCAGTCAAATGAAAATCAAAAGTCATTTATTCAAACGAGGCTGAAAATCAGCACTTTTCAAATGTCAAAATTACATAAGACGGTCCCCACGCCCACCCTTCACCACTTCCTTGTGTTTTAGTTAGGAAGATGAAGTGGCGCAACAAACTCCCCAGTAGCACAGCTATCTGATCAGTTAGAAAAACTTAATTCTATACAATAGTATGCAAAATAATTTGCATTACGCAACACAAAACATTAATTTAAATTATCCTAACTAATATTATAATTGCGAAAGTAAGTTTGTTTGTTACCACTGAACCGATCATCCTGAACTTTTGCATATACGTTGTCAGGTGTACAGAAACTGACATAGGGTACCTTTCATCCCGATAAAAAGTACTGTTCCCGAGGAAAACAGCAATAACGTTCTTATGATAATAGATGGCGCCACGTGTCTTTCGAATCATGATTGAGTTATGTTACGGGATGTATTTAATAGCACTTTAAATTTCAAAAAGCAGAGTACAACCCGAAATGATTGTCAAATTCTAAATAAACGCGAGCGAAGCCGCGGGCAAAAGCTAGTTTGTCATAATTATGTTAGTAGCACACGCCAATATACCAACAAAAGTAGTGTAATAGTTGGAACCAGGCTGTCAATGATAAATGATGATGAGGTGGTGCCAAAACGAGGAAAGAAGGAGCTACCAGAGAGAAGATGTCTATCGAAAATGCTACTTCAATTACCAATACCTAGCAAAAACTACTTTCGTTCAACTTCATATTAAATTGGTCTGTAAAGTCGAACCGCTGACGGCGACGCAACGTGGCGACATGTGTGATATTAATTTTTCTACTTCGATAGCGGAGCGTGCAATATCCTGCATTCTTGAAGTGAATCCACGTTGCTATATTGTGTAGATATCTTATACTTACAGTATGTGTCGCTTGCTCTGCGATGGTTCGGAAAAATTTAATGTCCAAGGTGTTATTGAATTTTAAAAGAATATGGAGGAAAAATCTTACTTTGAAGGCTTTTTCTTTTTTTCTTGGTATCTATTTAAACGTGGTTTCGCATTAAATCTCAGCACTCAAGTATTTATCGTTTAAATGTTGTATTATCTTTCGATTATCGATACTTAAAGTTAGCTTAGCGGCAATCTTTTATGGGGCCTTCTTCTTTGGGCCTGCTTTAATCTTTCTAAAGGAAAACATTTAGGTACTGTACTTAACGGTCTAATCGCTAACACGAACGTGTTATAGGCATAACCTATTTTTATAAAAAAAGGCCCTTTTTCCAGCGGCAGCGCTAGGCTAATTAACGATTAATATTAATTAAATAGCGGCTAATTAACGACGAGAAAAATATCTGACTCTTACAGGTTTTAGATCAGCAACCTAATTGCGTAACACAGTTTGAATCACAATCCGAGTGTTTTGAAGGGTGGGTACCTGTTGCTTCATAAGTTTAAAAAATCGTCTGCTCTTCAACGTTAAGAATAATGTACCCAGGATTTTGTAATATCTTGATTTAAAAGAGTGTCCTTGGAGTTTCTTGCCTATTCTTCTCCACAGAGATCTACGTTTTGGAATGGGCAAATAGCTTCAACTTTCTGACTAACTGACCGACTCTTTGACAATTCAAAAGTGCCTGTAATTGGTTTAATTTAAATAAATGCTTTGAGTTTGAGTAAATAACGCAAAGGACGTGGCTCAAATGTCAAAATGAAAGTCATTGCGATCGATTGCGCCGGTTCCAAAATGCTAAAAAGATACATATTATAAAGAACTACAATCCCGAACTTGTTCCGTTTGGTGCCGGACATAAAGAATAGCACCATCCCATTTCTTCCCGTGGGTGTCGTAAAAGGTGACTAAGGGATTTACTAGAGAATGGGCAGCAGCGTTCTCTATGCATTTTTAAAACCATACTGCGATCGCTAACCCGCCTGCCAAACGTGGCGATTATGGCAAATCCCCCCATATTTGGGGAGGCCTATGTCCAGCAGTGGACATCTTTCGGCTGAAATGATGATGATGACAATCCCGAACTTAATTGAACACAAAGAGAAAGCTTAGTCCTGCATCAAAGGTACAATTCAGTTATAAAGTTCTTGAGCTTTTAAAACAATGGTAAGTTTGCGCCTCTGCGGTCACAATAGCGGAAGCCCCATTGATTCCCTTTGTGAGGGATTATTTTACCTCTGATTGGAGTAAAAATAGACGCTTTTCATGATTTATTCCTTTGCCGATATGGTTCAACTTTGAATATATTAATTGGCTTTCTATTTCGAAGCTGGTAGTAAACATCATGCACTTAGTTTAGGTCCCTATAGCAACTTGCAACTTAATCAATATGGAACAGGAGATCTAAAAAAGCGGCTTAAGGCGATACGTAAAAAATAAATCATAGCTCGAGGGGCGTGGCTTAACCCGGGCGCTCAACCGAAGACGCGGGGAGCGCCCCGCGCCCCCGCTTGAATACGTCGCAAACGCACCGCGAGCGTGTCTGTGTTTTGAAGTTTTAGACTAGGGAAGGCATGAGTCGCCAGAAATACATTTGTTTTTTTTTCTCTAAATTAAACTAACAAATTAATTATAACTTACATATTATTACTTAATTTAGTATTTTGCTATAATTGAACGAAAAAAAATAATATGACGTGTGTAAATGAACAGGTAACATTTAAGACCATATTGATCTAAGAAAAGAAACCGCGTCAGTAAAAAAACCGGCCAAGTGCGAGTCGGACTCGCGCACGAAGGGTTCCGTACCATTATCTATAAAAACCGCAAAAAATCACGTTTGTTGTATGGGAGCCCCCTTAAATATATATTTTATTCGTTTTTTTTGTATTTGTTGTTATAGCGGCAACAGAAATACACCATCGGTGATAATTTCAACTGTCTAACCATCACAGTTCATGAGAACAGCCTGGTGACAGACGGACAGACAGACAGACAGGCAGCGGACCCTTAGTAATAGGGTTCCCGTTTTACCCTTTGGGTACGGAACCCTAAAACCGGCCGAGTGCGAGTCGGAACACGCACAATGAAGGGTGCCGTAGTTGGGATAAATTTATCCCTAGAACAAACTATTATAGTCATTTTTAGGGTTCCGTACAAAAAGAGTAAAACGGGAACCCTATTACTAAGGCTCCGCTGTCCGTCCGTCTGTCTGTCTGTCCGTCTGTCACCAGGCTGTATCTCATGAACTGTGATAGTTAGACAGTTGAAATTTTCACAGATGATGTATTTCTGTTGCCGCTATAACAACAAATACTAATTATATTACTATTAATATACTATTAATTTCATTTTGAATCATTCCACCGGTAAAATAATTTCTCAGGATTTTTTTTATCGTTTTTCAATAACTATTCTTATATATTTCAATGTAAAATAACATTCGCTGTACGCAGTACTCCATTTATGTAAATAAAACAACAAAAATAAATAAATCAGCGATGGTGTTGAAATACTAAAATAATAAATACTCTTTAGATTTGGTAATAATAATAATATAATACTAATACTAAACGATCAAAGCATAAAATCAGCTGGTGCTCGGTTCACTTGGCGGCAGCGCATTGAACCCGTGGCGCCGAGCACGACCGAAAGCTCGCTGCGGTACGCTACGTACAGGCTTCTACATACCAGCGCGACACGACACAAAGGCACCGCTCGTCCTGCGACACGCGGGGTCTTTGTGCTGTGTCGCGTCGCGCGACAAGTCGCGCCGGTATGTAGAAGCCGTAAAGTACGTACGATCCTGACATACCTCTTTCGCTTCTTCCACAATCATCAATCGAGTCATTCAAGTATTATACACTTAATGATTATGTAATTATTATAAAGACAAACTTACTTTTTATTTTCCGTCATTTTACTAGCATGTTCCCTCAGGCGATTCAACTTTTGGGATTTGTTTATCTTTCGTTGTTTATATTTATTCCCCATAACGGCAATGTAATGTTGTTATTTATACCTTGTTCTCTTGACAAATATAGATAACTAGCTGACCCGTGCCCACTCCGTTGGGCGGTAAACATTTTTACTCTATGACACTCACAAGTAACGTGGCTTTCTATGGGTAAAAGAATACCTACCCTACCTGCCTACCCTACCTACCTACCTACCCTACCTGCCTACCTACCTACCTAACCTACCTACCTAAAAAAAAAAAGACTTCACATAAACCATCTCAACAATCGAACAAAGCCTAAACCTTTTTTTTTTGATAGGTGAGTCCGTTCTTGAGTTATAAAATTACGACGAAAATTAGCATTGATTTTTATAGATATAGATGAAGGTCATGAAACAAACACAAACTAAAAAAGTATTGGGATAAAAAAATGTTGGACGTTGTACTGTTGCACGGTTGCGGGAGGAACCGACACAGATCTGTTGCTGGCAAAGGCCGCAGGCGAACTGGGCGGGAATAAAAAAGTGACAGAGTCAATTACATCCACATGCGAAAAAAGAGAACGCAACAATGCGCTGGGACCAAAATAAAACAACGTAAGCGCCAAACCAAATAAAAATTGTTTAAAAATAAATTAAGCTATCTATCAAAAATGTTTTCAGTCAGAATTTTCTATTACCTAATACGCACATTTTGAATTCAATTTTGCAATGAAATTAATTAGGATTTTAGAATTACAGAGAAAATTATAGAAAAGTAGAGGTCTTTTCGGAATTAAATTCTATCGAGCAAATTTAATCCAATTGTTTTTTCCTTTAGTCTAAGTATTAATCATATAGTCAATAAACATATATCCAATAATAAAATCGATACATGCTGTAATAGTGAAATAAATGGATATGAAAAATACCCCAATTTATTTTGGTATCGCCTTAACCGTTTTGGAGATAAATGGGAACATTCGTGTTATGCACACACAACATCTCACTATTAACGCAATACCTTCTCCGTTCCGTCGTCGTGGGTAATAATTACGAGAGAAGTTCTTTCTAAGTATTCATAATTCCTACGTACACGTACCTAATCGTGGCGTGCTTCATACGTTTAAACATTTAGTCGTCTTTGTCGTGTATTAATTGCTTGTCTTGTAGGTAGATATGTTTATTCCCAAGGACCACACAAACAATGTTTGTATCATTATTATTCCACGCAGTACCAAGGGTAATTCAAAATATTAAATATCCATTTTAAAACACGTGCTTTAAAATGGATATATACTTATACTTCAAACTATCATTAAGAGTCTACAATACCTCAAATTCCTTAACATGATATTCCGAAAAATTAAAAAATAATGCAGCATTCATTTTATAAATTTATGGTACAGTAGAGGATTTATTATAATAAGATTATTAATTAAGGATTAATGTAATGTTTGACGAAAACACGATTCCATAAAATTTTCTTGACAGAGAAAATTACAAAGTTACATCCAAACCGAACAGTAGACCGACACAGACAAAAAAATATAAAAAAAATTAATTGGTATAAGTACCGTATAATACTTTCTTAAGAGCGCTTACGACTTACGGAATTTCATACAAACTTTCAAGCCCTTGTTTTTCAAAATGACTAAATGTACTTCAAATTAGATCATGAAGCTTTGCATAATAACTGAACTAAATATAAAGCAGATGCTGTATTTTGTTTATTACCATTATTTTCAACGTAAAAATAATTTACTTTTTGAAGTCTTCTCCTTGCCTTCCTGTCTCGTTTGCTCGCGTGACCACGAGCAGTAGTGTGCGAGCGAAATAAAGAGTGAGGTGGCGCTGAGGTATTATGGACTCTTAAGAAACACGTGTAGGTACTTACTAAACTATCAATATCATCTATACTCCGTTTGAAATAAGATTAGACATTTAAATAAACCTTTTTTACAGTCCGTTCAATCGATTTTGACTTCTATTGCGTTGGTGGCATGACCAATGACAGCTGTAATAAACAGTTGGTATTGTAACCACGTTTTTGCTTTTAATGCCATCCTTATACCTACGGAATAGAAGTCAAAATTGGTTGAACGGTCTGTAAACAAGTTTATTTAAATGTCTAATCTTATTTCAAATGGAGTATATACATACATAATAAAAATTGAAGTCGGTTTTTGATGAGTATTTCACAATTATAAAGAAAGGGGTTTGTGGCTTAGTAATAACAACAGCACGGGTCGATCGATAAGGTTAACCTACGCTTGCCGCGGTCGGTCCGTGGATGGGTGACCATCTTTACATACCAAGACCCTTCCGAGCCTCGGAAAGCACGTTAAGCTTTGTCCCGGCTGTCATTCGAGGATCTTTGACAGTCGTTACATAAAAATCTGAAATTAATCTATGTGATAGAAGTTTATAAATTTCACCTGTATGTGTCTATACAAATTTCAGCCTGTATGTGCCTACACAAATTTCATTCTGTATGTGCCTGCACAAATTTCACTCTGTATGTGCCTACACAAATTTCATCCTGTAGGTGCCTACACAAATTTCAGCCTGTATGTGCCTACACAAATTTCACCCCGTATGTGCCTACACAAATTTCAGCCTGTATGTGCCTACACAAATTTCACCCCGTATGTGCCTACACAAATTTCAGCCTGTATGTGCCTACACAAATTTCATTCTGTATGTGCCTACACAAATTTCAGCCTGTATGTGCCTACACAAATTTCAGCCTGTATGTGCCTACACAAATTTCAGCCTGTATGTGCCTACACAAATTTCAGCCTGTATGTGCCTACACAAATTTCACCCCGTATGTGCCTACACAAATTTCAGCCTGTATGTGCCTACACATATTTCAGCCTGTATGTGCCTACACAAATTTCAGCCTGTATGTGCCTACACAAATTTCAGCCTGTATGTGCCTACACAAATTTCACCCCGTATGTGCCTACACAAATTTCAGCCTGTATGTGCCTACACATATTTCAGCCTGTATGTGCCTACACAAATTTCATTCTGTATGTGCCTGCACAAATTTCACTCTGTATGTGCCTACACATATTTCACCCTGTATGTGCCTACACAAATCCAGTACTGAGACCATCCCTCATTCCCACAAACGCATCACCCTCACCCGGTCCTGTTGGTATCTACGACTTCGTAAAACCGGTAATAAAACCATCCCCATCCGTCGGAAGTTGACAAGGCTCGTTATACACGGCCCACCCACAGACTCAAAGGGCTAGCAGATGTGGATGGACTTCATTAGTCAAACAGTCTAGTCTGTTTGTATTTGATTCACACGTTAGGTTGGCTACAGTTCACTGCATCTACTAAATAACTGAATAATATAGGTTAGAACTTGTGGTTTTAGCTTGTCTTTCAGGTGCAGTGAGCCTAAGCTATGTTAGGCTTAGGATCAAGTAATTGTTAATCAAAGCGATGACTCTTATAAAATCTGTTAGGTATTAACAATAATAACTTATTAATTATAATGACAAAGTGAAACAACGTTATAATCTCAGCGAAGCCGAAGCGTTAAAATGTTGTTCCGAAGGTCAATTGAACATTGATTAAAAAACATATTGCACCTATTATACTTCCTACAAATAAATAATAATAAGACCAGTATAATGTAACTGATATTGCGTTAAAGGTATTTGTCAAAAAATTAACAATAATGTCGCATTTTGACGACAGAAGATGTATGATAAAGCTGGAAATGTATGAAAGAAACTTGTAAAATTGTCGGATTGTCGCCTGTCACCTGTCGGTTCTTTTTTTTTCTTTTTGGCTTCGTGCGGTTTGCACATTTACGGCTTCTACAGACCGGCGCGACTCATGACGCGACACAAAGGCACCGCTCGTCGCGCGACACGCGGGGCCTTTGTGTCGCGTCACGTGTCTCGCCGGTATGTAGAAGCCTTCAGCCAATGTCAAGTAAAATTAAGTAACAAGTACAACATTTTGTTTAAATAAATATGAAATGAATTAAATCCCGCGGACTTCTTGAGAGAACTTGAAGTGATGTTGCACTGTTTTGGTTAATTTACCTACACTAATGCACGTTCACGAACATTTAATGGTTAATAATCCACCATTATTAAATATTGATATTCGGCTAAACACAAATTTTTGAAAATAAAACAAAACTGCTAAACATGACACTTCACTTTCCCGCCAAGAATTCCCTGTCGCCCCTGTCAGTTTTAATAGGCCCCAGATTTTGACACAGGTATTAAAAAAAACAATATTCACTATAGGTGCGTTCACATTTTTTGATCAGTGTTCGAAATACGAAAGTTCTGTGTATCTTGTCGGAAAAAAATCATTGCCTGTTTATAGTAAAAAAATACACCAAGATACACACCAATAACACCAATTAACTTAAAAATAATTATTAAAAAGCAAATGATAATAACTACGTACTGTTTCATAAGGTTGGTCCTGGGGCAGGTGTTGCTAATTTTGTTGTTGTGGAATATCTCCCGAATAGCCTCTTTCCATGCCTTTGACAAACAAAGCGAATGGACGAATGAACATGCAGAACCTCGTGCAGAATAACTTGTGGACTTTCCAGGGGCTTCTTAAATGTTAACTTAAAAAAAAAATCAACCTCCGTCCAAAAAACAATGGGAAGACGGTGTCTTTGGATCTGTATTATAGTTTTTTCCACCGACTTCCGAAATTAAAGTTATTTTACACTTTTTAGTGTCTTTTTTGGAAGTAGGTTGTTTTTTGCAAACCCTTTTCACTTCTTAGTCGGTCAGTTTGTACATTACAAACAGACCGACTAAGAAGTGAAAAATAATCTAAGTTAAAATAGCCTAATGTCAACTGCTCATCACCTTTTGACAAAATATTGCTTTTCTATCGGGAAAAGCAATATTTTTGCGGCTGGGGCGTTAATTGTTGAGGAGTACTCCAACGAGTACACTAAAAGAGGTAAGAACCAGAAGAACTGGAGCTGATTGTGACTTCACCATATGCATTGAGAGGATTTTCCTCGATGACCATGGGATCCCCTCATCAGAGTCTGACTTTGTGACAATGGAACCACCTCGAGAGTATCCCCTTTCAAACAAAAAAATCATTTTCAAAATCGGTCCACAATTGACAGAGAAATCGGTAAACCCTACCTACATAAAAAAAATAAAAACAAAGAGACGAAGATAAACCTCCTCCTTTTTGGAAGTCGGTTAAACAGTTTTACGAGTCATGATAGCTTTTAACGGCGAGTTTTGATCCTTTGGGACGAAACTCGGACTTAAAGGAGTTTTTAAAAGCTCAAGGTAGGCCAATACGAGTAAGTAATCCATAACGAGGCTTTGTCTATAACTCCAATCCTGATTAAATATCTAAATAAGGAGTACACCGTTGTAAATTCTGAAGGAACTTATGAATCATTTAATACAAGAATTTTTAAAAGTACGAATTAGATCCAACAATTAATATGGACAACGGTCTATCAAAACTTATATAATGTATCCATCACTTCAAGTGGCGGTTTATAAGATTTCTTTGAAAGTATTCATCATCATTTTCTCCTAATTGAAAGAGAATTCATTAACTTAAGAATTTATGAGTCTAATCCACATGATAAATATAAAACTTTAGCAATCCAGTAATGAAGATTGAAAACAATTAGTTTGAACTTCGTTATAAAAATAAAACCAATTGAAAAGACAAAATATAACAAAGTTTGTTACCCAAATCATGAGCTTAGTCAAAATAATAATGTTCAATGATTTATTGAATTGTTTTTACGTTTTAGAAGTACCCTTGGTAAGTGCACAAGTCATTCACATAGACACGAAAATAATAATCACAACATAATAATATGAAGCCTCAAAGCAAGTCAACCGTTTAAAAATTCGTGCTTTCGAGTCCGGACTCTTTGCCCTGTCCATTAATTAAAGAGGTCATTACACTTCAGCTAAATGTGCTATAACTGTCTGAGACAGCTTTATGACAGCGCTTTGTAACTTTCTTTAACTGCACTGCAACACAGTAGTTAATATTCCAACAAGCGTCCAACTTGCTTCAAAGCCTCTGTCACTGCCTCATTTCCGCTGCCTCGGAAATAGCAATTATTACTTCAAACATTTTAAGACCTACTGTCCTGACTCATAATTTATTTTAGCGGGAGAATGCATTCCTTTCATGTTTTACTCCATCTTGCTGAATGCGAGGCAGTAAAAATAAAGTAGTCATTCTAAAATATTCACCAACACTGATACCACAACATTAATAATTATAATTAAATCGCCGTGAATCCAAGTCTATTGAAGCCATGCCTCGTAAGCTTTGCTATGAACTTACTGCTTCTTTAGACATGTCATCGGACAGACGTTGTTCGCTTTGACATTGTGGGTGATCCTCCTGAGTCCTTGCAACCATACCTTTTTGGAAATACATCGATTAATTTTTAAACTATCAAAAAATCAGTGACGTCATTTGAAGTTTGCCTCGTGAAAAGCAACGCTGATGCCTCGGAGTGAGTAACGTGCACTTTCAGTGAGGCAAGAGTGCAATAGTGATGCAAATGTAGGCCAGTGTTGATGATTTCTTAAATAGGCCTTATATTTCGTTGCTTGATTTAAATCCTTGATGTTTTAATGACAAAATAAAAACTGCAAATGTGTTTATAGCTTGTAACGTAATTATCTGCTAGTGACTCTAAAGAGCCAGCAAACATCCAGTTAAATCTAGATAAAAGTTGTATGATTCGGTTCAAACTGACCTTGGCAGTAGCAGCATCAGGACACACCACATGTTGGTAGTTGATGTTGATGTAATCTGTGCCGCTGCAGATCGTCAAGGACTTTTCTTCTAAATTCTCGCCATGTTTGTTCACCAGGTTCATACTAAGTTTGGAATCCTGTGAGAAAATAACAAACCATTATGCTAAGAAAACAAAAGGCACATGGGATGCTGCAGAATAACAAGAAGTCATTCAAGTTTCGTTGTTGAAAGGCGGATGGATGAAATGGCGGCAGGTCACGGGAACAATCTGAGACTCCCGCATTCACTTAAGGTGACGATAACCGACTTTTAATGATTTTATACTGAAGATCACGTCTAAACGAGTAGTGTTCATGATTTGAAAAAAAAATATGTTAAATTAGAGCATTTTCTCAATAACTTAATGTGTGAATATTTTAGATTATGTTTATAATTACATAGAGAAATTAATTTGTAAAGTTATGTCTAACGCGGATAAAAAACTGAGAATGGCGCAAAATATACCAAGAGTATTTTTCTTAAACCTACACCAATTTAAAGATAATTTAATTATTGATCTTTTAGTATACGCGTTTTATTAAAATACCTTTTTTGTGTATAATAAATTAAAAATGCGTCAAATTGGGGACAGCCGCGCTCCTTGATGGGCGAGTCTTATTACTGGCTGAACGTACGACGCGTTGCGTGAGCTCAGTACAGAACACGCAAGATAACCACTCAAGGTCACTGGCATATCTGCATCTTAAGGGGAAGATTTATATAAAACAATGATTAGATCTGCTGTCTTGTACCTATGGATCAGAATGTTGGGTCACAAAAGGGATGTGACACGAATGGATAGAATAAGAAATGAGTACATAAGAGGACATGGAGATGGATAGTCCGTGTGGTGCCGGACGTAAAGAATAGCACTTGTTACAACAAAATACCTTGTGATATATTGCAACTAAATGAAAGAAAATTTAAAACTCATATTAAAAGAACACTTTTTAAACAAGCATATTACAAATTAGAGGATTATATACAAGATAAGAATGCTTGGAAACATGCTGGTCCTGCTCCATAGGACAATCTAGAGTCTAGACAAAATCAAACAGGTTGCTATTTTAATTGTATAATTTATTATTTTTATGACATTTATTTTAAATTCTGTGATTACCTTAACTCACACTGATATTGTTATTTTTTAGGAAATCGTACCTATATATTTTTTACAATTTTTGTAAATATGTGAGCACCATGTATCTATCACATAATTAATTTATCTGTCATTGCTTCATCCTTAACTCTTTTTATTACCTATTGTGGTATAGTAATTTTATTCTAGGTGCATCGTCTTCACCTATAATTTATATAACTAATGTACCTATAAAAATATTGTACTAGATTTTAAAAGAGTACCGGTGGAGTTTCTTGCCCATTCTTCTCCATACGAAACTACCTTTTGGAAGGGGCGACAATTCTATTTTTTTGTAAATGTTGACGTTCAAAAGTGCCTTTTATGTGCCTATTTGAAATAAACAATTTGACTTTGACACTAACCTATTTCTTCCCGTGGGTGTCGTAAAAGGCGACTAAGGGACTAATAAATACTGCGATCGGCAACCCGCCTGCCAAGCGTGGCGATTATGGCAACCCTTTGGGGGAGGCCTATGTCCAGCAGTGGACGTCTTTCGGCTGAAGTGATGATGATGATAATGACATAAGAGGAAGTCTGATAGTGGCACCGGTGACTGAAAAGTTGTGCGGAAATCGGTTGTCAAGGTATATTGTGATGATGAAGAATATCAAGAAGTCATTAAAGTTTGGTTGTTGAAAGGCGATTAGATCCATCAATCAAGTCTGCCAATCGCAATTGCTGGACCATTACCGTCCTATTACAAAACAAGATTTTTATTTTGACATGGCTTAAACCATGGAGCCAGTTTGTGTATTAAGAACGTAACTGTGATTGAAATACCGTTCTTTATACAAATCTGAAAACTTAGTTCGGTACTAAGTTGTCAGTTTTGTGTTAGGAACTTTACCATAGACGGAATAAAGTTAGAAAGTCAATAATGGCTCCATGTTTTAAATCTGGGTCTGAAAATAAACCTTGTTTTGTAATAAGGCCCTTAAAGTTTGGTTGTTGAAAAGCGATTAGATCCATCAATCAAGGCTGCCAATCGCAATTGCTGGACTTAGGTCCCTTCCAAGTATAGTGAAAATCCCTCCACCTTCTGCATAACAAGAAGTCATTAAAGTTTGGTTGTTGAAAGGCGATTAGATCCGTCAATCAAGTGCGCAATTGCTGGACTTAGGTCCTTTCCAAGTACAGCACAAACCCCTCCACCTTCTGCATCCAGTCTATCCCAGTCACTTAATCGTTGTTGGTTCATTTAGTCCACCAAAAGAAGATTGAATAAATCGTATGAATTCTTGTCCAAATAGCACCTACTACTTTTTCTTTTTTCTTATTTGTGCCCGGTTGATGGCAACAGGCTCGCCCCCTATTCAAATGGGACTTAAATATGGGCGAAATGTGGGTACTATAGGTACACCTCTGCCCAACCCTTCGGGGCAACAAAGCGTGATGTTATGTGTTACTTTTTGCTAGTAGTATAAATTCCATTCTACAGTTCAGCAAAAGCCTTATTTTTCTTTCCTCTCTTTGTTGAACAAAGGTAAACCTCCTCTTAGGTACTACCTGGGTTCCAAATGAATTATTTCCCCAAAAACCCTCTCCCCGGGGGATCGTTCTGTTATTTGGGTTCCATTTCCGCCTCATTACATTTGCCGACGCCCTCGGTCAACTAAAACATAGCCTTTTGACTCGCAATGACGTCAGATGTTAAAGCTCCCTCAGACAGGCGCAACGCGACCACGGGACGCGACTCTGGTGGAACAATTTCTATGAAAACTTCATGGAAATTGTTCTACCGGAGTCGCGTCGCGCCTGTCTACGGGAGCATTTATGCGGTCGTTCTACTAATATTTACCTACAATGTTTGTAAACGTGGAACTACGTGTTTTCATGCGTTTTAGGCTCGAGTTTCATATTGTGTTTACGCGTATAGAATGTTCGAGAATGTGTTGTTATTTCATCTTTGTTCTCGTGGAAAAATGTTCGGGAGATTTTATTAGATTTATTCTAGGAGCGTTTCTATCATCCATTAGCTCAATATCCGGGCTTAGCTAAACTCAATTTAAGGTCTTCCCGTCTCCTACTTGGATGACCTAAAATTTCGTCCCGCACCATTTATGTCAGTAACTTATTTATTAGGAGGAGCTCAATCAACTCAGCCTATCGCATCCAGTCTGACCCAGCCATCTTTTTAAGGTCGTCGGTCCATCTATCTGGGGGGCGTCCCACACTACGCTTCCCGATACCCGGTCTCTACTCCAGGACTCGTCTGCTCCATCGGCTATCGGTCCTTCAACAAACATGGCCAGCCCACTGCTACTTCAGTTTGCTTACTCTGCAAGCTATGTCGGTAACTCCGGTTCTTTTCCGGATAATTTCATTCCTGATTTTATCCTTCAAAGAGACTCCAAGCATAGCCCGCTCCATAGCGCGCTGGGCGACCTTGAATTTGTGGACCAGCCCGACTGTCAGTGTCCGCGGTTCGGCACCGTATGTCATGATGGGCAGGACGCACTGGTTGAAGACCTTAGTCTTCAAACATTGCGGGAGGAGCTCGTGGCAAAGTAATAACAGCCGCAAGGGTCGATCCATCAGGTTAAGCTACGCTTACCGGGGTTGGTCCGTGGATGGGTGACCATCTTTACATGCCGAGACTCCTCCGTGCCTCGGAAAGCACGGTAAGCTGTTGGTCCCGGCTGTCATTCGTGGATCTTTGACAGTCGTTAGGGGTCGTCAGAAGCCCAAAAGTCTGACAACCAGTCTAACCAAGGGATATCGTATTATCCAGTTACTAGGTTGTGGAGGACAGATAGGCAGTCGCTCCATGTAAAATACTGGTATTCAGCTCCATCCGGTTAGACTGGAAGCCGACCCTAGCAAAGTTGGGAAAAGTCTGAGCAGATTGAACTGATTTATTAGATGAGTCCCACATCAAGCTAGATTTATTCAGAAAATACCAATGTTTTGTTTCACCATCTCTGCGTGAATTCTGGTTAACTTACGATACTCATTTTACTTTATACGCCATTATCTATGGCAAAACATGTAAGCCATTATTTAAAGCCACCCCCTCCCTTACCTAACAAACTCAAATTTGTACTGTATTTTTTATTTTATTTTACTAGCCTACTCCGTCCCATTCCTGGGCAAAGTCCTCCCTTCACTCCTTCCATCATTCGCGAGCCCGCGCGTTCTCCTTCCAGTTGTGACGGAATCTATCCAGCTGGTCCCGCCATCTCCTACGTGGTCAACCACGACCCCGTCTCACTGTCTCATAGGTCAGTGGCTCATCTTAGGGGGGGCACCAGGTCTATGCTATTTGGGCCCACAGTTTGTACTGTATGTATACTCCTGTTTTTATAGTCCAAGAATATTAGTCAAATAAGGGCAAGTATCTCGGAATGAGAGATAGTCAGCTATAAACTTGTATAAACTTTCATTTTGGCACCCTGAAACTAGTCTCAAAACGTACTTATCGTAGGGTGTCCGCGACTACAGATATTCCAAGGTCAAAGGTAAAAAAAAAACATTTTTTTACACATTTATTGCAAATATCTCGTTTCCTATGGGTTCTATGCTATTTGTATTTATTATAAATATTGTAGAGGATTAAATTCTCTACAAATTTTGTTTAAAAATTTTTTTAGGGTGTCAAAATAAAGGTTTATACACGTTTATAGCTGACTATTTCTCATTCCGAGGTGAAACCCCTAATATTCCTGGACTATTAATTGTGTTATTATAATTATCTAAAATTCAGTTTTTTTTTTTTTTTTAAACGTTGCCCCGTTGTTGAATTTCTCCTGTATCGTGGGTGCGTTTACAAACATTTAAACTCACATACACAAACAGCCAGACCCGAAACAACTACTTGTAGGTCATACAAATATTTGTTCCGTGCGGGAATCAAACCCGCGACACGCAGCGCAGCAGTCAATCGCTTAACTAACTGCGCCAACCATGCCGTCAACAGAGTTACTGTTCCAATTCTGGTTGTAAACTTATCCGGAACATAGTGCCTAGAAACAAGCCCTGACCAACCTGATCAAAATTCAGCTCATCTTCACACAAACAGTCTTCAACATAATCTTCCACTTAAAGTAATTACTTATAGCATTAATATATACCTTAGGCACTCCTCCAGATCTGACGTCACTGACTTGACACAGCTCGACGACGTCACCGTCCTGTAACAACGAACACAGATTATGTAAAAGTAAGTAATTTCTGGAATACAGTAGGTTTAAAAAAGGTAGATACTTTTAAGATGTCAGAAGACTTATTTTCGTAATTAACGCTCAAAATCTATTCGTAATGCCTTCGCAGCGATAAACAATATCAAAAACTTGTCAAAATATAGGGATGTCAGAGGAATTTTTGACAGGTTAAGACTGAGATTATCTTGTGAACCAACGTTCTTAAAATTATGGGAATTTCAACTCAGGAAGTGATGCAGTGTCTCAAGTCTGGAATACAGAAAAAAAATAAATGCTTCCTATTTATTAGTACATTTTGATACAAGTGAAGAATGTTTGTTATTGCATTCGAGGTGGAATTAACACCCGAGCCATAGGCGAGGCTGTTTTTGAGCCGAGAACTGCAATAACAAAATGTCCACGTGTATCACTTTTGAAGAAATAAAATAAAATTACGAAAAATATATTTTTTATGATATGAATTATTAGGAAACTATGATAGAATTCCCTTTTTTTTCGCGCTTTGCTTTCGCCAGGTTGAAGGAGAAGCAAAGGTATAAAGCCGATACACAGCCTAATATGAAAAATAGAAAATTCAAATATTTTTGAGTTTAGAACACAAATAAATGTTATTTTGTTCATAAACGTTTTTTTTATTGTAATAATCATGGTATTCTATTTATAAACATTATTAAAATATTCCAAAAATATTAACGCCATGAATACGCATCTTTGCCGAGATTAAAAAAAAAATCAGCTCCGAATAGAGAGGACCGTCTCTGCTGCTGGCGCGAGACGGTGTGACTGTGAATAGAGCAGGGACCATTTTGGTTTCCCATTGAAAGGGTTTTCGATGGGGTTTTTCTAAGCAGTTAAACAAAAACCCATACGATATGAATAAATAAAATTTTGGTAACCCATTGAAAGGGTTTTCGAGAAAAACCCATACGGTTTGGGTAACCCTTTTGAACGGCTTAATTTAAGCCATTCAAAATTACCCACATCGTATGGGTTTTTGATTAACTGCTTAGAAAAACCCTATCAAAAGGTTGCTGGGTAGAATAGAAATAGAATTAGTCATGCTACGCATGCTGGGCGGATATCGAAATAACATAATATTATGATTTTTTCATGTTACTGGGTTTCAAGTAGGTAAATAACCCATTAAATGGGTTATCAAGTAACCCTTTCACTGGGTTTCAAGTATAAAACCCATTCAATGGGTTATCATGTAACCCTTTCAATGGGTTTCTAGGATAAAACCCTTTCAATGGGTTACATCAGGATAAAGGTAACCCATTGAATGGGTTACCACTTCGAAAGGCTTAACACTTAACCGGGGTTGTACTCGTACGGTCCCTGGAATAGAGGCATTGAACCAATTTGGACTAAGTATAGGCATAAGTTATCTGTGGCCTTTTTTATTCCCGCACACGTGTTAGAAAATAAAAAATTGCACGCGTGGGAAATACATTGCATGGTGAACCTTATCGTAGTGCGATATGAACCAGTTTTCGAGGAAGTGTATTGAAAAATAGAAACTGTAACGGTTTACCAACAGTCGATTGGTCCATGAATCGTTGGTCAACGTTATGTTTAAACCATTAACTTTTTATCCAAAGGACTTTTCACCCACGAACGTTTCGCCAACATAACTCAACGTCAGTGAATGCTTAACCAACAGAATGTTTTGTTTCGCGACCAATTTCGAGGTAGCGCTCGCCGGCCGCTGCCGCGGCACCGCTCGCTACGCTCGCTCGGCTCGCGCGTTGTCGGTCACAGTTCTAACCTAACCTAACCTATGGATATCTTTGAAAGTTATTGGTCAAAACATTCTGTTGGTTAAGCATTCACTGACGTTGAGTTATGTTGGCGAAACGTTCATGGGTGAAAAGTCCTTTGGATAAAAAGTTAATGGTTTAAAGATAACGTTGACCAACGATTCATGGACCAATCGACTGTTGGTAAACCGTGACAGAGTGTGAAAAATATCTCATCGAGTCACGGCTGAAAAATATCACAGGAAAACCTGTTTTGAGAAGACAGTAATAGAATAGCTTTTCTTCTACAACCATCGGAAGGATTCAATAATCAATCCTTTTTTTATCAATATGTAAATAATATTACCGTCGTTTTAGATAAGAGATTCGATCAAGTGTCTCAGTTGAATCATATAAAATGTGTAGTTACGCTTTCTTCAAATTATTCTAAAGTACAGAAACTGAGTAAACCTACCGTTCACAAAATCGCTTCATAAATTCATGAGCCGAATTTGTACGAGCGTGAGCCCCACTATTATTTAAATTGTGCATAATTCAAATTGAATTCCTTCGTTAAATAAGGATCATATAGGATCGTTCTGATGATGAAGAGATTCTGGCAACTCCAATTTGTTCGGTAAGCGTATTATTACGGCAATTTGCCTTCAGCCGCCAGGATCGTTGGCTGTGGAACTAATTGCCTCATACTTAGAGGTCTACGTTCTATATTAGATAGTTTTAGTCACACCTGAGTTATTTTGAAAATACGGAGCTCCGTTTACATGATTTCAGAATTTAGTAACGAGGAAAATACAAGACACACTAATTATTTACGTAATTTAAGGTACTAGCACACGCGACACGCTTTAAATGTAAATGATATCAGTCACGTTGTAGTTTAGTATCGGAAAATCAGAAATTAAATTCAGTTTTTCTTTTTAATGTTCGATTTAAGACTTCTTTTTTAACTAGAAAATGGTAGGTCCTATGATACAGTGTACTATGTCACAAACTACACAGACATACGAGTAGTTAGAGGGTCTCAGTTCTGTGTAAGATGGTTTTAGTTACGTATACCTGAGATATTTGGAAAATACGGAGCTTCGTTAACTGCTTTTCTTATCTCAATTCACACGAGACTCGCCTTTTAGATTGATTTAATGTTTATGAGTCCTTACCAGACAACCCAGACAAAGTTACATTCGATTAGCGATAACGCTAGTAGAAAAGACACAAAATGTATGGAGTTGACATTTGCTATCAAAATGTCACGTGATCATAGGTCAACGAATAGAAATTAGTTAGACGATGTTAGAGATAAACTATGATAACATGGCCCGCCCCTCCAAATTACTGTTTCAATGTGTGTGGTCACATCCTTACTAATAAATTAATCCTTGGTATTTTTTTTTGGTCGACGGCCCTCTTAGGACACACATAACATGCGTTGCGGGTCTTGGTGGCGCTTCGTAAATACTTTCACAAATATTTTCAAACGTTTTTAATTTTGGTGGGGCGGGCCATGTTATCTTATAACTCTCTATCATCATTCCATTCCATGAAACGAATCGACAGCGTGGAACGGTCTTGCGTAGTGATGCGTAGCCGAGTGGCACTTTTTGACATTATCGCTAGTTTTCGATAGATATCGAAAACTAGCGATAACGCTTGTCAAAAAGTGAAATAACGATAGCGATTGTAGAAATAGAATCGCTCCGAACCGAATGCCATTTGACTAGGCGCTCGGATCCATTTTACCTTAATACCTATCGTAAAATCAGAAGTACATTTTTAACAAGAAGGTAGGTAGGTAGGTATCATAAATTTTCCTATGTCACAAACTAAAGAGACAATGCTGTCACTAGTTCCCACACAAACTAGGACAATGCTAATTCTTCATCTTTTCTAGATACTTTTCATCACGCTCACAACGCAACTTGTGCAATCGAACGGAAATAATGTAAATGTCGATAGTATTATTTATAATAGTAGATAAGTATCCTTGTTTTAATTACAGTATTTATTACAACGCAGTAGTAAGTACTGCAATTTGTAAAACATAATTATTATTATTGGTTATCATAATTTCAGCCGAAAGACGTCCACTGCTGGACATAGGGCTCCCCCAAACAGGGGAGGCGATTTCGCCATAATCGCCACGCTTGGCAGGCGGGATAGCGATCGCAGTGGTGGTAAAATGCATAGAGTACGCTGCTGCTCATTAAAATCAAAATCAAAAAGTCATTTATTCAAACTAGGCTGAAAATCAGCACTTTTCGAACGTCAAAAATTACATGAGACAGTCCCCCAAAAACGCCCACCTTTCATTCTCTAGTAAGTCCCTTAGTCGCCTTTTACGACACCCACGGGAAGAAAAAGGATGGTGCTTTTCTCTGCGTCCGGCACCACACGGCCATATTGTTGATATTGCTACGAGTACATAATTCGAAACAAAATAAAATCGTAATGGAAATTATGATCGAGCAGAAAGTACGGACCGCAAATGATCCATGTTTCGTAGTGGAAAATATGACTGAAAATAATATAATAATGGACCAAGCATGATCTGAAATGAAAACATCAAAATGAAAAGAGTATTAAGTAGTTAGTATTACTTTTCTTCATTTTGATGTTTTCGCCACCAAGTCAACTAATTATCTGTGGATTTATACAAAGATGAAAAAAATCTAAACAGGAGACTAAAAAAATATTCTGATTTACTTAGTCACATCTTTTAAGCTTCCAATACAGCTCCATCAACAACAATCCCATTACCCTGTCACCCCCATAAATCCCCCTTTTCCTGCATACGACACAGAACTCCCCCTAAGCATTTAAATCATAATAACTACCCCTCAGTGCTGACCTTTTCACGAGCAAGTCTTGAGCACTTGTGCGACAAAGGAAGCGATTCTCAATGGGAAATGAACTTTCTAACAACGTCCTATTGGCTGCACTAAGTAACTGAGTCTGTGAATGTACAATTGGGTATGTACAAGGTAATTATAGATATTATTCGTATTCTAAGTCATAACATAACATCACGCCTGTGTTCCCCGAAAGGTTAGGCAGAGGAGTACCTATAGTACACCCATATTTCGCCAGTTATTTTTAAGGGGACGATAACCGACATTTAATGATTTTATACTGAAGATCACGTCTAAACGAGTAGTGTTAATGATTTCAAAAAAATATATGTTAAATTAGAGCATTTTCTCAATAACTTAATGTGTGAATATTTTAGATTATGTTTATATTACATAGTGAAATTAATTTGTAAAGTTAGGCTAACGCGGATAAAAAACTGAGAATGGCGCAAAATCAACCAAGCGTATTTTTCTGAAACCTTCACCAATTTAAAGATAATTTAACTATTGATCTTTAATACGCATTTTATTAAAATACCTTTTGTTTTGTGTATGATAAATTAATAATGCGTCAAATTGGGGACAGCGCTCCTTGATGGGCGAGTCCTATTACTGGCTGAACGTACGACGCGTTGCGTGAGCTCAGTACAGAACACGCAGGCTAACCACTCAAGGTCACTGGCATATTGCGTCTAAGTATGGGACGTAAATTGTAATACCCCGGCGAGCCTGTTGCTATCAACCGCCCACAAATCCAGACTCTGGGCTGCTACTGAGAAATTCCAGATGGAAAATCCCAATAAAACTTTGCCCGACCCGGGAATCGAATTCAGGACCTTATGCTCAGTAGTAGGCAATATTCTAAGTCGTTTAATCGAGAAAAATAGCTCGAGTCATCTCAATGACATTCGACTTTCAATAACAATAATTAGACCGTATAAGTACCTACTCTCCAACCCCACCTGAATATATTCGTTTTATTTAAACGTTCGTGTTAAGGCTTCTACAGACCGGCGCGCCACGCGACGTGATACAAACGCCCCGCGTGTCGCGCGACGGACGGTGCCTTTGTATCGCGTCGCGAGTCGCGCTGATCTGTAGAAGCCTTTACTTTACGTGTACTTTTCATTACCCACGTGTGTGGAATCCAACATTTTTTTCAAAGATAGCAATGGTTTCTTGGTTAAGAGTCCTATTTTGGTTGAAATTACTGAACACGAGCTGTCCTGGGAACTACTTCGAAGATAAATGCGAAGTATCGGCCGTGTATTTTCGGCCGTTTCCTGACTACGGCTGACTATGGCTGACAACGGCGAAAGGGAAAATCGAAAACTACAGTCAAAAATGTGACTTGATGTTGAGTAAGGGACTCAAAGTAAAAAACGGAAACTTTTCAAGTCAAAGAAACGGCCGAACATTCAGTCGATACTTCGGATTACCGCTTCGGAGTATACCCCCTGGTTTCCTACTAGAGTGCTTGCCAATACAAAATCGATGCCTTTGTTTTCAATTAATCCACATGAACTTAAATCTTTAACAATATGACCAATTACATAGTGCAATAACTTATAAGATAGCGCAACTCTTCATTAAGAAATGCCTAAATGGAAGCACAGTAACTATTAAAGTAAGGCAGGAGATAGACCGAGACGGTTCCTAAAGTTAGAGCGACACGTCTAACTTTCTAATTGTCAATTTATGCTAGCCTATGTGTCTTGAAATCGGGTTTAAAACTTTAGACTTCACTGTAAAGCTAAAGCTTCACAAGGTTAAAATATACCTAGGAGGCAGGCAGATTCGAAACGGGCTGAATAACAGCGATAGTTTTAAACAAAGACATTTAAGACGCAGATATATGCCAGTGACCTTGAGTGGTTAGCTTGCGTGCTCTGTTCTGAGCTCACGCAACGCCTCGTACGTTCAGCCAGTAATAGGACTCGCCCATCAAGGAGTGCTGTCCCCAATTTGACGCATTATTAATTTATTATACACAAAACAAAAAGTATTTTAATAAAACACGTATACTAAAAGATCAATAATTTAATTATTTTTAAATTGGTGAAGGTTTCAGAAAAATACGCTTGGTAGATTTTGCGCTATTCTCAGTTTTTTATTCGCGTTAGACATAACTTTACAAATTAATTTCACTATGTAATATCTCAGATTATAGAAAAGAAGCAGATAGACCGCGCGGAACAATAAAGTGAGGCCCGTTTGTAGACGTGTGTGCGTTACAGCCACGTGACAGCACTATAAGAACAGGTGCCTCCATGTGTGTGTACGGTTGCCAGGAGAATGAAAAAATTAGCCATAATATTTCATTACATGAAAAAAAAAAGTTTTTTTTTTCTTAAATCAGTTGTTTTTATTAACAGTATACGTCAAATTAACAATACCCATATAAACGATACGTTTGCGATATATTTTTATTTTGAGACACCAACATTTTATTGTTTTTGGTAGCTATATTAACTTTATGGTGACGTCATATAACCCATAACATAGCAAATCGACTGATGTAATAAGTAGGTATTATAAAATTCATTAACTAGTTACACTTACGAAGACACATACATACTTATTTATTTATAAACATACTAACCAGAAAAGGAAATAAATAAAACACTATTATCGACATAAATATTTTTGTAAATCGATACTCCTGTATCCTATACTTATTTCCTAACTTAGGGGTAAATGTTTCAATATAAACTAGCAACACCGAATGATTGTTGTTAAGGTTTTGTGTTTCAAGATGTCACTAACAATAAACACGTAAAATAAATCCAAATAGACAAATAATCAATATTTTACTTATGAAAGATACTCCATCTTATTTCTTTTGTTTTTGGGAACAGTTTTTACAATGTTTAAAAATATAAGGCGGCATCATTCTGAAATTATCTGTTAAAGCCCGTGACGTACTAACGATGCGACGCTTCGTGCTGTACTGAATCGAGAGTGTATTCGCTTTTGAATTTGTATTTGCTTTGTTGGCCGCACTCTCGGTGTTCCGCGCGGTCTATCTGCTTCTTTTCTATAATCTGAGTGTAATATAAACATAATCTAAAATATTCACATATTAAATTATTGAAAAAACGCTCTAATTTAACATATTATTTATTTCAAATTATTAACACTACTCGTTTAGACGTGATCTTCAGTATAAAATCATCGGAGGGTTTCTAAAACTGACCCGAAGTTTTAACGACTACATGTAAGCCAATAAAGTATAGACGATAAGTTTTATTACAGTTTGTATGGCTTTGCTCTCGTGGAATTTTCGGGGATGCTCGAATAGTTTCGGTCACGTGTTTCAGGCGAGGTCAGGAGTCACGAGGAGAGGTATTAAATAAAGTGTTGTTTCCATTGGAAGGTCGTATTTAATGTCTTTTGGTTGATCTATTCAGACTTTTTAATAGAATCTTAACACAAACATAACATCACGCCTTGTTTCCCCGAAGGCTAGGTAGAGGTGTAGCCCACATCCCACATAGGTACCAAAAAAAAAATCAGCAAATGATTCTTATTTAATATAATTTAACAAAAATCATAAGTCTGCTTATGATAGAACTAAAATGTTTAAACAAAACATAATCATCTTGGTTACCTATGTCCTTTTAAAATTTAGATGCATTAGCAAACAAAGTAGACTGGTAGAAATGTACAATATTTAAGCTAACCATTGTCCTAAGAATTAGTTTTGTTATATGTGTGTATATTTTATTGTAACTTAAAATTTTCATAATTTTAAAATCCTAATAAGTACACACGGCTACACATCAAGGTATACATTTCCAGTATACGCTGACCTCTCAATGTACGGAAATCCTATACAATGCGAGATCAGCTTATACTGGAAATGTATAGCTTGATGTGTAGCCGTCTGTACATGGATATTTTCCTGTTTATTCCGCATATCTCAGTAAAATAAGTACCTATTAGGTATTAATGTAAAATTAATTTGCATGCCCTAAACAGGCAAAATGTGGACTCTTACAACTAGTAACACCTATATTTTCTGCAAATAAATGATTCTTATTCTTCTTATTCATAATCTATCCTTTGAAATGTAATTGGTTTTGTGGACAGACCAACAGCCCAACGGTATCAGCAGGATTTCTTATGACACCTTTTTGTTAAGGAACCCTGAAAATTCATATTCCAGGGATTTAGGGTTTCCATCGTATTTAATAAGCAATTAGGTACTTAGCTAATTACACAGGGACATGAAGTCATGCTACAGCTACATATATACTCGTATATTCTACACCTAATTTCATGATTTCATGAAATAGTCATTCAATGGAACAAATCTAACTTAGAGAGATGTATTTGTACGAGCTACGCGACCTTTGACCTTTGTGATAGTTTGTACACACGGCTACACATCAAGCTATACATTTCCAGTATAAGCTGATCTCGCATTGGATAAGATTTCCGTACAATGAGGGCTCAGCTGATACTAGAAAATGTATAGCTTGATGTGTAGCCGTGTGTACGTCAGTTTACGTCACCCTCATTTATGCACATCAATATTGTTTAGCTGTATATTATTTGTGTAATTATATTCAGTAGCAATAAATCCATCAAGGGAATCATTCATCTACTCATTTAGATAATATCCTAACTTCCTATCCTAATCCTAATTCTAACTATCCTAACTTCCTAACTATAAAAATGCGAAAGTTTGTTTGTTTGTTACCTTTTCACGCCTAATCCACTGAACCGATCATCCTAAAATTTTGCATATACGTTGGCAGGTGTAGAGAAACGGACATAGGGTACCTTAAATCCCGAAAAAAGTACTGTTCCCGAGGAAAACAACAATAACGTTTTTATGAGAATAGATGGCGCCACGTGTCTTTCGAATCATTATTAAATTATAATATGGGACAAGCAGAGTACAACCCGAAATGATCGTCAAATTCTAAATTAACGCGAGCTAAGCCGCGGGAAAAAGCTAGTAATATAATATAATATACATAACAAGTTTACATAACATTTTCACTGTTGGGCATTACACCCCAACATGCAACAGTTTAATGATTCGAATGGTTATAATTCTGTAAATACATATCTGGTATAGTAGCTAATCATATTTTGATCAACATACAACCTGACACTGACTCTGTAAATTGCAAAAAAAAAATAAAAAATTTGAATATTGTGGGATTGTATTGGAATATGAGATATTTAAGATTATTAGGGTTGTAGAAGATATTTGGGATTGTATTGGAATATGAGATATTTAAGATTATTAGGATTGTAGAAGATATTTAGGATTGTATTGGAATATGAGATATTTAAGATTATTAGGATTGTAGAAGATATTTAGGATTGTATTGGAATATGAGATATTTAAGATCATTAGGATTGTAGAAGATATTTAGGATTGTATTGGAATATGAGATATTTAGGATTATTAGGATTGTAGAAGATATTTAGGATTGTATTGGAATATGAGACATTTAAGATCATTAGGATTGTAGAAGATATTTAGGATTGTATTAGAATATGAGATATTTAAGGTATCATCCGCAGCTGTACTGCGAATCCACCTTAAATTATCTCACTGACACAACGCACAGCATAAGCTGCTAGGTCTAGGAATATGAAGTTTTTCACAAGAGTTCCACAACGAAGGTGAGTATTTAGGATTCGAAAATTCATTTCCTAAAGGGGTTAAATAGGGGATGACAGTTTGTATGCAAGTTGGTCATTTGGGAAATCCCATCGGTCGCACGGCTTGTTCTGGAATAAATTTTAAAGTTTTTAAATCGATTTAGTAGATAAACTATGATGTAGGTAAGGCCGGTGTCTAGGGAAATCTGGGAATCTAGATATAGTTTTAGCTTCCTAGTGAGTTTCCTAGGAATTGTAGTGATGCAGAATTGGGGCATGAAACTTTAATGAAGTTTCAGTGGAACAGGATTAGATAATCAAAATCATATTATTTTGTATCAGCGTAATACATGCCTACGTATTATACTCGTAATATCCCAGTAGTTTTCAGGTTTGTCAATATCCGTTGAGTTAAAATTAAAGGTTTATTATTATTTTTTGTCCAGCAGTGGACGTCTTTCGGCTAAAATGATGATGATGGTTAAGGCTTCTACAGACCGGTGCGACAGAAAGGCCCCGCGTGTCGCGCAACGAGCGGTGCATTTGTGTCGTGTCGCGAGTCACGCCAGTCTGTAGAAGCCTTTATTCTTTATTTTCTGTCTATAGTACCTACGCTGTGAAATTCTAAACTTTTACTTGTCAAATTGGTGTTAAAATCTGCAGAAGAGACTGATGCGATACCGCAGGCGCGACAGACAGCGAAAAAGAAATTGTGCTACTAAAGTCGCGTCGCGCCCGCGATTTCGCGTCAGTCTGCGGACCCTTTTAACCTAAGAGCCCTGATACCCATACCACAAATTTAATCTTAGCTTGGGTGGCAGAGCTTTATAACTCTGTATTAACCTAAAATTTATATGACATCGTGTTATGCTAAGTGGTAAATATAAAATTGTAAAACTGGAAATAAAGACTAGATTAGATTATTTATTTTTATCTCACGAAGCGACGCGCACTTTACTTGTGGTAACTATGTATAAAAACACGCTGTGAATGTGTGCGTGGAGACGAGTAGCGTCACCACATAGCACAAACACACACACACTTCCGACTTCGCGATTGTCTCGGTACCGAGAGCTCCTGCGCTTACACACACATTCACGGCATGTTTGTACACTTGATTACCACAAGTAAAGTGCGCGTCGCTTCGTGAGATCAAAATACTATAGCTAAGTTAATTAATGTAAAGTAAGTATGTATGAGGGCATTATAGGTATGTAATTAATAATAACTGAATAAAAAGCCTCTTCATTTAGAGGCTCGTGCAGACTGGCGCGATGTCGCGGGTGCGACAGGCAGCGCGACACTTTCCGTAAAGTTTTCATAGAAAAGCGCTGTCGTGTCGCACTGTCGTGTCACGCCTGTCTGTGAGGAGCCTTAAACCTTCAAGAGACGTACGAGTAACGGCTAGTCTCATGTTCGTTAAATATATAATTCCCCATTAAGACCAGGCAGTCTAAATCAAATTTCCATACATACTCCGCCCCTTGCTCCCCGCCACTCCGGTATGTGCTAAACGCTAACACATCAGTAATAAAGTTGACTATCGCGTGTGCTCTTTGATGTGTTCGAGCACGAAACTAAATAGCGTAAGTCTCAATTCTTATTTCGTTTATAACTAAAGTAATAATTGATTTAGAGACCAAAATATCTGGTGGCTGGATAATAACCTATATTTTCTTACTGCGAATATTTATTTTAGACATAAAAGCCAAACAATTTTGTTTGTTTTTTATAATTATTCTTAAAAAAGACATGATTTTCGAATAAAAAATGTATCTAGAGAAAATATTACAATTACGTAACTGTCTTCAATATGGAAAGAAAAAGATCCCATAAATTATATACTAAGGTTTCATTTTAGTTCATTTTGCTGTTTTAGAATATTCATGCAAATTAACACAGGGAGCCTCCTCTTAAAAGTAATGCTGTCTCTATCTAACGGAACGTATCAGAAAGTGACAGCATTACTCTTAATGGGGAATTAAATTTAATGAACTTACGTGCAACTAGCGGTTTGTCTACTAGAATTACGAGAATAAAATAGTTCCAACAACAATTATTGTTAACATAGATTTTCACTTATTTCTCAGGACTATAATATCATTAATTATTATTTGACCCTAACACTAATGAACGTGGCAAAGTAACATTTGTTGTAAAAGGGACCAGTGCTAGTAAAAGCTACTTTTCCTTAAGAAAGAAAAATAGGGAAAGTTTGGATGAACTCTAGTTGATTTATTACTAGTTGCTTTTCTACTGGTTTGTGTAATTAATTTTAACTAGTAGTTGCTAGGAAACTGATTTTTTTTATTTCAGTCTACAGACATACATAAACTCACGCCTTCTTCCCATGGGGGTAGGCAGACAGTACAGAAGGACACCTGCTACATGCTACCTACATACCTATCCTTACATACTCCTTTTGGTTCGTTTTTGTTCAATCTAGAAATTGGAATTTCTTTCTTGGTAAAAAAAAAAAATCAGCTGTTCCATACATTTGGTCAATTTAAGTGAACACAAATGTATGGAACAGCTGGTTTTTTTTTCACGATTTCAAGGTTGGTCCCATAGAAAAAAAATGTTTAAAATGATGAGTACAATGACCCCTTTTGGGTTTAGTGTAAAAAAAAACTAATGTTGTGGCGATTTTTGTCAAAGCGAATCTACATCTTTATACACATCCAAGAAGCACTCGACACAAAAACAAAAATGTCATAAAAAGCAGTTTTTATTAAAAACATTTTGGACATGGCGCCCAAAATACACAACAAGCTGCCAAAAAGTATCACAGACCTACACAAAATGGACCAATTCAAATTAGGTTTGCACGAATTCCTACTTGCAAAATGTTACTATTCAATTAATGATTATGACTGATTTTATCTGAAATGGCACCACAAATGTAATGATTATCGACATTTTGATTTGACTTGTATATTTTATTTTTTTTTATTTTGACATTTCTAGTTTTTAAAGTTACTCAATTTAAAATGTAATCTGTATATTCAATGTTGGGATTAGTACCTAATATATTAATTTGCACACGTCATTAGGGGTTATAATACAATGTGCCTTTTATACCTGTAACACCTTTTTAAATGTATTATGCAAAAATAAATGATTTGATTTGATTTAATGATCTCTTTAGACCACAGTGTTTTCATCAAAACAAACTATATTTAGTGCTATTATTATGTACACAAGTACCTACTAGGGAAAACAAAAAGCCTATTCAATTGAACAACAAAGCCTCTCCCTCACTGTCATCATATTGAATGCGCGAGCGCGCCTCACTTGCATCACTGCGTATATCGGTTCCATCTAGATCGGCTGTCAACTGCACCGGTGACAAGCGACAAGCCTTTAGGAGTGGGGGGAGTGGGGGTGGAGTGGTATTGACAGCCTTCAAGTGGACGGTGGAAACAGGCCTTTATGAAGGGGAAAAGGGGAGGAACGATGTTATGGACTTCATTGTCTGGTTGTGTGTTTGTGAGTGGTGCAACTGGGGCGTTTAATAATGAGTATGATTAATAGAAAAACAGTAACTTTGTAACTCAGATACATAATCGTGAAAGCTTGTGAATACCTATCTACTAGTGCCATAATATTTAAATGTAATCTTTCCGATAAACAAATATATACTTAATTATTTTAACTAACATGACGGCTTATTGGTCGATTCGCTCGAATTTACTCGACCGAAACGGGTGAATCGACACTTTTAAATAATATTATTTTTTCTGTAGGCCATTGTTAATTTATTAGTAGGCGAATCGACAACTCCAGAAATACGTTTTAGGCAATTGGCACACAAAATATTTTCTATTCTATTTACTCATAAACATTTGCTGAATAAAATATAAACATAAACTAAAATATAATAATTATTAAATGTAGTTTACTTGTGTACTTTATTTATAAACTTATTACATACAATTCAAAATGTGCCAATTGTCTCTAAAACGTATTTCTAGAGTTGTCGATTCGTCCACTAATAAATTAACTTCTTGCAAATCGTTACAGAAAAAATAATATATGTCGGAGCCGGTCATTAGTACGGACAAATAACGAATCAAGTCCGCCACCGGTGAAATCACGTGATCTACTACCTCTGGCGCGCTACTACAGAGTCGTGATGTTTTGAGCCGATGGCGAGGAGGACATTCAAGATTCAGTGTCTGGTCTGATCGCATCGGAGTTAAGACGTCGAGAATCTGTCGATTCGTTATGCTGGGTTATTATGGAATTTAAAATTTGTAGTGATTGTGTCAATTTGAGATTTTATTAAACGCTGTGTTCGCAACCAGTGTGTTTTCATTGCACGAAACCCAACTTCTGCCCACATGATGTCCGAATCTAACTGAGTAAAATCCTGACGATCCGACATATGTAATTGAAAAGTGTCGATTCACCCGTTTCGGCCGAGTAAATTCGTGCGAATCAACCAATAAGCCGACATAACTGGCGAAATGTAGGTGTACCTACACCTCGGCCCACCCTTTCGGGGAAAACAGGCGCGATCTTATGTTATGTTAATTGTTTCTGTAGCCCACAATATCAATTAATTTGTCCATACAGTGGGAATCAGTATGAGACCATACAACTAAAGTTTTCATTCCTCAATCACATCTCTACTCTATTCGTAGCCACAATTACTAATTGAATCAAGTAAAGCTTCCATATTGGCAAATTGGCAAGCTCTAATTTAATTACAATACGCGGTACTCGAGCCAAATCTAGGTTGTAAATTAGGGCGTTTTATTACTCGACGATTTCCTTAACGTATTCTGGAGCACGCATAATATATTAATTGAATAAGCTAGAATTAGATGTTATACGTAGAATTTGTTGAAATTTAATAATAGTTCGGGTACGTGGTTTGCTAGCAGAACAGATGGCTGATGGGGCCGTTCTGGAGTAGCGACCGCGTACCAAAAGACGTAGCGCTGGAAGTCCTTCCCACAAGGTGTACCGATGACCTGGTCAGGGCCGCAGGAATCCGCTGGATACGGAGAGCACAGAACCGGTCGAAGTGGTGGTGCTTGGGGAAGGCCTATGTCCAGCAGTGGACGTCTTTCGGCTGAAATGATGATGATGATGAATGGTTCGGGTCTCTTGTGAAAAACATGAATTTTGTCATCGCCTTGTGTAATCGCGAAATAAAAATCAGCTGTTCCATACATTTTGTCGATTTAAGTGAACACAAATGTAGGGAACAGCTGATTTTTTTTCGCGATTCGCGATTTCAAGGTTGGTCCCATAGAATTTTTTTTTCAAAATGATAAGTACAATGACCCCTTTTCGGGTTTAGTATAAACAAAACCTAATGTTGTATATAAATAGGTGCTAAATTTTAACTAAAATCTGTCGGTTAGTATAACAAATCATCTCCTTCTTAACTCAAATAAGTATACGGTATATTGACTCGGAAGTCTTCACATCTTACTTTTATGAAGAAAAGCACGTAAAACTCACAAGTATGGAAAGTATTTTGCATACTTCTGAAACTTTTGAAGTCCTAACTCGAAAACTTATGTAATCCCGACCTTGACATGGAGACAGCTTCTTTGTAACAATCTCGAAATAATAAGTGGATACCGATGACAAGTTGGTTTAAGTTACGGATTTTCTTTAACATTTGCTTATAAAACGCGGGCATATTTTTGTGGTCGTATTGTGCCAGCGTCGCTCCTACATAGATTTCCCAAACTTTTATTATTTTAAAAATACGAAACCATCAGAAATAAACAGTGTCGTTGCAAACACAAATCAAACTATCTTTTGATGCTTGAGTGACATTGAGGAGGGGGGGGGCATTGATGGTGACATTCTGGAAAATTGATAAATTAAGATGGCGGCGCTAGTCCCGAATTTGACCACGCGCTATACGACCGTTGTTCAACATTATAGCCGTGTACGCACGAGCGAACACAACAAGGTAAACACTTTCTGTTTTTATTTTATTTTTTACTTTTTTTTTTGGTTTTGTTTTTGTTTTTATGAGTGTGTTTTATTTTAATTTGTGATCTCATGTGCGAGTCCCAATAAATAATTTTTCTTTCTTTCTACGAGTAACACCGTCCACACAGAACAACGCAATTGGATCGCCACAAACATTTTGGACAAACGTAGTGTTTGATGTTCGGTAGTTGTACGACGTGTTAAGCACATGCGAACAAAGTATTCGATGTTCGTTCATGCGTACACGCCTTAAGACGCAGATATATGCCAGTGACCTTGAGTGGTTACCTTGCGTGTTTTGTACTGAGCTCACGCAACGCGTCGTACGTTCAGCCAGTAATAGGACTTGCCCATCAAGGAGCGCTGTCCCCAATTTGACGCATTATTAATTTATCATACACAAAACAAAAGGTATTTTAATAAAATGCGTATTAAAGATCAATAGTTAAATTATCTTTAAATTGGTGAAGGTTTCAGAAAAATACGCTTGGTTGATTTTGCGCCATTCTCAGTTTTTTATCCGCGTTAGACATAACTTTACAAATTAATTTCACTATGTAATATAAACATAATCTAAAATATTCACACATTAAGTTATTGAGAAAATGCTCTAATTTAACATATATTTTTTTGAAATCATTAACACTACTCGTTTAGACGTGATCTTCAGTATAAAATCATTAAAAGTCGGTTATCGTCGCCTAAACGCCTATACACTAGTTTACACTACACGTGTCCATTCCAAAAAAGATCAAACACACGCTCAAATAAAACAACTGCCTACCACAATATAAAGCCGACAACACATTAACGAGACAAAGCGTCCACCTACCACTAAACGGCTATCACGTGACCCATTTCACATCATTTTACCCATAACAGGCCACAATGGGCCGAAGTCCCGAACAAAGGTACCTGGGACAATAGACTTCCTCAGTGGTACTTCACTGGTACTATGCTAAGTACCTGGTAGTTTCCGTCGAGGGTTTGCGATGTCATTATCTGCTTCGAGGGTCGGTATTATATTGGGGGTAGTTTGAGCTAGAATCTAGATAGCTTTGAATGTTGTGTGCTTTGTAGTCATCTGTTCATTTGATTAGAAACGATTGAGATATTAGATTTGGTATGGGTTATAAATAGATGACAGAATATTCTTGATTGTACACATTGACAGACTACAAAGATAATAATTTATAGACCGAAAAGGTAAAGTAAGTACATTTTGTTATATTTCTCATGGTCCAGTGGACTCCCTCGCATACATTTACTCCATTCATCCGCAAACAAATCACATTCAGGGTTGGCAGTCAGAAGGGCATTTAGCATCTTTATGGTGTTAAAATGCATAGAGAACGCTGCTGCCCATTCCCTAGTAAGTCCCTTAGTCGCCTTTTACGACACCCACGGGAAGAAATGGGATGGTGCTATTCTTTACGTCCGGCACCAAACGGAAAAAGTTCGGGATTGTAGTTCTTTATAATATGTTTCTTTTTAGCATTTTGGAACCGGGCGGCGGGCGGCGGGGCAATTGTGTAACACACATAAAATGTCACACACTTTACGTCCGGCACCAAAGGACCAATAACTACTAATCATTCATAAAATATATTTTTGTTATTAACATTTGAATAATAAAAAAAAATATTATTCATTATGACGCAAGATGTAGTTTAAAACACCCTGTTTTTAATTAAGTACACAAATGTTAATATTTTTATTTTTTTTGCTTTATGAATGATTAGTAGTCATTGGATACATGAAGTGGGTTGCCGTTGTAAGACGACTAAAATGCCACGGTGTATATTTCCCTTTGAATTTAGTACCTTCATTATGTATGTGTGAATATGAGATGGGTATCGTGTTTTGGGTATCATTATGGGTATATCTGGGTAGGTCTGTCTAAGAAAATTATCGGTATGGCTCTACACAAAGCTGTGAATAGGAAGACCACAAGACAAAGACATTATGGCTAAAGGGACAGAACAGATAGGTATTGAGATACCTGCAAAGCGTTGGACGGATAGAAACTATAATTTATCATAATTAGTAATTATGCGTTTTTATAAGGCTCCCGCAGACAGGCGCGACGCGAGTCTAGTAGAACAATTTCTATTAAGTTTTCATAGAAATATATATGTAAAGGTATATCTATATTATTTTCTAATAATTTTTTTTAAACGTTCCCCACACTAGGAATTTCTCCTGTATTGTGGGTGCGTTTATAAACATTTAAATTCACATACACAAACAGCCAGACCCGGAACAAGTACTTGTAGGTCATACAAATATTTTTTCCGTACGTGAATCGAACCCACGACACGCAGCGCAGCAGTCAATCGCTTAACCACTGCGCCAACCGTGCCGTCTATAGATACTTCATGAAACTAAGGAAGTGTAAAATAAGAACTCCACGAAGATAGAGGGCGGCGGTGGTTCCATGGAAACTCAGACCGCATTGTTTATTACACGACAGAGCCAAGATAAATATATTCCTTTGTATCCTCTCGAAAACATCGTATGGAGCCAAAAATTTGTATCTCTTGAATGGTAACAGGAACGCCCCGTCGGTGAATATTGTCGAAACCTGGCGATGTCAAGGTCAAAGGATACAGGGAATTATTTGTAAGGAAATATACGCTTGTTTATAGGATCTCGTAATTTTATGGAGGTCAACAGGAAATCGTATTTTCAGCTACGTACATCAAATCAATTTTCGTTTATATTTTTTGCGTTGTATCTCAATCTCAAGGTGGCGAGGTTCAAAAGACGTTCTATTGTGTATTTTTGTGACAAAACAACTATAAAGCTTTCATATCTAGAAACCATTAGCCACCTATCAATTTCATGGAAAGTCTGCGCTTGATTTACTAACAAATTGACGGAAAATATAACATTCTAATCCTGATTAAGAAAGAAATAAAGAAAAATAATTTTATTCGTCACAGAAACACGTGCTTAGGAAAACATAAACTCGAGCAGGTAAACATTACACAAAACACATTTACAATATAATCAAAAATAACAAATAGTCGGCAACTGCACGTCATGACTGTGACAAAAAGGCTTGCACTCAGCATGATGCTGTGCTATGGGGGATCCACAACACACAGCGCTGATTTTCAGTGGTTACCCAAAAAATACGTACGGAACCCAAGTCAAGTTTGCTGAGTTGAACATAATAGGTAACAAAATAAAATAAAATAAACAGTACTTATAACATTAATTAAGTACTAGAACTGTTTGATGCAAAACTCTTATCACAAAGTACGGAAGACCACTGACATACACACCTGCCCCGAGATCTAATAATAATAAAACCCATTTAATCAGGCCATTTATAACTTATGCTACTAAAATAAAATTATTGACAAGTTGTAAAATATAAAATAAATTTGCAAAAAGAAATAAAAAAATAATTCTATTACTGACACCGGCTGTTTTGGTCTGAGAGCCCATTTTTTTTTTATTTATTTATTTATTAGGAACTATTTTAGGTATAACTTAACAAAAGACACGAGGATAGCTACAAAAGTAAAATACTGTGGCGCAGCTATCAAAGCCCCATGCAACATACATGGAAGACATTTGATCCAGACACACAGCTTTAGGAAGTCTTATAATAAAATTAACAATTACAAAAGACAAATTCACTCAAAAGTTTGTATGTAATGATGTAGAGTGGAAGTGAGGGCGAGAGTGTTTGTGAGTGTGTGAGAGTGAGTAAGATGTGCAAATAGTCTATTAAAAGAGGATGCTAGCATGAGGGTTTATTTATGATACTAAAAGTTGCTCAGTTGCATCATAATTCATAGGACATAGATTTAAGCCAGTCTGTCAATTTTTTTTTCAGTAAGTTCCTTGTTAAAGGGTAGATTTTGACTCTTCTATTTATATTATTATAAAGCTTAGAGCTAATGTGGTTGAAGTGGCGACCTACCAACGCAAACCTGAAGAGCTCAGTTTTACAGATTCTGTCAGAGCGTCGCTTTTTAGTAAGTACTGAGGGTCGTAAAGCAAAAGGTGGTGTTTCTTAAGCACTGTGTGTAGTACGTACAGCTGTCTTACTGCGAGGACCTCACAAACTGAATATAATTCGGTAGTCGGAAATCGAATAGGTTTCCTCGCGAGTACTTTTAACACAGCTGCAGCATTGGCAAAGGCCTCCTCCATTTACTTCCATTTTTCTCTGTTGACTACTATTCGAGTCCATAATTTTTCTCTTGTGTTCCCCGAGTTCTATTCTATTACAACTTAAATTAACAACTATCACAAAGCAGCTTAGTTAGATTCAAGCGTCCTTCTTCATCTTTTTTTCGTGTTGATGGTAGGTACTCTTCTTCGATGTTTTTATATTGATTGAGCCCTTAAGTGGCCACAGCGTCCTTAAAACTCCATAAGCCTAACCAGTGGCAAGTATCAGCAAACGGCTCGTAGTTACTGACACACATTCCGAAAGACCCATTATCAAAGAAGGTCAGTGCCATTCATTGCTGCTCCTATAAACACCAGGTCATTATAAAGTCGACCATTCTCTCTGAAGAGGCCTTTAGACTTAGGCCCATCCCTCACACACTCGACCTTGCACACTTAGCGGCAACGACAACGGAAAGTGGACCCTGTAGCCTTCACCTAAAGTGCTCTTCGGTCTGAGAACTCAAGATGTTTGCGACCCGACAGGTATTTGAATTTTTGTGAGGTAGCTTCTGCCGTGAAATGTGATATTAATTTTGGAGAAAGACTTTCAGAGGCTTCGCGAAATGTAGGCTTAATATCAGGAAGTTTAGTAAGATGAATTTTATTATGAGATTTTATTTAAGCTGTTTATAATATTGTAGGTTTTCTTTATGCTTACTTATAGATATGTGTGGGTGGAATAATAACCTGTCTTTTTATAAAGGTTCAAAAAATTGCGTAGCTTTAGAATATCTTTAGGGAAAATGCGTAACCGGAGGACCAGAATATGAGTCACGCCTGACAACAAAAAGAAAAATAATTCTGGTCTTTTGAGAAGAATCTAGCAAACTACCTTCAAAGATATGACTCCATACACCATATTAATACCGCACCAAGAACTACAATAATGAAAACAAACAAAGAAACAAACACAAAATATAATAAATTAATAATGCGTCAAATTGGGGACAGCGCTCCTTGATGGGCGAGTCCTATTACTGGCTGAACGTACGACGCGTTGCGTGAGCTCAGTACAGATCACGCAAGCCTCGAAACTCGGTATTTTACATACAATAAAGCTCACAGAATATAAAGGCGGCATGTTTTTGGGAAAACACCAAAAACAAAAGGAGGTAAAAAGGTGGTAATTAAGTTTTAGGGAAAGACTCGAAATTCTCCGCTAAATTGAGGAATTTAGCGGCAAATGACGAAGACGCCACACGCATCCGCCACATGCGTCTGCAATTTAACGGCGAACGTCAAAGAGCGGTGGCCGCCACAAAGCGGTGGCCGCCAAATAGCGGTGCCCGCCAAGTAGCAGTGGCCGCCACATAGCGTTGCCCGTCAAACTCAAACACAAACTCAAAGCATTTATTTCAAATAAACCAATTACAGGCACTTTTGAATTGTCAAGGGGTTTGGTCAGTCATAAAGATGAAGCTAGTTGCCCATTCCAAAGCTTAGTAGGTACCTATGGAGAAGAACGGGCAAGAAACTCCACGGACACTCTTTTAAATTAACATATGGTTACAAAATATTGGTAACATCATTCGTGTTGAAATTAAACATGTGAGAACGATGCAAAACGTCAAAGGCGTCCGTAACATAAAGATTAAAAAAAAAAACAATTCAAAACTTAAATTAAAATAAGCCAAGGCCGCTAAGAGATGACCAGTCCCTACTGATGGCGCCCGTTCACGAACATGACGCATGGATTAGCACCATTCAACTCAACCATTTTGAAGGGAGCTAAATGATCCAACACACCCGCCACCATCAGCGAGACATTACAGTGAGCATGACATACTCTCAGCCGCCAGGGCACATTCAAGTCAATGAAAGAAGTAATCAGTAAATGGTAGCTTTATAGTAAGTACATAGTGCTCACACATGTGCTATGCAATTATATAATACTAAGAGATTGAATTTATACAAAGCAAAGATAGTTTTTGAAATCTTCAGCAGCTCCAACAGTATTTTCAAATGTTAATCAATTAGTTGAGGTTGTGGAGCTGGACCAGCATTGAGCCAAGCATTTTTATCAGCGATGTAATCCCCCAAATTATAGTATGCCTGCTTGCATAGTGTGCGTTTTATACAAGATTTGAATTTCGTCTCATTCAGTTGAAGTATGTGGGGAGGAATTTTATTATAACATTTTAAACAGTACCCCATGAAAGATGAGTCTACTTTTGCCAGTCTGAAACCTGGTTGAGCTAATAAATCCCTACTTCTAGTACTATAATTATGTCTTTCGCCTCTTTTACTAAAAAGATGTAAATTTTTTCTTACGTACATGATGTTTTCATAGATATATTGACAAGGCACCGTCATGATGTTAATATCCTTAAACATTTCCCTAAGAGAATCGCGCCTGCGGAGATTATATATGGCTCTGATGGCTCTTTTCTGCAGAATAAAAATAGACTCGATGTCTGCAGCCCGTCCCCATAGTAAAATACCGTATGACATAATACTATGAAAGTAACTAAAATAGACTAGCCTCGCGGTATCTACATCAGTAAATTGATGGATTTTTCTCACAGCATAAGCCGCCGAACTTAGCCGTCCTGCAAGGGATGTTATATGAGGACCCCATTAAAGCCTTGAGTCGAGCGTGATCCCCAGAAAAACAGTTTTATCGACGAATTCTAGTTCCTCTTGATTCAATATTATCTCACAATTACTACTTTTGACATTTGGTAACGAAAATCTTATGCACTTAGTTTTTTTCCCATTTAATACTAAATTATTAGCAGTGAACCAATTTTGGACCTGCAATAGGGCATTATTTACGTCGTCAAGATTTAATGCACGTCTGTTAATTTTAAAAATTAAGGAAGTATCGTCAGCAAATAACACCATTTGTGGTTGAGTTTTTAACAAATAGGGAATTTCATTAATATATACTAAAAAGAGGAAAGGACCCAATATCGAGCCTTGAGGTACACCCATTTTTACTTTTAAGCCGAGTGAATTGACTCCATTTATTTGAACTTGCTGCTGTCTATCATTTAAATAAGATTTTACTAAACTGCGCGCAAGTTTTCCAAGGCCGTAATGCTCAAGTTTCAAGAGTAATGTTTCGTGGTCGATGCAATCAAATGCCTTGGAGAGGTCACAAAATATTCCTATGGCGTCTTGGGCTTCTTCCCATGCCGCAAATATGTGTTTTAATAAGGTGACACCGGCGTCAGTTCCCTTGGTGAAACCATACTGTTGATCGTGTAAGATTTTATTGGTGTTAAAATGATTGAGCATTTGATTAAGCATTACCTTTTCAAACACCTTGCTGAAGACCGGCAACACGGATACGGGTCTATAATTATTGGTGTCTTCACTATCCCCGGATTTGAAAAGTGGTATTACCTTACTATATTTCATTAGATCCGGGAAGACTCCTTGATCAACACACAAATTAAATATTAAGGCCAAGTACGGCGCTATAGTCTCAATAATGCAGGTACAAACTTTAATAGACATTCCCCATAGATCTTCTGTTAATTTGATTTTGATTTGCTTGAAAGCTTTTATTACTGTTACGGGGTTTATATGCTTGAATTTAAATTCAATCGCGCAGGATGAAACGTTTGCTCTTAATAAATCAATAGAACGCGAGGGCGAGGAATTTAGGGTTTCAGTAGTTTTAAGTGGGATATTGGTAAAGAAATTTACAAATTCTTGCGCAACTTCTTTGTTTGTGCACGAGACCACGTGAAGTTTCTAGAGTGAAATCATTATTATGTTTTTTATTCCTGTTAGTTTCGTCATTGATAATTCTCCAAACCGTCTTTATTTTATTATCGGCTGATTTAATCTTGTTGCTAATGTACAAGGCTTTAGCTACCTTGCAGGTATTTTTAAAAATTTTAGAGTAAGTAGCAACGTATTTATTAAAAGTTTTAGAGTTAATATAAGGCTTAAGGCCATAAAGCTCAAACAATTTTTGCCTACTTTTCCTAATACCCTTAGTTGCCCAGTCACTGAACAAAAAATTCAGTGACTGGGCAACTAAGCGGAAGGCGTCAAATAGCGGAAGCCGCCACATAAGGTCAGCCGCCACATAGCGGTGGCCGCCAAATACCGGAGGCCACCACATAGCGGTGGCCACCAAATAGAGATGGCCGCCACACAGCGGTGGCCTTCAAAATGTAGCGGAGGCCGCCACATGGCGGTGGCCGCCAAATAGCGAAGGTCGCTACATTGTGGTGACCGCCAAATAGCGGAGGCCGCCAAATAGCGGTGGCCGCCACATAGCGGAGGCCGCCAAATAGCGGTGGCCGCCACATAGCGCTGGCCGCCACATAGCGGTGGCCGCCACATAGCGGTGGCCGCCACATAGCGGTGGCTACCACATAGCGGTGGCCGCCACATAGCGGTGGCCACCACATAGCGGTGGCCACCACTACATAGCGGTGGCCGCCACATAGCGGTGGCCGCCACATAGCGGTGGCCACCACATAGCGGTGGCTACCACATAGCGGTGGCCGCCACATAGCGGTGGCAGCTACATAGCGGTGGCCGCCATATAGCGATGGCCGCCACATAGCGGTGGCCGCTGTATAGCGGTGGCAGCTACATAGCGGTAGCCGGTACATAGCGGTGGCAGCTACATAGCGTTAGCCGCTATATAGCGGTGGCAGCTACATAGCGGTGGCCGCCATATAGCGGTGGCCGCCATATAGCGGTAGCCGCCTCATAGCGGTGGCCGTTTCATAGCGGTGGCCACTACATTGCGGTGGCCGCTATATAGCGGTGGCAGCTACATAGCGGTAGCCGCTACATAGCGGTAGCCGCTACATAGCGGTGGCAGCTACATAGCGGAGGCCACAAATAGCGGTGGCCGCCTCATAGTGGTGGCCGCCATATAGCGGTGGCCACCTCATAGCGGTGGCCGCCATATAGCGGTGGCCACCTCATAGCGGTGGCCGCCACATAGCGGTGGCCGCTACATAGCGGTGGCAGCTACATAGCGGAGGCCGCTAAATAGCGGTGGCAGCTACATAGCGGAGGCCGCTAAATGGCGGTGGCCGCCATATAGCGTTAGCCGCTATATAGCGGTGGCAGCTACATAGCGGTGGCCGCCATATAGCGGTGGCCGCCATATAGCGGTAGCCGCCTCATAGCGGTGGCCGTTTCATAGCGGTGGCCACTACATTGCGGTGGCCGCTATATAGCGGTGGCAGCTACATAGCGGTAGCCGCTACATAGCGGTAGCCGCTACATAGCGGTGGCAGCTACATAGCGGAGGCCACAAATAGCGGTGGCCGCCTCATAGTGGTGGCCGCCATATAGCGGTGGCCACCTCATAGCGGTGGCCGCCATATAGCGGTGGCCACCTCATAGCGGTGGCCGCCACATAGCGGTGGCCGCTACATAGCGGTGGCAGCTACATAGCGGAGGCCGCTAAATAGCGGTGGCAGCTACATAGCGGAGGCCGCTAAATGGCGGTGGCCGCCATATAGCGTTAGCCGCTATATAGCGGTGGCAGCTACATAGCGGTGGCCGCCATATAGCGGTGGCCGCCATATAGCGGTAGCCGCCTCATAGCGGTGGCCGCTTCATAGCGGTGGCCACTACATTGCGGTGGCCGCTATATAGCGGTGGCAGCTACATAGCGGTAGCCGCTACATAGCGGTGGCAGCTACATAGCGGTGGCCGCCATACAGCGGTGGCCACCTCATAGCGGTGGCCGCCATATAGCGGTGGCCACCTCATAGCGGTGGCCGCCACATAGCGGTGGCCGCTACATAGCGGTGGCAGCTACATAGCGGAGGCCGCTAAATAGCGGTGGCCGCTTCATAGCGGTGGCCACTACATCGCAGTGGCTGCTACATAGCGATGGGTGCCACATAGCGGTGGCCGCCAAACAGCGGTGGGTGCCACATAGCGGTGGCCGCCAAATAGTGGAGGCTACCACATAGCGGTGGCCGCCAAATAGAGGTGGCCGCCACATAGTGGTGACCGCCACATAGTGGTGGACGCCACATAGTGGTGGACGCCACATAGCGGTGGCCACCAAATGGCAGTGGCCACCACATAGTGGTGACCGCCACATAGCGGTGGACGCCACATAGTGGTGACACTATGTGGCGCCACGTTTTTAGGGAAGGATTTTACTGCGCGTTTTGATAAACTATAAAGTAATTTAAACGTAATATGACAAAACACATGACTAAAGATTTTTCAAAAAACCTCTTTTATGGTGAAATACAGTTTATATCAATATTATGTTTACTTTGATCAATAAACTTGATAATTTACCCGGATATTCTTAATAAATGAAACGACCGTAAACATACATTTTTGAGAACAAACTTTTTAAAGAGGGCGGGAGGGGTGAATTTTTTGGGGGAAAGATTTTAACGCGCCGTTAAATTAACTTGAAGCTCTGTACATACATTTCGGAAATAAAGGAAAAACTATATCAGGGTTTTCAAAAAATCTACCTCTAACTGGTCGGAAAGGGGGGGTCAATTTTAGAGGGGATTTTATGTTTCAAATTGGCGCAAAAACGACTGAATGGATTTAGATGATTTTTGGCACAGATATAGTTTATAATCTGGATTAACACATAGGGTACTAGGTTTTCATCGCGGTAGTACGTTCCCGTGATATTTTTTCCGACATTCACGCGGGCGAAGCCGCGGGTAAAAGCTAGTATATTATAATATTACCTCAACATGTATCTAAATGATTGCCAGCCAGTCCTGTTTTCATGAATAAGAGGTTCTTTTAAGCGTATGTGCGAGCCAAAAACCTTGTAGAAAAAAAATTGCTACTACACCTATTATATATTTAAGTACCTCCTCCACCAATTATATTTCCCTCCGGCATTATATTTACCTCCATATCAATTAATATGTTTTGTGGGTTAGTAGAAATTAAAGTTCAATTCTGCATGAACCAAAATATTACTACTACATTTTTCACTTCGATCCCAAATGTTTTTATCGAACAGTCAAAATCTCTCACTCAGTCCTATATTAAACCATTACACCCTACAAACAACCTAGTCATCATATTACCATTCCGGGGCAGATTTGCGTACTACACTCGAACCCAGAGATACCCTAATCACCCGCTAATGGGTACCGAAAACCCTTGATGCGAGGTTAACGGTACAAACACTTTTTGGCTGAACCCTTAGGGAATGACTGAATTAATGTTTGTAGCCAACTGATTCGATTATTTGCTGTAAGTACTCTTGGACGAAGTGAGCGATGAATAAGACATTTAGTTAGTTTATTATTATTCCATATTACATATGCAGTTCAAATGGACACACGAATAAGAAGAATAATTTATGGATCTCGATAAAAACTTAAAGATGTTATGCTGGTCTCTACAAATCTAGGTGTAACTAAATCGAGATGCATGCTTAAGGGGACGATAACCGACTTTTAATGATTTTATACTGAAGATCACGTCTAAACGAGTAGTGTTAATGATTTGAAAAAAATATATGATAAATTAGAGCATTTTCTCAATAACTTAATATGTAAATATTTTAGATTATGTTTATATTACATAATGAACTACTAGCTAAACAACTAGCTTCATATTTGTAACTGACCGACTTGACAATTCAAAAGTGCCTGTCAATGGTTTAATTTAAATAATTGCTTTGAGTTTGAAATTGATTTGTAAAGTTATGTCTAACGCGGATAAAAAACTGAGAATGGCGCAAAATCTACCAAGCGTATTTTTCTGAAACCTTCACAAATTTAAAGATTATTGATCTTTTAGTATACGCGTTTTATTAAAATACCTTTTGTTTTGTGTATAATAAATTAATAATGCGTCAAATTGGCGACAGCGCTCCTTGGTGAGTCCTATTACTGGCTGAACGTACGATGCGTTGCGTGAGCTCAGAACAGAACACGCAAGCTAACCACTCAAGGTCACTGGGATATATCTGAGTCTTAAGCATCGTTACAAAATATGGTCCATAAGTCCGTACTTACCTACACCTTTTTAACCGACTTCACAAAAAGGAGGACGTTCACTGTTTTTTTTTTTTTAATGTTTGACACCTCATAACTCCGTCGTTTATGAACCGACAATTGCCTTTAAGATTGAAAAAAGAAACAAAAATGGTAACACAGCAAAGTGAAAAACATAATTATTCGTCTATATGGCGGTGAGGACATAAATCCCCATAGTGAGGCATCTTATAAACACAAGCCTGTCTGTAGTAGAATTTAAGTACTAACATAGCCTATAAGTTAAATTGTTTACTTAAATGTAGAATTGTGAGTAGTTTTCGTAATCGAATACAGTTGTCTGATAAATAAAAGAATTTTTATTATTATAATATCCAGAATGAAAGGGATATTAATAACAACAGGTAAAGAGAAAAGAACAAAAAAGCTAATTTATTTTACATCCAAGAAGTCTGTCTCATTTTATTACTCTTTATTTAATTTCCGATGTCAGACGACAGCTAGCACTGAAATGTTCCCAGTGTAACTGAAATTGGAAATGAGCCTGCCTAGCGTATGAATTATTTCACGTCCTTTATTACACTTTTAAATTTTCCGGCGCGACTCTCGCCTGCTTTGGAACGGGTACACATACCGTGAAACTAGTTTTATCCCAATGTTAGCTTAGTAAGTATTTGTAATATTAACAGAAATTATGCAAAATATCAAGACCTTTAAGTTACTAAGGAAACTTGTTGAATCCACAATCATCACAATTAGATAAATAAACACTGGATTGTATTAAGAGCGGCCAACCCGTCACATTTTTCATACAAATGCTTGTACGTGATTATGGCGTTGTAACATATCTTTTTTTGAATTTTTTGAACTAATATGTATTTTGTGCACTATACATATAATTTCTATGACAGCAAAATATATAAATTTGGAGAAACAAATTCAGTACAAGCCTGTAAAAATCTGCTTTTTTGCACAAATTTTACCTGAACTTTGGCCGTTCATAGTATACTCATAAATTGTAAAAAGGAAAGAAAACATCTTCGTAGAAACCTCACACATGTAACGAAAATTCTAAATGATTAACATTTATTTGACAAACTTGTACTTAAACTTGTCTTACTCAAAAACACGTATTTCCTGAAACAAGTTTTATGAAATTTCCGCCCAATATTTTTCGTTCAATGTTATCGCGTTCTCACTTGCGCTGGATGAAACAACAAGATTCGACCATGCTCGCATTGATGATAGACGGACCGGGAAGGGCCCTCTTAATAGTAGCAACTTATCGTAAGGAATATCATCAAATCATTATTCTCCTGCCCTTATCCCAATTTATTCGGGGTCGGTACCACATGATGTCTATTTCTTCCATACTTACTCTATTACTCAAATCAAATCAAATCATTTATTTGCTTGAATATATTCGTCATCTCCGTATCGTCATCCCCTTTCTTCTTATAGCCATATCATCTTTCACATAGTCCATCCATCGTTTCTTTAAGGCCTGCGCAGACGAGGGACTTTTGTCCGCGGACAATTTGGAATCGTATAGAAATCCTATCGGCATTTTGTCTACGTGCGCGTTAGATTTCCTGACGATTCCAAATTGTCCGCGGACTAAAGTCCCTCGTCTGCGCAGGCCTTTAGTCTCCCCCTACTCTTATAGCGATCCACATTATATACTCAAATCTTTCCTCAAGACATTTTCCTCATTCCTCATTGTATTAATAGTAGTAACTTGGAGGAATAAATCTAGTCAATTCAATTGACAACTAATAACCGTTTAAGAGCACATGACACATAACTGCGTCATGATGGAAATTATAAAATCAAAATCAAAAGTCATTTATTCAAACTAGGCTTTTTAATCAGCACTGTTCGAACATCAAAAATTACATGAGACAGTCCCCCAAAAACGCCCGCCCTTCACCACTTCCTAGTGCTTTAGCTGGGAAGAAGAAGTGGCGCAACAAACTCCCCAGCAGCACAGCTGTCTGTTCGCATATAAAACTTGAAGCTATACAATACAATGTAAAATAATTTGCATTATAGTAATAGTAGTAATAATTTGCATATAGAAGCAATGCCGTTTAAATGGTTGCACAATCAAATACAAATAGAAAAGTTATAACTAAATCCGTGGGTAAAGAGAAGGCAAAGCAAAATAATGTAATTTTAAATGTAAATACTAAACTTTATAGTCTTGATACAACTAAGTCACGTGGAGGAATTAGGAACAGCTACAGTGCGATTTTGAAACCACATCACATGCCTCACGTATTGTCGTGCTCTCTGTGCAATATTACCTATGTGAAAGATCTTTGTGAAGCCAGCGCTAACGCTTTCAAAGTGGTCGAATTCTTGTCGAAGTTTATTTGAAATATAGTTAAAAATGGAATCATCGAACAGAAGAAGTCTTGATAGACAAACAGCTTCGCTAAAAGGTTGAAGTTCGATGAAACAGCACTGTCTGTACTGACAGGCCATTATTCTTACTAATGTTGTTATCGAGATGAATAATAAAAAACGTAGATTGATAGAGATATTATCGTGTATACAACATTATTTTTAGTATATGCGAAACCCGAAACACGTGTCTAGTATTTTTATGTAAAGAAATGAATGTACAAAATTTCTAAACTTTATCATGAAAAATCACAAAAGTTATAAGGTCGTTATGTTACCGGGTTGTCCGTACAAAAACAAGCTAACGGTGCCCCCGCGCCTCCAGGGTCGTCATACGCATGCGGTGAATCAAATTTAATGATATATAGGGTTCTTTTTAAAACGTCAATAACCTCTTAAGGGGTAATTGTACTCATCATTATGAACAACTTTTACCATGGGACCAAATCTGAAATCGCGAAAAAAAATCAGCTGTTCCCCACATTTTAACGAATTATTCGAACATAAATGTAGGGAATAGCTGTTTTTTTTTTCGTGGAGACAGTCCCCCAAAAACGCCCACCCTTCACCACTTCCTAGTGCTTTAGCTGGGAAGAAGAAGTACTTGGTTAAGCACCAGGATAGCTATTCACAAACGTACGATACGCTTCCGTGCCGAATCGAACAACAATCAATGTTATCAAAAGAGTCCTTTAAAGGTTGAAAGCTGTTCACAAATCCACAACCCGAAAATTTTGTCAGTTTGAATCAAATAGACGACCGCCATTCTTCCGAGAGCTATTTGCTGTCGGGGGCAAAGCAGGTTAGTGATTGAAAATGTGTCATTTTCGATTCGACAACCTGTCGTGTGGTTGTGAATAGCTATGCAGTTAGGTTAATCGTATCCAAATACATAAAACTGTTTATAAATTGAAGAATCAAAAAATATTTGAGGTCTGAAATAGTGTATAAGTATTAGCATAATACAAAGAAGGGTAATGATAATTATAATAATTAAATGTCTACTACGTCAAATTAATAAGGACATTAAATTATTGAGAAACACAAATTACACCGAGTGCATTTCCATTAATTCCCTTTCATTCAATTACACACACGTAAAGGCTCGTACAGACTGGTGCGATATATGTTAATTATTTGCTAATAATTAGTAGGTACTTAGTCACGGCGAAATTAGGTATCATTAACTACGTAAACAAATATGGAATTCATTAATGTAAATTATAGCTCAATACTGGATTACTCGTAGTTTCATGACGGTAACATTTCAGTTGTTAATAATAACAGGAATGTTATTAATTATAACTAAAATGTTATTAATACTAACACTAATATTAACACTACTTGTTTAGACGTGATCTTCACATAAAATCATTAAAAGTCGGTTATCGTCCCCTTAATGGCCTATTTGAAATAAACGATTTGACTTTGGAGGATTGAGAAGAGATTTTAGATGTTAGATTTAGATTTTTATGTTATTTAGACGTTATCTTGAAGGCAACAAAGCAGTGGTGGCTGGTGGACCAGTGGTAACGGCTGAGAGTTAAGAGTTCAAAACGGTGAAGGAAAACATCGTGAAGAAATCCTACAACTAAAAATTCGAAGGCATGTGACATCTACCAACCCGCACTGGATCCGCGTGCTGGACTACGGCCAACTCCTTCTCACTGAGAGGCACAGTGGAAACAATACAGGGTTATTTTTAAAACGTCAATAACCTCTTAAGGGGTCATTGTACTCATCATTATGAACAACTTTTACTATGGGACCAAATCTGAAATCGCGAAAAAAAAATCAGCTGTTCCCTACATTTTAACGAATTATTCGAACATAAATGTAGGGAATAGCTGTTTTTTTTTCGTGGTTTCAGTTTTGGTCCCATAGTAAAAGTTGTTCATAATGATGAGTACAATGAACCCTTAAGAGGTTATTGACGTTTTAAAAATAACCCTGTATAACCTGATTATGATTATGCTGAAGGTAACATAGAAATCAATATCACATCGCCAAGACTTATTTACTTAGTAATTGAATATACAACAGCAGATTTCCCAGGCGATATTCATATAGATCTAGGAGAAGAAATTGTTAATGTATTAACTATCTTATAGGTACTATCTACTAGTTATCAAGGTCTTGGCGTCCATAGGGAGACGAGCTTCCCTAGTAGTATCGAAATCAGTTAGTCTAGCCTTGATTAGGTAAATGATCTGAAATTGTTTTCTATACCCTAGGTATTTTGGAAGCTATAGCTAGTAATTATTACGGTTTTAGTTAGGATTTTATATTTTGAAGATACCCAAATCTTTGACTCATCATTCATAATTTCAGCCGAAAAGACGTCCACTGTTGGACATAGGCCTCCCCTAAAGAGGGGGTTTGCCATAATCGCCACGCTTGGCAGGCGGGTTGGCGATCGCAGTATGGTGTTAAAATGCATAGAGAACGCTGCTGCCCAGTCTCTAGTAAGTCCCTTAGTCGCCTTTTACGACACCCACGAGAAGAAATGGGATGGTACTACTCGTATTCTTTACGTCCGGCACCACACGGACAATCTTTGACTACCTAAAGGTTTCTTGATAATCATTTTCGTCCAAATTATTTTGCAGATCTCTAAGTAATTTATGATGTGTAACATCTTAGCTCTTGCTTTCTATGGGAGTGATTTCGTAAAAAGGGTCGGAGCTCGGAAGTGTGTAACAGGAAGTGACACTAGCTTGAGCATAGCATAAGTAGGTACTTTTTAATAGCATGGGATTAGTGTACTTATGGAATTAATAATTACTATACAGGGTGTTAAAGTAACTGCGTGCCACAGCTTAGAGGTAGATTCAGTATCGATAAAGGAATCCAGGAAAAAAAAAGAATAAAAAAAAAAAAAAAAAACATTAAAAAAATTGTCTCTTCGTACTTAAACGGGCTTAGGACCGTCAAATAAAATAATTTTCTTTCTAAACGATTCCTATTTTAAGTTAGTAGGTACTAAATTAGGTTGATCTTGCAATTTTTTTTTTGTGTTAGATTTTTTTTTTCTGGATTCCTTTATCGATACTGAGCCTACCCTTAAGCTATGGCACGCAGTTACTTTAATATCCTGTATAGATTTTAAGTAGAGGGGGTCGCATTTCGACCACTGGGCGACCGCTAGTAATTAATAATTATTCGAGTATTTAGCTTTTTTAAATGTTGAGGTTAATTTATGTCGCAGCTCAGTTGCTTATTACCAAGGTGAGATGGCAGATGTTACACATCTGCGACTACTGTAAGGCTCGTTTTTAGGGTTCCGTACCAAAATGGTAAAAAGGAACCCTTATGGTGAGACTAAGTCTGTCTGTCTGTCACACCTGAATATCTCAAGAACTGCTAATGCTATTAACTTGAAATTCAGAATAGTTTTAGATGACGATTGCCGAAATATTTTGTACACAAGAAAGAAATTAAAAAAAAACATATCTTTATTGCAAAAGGGACTGAAAGGGGGTCTTAAAAATTTGAAGTGGGGCTACTAGGGCATGTGGGGTATCATATGAAAGAACGCTGTTTGCACATTCTCAAACATTTTTTTTTAATACCGTTCTCCCCCTCCTTATCTCCGAAGTTTGCATAGATAAAAATCTGAGATTATACTATGTGATAGAAGTTTATGTGAAGATTAAAGACAAAATAAAACGATCTCTCTAAATAGCACAGTTTTTCAGAAATCATCAACATCATATATACGTACGGAACCCTCGGTGCGCGAGTCCGGTTATTAGAGCATTTGGCTCTAATAACCCAACCATCTACCTACACACTAGCCTACCACCTTATAACCCGAGCTCACGAACTAACCTAAATCTAGTTCTAGGCCATAAATAAACCAGGAGCTAGATCTCCTGGGAATACTGCCTCCTGATAGACTGTTGGTGGATTTAAATTTGTCATTCCGTTATGTATGGAGCGAAATTAGTTTCCGACTCGACGTGGTTGCGGTAGACCTGTGTCAAAGTTGACAGGCGAAAGAAATGTTTTATTTGAAAGGAGGCTTTTGTTACCTGGTGAAAAATGGCGGAAAGTGTCGTTGATCTAGGAAGTTAGGATTGGGAGTTCTTAAAGGTTTAGAAGATGACCTGAATGCGGACCGAGGGCTGGGTAGAAGTGGCGCGGGAAGAGTACCTGGAAGAATTTCGGGGAGGCCATTGCCACGCACACACACTAGTATACACCGTGGCATTTTAATCGTCTTACAACGGCAGCCCAGTTCATGTGTATACATTCGTCATTTATCCCTCTAAATATCCGTATGTCCACTGTAACTTGTGTTAAGCGACAGTTTCGTGTTCCGTTCGTGAACTACGAGTATCCTCCCAAATTAATTAAAACTTTAACAGAATTGGGATTAACACATGGCAGCCTGGACACAGAGTTCCCTTTAGCCCAAAGTTAGTCGTAGCTCATGTGAATGTCCTAATACACACAGTATTTGGAAGCTTTGTATCTGTCTAGCATAGTCAAAGTCAAAGTCAAATTGTTTATTTCAAATAGGCCCATATAAGGCACTTATGAACGTCAATATTTACAAAAAAATTGAATTGATTCTAGTCGCCTCTTCCAAAACTTTGCACAATTTTTTGCACCGTTTGGTGCCGGACGTAAAGAATAGCACCATCCCATTTCTCCCCGTAGGTGTCGTAAAAGGCGACTAAGGGACTTACTAGAGAATGGGCAGCAGCGTTCTCTATGCATTTTAACACCATACTGCGATCGCCAACCCGCCTGCCAAGCGTGGCGATTATGGCAAACCCCCCCTTTAGGGGAGGCCTATGTCCAGCAGTGGACGTCTTTCAGCTGAAATGACTGCACAATGTAGTATTATTGTCTGGTGATCCAATATGGCTTAGAAATATGGACTGAAAGGTAGACACAGACGGCTCAGCAGCATATGGCTCAGCTAAGTTGTAAGTTCCAGTAGCTTAGAATACATTTTCTTGCCGCGTATACTGTGGAAAATTGCAATGACTACACAGCATCATATAGAAAATGGTTTAGAATTTATGGATAACAACTACATTAATTTGATTTATCATCAACATTACGAAAGATGAGTGTGGTGCCGGACGTTAAGAATAACACTCCCCTATTTCTACCCGTGAGTGTCGTAAAAGGCGACTAAGGGACTTACTAGAGAATGGGCAGCAGCGTTCTCTATGCATTTTAAGGCGACGATAACCGACTTTTAATGATTTGATACTAAAGATCACGTCTAAAGGAGTAGTGCTAATAATTTGAAAAAATATATATTAAATTGGAGCATTTTCTCAGTAACTTAATATGTGAATATTTTAGATTATGTTTTTATTACATAGTGAATTAATTTGTAAAGTTATGTCTAACGCGGATAAAAAACTGAGAATGGCGCAAACTCTACCAAGCGTATTTTTTTGAAACCTTTACCAATTTAAAGATAGTTTAATTATTGTTCTTTTAGTATACGCGTTTTATTAAAATACCTTTTGTTTTGTGTATAATAAATTAATAATGCGTCAAATTGGGGACAGCGCTCCTTGATGGGCGAGTCCTATTACTGGCTGAACTTACGATGCGTTGCGTGAGCTCAGTACAGAACACGCAAGCTAACCACTCAAGGTCACTGGCATATAACTGAGTCTTAATTTGATTTATCATCAACATTACGAAAGATTATGTACTATTTATTTTAGAAGTATGTAGGTATGTAAGTATATTCTCTTATTGTATGTTTATATTTATATTAGTGAATAGTACTTTTATTTTATTTTGTTTCTCTTCTACTCCTACACAAGTTGTCTACATCTCTTCATCTACTTTCCTGTCGCAGGAATGCTGGAAGAGATTTCTTTAGAAATAAGCATCACCTTTGTACGTATTTTTTTGTTCTTGTCTGTTTATATGTGAGTACATAAACTGTTAAATAAAATAAATAAATATAGGTAGTTAATGCAGCTAAAATGCCAAAATAATCGGCAGAAGAAGGACGGATTGATACAATTTTAAAAACTATAATTACTTATGAGTTTTTAAACGTCTCTTCATAATAATTACCAGTATAATGGCGTTGATTTTTGTGATAAAACGTCGGCTCGCCAATGTTAAGTCTATAGACGTCCACGTATACTTTAATCTAATTAGTGCTAAGCCTGGACTTACCTTGCCCTCACTCTTCCAGTATATGAAAAAGCCATACTCGTCGACTTTGAACAGGCAGTTCTGTTCAAACTCTGTGTTGTCTTTCTCCTCTGTCCACCGGTCGAAGACGGCACCCTGAGGGGGAAAACAAAATTAGTATTTATTACATACCAGCAATACTATTAGGGTTTTATACCCAATATTTTGATTTAAAAATAATTATAATGTCCGCGGAGTATCTTGGTCTTTCTCCTCCAGAACCTACTACGCTTTGTAATGGGCAACTAGATTCATTTTTCTGATCGATCAACTAAGTTTTTGGCAATTCAAAAGTGCCTATAATTGTTGTTTTTTTATTTTTAAGTTTGAATCATTGCTACAGAAACATGGAATCTCATAGACCATTGTAATAAATAGTTGTGTAGGAAGTTAGTAGGAACAGATTAGATGTGGCTATAATCATCTGTTGTTCTTTCAACTGCCAGAAAGTATTATATTTCCATTAGCTATTTTGTTCCCTGGATTGGCAGATAATAAATTTAAATTTGTCAAAAATTCGAGACCGAAAAAGTTCTCTGTCTCGAATTTGTGACAAAATTAAATCCACGGATTTACTTAGCAATGAGAAAAAAAACCATGAAAAAGTTAAAATTGTATTATTCAACTCGTCAAAAGTGTTTGATTTCATTTCTACCATTTGGTAGAAAAACCACACTTTTTTCCCCACATTTTTATAACAACGTTTTACGACCTGTTTTATTCTGCATGGCTCTAAAGCGTAGCTTTTAACAGCCAATTAAAACCGCGGGTTCCGATAAAGAGTCTATAAAGTTCGAGCCGTTTATTGACTGTGGCCATTCCGTCGTGTCAATAACGCTACTGTCATTGGTTACTTGAGAATCGCAGCAGGGACCCGTAGGGTTATAAAATGAAGCTATTTGTACATCATAAACTGGCGATGTGGTTCCAATTAGTAGCAATATTAAACACATAGACTGGAAGTGGCCGGTAAAAGCTGATTCAATAAGACCTGAGGTAGAATTTATGGGTTTTCTACTTAGTAATTTAGCTAAATGCTATTTGCACTATTAAGCACACATATTATTATGGAATCTAATAAAATTAGCCACATCGGGCCTTATTTTAGCTCCATCCACACTGTTGTAATCTCCTCTTCATTTCATTCAGTCACATCTCTTATGATTTTTCAATCTTCATAGTAAGTAACACATCTCATCTCACAAAAAAAACCGGCCAAGTGCGAGTCGGACTCGCGCACGAAGGGTTCCGTACCATTATCTATAAAAATGGCAAAAAAAACACGTTTGTTGTATGGGAGCCCCCCTTAAATATTTGTTTTATTTTAATTTAATTATTTATTTTTAAAGTCAATATATATCTACATATTTTGTGAATATTTCAAGCGTCTACCTGTTGCCGTTATCAATATAGAGCAAAAACGAGCAAAAAAATCACGTTTGTTGTATAGGAGCCCCCTTAAATATTTATTTTATTCTATTTTTTAGTATTTGTTGTTATAACGGGAACAGAAATACATCATCTGTGAAAATTTCAACTGTCTAGCTATCACGGTTCATGAGATACAGCCTGGTGACAGACGGACAGACAGACAGTTTTACCCTTTGGGTACGGAACCCTAAAAAATTAGTTTTCAGCTTTACCAACTCAATTCAGTAACCACTTCCAGCATTTCTGTCGTATCGGTATATTAAAGCTACTTACTATCACCCTTCGATTAAAGTAACCGAAATGGACTCCTTCAAATACCTTATCATAACTTGCAGGAATCCGTGCCTGCACATACCATAGTTTTACAATCTGTGCTCATACTCCAAACTTGACACCGAACCCAAACGCCAAAACCCCCCACAATTACGCAAACAAAATAAATCAATGGATATCAGTGTACAAATCAAATGGAAGAGACATTAAACTTGTGATATTTGAGTAGTCAAGCCGGAGCGGAGGTGAGGAGATTATGTGAGCGCACCTCGACTGAGCCGCTTACGATACGGCGGCGGATAGACACAGACAGTAACTGGGATTGGTGTTGGAGCCAGTGCGAGCAGAGAGCGGGTTGATACTGCTTTTACTGGAGCGCAAGAAGATAGCCCAGTAAAAGGCCTCACTCGGAGAAGTTCATCTTTTTCTTCCACCAACCATTCGACAGGCTCCCGAGTCCTGATTTGCTTAGTCCCCGACCGCAAATTATAGCCGTCGGAAGAATTGTGGTCGTATATTGGTAACTTTGAAAATGTTCGGGTTTCGGTTTTGTGCACAGCGTTTAGAGGACTACTCCGTCCATCACTTTGGTAAAATAACAGCAACGTTGTTTGGCGGCAGAAGATAGAATATTAACCCGGATAAGCTATTCACAAAGCTCTAAGTAGGTACTATTTCGGCTAAACATTTTAATTTAATCAGCGTTTATTTATTTTTTCGTATATAAATTCTCTTACATATCTCAGTAGGTAATAACAGCCCACGGGTCGATCCACCAGGTAAGCTATGCTTGCCAGGGTTGGTCCGTGGATGGGCGAGCAAGACTCTCCATGCCTCGGAAAGCACGTTAAACCGTTGGTCCCGGCTGTCATTCGTGGATCTTTGACAGTCGTTACCGGTCGTCAGAATCCCGAAAGTCTGACAACCAGTCTTACCAAGGGGTATCGATTACCCAGTTACTGAGTTGTGGAGGTCGATCTCAATCGCTGCCACTGACACCATACCCTCACGTACGTTCGGTGAGCATGTGCGATCGACTCTGATTTACGGCGCGATCAGCACAGACTGACTCATCGCGCAGGTCTTCACGTAACGGGCACAATAGATTGCGGTGGGATTTGCTTCACAGATTATATAACTCTGATCTGATGCTGGTGAAACTGCGGTGTTACTTTTTCGTATTGTGAGATTTCTCGAACACAATAGGGTACAAAAGCGGACGTAATGCCTTAGGCATTCTCTACCAGTCAACCAAGGGTGGTAAAGAGATAAGATTTGCCGTTATCTTATTGCCGTTTTAAAACTAATTTGGTTGAAGGTATCAAATCTCATGTCTTAAACCGAGATGACTGAGTATTCAAAATGACGTGAATATGAACAACTTTTACGACCAAAAACAATGTTCCAAAGATACAAAATGTTCCGATCGATTATGTACCTATAGGAAGGTTGTTTTTTTTTTTTGCGAATTCTAAATTGGTCCTCTAATAAAAGTTGTTCATATTGATGGGTAGAACACTCCCTTAAATTTTGTCGCATGTTTTCAAAGTCAGCCTGTAATACTACTTACTGCCATGAATTTTTTCACATAATAATATCCAAAACAACCATTTAGCTGGCAGGGGGGGGCGGGGGGTATACTTGACTCTAACAAAATAATACGCAAACGGTTCCTTGAATCGAAAAAAATCTTTTTGTAAAAAAAAAACCGACTTCACAAAAACACTACAAAGTGAAAAATAACTTTAATTTCGGAAGTCGGTGTCTTTGGATCTGTATTTTAGTTTTATGACACCGACTTCCGAAATTAAAGTTATTTCTCACTTTGTAGTGTTTTTTTGGAAGTCGGTTTTTTTTTACACAAAGATTTTTATTTTTCAATTTTTAGTGGGTCAGTTTTTAATTTATCTAAGTTACAATAGCCTAAAGTCAACTGCTCATCACCTTTTACAAAATATTGCTTTTCCCGATGCTGGGACGTTAATTGTTGAGCCACTACCACTCACCATATGCATTGTGACGAGCATAAATTGCTTAGCAACCATATTAAAGTACCTAATGGAATCGCAACCCGTTAAATACTTATTATTATGTTGTTCCGGTGGCCATCTCCATCATCAGTTCCACTTCACCAAATGGTGATTTTCGGGAGCAAATGCACGAGTTACTATTAAAAATACCCAAATCGCTATAGGTTTGCCTATAAAATTCGAAGGTTTCTCTTGATTTTCATGAGATTCCCGCATCAGATTGTGATTTGGTGGCAATGGGACCACCTCGGTAGCATACCCTTTCAAACAAAAAAAATATTTTCAAAATCGGTCCATAATTGACGGAGATATAGGTGAAAAAAAAAAAAAAAACATACAGCCGAACATATAACCTCCTCCTTTTTGGAAGTCGGTTAAAAATAGTTTTCACAGACTCGCAATTATTTTGAACGCCCTATCTAACGGTACCATGGCGTAGACGAGAAAAGAAATATCATCCCCACTCTACGAACAAGGCAGGTAACCTAATATATATTTTTTTGTAGATTTTATTTTACCACTTTGTCGGCGTGATTAAACCCATGCCAAAAAACAGCTTTCTAGTACTAAGAGTCTCGGAGCTAAGCTGGGGACAGACAGACACGGACATGGCGGAATTATATATCTTTGTGTCTATAGTCTAAGGCCCGTATTTATAGAGCGTTACTCAGTACTCAAGCATTACTTAAGACTAGATTCAAGCTATTGGATTGGTTGAAACTAGTCTTAGGTAATGCTTGAGTACTGAGTAACGCCCTATAAATACGGGGCTAAGTGTTTTGTATTGTAAAATAGAGTAAAGCGATGGTCAAACGTTGACAACTCGTAACCCACATTTTTTCGCAAGGTGATTTAGGTACTTACATCCTTTTTTTTTTAATAAAGCGTCAAATTTACATGGGCTTTTTTGTTTATTTATCAATAAATAGTTCGATTACCTACCAACTACTTTTTAATTTAATTTTTCCAAATTATATAGCTTTTTTTTAAATTTAAGACATTGCAGTTACATGTTGTCAACCTTTGATCATCGAAAGGTAGTATTTATGTTAGGTTTTATGTCCATGTGCAATATTTAATATTCGTATGCCGCTTGTAGCGGTGGATGTGTCGAACATAACTCAATTATCCAACTCTGTACCTACCATATCCGACGAATAAATGTCTTTGTCTTTATAAGGGTTCCTTGTTACCTACGCAACCCTAAAAACATTTTTTTAATTTTTTTATTTAGGATGGGTTTGCTCTCGACCTTAGTCTAGGGCAGAGGCGACAGATACAAAGTCGACGATGGAGTGAGCTTACCCAGAAGAAGCCTGTTCACTCTAACTTTGAAGAGATTAGGGTTGTATGCGTTCGGAACACAGACACAATCTCACCTCCGCGACAATCAATGTCAAAAATGTACGGAAATTCAGGGAAATTGTAAAAATAAAGTTATTTTTTTGACAGATTACGACTGAGATTAGAATCTGAACTTTCTTAAAAATACAGAAATTGCTCCCTGGTTTCATGACGATATCTACTAGAAATAAGGTAACATATTAACCATTTTTTTTTTTTTTTTAGTAGAAAATGCCTATGGCATTAAGTCCGCCTCTGTACATTTGTGTGCTTGAAGTATTAAATAAATATTTACCTGAAGCAGCAGTTCAGGGACCGGGATCTGCCAGTTGAACTCAAACTTCTTGGTCATGGTGCTCGCTTTTCAACACCTTCGTCCTCAAAGATTCAGCATGCGGACATCCTTGACGTCCTGTGGACAAGAAGACAATAAAGGTTACACATTTTCTTTAAAATAACATAACTTCACGCCTGTTTTTCCCCGAAAGGTTAGGCAGAGGTTTACCTACGAGTATAGACAGAGTACACCCACATGTCATCAGTTAAGTCCCATGTAATAGGGGGCGAGCCTATTGCCATCAACCGGGCACAAATCCAGACTCTGGGCTGCTACTGAGAATTTCATGGTGGAAAAACGCGATAAGATCAGATAATGTTTATTCAAAGAAAACTTAGACATAAATTAGGGTGCGCCAAAGTTCACCTAAATTTTCAACTCCAATAATTGGAAATCCGAAAATGTTCTTCCTAACATTTTTTATCCTAACAATCACAATTCCTAACTACTCTGTCTCTAATGTTCATAATTCCGAAGCATTTAACTTCATAATGTCAGTAGCAATAAACATCTAATAGACTTTTATTTGTTTTCCTATATTTTCTCAACATAACCATCTTTTACAATATTATTCAAAGTCATATTTTCATTTTATTTATAGCGGTGTGTACCTGGTATATCCATAGGTTAGGTTAGGTTTGAACTGTGACCAACTACGCGCGAGCCGAGCGAGCGAAGCGAGCGGTACCGCGGCAGCGGCCGGCGAGCGCTACCTCGAAATTAGTCGCGAAATTTTTATAAGTATTTTTTTATAGTGCCCCCAAGACGACATTCTGACCTGAATTTCATTCATTTAAGACAAAAATCTGTGAAACGACCTTAAATCATTCTAAACAGTTGGTTTTTTAGACATAATTATCTCATGTATAGTTATAGTTTTAGGGATAAAAGCGTTATGATAAAAAACAGTAGGAGTTTAAATATATTTACATTAATGATATTATTAATTACAATTTTCGGAAACATGAGTGTTATGAACATCGCCGGTAGCACTACAAATAGTATGAATGAAAACTTTAGGATGAAAAATTTTAGGAAGAGTGATCATTCGGATTACAAATCGTTAGGAAGAACAATTTCGGGTAAAGAACTTTAGTTGAGCCAATATGGACCCCATAAATTACAAAATATTTTAACAGGCTAATTTGGGTCAATAAAGGTGGTATGCTCATCTGTAGCCGAACTAGGCAGAGCCTGTATTTCGGCTATCAGCGCCAAATCCCTCGAGTATTACACATATATAATAGCCATTAACATTTCTTTAGTAAAATAATTACGTACTTACATAATTATTTTAACTTAAAAAAATAATAATTATGTACTTAAGTACATAATTATTTTAACAATTTCTAATGTATAAACTTTACTTTGGTATTAATAACACCTTGCCTGACATAGAAATACAGGCTGACTTTGAAAACATGCGACAAAATTTAAGGGAGTGTTCTACCCATCAATATGAACAACTGGACCATTTTGTATATGAAGGTCGACTTTTTTTTTGCGAATTCTAATTTGGTCCCATAGTAAAAATTGTTCATATTGATGGGTAAAACACTCCCTTATAATTTGTCGCATGTTTTCAAAGTCAGCCTGTATAACAATTTCTTTATATTCAAAGAATCACCATTGGCAATTAAAGAAAATATATTTTATTTCAGGTACATAACCCATAATTTAAAATATTAATTAAATTATTTAATGACAACACAAAATCCCACATAAAGAAGTACATACGAATAATTACAATATAAATACAAGATCAACACACAAATTAGATAATCAAATTCATATTCAATCATAGCTCGACACTGTATGTAACTTGTCTGTTACAACAGTATATACAAATGTACTCTGTGACAACAGTGTCGCACATAAGGACAGTCCAACCTATTTGATATCTATCATATTTAGAACGAAATGTTGCCAGCCTTTGGGACACGATACCTGTTAAATACAAATCTTGAGGAATAATTTGCTTTACAAGAGGTTGTACGATGCATAAACAAGAATTTCTTAATTTTTTGGACTGTGTAAGTACTTTTGCAGGTGTCACGAGCACAAAATATATATACACTTTGAGATATGTTTTTTTTTTTTTAGGATGGGTTTGCTCTTGATCTTAGTCTAGGCAGAGGTGACAGAGACAAAGTCGACGATGGAGTGAGCTTACCCAGAAGATGCCTGTTTACTCTAACTTTGAAGATATTAGGGTTGTATGCGTTCGGAAACACACACGCGGGTAGAGAGTTCCACTCTTTTGCTGTGCGCATTATAAAAGTCATTTGGAAACGCTTAGTGCGAATTGGTGGAATAAAAACAAGGAAGGGATGGTAACCTGCAGTGCGTCTAGATGTCCGATAATAGAAGGGGGCCGGTGGAATGAGGTCGTGGAGTTCTTGGGCACACTCACCGAAGTACAATCTGTAGAAGACCGACAAGCAGGCAACCTTGCGGCGATGGGCCAAGCTGTGAAGATTGGCATCCACCAGTTTTACGTCGCCAATGAGCCTCTTAGCTCTGCGTTCCACCGAGTCAAGCGCGGCAAGTTCAATAGTAGGGGTTCCAGAATATAGTGTATGTAACAACATACAATTACAAAGAAAACTTTAGGAGAAAATCACTTTTTAAAGTTGCTAAGTGTGTACGTATTGCTGCTTGTGACTGTACATAATATTAGTAAGTTTGCCCCATGATTTAGATCATTATTTATTATTTATTTATTTCCCACCCATAACTACAACATCTTACGGTATACCCAAGTCGATGTTATACCAACCTATTACACTATTTATCCTTATAAAATACCTATAAATAAACAAAAATTCAACAATAAAAATAAAACTAAAATACTTAATAAAAATTACATTTTCTTTTTCATATTTGTATGCCCCTTCAATGCACCTTTGCGCTCCTGATAAAAATTTCGGCAGGCTATCGAACACATCTTCCGACGGCATATTATTTATAATACGTGCGCCCCTTACCAAAGGGGCACATTTTAATAAATTTATGATGTATCAAGCAGACCCTCTTTGATTGATGGATACCATAATTTATAAATACCCATTTTGACAACTCATTAACATGACTCCTACGTCCCAGAAACCGCTACAAATTGATGGTTAGATAATAAACGGGTCGAGACCTTAATCGACAACTTCGGGTGCAGAGATCCCTGATTCTGATAGCTTAATTAGAATTCTGTTGGCAAACCATATCATGACAACCACTTACATTAGGTTAGACAGCAAATGTTCTCAGATCAGGGACTTGATCCAGCATAATATATAAACCAAGTGATATAATAACATGGGTTCCTTTTATCACCTTTATGTCAGAACTGCATGAGACCAATTTTTTTACGGGTAATATGTAACTTAACCACGAAACTTTAATACAAATCGGAACGAGTCCAGAGGTTCTACACCAAATCACAGCTCTATTAGCGATAACCAATGTCATTGGCGACGTAAAACTGGTGGATGCCAATCTTCACAGCTTGGCCCATCGCCGCAAGGTTGCCTGCTTGTCGGTCTTCTACAGATTGTACTTCGGTGATTGTGCCTAAGAACTCCACGACCTCATTCCACCGGCCCCCTTCTATTATCGAACATCTAGACGCACTGCAGGTTACCATTCCTTCCTTGTTGCTATTCCGCCAATTCACACTAAGCGTTTCCAAATGACTTTTATAATGCGCACAGCAAAAGAGTGGAACTCTTTACCTGCGTCTGTGTTTCCGAACGCATACAACCCTAATCTCTTCAAAGTTAGAGTAAACAGGCATCTTCTGGGTAAGCTCACTCCATCGTCGACTTTGTCTCTGTCACCTCTGCCCTAGACTAAGGTCAAGAGCAAACCCATCTTAAAAAAAAAAAAAAATCGATGGTAAGAATCTTTTCCCAACTTTGTTGGGGTCGGCTTCGAGTCTAACCAGATGCAGCTGAATAACAGTATTTTACATGGAGCGACTACCTATCTGACCTCCACAAGACTGGGTACGATACCCCTTGGTAAGACTGGTTGTCAAACTTTCGGGGTTTCTGACGACCTCTAAGGACTGTCAAAGATCCACGAATGACAGTCGGGACCAACGGCTTATCGTGCTTTCCGAGCCATGGAGGAGTTCCGGTATGTAAAAAATGGTCACCCATCCACGAACCACCCCGAAAAGCGTAGCTTAACCTGATGGATCAACACGAGCCCCCGAAAAGCTGTTGTAGATGGACGAAACGATTTAAAAGCGATTACTACTTATTTAAGCCCTCAGGATAAAATCCTAGCGAAAGGCTTTAAGAATGGCTAGTGGACCCAAAACATAGCTCCACCATCAAGATAACACAACAACTTACCTCGCTGAATGATAGCGTGATGTTATCTCGTTAAGTGCTTTGTCGGCCTAATGATAGGCTGCGGTTCTACTTCACAAATTATCTCTGACCTATTTAGGGGACTTATTTTGAGAAGTAGTTGTTTATGCGTTTGGCTTAAGGGTGGGAAGTTGCTTAGATATAGATATTGCTGATTAATGACATATAGGCTGTTTAAAGTATTTGATGAAATGTGAACATAAGTGGATCAAATAACCAACTTGTAGATCTGTAGACCATTTTCTATTTTGTTAAGTAGCTGGTAATTTTGACGGGCCTACGCTGTCCTCTCATACCTATTAACACTGTAATTTGAAAACATTGTAAAAGCCAATTATTTTTAAAAGAGTAACCGTGGAGTTTCTTGCCGGCTCTTCTTTATAGGAAACGACCAATTGGAACCGTGCACCTGGCTTCTGACGTTTCATAAGTGCCCATGTAGGCTTATGTGAAATAAAAATATTTATGTTTTGTTTTGTTTTAACCTTCGCCTTTTTGGAAGTCGGTTAAAAACGTACAGCATTGCTATTTCCAACCATTCAACAGGCTTCCGTTCCGAATCGAAAATGATACATGATCCCCGACTGCAAATAGCTGTCGGAAGATTAGCGGTCACCTATTGGGTTTAAACTGTACAAAAATCGGGTTTTGGATTTGTGAACAGCGTTTAGAGGACTCTTTCGATAACATGAATTGATGTTCGATTCGGCACGGGAGCGTATCGAATGTTTGTGAATAGCTATGCAGGTAAGTTTTTTATAGAGTGCCTTGATTTGATTGTTTGAATACTTTAACCCAGTTAAATTTATAACCGCAATTTTCGTTGATGATTTTTGAATTACAATTTAATCATGTGATCCAGAGTATGGTGTGAGCTCATAGAATTGAAGCTTTATTTAGGGTCTTTTCCAGAACTTAAGGGATATGAACCCCAGATTTAGGAATGCACCTATGCAAATAGCTAACTATTTTGCTATGCGGCCCTTGCCCTCAAAACTTGAGGTTATATTGTGTTACAGAACTGCATGAGTTACAGTTGGGTGCCTTAGGCGCTCTAGGCCTCCTCCATCCGTACTCTGGAGAGCTGCTTTTCGATCTCATCCAAATCGTTACCTGACGGAGAACCGAGGCTTCAAAAATATGACCTCGTTTGTATGAACATTGCTCTGGTAATTTAGTTTAGACAGTAAATGTAGGTACTCAACCCGAAAGCCTTACAACCAGTGTTACTGACGAGTGTCGTGTTACCCAGTAACTGGGTTGTTGAGGTCAGATAGGCAGTCGCTCCATGTAAAATACTGGTATTCCGCCGCATCCGGTTAGATTGGAAGCTGATCCCGACATCGTTGGGAAAAGGCGAGGCAGATGATAATGGTATCGACATCCTATAATACGGTCAGCCTAAATACCATGATTATATTCCATGTCATCATCATCATCATCATCATTTCAGCCGAAAGACGTCCACTGCTGGACATAGGCCTCCCCCAAGCACCGCCACTTCGACCGGTTCTGTGCTTCCCGCATCCAGCGGATACCTGCGTCCTTCACAAGGTCATCGGTCCACCTTGTAGGCCTTCCGGTACGCGGTCGCCACTCCAGAACCTTTCGGCCCCATCGGCCATCAGTTCTGCGAGCAATGTGCCCTGCCCACTGCCACTTAAGCTTGGCAATTCTTCGGACTATGTCGGTTACCTTGGTTCGCCTGCGGATCTCTTCATTTCCAAGCATAGCCCTCTCCATTGCCCTTTTGGGTGACTTTTAGCCTTCTGATAAGGCCCATTGTTAGCGACCGCGTTTCAGTGCCATAGGTCATCACTGGCAACACGCACTGGTCAAAGACTTTCGTCTTGAGACACTACGGTATGTGGGACGAGAAGATACTGCGTAGCTTCCCGAATGCTGCCCAGCCGAGTCGGATTCACCGATTGACCTATCTCTCTAAGTTGGACCTACCTACCTAACTGGACAGTTTGTCCGAGGTAAACATACTCGTCCACAACTTCGAGTGCAGCGCCTCCGATATTCCAGGTATAGGGTACAATATGGAACATAAAACATTTTTAGAAGCATGAGTTAGTTGACACAATAGTTCAACGAATTTGAACTCCTGACCTTAATCGTCAATCAACGCCTTGATGTTGTCGTTAGGCGCCGCGGCCACGACAGAGCAATAGAGCTCAGAGATCATAGATTAATCGAGCATAGACTAAACGTAGTCCGTAGTGATGGCCTAGCCAGTGATCGTGTTTCATCTATGGGTCTAAAAAAGATCGCTCATTCACAAACCGCTCTGTGAACTTCATCCTTATCGTTCTGAATTTAATGTTCAATTTTGTCGAATATTTTATACGAATAATGTTTATAGTCGTATCGCTTATACTTCGCAAAGTAAAGCTATAGTTCGTTCCGTGAATAACACAGTTTAGTGCTTGGCATACTCGTAATATGAAATTAGGATCGGGAAACGAGGTGCTTTAAAATCAGGTTAATTTCTTCTTCATTTCTAATCATAAAATAACATAACACGGCCTGTAATTCCCCGAACGGTTATAAATAAAAAAAACCCTATATTTCTTGCGTTTACAGTAATATCTTAATTCTAATAGGTAGGTATACTCGTATTATTTGGTTAGATTAACAATGTTAGTTTTATTAATTTCTATCTAATATCTGTTCTATATGTATATATCTATAAATCTATATTTATGCAAGAACCCCAGTTTGGGTAAAGGCCTCCTCCAAAGATGCCCATTTGTCCATCTCTGGTCTATAAAACTCGCTACGCGACCTGCCCATTTCCATTTTAGTTTTTTGCATAGCTCAAGGCATTAGTTGCTTTTGTTATTGTTCTAATTCTTGGGTGTCTTATTTTATCCCCGAAGGGTTATACAGAGGTGTAAATGTTCTACACTTTGTGCACGTTTAACTTTTACTACTGTAATAAAAAGTCATCATTTTAGTTCTGTGCTTGCAGAAAGTGAACTTTTGGTAAACGACCAATCGCCGTCTCCTATTTAAATAGGGCAGTGATTAAGAAAAGGACAGAGAGAGGACAGGAGGATCTGTGTGGAAATATCATCTTAATGCTGATACGGGACTGTTACGTTAGAAGCTGGTGGAAAAAAAAGGAAGCAAAATCGTTGGAATTCCTAGAAAAACAAAGACCCACTGAGAGTCAACATAAACACAAACAATCAGTTCCGCTTTAATTAACAAGTTAACTAGTTGCATCACAGTTGAATCAAAGCAAATTAGCTCAAGGAATACAACGCGAGCAGGCACACAAATCACATTCACAAACAAGGTACCTGAACAAATGTTTGTAGGCTATTCAAATGCTTGATCCAATATGGTGTTCGGTATTGCGAACCTGGAGTATACATATAAAATGGAGGCTTCATATTTTTTCTTAGTTTACAAACAAAAATATGAAGCCACTCTCTAACATCACGTAAATATTAAATGGACCCGATGTCGTGCGTCATGTGCTCGACAACCGAAATAGATAGACATATTACGCGGGCTATAGCGGGAACGAGATCGCAATAATTGGCACTGTTACGTACCCATAACGACTCGCAAACAAACTACGATTCGGGTATTCCCCGCAAACCAGGAGTAATGTAGGTCGATTGCGAACCATATCTTCCTATTTAATACATCAATGGCCTAAACGGATTATATCATGAGAATTTGCAGTTACTTAACATCATGGTTGAATGTTTGCACTGGGGTCTTATAGACCTACACTGTCCTCCCATAATTATTAACACTGTAATTTGAAAACATTGTAAAAGCCAATAATTTTTAAAAGAGTAACCGTGGAGTTTCTTGCCGGCTCTTTTCCATATTAGAACCGTGCAACTAGCTTCTGATCCCATAAGTGCCCATTTAGGTTTATCTATTGTTTCATTAAAAACCGGCAAAGTGCTTGTCGGTCCACGCACAATGAAGGGTTCCATAGTTCAACATCATCCCAGCCGAAAGACGTCCACTGCTGGACATAAGCCTCTCCCAACATTTGGTGGAGGGCGGGTTGCCATAATCGCCACGCTTGGCAGGCGGGTTGGCGAATAAAACCGACTTTACTTTTAACTTGTAAAGCCTACTTAGCTGTGATAGTTTTCCTTTTAGCTTCGTTATAATATGTAGGTATACATAGATAATACTGCCATGATTTTTTTCACATAACCAAAAATAACCATTTAGCTGGCAGGGAACTGGATCGACTCTAGCAAAAATTAGCACATTAAATCTTAAAAATGGTTTAATTTTTTTTCCAGATTTTATTTTTGGACAAGTCACAGGACCACGTCTGTCGGGTCATCTAGTGTGAACAAATACGAGTGTGCTTTAGACCACACGACTGAAGTAAAATTTACAAATAGTAATACTAATTATACTTCCGTAACGCTCTCGTCACTTCCGTAACGCATTCACCAGCTTAATCCCCAAGTCTGCTTAGAGAAGTTTTACTTCAATAAACTATTTTGAATTTGAATAGTGAAATGTCGGGTGGCCTGACATTAAGGCCCCAGTGCACAAAATAACCAAACAAAATAATACCATCGTGTCACCTCGCTTTTGGGTCAATGCTACCCAACGATCGCATGTCAAGCCAAACTTACTCAAGATCTTTCGTCAGTATTTCTTGTCAAGCAATTTACCCAGATTGAGTTCCACCGTCCTCGTTAATTATCTTATCTGGGGTCCGCCGAGGTCGTGCTGACCCGGTATTAAGCTCGCTTACGGCCGAACTTGAGCCCTTCCTAAGTAAGGGTGAACAGGAAAAATTTCGGGTATTCGGGCATTACTCGAGGTTGAGTTTTTGCGAAATTCGGGAAGTATTTCGAAAGTTTGTTTCGTTTAAAGAAAAGTTTGGTAAATTGTTGAAATTATGAAAATATGGGGCAATTTATTAGAATCAGCAATGTATTAACTCCAAACGAAATTAATCTGTAGCGATGATGAAAATCGCATTTTTTTATGATAAGGTGGAAGATGAAATGAATGGACTCACCCGTGAGGTTGTTCTAGCTAGACCTAGAGTCCATTTAAATCCTTGGAAAAGTGTGATAACTACACAGTTTCTGGTTATTTTTTTTTACATAAAATGCAAGGTAGGTAGGTATAGAATAGATCCAAGTACCTATCAATTTTAGAATAAGTATTCAAAGAACCTATTAGAGAAAATTGGCAAAGCTTTCAGGTTATCGGAAAATTATCGGTTATTTTAGGAAAATTTAAATACCCTCTACCTGTCCCTTTTAACCCTTCGTATGCGAACGTGGATCCACGCGAGACACAATGACTTTTTAATTGTTTCTGAAATTACATTCAACCGGTTCAAACACAAAAAGCCATAGAAATTCAGGAGTGAAATTTCCTTCGCTTTCTCTATGGTTTCCTAAAGGAACTTGTTTACTTCGCTCACTTTTTATTAAAACACTGCTCACGTTCTCTCGTTCAAAACGTGCCAGAGTTTCAAATGATTTGTTTAAAACTTGCCAGAATTAAAAACTGAAATGCTTTTAGTAGTTCTTCAAGTTGAAATGGTGTAGGTATAGAAGTGGGTTCCCGGGATATTTGTCGGACGAAAATGAGTTCTTTTGTTGAAAGAGAAAATGCCCGCACTAAGGTACCGTTTACAAAAGCGGAATATTTTTAGGGTGGTGCAGAATTGCAGATCGCTTGAAAACATAACTTTCCTTTTTACTCCATAGTGAATCCATACAACGAAATCATACTTCTATACATACTCGGTCTGTTACCTTTTCACGCTTTAACTACAGAACCAATCATTATGAAAAATATTCTTCCTGGAAATTTGCATTTAAGACAACAGGTAAACCGCTGTCACTGTCCGATTGCATACAAAAGAAAGAGTCGCGCGATGACACAACGTATGGCGTAAAAATGCAAATAAAATCGTATAAAATTAGATATTAACGAATTAATAAAAAAATATCCATCACCAGATGCAGTTTGGCATTTACAATTTTATGGTATACTTTTAATTATAATTATAACTGTTAACGAAGGGATAAACTGCTTTTAAAAATAATTAAGAGTTGTCTTTGAAGATTTTTTTGATGTATTAAATTATGTTTAATTATGTTTTGAGTTCCATCACCGTATGCACAAAAGGCTTGAAAATATCATACTGTTTTTGTTTTGGAAAAATTATTTACGGTTTAAGAGATACACTGCTTTAAAAAACCACATTTTTGACCATTTTCAGAAATCTCCGCCTTAAAAATCAGTGAACATTATATGAATGAATGAATGAAATGCACTGACCCCAGCGTGGTTAAACCAGGATCGATTACTCGAATGAACCCAAGGATGCACACTAGACCGTGAGCCTCATAAAAAAATGTATACCGTCGAACATAGAAATACAACCTCCTCCTTTTTTGAAGTCGATTTAAAAATGATACACGCAGACGAATTCGCGGGCAAAACATTAACTGCATAAGCCGTACTTACCTACCTATCTACTTATTTACTACACAGAAAACACACTTCTATCAAATAGCTACAAAATGTTATCACAAACGTTATCTAATAATGGCAGCGGGGTCAGCAGAGATCAAAGCGCACGTGTACCTAATTGCGCATCCTTATATTATGGAGATAGCCTTATCACATAGGCAAAGTCCGTTGTTTAAACTTGAATAGGTTTGGTTGCATTGTGATGTTTTGGTTTGACGAGACGTCGCGCGTCGGTAGAACAATTTCCATGAAATTTTCATAGAATTTGTTGTACCGACGTCGCGTCGGTCGGCACGAGCCTTAATAGTCTTTGAATCAAATATATATCAAATTCGCGCATGATCACAAACGTTCACCAACATTTTCAGTCATTTCAGTACCTAAGTAGATACCTTACTTCTTTCTACCTATCAATCAATTTATAAAAGCAATCCAGAAATATTTTGAGTGTATTTTGTTTACCACCTGTAATTTCAACCTAGCCTAAATTAAATGTGGCAAAACGTGGGTGTAGTACCCACGTTTCGCAAATTCTGTTTGATCCTCCGTTATATCGAAAATATTGCAGCATTCATTTTGAAATAAATATATTATGGTAAAGTTGAGGATTAATGTTAAGTACTATGTTTGACGAAAACACGATTCCATAAAATTTTCTCTATAGAAAAAAATTACAAAATTACCTCCAAACTGAACAAAAAACCGTTTTTTATTTGCTATTCTTTGACTACTACCAAGCTCACCTAATGTTAGCGACGATGGTGCACGCACCCAGCATAAAATCAGCCTATAACAATCCCACTGCCTGTACGAATATAGGAAATAGGTTCCTGTTTATTGCTTGATGAACTATACAAAAATGATACTGAGTCGGAATGTCAGCAGTAGCACGCCTTGCGTCTTATCGATAGTTTGCTACAGTCCGGCCGATGAGAGAATGTGTTCCTGCAAACCCGTCAGCTGAGTACAAAAGAAACCGTGTTTTACGAATTTAAGACGGAGATATATGCCAGTGACCTTGAGTAGTTAGCTTGCGTGTTCTGTACTGAGCTCACGCAACGCGTCGTACGTTCAGCCAGTAATACTCGGACTCGCCCATCAAAAAGCGCTGTCCCCAATTTGACGCATTATTAATTTATTACATTACGACATTAGACGCAATATTATTTACCTGCTCCATTTCTTTTCTTTTTTTCTGGCGGGAAATTATCAAATAACTTCTCCCGCTCTGGGCGGAGCGGGAGGGGGTGTCAGACTTTTACTGACTTAAACCTACCCGTATTCCTTCATTTGCCTGTGTGCCAGGGCCACGATATCCCTTTCGGACAAACTCGCAACCCTGGCAGGCATTGGCCCAGTTGCTGCTGACAACTCTTTGAGGCGCGCGTGGAATACAACGCGCCGTCGACCCGGGCCTGGTCCTTATCGGACGGTGAACTACCCATCGCTCACCATCCGCAAGCCCGCGCCTACGGTGGCCGGAAATCGGCTTGCGACTCCCGACGCCCGGGTCGTCTCCTGCGGTGAATAGGGGCGCAAGGGCGCGAACCTTGCCTCTCCCTCACGCGTTCCGCCTCCTCCTTCGCAAGCATTACTGCTTCGCAGAAGGAGGTGACGGCCTCCCATGCACTCTCGCTCCGAACATTGGCCTGAACCAGGGCCGGACGCGAGAGATCGCCGCCGCCGATCGCCTCCGTGAGGACACGGTGGTGCTCCGCCCAAGACGGGCAGACCTCCACCGTATGCTCCACCGTGTCCTCCGGGCGATCCACACAGTGGTGACACCCGAGAATATATATACCTGCTCCATAAACTCCATAAGTGCGAGCGAGGCAGACTAATAACAAGTATTTATTCTCGACGAGGCGACAACTCGGTTCTTAAGGGCTCGTGCACACTGGCGCGATATCGCAAGCGCGACAGTTTTCATAGAAGTTGTGCTACTAGTGTCGTGTTGCGCCTGTCTACGGGAGCCTTAACGCAGCGACTATAATTATAGACAGACGCTTCGTCTTTTCGCAAATTTTAAGAGACGGATGTAGCGTGAAAATCTCCATTTGTACCAGCCAAATGTTAACAAATGATTCCAAGTTCTCTTTCAAATTGATTGACAATAACAAATGACGGTGACCTAATTTGAAATCGTGATTAATCGAGCGGAGCAAGGAAACATCAATTATTGTAACTTGTGATTTTGAATTTTAAAGATTTTGCTTGAAATACGATAGTTTGCAACCCTCCTCTGAAATGGGGTGAAAAGACCAGTATTCGGAGTCATAAATATATCATATTGCAACTAAAACTGTTTTTAGTGCAATAGGTACAGACGGCTACACATCAAGCTATACATTTCCAGTATAAGCTGGTCTCGCATTGTATATGATTTCCGTACAGTGCGAGATCAGCGTAAACTGGATTTGTATAGCTTGATGTGTAGCCGTGTGTACGTAGAAACTCAATCAAAAGATTGCTGTTATGGTTTTAATGCAACTGAAAAAATTGTGTCTCGAATGACTTCAGCAGTCCAGTAGGTACAATCCTTATTATACAACAGTTGCATAAATAACTATTAATCCATTCTCCCAAGTCATCTATTAACTCGTAAATCGTGGTGTCGCAAGAGCTATGACACTAAGTGGCAAGTTGCCGCAACTCGGACACCAGTGTCGGACACTAATGGATTGCGGACACAGACCGCAGTAATGCGGTAATGGCTTAGTTGGTGGACACAGAAAACTTCGTTGGGGAAGTTATAGTGTCGTGTTAGCCTGGAAATCTGTATTCTTTTGCACGCTGATGGGAACTTGGCATTTATTCTAGTGCGAGTTTTTCGAACATTATTTTGTAAAAGACTTTTTACAGTAGTCGCCTATGACATGATGTTACACATGTAACATCTGACATCGCACCTTGGTAAAAAGCAACTAAGCAAATTGTTGCATCTCTGCTGGAGACATAAAAACTTTTCTATACTGCTAAGTATATTTTAATTGAAATCGGGAACATAGATGGCAGTGGCAGCCTCCGACGGATTTTTAATTTTTACCCGACTACGGCGAAGCAAAAAGAAGGGTTATGATTTTTGACCGGTATGTATGTATGTTCATCTGTTACCTCATTATTTCTAAACTGCTGGTCATAATTTGACAAATGAGGTATTGTTGGAAGCGTCTTGATCGTCCGCTGGTTATAGGCTATGTGAGTAAGTTGTTTATTTATAAGACTAAAAATATTGAATAGTTTGTACATAATAATTTCATATGCGAATATTTTCTTGTTTCATACTTTTTAGAGCGTGATTTGTCAGTAGTCGTGTTTTAGTTTTTGAACTTATTTTTTTTATATTTCGTGACTTATTTATTTATTTAACCATTTATGTACACACACGTGTACACAAAGAGAAAAAACAGAAAAATACGTTCAAAGGTAGCTTATTTCTAAGTAGAAATCTCTCCCAGCATACCTGCGATAGGAAAGTAGACAAAGACATGTAGACACCGTGTGTAACTGTAGAAACGAAAATAGAATACATAAAATCAAAAACAATTCACTTATAATAAAATAAAACAAATAATATGAGAATATACTAACATATACATACATACATAGAAACATACATATTTCTAAGTTAAATATCACTATAATATTAATAATTATAATGAAGTTACAAATAATAAAAACATACGCAACTATGACGAAGTGGAAAGATAGTGTTCTTTCACTCTTGTATCTCTCTTTTAGCAAGCAGTATAATGTCAGGCAGAAGTGAATTCAACAACCGACCCGCGTGCTCAGTGAAGGAGTAGGAAAAGAAGTCGGTAGAGTGGGGAGGGGACTTAAGAGGGTTACTTAGATGCGACCTGCAAGGCGCATCTGAAGGACGGGCGCCGGGGGTAGGAAAAACGTTCCCGCAGATAGGATGGCGTTTAAGGATTGTAAAGGAGGTTAATTAAGACGCAGATATATGCCAGTGACCTTGAGTGGTTAGCTTGCGTGTTCTGTACTGAGCTCACGCAACGCGTCGTACGTTCAGCCAGTAATAGGACTCGCCCATCAAGGAGCGCTGTCCCCAATTTGACGCATTATTAATTTATTATACACAAAACAAAAGGTAATTTAATAAAACGCGTATACTAAAAGATCAATAATTAAATTATCTTTAAATTGGTGAAGGTTTCAGAAAAATACGCTTGGTAGATTTTGCGCCATTCTCAGTTTTTAATCCGCGTTAGACATAACTTTGCAAATTACGTTCACTATGTAATATAAAAATAACCTAAAATATTCACATATTAAGTTATTGAGAAAATGCTCTAATTTATCATATATTTTTTTCAAATCATTAACACTACTCGTTTAGACGTGATCTTCAGTATACAATCAATAAAAGTCGGTTATCGTCCCCTTAAATAGCAGATACAACATCCGAGAGTTCCTGCGAAGTCGAATAGGGAGCCACTTGAGTATCTTGCGAAAGTTAGAAACTTACTTCCTTTTAATTGGGGGTTTTCCTAAAATTTGATTTAATGTTTTTCAATTACAACGCTTACATCCGTTTAAAAAAAAATGCTTTTTAGGCAGTATGTATTATGGCAGTATTTTAAATAAGTTAAGTAAAAAATAACCGACTTCCAAAAAAAACACTACACAAAGTGAAAAATAACTTTAATTTCGGAAGTCGGTGTGTTTGGATCTGTATTTTAGTTCTTTGCCACCGACTTCCGAAATTAAAGTTATATTTCACTTTGTAGTATTTTTTTTGGAAGTCGGTTAAGTATTTTTTTTTTACAAAAAGTTTTTTACTTTTCACTTTTTAGTGGGTCATGTTTTTAATTTATCTAAATTCGAGGGTTTCCTTCGATTTCCATGAGATCCCCTCATCAGATTCTGATTTGGTGGCAATGGGACCACCTCTATTTTGTTACTCTAGTTTGCTTTGTCATTCGTCGACGTCATTTCACTGCGACGACTTCTGGTGCACAGCTAGCATCGACTTAAGATTGTCAAAACTCGGTTAGGGTACCTGCCTCTGTAAAGCAGGATAGGTTTCATAGCTTTGTGTCCAGTGAAAATGCGTCGGGGTGGTCGGCCCGTTGTCGGGAATATCACGCGAATCTAAATATATCTTGTAGATAGTGTAGTTATTGTTTGTTGAAAACCATTATGACTAACCGTCATAATGGTTTTCCTTATAGTCGTCTGGTGCATCCCAAAGCAAAACCATTGTTGTTATTGGTAGCTATATTTACTTCCAAATACAACGAATTCAATCATTGTAATAAAATTTTTGATAAACATAATAACATAGGTATCATAACAATATATTCCCAATAGGCTCGCCCCTATTACGTAAGACGTAAACATAACTGTTGAAATGTGGATTCAAAATAGGTACACAATTACCATTGCTGTATTAAATAGGAAGATGGGCCACTCTCTAACATCACGTAAATATTAAATGGACCCGATGTCGTGCGTCATGTGCTCGACAACCGAAATAGATAGACATATTACGCGGGCTATAGCGGGAACGAGATAGCAATAATTTTCACTTTTACCTACTCCTAGCAACTCGGAAACAAACTACGATTCGGGTATTCCCCTCAAACCGAGAGTAATGTAGGTCGATTGTGTCCTTTCCCCTAATTTATGCGGTCCACGTGGAGGAGCGCGTACCATATCTTCCTATTTAATACATCAATGACAATTACCCATATTTTATGCCTAGGTGTTCGGGGTGAGCAGTGGTGGCCCAGTGGTATCGGCTCCAATTTACGAGTTGTAGGTCGTGAGTTGGAACCCCGCCAGGCACTGCACTTTTTACCAAGGAGTTGGAAAGAATTAAACTTGACTTTATTTAAAAAAAAGCTTCGGATTTTTTTAGTAGACAAAGCGTATTATATTGTGACGGAATTTTTAATGGACAAAGGACTAATATCTTGATTACTTACCTGCTTTTTATAATGTTAACAAATTAGAAAATATAGACATATACCGTCTTATTACAAAACAAGATTTATATTTTGACATGGCTTAAACCATGGAGCCAGTTTTTGTAATAAGAACGTAACAGTGATTGAAATACCGTTCTATAAACAAAACTGAAAAATAAGTTCGGTACTAAGTTGTCAGTTTTGTGTTTAGGAACTTTACCATAGTCGGAATAAAGTTCGAAATTCAATAATGGCTCCAAGTTTTAATCCTGGGTCTGAAGATAAACCTTGTTTTGTAATAAGGCGGATTGACATTTAATTTAATTTTTATTTTGACTGTTTTTACACTTTTCATCAAAAGTCGGAAACTGTGCTGCCAAAAAAATAAGAAAAAAAAATTGAGAATGTGCATACAGCGTTCTTTTATATGATACCCCACATGCCCTAGTAGCCTCACTTCCAATTTTTAAGACCCCCCTTTCAGTTCCTTTTGCAAGAAAGGTTTTTTTTTTAATTTCTTTCTTATTTGCAAAATAGTTGGGCAAACGTCATCTAAAACTATTCTAAATTTCAAGTTGATACCATTAGTAGATCTTGAGATATCCAGGTGTGACAGACAGACAGACAGACTTAGTCTCACCATAAGGGTTCCTTTTTACCATTTTGGTATGGAACCCTAAAAAGCTATATACTGAAATATTTATTCGATTATCTACCAATACATTGCTAGTAGTCGCCACTGGTCGAAATTCGGCCCCTCTACTTACAATCTTTAAAGTACGTACTAATTCCATGTTATTATAAAGTACTTATTAATTCCATGCTATTAAAAGTACTTACTTATTCCATCCTCAAGCTGTTACACACTTCCGTCCCTTTTCACGAAATCACTCCGACAGAAAGATCGTTTCGTCGGGGGTCTCATTTCCTACGAAATGTATGGGAAAAGTTTTTTGGGATTCTGACTTTTCTAGTACTCAAACCTCAGTTGGTCCAATATAGGTTTTTGATCCTTATAAGAAACAGGATCGATTGGCATAAAAAAATGTTTTTGTGAAAACTGCCCATTTTCTTGCTCACTCTAAATTTTTTTCAAAATCTGTGAAAGCAGATCAAAATTTCTCAAACAGTTAAGGACAGTCTCCTAAGACCGTTTTCCTGTAGCTACAACGGTTAAGGTAAGTACTGCCCCATCTCAAAAATCCATCCTGTATAGTATACTCGTACCATTTATTATTACAATGATTATTACAATAAAAAAGACGTTTATGAACAAATTAACTTTTATTTGTGTTCTAATCTCAAAAATATTAGAATTTTCTATTTCTCATAAATTAGGCTGTTTATCGGCTTTATACGTTTGCTTCTCCTTCAACCTGGCGAAAGCAAAGCACGGAAAAAAAAGAAAATTAAATCATAGTTTCCTAATAATTCATGACAAAAATATTTTTCGTTATTTTAAATTTTAAGTATTTTATTTCTTCAAAAGTGTATTGAATAACGTCGTTTGATACACGTGGACATTTGTTATTGCAGTTCTCGGCTCAAAAACAGCCTCGCCTACGGCTCGGGTGTTAATTCCACCTCGAATGCAATAACAAACATTCTCCACTTGTATCAAAATGTACTATTATTCCTCAGGGTGTGTAGGTGATGAACAAAGAATCAATCAGTCAAATTATTATCCGAATTTCAGGAGGACGAATAGTATAAAGGCTCGTACAGATTGGTGCGATATCGCGGGTGCGACAAGGGTCGCGCTGTCTGTCACACCCGCGATATCACGCCAGTCTGTAGGAGCCTTTAACATGAACTGTAAGTTTCGAAACGGTGAAGTAAAACTTCGTGTGGAAACTGATAGGTAGACACATTCCCCCTTATTACAAAACAAGGTTTATCTTCAGACCCAGGTTTAAAACATGGAGCCATTATTATAGAATATAAAAGAATTCGTAATATAATAGAATTTCGTACTTAATTCCGGCTACAGTAAAGTTCCTAAACACAAAGCTGACAACTTAGTGCCGAGCTATGTTTTCAGTTTTGTATAAAGAGCGGTATTTCAATCACTGTTACGTTCTTATTACAAAAACTAGCTGCATGGTTTAAGCCATGTCAAAATATAGATCTTGTTTTGTAATATGGCGGATTGTGACAAAGTTGGTAACTTCTCCATAGAAGAGGCCTTGCAGTAGGCAGTAATTATCATCATCATGTTAGCCGAAAGACGTCCACTGTTGGACATAGGCCTCCCCCAAATGGGGGAGGGGGGCTTGCCACAATCGCCACGCTTGGCAGGCGGGTTGGCGATCGCAGTATGGTGTTAAAATGAATAGAGAACGCTGCTGCCCACTCTCTAGTAAGTCCCTTAGTCGCCTTTTACGACACTCATGGGAAGAAATGGGGTGATGCTATTCTTTACGTCCGGCACCACACGGAAAATAGACAGTAGTAGGCTAGTATAATAAACAACTCAATCTGGAAACTAATTCAGTCTGTGTACAAATCTTCAAAGTCCATCCATCACTTAAAAAAAACTGTTTTCGATTGAATTCGAGCAATCGAGTCTGGTACAACCACGCTGGGGTCGGTGCATTTCATTCATTCATTCAATTGGTAATGTACCTATTTTATAATCAGATTTTTTGTTTTTTTTTTTGAAAATGTTAGTACCTATCTAATCATTTTGCCATTCGTTTTTAGGGTTCCGTACCAGAAGGGTGCCAAACGGAACCCTATTACTAAGCATTCCACTGTCCATCCGTCTGTCTCTCAGCGGGCTGTATCTCATGAAACGTAAACAGTTGAAATTTGCACAGATTTTATATTTCTATTGCCGCTAAAACAATAAAAGTTAGGTAATAATTTAAGGGGGTCCCCCATACAAGAAACGAGTTTTTTTCGGCCTTTTTTATTTGATCTTAATACGGTACGGAACGCTTCGTGTGCGAATCCGACTTGCACTTGGCCGATTTTTAATTATATTAAATAACCGACATGGGGAGACTGTTGAAGTGTTAAGCCCGATTGAGCTTAACCTTTCTAAAAGAAAAAGATGTTGTTTATAATAAAAACAAATGTTAAGACGCAGATATATGCCAGTGACCTTGAGTGGTTAGCTTGAGTGTTCTGTACTGAGCTCACGCAACGCGTCATACGTTCAGCCAGTAATAGGACTCGCTCATCAAGGAGCGCTGTCCCCAATTTGACGCATTATTAATTTATTATACACAAAACAAAAGGTATTTTAATAAAACGCGTATACTAAAAGATCAATAATTAAATTATCTTTAAATTGGTTAAGGTTTCAGAAAAATACGCTTGGTAGATTTGCGCCAATCTCAGTTTTTTATCCGCGTTAGACATAACTTTACAAATTAATTTCACTATTACAAACATAATCTAAAATATGCACATAATTAAATTATTGAGAAAATGCTCTAATTTAACATATATTTTTTTCAAATCATTAAAACAACTCGTTTAGACGTGATCTTCAGTATAAAATCATTAAAAGTCGGTTATCGTCGCCTTACGCAGTAAATATATCTTTATCAGAATGGAATGTGTAGACTGTAGATTTCTTCAGTTGCCATTGCGACAAAAAAATACGAGCATGATATCATCATTTTATTATTTAACTCCATGAGATAAACTTGTCTCTTTGAGTACTTATTATTCCGTTCATTAATGAATATATTATGGAAGTGCTACACATGAGACAGTTGTGCTGACTGGTCGTCTTGCTGACCATGGTTTTGTTATTGTTATTAATAATTAACTGTTTTTATTTTACTTCGATGGTGCTAGTTTATCATTTGTGACTTCGAGTTATAGCTGTAGCTTTATTTAAGCGGACACGTCCATTATGCCTGGAGGCTTTTAGATTTAGATACGTTTTGTTTACGTTATTTCTGCTTGAGTATAGTTTTCGACGATTATTATATATATATATATATATATTTGTATAATGGTGTGTGCTAGCTAACATAAGGCAAATAATTTAATTTAACGTTTTGTGTTGCGTAATGCAAATTATTTTATATTGTATTGTATAGCTTCAAGTTTTTTATGCGAACAGACAGTTGTGCTGCTGGGGAATTTGTTGCGCCACTTCTTCTTCCCAGCTAAAGCACTAGGAAGTGGTGAAGGGTGGGCGTTTTTGGGGGACTGTCTCATGTAATTTTTGACGTTCGAAAACTGCTGATTCTCAGCCTAGTTTGAATAAATGACTTTTGATTTTGATTTTTGACTAGACCTTGATTCAAGCGTAACAGCCTAGGTTTCTGTCTAGACTTGGTGTAAATGACTACGTTTGTTCCTAGCATAACATTATATGAATCAATAGAAATCGTATGTGGTTGCTAGGGGTTTAGTGCTAAATGTCACAGATATTAAGGGCGATCCATAAATTACGTCACACGAATTTCATGATTTTTTTGACCCACCCCGTGCTTGTCACAGCTGGTCACATTTGTGAGACGCCCCCCTCCCTAGTGTTCACATTGCAATTTTTCAATCTAGAAATTATTAAATTAAAACAGCAGTTCCGAAATTGTCTTACGTACACGTTTAAATTTTTAAGACAATAGGTACATTTTTCCGTATTAGTATCAAATATTAGTCACTATTGCTAGACGGCTGATCGGCAAAACACATGGTCGGCAGAGTGATCTGCTGACCATGGGTTTTAAAAAACGTTTTTAAAAAACGGCGCGTTTAATAAACGTGGTGTGCACAGGCCCTAATTGTGTGCTTTGTTTTGTCTGTCTTAGCTTCCATGACCCGAGATTTGATCAAACTTTTGTTTCATACTTTAGTTTTAAAACTTTGCTTTCATACTTTTGTTCTTACACTAAGTATTAGGTAACCTTAGAATAAATATGTATCTATAAAATTGCCAGACGATAACACGACAATAAATGAAAAACACTGTCACTAAAGCATGAAAGTGTTTTGGAACTACCAAATAATTAACATCGAACTTAAAAAAGTTTTTTTTAACCAAACTATAATATTTTTCATTATTATTTTTTCGTGTTTAGATATCGATACGCATCACATCTGCGGAGTTTCTCTAGCTAATTTAATTTGACCCTGTATGTACATATATGTAGGTATATTTAGAAGTTACTACCCTAAACGTAGGTACTTAATGCCAAACAGTCTGCATTATAAAATCGTTACCCACACAGGAGAGTAAACAACTACATCTAGCTGCTACAAAAGCAAACAGAACACATTACACAACACAACTGTACTCCCCATTCTGCCTACGTTCGCTCAACCTACGTGAGGCATGTCGCAGACTCGGTGCACGTGTTTCACGTGTTTGTGAATGTATTCAAAGGCTATTTTCTACCCTTTCTGTTAGGGTTCCGTAGTAAACAAGGAACCCTTATAGTTTCGCCATGTCCGTCTGTCTGTCTGTCTGTCCGTCCGTCCGTCTGTCCCCGGCTTAGCTCAGAGACGCTAAGTCCTAGTAAGCTGTAATTTGGCATGGTTGTACATATTAATCACGCCTAGAAAATCGTAAAATATTTAAATTAAGTACTTATGTAAAAACTCTCGTAGCCGAATAAATAACCAAATTTTGTTCTATTTTTAAAATTCATCAACACGGAAGTTATTTCCAATGCGTAAGAGTTCAGTTTTATTGATTTGGGTGCCCGAGTTCAAATCCCAAGGACTTCAAAATCAATATTTTCTTTTTTATTTATTTTTATAAATATTAAATACTTTTAAAAATAACTAGGAAAAACCGTTTAAAAGGTAATTATGAGCAAGAAAGTCAAAAACATCAACACGGAAGTTATTTCCAATGCGTAAGAGTTCAGTTTTATTGATTTTGTTTATAATAAATAGGAATTAAAATTATAATAATTATGAATGTTAAATATAAGGTATCGAATCTCTGGTACTTGTAGCTTGACTATTTTTCAAAGTCAAATACAAAAAATAAACAAAATGTAATCACCTATCTTGCAGAGAGGGAAGCAATTACTATGAGTCTTTCCCGCCCAAGGGTGGGGAACAACGTCTTCCACCCGCTACTCGGAACAAAAAACTTCTTTCTTTCTTCTTTTTTTCTTTACTTTCCGAGTTTATGGAATGAAAAAGGTGTATTTTGTGCACCGCCAAACCTTCACTGTGCGGGGTCCGACACGCACAGTGAAGCCTTAGCGGACTTGACCAGTTTTTATATCTACCAGCCGCCATCCCAATATTCAACTCCGGTCTTTCAAACACCTTTTCTAAGTCACTGCTTCTTCTTACATACCTACCACCTAAATTTAATCAATCACAACTGTAAGTAAAGGCTCGTACAGACTGGAGCGATATAGCGACAGGCAGCGCGACCCTTGTCGCACCTACGATATCGCGCCTATAGATAATCTTTGCCATGGACGCGGCACCCTCGCGACAAAGAGTGACCGGTACAAGCACAAAGGACAATGGTGATAAGTACCTACTCGACTTTCTTACTAATTAACGTATTTCGTTTCAAAAGCATTTTCAGGGAGTTGCGGGTTTCTCTCAGAAAGCTTCATCAGTGATTTTTTGTTTCGTTTTTTTTTGTGGCGGGATCAAATTGTAGCTTTTGTTAACGTTAGTGGGTAGTTGAACAATGGTTCTTGTAAGTGGGACAAAGAAAATCTTTAGAAAGTCAGTGTTAAATTCTGGAAAATAATTTTGTAACGAATGTTTACCATAAATGTGGGTGTAATTTAAGACAACTTTAACCTTTTTAATATAACCTACAAGCCGTGGTGTAGTTTTCTATCGACAAAAATTATGTTCTTCCATACAAAGTTGTATCCCCTATTGAACACATTTAGGGGATGAATGTTCAAAAATCTTTCCTTAGACAAAACCTTCGTTATAAAACGAACTCTTGTGCGAAATTTCATGCTTCTAGAGACCAAGCGGCTTAGGCTGTGAGTTCTCTGTTAGTGAATTTAAGATGTTTATGAAGTAGATGATGTCTTCTGATCATGGCCCAGCGGGGTAATTCCGTAACACACTTACAGTAGCAATGGGTTTCATTTTGACAGCTCAACGACATTCATTGCGTTATGTACGTTGTTGTGCCGACTAGAGTATCCGTGTGGTGCCAGACGTAAAGATTAGCACCGTCGTAAAAGGCGATTAAGGGACTAGAGAATGGGTAGCAGCGTTCTCTATGCATTTTAACACTATACTGCGATCGCCAACCCGCCAGCCAAGCGTGGCGATGTGGCAAACCTTCGGCTGAAATGATAAGCGAGACAAATTTTTCGAATATGAAGCAATGGATTAGCGATTTCCTTCAAAATCATTCAGATAATGATTGATAGTGTGTTAATTAGTGTGCACTTCGTGAATTTCCGCGTGGAACAGGTATTTGAATGGCCCACAAATAGTTACAAGTCTCTGTGCATGTGACATTATGTTTGTCCACCAAAATGCAGTAGAAATTCCTATCACGAAGCAACGTTATTTAAAAGCTCACTACTCGAAAACATTCCAGTATTTTTCACCTGCTACAGCGCTTTACATACAGAAACAGATCATAAACTATCAAGCGCTCCAGCTAATTTATTTACAATGTGACCTGGTTTAACTTCTACTGAGCTGTGACCTGTGCTTGTTCTAGCCCTAGGGAAGAATAAGCATGCTATGTGTTTTCACGACATTGTTGAATTTGATATTGTGAATTTGCTTTTGTAATTTAGTACAAAACATAACAATATGTCTGCTTTCCTTGAAAGGTTAGGCCTAAGTATAAATGGTAAGGTCGCCTGGCGTCGATTATCATTATACCATAGTATAATGATAATCGACGCCAGGCGCTGACAAGAGGCAAATGATCTAAGTAGGCTTGTCTTAAACAAAAAAAATGCCAAATCTATAGTTTGTGGTAGCGGAAAAAATATTCTTGAACATATTTCTGAGAAAACAAATGTCGATACTTATTAACGGTAAACTAACCTTTTACTTTATAGTTCCAATCCAAAATATCTGTATTTTTCAACGCACAGTTGGTATTTTAATTAATAACAAGAACGTCTTATTTGAATGCAGAACTTGTTTTTAGGGTTCCGTACCAAAATGGTAAAAAGGAACCCTTATGGTGAGACTAAGTCTGTCTGTCGGTCTGTCACACCTGGATATCTCAAGAACTACTAATGCTATCAACTTGAAATTTAGAATAGTTTTAGATGACGTTTGCCCAACTATTTTGCAAACAAGAAAGAAATTAAAAAAAATATCTCTATTTTTGCAAAAGTGACTGAAAGGGGGTCTTAAATATTTGAAGTGGAGCTACTAGGGCATGCGGGGTATCGTATGAAAGGACACTATTTGCACATTCTAAAACATATTTTCTTTTTTAGGCAGCATAGTTTCCGACTTTTGATGAAAAATGTAAAAAAAAATACCGTACCCCCCCTTATCTCCGATGTTTGCATAGATAAAAATCTGAAATTATTCTATGTGATAGGAGTTTATGCAAAGATTACAGGAAAAATAAAACGATGTCTCTAAATAGCACAGTTTTTCAGAAATCATCAACATCATTTTATACATACGGAACCCTCGGTGCGCGAGTCTGACTCGCTCTTGACCGTTTTTTTTTTATATGCGATTGCTGAACTCATTTTCGAGTAAATAGATAATCGCTTCATACTTTGCAATAAATTACAAGTGTTGTGTCATCGCGCTTCTTTTTCTTTTGTGTGCAGTCTGACAGTGACCGCGCTTTAGCTGTTGTCAGCCTCTTATTTAATTAGTTCAGCCGATAACTTAATTAAAACCTAGTTTGGAGTGGAGGAGTTGATGGCAAAGGCTCTCCTCTCTCGTTTAGAGAGGGTCAGCGTATCTCTGCATATATCTAGTTATGTAACTACATAGTGTAAAGAAGAACTAGAAAGTAGGTTTTAATTAAGTTATCGGCTGAACTAATTAAATAATACACGCATCCCCTATTGTTTGGAAGCTGAGCCACGCCACCGTCGGGTTTCTAGGAACTGACTAGAAATAAAATAACGTAGTAGGCTACAGGTTTACTTTTATACGACACAAAATACAGGGTTTGAATAAAAAACCGGCCAGCTACATATCGGACCACGCACAATGAAGGGTTCCGTAGTTAGGATGAATTTATCCCAAAAACAAATTTAAAATTGTAGTTGAAAAACATGTTGTGTTGTGTTTCATTACATCTGCTTGGTAACAGGCTGCTGCGGCGAGGGAATGGGAACTGGAAGGTGGCTCACTTGGTGTAGGGCGAGTCTATTAGACGGGCTAACACGCCTCCAACGTGGACCTAAAAAAAAAATGGAAAATTATAATCAGGGGTTTACTCCGAAGATAAATCCAAAGTATCGGCCGTTTCCTGACTACGGCGAAAGAAAAAAAACCGGCCCAGTGCATGTCGGACCACGCACAATGAAGGGTTCCGTAGTTGGGATGAATTTATCCCAAAAACAAATTTAAAATTGTAGTTGAAAAACATGCTCTTCCATACATCGATATACGTTACGGTCAATTCTCCAACTGCAAATTTAAGTTGGTCGATTATTACTCGTTAACTTGTGAAGCCTACTTAGCTGTGATAGTTTTCCTTTTAATTTCGTTATACAGGGTGTTTGGCAGAACGTTGAACATACGAAAATGGTGGGTAGGTGGGGTCATCTGCTACTTACTCAGCCCTAATTTATTTGGCCCTGGCCGACTGGGTATTTAAAAAAAAAAAAGAAAAGTTTTTTTCTTGTTTCACCACTTTCCTAACTTTAAAGTGTATTTTTTTTATTAAAAATGGGCAATAAAACAGGCAATTTTTTTTTTTTTAATCTTTGATGTTGGCAGATTCTTATAAAATTATTGCTTTGTTCAGATGTTAGCTAGAAAAAAAGTTATGAGTCCTCAAACTTACAGAAAGATGTAAAAAATACTTGAATGTTAATTTCAACTTGCATTTAAAAAAAAACAAAAAATGATTGAGGAGTTCCAATTCTAGCAAAACATCCCTAGTGTGTGAGCTTTCTAATGGTATGTAATTTGCTTTTATAAAAAAAAAACTTTAAGAGTTATTTCATAATTTTATCAAGCAGGAAATTTTTGACGAAACTCTACCTTTACGGAAAGTTAAATGTTTTGCGAAATTTAATACTGCAAAGTTGGTAAAAATTATGGATCGACGGCTTGCCAGTAGCAGTGGTGCAAATTGACATTCACTATTCCCTTGAGATGGTTACACAAAGCAGGTAGAAATTTTGTTTCACTCTTGCGCAGTCATAGCGTATTTTTGCTCTCTTTCGCTCTCGTGGCACCGTGACGCCTCAGAATGAATTCTTTTCTTTTATTCAGTCGAGACTTAACTGCCTCTGCGATCTCACGTGCCCGTTACGCTTACGTTTGTTTTTGTTCACTTCGTTTTCTTTTATTGTTATCACTAGTTAAGTTTAAGTTTAAGTTTGTTAAGTTTTTTGTTATTACTGTTACCTGTTGTTATTGGTAAAGAAATGGCTGCTTTTACCAGTGAGGAATACGCGGACATGTTGTTAGCGTATGGAAGCGCTAATACAAATTCGCGTGAAGCGCGAAGAATTTATCAAGAGCGTTATCCCAACCGCCGAGTACCCAGTCATCAGACGTTTGCGAGTACTTACCGACGTTTACGACAAACCGGTAACCTGAACTTACAAGAACCACGAGTGAACGCAGCACGACCCGATGCTACCATTGACGAACAAGTTCTTGCCGAGTTTGACGCGGATCCTACCAAAAGCATTAGACAGATAGCTTCAATACTTGGCTTAAGCATATGGAAAGTGTGGTCTGTTCTCCGGCAAGATGGTAGACATGCTTTTCACTACACTCCAGTGCAAGGTAAGATTAAGCCGTTTATGCACTGCATCTGATACGATTTTGTGGAATGTAGTAAATTATGAGACAGTTCAATTGATCGTTCCATTTAACCTTGATTTCGTCACTTTCTTTATTAGTTGTTTTGCTTCATGTTGTTTTTAGCGCATTCAATTCTAATTTCAAATTAAATTCAATAAACTATTCCTATTCGGCCGCATTCACGTAACAATCAGGCGGCCAGCGCTTACAGGATTCGGATTTCGGATTCGGTTTGCGCAGGTGGTCAGCGTAGGTAAACTTGCCAGCACTTATGGGTCCTTTTTAGAACAAAATTGGAAAGTCGCACGCCCTTTTGTGAATTTGGTCTTACGTCTTTATGGCTAAGCCATAAAGCCAATTAGTGTACTTAAAAATTGAAGATGAAAAATTTGGATAATTGTAGAGTTTGAACTCGGAGGAAGAAAAGATTCAGTATTGAAATCAATTCTTAGACATGTTTTGTTTGTTCTAGGTCTCGATGACAGTGATTTTGGGAGACGTGTGCAATTTTGTCGCCATTTGCTGCATACCGATGTGGACGACGTTAACTTTTTAAAAAGTATTTTGTGGACAGACGAGTCCAAATTTGACAAAGAAGGGATTGTCAATTATCACAATCTTCACCATTGGGCACTTAAAAATCAAAACCCACACGTGAAGAGACAAAGAGGCTTCCAGAGGAGATTCAGTGTGAATGTCTGGGCAGGAGTGATTGGCGATAAGCTAATAGGGCCTCATTATTTGCCCGACAACATCAACGCGAACAACTACTTGGATTTTTTGATAAATGATTTACCACCATTAGTGGAAGAAGTGTTCCAAGTAGACATAAACAGGCCTATTGTCTTTCAACACGATGGTTGCCCAGCTCACTTTAGTCTAGTTGTACGTGAGCATTTGGATAATTGTTTCCCAAATTCGTGGATTGGCAGGGGAGGACCAATTCCCTGGCCTCCGCGATCGCCCGACCTCACTCCGCTCGATTTTCACGTGTGGGGAAGGGCAAAGGAACTAGTTTACACTACAGAAGTAGAATGTCGGGAAGATTTGATAAATCGAATTAATGCTGCTTTCGAAGTTATGCGACAGGAGATGCTGCTGCGCACAACAACTGTAGAAATCAGACGTAGATGCCGCACCTGTATTGCGAATGAAGGGCGTCAATTTGAACATCTAATATGATTTATTATTTAAATAAATTATTTAAAATTATTTAATTGTTTCATTAACGCACCTAACTGGTACAGCATAATTTCAATCGATCATTTAATTTTTACCAACTTTGCAGTATTAAATTTCGCAAAACATTTAACTTTCCGTAAAGGTAGAGTTTCGTCAAGAATTCATTCTGACGCGTCACGGTGCCACGAGAGCGAAAGAGAGCAAAAATACGCTATGACTGCGCAAGAGTGAAACAAAATTTCTACCTGCTTTGTGTAACCATCTCAAGGGAATAGTGAATGTCAATTTGCACCACTGCTACTGGCAAGCCGTCGATCCATAATTTTTACCAACTTTGCAGTATTAAATTTCGCAAAACATTTAACTTTCCGTAAAGGTAGAGTTTAGTCAAAAATTTCCTACTTGATAAAATTATGAAATAACTCTTAAAGTTTTTTTTTTATAAAAGCAAATTACATACCATTAGAAAGCTCACACACTAGGGATGTTTTGCTAGAATTGGAACTCCTCAATCATTTTTTGTTTTTTTTTAAATGCAAGTTGAAATTAACATTCAAGTATTTTTTACATCTTTCTGTAAGTTTGAGGACTCATAACTTTTTTTCTAGCTAACATCTGAACAAAGCAATAATTTTATAAGAATCAGCCAACATCAAAGATTAAAAAAAAAAAAAATTGCCTGTTTTATTGCCCATTTTTAATAAAAAAAATACACTTTAAAGTTAGGAAAGTGGTGAAACAAGAAAAAAACTTTTTTTTTTTTTTAAAAATACCCAGTCGGCCAGGGCCAAATAAATTAGGGCTGAGTAAGTAGCAGATGACCCCACCTACCCACCATTTTCGTATGTTCAACGTTCTGCCAAACACCCTGTATATACTATTGCCATGAATTTTTTCACATATCCAAAACCAACCATTTAGCTCGCAGGGGGGGGACCACTTGACTCATTGAAAAATGGTTCTGACAAACCCACAATATTTGAAATTTTGAACAGCCTATCCAACGATACTCCACACTACGGAATAGCCGAGAAAAAAAAATTACTCTAAAAAAAAATGTTTTTCCTGATTTTATTTGACGACTTTTTCGGCATGATTAATATGTATACCCATGCCAAATTACAGTTTTCTAGTACCTACTAAGTGTCTTTAAGCTAAGCCGGGGACAGACAGACAGACGGACATGACGAAACTATAAGGGTTCCTTGTTGACTACGGAACCCTAAAAACGAGTGAAAGGTTGTACCTATTCTTGTAGCATTCCTACGAAGGGTATCCTTTTTTGAATCCTTTAATTTTAAGGGAGTTAGTTGAATAAGGAAAATAAGTGAAACTTACAGCAAAGTAGGAAAGTATTACGGGAATATTAGACGGTTTAACCAAATTGATTAAATTCAACCATTTGTATTTGTTATTGGCATAACATAATCTTTAATTTATTTATAAGGCTGTTTTTATTTATTTCTAAATTGGTTCGTAAGCATTAAGAACTTTATAGAAAACGCGAAGACGTATATCAAGATTAAACATTACAATTTCTCGGCTAAAAATACACTATACAAGTCCCTAAGTAATGCCCGTATAAGAATTGAATTAATGAAAAAGAAGACAAAATTAATATATTTCTAGAAAAACTCTAAAACAGTTTTTAATAAGAAAATGCTATTATTAAAGTATAAACGTATATTTAAATGACAAAATATAAGTGATAACCTATTATGTACAGTAGACTATAAATGTAAAAAAAACCTTAACATGTATAGGTAGTAATTTAGATTTAGTTCAGAAGACTGATTAAGCTAAGTCTTTCAAAGCTTCCTCTCTCCTACTATTTTGCGGTGCCCAACAGGGTCCATAATGATCACATATAATTCACCTAAGTATCTACACATTGTGGAATGCTAATAAAGTATTGAGTAGGCGAAAATCTGGCTGCTCAGTACAATTATAAGTAATACGTAGGGAATTTGGTATGTAAAGTAAAAATTTACCTATGGCCGATTCCAAAACCATTTCGAGATTTTAAGCTTCTAAGACTTATTTTTCTATTAATAGGTCTTAAAATTATAAGATCGTATTTATTTTCACAGAAATACTTAAAATCACTTGACTTTTATTTGACCTCTAAATGACGTCACAAAGCAGCCTGACTTGGAAATTTCAGTGCCTCTTGTAATTAAATTGTTCTTTATGTGTCAAGTGTCATGCCAACGTCAAATTTACATGAAGCACTTATTATTAAATATGTAAATAGTGTAGTTTTTCACCAGCGGCGGACAGTACAAGTCAAATCACATCGATGTATCGCCTCAGGAAAACTTAACTTACGTTAAAATGATCTTCACAATAAAACAGTCGCCGCCCAGACTTGTACTAAACATTTACTTCCTCGCACCATTTCCTTTTTAAGGTTTCTTTTACTAACAATCAATTTGTGTCGGCTATTTGTTGTGGTGTTTATACTTGACGGTATGAAGAACTTAGCAGAAGTAGTCTTTGAATCCATTCATTTTATTAATATGCCATAACTTTAAACTAAAGTACGGAAATCGCTAAAGTATGAAATGTAAACAAATTAATTGTCAAATTTGACAGTTTGACTTTACTGAATTTTGGTTTTAAATAAGTGTTAAACGTGGCAAAGATCCTAAGCTATTCAGCTACTAGTGACGTCAGTACGAACAATACTTTAAAAAAATATATAAAAATAACTGCAGCTTTTAAAAACAAAAAGATGAAATTATGTGTTTTAAATACTGTTATCATTAAAAGAAAAATACTTTACATACCTAATTCTATAATAAATAGCTTGTGTCAATAAATATTATTATTATTTCGATTTAGAGGCACAGAGAATTAGCATATACCGTCGTTGAATGATTTACTTTTTGGTTCAACAATTCAGTTTGGTTGATTCATCCAAGTTGAAAAACAAAAGTAAAGTGTCTGATTCCGGTGTCGCAAAACATCTACGTATTAAACTTTCAAGTACAAAAAGTAAAATCCTTTCAAATCTAATTTTCACAATGACATTAGAGAAGCCACTCCTCGCTAATGTTGTTACAGTATTATGACGCGTTAGGCCCCTGGGCCCCATGTGTAGAGCCACGGTAATTGGATTTATTTATTAGCAACTATGCGCAAGGTCGACGATTTATCTTTAGGTGAACATCGGTGTGTTTTGTTGGATTGAATAGAATGTAAGTGAAAACTGTCAATAGAATTATGTTAAGCAGCCGAATTGGCACAGCGATAAATAATATTATTTGGAGACGACCGTCATAACTGTTAAGCTACCTTCCCACGGTGCGTGATAATGCGGACGGGCTCGGATCACCCTGCACCGACGCACCATGGGAAGAGAATCGTCCGCGGTAACGCAGACACGTCAGCCGCGATGTGTCCGATCCGCGGTGAGTCGGTAACTTCAAAGGTGCGGGGCGAGCTCTCTTAAAGGATCGTGCTGTCGTGCAGACTCGAGCGATATCGCGGACACGACGCGACACTAGTAGGAAAATTTCTTTGTCGGTGCCTGTCGCGCCCGCGATATCGCACCAGTCTGTACGAACCTTTACGAGTTCTCTTTCACTTTGCATTTTGGAATGCTAATGTTTTTGAAACTCAAGACCCACACAGACCGACACGCGCCGTTGGAAGAGCCTTGGTGTGCGTTGCATGGCTATCCTTGGTCGTCTGCCGTGCGGGCTGGTCCGCGTCCATCCGCAATATCACGCACCGTGGGAAGCCGCCTTAGGCGCTTATTTTTTCTTACGCTCGTAACACATTATTTTCTTTTGTGGAGCTTTGCTTAGTATTATATAATTCGGTACTAATGCGAAAAACTGTTGTATTATTTATTGTTCGTTGAATCGTTGATTACTGACAAATGCGTGCACTGATTGGACAGGTTCAATCTATGTGGGTCTTTCCTCAAAAGACCATTTTTGACACCATTCTACATGGTCCCCACATGATCTGACTAAGATTATGTCTGGACTTTAAAAGAGACTGTGATCTCTAAGTTGGTTCGGCCTTTCTTCTCAGAGTAGTCATGGCAGATAGGAAACGCCGACGTCATCTAGTTTGAAGTGTAAAAGTGTTTGTAAAAACCTATTAATGGGAATAATATAATTTATTATTTATCAGTTACTAAAATCATACGCAGATTTGTACTCATCTTGCCATAATCCTTTCCACGCGTGGAAAGGATTAAACACTGGAGGAAAAACACTGACAAAAAATCTGTGTTGTTATTTACTCTGAAAAGTATTTCCATGTCACGTCCCAACAGAATGTCACGCTTCGTCACGCTTTTCGTCACGGGACATTTCATCAATACCGCGACAAATCGCTACGTCACAGGTGTAGGAGAGCCGAAATTTATTTACCGACTCTACTCGTAATAATATTGGTGAAGAGAAAACAGTTGTTATATTGATTTTCTGTACAACAGCCTCGTAGGAGTATTTATTTATTTAGGTTAGCCAACAATTGTTTACACAATACATTAACAATATTTTACATAATAGATACATTTATAAGTGCAACAATCACTTACAGGCTAACACAACTGCACCATTTTATGGTTTTACATAATAATACAAAGCCAAAAAGGATATAATATACAATTAAAGTTATTCAATAATTTTGGTGAATCGCGAGTAAAAATAAAAATATCAAAAATTTAATTCAAAATAATATAACAATAAGATAACATTAACATTAATTAAACAAAAAAAAAAAATTATAGAAATCTAAAATAATAAAAATTTAATTAAAAATTGAAAATTAACATCAGTATATTCCAGTAAGTAGTGAGTTTATATTGGATATTACTGACATCGGTGAAAGAAAACATCGTGAGACCCGCTGAGAAACCAGCACCCTATAATAGGGAAGCATGTAATTTTTTTTTAAAGTGAAATCTTCTTTAGGCGCGTTGAGCACTTTTTGTGTGAACAAAGATCATGGAACTCGCGTCATCGTCAGCGAACGCTCTCCATGAGCTATATGTATACAGTTTTCACTTCTAACGGCAGTCCCCAAAGACTGCCCGCATGTTTTTAGGGTTCTGTACCTAAAGGTTAAAACGGGAACCCTATTACTAAGGCTCCGCCGTCTGTCTTCCGTCTGTCACCAGGCTGTAACTCATGAACCGTGATAGTTAGACAGTTGAAATTTTCACAGATGATGTATTCCTATTGCCGCTATAGCAACAAATACTAAAAAACAGAATAAAATAAATATTTAAAGGGGCTTTCATACAACAAACGTGTTTTTTTTGCTCGTTTTTCGTCGATATTGATAACGGCAACAGGTAGACGCTTGAAATATTCACAGAATCTTTAGTTATATATTCAATTTAAAAATTAATTATTAAATTAAAATAAAACAAAATATTTAAGGGGCTCCCGTATGACAAACGTGATTTTTTTGCCGTTTTTATAGATAATGGTACGGAACCCTTTGTGCGCGAGTCCGACTCGCACTTGGCCGGTTTTTTTTTCATTAAATCTATAATAGGCAGTAATATAAACCCAAGAATAGTATTGAAAGTTAAATTGAACTACTGTTTGATGCTCAAAAACATTATGAAACGCAATACATGCGATTATGTAGCATGAAATTCAGGAGAGCATAAATTTCGTCGCAAAGCCGTTGTAAAAGATTCATGTTACAAAATTCGCTGTATCACACGAAAACTGATATTGCAACGTAGCTCCAAGTGGGTGAAACCGGGTAACGTTTTACCCGGTTTCACGCGCTTTTTAGGTTCCGCACCAAAATGGTAAAAAGGAACCTTTATGGTGAGACTAAGTCTGTCTGTCTGTCACACCTGGATATCTCAAGAACTACTAATGCTATCAACTTGAAATTTAGAATAGTTTTAGATGACGTTTGCCCAACTATTTTTCAAACAAGAAAAAAAAACCGGTCAAGAGCGACTCGGACTCGCGCACCGAGGGTTCCGTACGGTATATATGATGTTGATGATTTCTGAAAAACTGTGCTATTTATAAGAGACATCGTTTTATTTTTCCTGTAATCTTTACATAAACTTCTATCACATAGAATAATTTCAGATTTTTATCTATGCAAACTTCGGAGATAAGGGGGGGGGGAACGGTACTTTTTTTAATTTTTCATCAAAAGTCGAAAACTGTGCTGCCTAAAACAAAATTAAAAAATGTTTGAGAATGTGCAAACAGCGTTCTTTCATATGATACCCCACATGCCCTAGTAGCCTCACTTCAAATTTTTAAGACCTTCTTTCAGTCCCTTTTGCAAAAAAGATATATTTTTTTAATTTCTTGTTTTTTGCAAAGTAGTTGGGCTAACGTCATCTAAAAATATTCTAAATTTCAAGTTGATAGCATTAGTAGTTCTCGAGATATTCAGGTGTGACAGACAGACAGACAGACTTAGTCTCACCATAAGGGTTCCTTTTTACCATTTTGGTACGGAACCCTAAAAAAAAACTTTTTTGTAAAAGGGACTGAAAAGGGGTCTTAAAAAATTTAAGTGGGGCTACTTAGGGCATGTGGGGTATCATAAGAAAGAACGCTGTTTGAACATTCTCAAATATTTTATTGTTTTTTTATAGGCAGCATAGCTTTCGACTTTTGATGAAAAATGTAAATAAAATACCGCCCTCCTCTCTTATCTCCGAAGTTTGCATAGATAAAAATCTGAAATTATTCTATGTGATAGAAGTTTATGTAAAGATTACAGGAAAAATAAAACGATGTCTCTAAATAGCACAGTTTTTCAGAAATCATAAACATCATATATACGTACGGAACCCTCGGTACACGAGTCCGAATCGCTCTTGACCGGTTTTTCATTTTTCCAGCCCCTTGTTAATCATTGGTTTTCTTTTTGCACGTTATATTCGACTTGTATAAAAATTTCAGGCTCGAATATGCGCTGTTTCAGTGTTGTTTATGTAAGGATACATAGCTGTACCTGTGTACGAGATACATTCTGGGTCACGTAAAACATTTCAGTCGCAATATACGGTTATATGTTGGGACGACACTTGTTTGGTTTGATATACAATTTAGAGTAAGTACCGTAAAACGGGGTGAATAGAAATGCAGGGGTGAATCGAGACGCAACTTTAAAATGGATTTTAAGGGCGTCCATAGTCTCAGTGACCTCGAGCATTGAACAGTTTCTTACCCCACCGACCTTTCCGGTCCTTCTCTGTATTTAAAATTTGCCATCTACCGGTCCTTGCTAATACTAAAGTTCCCCGTGTGAAGGCTGTGAGCCGACTGCCCCCCGTCGCCCGCGCACGGACCTGCCGCTTGCGTTCGCGTACAAATATACATTGTTTTAACTTTTTCACGTAATATACAATAAAATAAAAAACGGCTAGATGAAAATAAAGAATATATGATTATCTGTTATACAATAAAACATTGTTTAGCCAGATATAGTATTCACCTATTTATAACGAGATTCATTTCAAGAATAGACCTTTACAAAGTTTTAATATTCTCGTTAACTACGCATTTTTTTTTAAATTCTGGTTGATGAAAATGAAGAACATATATCAAACTCTTACATATATTCTTTTTTGATTTTTCATCTAACTTTAAATCGTTGTTATTCTTGGTTGAAATTCACTATTTTATTCATGGATGCCCTTAACGTAATATGATGTCCATAATATAGGTACTGCTGTTTCCAGCGTACAAATATTTCAAAGAATTAAAATTAGGAGTATTAGAACAATATGTCGAAATTAAACCATACAATGGCAAGGTCAAGGAAAACGTTAACTACTGTCAAATACAATGTCAAGGATTATTAATTATAATGTTAAGAATTATTAATACAATGTAGAAAATTATTCAATACAATGTCATAGAAATGAAATTCCATTCAATTATCAAGACTCCAAAGACGAGTAATCGTCTGATTTAAAATTTGAATCAAATTTTTCATATAAAAACTCATTTGTTGAGTAGTAACACTTATGCAATAGGAAGTTAAAAAATTCGTTTTTAAATGCCATGAAGTT